>OV702291.1:143251798-144501798 GCA_916181665.1 Avena sativa
CGTAGCGCCGCCGCCACCGAAGGGGAGATTCGGGGGACTTGGGTTTTGGAGAAGGAGGGAGCGCTGGAAGTCTCGATCGGCTAGCAAACAAGCACATGGGGACGCAAGGTTTACCCAGGTTCAGGCCTCGTAGAGGACCCTACTCCAGCTTGTCTACTCTTGATTGATGAAGGATTCGAAAGATTACAATGTCGCCGATGGCGGTAGATGCGCAGATTAGATCTAGTGTATGTGTATGCTACGGGTGTTGTCTAGATCTATTGTGTATTGTGGCGATGTGGGAGATCGTAGATCTATCTATTGGGGGAGTCGCGATTGCCTATTAGGTCAGTCGCGATTGCCTATTGGGGTCTTAGGTCGTCTCCTCCTCGTTGGACCCTCCTAGCCTTTATATACGGGGAGGCTAGGGCTCAGGTACCAATACGAGTTGGTTACAAGTTAGATTAGAACTCTAGTCTTGAGGTTTCCTTGTCTTGTGCGTTTGGGAGTCCGTGTCCATATGGGCTTCATATCAGTCGAACCGTCATAGGTGTCATGGACCTTGGCAATTCGTCGAGTGGGCCTTCCGTCGGGCCGCACCAGGTACGCTGTAGTTGAGTGCCTATTGGGCATACCCATGTCAGTAGCCCTCGAGTGTCCATGCGAATCATAGATTCGGGTGGAGAGTTAGAAGTCTTGAGTCTTGCATTTGGTAGTCGAAGTCAACAGTTGTGTCAAGTGCGAAGCACTTCACCTGTAAGTTCATCGGGCCAGTCGAATTTGTAGTAGTTGATAGGGATGATGGTAAATGTGCCTGGTGCACTCGACGGATCGGAACCAGTTAATTGCTCTAGGGCAAAAACAACGCTACCTGCTCAAACTTGAGTCCCCGGACTCGAATTCAGAAATTGCTGGCGTAATTCGACTCAGGCCGCGGAGGTCTTATAGAGTCGAATCCCAGTATATAAGTGTGAGCACTCGACGCGTCCGTCAAGGCATGTTCATCGTACCTGTAAGCACGGATTATTTCTGGTAGAGCGCAACAGATGCGTTGCCAGGCCTTATTCAGGTCTTATCTTCACGCTGTAAGCGCGACATCCGAATTTTTTGTCATCGCGGAGATGATTCGGGTGGCCCAGGAGATGTAATCTCTTTGTAGGGAACATATGAGGCGGAGTCGCCATAGCATTCGAGTGTGGATGTTATCAACACACAGTACGATGTACAAGGAAAATAATCATAGGGTGCGCGACCAGAGCTCCCTATGGGAGTAGCCCCCGAGTGCCTGGTTGAGTCGAAGATTCAGGTAGGGACTAAAGAACTTTTGCGACTGCTATCGTCTTTTGTTGCTTGTTTCAGTCGAATATGCTTTCAGCGCTCCCTATGGGAGTAACCCAAAGCCCACAATCGAATCGTAGATTCGAGTGAAGGGTTTTCATAATGCTTGGATATCTTCACAAATTTCTTCGGGTGCGCGGCCAGCGCTCCCTATGGGAGTAGCCCCCGAGTCCTTAGTCGAATCGTGGATTCGAGTGAGGATTCAGAGCATGTCACTCGAGGATCTTGTATATGCGTGATCAGTGCTCCAGTTTGGAGTAGCCCCCGAGTGTCTAGCGGAGTCGTAGACTCGGGCAGAGACTCGAGTCTTGTATCTTGCAGTGGCAGTCGACAATCACGCGAGGATAAACCACTAACCCGGAAGTGCATCGAGTTAGCGTGTCATGCATAAGGAGCTTGAATCGAAGATGCAGTTGGAGTCGACACAGTCACTTTTGTCGGGTGCGTGGCCAGCGTCACATCTTTGTAGCATCAAGCGATGCAACCATCTGAGGAGGAACTCGACTCGGGTCTTGAATGTATGGCGTAGTCATTTATTTTTTCGACTCCTGTTGGAGGATCCGATAGAATAGCTCGATGCAGTCGACATCTTTGTATGCTAGATAAAATGCAAAGAATTGTGAAGTATCTATATCTTGTAAAGAATATTTGCTTGTTGGCTTGTCAATAATATTTTCTGGTGCCAATCGAGTCAACACTTTTGCACAGTTTGCTAGGCCTTTTCGTTAGCCTGATTACCCTTAGTCTCAGTACCTTGCCGAGGTGCTCGGAGTTCAAGGATTCAACGATTAGGCAGAATCAGCTACTCGGGCTGTTGCGTATGAGGTGCTCGAGTGCGCGGAGTCGGTGACACTTTAGGTTACTCAAAGAGGGCACAACCCCCGAGTGTTTCGAGTGCGCGTTAAAAAAGAAACAGCTCTGAGTAGAGGGAAAACTTAGCTTTATTGGTAGTTGTCGTGGACGAAGTTGATGAAGCAGCGAGTCGCGGATGAATTCGACGCGGTGGCAGGTTGCGCGATGTACATTTGACATCACAGTCGAAGACTATAGCGGGCGTCAGAGACGATGAAGGTAGCGGGTTCCACGGCGGTCATAGTCGATGGACCGGAGTCGCGTGTTGATGACGAGTTGCCGCATCCGAAGACCGTAAGAGGCCATAGTAGTCGAAGACCGCGGAGGGTCGGTACAGCTAAAGACCACAGTGGGTCGCGTGATGGAGTCGAAGACTCAACAAGTCGGCAAAGTCGAAGGCCGAAGCAGGTCACCGTAGCAGGTTACCGCAACCAATGCCGCACTGGGTTGTCTGACGGAGTCGAAGACTCAACATGTCAGCGGAGTCGAAGACCGTAGTGAGTTACCGTAGCCGAAGGCGGCAACAGCCTCATGGCGGAGTCGGCGGAGCCCCCGAGTGTAGATTCGATGTGGTCGATGTAGTTGAGGCGGCATCCGAGAGCCAATACAGTGTACCGGAGTTGATGCGGCAGTGGGTCACCGAAGCCGATGGCGGTAGCAGGTTTCCGTAGTCAAGGACTGTAATAGGTCGTCACAATCGAATACCGCAGTGGGTCGCTGCAATCGAAAATTCAGCGGGCCACCAGAGTCGAAGACTCAACAGGTCGTCGGAGCCAAAGGCCGTAGCGGGTCGCATGACGGAGCCAAAGGAGTCCCTAGTGCAGAGTCGACGCGGTCGACGGTGTCGCGTGGTGGACACGAAGTCGACACGGCGATAGCTGGAGTAGTGGGTGCAGCAGCGATGACGTAGACCACTACGAAACGGAAGTATACCATGATGGCAGTGCTGAAGCCGAGTCGCTCCAATACCGAGCGATTGCCGGCCGTAAAACCCATACATGTATGATTGATCTTGTATATGTATTTTCTTGCACTTTCCTCGCTTCTTCACATAAGGACTCATTGCGGCAAGCGACAGTCAAAACTGGTACTAATCTTTATGTCTCGACCAACATGGTGTAGCAAGAGATTTTGCTACCACTTTAAGCATGTTGATTGATGCATGTACGTCTACAGGTGGAGACCAATCTGAATTGAAGCCCACCAATCACGTTTTTCTTCTTTTGTTACTTGTGCTTCACCGATTGACAAGACCCTACGTGGTCCTTTTACTTTTGCTTGGACTCTGTAGGAACCCAACTGCAAATCCCAACGGATCCCATGCATATACGACTCCAATCATCCGCAACCTCTAATATTCTAGATCGGACTCATCTCTTCTTTGGTACTGATGCAACATAGCCTTGGTTGATAGACTGACGTCAGGAGATTTTTCGATCCAGCCTTTCCTCGTATGAGGCTTGTCCTTTTCAAGAACGTTCCGGCATCCGTTTACTGTAAACCGGGCCAACTGACAACTCCGATGCTAACGGATCATAGATTGTATGAGATGGGGCCATCGAGATCGCAACATCAGTGCTCCCAGTCCCCACAGACAGCGCCAATTGACGAAGGTTTAACTCATCAATGCCCATTGTTATGGACTTGGGTTTTGGAGAAGGAGGGAGCGCTAGAAATCTCGATCGGCTAGCAAACAAGCACACAGGGACGCAAGGTTTACCCAGGTTCAGGCCTCGTAGAGGACCCTACTCCTGCCTGTCTGCTCTTGATTGATGAAGGATCCGAAGGATTACAATGCCACCGATGGCGGTAGATGCGCAGATTAGATCTGGTGTATATGTATGCTACGGGTGTTTTCTAGATCTATTGTGTATTGTGACGATGTGGGAGATCATAAATCTATCTATTGGGGGAGTCGCGATTGCCTATTAGGTCAGTCGCGATTGCCTATTGGGGTCTTAGGTCGTCTCCTCCTCGTTGGACCCTCCTAGCCTTTATATACGGGGAGGCTAGGTCTCAGGTACCAATACGAGTTGGTTACAAGTTAGATTAGAACTCTAGTCTTGAGGTTTCCTTGTCTTGTGCGTTTGGGAGTCCGTGTCCATATGGGATTCATATCAGTCGAACCGTCATAGGCGTCATGGACCTTGGCAATTCGTCGAGTGGGCCTTCCATCGGGCCGCACCAGGTACGCTGTAGTTGAGTGCCTATTGGGCATACCCATGTCAGAAAGCCTCTGTTCCGGCACCCTGCCGGGACGGGGAAGTGCCCCCGGAGCCATCTCCATCGATCTCCATCGCCGTTGCTGATTCCCATGATGATGAGAGAGTAGATCTTCCTCGAGGCTAAGGGTTCTACCGGTAGCTATGTGTTCATCTCTCTCTCTATGCATGATCTTATGAGATCATGAGCTTTGTAATCAAGTAGATCTACCTTGCTACTCAAGTGCTTTAATAGATCTCTGCTCTCCCCATGTGTGTGAAGTTGACAGTGTGCACACCATGGTGGCACTTAGGCTAGAGATTACAAATACTTGTTATGAGTTATATTTGGAGTTGAATGTCTCTATGAAACTGTGATGTCTGTTGGAACCATCTAGTGCTCAAGGTGACAGTGTGGGGTTATCTAGATGGGGAAAGCAAACTATGAGGTGTGCTGTTATAGCCCTAGCATTGATTAGAGTGTCCAACCGGAGAGTAGTTCAGCATAGTATCATGAAGATGATATATTTATATGAGAGTGTTCACTAGTGAAAGTATGATCCCTATGCCTTTTTTCTAAGCATTGAAATACCGGTTGCAACTAGATCTGTTACATGTTTGCTTGCTTCCATCTTTATTCCAGTTTGCCTTTAGTCTCTTACACGCCATCAAAGTATTTTCTATCACCGTTATCTTATATCCATACCACTTGTATTTCATTATCTCTTCGCCGAACTAGTGCACCTATACACCTGACAAGTGTATTGGGTGTGTTGGGGACACAAGAGACTTCATGTATCTTGATTGCATGATTGCTTGAGAGGGAATACCTTTGACCACTTCCTCCCTGAGTTCGATAAACCTTGGGTAATCCACTTAAGGGAAACTTGCTGCTGTTCTACAAACCTCTGCACTTGGAGGCCGCCCAACTGTCTACAAGAATAGAAGTGCGTAGACTCAGTAGGCGAGGAAGAAGAGGTAGAGGAAGAAACTAGAATTTATAATATGTATGGAACTATGTTTTAAATTTGTAGTATGTATGGAACTATGTTTTAAATTTGTAGTATGTATGGAACTATGTTTTAAATTTGTTATATGTATGGAAATATGTTTTAAATTTGTAATATGTATGGAACTATGTTTCAAATTTGTAAGTTTTATAATTTGATATGTCCAGATGGCAGGATCTTTGCTAAACACTAACATAGATAGAAAGCACCGGTCGGCATTATTGACTACTAATCTAGGGAGCTTGTAGCACCTGGTGACTTGCACTCTGATTGGTTTCAGAGGTATGAGACATTTATTTAATAGATGTGTTTCAAATATTTGTGGGCCAGAGTAAATAAACTGATATGCTATCTCGGTATGCAGGTTGAAGTGGGCTGGACTTTTACCATTCGTGCGTTTGGTTGAGGCCACTCGTTCATAGGAGATAGACGGACGACATCATGGTTTCTAGACGACTCGCCTGCACTATGACTAGTCGTTGCTCACCTTCTTAGTGGATCGATGGAGGCCCGAGACTCACACTTTCCACTTTCGCTGGGGAGAGATGGCTCCTACCCTTCAGGACGTCTCATTCCTGCTAGGACTGTCGTTGGCTGGAGTGCTAATAGGCCCAGTGGATGCGCCGGTGAATTGGGCCCAAGACATGGCCCAACGGTTCTTTGGCATCCGTGATGGAGCTACGGCCTTTGCGTGCGAAAATCATGGTCCGAAGTTCGAATGGTTGCAAAACTATCAGGTTCGTTCGCTACTCGGTATATTTATCTTTGTCATACCAATTATTATATCACACGGTGATTAAAATTGTTATATTTACCAATGCAGATCCAGAAGTTCGGGTATCTAATTGTTCCGATGACTAAGCCACAAATTATGCGCAGCCTGGAGGCATACATAATGTGGCTTCTTGGGAAGGTGATGTTCACCGAGAACCACGGCTCGACCATTAGTGCGTGCTACATCTACTACGCTAGAGATATCATGGAGGCGACATGCCAGAATGAAATCACATAGTGGAGCTAGGGTTCTGTTGTCTTAGCAGCTACGTACCAAGGTATGTGGATGGGTTGTCATCTAACCAAGGAAAGGTCTGGCTTGCTAGGATGCCCAATATTTCTGCAGCTATGGTCATGGGAGAGGTTCCCTATTGGCCGCCTGGAGATAACAAAGAATAAAGAATTTATCAACGAGGGAGAGGAACCTGTTTTCTATGAGTCTGATATGTCGTTTGATCATGAGGGAATTGACATGCCTACATTCTGTACTCATTGGACATGTCACAAGGTAAGTTAAACGGTTTGATAAATCGCATTTCCGATACTGCACTATGTATGAAACTAACAACTCTTTTGTCCAACAGTGTCATTTTGCGGGAGATCAAGTCAATAGCTGCTACACATCATTCAGCGAGCAGTTCAACTTTCTAAGGGAGGATGCGGTCATTTGGGAGCTATACACGCCAACTATGGTATCCTTCAGATATTCCGATGGGATATCTACTATGTGCACTAGAGATGAGGAGTATTGGCTGACTAAATCGAAGATCATCTTCGGTTCTAAGGTCGAGGAGATGTCTCAACATAGGGTCATGAGGCAATTCGGTCTTTGCCAGATGGTAGATCCTCCATGTCCAGAGGTCCCCCTTCTAGATGTCGTGCACATGTAAGTTAATATATGAACATGCAGTATTGCTTATCTTTAGTTAATATATGGACAATGATGGTATAACAAAATGTAACTACAGGTACTCTCGGAAGGGTACTAACAAAAGCGCAACTCAATGGCTTCAACAGGTTCAGAGTTATATCCAGGAGTTGCAGAATGCAATGACTGAAGTGTGGATCGCTGGCTCGTTTGATATGGAGCTATTCCGTGCATACTTATAGAGGTACATGACCATGTGATGACCCACAAGTATAGGGGGTGTTCGCAGTATTTTCGATAAGTAAGAGTGTCGAACCCAACGAGGAGCAGAAGGTGTTGGCTAGTGGTATGGATCAGGAATTCTCTGCAAATACTTAGCAAACTGATTTTTAGGGGTTTTTGATAAAGCAAGTAAACAAAGCACGAGTAAATAAAAGACAGTAGGAATAAATGCAGTAAGTGGCCCAATCCTTTATGCAGAAAAGGACAAGCCGGTTGTATTACTTAAGATGACCAAACATTCTCGAGGACACACGGGAAGACTATCAAGTGCTTTCGCTTCATATAGTTGATTAATCTTCTTTAGCTTGCTAAGTGTTGTGTGGGTGAACCTGTGCTAATGTACCGACCTTCCTAGGATTAATACATACTTGTGATTATACCCCTTGCAAACATCTGTAAGTACAAGAAAGTAATTAAGGTAGAAACCTAACCACAACTTTAAACTCTAAGACCCTTACGTCCCTTGTGCAATGGTTTCCTAACGGGGGTTCAGGTTTCTGTCACTCCGGCAACCCCTACGATTAGTAGCCAAATACACAATGCATTCCCCTAGGCCCATATAGGTGAAGTACACCACAACTTAAATATCAAACTATTGAATCTTTCTCAACACAAGTCCACTACTAACAACATGACTTCTCCCATGTCCTCAAGAACAAAACGAACTACTCACAAGACATCATATGGATCATAATCAGAGATGGAATAATGATGTATAACGATCTGAACATAAACAATAATTCAATGGTTCACTCAATAGCATCAACTACAAAGAGTAATCAACACCGGGAAAGTTTCCCCTATGAACTATGCAAGATTCAACCCAATTGTTACAGCAATATGGAGATGGTGATGAGGGTGCTGATGGTGATGATGGTGGTGGTGATGATGATGATGATCCCGATGAAGTCCAGCTTGATGGTGGTGTTGATGGCGACGATCTTCCCTCTCCGGGAAGGAATTCCCCCGGTAGAAATCTGTCTACCGGAGAGATCTTTATCTCTCGGTGTTTTCCGCCCCGTAGAGGCGGTGGAATCTTTCTGTGGTCGCCCCCCGAGTCTTAGGATTTTGGGAGGATAATATACGCCAGAGGGGAGTGCCAGGGGTGGACCAGGGCGGCCACACCACCTGGTGGCGTGGCCTAGGCTGGCCCGTGCCAGGGGGTGGTGTGGGCCCCCTGTGGCCCATCTCCAGCCCCCCTTCTGGCTTCCTTCGTCTTTTGGAAAAATAGGATTTTCTGTATATTTTCCCGGATTTTCTGATCTTCGCGAATTTTGCCTCCAAACAGCACCTTTTCCATCAGAATCCTGACTGCAGCGGTCCATGCTCCAAAAGTCATCAACCATGCAAAAACAGATGAAATAACATAAGTATCACCTCTCAATACAAAATATATCAATGAATAACAGTGAATTATGACATAGAATAGTGATGCAAAATGGACATATCAACTCCCCCCAAGCTTAGACTTTGCTTGTCCCCAAGCAAAACTAAGCTCAAATAAACATGACCTCATGTTTATGGAGTGAAGAGTCGATAAAATAATACGGACAAGAAGCATCACATTCATCAAATACATAGATCATAACAGAAGACAACTCACTATTATATAACTCAACTTGCAATGAGTAAAGGAAACACAATAAAGATACATAAAGTAAATCATAATTGGCAATGGCAAACTTAGCTCTCGGTCGAAGAATAGTTGATAATTTGCTGGAGTTCACAAATAACTGGTTTTCAATGATAGCTTTCAAAGTAGTAAACATCAAGATAAGAGCAAAGTGCAAAACAAGGAACATAAGAAACATGATTGAATAAATCATCATACGAATGAATGGAACACAACAACTCAAAATACTTGCTGAGATAGAGAGGAATAGGTTTACTGACTCAACTACAAAGTAAAAGAAAGGCCCTTCGCAGAGAGAACCAGGGATTGCAAGTCTCATAAAGAGCTCCCAAAAATTATGATACTTACTAGCTTTCAGCTCTCATTGCCCCTATCATAGGCATCTTTAGGTGATTAAGGTTAAAGTGATCAAATATGAGGATATGCATTGACAAGTTGTAAATTGAGAATCTCATGTCCCTTGAATACGAGGGTCGCTCCTCATGCTACTCAAGTTTAGTCACCCGTAAGTTCTTGTCATCGTAAGCATATGTGTATCATAGAGAACCGCCACCGGGGTACCCCTTGCCCGATGATACGGAAGAATCCCCATATCAAAATGACAAGGCAAGCAGATAACAAGTATCTCAGCAATCTTCTTATTTACCATGGGAATATGGTGCTTTTTCTCTCTTTCCTCTTTTCATAATCTTTTTTTTCTTTTCCCTTTTTCTCAATCTCTATCTCTTTTTTATAAGAAGAATGCTTCATAGATACTCGTTATGGTTACACTGCAGGTTTCCACCATGTCAGCATGGATTAGACCAGCGGTCCAGGCGTTTCTCTAACACACATGCATAACTCCATGGACTTACAAGCTCCCCTTTCATTTCACACCGACGACATCCATAGACAAAAGAACATGATATCAACTAGGTACAAAGTACCAGTGCAATGTTGAAAGCGTTCCCCATGATAGCATGGTTCTGCTAATTCACAACTCACAAAGCGCAAGCATATACACAACATAGATGAGCACAATGGTTCAAGTTTATTAAGTGCAAGAAAAGTAAAAAGTGTGCCATCAAGTTCGTGAGAGCTTTAATCACTACTTTTCACATAACAATTTTAATTTGGGAGGTAGACAAAACAAGAATTTAATTGGAATAGCAATAATGCTACTACGTAGGTATGGTGGACACAAATGGTAGAGGTTTTGGTTTTAAGGAGTGGATGCACGAGAAGAATTCCCTCTCAGTACATGTTTTTGGCTAGCAAAGATGGGTAGCAAGCATAAGAGTTGAAGGAAACAAACAAACAAACATACAAGTGATAAAAACAAACATGCAATCTTCCTTGGAAGCACAAAAGATCTTAACTAGAGAATACTAGACTTATGAGCAAATCAAGAAAGAAAGATGATGAAATTATTTTTCTTTAGAGTACTTCTATCTTTTTCATTCAACTCTCAAAAATAGTGTTGCTACTGACCGAGCCTTTGCCAAAACCAACTATAACTCAATGATCCCAAAGTGATACCAATACTAACAACAAGATCAATCATATAACCACGAATTGAAAACTAATACAAGCTATGAAAAAGAGTGAATGATAGAACTTCTCATTAATATTCCATAATGGAAACTCACACCAAGGGATACATATCTAACAAGAGAGGGGACACTTCCATAATGCAAACCATACTACATAATAACTTCTCTATTCATGATATGACTCTACTAAAAAGGTAAAAATATAGAAGATAGTGATGTGATACCGCGGCACTCCCCCAAGCTTGGAACAAACCAAGGGGATGCCAAACCTGATGACGAATTACTCCTTTGGTGGTGGTAATATTTTCTTCGTTAACGTGAGGAAATCTTCCAGCATCTTGCAAAGCCTATTATTCTCCCATTGAAGCAGGTCCACCTTCCTTCTCAAGTCTCGGTACTTATCGCAGAACTCATTAGTGACTCGTGGAGCTTCCATTGATGTGGGGCAAGAGACTAAAGGTACCAGCCCCTGCTTGGGGTCTTGAGAATCCTCCTCCATAGGCTCCTTCCCTTTATCCTTGGCGGACACCATTGTGATTCTAAACCTTCAAAGAGTATGTCCTGGAAGAAATAGATCGAAACAAAAACATGACGAAAACACGATATATGAACCTCGGGAGATCCGGGGGATTATATATTACGAAGTTTCGTAACAAAAGGAAGGTACTGGGAGAAAACGAGTCGGAGGCGGAGTCCGGGGTGGACTCACCACCTGGTGGCGCGGCTTGGGGAGGGCCCGCGCCACAGGGTGGTGTGGGCCACCCTGGCTCCGTTTATGTCCCTCTTTTGCTTCATAACTTCCCTTATTGCCTAAAAACTACAAAAGTATAGTTTTATAGTATTTTCACGGAACTTTTCTTACCAGAACTGTTACCTATTTGGAAGCGGACTCTGCAGGTCTCTGAATTTCGTCCTTGATAAATCTTTCTGGAGTTATAACTTGAAAGGCATCAACATCTTCATTATAAGAATCTCCAGCAATATAGTGTTTGAGTCGCTGCCCATTCACTACTTGTAAAGTATTGTCTTTTAAAGAAGAAATCTTTATTGCCCCTGAACGGTATACTTCTTCAATAATGAAAGGTCCTTCCCATTTTGACAGTAGTTTTCCTGCGAAAAATTTGAGACGAGACCTATACAATAGAACCTTCTCACCAACATGAAATTCTCTCTTAAGTATTCGCTTGTCATGCCATCTTTTGACTTTTTCCTTAAAGAGCCTAGAATTTTCATAGGCTTCACTCCTCCATTCATCTAAAGAACTTAAGTCAAATAATCTTTTCTCACCAGCGAGCTTACAATCTCTATTTAGTTCTTTAACTGCCCAATAGGCTTTATGTTCTAATTCTAAGGGTAGGTGACAAGCCTTCCCATAAACCATTTTATAAGGAGACATCCCCATAGGATTTTTGTAGGCAGTTCTATAAGCGCATAAAGCATCATTCAACTTTTTAGCCTAGTTTTTTCTAGATCTATTAACAGTCTTTTGCAAGATGGATTTAATTTCTCTATTTGATAACTCTACTTGCCCGCTAGTTTGGGGGTGATAGGCTGAAGCAATTCTATGATTAACATCATATTTAGCAAGGGTCTTTCTAAAACCACCATGAATGAAGTGAGAACCCCCATCAGTCATGAGATACCTAGGCACTCCAAACCTAGGAAAGATAACATCCTTAAGCATTTTTAGAGAAGTCTCCCCATCAGCACTCTTTGTAGGAATGGCTTCTACCCACTTAGTAACATAATCAACGGCAACAAGAATATGAGTGTAATCTTTTGAGGGAGGGAAAGGACCCATAAAGTCAAACCCCCAGCAATCAAAGGGTTCAATAACTAGAGAGTAGTTCATAGGCATTTCATTGCGTCTAGAAATATTACCAACACGCTGACATTCATCACAAGATAAAACAAATTTTCTTGCATCTTTAAAAAGGGTAGGCCAGTAGAAACCTGATTGTAGCACCTTTTGCGTAGTTCTATCTCCTGCATGATGTCCTCCATAAGCACTACCATGACATTTACGCAATATCTCCTTTTGTTCATATTTTGGAACACATCTTCGAATAATACCATCCACTCCTTCTTTATATAAGTGTGGGTCATCCCAAAAATAATGCCTCAAATCATAAAAGAACTTTCTTCTTTGCTGAGCTGTAAAAGTTGGAGGCAAATACTTTGAGACAATAAAGTTAGCATAATCAGCGTACCAAGGGCTCCCTCACGATCTTACCCCTATCGCAGCCAACTGCTCATTTGGGAAACTATCATTAACAGGCATAGGGTCAAAAGAGATGTTTTCCAATCGAGATAAATTATCAGCTACAGGGTTTTCAGCACCTTTCCTATCCACTATATGTAAACCAAACTCTTGTAAAAGCAGCACCCATCTAATAAGCCTAGGCTTAGCATCCTTCTTCGTCATAAGGTATTTAATAGCAGCATGATCAGTATGAATGGTGACTTTTGAGTCTACAATATAGGGTCTAAACTTATCACAAGCAAAAACGATAGCTAGAAATTCTTTTTCAGTAGTAGCATAATTCCTTTGAGTAGCATCTAAAGTCTTACTAGCATAATGAATAACGTTTAACTTTTTATCAATTTGTTGCCCAAGGACAGCACCTACAGTAAAATCACTAGCATCACACATTATTTCAAAGGGTAAACTCCAATCAGGTGGTTGAACAATAGGGGCTGTTGTTAGAGCCTTCTTAAGAGTTTCAAAAGCTTCCTTACAATCATCATCAAAACCGAAGGGTACATCTTTTTGAAGAAGATTAGTAAGGGGTTTTGATATCCTAGAAAAGTATTTAATAAACCTTCTATAGAAACCAGCATGACCAAGGATACTATGAATACCTTTGATGTCTCTTGGACATGGCATCTTCTCAATTGCCTCAACCTTAGCTCTATCAACTTCTATGCCTCTTTCAGAAACTTTATGCCCGAGGACAATCCTTTCATTAACCATGAAGTGGCATTTCTCCCCATTAAGAACAAGATTAGTTTCTTCACATCTCTGCAAAACTTTATCAAGGTTGTGCAGATAATTATCAAAAGAAGTTCCATAGACATAGAAGTCATCCATGAACACTTCTACAATTTCCTCACAAAAACCATGAAAGATAGCAGACATGCACCTTTGAAAAGTAGCAGGAGCATTATATAAACCAAAAGGCATACGTCTATAAGCATAAGTTCTGTAAGGACAAGTAAAAGTAGTTTTTTCTTGATCTTGTTGTTTAACAGCAATTTGAGAGAAACCAAAATAACCATCAAGAAAACAAAAATGGGTCTTTTTAGACAACCTTTCCAACATTTGATCAATAAAAGGAAGCAGGTAGTGATCTTTCTTAGTAACTTTATTGACTTTTCTAAAATCGATGCACATCCTATAGCCTACTACTATTCTTTGAGGAATAAGCTCATCATTATCATTAGGAACAACGGTAATACCTCCTTTTTTAGGAACACAATGAACAGGACTAACCCATTCACTATCAGCAATAGGGTAAATAATACCAGCATCAAGGAGTTTCAATACCTCATTCCTTACCACTTCCTTCATCCTAGGATTTAAACGTCGTTGGTGCTCTACTACTGGCTTTGCATCTGGTTCTATGTTGATAGAATGCTGACATATAGTAGGTGAAATTCCTTTTAAATCATCCAGAGTATAGCCCATAGCTCCTCGATGTTTTCTCAAAACCTCCAATAGCCTTACTTCTTCCTTTCGTGAAAGTTTAGCACTAATAATAACAGGATATATCTTTTTATCATCAATATAAGCATATTTAAGCTCATTGATACATTGCAAATGTATCTATAATTTTTGATGTTCCATGCTTGGTTTTATCTACTTTCTTATGTTTTGTCCACACTTTGGAGTACTTTTCATATGATTTCTTGGACTAACCTATTAACAAGTGCCATAGTGCCAGTTGCCTGTTTTCTATTGTTTTTGGTTCCAGGAAAGTTAGAAAATCAATATTCTTGGAATTGGACCAGACAAAAGCCAAAGTCGATATTTTACCGGAAGACTCACGGAGCCAGAAGACGAGACAGAGAGGGGCCACAGGGTGGCCACACCATGTGGTGGCGCGGGCTAGCCCTGGCTGCGCCACCAGGTGGTGTGGGCCCCCTGGCCGCCCACCGACCTTGCCCTCTGGCCTATAAGAAGCCTCGCGAGGAATAAACCCTAGAGAATCAAGCCTCTAGCCACGAAAACTTCCGCAGCGCCGCCGTCACCGAAGGGGAGATTCGGGGGACAGAAAGTCTCTGTTCCGGCACCCTGCTGGGACGGGGAAGTGCTCCCGGAGCCATCTCCATCGATCTCCACCACCATCTTCATCACCATTGCTGATTCCCATGATGAGGAGGGAGTAGTTATCTCTTGAGGCTAAGGGTTCTACCGGTAGCTATGTGTTCATCTCTCTCTCTATGCATGATCATATTGTGATCATGAGCTTTGTAATCAAGTAGATCTACGTTTCTACTCAAGTGCTTTAATAGATCTCTGCTCTCCTCATGTGTGTGAAAGTGACAACGTGCACACCATGGTGGCACTTATGCTAGAGATTACAAATACTTGTTATGAGTTATATTTGGAGTTGGATGTTTCTATGAAATTGTGGTGTTTGTTGGACTCATCTAGTACTCAAGGTGACAGTGTGGGGTTTTCTAGATGGGAAAGACTTACTTTGAGGTGTGTTGTTATAGCCCTACCATGGATTAGAGTGTCCAACCGGAGAGTAGTTAAGAGTAGTATCATAAAGAGAAGATATTTATATGAGAGTGTTCACTAGTGAAAGTATGATCCCTAGGCCTTGTTTCTAAGCATTGAAACTTCGTTTGCAACTAGATCTGTTACATGTTTGCTTGCTGCCATCTTTATTTCAGTTTGCCTTTAGTCTCTTCCACACCATCAAGCTATTTTCTGGCACCGTTGTCTTTTATCCATACCACTTGTATTTCACTATCTCTTCACCGAACTAGTGCACCTATACACCTGACAAGTGTATTGGGTGTGTTGGGGACACACGAGACTTCTTCTATCTTGATTGCAGGGTTGCTTGAGAGGGGATACCTTTGACCACTTCCTCCCTGAGTTCGATAAACCTTGGGTGATCCACTTAAGGGAAAACTTGCTGCTATTCTACAAACCTCTGCACTTGGAGGCCCAACAACTGTCTACAAGAATAGAAGTGCGTAGACATCAATCATCAGGGAGAAGTTTTAGATCGAAAACCGGATCCTTTTTAGGTGGCAACGTGGTACCCAAGTCTTCTACAGGCAAGTTATGCTTAAGCATCTTAGGCTGATCACGGAGAATCTTGTCAATCTCATTCCTTTCTTCCATGAAGATTTCACTCTCATGGTCTTCCATAAATTGCTGCAAAGCATTGTTAGGAGCAAGAGAAATAGAAGCAAGTTGTTCAACTCTAAAATCCTCATTATGGGTTTCCTCTTCACAAGGTTCTTTAGCAAATTTCAAGAAATTAAACTCATAAGATTCCCCAGCAAACTTAGTCAAGATTTTCTCCCTTTTGCAATCTATAATAGCTCCACAAGTACTCAAGAAAGGTCTACCAAAAATAATAGGATAAGTTTTACTAGCAGCTGAACCGAGTACTAGAAAATCAGTAGGGTACTTAATCTTACCACAAAGAACTTCCATGTCTCGTACGATACCAATTGGAGAGATGATCTCTCTATTAGCAAGGTGAATAACCACATCAATCTCTTCCAATTCATAGGGACTGATTTCATGCATAATTTCTCTATAAAGCTCATAAGGAATAGCACTGGAACTTGCACCAATATCACATAAACCATAATAGCAATGATCACCAATTCTAACAGAAAGCACAAGAACACTAGCTTTTTTAATTCTATTAGGATGTGAAACAATATTAGAAGCATCCTCACAAAAGACTAAGTGTCCATCTTCTATGCTTTTAGTGACAAGGTCTTTCACAATTGCTACCACAGGTTCAACGTTTATTTGTTCATCAGGTTTTACAGTTCTCTTTTCACTTTTGGTGATTACATTAGTTATCATATGATGATCCTTTACCTTTTCTGGGAAGGGAATCTTCTCGATATAAGGTTCATGTAGGATGGGATTAATAATGCAATACTCAGCACTCCCAATAGGAACACAGTCAACAATATCTTTGTAAGGTGCATGGTATTTATTCCATCCCCTTTTTAGAATTTCAATATAAGAATCAAAAGCTCTAAAGCAATTTGTAATAACTTGCAAATCAAGACCATAAGCATTACTAATATTTCGAAAGTCATCAATTCCCATAAAAGATTCAATACATTCATAATCATAATTTATACCTGACTTTCTACCTTTGTCATTCTCCCAAGCTTCAGCATTGTCTTGAATACGGTCCAGAAGATCCCATTTAGCTTCTTCTTCCATACGAGTGAATGATCCAACACAAGAAGCATCCAATAAATATTTATCATGTAGAGGGAGTCTTGCATAAAAGTTATTGATAATAATATTGTTGGGAAGCTCATGAATGGGACATTTGAGCATTAGTAACTTCAATCTCCCCCAAGCTTGAGTTGTACTCTCTCCATCAAGAGGCCAAAAGTTGTATATTTGATTCCGATCTTTATGAATCTCACTAGGAGGATAAAACTTCGAATAAAAGAGAGGCACTATTTCCTCCCATTCCAGAGCTTGACCATTCTTCAACAGCTTATACCATTCCTCAGCTCTTCCTTTCAGTGATAATGAGAATAACTTATTCTTAACTTGATCTGTAGTAATACCTGCACACTTGAACAACCCGCATAATTCGTGTATAAAGAGTAAATGATCACCGGGATGGAAAGTTCCATCCCCAACATAGTAGTTATCCATAACACGATCAATAATTCTTGTGGGTATTTTGAAAGCATCATTCTCAGCAGGTGGTGTCTTATCTACTACCTTGGCAGTGGTAGTAGCATTACCAAATAAGAAACTCAGCGAATTATCCATAACGAAAATAAAGCAACTAGCAGAAGTAAACAATACTCACAATAGAAGTTTCCTTTACCAGTTCCACTCTCCAATAGCGCTTCACTCCCCGGCAACGGCGCTAGAAAATAGTCTTGATGACCCACAAGTATAGGGGGCGTATCGCAGTATTTTCGATAAGTAAGAGTGTCGAACCCAACGAGGAGCAGAAGGTGCTGGCTAGTGGTATGGATCAGGAATTCTCTGCAAATACTCAGCAAACGGATTTTTAGGGGTTTTTGATAAAGCAAGTAAACAAAGTACGAGTAAATAAAAGACAGTGGGAATAAATGCAGCAACTGGCCCAATTCTTTATGCAGCAAAGGACAAGCCGGTTGTATTACTTAAGATGACCAAACGTTCTCAAGGACACATGGGAAGACTGTGAAGTGCTTTCGCTTCATATAGTTGATTAATCTTCTTTAGCTTGCTAAGTGTTGTGTGGGTGAACCTGTGCTAATGTACCGACCTTCCTAGGATTAATACATACTTATGATTATACCCCTTGCAAACATCCGTAAGTACAAGAAAGTAATTAAGGTAGAAACCTAACCACAGCTTTAAACTCTAAGACCCTTATGTCCCTTGTGCAATGGTTTCCTAACGGGGGTTCAGGTTTCTGTCACTCCGGCAACCCCTACGATTAGTAGCCAAATACACAATGCATTCCCCTAGGCCCATATAGGTGAAGTGTTATGTAGTCGACGTTCACATGACACCACTAGAAGAAGTACACCACAACTTAAATATCAAACTATTGAATCTTTCTCAACACAACTCCACTACTAACAACATGACTTCTCCCATGTCCTCAAGAACAAAACGAACTACTCACAAGACATCATATGGATCATAATCAGAGATGGAATAATGATGTATAACAATCTGAACATAAACAATAATTCAATGGTTCACTCAATAGCATTAACTACAAAGAGTAATCAACACCGGGAAAGTTTCCCCTATGAACTATGCAAGATTCAACCCAATTGTTACAGCAATATGGAAATGGTGATGAGGGTGCTGATGGTGCTGATGGTGGTGGTGATGATGATGATCCCAATGAAGTCCAGCTTGATGGTGGTGTTGATGGCGACGATCTTCCCTCTCCGGGAAGGAATTCCCCCGGCAGAAATCTGTCTGCCGGAGAGATCTTTCTCTCTCGGTGTTTTCCGCCCCGCAGAGGCGGCATAATCTTTCTGTGGTCGCCCCCCGAGTCTTAGGGTTTCGGGAGGATAATATATGCCAGAGGGGAGTGCCAGGGGTGGACTAGGGCGGCCACACCACCTGGTGGCGCGGCCTAGGCTGGCCCTCGCCAGGGGTTGGTGTGGGCCCCCTGTGGCCCATCTCCAGCCCCCCTTCTGGCTTCCTTCGTCTTCTGAAAAAATAGGATTTCCGTATATTTTCCCGGATTTTCTAATCTTCACGAATTTTGACTCCAAACAACACCTTTTCCATCAGAATCCTGACTACAGCGGTCCATGCTCCAAAAGTCATCAACCATGCAAAAACAGATGAAATAACATAAGTATCACCGCTCAATACATCAATGAATAACAGTGAATTATGACATAGAATAGTGATGTAAAATGGACGTATCACCATGACATAATTGTGTACCATCCACCACGCACATGATGACGAGAGATACCCTAGCCAGTCGACTTTGGATCCCAGACAATCAGCGGTAAATACTTTTTTCTTCGTTAATGGACATGTTAGCCTACATAATGTGTAATTATCTACTATACAAATACATGCTGATATGACATGGGAGCTACAGACTGAAGTGTCTCAGTGGGGACGTTCGCTCTCGTCCGCTCCTCGTGTACCACGCCATCAGGCTCAGTCCTGTGTTGAGGAAAGACTACGGAGTATCTATGCGACCATCACGTGCACCAACATTTCGGACGTCGTTCAGCACCGAGCAGCACAGTGTCCACCGCATCATTACATGGAGGAGCACCCACCGCGTCACTCCATGCAGCAGCGCATCCCGCGTCCCTCCATGCAGTAGCCACCTCTAGACCAGGATGGAGGCACGACAGCAGCAAGATCCTCCTCGCCCACTCCGCCATGGGCCTCATCCACGAATCTCATAGCACGAGACACCGAGAGCACAACGTCCAGACCAGGCTGGAGGCTCGGCGTGGTATACGCAGCATCCGCAGTTTATGAACGACCAGAGGCAGCAACAGCAGCTTACTTTTGACCAGTGGTAGCAGCAGCACACCCCCTTCATGAACTTTGATTACCGGCCTCAATATCAGTCTGAGGGTAAGCATTTTCATGTCTATTATTATTACATGCATTATGCTATCGTTCAGTACTAAATTTCTTTTACACTGACAAGAGGATATGGAGGCCCGACCATGTCCTCTATGGGTTTGTGGGCGACTAATGAGGAGGAGGAGGATCATCAGACTTAGCAGGATCAGGTTGACTGGCTTGGCTAGTATCAGACGCAGCAGACTCCACCACCTTTCCCCATACAGGATACACAGACCTAGGATGACGGGTCAACTCTACCTCCCCGTAATACGGGGCCACCCAGAAGGTACAAATGGACTTCATCTAGGCTGCAGCAACCCCATGACCGATGGCAATGATATCTATCTATGTATGAGACATATATATATATGTATGCGACATATATCTATCTATCTATGTATGAGACTTGTATCTATCTATGTATGAGACACCTTTCTATTATTTCACATTTTTATTCAACAAACACTTCAACATAGCTTGCAACACAGTTCAACATAACTTGCGGTACATAAATAAGAGCGCTCTCTATCCCTATGACTATGCCTCACCCTTGCCCTTCGACGATGCCTCACCTTTTCCTTTCGACGATGACTCACCCTTCCTCTTCTTGGCCCGCTCCTTCTTCATGGCATGTCTCTTGTCCCACTCAGCTCTCGCCCTGGTACCAACAACCGGCGGTATGAAGATATCATCTTCATCTTTACTCTCTTCTAGCCAAGACAAAAAGTTCTCATCCTTCCTCTGCTTGTCATTTCTCTGCTTGGCCTGCGCCTTCTTCAGGGCCTGCGCCTTGTCCCACTCAGCTCTCTCCCTGGTACCAACGGCCAGCGGCATGAAGAGATCATCTTCATTTTCACTCTCCTGTATCCACAGCCAAGGGTACTGGGCTTGCCTCTGCCTTGAAGCTTCATTGATGAATTTAAGCTTGCTCCACCTTGTATTGATCCTAAGAAGCTCTTGCTGTATCTCCTCTAGGGTCCTCTTCGGCCACCCTTTTCGATGTAATGCCTCACCCAGCTCAGTCAGGAGATAATCACTAGCAATGAGTTCCTCCAACTGGGCTGGATTATTGTCTATCCTACACGTCCTAGCAAAATGAAAACGGTCGATGAACATGTTTGTCTCAAAACTGTGGTTGTTGGGAAAACCAGACATATTGGCTAAAAATGTGAATGGTGTGCTTACACAACTTTGTGAGGAGGGATTTTTATTGGATAAACGAACAAGAAATGGCGGGAACCCATTGGCGAGAAACATTTTGGCGGGAAACATTACAGCGGGAAACATTTTGGCGGGAAGAACAAAGATACATTATATCCAAAATTAATTGACAACTACAAAGTAATGCTGAAATTAAGATACATCACAACACTACAACTGAAATGAAGATACATCATGACACTACAACTGAAATGAAGATACATCATGACACTACTATTGAAATGAAGATACCACGCTATTGAGGCATATGTATACCTTCCCTGAGTCCAACGCGGGTACTTCCCGGTCTTGTCACCACGTTCCTCTGCCGCCTGCGTCTCAACAACCCTTTCTCTTAATATCTTCCTTTCCACATCCCGGGCCTCCTTGCGCACATGTTCCTCCACATGCCTGTGCTCTTCCTCTTCCGCCCTCCTCTTCATGTTTATCTCCCGGTTCCTAGCTCTCTCCTCTCTTAATTTTTTCAGCTCTCTCTCCTGCTCCTTCTTCTCATTCTCGGCCCTCCTTTCAGCATGTTCCTCTTCGTGAAAGGCAGCCCACGCAGCTCGTCTCCTATCACGAATCTCTTGCACGGCCCAAGCTAGCTGCTTCGTGTCAATCCAATGGTACCACTTGCAAAGAGGAGGAGGAGACTGCAATAACATCGATGGAATGAATAAAAGAACACATAATAACGTGAATCATTCATATTCATCATGCTCTGGAAACATACTGGAGGCCTCTCGTACGATGAACTTGCTTGACGGGGCGGGCTTGCGTCATAGTTGGGACACATAAAAAACTTCATGCCCATGCAAGTGGAGAAATCGATCGACTCCTTGACCTTGGCAATATGGCCACACCAATAGCCCTCGTGTGTCACTCCTTGTGGCAACCTGGCATCTTCATCTTTCTAGGCCTATACTATGGGTCCGAATAGGGCACACTCATGATGGAGAGGAGAAGGAAATGCGAGAGAAAGAGGAGGAATAGATGAACTGGGTGAAGAGAAAACATCTCGGTGCTCGGATTAATAGAGGCACTGGGAAGAATAGGCGGGAGAAAGTGGCGGGAAAAAGTGGAGGAAGATAAACGGCGCAAAACAGTGGCGGAAGAAATATTTGACGGGAATCGGCTGGTAGAAGATAAACGGCGGGAACTGAAAACTGTTTTAGGTTAACGAAACACTTCGCATGATCCATGCACGCGTCGAGGGGGAGCATCTACGATAATCGGGAGTTGAGAACCCGACCAGACTACTCGGTGGTTTAACCACCGACGACCACACTGCCGTGTCAGGTGGCCCTCCGATAGCCTGATCGGGGGTTTAACCCCCACGAGATCCTTTTGGTAGTTGAACTACCGAGGCTGCGCTACTTCTGTAATTTCCCTAATTGGTGTATTATTCGTGGAATTTAATTAAAAATCATATTATTAAAAAAAATAGCCAGTTTATTCCTTGAGCACAAGACAAAAGTATCTAAAGTTTAAGTTATCTTTTGCAATCATCTAAAGTTTAAGGTGAACACTAAAGAACGTGTCATGAGGAAAATCTTACCACATATGCATGTGGCATGTAGTAAAATGAATTAATGTCTCCTATTTTTCACCAAATAAAGTTACATTGATAAGTATATTAAACAGTTTTTTCGAGAGATAAGTAGATTAATGTTTATACAACACACTTGGCGCAAAGACAATCTTGGGCGGTTTTTGTGCATCTAAGTCGTGATGCTTATTTCCACACTACGGGAAAACTTGCCGTTGCCGTCGCTCTCAGCTTTTGTCGTGTGCCAACAAGCCCATAACACGGCAAAGGCCTACACTATCATGTGGGTCTCTCATTGAGAACACGAAAAAGCGCAGCCACACGGCGGAACTCTGAAATGGAACACGACAAAGAAACGAACATAGCAAAGAGCCAATAAGAGCACACGACAAAGGATAAATGCACGACAAATTTTCCAGGAGCACACGACATAGTTCTCAGCACGACAAAGAGATGGGACCTGCGGCCCCACAGGTGCACCTGATGGGGAGGAGCTGACAGCTGCAGACGGGAGGCTCTTTATCGTGTGCCCTCGCCATCATCCACACGACAAAGGACATCCTTTGCCGTGTTTTTTTGGTATGCACGTCAAAGATCTGTTTTTCTTTTTTCCTGTAATTAAATAGCAAGGCTTATATTACATATATGTTAATATATGTTAGGTGGTGCTATTTCATAGGATCATGAGCACATAAATATGAATAGATTGTTTTGCTCTAACATCATCCCACTTGCGTGTCCGCCTTGTGAAATGGTGTTGTAGATCTGCGGGACCCCTGTACTAGGGTTTCTCTGGGGAAGGAGCGCCGGATCGCCGGAACGCCTCGAAAACTTCCGTGTGTACATATCATATGTTCACAAGTGTGGTGGGAGGCCTAGCTATGCCGTTTATAGCACCCGGGTGCGAGCCTGTTCACAACCATGCGATAACACTTGGAAAGTTCATGCACGTGTGGGAGGAAACTCCTGTTGTGTCTCTTCGGATGGGAGGAAACTTCAGTGTAAGTGTGGCGTGTTCGTCCATATGAGTGCAACGAACGCCATCACCAACAAATAAAATTCAGAAGGAAAACTCAAACATTAGAAGAAAACTCGGTCCATCTATGTATGCAATTTTAATATACTATCTTCATTCCATAAAGTCTACAAAACCAGCTTTCAGGCTATAGAATTACATGCACTAGCCAACGCAACCAAAAATTCTGAACTGATGGAAAGGGCTAGAAAATTTATTTCAACACTCACCCTACGTCTTTGCCCTTTGGCCTATTGTGACGTGTTTTGGGAGCCAGAGTATTTTTTTATTTAATTCTGCGTTGGCTAGAATTTGATCCTAGGTCCTCCTGCTCTGATACCACGTAGAAGGATAGAGAGGGAGAGAGATTGGCGAAATATGATGGTTGTATTATTAAGCCTCATGGGCGAGCGTATATAGACGTACATGGATCATCTTGGAGTGCAAGACAAGTTAGGCTAGAATTCTTAACTATCCTAAACTACCATAATAATCGTGTGCGTACAATACTCTAACATCCCCCGCAGTCGTAGCAGTAGCGTCGTGAACAACTAGAACATCACGGACGGTCAGACTAGAGATAAACCGAAGTAGCATCCAGTAGGCTGACATTCCCCCACAGTCGTAGCGGGAACATCGTGGACGGTGTTGCTTCACGGTTGCTTGGCTGTAGAGGAAGCTGGTGATGCTCAAGCGAGGTGGTAGCCCTTGTGCCAATGTCGAGGGAACCGAGAGCATGAGGTGGTTCCATGGTCGAGGTAGCCGTGCGAGGGGTCGCCGTGGTCGATATCGTGATCGGGGATGCCAGTGTCGAGGTAGCCGCACGTGAAGCCGCATGTGCATAGTGCACGAGGAGGATGGCGGAGACGCGTCGAGGCAATCGTCGAGGGTGTCGATGCCGAAGCCGATGCAGTCCGAGACGTCAAGGATAAGGTGCGTCCATAGTTTTGCCAGAACTAGTCGCACGTCGGGGATGAACACACACTCCGGTTTTGCCAGAACCGAGTATGCAAAAAAGAACTCGTTGATGACGTGGTCGAGGCAGTCGTAGAGGGGTCAATGGCGAAGAATACATTGTTGAAGCTGATGAAGACGAGGCGCCGATCCGAGCTTGCCAGACTCGGGAACGCACTGGGGACGAAGGCACTCCCGGTGTTGCCAGTACCAGGCGTGCAGGGGCAGGGACGATTATGAACTTGTCGCCATATCAGAAAGACTAGCAGAGGAAGCCTCCAGAGCGGTTGCGATGCGCAGAGCGGCGAAGGGAGAGATGCCAGCGATGTCCACTATTGTTGGAGTAGAGTAGCAGGTGGTGTAGTCGGGGATGAGGCGATGACGCTGGCGGTGAAATTGTAGTGGACGAAGACGTATAAGGCGGCGAAAATAGCAACGACCTAGGATAGTCATGCTGGATGCCTAGAGTGGTGATGAGTTAGTCAGCAGGACCTGCAACGGCGAGAGAGCGCCCTGCAGGTTACCTTGTGAAGCGCGACAGCGGTGCTCGAAGTAGGCGAGGAAGAAGCCGGCGACGTGACGAAGACCATGTGCAGACGGCCGAGATCCGCACCTGTAGGAGATGGCGCGGTGAAAGCCGAGGACATCGATGCACCGAGACGGCGGAGTAGACTGCGTGCAGCGTCGCTACGACCCGAGAGGGCGGCGTAGCTGCAGGGCGCAAGTCGGTGCAGCGGCTGGGAGACCACCAGCGACGTACACGGCAAGGAATGCGTGTTGGAAGCTGGTAGCGTGGACCAAGGGCGGCGGCGCTGCGGCCCGAGGGGGTGACGCAGTGGCATCCCATAGCTCGATCGGTGGTAGGCGCGTACTCGGGGACGTGCTTGACGTAGACAGACGCGGGATCGGTTGATCAGACCGACGATGCGCCGTATGCACCATGGCGTGGATGACGCGTAGATCAAAGTCGATGGCGGCGTTGTCGGTGAAGTCTCGGACGATGACGACGAAGAGGATCTGAGGGGGTCGGCCGCGCTAGCCTTTCAAGGAAGGCGTAGCAGCCGGCCGCGGTGCGCAGCAGCCTACCGTGAGGCCGCGACAGCCTGCCGAGGCAGGCGCAACAGCGGAGGAGGCAGGCGCACGGGCGTGGTGTAGATCCTCGATGTCAATGGTCGAAGTAGAGGCACGGCGATGATGACGGCGATGGGCGACTCAATCCGATCTAATATCAAAAAAGAAAACCGATTAAGAGATAAAAAAAAAAAGACTTACAGGACAGCTGATCACGAATCGGCGGACGAACCCTGCATACGGGTTGCACGACCCCCGACGGAGATCCTAGAGATCGACCTCCCCGGGGGCGGCGCGGCAGAAGCGTGTTGCTCGGCTAGCGCGGCACCATGGCGGGCGGCGGCGCTAGGTGGATGCGGCGGCGGCTAGGTCAAGTATCTTTCCACTCTGATACCATGTAAAATTGCATGCACTAGCCAACACAACCAAAAAGTCCGAACTGATGGAAAGGGCTAGACAATTTATTTCAACACGGGCGGTTTAGACTTCGTGTGGCATTCCCGTGGACGAGCTGAGGGTATCTTAATCGGCACCAAGACAAATACCATGGATGTTTTGAGTAGTTCGGATGGCGAGTACCATATTAAACTAAACTTCATATCTTTAATAAACCCGATAACTTCACGAGTCTTGTTATTGTGTATGGAGTTGCTTACGATATTTATAAGACTTATTTTTTTGAGAATTGGTGAAGTTAGTGAAAGATATATAATCTATATCCTAATCTTATAGGAGAGGATTTTAATTTGCTTTGTTTTCCATTTGTGAATAGCAAATGCCTGTTTTATGATCACTGGTCATTCTTATTCAATACTATTATTGACAGCTTGGATTTATGAGAGGTATCAATGATTGGAAGGTGGTTTACTTGGACAAATAGCATTCTAGAACCAACATACGAAAACTAGACCGCGTTCTGATGTATTATGATTGGGAAGATAAATTCCCAATGACCTTAATACGAGCACTAGAACGTATTGAGGCTCTGTCAGACAATGCTCCCATATTACCGACTATGGGATTTACTAGACCGCAGTGTACTCGTCGTTTTAAGTTTGAACTTGGATGGCTACACCGGGAGGGATTCCATGATATGGTCAAATCAGTATGGGAAAGACCTATTGCTTGATGCACCCCAATATAGAGGTGGAATAATAAAATGCGTGACACATGCAAACACCTTGGTGGATGGGTTCGCCACATAACATGTATTCTTTAAAAGGAGAAACAACGGCTTTCATCTGTTATTGACGAACTCGAAGCTTTGGCAGAAGTTCGGCCGTTGACTGTGCATAATTTGAGCTCAAGAGTCAATCCAATGCATAGATAGCATGACTTCTGTGCGAGGAGCTTAAATGTTATCAACGTTCTAAAGCACAATTCATATTGGAGGGCGATTCGAATACAAGATACTTCCATAGCATTGCCAATGATATAGGAAGAAACATATCCATTCACTTATCTAGGATGATGGAATGATTGAGGGTCATGAGCACATAAAGTCATACATTACAAATTATTATAAAGGTTTGTTCGGAGCTTTGGAAGAAGGTAACTTCTCTTTGAATGAGACCCGAACGGACGATATACCTCAAGTGTATGATAAGGAGAACAACCTACTTACTACTCCCTATTTTGAGGAGGAAGTTGAAAAGTCTGTTTTTCAAATGGAACACAATAACACCCCTGGTACTGATGGATGGCTTCCAGGTAGAGTTCTACCAGAACTTTTGGGATGTCATTAAATCAGATCTTCTAGAGTTGTTCAATTGAACAACTAGAATTGTTCCGCTTGAATTTTGGTAAGATAATTTTATTACCTAAGGTTAATAAAGCAGAAAGGATCCAACAATACATACCTATGTGTATTCTAAACGTTAGTTTTAAATTTTTTACCCAAGTTGCAACTATCAGGTTAAACTCTGTGACTGATCATGTAGTTCGTCCTTTTCAGGCTACCTTCATGCAAGGACATAGCATCCTTGACTGAGTGGTTATCCTACATGAGACAATTCACGAACTATATATGAGAAATTCGAATGGGGTTATTTTAAAATTGATTTTGAGAAAGCATATGAAAAAGTTAGGTGGTCTTTCCTTCAACAGACTCCCATAATGAAAGGTTTTTTTGGATGAGTAGTGTGCTTTAATCTATAACTTTGTGTCTAGAGGTTGTGTGACCATCAAAGTAAATGATGATGTTGGCAATTACTTCTAGATAAAAAAGGGCTAAAATAGGACGACCCATTATCACCAATGTATTCTGATATGCTAGTTGTCATGATTAAACGTGCAAATTCTGAGGGCCAATTTGAAGGTGTGATTCCTCATCTAGTGGATGGTGGCTTATCTATACTTTAATATGCTGATGATACAATTATTTTTTATGGAACATGATACCGAAAAAGCAAAAAACCTGAAGTTAATTCTTTTCAGCGTTCGAGCAACTTTCGGATATGAAAATTAATTTCCAGAAGAGTAAGTTGTTCTGTTTTAGTGAGGCTAAGGAAGAGGATGGTATGTATGCAGAATTATTTAGCTATGGACAAGGCCAATTTCCTATTAAGTATTTAGGTATTCCGATTTACTATCGAAGATTTACAAATGCTGAATGAAAGATTGTTGAGGAAAGATTACAATTAAGGTTAAAAAGTTGGAAAAGAAAATTGTTATCCCTAGGAGAAAGATTAGTACTCATTAATTCAATCGTTAATAACAAGGTACTGTATATGATATCATTTTTCCAACTACCAAAAGGAGTCTTAAATCGATTGGATTAGTTTTGACCTAGATTCTTTTGGCAAGGTGACAACGAGAAAAACAAATATCGGCTGACTACGTGGAGTGTGGTTTGCCGACCCAAAGACCTAGGCGGTCTTGGTATTCATGATCTTGAGATAAAAAAATATAGCCCTTTTTGGCAAATGGCTCTTCAAATTACTTACTGAAGATGGGATATGGCAAACCCTCCTTAAGTGAAAATATGTTGGCTCGAAAAGCCTTGTCCCAGGTTTGTGGAAACCTGTTGACTCGTATTTCTGGGCTGGTCTAATGGCGATGAAGAAGTAATTCTTCCGCTTTGTAATATTTTCAATTAAGCTTGTATCACGAATACGATATGGGGAGGATAAGTGGCTAGACAACACTACTCTCCGAGAATAGTATCCTGCCCTATACATCGTTGTTCGACAAAAAAGTGATACAATTGCCACAGTTTTGGAGTCTTCTCCACCGAATCTGACGTTCATGAGAGATTTACTTGGACCCAGATTAGCTTCTTGAAATGCTTTGCTTCAACGATTGACTCTAGTACAACTAGCTCCTGGGACCGATGAATTTTGCTTGAATCTACTTGGGAATGGTGAATTCTCTATGGGATGATCTAATCCAGCCAGAATTACTAGTTGATGATAATAGAAAAATATGCAAGACAAAGAAACCCCTAAAAACATTTTTTTTTGCAAGATATCTTCGTCGGGAGATTATTCTTACTAAAGATAATCTTGTGAGACAGAATTGGCATGGAAGCACGAAATCTGTTTTTTATCATCATGATGAGACAATTAAACATCATTTCTTCTAATGTAATTTTGACCGCTCTTTGTTCGGTCATCCAAACAGTTTCACGCTTGTATCCACTGCCTATTCTTGCCAATATTTTCGGTAATTGGCTACATGGTATAGATCACAAGTTTAGGATCCTACAAAGTGTGGGAGCGATTGCCATCATTTGGTCGCTATGGCTATGTAGCAATGATAAAGTGTTCAATGATAAAATTCTACTCTCCTGCAGGTTAACACCGATGTACATGTATGTTTTGTTTATGGTCGTCTTTACATCGTGCGGAATTTCGCGACCTCTTTGTAGAAGTATGTACAAGACTTGAGGATACGGCGAGAGATCTTTTCACTAGATATAGATGGCAGCATAATTTTCGGATCGGCCCTCCACACCCTTAGACGTTTTGCAATTTTCTCATTATGATTGTAATTCGACTTTTTATTTTGTTATTACGTGACTTTGGATATCTATCGATTATGTGTATCTTAGCTATGCAGAGTATAGATGTAATAATTAAAACTTTTTAAGTAATAAAGTGACCATTATCAAAAAATGTAGGCATTCCTAGCAGTCTAAATATATTTTGAAAACGTATGTAGTAATACTTGAGAACATAATTGGAGGCTATTCCAAGAAAGGAAAAAAGACCAGCGACAATACGACGAGGCTATTCCTTGATGTGTTCGTGGTCCAGCGCTGCTATTGCGGGTAGTATCTAAGAACATCTTCGACCCGCGCTCTATACCATCAGCGCACTAAAAAACCCGTCCGTTTAGCGCGCGAAAAGCGTCTCACGATCCTCTCCCGTGCCTAAAAACTTTGTCCCCCTCCCCCGCGCGCTATTGCGCTATCTTGGGCGCCTAAACTTAGGCACCGTTTCGGATGCGCTATAAACCGGATACACACCGCTCAACTGCCACTAAAGATTCCTCTTCTCTGCACGCGTCCGCTCCTCTCCTCTCCTCGCTCGCCACGCGTGGCTCCGCCTTCTTTTCGCTCGCCACGCGCCGCCGTGCCTCGCCGGGATGCCGCCGCGCCGCAGTGGATCGTCGGGCTTCTGCGGCGTACGCGCACGCCACAATGGGACGTTCTACGCCGAGCTGTGCGACGGCGGTTTCCGCCTCACCCTCGGCATGTACGAGACGCCGGAGTTGGCCGCACGCGCGTACAACGCAGCGGCGTGACGACTCCGGCGCCCGAGGCGCGACCTCAACTTTCCCGTCGTTCTGTCCCTCGAGGAGGCGGAGTTCCTCGCCCCCTCCGTGCCTCGTTATCGACGAGGACCATCACCGCCACCGCCAGGCGTAGCGCCGGCTGCTCATCGCCGAGCGCGACGAGCGTATCTTGCATGAGTATAGGGAGTCATTCCCGGATGACGTCCGAGACGATGAAGAATTCTACGCCGCGCAGAGGGAGGAGAGGAGGGCGGACCGATGTCGCCGTCGGGCGTTCGCCGAGCATGAGATCCACAATCCGAACTTGACGATCAGCGAGGAGAACCCTCTGTGTGACGACCTCTCGACCGAGACCACCTCCGACGACGAGTAGTTTGATTTAATTTTCTTCATAAGAACTCGGTCAGGATGTTTTAATTCTATTTTTAACTGTTTTCTAGATCCTATTTGTGGGAGGCTGAAAAAAGTCTGGTGGAGGTCGTGGAGGCTACGCGCGTATGCGTCATCGGATGATTGCTGCTTGCTGGTCGACATGGAAAGATCGGGACTTGCACGACAGATGTCACCCGAGAATTCGACATACTCCTATCACACGCCCACATCAGGTCGATTATTCGCGATAAAAATCGGTATATCAATCAGTGATTACATTACTAGATCTAGTCCTGATTTTTCCAAGTCGTTGTCTTTGCGAATAGGTCTTCCCATGCAGAGAGGCCCGCCTCTCACTGTCCGTAGGTGTCAGCAAAACGACGTCGCGCCACCGCCGGCCGTCGTCCTGTTCTCCCGCCGTGACACCGGCGGGATGCTGAAGTGCCAGAGCAGGCCGGCCCCTCCCACCCGGAACCGGTCGCAGAGGAACTCCTCGGCGTACATCTTCTCCACCTTCCGGTCCACGTCGTGCAGGAAGACGTCGGTGTCGCCCTCGCCGCGCCTCGCCCGCGCCAGCGCCGCCGCCGTCCATATCGCCGCCATCCTGCCCGGCGCCGACGCGAAGTACCCCTTGGGGGCGTCCAGCATGAGCACGTCCCACTCGTGCTCGTACACCTCCGCAGGCAGGTCGTGCAGCGCCAGCGGGCACGCGGCGTTTCCCCGGACGACGGGCTCGTCATCGGCGCCGGCGCCGGGGACGCACGAGGGGACCCGCCTGTAGGTGTCGAAGAGGAGGTCCGCCTGGTCGAGCCGCGTGCGGTAGCTGACCAGGTGGGCGCGCAGGAACGGCGACGCCGAGCGCACGGCGCGGTACCACTCCGGGTCCTCCTCCAGGAACACGGTGACGCCGCCCGGGTTGAGCGCGTGCCAGAGCGTCGAGTCGTGGCCGAGGCCGAACACCAGAAGCCGCACCGGCGCGCGGCGGCGGAGCACGGCGAGGGCGAGAGAGATCTCGTCGCGCGTCTGCTGCGGCACCGTCGGCGTGGTGGCGTAGTACACGGCGGCGTCGGCGAGGGCTGCGAGGCCGGAGGGCTCGTACCCGGCGCCCGAGGGGGCTGTGACGGCAGGCAGGCACGGGAGCAGCGGCAGCGGAGATCTGAGGAGGCTAGGGACCAGCAGCGACGTGGCGACGACCAGCGCGGCTGCGCCGGCGGCGACGAGGCTTGGGGCCTTCATTGCGGTGGGTCGCCGGCGCGGGAACTGGCGGGACCTTTGTTAACTGAGAATGTGTTCGACGCGCGGAGTGCGTGCGTTTGTGCTTTGTAGGCTTACTTGGTGTTTTCGTGCTCGGTACGATGTTCACTCGGAAGGGGGAATTTTATGATAACCCCCATGCCATTTTGGGCCTACATGTCATAGACAGCGCAGGAGGATTATGATAACATAATCACCAACTGGGCTTATCAAACAGGCCTCTGCACACCAAACTGCATGCTTCATTTAGTGAGAGCACCTCCACTAGTTGTCCCGTTGAGCAAGGATTTTCCACAGTGACGTGTACCGGAGTGATCATCTCCCAAGCTTGTCTTCTTAGATTTTGACCTCATTTCTGAAATGACTTCATGTCCACGTCTCCTCCCCGAGCGACCGACGACTTCGCCGCCCATCCCCATCCACGCATGGGCGCTGGTGAACGCGCGCGCGTGGGGGGTGGGGGAGGTTGGAGGAGAGGAAAATCCGACGAGATCCATCTCCGTGTGCGCTCCAGGCTGATTCGCCGGTGATCTGCTCGGCTAAGGCGGGGGTGGTGTTTTCAAATCATGTTGTCCCACTCGTCAGAGTTTCCAAGGGAAGCGGCCATGGATTGGCGCCACATGGCAGGATCGAGGGTGTTGATACGAGGTGGAAGACGGAAGCTTGGAATACACATCTACAAGTGACCTAGGTCTTACTAGCGAAAATCCGCCCTGGTATGGATTAGGAGAGACCTGTTCAAGGCAAAATCCTTCACGACGGAGGATTGTTTCCCTGCCAGTGGAGGTCGTCTACCAAAGCCGAAGAAATTCCGCTTCTCCGAGGAGTGGTGTAGAGATTCTGGGCGGGAGTCGTATCTGAAGGTACTCATGGCTGGAGGACGAGGTGACGGTGGGAGGTAAGGCCCTGGTTGTGGCCGAGGAAATCGAGGTCGAGCAAACTTCGAGCAAGTCAGTCCTCCAGTGGTACAAGGTAACCCCCGCCTAGTTGCTCCCGTTGTTCCGTCCGCCCCTCGTCAGTCCCAATCGGTTCCTATGAATCAAGCGCAAATGCAGCAGTTTGGGATGGATCTAGGGCAGATTTTACAGCTTATGTAACAGGGGATGTATCTGCAGTTTCCGATGGGGATGTACCCACCGTTTCAGAAGGGATTTCCTCGGCAGATGGCTGCGGATTAGATGTTTCCTGGAAACCCTAACATGCAACAACAACAGGTGCGAGTTAGCTAATGATCCAACAGACTAATCCGACTTGGGGCAACAACAGGCTTCTGGAAGTCAGGCTAGTAGTGTTGGATTAAATCAACTACAACAACAATCTAAGTATAAGACGAAGCCTGGGAAACAAACAAGCTCCAGTTCTTATGGCTTGAGTGGACAATTACATGGTAGTGGGCATACAGAGGCACCCAAGAAAACTAAAGCAACTAGTGTTCTGGCTTTTGATCCAAAGTATAAGGATGTGGTATGTTACAACCATGGTGAGCCTAGACATTTTGTAGGTTTGTGCTCTAAGAAGAAGAAGTGCTTCATTTGTGGGAAAGCAGGGCATCATATGGATTCCTGCTCTGTCTGGTATACACCCCTACCTATGGCTCAATATTGGGGGAGTGCTAATGCACGACTTGGTTTTTTCCATTTGGAGGCTGAGGGTCATGAGGCTGCCCGTTGGCTTAATTTTCGCAATGTTGGTGTGGTTACAACCATGGAAGGGGAAGTGACTGATAAGGAACTAGAGCTTAACTTTAGTGAGATGTGGAAGATTAACTGGTACTGGCAGATCGGGCAGTTGTCATCTAATAAATTTCTAGTCAGACTCCCTCCTTCAAAACAGATTGATGACCTTGTGGAATATCCATCCATCAACCTAAAGACAAAAGGATTTTATGTATCCTTTGCTAAATGGAATGGTGAGGAGGAACCTTTTGCTGAGTTAAATGAGATCTGGATAAAGGTTGAGGGCCTTCCTCCCAAATGGTGCACTTGGAAGACTATATGTCAAGTGGCTTCTTCTTTGGGGGTGCTGAACAATATTGATTGGCACACTATTTTTAGGAGATTCTATAGGACAATAAGGATCAAAGTCTGTGTAAGGGATGTGGACAAAATTCCAAAAGATAGGGTATATGAGATAGAGCAACAACTTTATCTTGTGTTCTTCACTAGAGATGATGCACAAGTTGAAATAGAAGATGAAAATGGAAATGGAGGGAATGTTCTTGAGGGTCCAAATGATGAAGAACTAGGTTATGACTTCAGAGATCATCTTGAGAAAGATGTTGCTGACGAGCAAATGGACACTGATAAGGATCCTTCTACTCCTGCCCCAAGAGGTGGCTCAAGGACAGTAAGTGTTGGTAATGTTGACATAACTATTGACGAGGGTTTAACTCGTCAATGCCCATTGTTATGGACTTGGGTTTTGGAGAAGGAGGGAGCGCTGGAGACATCTATCGGCTAGCAAACAAGCACACAGGGGACAAAGGATTTACCCAGGTTCAGGCCTCGTAGAGGTCCCTACTCCTGCTTGTCTGCTCGTGGAATTATCGAAGGAGTCGAAAGTTACAATGGTGCGCAGATGAAATCTGGCGAGGATTGTGGAAACTAGGGTTGCGTGTGTCTGCCTCGCCGCCCCCTCCTAGCCTTTATATAGATAGGCTAGGTCTCGGGTAGCAGGTCGAGTCGGTTACAAGTTAGGGTTTTTCCCCTTCAAACTCTCTATCTTTAGCTTCTTCTTGTCCTTCAAGCAATCGAGAGTCCGTAGGTTACTCGAGTCCCTCCATCTGGGCCTTGGAGACACCGTGGGTCTGTATGTATTTGGACCGTATATACCAAGCTCGAGTACCTGCAGGGTGTACCCATGTCAGTAGCCCCCGAGTGTCCAGTGGAATCGCAGATTCGACTAGGGACTTTTTGAAGCCTTCGAGTGCCTAAATGAGTACATTACGATTGCTTTTATTTGTGCCATAGGGATTGTTGATATACGTGTCTGATATAACCGAAGTAACGGTATCAGTTAACCACCTTAGGGTGAAACAACGCAATCTACTCAAATTCGAGTCCCCGGACTCGAATCCGGAAAAGTGTTGGTGTAATTCGACTCAGGCCGCGGAGGTCTTACAGGAGTCGAATTCCAGTTATATGGGTGTGAGCACTTGACGCGTCCGTCAAGGCATGTTCATCGTGTCTGTAGGCACGGATATGTTTCTGGTAGTGCGCAGTTAAATGCGTTGCCAGGCCTTATTCAGGTCTTACCTTCACGCCGTAGGCGCGACATCCGAATTTTATCATCGCGGAGACGATTCGGGTAACCCAGGAGACGCAGTCTCTTTGTAGGGAAAAATTATGAGGCGGTGTCGCCATGAGTTTCGAGTGTGGATGTTATCAACACACAGTTTTTCTTGCACAAATAATCATAGGGTGCGCGGCCAGCGCTCTCTATGGGAGTAGCCCCCGAGTGCCTGGTTGAGTCAAAGACTCGGGCAGGGACTAAAGAACTTTTGCGACTGTTGTCGTCTTTTGCTTGCTTGTTCAGTCGATGACTCAGACAGGTACTAAAACACTTTCGCAACTGCTGTCATCTTTTGCCTGCTTGTTTCAGTCGATGATTCAGGCAGGGACTAAAATATTTTCGCGACTGCTGTCGTCTTTTGCCTGCTTGTTTCCGGCGCTCCCTATGGGAGTAACACATGTCCATAATCAAACTGTGTTTCGAGTGGTTGGGTTTGCTTTTGTGATTGTCCATGTTCCTGCAATAAGAAAAAGAAAGTCGTAGGGTGCGCGGCCAGCGCTCCCTATGGGAGTAGCCCCCGAGTGCTTGGTGGAGTCTAAGATGTCTCCAGCGCTCCCTCCTTCTCCAAAACCCAAGTCCATAACAATGGGCATTGACGAGTTAAACCCTCGTCAACTATCCAAAACAAGAATCTGGAAGCTAGTGTGATGCAGAAAGTCTTGGATGCTCAAACACAAGACCCTGTGGTTATTGTCCCTGACAGAATCCCAGAGGAGAACATTAGTGCCAATCTGTTGAAAAGATTTGATGAATCAGAAGATGATGGGACTAAGCAGTTGGACGAACCTGGGAAGGTTCCTTTGAACATGAGTGTAGTAGATGATGAAAAATAAAATGTAAAAGGATAGAGGTCTTAACAGGTCTGATAAACTTCCTAGAGCTTACGATCTCATTAGATATGTGAGCCCAAATTTTATTGGGATCTTTGAGACTAAGAAGGATAACTTTACTCCTTCTTAGTTGAAAACTCTTGATCCTTATAATGTTTACTCTTGGAATTGGTTACCATCCAAGAACACCGCTAATGGTATCTTGGTGGGGATTAATTCTGATACTTTTGACGTTATGTCTTGTGACTTGCACAAATATCGTGTCTCTATTGTAATTAAGAACAAATAGAATGCAATATTGTGGAGATTTATAGCAGTTTATGGCTCGGCCTATGATGAGCATAAACTAGAATTTATCAATGAGTTACATAATATTATTCCTAAATGGGAAGGTCCCACTTTAATTGGTGGGGACTTTAACCTAATTAGGGATAGTTCAGAAAAAATACAGGTAGTATAGATCAACATTGGGCAGATCTGTTTAATGACTAGATTAATAAATCAGTTTGACAGAACTGCACATTGCTGGGAGGAGTTTTACATGTGCAAATAATCAAGTTAATCTGGTTATGGCTAATATAGATAGGGTGTTCATAACCACTTGTTGGGATACTAGCTATCCAACTAGTCTTCTTAAAGCCTTACCTAGTGTAGGGAGTGACCATACTCCTTTGGTGGTGGATACTGGGGCTTTGAAAATACCAAGGCAAAAATAGTTTAGATTTGAGAAGTGGTGGTTACACGTAGAGGGTTTTGACCAGGTAGTGGCTAGGCCTTGAATATGCCTTGTAACTTACCTAAAGCTATTGATAGATGGCAATTCAAAGTGGGGAATAAAAGGAAAACTTGAAGGGCTGGTGTGCCAATATAGAGTCTGGACAAAACAAGCTTAAGCAATAATTAGTTGCTGAGTATGACATGTTAGATATTATCTCTGAAACTCAATGTCGTTCCCTGTATCTAAAGTCAGAATGAAAACTATTTCTTCTGAACTTACAGATATATGGAAGAGTGAGGAAATTAAGGCAGAAAAAGGTGTATGGAGAGGCAAATTCTTGAAGGAGATAGGAATACTACTTATTTCCACTATGTGGCTAACCAGAGGAGAAAGAAGAAACAAATTACTATGATTGAGGGGCCTAGTGGAAATGTAGAGGATACTAAAGGTATTACAAACCTTGTTGTACAATATTACAAAAATATTTTTTGTTATCATCCTAAGTTAGATATGGGCCTTATGTAAGATTTTTGGGAGGAATCTGAAAAGGTACCAAGGCTCGGAATATTTTACTTCAATCTAATTTTACTGAGCAAGAAGTAAAAGATGTAGTCTCTGGTTCATATACTGAAGGTGCACCTGCCCTGATGGCTTGTCTTTTCTTTTTTATAAACATTTCTAGGAGCTTATTAGAGATGACCTTATGGCTCTCTTTAATGAGTGGAACAAGTGTGAGTTGGATCTTTTTGGATTGAAGTTTTTGTTACTTACTCTTATTCCTAAAGAATAGGATGTTGTGACTATCCAGAAATTTTGACCTATTACCTTAAACAACTACATTTTTTTCTAAGTGTGCCAAAAATAGACTTGGGTGGTTTGTGAGGAACTTATTTCTCCTAACCAAACTGCCTTTATAAAGGGTAGATTTATTTTAGAAAGTGTAGTATCTGCTCATGAAATATTTTATGATGTATCTAAGAGTGGTCAATCTGGTTTTCTATTGAAATTGGAAAAAAAAGCCTATGACATGGTGGATAGAGATTTTTTACTTAAAATGCTTCCTGCCAGGGGTTTTGGTCCCAAGTGCATTATGCTTTATAAATCTCTACTAGAAAAAGGTTATGTTGGTGTTAGGATTAATGATGTAAATAGTGAGTACTTTGTTGCTAGGAGAGGGGTCAGACAGGGAGATCCTATTTCTCCTTTGTTTTAAACCTTCTAGCTGATGTCTTTACTAGAATACTAATTAAAGCTGCAAATTTGGGCTAGATTACTAGCTTACTGCATGGTTTTGAACAGAATGGGGTTATCAGTATGCAGTATCCTGATGGTACCTGATACATTGCAAATGTATCTATAATTTTTGATGTTCCATGCTTGGTTTTATCCACTTTTTTGTGTTTTGCCACACTCTGGAGTACTTTTCATATGATTTCTTGGACTAACCTATTAACAAGAGCCACAGTGCCAGCTGCCTATTTTCTGCTTTTTTTGGTTCTAGGAAAGTCGGAAAATGTATCTATATTCTCGGAATTGGACGGGACAAAAGCAAAAGTGCCTATTTTTCCGGAAGTCATCAGATGCCAGAATACGAGACGGAGAAGGGCTGGGGGCCAGCCACACCACTTGGCAGCGTGGCCAAGCCTGGCCCATGCCAGGGGGTGGTCTGGCCGACCCCAGCACCCCCTCGGCCTCTCCTTCCGCCTATAAGATTCCCTCGGGACGAAAACCCTAAGTACCCGATCAAAAATCCACGAAAGAGTCTGTAGCCGCCGTCATCTCCATCCCTAGATCGGGAGGGATCTGAAGCTCTTCCCGGCACCCTGACGGAGAGGGGAATTCACCCTGGAGGCCGTGTTCATCATCATGCAAGCCTCCGATGTGATGCGTGAGTAGTTCATCTTTGGACTACAGATTCATGTAGTAGCTAGATGGCTGGTTCTCCTCCTTTGTGCTTTCATGTCTAGATCTTGTGAGCTCCGTTCATGATCAAGATCATTTATTTGTAATTCTGCATGTTGTGTTTGCGGGGATCCGATGGATATTGAGATGCTATTTCAGATTGATTATTGATTCTATCATGTCTTTGTTATTTGTGATCTTGCATGCTTTCCGTTGTTAGTAGCTATCTTGGCCAAGTAGATGCTAGCAACTCCAAGAGTTAGTATTTATGCTCGATAGTGGGTTCATGCCTCTGGTAATCTGGGGAAGTGACAGAAATCTCTAAGGTACTAGATGTGTTGTTGCTATGAGGGAGAAAACAACAATCCTTTGTTCATAGAACAATCGTATTGTTTACATTACACGCAATTCGTAAAGCAATAATCTGTTGCTTGCAACTTAATACTGGAGGGGGGTCGGATGATAACCTGAAGGTGGATTATTAGTAATAGATGCAGTTGGATGGCGGTCTATGTATAATGTTATAATGCCCAATCAAGTTCCAAAGGAGTCAAGATGATTAGTATATGCATGTATTGCTTTCTCGATGTTTGTCAATTGCCCCGCTATAATTTGTTCACCCAGCATGTTATCTATCTTAAGGAGATCCACCTCTAGTGAACTATGGATCCAGGTCCTTTCTTTTACATACAATCTACAAACTGTTTACTGCTTTGTGTTTACTTTCTGCAAACTATTACTTCCTTCCATTCGATACGTTTAATCCTTTGTTTTCAGCAAAATCGGTGAGATTGACAACCTCATCGCCAGTTGGGGACAAAGTTTTGTGGTTGTGTTGTGCAGGTCTCCACGTTGCTACTAGCACCGGTAGTGCGCCCTGCCAAGGCTCAGCTATCAACACCTTTGGGGTGTCTCCTTGCTCCTAATGGTTCGATTAAACCTTGGTTTCATAACTGAGGGAAACTTGCTGCTATGCTCATCACACCTTCCTCTTGGGGTTCCCCAATGAGTTCTACATCAACACTGAGCCATCAAGCATTTTTCTGGCGCCGTTGCCGGGGAGTCAAGGACATCTTCACAAGGGGAGTCCCTCATAACCAATCTCTTTACTTTGTTATTTTTGTTTTGCTTAATTTCTTTTGCTTTGTTTGCTTGTTTTGTTATAAAAAACACACAAAAATTAGTCTTACAAGTTTGCTTTCTTTATCAAAAACACACACAAAAAAAATTAAGTCTCCTTTAGTTGTCACATCTTCCTTATCTCACCATGTTGATCCCTAAATTCACCGTGAAAGACCTTTCAATTGGTAGTGGTTCTATAATTGGGAAAGATAACATTGAAGAATTCTTTAATCATGTTAGTAAACATGAGGATACTGAGGATAGATCCCTTGCAGAACTTGCTCCAAATTATGAGATTGATGCAGCTGCTTTAGTTCACATGTTGGAAGCTAGGTTTGTTAACCTCAACCCCTTAATGCAAGTAATGTTTCTTAAGCTTAAAGAAATTGAGGACCCCGAAAAGAGGGATTTTATTCTAGAAACTTTGTTTAAGGAATTCTATGATGTTTCCAAGGAAGCTAGAAAAGTCTTTGAACGTTTCAATATGCTAGGCTCATGTGTAGATGTTGTTGGTACATGAGAAAAGATGAGTAAAACTGAACCTAATGGGGAGGAAATCAAGATACCAACACCCTTCAAACTAGTAGCAATGCATGAAGCCATAGAAAATAATCTTGATTGGATCATTCCTGAAAACCCGTTTGATGAAAGTAGTGAACCTAAGAGCACTGAGAGAGGATCCTCTAGAACTTATTTGGATGAGATACCTTGTCTTGTTGAAGAAATTTCTGGTATTGATCTTAATGCTTCTTCATTTGAGAATACTTGATCCTTTTTCTTGCTTCTTATGCATAACTTAAAGACGTTAAAGAAAAGTATTTATTGGGAGATAACCCAAAAGTTTTAGATGAGTCTTGGAAGTTATTTCTTCAGTAATAAATGCTCCTTATCCTTTTTATTTGCTTTTTGTGCCAAGAGTAACCTCTAATGAGAGAGAAGTAATGATTGGGAAAGTTGCTGTCCCAAAACAGATTTCTGTGCTTCACCATAAAAATTCGTGTAAAATATCTGAACGTCTTTTTGAGGCGTGAATTTTTTCACTTCTGCCCCAGGTTGTTATCTAACTTTCGTTAGTTCAACACTTTTTGATTTGAGCAACATAACGTCTTCAAAAAAATCCGTCTTTACCTGCTGGTCTGTTTTGACAGATTTCTATTATTTTCTGCATTTGCTTCTTGTTGGTTCCTTTTTGAGTTCTTTTGGGGAATTGAGATTTTGGGGGGAAGTGCTTCAGTATATAGTGTTCTAATGGAAGTTTATTTGGTGTTGGAACTGAATCTTAAGACCTATTATCTTGAGTGCACTAATGTTGCTAATAAAGATTGTGTGAAGTTTTGTATGAAGGAAAATTTCAGGTGTATGGAATGAATGAGTAATGATATGAAGGATGGACTAAAGCTCAAGCTTGGGGATGCCACACGTGTCACCCCAAGAAATATCCAATAAGTACAAGCATCAAAGCTTAGGGATGCCCAAGGCATCCCCCTCTTTATCAATAAAAATCTCAGGTTTCTTCCAAACGCTTCATTTTTATTATTTCATGCATAGTTGTGTTGTTCTTGGAGCGTCTTCTTTTTCGTTTTTGTTTTGGTTTTTTGTTTGCTTGGTTTTCTTAGTTTTATGAATAAATTGGTTGGACCCCCTCTTTCATACATTGGTTTGCAAATAGTTTGGTTTGGTTTGGAAAAGAGTAGGAAAGTTCATGCTTATGTGGTAAAAAGAGCTTGTTTTTTACTGTGACCTATGCTCTATCATGTCATGCTTGATATTGTTTTGGCTTTATGCTTAGTATTATTTATTGTAGCATGACTTGTTATAAACAATTGAGATTGCTTAATGTGCCTTGGATGAATCATGCGTTGTTTAGCATATTAAAGCATAGTATAGTGGTATTCTCCTTTGATGCTTTATTGGGTTGACTTGGCGCATGCTCACACCATATTATGACTATCTCAAGTCACCATAGCCTTTATGATCCTTTAGTTTTCAACTTGTAGTATCACTTTATGCTTTGATCAATGATGTTTTGTCGCTCTACATGATTATGTCCATTATTGCTCTCTTAGTTTGTCGCTCCCAGTCTTTTGCTAGCCTCCACAACCAAGTATGAGTTCCACTCATGCATCCAACTCCCTAAACCAAGTTATTCCAAAGAGTCCACCATACCTACCTACTAGCTTATGCTATTCCAAGTATATTCATGCTTTTGTTTACCTTCCGAATTAAACTTGTTATGAGAAAACTAGTGATTAAAGCTCTCACGAACTTGATGGCACAATTTACTTTTCTTGCCCTTAATAAACTTGAACCATTATGTCGTCTATGTTGTATATGCTTGCACTTATTTGTTAGGAATTGGCAGAACCATGTTGTCATGGGGAACGCTTTCAACATTGCACTTGGTATTTGTACCTAGTTGATATCATGCTCTTTTGTATATGGATGTCGTCGGTGTGAAATGAAAGGGGAGCTTGTAAGTCCATGGAGTTATGTATATGTGTTAGAGAAACGCCTGGGCCACTAGTCTAATCCATGCTGACATGGTGGAAACCTGCAGCGTAACCATAATGAGCTGTCTATGAAGCATTCTTCTTATAAAAAAAGAGCCCTTTATTGAGAAAAAAAGAGAAAAAGAAAAAAAAAGATTATGAAAAGAGCACCATATTCCCATGGTAAATAAGAAGATTGTTGAGATGCTCGTTGTCTACTTGCCTTGTCATTTTGATATGGGGATTCTTCTGTATCATCGGGCAAGGGGTACCCCATTGGCGGCTCTCTATGATACACATGTACTTACGATGACAAGAACTTACTGGTGACTAAACTTGAGTAGCATGAGGAGCGACCCTCGTATACAAGGGACATGAGATTTCCAACTTATACTTCGTCAAGCATGTACACCATAGTTTGTTCACTTTAACCATAATCACTTCAAGATGCTTATGATAGGGGCAATGAGAGCTGAAAGATATAAGTACCATAATTTTTGGAAGCTCTTTATGAGACTTGAATCCCTGCTTCCTTTTATAAATGCCTTTCTTCCACCATTATATTGAGTCTCCACCTTCTACCTTTATGCACCTACTTTGAGAGCATAGTGGCCATTCTTAGTTCTATGTGCATTGTCCAAAGACTAGTTGATTGATGCACAACTTGATATTGCTTGTTTTAAACTATTTGTATCTAGTCACTCTTATAAACTTTGAAGGTGTCCTATGCATTTATATTTGCTACTCTATGAAGGACAAGCTGAATGCTATTATGCTATGTTTTCTTTATGTGAAACAAACAAACGTCTTGCAAAGCATTGTTATTCATGAATCTTTTGTTTGTGCCTTTTCATGTTGCATCATAGTTTCTTTGTCTTATTGCTAGAACTTTGTCTTTCATGTTATGGTTGAAGTACTACGATCCTAACTTTAAATGTTTTACAAATACTTTGATCAAGTCTTTGATGGTGCATGTCACCTCAAAAATTATTCTTTCCTTTTATCACTTACCTACTTGAGGACGAGCAGGAGTTAAGCTTGGGGATGTTGATACATTGCAAATGTATCTATAATTTTTGATGTTCAATGCTTGGTTTTATCCACTTACTTGTGTTTTATCCACACTCTAGAGTACTTTTCATATGATTTCTTGGACTAACCTATTAACAAGAGCCACAATGCTAGCTTCCTATTTTCTGCTGTTTTTGGTTCCAGGAAAGTCGAAAAATGAATATTCTCGGAATTGGACGAGACAAAAGCTAAAGTGCTTATTTTTTCGGAAGTCATCAGATGCCACAATACGAGACAGAGAAGGGCTTGGGGCCGGCCACACCATCTGGCTATGCAGCCAGGTCTGACCCGCGCCAGGGGGTGGTCTGGACGACCCCGGCACCCCCTCGGCCTCTCCTTCCGCCTATAAGATGCCCTCGGGACGAAAACCCTAAGTACCCGATCAAAAATCCACGAAAGAGTTTGTAGCCGCTGTCATCTCCATCCCTAGATCGGGAGGGATCTGAAGCTCTTCCCGGCACCCTGCCGGAGAGGGGAATTCACCCTGGAGGCCTTCTTCATCATCATGCAAGCCTCCGGTGTGATGCGTGAGTAGTTCATCTTTGGACTACGGATCCATGTAGTAGTTAGATGGATGGTTCTCCTCCTTTGTGCTTTCATGTCTAGATATTATGAGCTCCGTTCATGATCAAGATCATTTATTTGTAATTCTGCATGTTGTGTTTGTGGGGATCTGATGGATATTGAGATGCTATTTCAGATTGATTATTGATTCTATCATGTCTTTGTTATTTGTGATCTTGCATGCTTTCCATTGTTAGTAGCTATCTTGGCCAAGTAGATGCTAGCAACTCCAAGAGTTAGTATTTATGCTCGATAGTGGGTTCATGCCTCTGGTAATCTGGGGAAGTGACAGAAATCTCTAAGGTACTAGATGTGCTATTGCTACTAGGGAGAAAACAACAATCCTTTGTTCATATAACAATCGTATTGTTTACATTACACGCAATTCGTAAAGCAATAATCTGTTGCTTGCGACTTAATACTGGAGGGGGTTCGGATGATAACCTGAAGGTGCATTATTAGTCATAGATGCAGTTGGATGGCGGTCTATGTATAATGTTGTAATGCCCAATCAAGTTCCAAAGGAGTCAAGATGATTAGTATATGCATGTATTGCTTTCTCGCTGTAATTTGTTCACCCAACATGTTATCTATCTTAAGGAGAGCCACCTCTAGTGAACTATGGATCCCGGTCCTTTCTTTTACATATAATCTACAAACTATTTACTGCTTTGTGTTTACTTTCTGCAAACTATTACTTCCTTCCATTCGATACGTTTAATCCTTTGTTTTCAGCAAAACCGGTGAGATTGACAACCTCATCGCCAGTTGGGGACAAAGTTCTGTGGTTGTGTTATGCAGGTCTCCACGTTGCTACTAGCACCGGTAGTGCGCCCTGTCAAGGCTCATCTAGCAACACCTTTGGGGTGTCTCCTTGCTCCTACTGGTTCGATTAAACCTTGGTTTCATAACTGAGGGAAACTTGTTGCTGTGTTCATCATACCTTCCTCTTGGGGTTCCCCAACGAGCTCTACATCAACACTGAGCCATCAATACCCTTTTATTTCTGCAAAGATTTAGCATAATGTATGAATCTCAAATGGATCATTTCTTGTTTTGAGCAAATATCAGGGTTAAGAATTAACTTCCATAAATGTGATCTAGTTTAGCCCAAGTTTTTGCTCAAACCTTGAGCTATAGATTGGGATCCTTCCCTATTAAATATTTAGGTGTTCCTTTGCATTATAAGAAACTTAGAAAATAGGATCTGCAACCAATCATTGACATGATCTTAAAAAGGGCATCTAGTTGGAGAGGCAAACGTATGTCTCATGCATCAAAATTGGAACTGGTTAGAAGTGTACTAGCTAGTATTCACCTATATTTACTGAGTGTGATTAAATTTCCTAAATGGGCTATTGCATTAATCAATTCTCAGTTAGCTGACTGTTTGTGGGATAATTATGAGGGTTCTTTAAGGGGCTTGTTGGTTTGCGGCCCGAAAGTTCCTGGGCGAGTGCATCGCGGTACCCAAGTTGCCTGAAATTGCCGCATTTCGCAAAGTTGGGCTGCTAACTACCAAGAGGGGCCATTTCGAGGCAAACTCATCTCACCCCTACTAAATTCAAACATTCAGTAAAATTTCTCCGTGAAGTAGACAGCCAGGACCCACATGTCACTAATTTGTCCATGACACGAGTGCCAACGCGGCAACCTCTTAGTCAAATCGAGGAACTAAGTGGCTTGGTGCGTTGACAAATTTCACAAATCCTCCCTAGCACCAGCATCTATCGGAATTACTACACGAACATGAAAAAACAGTTAAATTGTAAGAGGTACAACACACGATCTTCTGGAAACAGGGAGAACATCCATTGTATTACACGGGCACTACATAGAACTTGCATAATTCATAGACGTTCACTCAACAAACTAAACACACAAAGAGCTGACCTGAAGAGAATACATCAGGAGCAGACCCACACGATCCATCAATATGAAGGATAACCGTTGTAGTAATCGTAGTGGTTGTTACCATCCTCGTCATAAGACGGCACCATATCTAGCTCAGAATGCTCATAAATTCTGCAATACTCCGGCAGTAATCTTACAAGTTCGAAAGTACGGTCATTGATCCGTCATCCTCCTACTCCATACCCATGTACAACCATTGGCTCCTCTTCCCACGCAAGAGCCTCAAAGTTGTAAGAACTAATCTCGGATAGATCTGCATAGTATATGTTGCCTGCCTGCATCGTGGGTACCCTGGCGATGTCGACGCAGACAAACCGATTATCAACAACAAAGAGAGCATGACTTCTGATGCCTCTGACCGGCTGAAGGACACGGTTCTGGGTATCAACCCGGTAAACAACCGACCTATCGCTATAGACCGGTCCACTCACAACAAACAATAACTCTTCGTCGGACTCGACGAGGTAAACATGATTCTCTGGGAACTGGCAGCCTAGAACAGGGCCTGCAACGGTGGGATGCATCTCCAGGGTCCGTGCGGAGCGCTGTAGCTAGACATCTCCATGAGCAGCACCACACATAGTCGAGAGGACATACCCGTATCTGTCTGAGACAAAAATAACACTTGCATAAGAAGTCATGCTCCGGAGTTGAGCAAAGTCATACGGCGAGTACGACCCTTCGCCAAAGACCGGGTATCTCCCTTCCTCCGTGCCCTCACCTTCCCACCTAATGTTGTTGTGTAGATGGTTTGATGTAAACACCATCAACGACGGGAACAGCGACAGAAGCCACCCGCTCGGTCGGTATCTCCACCCTCAGGCGCTTGATAGCGCCCAAGAAGGGGTTGTACAACCGGGTCTTGTACAACTGCACCCTTTGTCCAAGCACAAGTAGACCACCGAATGTGCTACCCACATAAAAGTACCTTCAAGAGGAGAAACAGAGATTTAGTAAAGGTAAATAGACTGAGATTCAATCAATGTAAACCAACTAGAAGACGAAGAAATAGAACTTGAAAAACAAATAGTATAGGAGGTGAATGCAAAAAAGGATCACATATATATAGATGAATATGAACAAAGCACCTGCGAGTAACCCGGATAATCTTCTGCTCAAGGTGGCAGCCAGTTCTCACGTTTAGCAATGTGATGGCGGCGTCATCTACCAGATACTCCTCCGACAACTAGTGCTCCAGAAAAATCTAGTTGGCTGGCATAAAGCACTCCTCCGTGCAGCCGCGCTAGGCGTTGCATACTGCCCAGAAGGCGGTGTAGTAGTCGAAGTCGTCCATCGAAAGGAAGATGTCACCTATCTTCTGGACGAGTCCCTCAGGGAGACTAGCCCATGGTGAGTCCTGCTACTTCTTGCCGGCCATGGATGATGGCGTTCGTGTGGTCTCGGTCCTGTTAAATGGCAGGGGAAGCGGTTCCAGAGACATGCATTTAAAAAAACGCCTGTGAAAGCCAAGCGAAGCGTCTGGAAACGAGACGAAGGCATGCACACAGCCACCGCAACCGCAACCATGTTTCATCAAAATGGCATGGGAACGTGCCTACACCTGCGCACGCGCACTAATTATGGACAACAGACGTGCACACCAGCGTACGACCCCTGGGAGCAAGCGAATGTGTAGGATGATACTAGTAGTAGAATCATAAACTTATTGTATATAATTATCCCTAGGAGCACGCGAATGTGTAGAATGTGTGGATAAAATTGCAGATAACACCAACATTCGTGGAATTTGATGCACAAAAAAAGAAACACAGTTTGTGGCTTAATTTTTTGCACCTATCCCAAATGAACTGCTTAACTTAACAAGATGAATAAGAGAGAATCTCATTGTTCATACAACATTATTCATACTTGCAAGCTCCATTTATTTATTCATAGATATCTCGCATGCTGGTCGGGGAGGGCAGCATGTCGATGGTGGACGGAGGGATGGGGGGACAACAAATTGTGTCTGTGCCATTTGCATGCAGGTGGGAAAGAGGCTTCGAGGGGAAAGAAGAGAAGTAAATTGGACGTGACAAGGGAAGGTGGGCCCAAGGAAAACGTGACCCTGGCAAGTGGGAGCACGCGGTATTGCCAATTTGTCCATACCAAGCGGACGGTAAGCATGTCCAATCATGTCGCATAACAGCCTACTCGTGGATCGCTCTTATAAAGAACCATCGCAATTGTCCGGGCGCCCTGATCGAACAGTATGTAACAATCGTGATAGAGAACAAGTGTCTTGGGGCGTGCCTTCTAGAAGACTCGATCTAATGGGGTGTGGTGATGCAGCATCTTTCAGGCTGGTGGTAGAATGCATGCTGCAGTTGAATCCCAGCATGCTGCCAGGGTTCCTGGACATGGTTGGAAACCACATGCTGGAGTGGCATCACTCCATGTGTTCTTTTCCTAAAACCACAATGATGCACACTGATACACACACATGCAATGACTCTAGATGTGGTTTATGAAAAAGAACACACATGCAATGAACTCTACTGGATCCATGTGGTTTATGAAAGGAACACACATGCAATGAACTCTAGTGGATCCATGCGGTTTATGAAAAGAACACACATGCAATGAACTCTAGTTGTGGTTTATGAAAAGAACACACATGCAATGACTCTAGTTGTGGTTTATGAAAAGAACACACATGCAATGACTCTAGTTGTGGTTAATGAAAAGAACACACATGCAATTACTCTGGTGGATCCATGTGGTTTATGAAAAGAACACACATGCAATGACTCTAGATGTGGTTTATGAAAAGAACACGCATGCAATGACACTGGTGGATCCACGTGGTTTATGAAAATAACACACATGCAATGACTCTAGTTGTGGTTTATGAAAAGAACACACATGCAATGACACTTGTGGATCCATGTAGTTTATGAAAAGAACACACATGCAATGAACTCTAGTGGATCCATGTGGTTTATGAAAAGAACACACATGCAAAGAACTGCATGTGTTCTTTGTTGGGTCACACAGAGATAAACAAAACCTTTTTCCCCTACGTGGTACTCCCAAGATCTAGCTCAGGTGATAGGCCACGAGATTTACCACTAGACACGCAAGTGCGAATGTTGATGAAGCGTGTCAGTTGATGCCGTGCCGAACGATCCCCATACAGCACGTCCAGATCCCCACGGACCTCCTTGTCTCCAGCGCCACACGTGCAACGCCACTACCAGTATCCACACGTACAGGAAGGAGCTCCAGGCAGAGGACTGCTAGATCCTATCTAGCTCGAAATGGGAGTGGAGAAAGTGACGGCTATAGGTAAGGGACAATCCCTTGTCACTCCACTTATATACACTCCTAGCTGGGCTCAACACTTGAGGCCCATTTAGGTCGTACCCCAATCTCCACATGGATCTAATCCACATGGGCTCCTTACCCTTAAGTGTGTGACCCTGTAGGTTTACGTATGCCTGGACACGACACGAGTCACCACTCCGAGTCGGTAGTTGGTAGCGGCCTCTAGCAAGACGTGCCAACTCCTAAGCGTCGTAAAGTCAGAAGACAAACCTTTCTCAATGTGACTTTCGTCCAAGTCCCTTTGCCTCATGATATATCTTTTCAAGCTATAGTCGAGTTGTTGCCATCCTTTTAATAGCTCGACTCTCTCTTCTTGTTCCGTGATATATGATTCACTGGACTAACACTTAGTCCAACTCCTTGGTTACCACTTAACCAAGTCGCGCATGGCCATGCTTCCGAATGATATCACACAAGAGGGCCCAGAGATATCTCTCCATTACGGATGGGCAAATCCCATCTTGGTAATCCACGTCACGTAGCTTGATTCACAACCAACCCGGACCCTACCTTTATAATTGCCCATTTACGGAACATCATTTGATAGGACCTAAGTTGGCGATCCACAACTCGGATCATGCGATCACCTTAGGTCGAAGGATTCCATTGCTTGAGAATACAAATGACAACATGCTCGTTGCATCTCAACTGTGGGTCAGTCCGATTCTCTAAACTCTTTAGCTGAATCAGTGTAAGTCAGAATAGCATTTCCATGCCCATGACAAGTGGAATCGAGTCATCAGCCGACTTTCACATTAGTCTAATTTGTGTGTCCAGCACAACCTGAATGACCAAGGACAACTAGTATAAACAACATGAGTATATAGTTCCACAATCGAATCACATATTCAATGATACATATCAGTAGTTCATACAAGGACAATAACTTTATGAATACATTGGGAATAACATCACACATGATTGCCTCTAGGGCATATTCCTAACAGTCTCCCACTTGCACTAGAGTCAATCATCTGACATCACATGTCTAGGCATCTAATACCCATAGTTCTCAGGTGCGCCTCATGCTTAGCTGATGTCTACGCACGCTTCTACTCTTGTAGACAGTGTTGGGCCTCCAAGTGCAGAGGTTTGTAGAATAGCAGCAAGTTTCCCTGAAGTGGATCACCCAAGGTTTATCGAACTCAGGGAGGAAGTGGTTAAAGGTATCCCTCTCAAGCAACCATGCAATCAAGATACAAGAAGTCTCTTGTGTCCCCAACACACCCAATACACTTGTCAGGTGTATAGGTGCACTAGTTCAGCGAAAAGATAGTGAAATACAAGTAATATGGATGATTATAAGCGGTAATTGCAATCTGAAATAAGAGTGGCAGCAGGCAAACATGTAATAGAACTGATTGTAAACGGTGTTTCAATGCTTAGAAACAAGGCCTAGGGATCATACTCTCACTAGTGGAAACTCTCATATAAATATCTTCTCTTTATGATGCTACCCTGAACTACTCTCCGGTTGGACGATGTAGGGCTATAACAACACACCTTAAAGTTCATATTCCCCATCTTGATAACCCCTCACTGTCACCTTGAGCGCTAGATGGTTCCAACAAACACCACAATCTCATAGAGACATCCAACTCAAATTATACTCATGATAAGTATTTATGTAATCTTAGCCAAAGTACCACACGGTGTGCACACTATCAACTTCACACACGTGGGGATAAGCAGAGATTCATTAAAGCACTTGAGTAGCAGAATAGATCTATAGATTACAAAGCTCATGATCTCATAAGATCACGCATAGAGAGAGAGATGAACACATAGCTACCAGTAGAGCCCCTAGCCTCGAGAGAGATCTACTCCCTCCTCATCATGGGAGTCAGCAACAACGATGGAGATGGTGGTGGAGTCGATGGAGATAGCTCCGGGGCACTTCCCCATCCCGACAGGGTGCCGGCACAGAGACTTTTGTCCCCCGAATCTCCTCTTCGGTGGCGGCGCCGCTGTGGAACTTTTCGTGGAATTCTGATATGGTACTTAGGGTTTTCATCCCAGGAGGCTTTTATAGGCGGAAGGGCAAGGTCGGTGGGTTCCCGACGGGCCCACACCACCCTCTGGCGCGGCCTGGGCTGGCTCGCGCCACCAGGTGGTGTGGCCACCTCGTGGCCCCTCTCCGTCTCGTCTTCTGGATCCGTGAGTCTTCTGGTAAAATGTTGACTTGGGCTTTTGTCCAGTCCAATTCCGAGAATATTTCTTTTCCAGCTTTTCTAAAACCAAAAACAGCAGCAAACAGGAAACTGGCACTACGACATCTTGTAAATAGGTTAGTTCTAGAAAATGTATAAAAATACCTCGAAGTATGAACAAAACATAAGAAAGTAGATATAAAACAAGCATGGAGCATCAAAAATTATAGATACGTTTACGACGTATCAACATCCCCAAGCTTAACTCCTGCTCGTCCTCGAGTAGGTAAGTGACAAACAGAATAATTTTTGAGGCGACATGCACTATCATAATCTTGATCAAGGTATTTGTAAAACATTGATAGCTGGGATCATAGTACTCTAACATACACATGAAAGATATAGTTCTAACAATAAGACATAGCAACTATGTTGTAACATGAAAATATACAAACAAAAGATTCATGAATAACAATGCTTTGAAAGACGTTTGTTTGTTTCTCATATAGAAAACATAATGAGAATGGTATTCATCTTGTTCCTCATAGTGTAGCAAAACATAAATGCATAGGACACCTTCAAAGTTCATAAGGGTGACTAGATACAAATAGTTTAAGAACAAGCAATATCAAAGTTATGAATCAATCAACAAGTTTTGGGACAGTGCACATTAAACTAAGAATGACCACTATGCTCTCTCAATAGGTGCATAAAAATAGAAGGTGGAGACTCAACATAAAAGTAAAAGAAGGGACCTTCATAGAAGGAAGCAGGGATTCAAGTCTCATAAAGAGCTTCCCAAAATTATGGTACTTATTATCTTTCATCTCTCATTGCCCCTATCATAAGCATCTTTAGGTGATTAAGGCTAAAGTGAGCAAATATGAGGATATGCTTGACAAGTTATAAGCTCAAAATCTCATGCCCCTTACTTACGAGTATCGTTCCTCATGCTACTCAACTTTAGTCACAGGTAAGTTCTTGTCATTATAAGTACATGTGTATCATAGAGAACCACCAACATGGTACCCATTGCCCGATGATACGAAAGATTTCCCATATCAAAATGACAAGGCAAGCAGACAATGAGCATCTCAGCAATCCTTTTATTTCCTATTTGCATAGGCTCTTTATTTTTATTTTTTTCCTTTCCTATTTGCATAGGTTTTTTTATAGAGGATGCTTCATATATTGCTTACTATGGTTATGCTGCAGGTTTCCACCATTATTAGGCATGGCTTAGACTAGCTGCCTAGGCATTTCTCTAACTCATATACGAACTCCATGAGCCTTACAAGCTCCCCTTTCATTTCACACCATCGGGATCCATAAGCAAAAGAACATGATATCAACTAAATAAAGTGCAATGTTGAAAGCGTTCCCCATGATAACATGGTTCTGCTAATTCACAACTTACAAAACGCAAGCATATACGCAACATAGATGGGCACAATGGTTCAAGTTTATTAAGTGCAAGAAAAGTAAAGTGTGCCATCAAGTTCGTGAGAGCTTTAATCACTAATTTTCACATAACAAGTTTAATTCGAGAGGTAGATAAAAACATGAATATACTTGGAATAGCAATAATGCTAATAGGTAGGTATGGTGGACTCTTTGGAATAACTTGGTTTTATTTGGAGTTGGATGCATGAGTGGAACTCATACTTGGTATGGAGGCTAGCAAAAGACTGGGAATGACCAACTAAGAGAGCAATAATGGCCATAATCATGCAAAGCGACAAAACATTATTAATTAAAGCATAAAGTGACATTACAAGTCGAAAACTATATGATCATAGAGGCTATGGTGACTTGGTATAGTCTTAACATGGCGTGAGCATGCGCCAAGTCAACCCAAATAAAGCATCAAAAGAGAATACCACAATATTATGCTTTTATATGCTAAAACAACGCATAATTCTTTCAAGGCACATTAAGCAATCTCAATTGTTTGTAACAAGTCATGCTATAGCAATAATCACTAAGCATAAAGTCATGGCAATATCAAACATGACATGATAAAGTCTAGGCCACAGTCAAAACAAGCTCCTTTTTGTACCACTTAAGCATGAAACTTCCTACTCTTTTCCAACACCAATAGAAAACTAAAGCTAAACGCAGTGCTAACAAAGGAGAACACTCGCAGAACAATAAGAGTGAAAACTAGAGTGTTCTAGGCAATGAATAACGGGGTGTGTCTCTCTCCAAAAGAAGTGTGTTGGGATCGAACCAACTTATTTAAGCAAACCAAACAAAAGAACACTAAAAACAAAGCGAAGACGCTCCAAGAACAACACAATTGTGCATGAAACAATAAAAATGAAGTGTTTGGAAGAAATCCTGAGATTTTTATGATGAAGAAGGGGATGCCTTGGGCATCCCCAAGCTTTGACGCTTGTACTTCTTGAATATTTCTTGGGGTGACACGGGTGGCATCCCCAAGCTTGAGCTTTTATCCATACTCCATCTTATCACATTATTCTTCCCTACACTTGAAAATTTTCTTCATACAAAATTTAACACAATCTTCATTAGCAACATTAGTGTACTCAAGATAATAAGTCTTTGGGTTCAGTTTCAACACAAGTAAAACTTCTATTAAAACACAAGCTACTGTAGCAATTCCTTTTAAAAGTTCAAATGATTGGCAAAGAGATACAAGAAGTCTCTTGTGTCCCCAACACACGCAATACATTTGTCAAGTGTATAGGTGCACTAGTTCGGCGAAGAGATAGTGAAATACAAGTAATATGGATGATTATAAGCGGTAATTGTAATCTGAAATAAGAGTGGCATCAAGCAAACATGTAATAGAACTGACTGTAAACGGTGTTTCAATGCTTAGAAACAAGGCCTAGGGATCATACTCTCACTAGTGGACACTCTCATATAAATATCTTCTCTTTATGATGCTACCCTGAACTACTCTCTGGTTGGATGATGTAGGGCTATAACAATACACCTTAAAATTCGTATGCCCCATCCAGATAACCCCTCACTGTTACCTTGAGCGCTAGATGGTTCCAACAAACACCACAATCTCATAGAGACATCCAACTCAAATTATACTCATGATAAGTATTTATGTAATTTTAGCCAAAGTGCCACACGGTGTGCACACTGTCAACTTCACACACGTGGGGATAAGCAGAGATTCATTAAAGCACTTGAGTAGCAGAATAGATCTATAGATTACAAAGCTCATGATCTCATAAGATCACGCATAGAGAGAGAGATGAACACATAGCTACCGGTAGAGCCCTTAGCCTCGAGAGAGATCTACTCCCTCCTCATGATGGGAGTCAGTAACGATGATGGAGATGGCGGTGTAGTCGATGGAGATGGCTCCGGGGGCACTTCCCCGTCCTGGCAGGGTGCCGGAACAGAGACTTCTGCCCCCCGAATCTCCTCTTCGGTGGCTGCGGTGCTGCAGAACTTTTCATGGAATTCTGATCTGGTACTTAGGGTTTTTGTCCAGAGAGGATTTTATAGGCGGAAGGGCAAGGTCGGTGGGTGCCCGAGGGGCCCACACCACCCCCTGGCGCGGCCTGGGCTGGCCCGCGCCACCAGGTGGTGTGGCCACCTCGTGGCCCCTCTCCGTCTCATCTTCTGGCTCCGTGAGTCCTCTGGTAAAATATTGACTTGGGATTTTGTCCGCTCCAATTCCGAGAATATTTCTTTTCCATCTTTTCTGAAACCAAAAATAGCAGAACACAGACAACTAGCACTGTGACATCTTGTTAATAGGTTTGACATGGGTATACCCTACAGGTACTCGAGCTTGGTATATACGGCCTGAAAACAACGGGAGCCCACGGTGTCGCCAAGGCCCAAACAGAGAACTCGAGTAACCTACGGACTCTCGATTGCTTGAAGGACAAGAAGGAACTAAAACTAGAAAGTTTAAAGGGGAAAACCCTAACCTGTAACTGACTCGACCTGCTACCCGAGACCTAGCCTATCTATATAAAGGCTAGGAGGGGCGGCGAGAAGGACACACACAACCCTAGTTTCTGCAACCCTCGCCAGATTGCATCTACGCACCATTGTAATCCTCGATTCCTTTGATAATTCCACGAGCAGACAAGCAGGAGTAGGGACCTCTATGAGGCCTAAACCTGGGTAAATCTTCGAGTTCCCTGTGTGCTTGTTTGCTAGCCGATAGATGTGTCCAGCGCTCCCTCCTTCTCCAAAACCCAAGTCCATAACAATGGGCATTGATGAGTTAAACCCTCGTCAATTGGCGTCGTCTGTGGGAATTGGGAGTGCTGATGTTGCAGCTTCTTTGGCCCCATCAACTATGATCTACAACTCCGCAACAGCGGAGATTCACCAACTCTTCGGCGCGTTCGACTTCACCGTCCACACGCCGGCCACTCGCCCGGCCTTCGAGTCCGTGGGCGATGGAATCAGCCTGGTGATCGGTAGCTTCTGCTTCCAAGTTGGTCAGATGGGCACGCTTCGCATGCCTAACCAGCTGACAATACCATTTATTGCTCCAGCATCATGGTTCCCTCCGCCGATCGGCACCCTCAGCAAGCTCAATACCTCGACAACAGTTGAGAATACGGTCAGCGACAGCAGTCACGAATCTGATCTGGGCGATCTGGCAACTGAAGACGGAGCCTATGGTTCCGGATCTGAAAGTTGTGGGAGCAGCAGCTTCCCCAACCACTTCATGTGCACCGTCATCAACGCGGGCGACTCCTCTGCCAATTGCGACATCACGGGCAACGGTGGCCATGGAGCCGACCCGCCAAACGGTGGCATACCCAATGGTGGACCACCTAATGGCGGACCACCGCCAAACGGCGGCCCCACTAATGGTGCCCCCGTCAACAACGGAGAGGCAGTCGAACCTCCAACTATGATAAACGAGCAAACTGGCGAATGCGTCATGATCAGGCTCAACGACCTCGAGTGGGCTCGTTGCCGAGAAGCCCTACGAGGCCACCCTCTACCCTTCGGCTCCCCACAAGAACTGCTGATGGGTTACCATTGGCTCCTGAAAGAGGAATACAAGCGCCAACTACAAACAATCGCGCAACTCAAGGTACATAAAAAGGCGGCTAATGAATCAAGCCTCCGACGAGCTGGGCTCTCCTCCCACGGAGGATCCTCCTCCAAATGCAATGAGTACATTGCCAACAAGAGACGATCTCGACTCTCCCATCTCACTGAACAAGAACGTGTAGAAGACGCCAAAGTCCTCGACTTCAGCTCCATGACGGTGGATACGCGCGGCAACGTACTCCCAAAAACGCCGCAAGCTGCGGTAACGGCGGCCACCATGTACCTCCTCACTAACCAGCCGCCAGCTAGAGACCCTCGAGCTGCCGTGCACCGATCTACGATCATAGGCTTGGGGTTAATCGAGGCCGCCCTCGATAAAGAACTAGCATCAGAACCAAAGAAAGGCAAGGCTCTGGCAAAGCGCTACTCCTTGCCCTCATCTAGCGACGACAGTCACGATCTGTCTCGACGTCGCCGTTCCCAGCGATATGACCACGACTACCATGTGCGCGATGACCTCACGCAGCGCAAAATCGACAAATCAAGGGCACGACGTGCCCGATCGACTGACTTAGAAGACGAAGATGTAGAGCTCTGTGGCGCTAGATGCTTCAGCAGGGCCATCAGACAAAAGTGAATGCCCAAGGGGTTTAAGCTCCCATCAGAAAACCCAAAGTTCGATGGTCTGCAGGACCCAGAAATCTGGCTAGAGGACCATATCTCCTCCGTCAGGCTCCACGGCGGGAGTCGAAGCACGGCCATGCAATGCCTGCAGCTACAGCTGCAGGGCGCCGCCCGAGCATGGCTCAACAACCTCCCACGCGGATCCATTCATAGTTGGGAAGAGCTGGTCTACAGCTTCGTGCGCAACTTCAAGGGCACCTACAAAAGGCTGGCATCAATCAAAGAGCTGAGATGCTGCCAGCAAAGGTTAGGCGAGTCCATACGCGCACACATCCAGAGGTGGTCCATCATCAAGAACTCCACAGAGAATATCTCGGAGGATCGCGCGATTGACGCATTCAATGGCGGTGTACGCCGCATAGAGCTCAAGGAGGAGCTGGGCCACTCGAAGCCCAAAACCATTGACCACCTGATGGAAATCGCGAATCGCTGGGAAGATGGAGAAGATTCGGTGAAAAATCGCGTTCACTCCGACGGCGAGGCAGAACTCAAATGCAGACGCGATCGCCGAAGCAAATGTCGCATGCACATCTATGATGATCGCGACGACGTCAACATGGTCGCAGCCGGCTACACCGACAGAAGCGACGACAACCGCAACAGCGGCTACCATAGCGGTGGATACCGCGACTCCGGGAAAACCACGCAAGTATGGCAGCGCCGCAATCGCGATGAGGCACCCGCAACATCCATCGAAGACAAGTTGTCCGGGCCATGCACTGTGCACTGATGACCCACAAGTATAGGGGGTGTATTGCAGTATTTTCGAGGGAAGTGAAACCCAATTTATTGATTCGACACAAGGGGAGCCAAAGAATATTTATCAGCCTTAACAACTGAGTTGTCAATTCAGCTGCATGTAACACCCTCAAATCGGCCCTATGCAAGTTTTAGCCCTTTCCGCCAAACCCGCATAGAAACGATTCAAGGACGCCCACCAGGCACTTTTGTGCGGGTGGAAAACAAAGTAATAACATTACATAACAGTCCTCGATGGGACCCACATAACAGATATATATACAACAGTGACTCAACGAGTCAAGAATACAGATATCATATACAAAGATCCAAATCACCTTGAAAACGATAGAGCGTCCGACTAAGGACAAGATGCAAATGGGGCTAAGAGCCTTGAAGAATAACCAATGGCGTCCATAACCCTGCCCAGGCCAAGCCAGAAGGGTAACCCTGCTAACGGCGATGATCTCAAACCTGCTAAAACAAAAGGGGTGCCGACAAAGGGCAAAGGAAAAAGAGGAGCGTCAGTACTGAGGCCAGTACACGGCGAGGCTAGAATTCAGCGGCTCTCGCCTACATAGGTATGGTGGGTTGAAGCGGCAGCGCAGCGGCACTAAACAACCTATAGAGACTCGATACAACTGACGGTTATCAGAGAGGGATAAGAAAGACCTATTCGGATCCAACCTGAAGCTAACACCAAACAAACCCGTCCTGGTTTTTCCCCCTTGAGACCAAACGAGGAAGTCGGACCAAGGAACTCACACAGTTGGCAATTTTACTCATTCCGTTATAGTTGCAGCACTTACTAATCAGATACAGGTAGCATGAGTCATCCTGAAGCATAAATAGTGGGCAGTTTTAATTAACATTCCGTTGTAGTTGGAACATTTACTAGTCAGATATAATTGTCCTGAGGAATCCCAAAACCCAACAGTTGTTGACACTTTTATCACATTCCATTGGAGTTGCAATACTTACTAGGCATATATAACAAACAACCCAGATCCACCAGTTGTTGGCATTTTTAATATCCATTACGTTATAGTTGCATCTGTTTACTAGTCACACATTAAGTCAAATTTATAGCACTACTTTAGTTATGCTTATCTATGATCGAGATACTGTGCTCCAAGTCGTCCATAACCGCGGACACAGCTTTCAGAAAGTTTTACCCTGCAGGGGTGCACAAATAGCAACACACACTCGATCAACCTCGGAAAAACCAACTCAAAACCCAACGAGGCATTCACGACAAAGCGATCACAGGATTCAGAAATATTTCAGGGGGCCACCCTACTAAGCTACCCACAACGAAGTTGGCCGGCTCCGGAACGGACCCAGGGTTTGCGTCAATGGCTGTAAACGACTGGGAACCCGAAAGTGTCACTGGGCTTGTCGATACCGCGAAAACACTCCGCGATCCTAAACAGTACAGGTGCTCCAAGCACAATCGTAAATAAAGCAGTAAAGCATGGCATAAGTACAGGATAGTAATAAAGCCCCAAACTACTTTATGGCCCCAAGAAATAGAAATGAATCAAGCTCTGGCTCAGGGGGGGTCCATAAGGCCTCCCGGATGTGGATAGTGCAAAAAATCAAGGAACAGGTATCAAGTACTCGGGGTCCTACGGGACACAAGTGAGCATGGAAGAACCAAATAATATCTATTGCCCACCGATGCCTCTGCATTAGTTATATCTAGCATTATAATAGTTATATTTAAAGTCATGATCACCTCCACCATAAACATCTCCACCAATACACATCTCCACCATTCCAACAACTGTGGTACTCGACAACACGAGATCGCACTTGAGAAAGCAACTACAACTCGCAAGGCCGGCTAGCTACCAAACAACAGGTATTAGGAGGTGTCCATGGCAATATAGAGGCTGCACGGGATATAACTGGGGTACGGAAACTAAAGCATTGCGACACAGATAGCAATAGAGCAACAGGAGGAAATAAAGTCTATAAATGCAAAATAGGTAGAAGGGGGAGAGATGCTCGCCTGGGAAACACTGCCGAAGGATCATATCCGGAGAACTTGTTGATACTCGCATCCACTCATCGGCCTAATCCGTGAAGAAGCAAACACTAGAAGAAACACCGGATGCAATATTTAATACTATGGCAGAAGATCCGGCATGATTATGATATGATGCAGATGCGGTGCAATTAGGCAATATTAAGTGGAACCGGGGTCCCGATAATTAATTAATAGGTTCCAGTTATTTAACTACCCCGCAATTTAAATGGTGTCTTAACACGGCAAAACATGGTATCGGTTCGCTACACAAAATTAAATGAGGCCAATATAAGACTAGAATAGCCCGCATATAGACTCCATATTTAATTATGAGGTGAATCGACTATTTAACCCAACCCACCAGATGACATGTATGCAAGCATGTATAATTGATATGCAACAATTTATATAGATGTCAATTTATAAAATAGGGCTCGGAAAAGAGGTCACACATGTCAAATCGAAGATCTTGGGGTTCACCAAGGGGTTCGACGGGATCGGTCTTCAGGGTCTCGGCCATCGGATCTGTGAAGGAGATCTTGGCGTGCTAAGGGTTCGTGTTCGACGTGAACGGTATTCGGACTCCGGGATCGGGGTCACGGAACCGTGTAGAAGATCTTGGATCATCGGATCCGTGTCGGCGCACCCGGGGTCTTCGGGTCCGAGAAGGGGTATTGTCGTTCCTTGTTGACGATATTGGATCTGGCAAGGAGGTCTTGGTGGTGTCCGTGACGGAGCTCTAGGGGTTCCATGAAGTAGAACTTGCATCGGGGGTCTTCAGATACCACCTCACGATCCCTCTGTTCAGCTTCGAAAGTCGAGTTTGGCCCTTTAGTGACCTTGCTTCATCGGTGTCAACCAAGAAACTTGGTCGGCTCTAGCTCACAGAAGCACAGAAGCACATCATACGCACGTGTATACATATACAACCAGAGGGTACTGAAACCAAAAACGCAGAAACAAGGGCGCGTGCGTGGCAGCACCGTCAGAGGGGCTCGAGCCGATGCTGCAGGTGAGGAGGCGTTGGGGCGAGCTCGCGGGAGGAGGAGGCCGTGAGGTCGAGGGGGCCGCAGGCGCGCGGGGTAGGAGACACGGGGCCGCTCGGACCGGCGAGCACGGGGCCAGGCCCTGGCAGAGGACGCACGGCCCGCGGCGGCTGCAGGGGCCCGGGCTCCCATGCAGGATGATGGGGTGGAGGAAGCAGCGGCGGGATGCGGTCGAGTCCGGCGGATGCGAGGAGAGCGCAGGGAGGTGTATGGCGACCGCGGGGCGGCAGAGAGGTTGTCGGAGGCGGCGCTGCCGCGGCGCCTGCAGAGCTCGAGGCGGCCGGCGGTCTTGGAGGTCAACGGGAAGCTCCGGATGAAGGGGCGAGGGAGAGGGCATCCACGTGCGGTTGCGAGCGAGGCAGAGGTCGGCGGGAATGTAGGAGCTGCCGAGGTCGGCGAGGTCGCCGGCGGACGTGGCCACACGCGGGGCGAGCGGGGCCAGCACATGGGGTGGAACGGGGGTAGGGGAAGGAGGCGGCAGGGCGAGCGACCAAGGTGGACGGCAGTGGAGCTCGCCTTGGGATGTGGGAGGGGAGGTCGGTGCGGGGGAGGGGGCGGTAGGTGGCGACAGGCCTAGGGATGCGTGCGGTAAGGACAAGAGGGTGGGGCCAGAGGATGGAGGTGCGTGTCCCGTGCGACGCAGGCGGTGTACGAGCGTGGGCGAGACGCAACGCGCGCGCGTGCATGGGCTGCGAGCGGGGTAGGTGCGGGCGTCGGGTCGGTTTGGTTCCAGGTGGGGGTGCGGCCGGTCGGTGTGGCAGGTGAGCGGGACCTGGGCGGGTCGCTAGGAGCGGGGCCACGCTGCGAGGCAGGAGGCCGGTGCAGCTGGCAGTGTGCGGCGCATGGTGGGACAGGTGGAGGGGTGGGTGTGGGGCCAAGTGTTGGCAGGAGGTGACCAGGTGGGGTGGGGTTGGTGAGGTGGAGGGAAAAAGGGAAGGGAATGGTGAGGTGGCGTGCTGCTATTGGTCGGAGTGAGGTGGAGGGTTGGAGGAAGTGGATGGGTAGAATAGGGTTGGGTAGAAAAGGGTTGGGGTTAGACAGATTAGGGTTTTAATTTGGAGGTGGCTGGCTAGGCTTTCGGGCCTGGCTGGCTGCCTCCTATAAAAATAATATAAATTTTGTTTACTTAAAACGGGGCTTTTGAAATCCGTTGGTAGACAAAACAAAATATTCCGGAGACCCGGGTTTTGTATTTGAATAAAGACGGGACGTTTAGAAAACAAAAACAGACTTTTCGAAATATAGTTTTAAACAAACCATGCATGATGATGACGATGCTCAAATGCAAGGTGGCATGATGACATGAACATGCGGTCATGACGATGCAATGCACAAAAACAACGCGATTTTCTAGTTGTGGTTTTGGCGGGGCGCCACACTGCACCTGGAAACAATCTTGCTCATAGCAGTTTATCAATAGCAACAGTTTTGTAGTAGGAATAGTAAAGTAACAGCAGTAGCAAAGCAAAGACAGTAGTAACAAAAGCAGTAAACAGTGGGGTTCGAGTGCGGTAGGCATAGGGATGGATGGACGGGCGTTGCATGGACAAGACAATTCACATAGCAATCAGAACATAGGGCAATTGCAGATAAATAAGATAAAGCATCCAAGTACTAGACAATCCTAGGCATGTTCTCCATATATAGTCATACGTGCCCGCAATGAGAACTTGCACAACATCTTTTGTCCTGCCAGCCCGTTTGCAGCGGGGCCTCTAGGGAACTACTAGCAATTAAGGTGCTCCTTTTAATAGAGCACTGGAGCAAAGCATTAACACTCCATGAACACATGTGATCCTCACATCAAAGCCTTCCCCTTCCGGTTATCCCGATTTCTGTCACTTCGGGGCCATAGGTTCCGGACAACGACGTGTGTATACAACTTGTAGATAAGACCAAGAACAATACTATCATAATGAATCAATAATAAGTTCAGATCTGAAATCATGGCACTCGGTCCCTAGTGACAAGCATTAAGCACAACAAGTTGCAACAAAGTCATAAAGCACTAATAAAAGATACTAGGCACCATGCCCTAACAATCTGATGCCATTACATGAACGATCTCATCCAATCCCTACCATCCCCATAGCCTACTGCGGGGGATTACTCACTCATAGATGGGGGAAACATGGATGGTCGATGGAGAAGCGATGGTGATGATGATGGCGATGATCTCCTCCAATTCCCCGTCCCGGCAGGGTGCCAGAACGGAGTTTCTGGTGCTGTTTCGTGGAATCTGGTGGTGGCGGCGGAGCGGAACTCCTTCTGAAAAAACGTCGAACCCCCCGAAGTTTTTAGGTCAGAAGGCTCCTTATAGGCGAAGAGAGAGGCCGAGGGGGTGCCTGGGGGCCCACACCACCCCCTGGCGCGGCCTGGCCTAGCTCGCGCCACCAGGTGGTGTGGCCACCCCAGGGCTCTTCTCCGTCTCGTATTCTGGCTCCTGGAGTCTTCGGGTGAAATAGGATTTTTGGCATATTTTCCGAGATTTTTCCTGATAGTTGATTTTTTGCACAAAAAGTAGACACCAAGGCAATTCTGCTGAAAATAGCGTCAGTTCGCATTAGTTGCATCCAAATCACACAAGTATAGAGGAGAAACAATAGCAAAAGTGTTCGAGAAAGTAGATACATTTTGGACGTATCATACACTTCTACATCGACAAGAACGACGGAAAAAAGAAGTCCAGCCACCTCCTCAAGGACTACCGCGAGTTCCTCAAACTACATGAGGGACTGGCTCGGATGAATCGCAACATAGTCAAAAGGGGCTACGGAGCCGCCCCAGGCGTCGTGGCACATGGAGCTCCTCCACCACCACCGGGACCACCGCCAAACGCAGTTGCACCCGACCAACATCACGGAGGCGAGTCGTACCCGCGGGCCATGGGCACCATGATGATCCAAAAGGGACTCCCCTCGAATCGGGCGCAGAAGGCCATCACTCGCCAAGTCAACTTGGAGACAAACTCACCACCACCCACCACTGAGTACCTTAGTGGAAGCGACTCATGCATTACCTTTGACAAGCGTGACCACCTGTGCCAAGTACCTCGCCCAGGCCATTGTCCCCTTGTCCTCGAGGCACAAATTGGAGGCTTCGACATGAGTCGCGTCTTCATGGACGGCAGAAGCGGCATCAACCTTATGTTCGCAAGTACCTTGCGAGCAATGAGGATCCCTCTAACCTGCCTAGAGGCCTCAGACACAACATTCCACGGCATCGTCCCAGGCAAAGGCATATATCCCCTTGGAAAAATCAACCTCGACGTCATCTTCGGCACACCGAAAAACTTTCGGCGCGAGCGCATCGACTTCGAAGTCATCGACTGGCCCTCACAGTACCACTGCATCCTCAGACGTGTCGCATTCGCTAGGTTCATGGCAGTGCCACATTACGCCTATCTGTAGATGAAGATGCCAGGCCATAATGGCGTCATCACAATCAACGGGAGTTTGAGATGTCCGATAGTTGTGACAGGGAATTCAACAGAATCTCCCAGTCCTTCGGCATGCAGGAGGAACTCGCAAGATTGAAGGAGTCGACAGACAATAGTCTGCCTCCCCTAAGCCGGCCAAGCTCACCCGACCTGTCCTTTAACTCGTCGGTGCACACGAAGAAAGTTCAGGTCCACCCATCGGATCCTGCCAAGACGGCCCTCATCGCCAACAACTTGAGTCCCACATAGGAACTCGCGCTCGTCGAATTCCTCTATGAGCACTGGGAAATCTTCGCCTGGTGTCCAGCGGACATGCCAGGAGTTCCCAGGGAATTCGTCGAGCACGCACTCAATGTCAACCCAGACGCAAGGCCAGCCAAACAAACAATTCGGCGACTGTCTGAACCAAGAGCAAAAGTAGTCGGAATGGAGATCAACAGACTCCTCGACGCCAAATTCATACGCGAGATCAAGGAAAGTACCTGGCTCGCCAACACGGTGCTGGTACCCAAAAAGGACACAGATATCCTACGGATGTGTGTGGACTTCACATCTTTAAATAAGCATTGCCCGAAGGACCACTTCCCGCTACCGCGAATCGACCAGATCATCGACTCCATCGCGGGATGCTGATACATTGCAAATGTATCTATAATTTTTGATGTTCCATGCTTGGTCTTATCCACTTTCTTGTGTTTTGTCCACACTTTGTAGTACTTTTCATATGATTTCTAGGACTAACCTATTAACAAGAGCCACAGTGCCAGCTGCCTGTTTTCTGCTGTTTTTGGTTCCAGGAAAGTCAGAAAATGAATATTCTCGGAATTGGACGGGACAAAAGCCAAAGTGCCTATTTTTCTGGAAGTCATAAGATGCCAGAATATGAGACGGAGAGGGGCCAGATGCCGGCCACACCACCTGGCCGCGCGGCCAGGCTTGGCCTACGCCAGGGGGTGGTGTGGTGGCCCCTGACACCCCCTCGGCCTCCCCTTCCGCCTGTATATTGCCCTTAGGACGAAAACCCTAAGGGCCCGATCAAAAATCCATGAAAGAGTCTGTAGCCGCCGTCATATCCATCCCTAGATCGCGAGGGATCTAAAGCTCTTCCCGGCACCCTGTCGGAGAGGGGAATTCACCCTAGAGGCCTTCTTCATCACCATTCAAGCCTCCGGTGTGATGCGTGAGTAGTTCATCCTTGGACTACGGATCCATGTAGTAGCTAGATGGATGGTTATCCTCCTTTGTGCTTTCATGTTTAGATCTTGTGACCTCCGCTCATGATCAAGATCATCTATTTGTAATTCTACATGTTGTGTTTGCGGGGATCCGATGGATATTGAGATGCTATTTTAGATTGATTATTGATTCTATCATGTCTTTGTTATTTGTGATCTTGCATGCTTTCCGTTGTTAGTAGCTATCTTGGCCAAGTAGATGCTACCAACTCCAAGAGTTAGTATTTATGCTCGATAGTGGGTTCATGCCTCTGGTAATCTGGGGAAGTGACAGAAATCTCTAAGGTACTAGATGTGTTGTTGCTACTAGGGAGAAAACAACAATCATTTGTTCATAGAACAATCGTATTGTTTACTTTACACGCAGTTCGTAAAGCAATAATCTGTTGCTTGCAACTTAATATTGGAGGGGGTTCGGATGATAACCTGAAGGTGGATTATTAGTCATAGATGCAGTTGGATGGCGGTCTATGTATAATGTTGTAATGCCCAATCAAGTTCCAAAGGAGTCAAGATGATTAGTATATGCATGTATTACTTTCTCGATGTTTGTTAATTGCCCCGCTGTAATTTGTTCACCCAGCATGTTATCTATCTTAAGGAGAGCCACCTCTCGTGAACTATGGATCGCGGTCCTTTTCTTTACATACAATCTATAAACTGTTACTGCTTTGTGTTTACTTTCTGCAAATTATTACTTCTTTTCATTCAATACATTTAATCCTTTGTTTTCCGCAAAACACAGTGAGATTGACAACCTCATCGCAAGTTGGGGACAAAGTTCGGTGGTTTTGTTGTGCAGGTCTCCATGTTGCTACTAGCACCGGTAGTGCGCCCTGCCAAAGCTCAGCTAGTAACACCTTTGGGTTGTTTCCTTGCTCCTACTGCTTCGATTAAACCTTGGTTTCATAATGAGGGAAACTTGCTGCTGTGCTCATCATACCTTCCTCTTGGGGTTTCTAACGAGCTCTACATCAACACCGCTCCAGCATTTTTCTGGCGCCATACACAGAGCCATCAAGCATTTTTCTGGCGCCGTTGCCGGGGAGTCAAGGACATCTTCACAAGGGGAGTCCCTCATAACCAATCTCTTTACTTTGTTATTTTTGTTTTGTTTAGTTTCTTTTTGCTTTGTTTGCTTGTTTCTATATCAAAAACACAACAAAAATAGTTTTACTAGTTTGCTTTCTTTATTCAAAATCACAAAACAATTAGTTCCTATCTTGAGTTGCTATTATGTCTAGCCTTGCTCCAGTCACTATGTCACCCGAGGAAATGATTTTCACTTTTAAACAAGGAATTGAAGAGAGTTTCAAGGAAGCTTGGTCTAGAATCTCTGATCTACATGAAAAAACTGAGCCTAAAATGACTCAAAGCTTGTTCCTTAGCAGTTTTTACCTTGGAATTGGTCTTTGCTATAGATATGCTTTAGATGTTGTTGTGGGAGGAGATTTCCTCCAATGTAATGAGGATGATGCTATTAATGCTATAAAGAAATTGATCCTTACTTACAACTTGCCTAGCCAAACTGATATTTCTTTCGCAAAAATATTTGCTAGATTGAACACTCTTGAGACTAGCACTACTAGCTTAAAAGATTGCTATAATACGCTTAGGGAGCATCACAATTATGTTCCAATAAATTCTAAACCATAAAAGTGGCTCCCTACAGTAAAGATTGAGATAAACACTAAAACTTTTCAAACCCGCTGTGATATCATGTCTAAATTTTGTCTTATGCCCAAGGATATTGATGAATCTTTGAATACTTGGGGGCTTACTGAAGGAGGAAAAGAAATATCTCTTGCTAATAATGCTACCATATTACCTCTTGGAATAGCTGAAGGAGTGTTTACAAAGATCCTTGGGAAAATGATTTCTACTGATTATCTTGTTATTGAATGTGCATGAAAAGGACAAATTACACTTGGAAGGTCCCTATTAGAGCTCCTTGGAGCAATAATAGATGTGGGAAAGGGGACCATGCACCTTTCTTCTCCACCAAACAATCATATTTTGCCCAAGGTTAAGAATAAAAGTAAGAGAGGTAAGGGCAAGAAATTTGGTTTTAATGCTTCTTCATTTGAGAACACTTGATTCTTTCTTGCTTCTTATGCCTAACTTAAAGGCGTTAAAGAAAAGTACTTATTGGGAGATAACCCAAAAGTTTTAGATGAGTCTTGGAAATTATTACTTCAGTAATAACCGCTTCTTATCCTTTTTATTTGCTTTTTGTGCCAAGAGTAACCTCTAATGAAAGAAAAGTAATGATTGGGAAAGTTGCTATCCCGAAACAGATTTCCGTGCTTCACCGTAAAAATTCGTGTAAAATCTCTGAACGTCTTTTTGAGGCTTGAATTTTTGTGCTTCTGACCCAGGTTGTTATCTACTTTATTTAGTTCAACACTTTTTTATTTGAGCAACAGAAGGTCTTCGAAAAAAATCATCTTTACCTACTGGTCTGTTTTGACAGATTTCTGCCATTTTCTGCATTTGCTTCTTGTTGGTTCCTTTTTGAGTTCTTTTGGGGAATTGAGCTTTTTGAGGGAAGTGCTACAGTAGCTAGTGTTCTAATGTAAGTTTATTTGGTGTTAGAACTGAACCTTAAGACTTATTTATCTTGAGTGCACTAATGTTGCTAATAAAGATTGTGTGAAGTTTTGTATGAAGGAAAAATTTCAGGTGTATGGAAGGAATGAGTAATGAGATGAAGGATGGACTAAAGCTCAAGCTTGGGGATGCCACGCGTGTCACCCCAAGAAATATCCAAGAAGTACAAGCGTCAAAGCTTGGGGATGCCCAAGGCATCCCCTTCTTCATCAATAAAAATCCCAGGTTTCTTCCAAACGCTTCATTTTTATTGTTTCATGCACAGTTGTGTTGTTCTTGGAGCGTCTTCTTTTTCGTTTTCGTTTTGGTTTTTTGTTTGCTTTGTTTTCTTAGTTTTCTGAATAAATTGGTTGTACCCCCTCTTTCATACATTGGTTTGCAAATAGTTTGGTTCGGTTTGGAAAAGAGTAGGAAAGTTCATGCTTATGTGGTAAAAAGAGCTCGTTTTTTACTGTGGCATATGCTTTGTCATGCCATGCTTGATATTGTCCTGGCTTTATGCTTAGTATTCTTTGTTGTAGCATGACTTTTTATAAACAATTTAGATTGCTTAATGTGCCTTGGATGAATCATGCGTTGTTTTAGCATATTAAAGCATAGTATAGTGGTATTCTCCTTTGATGCTTTATTTGGGTTGACTTGGCGCATGCTCACACCATGTAATGACTATCTCAAGTCACCATAGCCTTTATGATCCTTTAGTTTTCAACTTGTAGTATCACTTTATGCTTTTATCAATGATGTTTTGTCACTCTGCATGATTATGGCCATTATTGCTCTCTTAGTTTGTCGCTCCCAGTCTTTTGCTAGCCTCCACAACCAAGTAAGAGTTCCACTCATGCATCCAACTCCCTGAACCAAGTTATTCCAAAGCGTCTACCATACCTACCTACTAGCTTATGCTATTCCAAGTATATTCATGCTTTTGTTTACCTTCTGAATTAAACTTGTTATGAGAAAACTAGTGATTAAAGCTCTCACGAACTTGATGGCACACTTTACTTTTCTTGCCCTTAATAAACTTGAACCATTGTGTCGGCTATGTTGTATATGCTTGCACTTATTTGTTGGGAATTAGCAGAACCATGCTTTCATGGGGAACGCTTTCAACATTGCACTTGGTACTTGTACCTAGTTGATATCATGCTCTTTTGTATATGGATGTCGTCGGTGTGAAATGAAAGGGGATCTTGTAAGTCCATGGAGTTATGTATATGTGTTAGAGAAACGCCTGGGCCGCTGGTCTAATCCATGCTGACATGGTGGAAACCTGCAGCGTAACCATAATGAGCTGTCTATGAAGCATTCTTCTTATAAAAAAAAGAGTCCTATATTGAGAAAAAAGAGAAAAGGAAAAAAATAGAGATTATGAAAAGAGGAAAGAGAGAAAAAAAGCACCATATTCCCATGGTAAATAAGAAGATTGCTGAGATGCTCGTTGTGTGCTTGCCTTGTCATTTTGATATGGGGATTCTTCCGTATCATCGGGCAAGGGGTACCCCATTGGCGGTTCTCTATGATACACATGTACTTACAATGACAAGAACTTACCGGTGACTAAACTTGAGTAGCATGAGGAGCGGCCCTCGTATACAAGGGACATGAGATTTCTAACTTATACTTGGTCAAGCATGTACACCATAGTTTGTTCACTTTAACCTTAATCACTTCAAGATGCTTATGATAGGGGCAATGAGAGCTGAAAGCTATAAGTACCATAATTTGTGGAAGCTCTTTATGAGACTTGAATCCCTACTTCCTTTTATAAAAAGGCCTTTCTTCCACCATTATATTGAGTCTCCACCTTCTATCTTTATGCACCTACTTTGAGAGCATAGTGGCCATTCTTAGTTCTATGTGCATTGTCCCAAGACTAGTTGATTGATGCATAACTTGTTATTGCTTGTTTTAAACTATTGTATCTAGTCACTCTTATGAACTTTGAAGGTGTCCTATGCATTTATATTTGCTACTCTATTGAGGGACAAGCTGAATACTATTATGCTATGTTTCCTTTATGTGAAACAAACAAACGTCTTGCAAAGCATTGTTATTCATGAATCTTTTGTTTGTGCCTTTTCATGTTGCATCATAGTTTCTTTGCTTATTGCTAGAACTTTGTCTTTCATGTTATGATTGAAGTACTATGATCCCAGCTTTGAATGTTTTACAAATACTTTGATCGAGTCTTTGATGGTGCATGGCACCTCAAAAACTATTATTTCTTTTTAGCACTTACCTACTCGAGGACGAGCAGGAGTTAAGCTTGGGGATGTTGATACATTGCAAATGTATCTATAATTTTTGATGTTCCATGCTTGGTTTTATCCACTTTCTTGTGTTTTGTCCACACTTTGGAGTACTTTTCATATGATTTCTTGGACTAACCTATTAACAAGAGCCACAGTGCCAGCCGCCTATTTTCTGCTGTTTTTGGTTCCAGGAAAGTCAGAAAATGAATATTCTTGGAATTGGATGGGATAAAAGCCAAAGTGCCTATTTTCCTGGAAGTCATGAGATGCCAGAATACGAGACGGAGAGGGGCCAGAGGCCGGCCACACCACCTGGCCGCGCGGCCAGGCTTGGCCCGCGCTAGGGGGTGGTGTGGTGGCCCCTGGCACCCCCTCGGCCTCCCCTTCCGCCTATATATTGCCCTCGGGACGAAAACCCTAAGGGCCCGATCAAAAATCCACGAAAGAGTCTGTAGCCGCCATCATCTCCATCCCTAGATCAGGAGGGATCTGAAGCTCTTCCCGGCACCCTGCCGGAGAGGGGAATTCACCCTGGGGGCCTTCTTCATCACCATGCAAGCCTCTGGTGTGATGCGTGAGTAGTTCATCCTTGGACTATGGATCCATGTAGTATCTAGATGGCTGGTTCTCCTCCTTTGTGCTTTCATGTTTAGATCTTGTGAGCTCCGTTCATGATCAAGATCATCTATTTGTAATTCTGCATGTTGTATTTGCGGGGATCCGATGGATATTGAGATGCTATTTCAGATTGATTATTGATTCTATCATGTCTTTGTTATTTGCGATCTTGCATGTTTTCCGTTGTTAGTAGCTATCTTGGCCAAGTAGATGCTAGCAACTCCAAGAGTTAGTATTTATGCTTGATAGTGGGTTCATGCCTCTGGTAATCTGGGGAAGTGACAAAAATCTCTAAGGTACTAGATGTGCTGTTGCTACTAGGGAGAAAACAACAATTCTTTGTTCATAGAACACTCGTATTGTTTACTTTACACACAGTTCGTAAAGCAATAATATGTTGCTTGCAACTTAATACTGGAGGCCGGCGACACGGCGGGACGGACGCCCAGGACGGTGGACATGAGAGCGTGGTCGTCGAACTGCTGTGCCGGGGCTACCATGCCCGGGGTGCACGGCAGCACGCAACTTCCCGAGGCTGGTCACCGACCTGGATCGCCCGACGGGACGTGCTCCGCCGTGCGAGAAGGACTAGCCAGAGGCGAGATATTAGTTCAGGGACGCGAAGCTCTGATATGGCAGACGATGCGACAGCGATGGCAGCGAGCTTCGATTAGAGGCGTGGGAGGTTGACCGGACATGGTGGGGACGCAAATTAGAGCAAGTGCAAGCTCCGTTCTGAGACAAGCAGTCAGAGCTGAGCAAATGTTATGAGGAGGGGAGCAGAGGAGAAGACCAGAGCAGAGCAAAGAAATAGATCTAGTCCACTCAGGATCTGGTCCACGCAGGGGTAAGCTAGTCCACGACCGCAAAAGATAACAGGGAATACTAACATGGCGGGCCAAGAAGAGTTGACCTAACGCACTAGTGGAAAATTGCTTATCAGTGGAGCATATTTTTTGCTATCAGTGGCGCATATGGAATGCGCCACTAGTGTTGCGCCACTGATAATTAGATATCAATGGCGCATATACAATATGCGCCATTGATAATAGGCCCACCAGTGGCGCACCTAAGATATGCGCCATTGATATTGTACCAGTGGCGCATATAGCCAAATGCGCCACTAATACTATATGCGCCACTGGATGAATAAAACAATGCGCCACTGATGTTTCGTACAGGTATACACAATACAGGGCTCTCAGGTATTTATACAGGTACATATACAGGTATTTATACAGGTACACAACAGTGTAAAAACAAAGATAATAATACCACTATAATTATACATCATCACATCAATAAGAACCCGACAAAGTGACAAGTGCCCGAATATTATACAAGTCTAGAACAAATTGATCTCATCTTCTCATACATTACACATTACAACAAGTTGATCATCATGATCATTAGCCAAGTCCTAAACTACTAAAGGACCGAGTAGAGTACAACCGCAATGGCGGTGATGAGCAAGATGAGGAGCACGATCATCAAGGTCTTCATCTGGTTCCTGTCTCTCTGCTCTCCAAGGAGGTGGTTCCTCCACCTAGCTTCCGCCTACTCTCTTGTTGGGTATCCTTTGTATCTGTTGCCACTGAACTTGTTCACTTGCTTATGACAATCCTCCCACTCGTCGTAGACTCCTAGGACCCTCCCTCTGAACACCACGTAGCACGACATCTCTATACACAAGGCATATAAGTACTATATCATGCAACAGAAAGAATGAAAAGGTTCATCACATGCATCTCCACAAAAAAGAAGGTTTCGATCTAAGGTAAGCTATTAAGTTTCATACATATGGTAATAAGTAAACAAAGTCCAACAACGGCCGTTTCGAGCTAAGGCAAGTTAAAGTTTATGACACACACACACACACATGAGATACACAAACCGGCTGAGCGCTAGCTAGCTAGGAACACTACATCATGAAGACTTTGTTTTACACGGTGCCGGGAACGGTTTGTAGCCGTCTTTTGTTTTCCATGTCCTACGGTCACCCTGCGCCACGAGCCGTGCTTCGATCTCGCGCTTACTAAACGCTCTTTTGCAGGATAAGGCCACCCTCTTGTGATGACATCTTCTTGCACGATGGTCACAATCTGAGTCTGGATGCGTAAGAAGTCGTCCTTAAGTTCATCATCGTCCATTCTTTCCTCAGCTTCGGCCCATGCTCGGAGACTATATGGCAACGTAATGATGTGTGCATCCCGGACGATCGCCTGCAGGTGATGGAGGGCGTAGTAGGCCTCCTTGACACTGTTATCCGGCTGCTTGACGTAGGCGAACTTCATTACGTGTTTGAACATGTGTCTGCCATCCCTGAAATTTTCCACCCCCTTCTTGAATTTTCCTCCATTTTCGGCGTATACCTCGAGAGCATCATCTATAAGACTCCTTATGTTGGTGTAGTCTTTCTTCTTTTGCTCGCTCCCCGAGTCCAAGTACGTGGCTAGCGAATAACTCGGGTGAATGAGGATCAGTGTGCAGTCTGCGCAAAACAATTTGAAACAAAATAATGTTGGAAAAAGAGCAACCGAAAACTAAGAAAGCACAAGTTACGGCGACGAGCGAGTGTGTGCACTTACTCGGGAAAGAAAGGCAAAATAAGCTCTTTTCCACTCTTGTTGTCCACCATGAAATTTTGGAGGTAGTTCCTTGCGCTGGCCCGGGTCACTGGATTCACCAACTAGCTATCACGCATGAAGTAGGGGTCCACTATCGCGACGCCAGGGGTCTTCTCTCTATTGACCTTCATCGCTCGATGGAGCGCATATAGGCGGACCAAGTTATAGTTCATCCGCTTGCCATGGAAAAGCTTGAAGATGTCCTCATACGATATGAAGAAGATATCCGCGGGGGCATTATCGACGAAGCCCGCGCCCGTTGGAACATTGACCGTGAAAACAGGGCACGATGGATTTGCTTCTTTAAGAAGGCACTCCTCTAGATATAGAATACCATGCTGCAGGTTAGCCATCGCTCCACTTGCATTTTTGATCAGCTCCTCACTCAGCATCGGTTGACCAGCTATGTGAACCCTGGTCAAGGTGCCCTCAGGGGGCTGTGTTAACGGGTCATCCTAAGCCCGGGGCCTCTTCGGACCCGGCTGGCTCAAAGACTGCTTATTATTCTTCTTGGTTCTCTTGCGATGCTTCTTCATCTCGACATTAGCAGCCATCTGCTCATCTGCCACCTTATGGAGTGTGGTGGGGCTGAAAATGATTCCCTGGGTGACTTTATAAGGACCAGCAGCACCAGCATCCGGAGGCGTCTCCTCTAGGGTACCATGGAAGTCTAGACGCGTGCATGTTCTGGTACGAGCATTTGGGTCGTCGGCAATGCAGTAGGGCTCGTCCATGTTTGGCATGAACAAAGAGTCCGTGACGCCAGTGTTGATCCAGTTATCTGGGTTGTCATCATCATCATCATCATCATCATCATCGTTAATATTGTCCCCAGGTGCATCCTTGGGCGATGGCGGTGCAACAGCGGCCTTGCCATGTGGAGGCGGCAGTGCGGCGATAGCCTTGCCATGTGGAGGCGGCGGCGCAGTAGGGGCCTTGCCATGTGGAGGCAACGGTGCAGCGGCGGCCAACAATTGTTGGTGACGAGAGGTGGTGGCGGTGACTGGTTGTTGTGGCCGCCACGGCAAGGGCACATTTGGCCGCTGAGTTACTTGTTGTTCCTTCACAAGCCGAATATGGGTCTTTGGCCATGTCAAGACCCAGCCACAGCAATCTTGAAAGTTCTTATGATCATCAATGCCTCGAGGTTGGCTGGGAGGTCTATGTCTTCGCACCCGGAACACCCGAGCCATCCAGACCTTGAACACGTCAGCCTCCATCGAATTATGGTGCATCATGTGGCTATTTGGTTGAATAATTGAGCCCTTGCCAACATCCTTTAGATCGCCGTCCATGTAATGGAAGAGCGTGCAAGGAGTGTCCTGCGGAAGAACAAGCATCGTGAGATGGCGCTAGCTAGTCATCAAAGGCAAAGGAGATGAAATGTTATCAATGCATGTGTTGGCCGGCGTCATTACCTTGGAGATAGCCTTGAGCTCGGCTAATGTCGAGACACCGGTATCATCCTCCCGCTGAGATGCCTTACGAAGCACCGTCGGTCGCGCCTTAGTTTTTTCGGGAGGGGGCATCGATGTGACCTGCGGCTCTGTGTTGGCGCCGGTGGGAGGTGTCATGAGAGTGACCTCCGGCTGCGTGTTGGTGTTGGCACCGGCGGGAGGGGGCACCGGAGCGACCGGGTGCATCTTGACATTGGCGGACTCGGGCATCACCACGTTCGGCTACACGTGCTGGATCGAGTTGCTGCCGGAGAGGCTGGGCACCACGAGCGTCCCTCGTCGACCTGCCGCATTCCAAGCAGCGATCTCCTCCCACAGCTCATTGGGAAACATCTCGCAGATCTTCTCTTGTACTTTCTCGTCGATCAGCCTCGGCATCTATTCCATCTGCTCCCGGAGGACTTCAACCTCGCGTTTTTCACTTGCCGCCGCCGTCGTCGCCTTCCTCTCTTTCTTCGCCTTTGGGTCCTCTTTCCTAAAGTCGCCAACCTTTTCGTACGTACCATAGCCGGACACGCGGCCAAATGAAGTCGGCGGCACGGACTTAGACCTCCCCTTGAACACGTTTGTCGCCCTGTTGAAGGGCGTGTCCCACCGCGGGTCCGCCGTCGACCCCTGGGACGAGCTCGCACTTGATGCACAAGACTTCTCTTCGGATCTCTGAAGAGAAGGAAAGTGATCCCATTTAGAAATTCGGCTTCATTACTTAATTAGAAACACAGATGTACTTCGAGATAAATTCCTTACCAACCTTTTCTGGAACTTCCTCACATCGTCGTCATCGGTAACGAATTCCTTGAGTTCAGGGTGGAGATAGTAGCGGGCGCGGACAAACTGCATCACCTGCTCGTCCGTGAATTTGTGCCACGGGTTATCTTTCCCTCGACGGGCATACTCAGCGTCCTCCTTTGCCCAAACGACCTTTTTTTCCTCAGTAACCGCCGCTTCCGCAACGTTGGTTACCTATGTTCAGCTCCCGCATACGCCTCCCCCACTCAGTCCATTCCTGACCTTCCGGTGAAGTGCAGTTCGCCTTGAACTTGATGAATTCATCTTCGTCGAGCATCGGCTCGGCCTTCTTTATCTCCTCCCAACTTTTACCCTCGTTAATCCTCCTCTTCACTCGGCTTTTCTAGCTGCTCAAGGCGGTGCTCATCCTCGTGAGGGCTAACTTGTTTACCTTGTTCCCTATGAGCTTTTGGTTATCGTACTCATCTGGGAACTTGTACCGTTTGTGAAGCTTCCCAATGAGGAGTTCTCGCAACCGTTTGTTATTTCTTATGTCCTTCTGGTTGATGCTCATGCTCTCCCGCACGATGCACCCGAGTTGTAGGCCGTACCCAGCGGCAAGCTTCGCAGGCTCCAAGGGTTGGCCACTCGGTTTCACAAGGGTGAACTCTTCGCGGTTGGTGCTGAGTTTCGGCAGCGTCCGCTCCTGCCTTTCTGCCTTATTCTTCTTCTTCCTAGCGGGCGGGGAGGCGCCATCGCCGTCCATGCGTTCACCTCCATGACTTGCTTCGTCCTCCTCGTCACCATTACTGCTTCCGTCGTCGTCGCCATCTTCGGCCTCCTCCTCATATTCAGACTCCTCGTCATCTTCTAGGTCCGCAGCTTGGGTCTCCTCGTCAACTTCATTGTGATCCATAGGTTCGGCCTCCTCGTCGGACCCGCTTAAGTCATCGCTAAACCACCAAAACTTGAGGTTGACTCTTCTTGCTCGTTCTTCGACGCTCATGGGCTGAGAAGGGCCAGCCCCGACGTCTTTGTCTCCGCTCGACATGTTTGCTCTTCATAGAAAAAAATGCAACAATGTAATTAGTACAAGCTAGAGTCGACCGAAAAATTCGGCATGACCTTTGCTGTTTTTTTGACCTAGGAGTGCCCATCTCTCAACCAAAACGGAAGTGAATCAACACTTCGAGAGAAATGGGCAACTCAAATGAATTTCCTGCAACAGTTTTCATACAAAATAATATGCTCCAATTTTGAAATTGATCACAGCCATCCAATCACACATATACAAAGAGCAAAAAATAGCTCCAGGACAAGCTAAAATAATCAGGTTGTCCTTGTTATATATATCAGGATGTGCTATCATCTAGTTACTACTCACATCCATGTGCTGCCAATTGTTTCTAAAAAACAGATACTAAGCACAGGGAGAAATCTAGCTACATAGAATTACTTAAATAAAGGAACAAAATCAGATGCTAGGTATTAGTAGTAGAACAAGTTCTTGATTTTACTAGTCAGCTAGTAATATACAGGACATGCACCAAACTAGAACAACACAACTGCCTAGACAAGGTTTCATACATGGACCTGCTAAAGTGTGTTATTAGAGTTACTCACTATACTCCTATATGGCTGAGAGCAACTCGATTGTCAATTTTGATTTAAGTTTTAGCTTACCCATGCTGCGAGTTAAAATAGGGCAAAAAATGAAATGAAAAGTAGGTAAAAGTGGCCACTTCGAGGGGGAGGAAGGGATGAGGCTCTTCGTATGCTGCAACACGAGCTACAGTTATCGGTGGAGAGAATGAGATTTTGATAAGCATATCATTGAATTCCATCCACCAGAGACATGTTTTTACAATTTTGTTGGATATAAGGACAATTTTGTTGGTCTGGTGTTACCTTTCTGTAATTTTGCAGCAGCTTCATCAATAAATCTTGAGAAACAATGCATGTTCTGAATTTTCAATCATTCAAGCAAGCATTTGAGAATTTGAATAGCAGTGTAATATGTTTTTAGTGATCACTGAAAGTACCATTCAGAAGAAGTAACAGGCTGGTTTGTGCAAAATTGCGTTTGAGGTACTGAATCATTCTAATTCCACTACCCTTTTTTTAGAGCAAAACCAAATCTGAATCTTAAGTCTAATATAAAAAATATATATATATTGCTGAATAACTGGAAAGCCCATGGTACAATATGGACGCTTACAACCACACTACTAGGATAATGCTACAACAACCATCTCAGTATTGCTAGAGAGTACGAAATATATCTCATAGTAATACTACAACTATCCTCTGAGGGAACTCCATATTAGATGTCCTAGGTAGGTTCATACAGATGCTACAATAACCATCTCAGTATAGATCTAGGTAGGTTCATACAGATGCTAAAGTGTGCTGGCTGCAACCTAGTATCAGTCACTAGTTGAGCAGCCGCCCCTGCACAAATTTTATACTCAAATGACTAAGCTTTTTAATTTTATACTCAAATGACTAAGCTTTTTAGGGAAGTATAATAACCTACCACTGATTAATGCTTATAGCAGCATTCCAACTCAATTTACAATTAACACCCTAGTCATTAAAATACTGGGATTTGAGAGGTGGAATTATTGCAGAAAATGCTAAGAACATGATCCAGTACGACAGCCAAAGGATCGACTTGTGCTAATTTGGTTGAGTTATTCACAAACCTAAACCCTGTAAATAATAATCATCCAAGACCTCTGAATATAGTTACAAACAGTTTAGCCATACCATGCATATTACAATCATTTCTCAAAGGGGGGGATTAGACCTACTGCTTAGAATTGAAAGCATACCAGTAAGCAGAGTGAAATAAGAACAATTTTCTGAACACTCTCACACATCATTCTTAATGTATCATGCATTTGTTAATTTGTTGAAGTACAAGGCAAAGTGTTACACATGCACATGCATATAAGATGACCAAAGAGGGGAAATTGCAATGTGCAGAACCTGTGGATAAAATTGCAAGTGTCTCTGGAAAAGAATTTGGCGTTGTCATTTTTGTGTCAACTACCTAGAAAAGAGAGGAACCTACCTGAGTTTCTGTGTCAGGCCACTATGGCTTAGAAAGGAGAAACCTACCTGAGTTCTGTGTCGACCTAATCAGGTAACCGTGGGAATAATATCATACAATGACAGGTTCATTTACTTGCTAAATCTGATAACTTACTAGCACTCGGACAAGATTTTTGTTTATGGTTGAGTGATTTTCTCAAGCTACATATCTTAACCCTAGGACAGTCTTTTGAACTAACAGGTTAGTCCTTGTAGTTGATCCGAGCTAAACATCTTCTCTGAACACGAACTTTAATCTGGTGGGTTTATTTTCACCAAGCTTTCGTCGGAGGCTCAGATGTAGTTCTCTCGACTGTCAGTGCATATGTGCAAATGGAGCTTGCTACGAGACTACAACCAGACACCAATGCAAAACGATACTTGTCTGAGCAACATGTTTAGAATAATAGTACTACTTCTATTTACTTTTTATATGGCGACTTGTTAATCTTGCAAGCAGAGAACTACTATATTCTGTATGACTGCAGCTAGTGAATTTCACTTTTTAGAATGGATTCTGAATATTCATGTAAGTATCTAACTTCACAGTTTGTTTATCAATTTTTAAATCCATAATAGAGATTTTGTACTTTAGTTTTTCCCCCGATGAAAACATGTAAGTACATCAATCTGGGATCAGAGGGGATCGGGAGGGGAGGGGAGGGGGTGGGTTACGTACTCTGCTGGTTGCGGGCGGTGAAGAGGACGGTGTCGGTGTGGTCCCCGACGAGGCACTCTACGACCTGGGTGCGGCGGAGGGCCTGGTTGGGGAGGGACTTGTCCTCGTCAATGGGTTCACGCGCGCGGCCCTTCTCCTCATCGGCGGTGCTCCTGGTGCTCCTCCTCCTGGTTGCTCCAAGGGGACGGGGGTGGCGCTCCTAGCAAGGGGACGAGGTCAAGATTAGGGGAAGGGAGGGGGAGAAGGAGAGAGAGGGGAGGGGGAGAGGCGGGGACGAGGTGGCGCTCACCAGCAATGACCGCTCCGGTGGCGGCAGGGCGACTCCTCCGGCGTGTTAGGGTTCTTCGCGTGAGACAGTGAGCGTGAGAAAGAAAGGGGATTGATATGAGACAGTGAGAGTGAGAAGGGCCGATCGGTTTTTTGACTAAGTGTAAAACATCCGTGGCGCATATTTTTCAATATACGCTATTGATATGAGACACTTAGTCAAATAAGAAGACGCCCTCATATGTGACAGTAACACAAGCTTACCGCAGTGGTTCGACTCGTGGGGCAAAACCTGGGCTAGGGCATCCAGGTTCGATTCCTGGTTGCCTCACAATTTTTGGGCCTCACATTTTTTGGCTAAGTGTCAAATATCCGTGGCGCATATTGCCCAATATGCGCCATTAGTATTTGGCACTTAGCCAAAAACCACGATGCCCTGGTCTATGTCAACAACCCAAGGTTACTGTAGTGGTTGTTGAAGATGTGTATGCTGCATCTGGAGCAGCCAGGTTCGATTCCTGGCTCTCTCAATTTTTTTAGTATTTGGCACTTAGCAAAAATACTTGTCATTAATATCTAATATATTTTTGTAACAAATAGTAATTAAGTTTAACATCCACAAATCTATTTAAAACAAGGACATCCATTTGCAAGTACATAGGCAATTATAAATTTATTTAAAACAAGGACATCCATTTGCAAGTACATAGGCAATATCCATACACACCAATATTCTTCACAAATCTAGTGTCTCTTTGCAATCTTCTTGCCCTTCTTCCTCGCGGTTGAATACTTTAGCTCAGAAAGGTTAAGGTTTCTTTTCGTGAACGGACAACCTTTAGTAGGTAGGGTGTTCTTCCTTTTTCCTGTAGCAGTCGGCTTGTCGAAGTACTTGTCAAATTCCTCTTCGATCTTCGGATCGCCATTCTTTTCTAAGACTTGCTCGTTGGCGGGTCCGTCCATTCCGATGATGCTCCTCTTTCCCCTCCTCACGATAACACGGCTTGGCTTTGACGGGTCAGTGATGAAGAAACATTGGTCAACTTGGCTCGCGAGTACCCATGGCTCATTTTTTGCGGAGGCGTTCTTCATGGAGGCATCGGGTATAACCATGGTGGTGAAATACCGACCCTCTTTTTGGACGCTCTTGGCCCATCTGACATGGAATATCGGCACCTTCTATCTGGCGTTGTCGAGCTCCCAGATCTCCTCGATCCTTCCGAAAAATCGTTCCTTGACGGTGGCTTCATCATCGGCATAGGATAGCATCGTTACTCCTAAGTTCTGATAGTCGCTGCTCATGTCCCTTTTCTCGGTGTAGAATCTGTACCCATTGATGTTGTATGCCTGATATGTCCTCACGTTGTGCCTGGGGCCATTTGACAAGGCGAAAATTAGTTTTTCATCCTCCGTAGAAGGCGTTTGCGGGTCTGCGGGGGGATTGTCTTGAAGCTTCTTCTTGAACCAAGTCGTGAAGCTAGAGTTGTGCTCTCTTGTTATGTCTCCCTTCTTCCTCGGTCGACCAAGGTCAATGAACTTATGCTCGATTAAGCTTTTGTGCTCCTCCACCCAAGGATCGACCAATTCAATGTGTTGTAGCACGACTCAGTGTGCACTGTCAAATTCGTCACGTCGACCCTTCGCGCTGACATGCATGGTGAAAAAGCCCTCGCGGTGGCCATATCCAGCGAGCCTGCCAAGGTGCGTCCTTTTGGGCAGACCAACAGGGTCATCCTCGTCGTCTGGGTCGGTGCATAGATAATTTTGGTAGAAAGAGACGCACTCATAGGTCAGAAAGCCCTTGGCAATGCTTCCATCTAGACGGGACCTGTTGCGTACGAATCCTTTGATAACACCGTTAAGCCTTTCAAACGGCATCATGTTGTGCAGGAATGTCGGCCCGAGATGAATGATGTGATCCACGACATGGACGAGTAGATGGACCATGATGTCAAAGAGTGCGGGCGGGAAGTAAATCTCGAGCTCACATAGTATCACGACGATCTCATCTTGTAGTGTGTCGAGCTGCTTCAAGCCAATCGACTTCCTCGAGATGACGTCGAAGAAGTTGCAGAGGCCAAACAGCGTCTCACGGACATGCTCGTCCATTATCCCTCAGATCGCAATAGGAAGTATCTGCGTCATCAACACGTGACAGTCATGAGACTTCATCCCGCTGAACCTCTTCTTCGCTTTGTCCAGACATCTTCCTATGTTCCCCGAGTAACCGTAAGAAACTTTGACTCCTAGGAGGCAGTTGAAAAACTGCTCAAGCTCCTGCTCACTTAGAGTGAAGCAGGCAGCCATAAACACTGCAATTCCCCTCTTAACCCTTTTGTGGCGACCTTGAGTATCTTCAGGCGCCTTCTCATCATCATCATCATCGGGCGGTGGCGTCTCATGAAGTTCTTCCTTGATGCCAAGTTCCATCAGGTCGTTCCTTGCTTTCGGCCCGTCTTTGGTCCTATCCGGCATGTTGATGATAGTGGCAAGCAGACTCTCGCACACGTTCTTCGTGATGTGCATGACATCAAGGCTATGGGGCGTGTGGAGGTATTTACAGTATGGCAGGTCCCAGAAAACAGGCCTAGCTTTCCACACACCATGCAGCGGTTTCGTCCTCGGACGCTTCTTTCCCGGCAAAGGGCACTCTTCCCAGTTGTCCAACATATCTTGGATCACTTCTCCGCTCCTCGGACGTGGGGCTTCTTCGAGCTCTACTTTGCCATCGAACAGATCTTTATGCTTTCTCCACGCGTGATCCTTTGGAAGCCACATTCGAGTATGTTGGAACACGGTCTTCGATGACCTGGGATCCCTTAGTAGCTAGAGATGCGGGGTCTTATCCATGCACTTGACACATGCTTTGTGTCCGTGGTTCACCTGGGCAGACACGTATGCGTAACCTGGATAGTCCTGCACCGTCGTGAGCAGCGCGGCTCTCATAGGGAAATAATCTCATGTGTATGCGTCCCACGTATGGGCTGGTATCTCCCACAATGTGGCTAACTCTTCTTTCAGCAGCCCGAGATACAGATGCATGTCGATACCTGGTTGTTTAGCCCCTGAATCAGAATACACATGTGTATGTATCTCTGCTTGGTGCATAGCCAGGGAGGGAGGTTGTACGGCCATACAAACACGGGACAGGTGCTATGTGTGCTACTCTGGTTGCCAAACGGATTGAGTCCATCGGTGCTCATACCAAGCCTGGCGTTCCTTGGATCGCCCCCGAAGTCTGGAAAGTCAATGTCCAGTGCGTTCCACTGGCTAGCGTCCGAAGGGTGTGTGAGGATCTTGCCCTTATGTGGATCATCTTCGGCCGACTTCTTCCTTTCCGCGTGCCATTGCATGAGCTTTGCTTCCTTAGGGTCCACGAAATACCGCTGCAGACGGGGAGTGATAGGAAAGTACCATACCACTTTCTGAGAAACTTTCTTGTTCCCTCTCTTGTATCGTCCTTGGCCACACACCGGACATGTGGTTCTATCCTTGTACTCGTCCCGATAAAGTGCGCAGTCATTAATGCAGGTGTGGTACTTAACATACGGTAGGTCGAGAGGACATACGATTTTCTTGGCCTCCTCGATACTAGTTGGACACGTGTTCCCCTTGGGAAGACGTTCTTGCCAGAATCTCATGTTTTTGTTGAAGCTTACGTCGGTCTATTTGCTTTCTGCCTTCATCTCCAGAGCCTTGAGTGTTACGTTCAAGCGGGTATCCTCGGGCCGGCACCCAGGATACAATGGAGTTTTTCCGTCTATCTCCATCTACGCTAGCTTGGCTTTCTCCCTAGCAGCAGCTTTGGTGTTGCTCGTCTCCCTGAGAAGCAGTTCCTGAACATGAGGGTCCTGCAAGGCCGAGGTTAGCCGCGTTGTTTGTGTGTCTGTGTCTTCTCCACCGACACCTCCTTCGTGATGATCATCATGCCCGTCACTGCCATCATCTCCTTCGTGTTGATCATCATGTCCGCCGCTGCCGACATCTCCTTCATGATCATGATCATGTCCGTCGCCGGCATCTCCTTCGTGATGATCATCATGCCCGCCCTCGTCTTCAAGATCGTTGACGTCCTCGTCATCTTCAGAATCATAGCCACGCATGAAACCACTCGTGAGCAGGTGATTCTCCAGGTCTACGGAATCAGGGTCAACCAAGCTCCTGAGATTGCATGTTCGACACGGACATCTTATATAGGTCCTCTTGTTCAGAATCATGTGGGCCACCGCGCGTTTCTTGTATCTAGCTGCTCGACCTTCGCTCATGTGTCTAACCATGGTTTCCTGCGCGGTATAGAGCAAAAAGAGAGAGTATCTTAGAACCACAACACCATCATGCACACACACACATGCATGCATGGCCACCGGAAAAATTTGGCAGGACATCTCCTAAAAATGGGACATATGGATAGTGCAAAAATTTGCCGAAACGGAAATTAATCGACATTTCGGCAAACATCCATGCACCACCAGAGCAAGCAACATGCTTTCTTCTTCGTCACCTGCAAACATTCATGCACCACATCCATGCAAACACACCATCCCTCTCGCAATTAATAACAAGGCTTCACAAACATAAGCATACACACACATACACACCGCACCGACGTCCACACTCCACACAAAACATCCACATGCATGTCCTCCAACAACTCACCTAGTAGAATCGTTACCGAGCCAAGTCCGCGACGAGATAGTGTGTGGTTGTTGTTGGAGAACAAGATGGATGTTGGAGGAGGCTTCCCCTCACAAAACTATGAAGCAAGGTAGGTTTAACAACCAAGAATGGAGAAAAGAATGGAGAAATTGAGGTGGTGGGGAGGAGGAGGACGAGCTAGATCTAGTTTGGGGTGGTGGGTGGAGAAGAATGGAATGGTGGTGGTGGATGGGGGTGGAGGCCAACTTGTAGATCTGGACAAAGTTATTAGTGACGCATATTGCACTAAATGCTCCACTGATAAGTCTGCCACCTTTTTAGTGGTGGGCCTAAGACTTATCAGTGGCGCATTTAACACTATATGCACCATTGGTGTACCATGTATCAGTGGCGCATATACCAAATGCGCCACTGATATTTCTGCCACCTTTCAGGATGGTGGGGCCCACTTAGTTACTAGTGGCGCATTTACATCTACATGCGTCATTGGTGAGGGGAATATCAATGGCGCATATGGCATATGCGTACTGATAGTAGTATATCAATGGCGCATATATCCATATGCGTTATTGATATTTGGTCCACAGGCCTCCAGAGTGTCGGGCCCACATATCAGTGGCGCATTATTAGTGATATGCGCCATTGGTTATAAATAATATCAGTGGAGCATATTTTTAAATGCGCCACTGATAATTATCAGTGGAGCATATTTAAAACAATGCTCCACTGATAATAAATCTATCCATAAGTCTTTCTCTAGTAGTGACGGCGGTATTTGAGTTCAACCGGTTTTCGTCTGGTTCAAACGACCGTTTGGCCGTTAGATTTGTATTCACCCCCATTTAGCTTTTCTGGACAACTGGCGATTCTACTACGGTCCCTCCGCGCGATTGATGACAACTCAGGTACCGCGGTGCACTCACCCCGGAAGTTTGGTACCGCAAACGAACATTCCCTTCCTCCGGCCCCTCTGAATACGCCATGGGCTTTAGAGTGAAAATGTGTTCCTCACTGACCTCACCCTTGTCTCCCTCATCCACTGGTTTGAGATACTGTCTTCGCTGTCGTTGACCGTCGCTCCCGTGCGTCGTCCCACCGATCCCCCAGCCACCTCACGTACAGGGGATGGGGAGTTGAATCGGCGGAGCAAAGTAGCATGTGCCGTGGTGGATCTAGGCGCGACGGCCGCATGGTCTGACCAGCCGGAGGGACAGCGGCAGAAGGGTGGATCATCCACTTGTTTTAGATGTCGTCCTCTCTCCCCTCGCCATTGGAAAGCGAGGCCACGTGCTGATGGCTGGCGCCGCCCCAAGCCACCCCATCCCTGCATCCAGACCGGCGAGGACAGGCCGCTGCATCCCGACGGACGACAGGGGACGACCGTGCCTCGATCCTTCCCTGCATACCAATGGCTGGCACCGCCCCGAGCCACCCCATCTTCTTCTTCTTGATCGATGTGCTGAGCAATTCGTCGGCCGGGTCGTTCTTCCCCTACTTCTCCCCGTTGCGGTCAGGACAAAATCCGGCCACACCTTCCGTGGTTGCAGCACTGGGGGATGGGAAGGGACGCGATGGAGAGGGATGGCCAGCGCGGTCGAGGAGGGAGGGCCTCGCGGTAGAAAAAGGACGCGGTCAAGGAGGGAGGGCCTCGCGGTCAGAACTTTGCCTTCCGCGCGACATCAAGCGGTGGAGAGAGAGGAACGGTTGGAGAAACAGACCGACCCACCGACCGACAAGTTTGTCACCGTTTTATAATTTATAATAAAAACATCTACTATTTCCAAATTTTATCTGTATTAAAGTATCTCTAGTGGGTAGTGTATCCGTAGTCTAAGCCAAATATAGACCACCACAAACAAAAAATGTCTTCAGTGGCTTGTGTATCCGGTGGTCTAAAATTTAGACATCCGCCAAACAATCTACTCGTTGTTCATATTTGGACAACCGAGCCACCATGTCTAAAGAAAATTTGGTAGCTCGCGAGCTTGCTCCCGCGTCAAATCAGTTGTTGTACTGAATTGCTGTATATATTGATTATTTGTGTGCAGATGGACATATAGACTATCAAATTTAGACTATCCACTAGAAAACTAAAATTGTGTAAAAATGAATCTTTTTACACCATTATCTATGTGAAAATATAGACTACCAAATTTATACAAGCCACTAGAGATGCTCTTAGCGAGTTTCTTTTACCACTTAATATAATTCATGCGCAAAAATATGATTGAACTGTCACACGATCCATGTTTATGTTCTCGCATAAAATTAAAGATTGCATAAACACTTTAAAGATATTCAAATTCACAATCACATGAGCATGCTAGCGTGATTACAAAAATATTTAAAAAGTAATAACTAAGCAATGTTGTCCTCTGTCTCAAAATAGATATCGTAAGTTTATCTAAATTTTAGTATTATAAATGGGAGTTGGTGATCGTAGGTCATCGTCAACACTTTGGCATCAAACATTGGGGTAATCCCGACCGTTCGATCTGTATCTAATGGTATGTAGTCCATGGCTTAGATAATTACAGTGCCTTGCCACCGATAAGTGGGAATCGCTGGTTCAGAGGAAAAAAAGGAAGCCATATAAAAAAAATGAAAAAGGAAACCAACACGGCGCTAGCCTATCGTCCCAGACCTCCTCCCATCCGAGAAAACTCCCATCCCATGAAACCCTAGCGGCAGCCGCCGCCGCCTCCTTCCTCCCGTCTCCATTAGTCGCCCCCGCCCCAGCCGCACTCCCGCCGCCACTCGAATCTCGAGCACCTTTAAGGAGGATGTCCTCCGTCCGGAGCGCCTCCAGCACGTCGTGATCTTAGATCACCGCCGCCGACCTTTTCCAGCCCGTCGAGGAGTATTTGTTGAAGTAGGACCGCACTAATTTCTCGCCTAATATCCATGACCCCCTTCCGTTTGATTTCCTTCTGTTTGTGTCGCCACCATGGACGTCTCCCTATGATTGAGCCTACAGCCTCCGTGATGTCGTCATCTGTCTATAGCCTCTGTGCCCCGTCAGAATTGCCAATAGGCAGGTTTGCCATCATTGTTCTTCTTTCATGTCTTCATTCCTTGCATCTGATTTTAACCTTAAATAGGACACATCTTCTTCGCTCTCTCGTCGAGGTTGATCTTTTTTGCTAGAACAGCAAGAGGGACCTGACAAGGACATGCCAATGCCTACAGAGTGGTGAATGTTATTTTCGTCTATCAAATTCATGGCCACACGCGAACTCGTGTTTATTTAGATCACCAACATGAGTATTTGAGATTGACTTCCAACAGTAAGGATCGCCCTCTCCTTTCGCATTACGTGATGCAAAGCAAAGCAGCGAGCATGCACAATTTCTTGATGCTTACAATTTGGTGGGGAATTTGCACTTGCAGGTACTGTCTGATGTGAGCAAGAACACAACAGGTGCAGACTATAGAGATTTCCTTCTATCTTTAACTCCTAACCCCTTCAGAATATATGTCCGTGCGGTATGTAAAACAAAATGTCTAAGAGTTATGTCCAATGCTTTTTCCACTATTTGGCAAATCTGATTAGGATATCTTCTATGGGACACAAATTTGAAGCTTTAGTGTGTTTGGCAAGAATAGAGAACTAATCATTTTAACTATACGATTGTCCAGGATTAATTGTGAACTCAAAAGGCAGAAAAGAAAGCAAACATACATGGATGCTGCTCGCAGATCTATGCTGCGCAAACAGCCAAGCAGGTATTCTGTTTGTACATCATGAGATACACCGAATAGTGTTCTCTATTTTGGCGCCTCCAGTTAATGAAGCAACACTGAATCTTTTTCAGGCTAAATGTGAGGAGTTGGCTACTTGGCTCAACATGCTGAAGTTTTAAAACAGGAAAATGCTTCTCTTAGAAGCGATCACATGAAGTGAACCTGGTCAAGAAGGGGTATGATAAAATTATCAAAGAATATCTCACTAAAGGTTTGTCTTCCACACGTTTCCTCTCTTCATGTCCGGAAGTATGCATGGTGACATATATGTAATTTTCCTTTTTGTTTCCTGCTCTGTAAGATAAACTTGGAGAAAAACAACACAAAACTGATTATGCATGACTTGACAATAATCCGGAACATTTTAATGATGGCAGACAGAAGGAAACTAATTGAGTTGCAAGCAATGATACCAGAGCATAGCTCTAACTAGACTATTGGCTGGTGCAGTTGTAGTATGCAAATTGACTACATACTTCACTGTTGTTAATTGTCACCTGTTCATGCTAATATCAATGCCAACTTTGTGGTTGGTTCTGTTTACTATTAAACAGAACCTGTAGTGATGGTGTGTCGAACGGTGATCACTTCCTACTAATTATATGTCAAATGACACTGCACCTAGGTATATTTTCGTGAGTAATCGCCGTCTTGTCCCGCTATTCTCCTATACTTTTGTGGTGCATGCATTCCATATATTCTATGTTCCTTCCAATCCCCAACAAACTTGTTGTGTGTGATTTATCTCTACCAACAAATTCTTCATTTTTCTCAAAAAGGTTTGTTGTTGATTTGACATATCCTCTGATTTCTGTGCTGACTTAAACAAAAATTTGGCACCATGACCCAAGCGCTCAACTCATCTCACACCCCACGACTTCTTGTGGATGTCCGCATGCTCACCGGCGACCAACAGACAACCGGTGATACGGCACGCACCAGCTTGTACTCGGCATTATCTTCCACCTCTAGATGAGGTGGTATGAGTGCCTCGCCCACTGCTGCACCGTCCCCACTGACCACCGACATCTTCATCCTATTGTATACCAGCCTCGACTTCAACCTCCACTCTAGTTGCGACTGCGCCACAAGGGATGCCATGATAGTGGTCATCGCGGAGCGACTCAAGTGGCATCCGGACTAGAATCGGCGGGCATACGGCCATGAAAACTTCCTTGTCATCAGAAGGAAGGAGCAAAAGTGGGACCTGATGCGGAAAGGTAACTTTGAGAGGCAAGTGCAAATGAATCATGACAAGACAGCACCGACAAACGCAATAAAGCAACAAGGTCTCAGCGAGCTAAACATCAATATGCTCCTCATTATGGGAATTTTGATGCACAGGTTGGTGAATGAGAGATACTTTTGTTGCTCCTGTTTGGGTGACTAGGACATTTGAGCGTCGCTGGATTATAATCCCCTTATATTTGTAAGGAAGCAGGAGGAGGGTGCATATATAAAGAAGACGAGAAAAGTGCCACCAACTCAAAAGAAAAATGAAACATGAATATAAGATATATATATATATATATATCTATATATATAGAAACTCTATTAGACCCCTGGGTGTAGAATAAAGAATAAGTAATTCTGGACCCGGTCGAACGACACAGCCAGCCCGACCATGCTCCGGTGCGGCTCCACCCGATGTAATTTTTCGGGTTTATTTAGGTTGCTGTTTTTTTTTATTATAGTGGGGATCGCCGGGTCGGGACGTGCACTCCCCCGCTCGACCGAGTTTTAGAAACCGCCGCCACGCGCGTGTCCTATCTTGACAAATCCGGTGACCTCCGGTTCCCCGTCGTTGCCGTGCTGAGATTCCGCTTCTTATCCTCCTCCTGCTCCCCCCCCGGTTCACTTCCTGCTCCTCCCTCGCCGGCGGTTCCGAATCCCAGGCTGCGCGTGTGGCAAGCCCCGAGGGGAGCTGCGCGTGGGGCGCTTCCGGTGGACGACGGCGCGTGAACGAGCGACTGCGACGACCTCCGTAAATTACTTACTTTCCTCCGTTCTGCCTCCCATTCCCCACTCGCGAGCCCGTCGTCCCCGCGCCTCTCCACCATCCTCGACCCTCTCTCTGCCAGGCCTGTCTTCCCTACCGCCGCCCCTGGTAAAGGTAACTCTCCTTCCTCGTCAGCTCATGGGGTAATTTTTGTGGAGGTGGCTCGTGTATTCTTGTAGAGATCGGGGCGGATGTGGCATGCCAGGCCACGAGAGGGCTCTCCAACTTGGTGGATCGTGGATCTTATCTTCACCATGAGGTGAATTCTTGATCATCAGGAGGTGAATTTGTTCGGTGGGCAAGTCATGCGGGCTGCAAGTTAGCAGTGCAAATAAGCATATGTTTCCAATTATATTGACTTTGTTTTCTTTTGCAATGGGCAAATCCTAATTTATTGATTGTTTGACAATACAGAAGGGAAGAACCGGCAGTTTCTGTATTCGTTTAGTCCATACATACCATGGCGAGCTAGCTGCCCATCCTCTTCCGTTCAGGCTTTTCAGTTTATAATCCATTGCACCTTTGCGATCCCCTTGGCTCCCATATCCCCTGTATTCGATCTGGTTGTCAATTAGTTATGTTTGCTTCCATCTTCTGCATGGCTGGGTGCGACGGTCAATAATTCTGTGCTACTGCAATACTTATTAGGGATCCCTGTAGATAACTTGCAACAGATCAGCCATATGGTTCATGTAGTCATGATGGAATGTTATGCATCACTAACAATTAACATGACAACAGAATTCTGAATTTTAATTCCCTTGATTTGAAATTCAGATCTGATTAACAACCTTGTTCATTCTAGGTATGTTTGGAATCATTTCTCACACCCTCTCCCTGCTCTTCCTCTATTTCAGTCTGTTACAGTTAGTGTAGTTGGTATGGCTTGATATTGCCTCCAATTGAGGGAAATCTACATGAAGGAAACATTGCACGTATACCACCACTGCTAGGTTGTAAAAGTTCCAGCTTATTCCAAAACTCCCAGTTTTGTAAATCATAGTGCATTGAGTAACTGAACAGAGGAGTTTCCTCTTGTAATGGTGCATCTATGCTAAAACATGCTGTGTACGTGTTGGATTCAGCCAGGCGTCGTAGCTGTGTTTTTTGGCTTACCTTTATAAACTGGAATGTAATGCTACAGATACTTTTTTCTACTTGTTAAACATAAGGCAACTCATATTTGACAAAAATATTGCAGTGGAAGGGGGTGAGCGGCTTCGAAGGCTAGTGGCAGCTTGTAGCCTCAGCATCTGGCGGTCTCATGGTCTAGCGGTTTCAGCGCTGAGCAGGCGGAGGATTTCGTGGCGAGTGGGCGGCAACTGCTTGTGGCCTCATTGGACTGCGGCAGCAATGAGGTGGGCGGACTGCGGGCAGCACCATTTTTGCACGCGGACTGTAGGTGAAAGTGGTGGCGTCACCTGCCATCATGGCGATCCCTGAGGCAATGGCATCTTTATATTCGTTGTTCATACTGTTCAATACCGACCAACGCTCGCCTATGTGCTTCTCTCTCGTCACGGCCAATGGCGCAAGGTTTGGCAATGGCCTCTCCTCTCTTTTTCAGTTGCTTCAACATGTCTGTTCTGTTGTCGATAGAAGTAGCACATATACAAATTAATTTTATGATAATGTAAATGAAATAATTAGCATGAACTAGAAGCTGCATTTGCTTGATTAACCAGTGTCTAAACGTTAACATTCCTAAGAAAAACTTACATCTTTCCATGTGCATCAGTATTCCCAATATTTGGTTGAATACACTGACTTGAGTATGCATTCGAAGGAATAAAATATTATGTGGAACTTGATTTTGGTTGTCATTTATTCCTTTGAAGGAGCTGGGTGTATATGCTGGTCAGAAAAAGATCGAAGGAGCATATTTTACTGATTTTTTTCGATGTAGATTTGTTTATGCTTCCATATGGACAGTGCCATTTTATTGTTTTATGCACTGGAAGTTCACTCTAGCGAGACTCCTGAATGTTTTGTCACTTTACTATTTTTATGAATTAATGTTAGGATCTCCTTTTCATCATCAATATAAGCGGTGATAGCCTGTGTGGTAAGCTATTTAAGTTTTGATGCGACATATTTCATTTCATAAAATGGCGTACGTGGTCAACTTTAGTTTATTTCTTTCATTATGTGCTTATCCAACAATATGACTTCCTGCGCATGCATTTTCTTTCATGGTTATGTTTATTACTAATATAAGCGGTAATAGCCTGTAGGATATGTATATAGTAAGGAACAATAACTTATTTGGTAATTGGTGCCAATCATCAATTAATCAACTCTAATTTTCCTTTATAGAGGATTGCTGTTGATTTGTATCGGCTTGGCTCAACCACCGAGGATGCAAAATTTTCTTTTCCCAGTTGTGGTTGATTTGCTCCTTCCTTGGAGGCTGTTGTTTTGCTCATTTTGTCTATATTAGCCAGTTAGAAAAGTAGTGGCAACCACTGAACATTTCTATATATCTGCTTTACACTTTACAATTCAAATTTTATTTCCCAATTTATGTCATATTATGAATATGCTCTAATTTTTATGTGTGATAACATGATATGGCTAGAAGAAGGAAACGATATCTCAGATGCTTCTTACAAGGACACGATATTATCCAGAAGTGTGAATCATGTATCGTTTGCATTAGTATACAAAGATGTCAGCTTGTAATTTGTATACAAGGATGTTAGCTTTGTAACTTGTATACAAGGATGTCAGCTTGTAATTTGTATACAAAGATGATCTGATTGCGTCAGACTTTGATAGTAAGGTAGCTTAATATCACTTTTGGTCATTGAGAATGTACCTTCAGAATTTTCAGTCCTGAAAGCTTTATCTAATCGGTTCTTACTGTATTATCATGTTCCTTGTTCCAATTCTGAAAGATAAGTTTACACAGAACATGATTGACATGGGTGAATAATGTACTAATAAATTTATACGTTTGGTCATCCATGGACGTCCCCTTACACACTGGCCTACATCTTTTATTTCACGCTTCTTCAGCTTGGGCATAACATTCCAAAATACTAGCATCATAGTTTTCTTACGTCGCATGCAACTATATCACGTCTGTCCTTTTTGTGTTGCGTGCACGCGGTTGTGGACAGAGGGAAATAACTTTTGTTCGCATGCACACATATTTTTACGTCGGCTGGTGGGCTGCCAAGCGTGGCACGGAGGCTGGCGGGGTCTGGTGCGGCTCGCGTAGAGAATAATATTCTGCACCCAGGAGCTAATATATATATATATATATATATATATATATATATATATATATATATATATAAAATACTTCTTACTTTCGGGTGTAACTACACCCATGTGTCATATACTGCTTTACGGATTGTAATACTTTATCTGTTTGAGTATGTTTATATACTATATCTAAGATACTTCCAAGCAAGTTAGGTGAAAAAATTACAAATGCACCCATAGTTTTCAGTATATATGTAAAATATCATCATATTTGTACGTACAAAAGGAGTATGTGAATAAAAATTACATACTACCAAGAAAATAATATATATGCTGCTCAAATATTTTTATATACTTCATACTACCCATATATAGTCTCCTGTATGATAGATACTATTTAAATTACGTGAAACACACGTGGGTATAACTACACCAGGGTATAGTATAAATATGATATATATATATATATATATATATATATATATATATATATATATATATATATACTTGTTCTTGTTGTATTGTGCCCTCGCTATGAACCGTTCCATGGTTTTGTAAGATCTAATGCTGAGTTTGAGCTATGTAATAATTCAGCTACGCCAGGTCAAACTATGTAAAATCTGATTAGCTTGAAAGAAAAGAGTACTAATACATGTTCCGGCGTCACAAATTCCATGTCTCGGACCAAGTTTTATTATTTTGGAATCTTTGCCAAAGAAGTGTCAGACTAAGCTATATGTATGACAAGAATTATTTACTGGCATTTTATTTACCGACATTACTTGTGCATTTCTCTCAAGCAGTTTGATATTGTCAAATTGGTAACAATGAGTGCTACCACCTATAGTGTCATCCCCAACGCCAAGAACCAATGAGGTGGGTGTCCGTTCTCAAATAATATAAATAAATAATAGAAATAGAGTATGGGGACATTTTCCTCTAACACCGATTTCTTAGTATGCTGCTTCTATTATTCTCTGTCTTGAATTACTGCCTAATGGTCAATCGTTCATTTTTTTAACTCCAGGCTTAGAAGAAAAAGTTCGTCATTTGTATCCATGTTGTCGTGGTGGTGTCACGGCAGATGCCATGGATAGACTAAAGGTGGGGACAATATGTACTAGAGGAATCCATGGAGGGATAGTGTGGTGATTCCACACACAGATGCTTTGTATTCAATTGGTTTCCACGGTTACAAATGCTACATGAGTTAAATTGGGGAGAGGAGAAAAAAGGAGCTCTCTTACTCTCACCACTAGCTATCTCCCAGGAAACAACTACTCCAATGCCAACCAAACAGAGATCAACCCCTTCTACAGATGCCCTAGCCTCCTTATAAAGGGGTGGCTAGGTCTCCAATTAGGGCATACGTGGAGGCATATTCCCTCTTCCCAAAATAGTAAACCGACCGGATCACTTTTCGCCATCGTAAGTCATACAGAGGCTACGCAAGCCTCTGCGGCGCTAGCGTCATCCGACACAGGGCGCGTCATCCTTGTCGGCCACGCCTCGGTGGTCCTAGCCTCTGTCCGCTTCGCTCATGCTCCAGCGTACAACGACCACCTTTTGACCAGCGAGATATCTTCCTTCTCTTGAAAGCCTGGTATAACCCGGATCACGTCTGGTTAATCCGGCCACCCGGGTACCTGCATACAAGTTACATAAATCCTGCCGGCATACGACATACGTCGGCTGGGACTCAGTTAGGTGGACATCCTCCGGTCCGGGTTACTCCGTGATTCAGCCTGCCTTGAGGTGACCCGACCAGCATTCGCTTTGACCTTGCCGTACCTTGGCTAACTCGGCCTTTATACCCCGGCGTGACCCTATCCGGGGGTATCCCCCCAACATTAGTCCCCGAAACTGGTGCGGTCTTAGCAGCTCCAGCCGCTAAGGCCACATCAGGTTCAATTTTCTGAGCCTTTTGCTCCCTTTTCCGAGTTACCTCATAGCCCGGATTTCATTGGCTAGCTTTTCCCTTGGCACATTCTGAGTTTTCACTCGCTGGCTGGGTCACCCTTTAGTTTTCCGGGTTATCCTTCCTTCTCTCGTACGCTATCCCACGTGGAGGGTAATCATTATCTTGCCTCATTTTAAGGGCCTGCGCCAGTTACTGCTGCAGTTAATGTCAGGTGTTACTGTTGCACACGTCACATCGCGTATGTCTCCTTGTTAACTGTATCATCACGTCGCGTCGTGGGATCTCCTGCGCCCTGTGGCCCTCCCTGTGGCTCGCCTCTGATTGGTTGACTCGGCAGATACACGGCCACACCGTGTGGCTTAACCGCACCGCACGATCCCACTACCCTCGCTTGGGGCGTGGTTAAATAGGGGAGGGGCACGCCCCTTGGTCTTTTTCCCCTTATCACGCCCCTCTGCCTCTTCTTCTTCTTCTTCTTCTTCTTCTTCCTAGCGACGACGCTGTGATGTACTCGATGATCGACTTAGAGCACGTTGGGAACCCCAAGAGGAAGGTATGATGAGTACATCAGTAAGTTTTCCCTCAGTTATGAAACCGAGGTTTAATCAAACCAGTAGGAGCAAGGAAACACCCCAAAGGTGTTACTAGCTGAGCTTTGGCAGGGCGCACTACCGATGCTAGTAGCAACGTGGAGACCTGCACAACACAACCACAGAACTTTGTCCCTAACTTGCGATGAGGTTGTCAATCTCACAGTGTTTTGCGAAAAACAAAGGATTAAACGTATCGAATGGAAAGAAGTAAAAGTTTGCAGAAAATAAACACAAAGCAGTAAAAGATTGTAGATTGTATGTAAAAGGCAAGGACCGGGATCCATAGTTCACTAGAGGTGGATCTCCTTAAGATAGATAACATGCTGGGTGAACAAATTACAGCGGGGCAATTGACAAACACCGAGAAAGCAATACATGCATATACTAATCATCTTGACTCCTCTGAGACTTGATTGGGCATTACAACATAATACATAGACTGCCATCCAACTGCATCTATGACTAATAATCCACCTTTAGGTTATTATCCGAACCCCCTCCAGTATTAAGTTGCAAGCAACAGATTATTGCTTTACGAACTGCGTGTAAAGTAAACAATATGATTGTTCTATGAACAAAGGATTGTTGTTTTCTCCCTAGTAGCAACATCACATCTAGTACCTTAGAGATTGCTGTCACTTCCCCAGATTACCAGAGGCATGAACCCACTATCGAGCATAAATACTAACTCTTGGAGTTGCTAGCATCTACTTGGCCAAGATAGCTACTAACAACGGAAAGCATGCAAGATCTCAAATAACAAAGACATGATAGAATCAATAATCAATCTGAAATAGCATCTCAATATCCATCGGATCCCCGCAAACACAACATGTATGAATTACAAATAGATGATCTTGATCATGAACGGAGCTCACAAGATCTAAACATGAAAGCACAAAGGAGGAGAACCAGCCATCTAGCTACTACATGGATCCGTAGTCCAAGGATGAACTACTCACGCATCACACCGGAGGCTTGCATGGTGATGAAGAAGGCCTCCAGGGTGAATTCCCCTCTCTGGTAGGGTGCCGGGAAGAGCTTCAGATCCCTCCCGATCTAGGGATGGAGATGACAGCGGCTACAGACTCTTTCGTGGATTTTTGATCGGGTACTTAGGGTTTTTGTCCTGAGGGCAATATATAGGCGGAAGGAGAGGACAAGGGGGTGCCGGGAGTGGCCACACCACCCCCTGGCGCGTGCCAGGTCTGGCCGCGCGGCCAGGTGGTGTGGTGGCTCCCTGGACCTTCTCCATCTCGTATTCTGGCACTTGATCACTTCTAGAAAAATAGGCACTTTGGCTTTTGTCCCGTCCAATTCCAAGAATATTCATTTTCTGACTTTCCTAGAACCAAAAACAGCAGAAAAACAGGCAGCTGACACTGTGGCTCTTGTTAATAGGTTAGTCCAAGAAATCATATGAAAAGTACTCCAAAGTTGGAACAAAACACAAGAAAGTGGATAAAACCAAGCATGGAACATAAAAAATTATAGATACATTTGCAATGTATCAACATCCCCAAGCTTAACTCCTGCTCGTCCTCGAGTAGGTAAGTGATAAAAAGAAAGAATAATTTTTGAGGTGACATGCACCATCAAAGACTTGATCAAAGTATTTGCAAAACATTCAAGACTAGGATCATAGTACTTCAATCATAACATGAAAGACAAAGTTCTAGCAATAAGCAAAGAAACTATGATGCAACATGAAAAGGCACAAACAAAAGATTCATGAATAACAATGCTTTGCAAGACGTTTGTTTGTTTCACATAAAGAAAACATAGCATAATAGTATTCAGCTTGTCCCTCAATAGAGTAGCAAATATAAATGCATAGGACACCTTCAAAGTTCATAAGAGTGACTAGATACAATAGTTTAAAACAAGCAATAACAAGTTATGCATCAATCAACTAGTCTTGGGACAATGCACATAGAACTAAGAATGGCCACTATGCTCTCAAAGTAGGTGCATAAAGATAGAAGGTGGAGACTCAATATAATGGTAGAAGAAAGGCCTTTTGTAAAAGGAAGTAGGGATTCAAGTCTCATAAAGAGCTTCCAAAAATTATGGTACTTATAGCTTTCAGCTCTCATTGCCCCTATCATAAGCATCTTGAAGTGATTAAGGTTAAAGTGAACAAACTATGGTGTACATGCTTGACGAAGTATAAGTCAGAAATCTCATGTCCCTTGTATACGAGGGCCGCTCCTCATGCTACTCAAGTTTAGTCACCGGTAAGTTCTTGTCATCGTAAGTACATGTGTATCATAGAGAACCGCCAACGGGGTACCCCTTGCCCGATGATACGGAAGAATCCCCATATCGAAATGACAAGGCAAGCAGACAACGAGCATCTCAGCATTCTTCTTATTTACCATGGGAATATGGTGCTTTTTTCTCTCTTTCCTATTTTCATAGTATCTCTTTTTTTTCTTTTTATTTTCTCTTTTTTCTCAATATAGGACTCTTTTTTTATAAGAAGAATGCTTCATAGATAGCTCATTATGGTTACGCTGCAGGTTTCCACCATGTCAGCATGGATTATACTAGCGGCCCAGGCGTTTCTCTAACACATATACATAACTCCATGGACTTACAAGCTCCCCTTTCATTTCACACAGACGACATCCATATACAAAAGAGCATGATATCAACTAGGTACAAGTACCAAGTGCAATGTTGAAAGCGTTCTCCATGAAAGCATGGTTCTGCTAATTCCCAAAAAATAAGTGCAAACATATACAACATAGAAGACACAATGGTTCAAGTTTATTAAGGGCAAGTAAAGTAAAGTGTGCCATCAAGTTTGTGAGAGCTTTAATCACTAGTTTTCTCATAACAAGTGGAAGGTAAACAAAATCATGAATATACTTGGAATATCATAAGCTAGTAGGTAGGTATGGTGGACTCTTTGGAATAACTTGGTTTAGGGAGTTGGATGCATGGGTGGAACTCATACTTTGTTGTGGAGGCTAGCAAAAGACTGGGAGCGACAAACTAAGAGAGCAAAAATGGCCATAATCATGCAAAGCGACAAAACATCATTGATCAAAGCATAAAGTGATACTACAAGTTGAAAACTAAAGGATCATAAAGGCTATGGTGACTTGAGATAGTCATAACATGGTGTGAGCATGCGCCAAGTCAACCTAAATAAAGCATCAAAGGAGAATACCACTATACTATGCTTTAATATGCTAAAACAACGCATGATTCATCGAAGACACATTAAGCAATCTCAATTGTTTATAACAAGTCATGCTACAGCAAAGAATACTAAGCATAAAGCCAAAACAATATCAAGCATGGCATGACAAAGCATAGGCCACAATAAAAAACGAGCTCTTTTTACCACATAAGTATGAACTTTCCTACTCTTTTCCAAACCAAACCAAACTATTCGCAAACCAAAGTATGAAAGAGGGGGTCCAACCAATTTATTCAGAAAACTAAGCAAACCAAGCAAACTAAAAACCAAAACAAAAACGAAAAAGAAGACGCTCTAAGAAAAACACAACTGTGCATAACAATAAAAATGAAGCGTTTGGAAGAAATCTGGGATTTTTATTGATGAAGAAGGGGATGCCTTGGGCATCCCCAAGATTTGACTCTTGTACTTCTTGGATATTTCTTGGGTGACACGCGTGGCATCCCCAAGCTTGAGCTTTAGTCCATCCTTCATCTTATTACTCATTCCTTCCATACACCTGAATTTTTTCCTTCATACAAAACTTCACACAATCTCATTAGCAACATTAGTGCACTTAAGATAAATAAGTCTCAAGGTTCAGTTCTAACACCAAATAAACTTCCACTAGAACACTAGATACTGTATCACTTCCCTCAAAAAGCTCAATTCCCCAAAAGAACTCAAGAAGGAACCAACAAAAAGAAATGCAGAAAATGGCAGAAATCTGTCAAAACAGACCAGCAGGTAAAGACGAATTTTTTCGAAGACCTTATGTTGCTCAAATCAAAAAGTGTTGAACTAGAGAAAGTTATATAACAACCTGGGGCAGAATCACAAGAAATTACAGCTCATTCCGATATACAGAGCTCTCTCACGAATGTTTACGGTGAAGCACACAAATCTGTTTCGGGACAACAACTTTCCCAATCATTACTTATCTCTCATTAGAGGTTACTCTTGGCACAAAAGGCAAATAAAAAGGATAAGACGAGGTTATTACAGAGGTAATAACTTCCAAGGCTCATCTAAAACTTTTGGGTTATCTCCCAATAAGTACTTTTCTTTAACGCCTTTAAGTTAGGCATAAGAAGCAAAGAAAGAATCAAGTGTTCTCAAATGAAGAAGCATTAAAACCAACTTTCTTGCCCTTACATCTCTTACTTTTATTCTTAACCTTGGGGAAAATATGATTGTTTGGTGGAGAAGAAAGGTGCATGGTCCCCTTTCCCACATCTATTATTGCTCCAAGGAGTTCTAATAGGGACCTTCCAAGTGTAATTTGTCCCTTTCCTGCACATTCAATAACAAGATAATCAATAGAAATCGTTTTCCCAAGGATCTTTGTAAACACTCCTTCAGCTATTCCAAGAGGTAATATGGTAGTTGACATGGGTATACCCTGCAGGTACTCGATCTTGGTATATACGGCCCAAATACATACAGGCCCACGGTGTCGCCAAGGCCCGGATGGAGGGACTCGAGTAACCTACGGACTCTCAATTGCTTGAAGGACAAGAAGAAGCTAAAGATAGAAAGTTTGAAGGGGAAAACCCTAACTTGTAACCGACTCGACCTGCTACCCAAGACCTAGCCTATCTATATAAAGGCTAGGAGGGGGCAGCGAGGAGCACACACACAACCCTAGTTTCCACAACCCTCGCCAGATTTCATCTGCGCACCATTGTAACTTTCGACTCCTTCGATAATTCCACGAGCAGACAAGCAGGAGTAGGGACCTCTACGAGGCCTGAACCTGGGTAAATCCTTTGTCCCCTGTGTGCTTGTTTACTAGCCGATAGATGTCTCCAGTGCTCCCTCCTTCGCCAAAACCCAAGTCCATAACAATGGGCATTGACGAGTTAAACCCTCGTCAATTGGCGCCGTCTGCGGGAAGTGGGAGTGCTGATGTTGCGGCTTCTTCGGCCCCATCAAACGCGATCTACAACTCTGCAACAGCGGAGATTCGCCAGCTTTTCGGCGCCTTCGACTTCACCGTCCACACGCCGGCTACTCTCCCGGCCTTCGACTCCGTGGGCAAAGGAATCAGCCTGGCGATTGGGAGCTTCTGCTTCCAAGTTGGTCAGATGGGCATGCTACGCATGCCCGATCAGCCGACGGCACCGGCGATTGCCCTAGCATCATGGTTCCCTCCATCGATCGGCACCCTCAGCGAGCTCAATGCTCCGGCGGTGGTTGGGAACATGGTCAGCGACATCAGTTGTGACTCTGATCTAAGTGATCTGGCCACTGAAAATGGAACCTACGGTTCCGGATCTGAAAGTTGTGGAAGCAACAGCTTCCCAAATCACTTCATGTGCGTCGTCATCAACGTGGGCGACACCTCCGCCAACCGCGGTAACAATGGTAACACCGGCAATGGCACCGACCCGCCCAACACCGCCAACGGCGGCAACGATGGCAATGGAGGAGCAGTCGAACCCCCCAGCATAATCAACGAGCAAACCGGCGAACGCGTCGTGATCAGGCTCAACGAGCAAGAGTGGGAACGCTGCCGCGAAGCCCTACGAGGTGCACCTCTACCCTTCGGGTCCCCTCAGGAACTACTGATGGGTTACCACTGGCTCCTAAAAGAGGAATTCAAACGCCAGAAACAAGCAATCGCGCAACTCGAGGCACATAAAAAGGCGGTGGACGAGTCAAGCCTTCGTCGCGCTGGGCTCTCCTCCTACGGAGGATCCTCCTCAAGAGGCAACGAGCATCTCGCCAGGAAGAGGCAATCGCGGATGGCTCACCTCACCGAACAAGAACGCATAGACGCCGTGAAAGTCCTCGACTTTGGCTCTATGACAGTCGACACGAGAGGCAATGTGGTTCCCAGGACGCCACAGGCCGCAGTGACAACGGCCACCATGTACCTTCTCAATAACCAGCCACCGGCTGGAGATCCCCGAACGGCCATGCACCAATCTACGATCGCGGGCCTTGGGCTAATCGAGGCCGCCCTCGACAAAGAACCAGTACCAGACCCAAAAAAGGGCAAAGCGTTAGCAAAACGCTACTCCTCGTCCTCGTCAAGCGATGACAGTCATGACCTGTCTCGGCGCCGCCGTTCATGACAACACGATCGCGACTACGATGCACGTGACGAACTCACGCAGTGCAAGATCGACAAGTCAAGGGCACGACGTGCTCGGTCGACTGATTCGGAAGAAGAAGATGGGGAGCTCTGCGGCGCCAGATGCTTCAGCAGATTCATCAAGCAAAAGCGAATGCCTAAAGGGTTCAAACTCCCATCGGAGAACTCGAAATTTGACGGTCTGCAGGACCCCAAGATCTGGCTGGAGGATCACATCTCCTCCGTCAGGCTGCACGGAGGCAGTCGAAGTACTGCCATGCAATGCTTGCAGCTACAGCTGCAGGGCGCCGCCCGAGCATGGCTCAATAACCTCCCACACGGATCAATTCGCAGCTGGGATGAGCTGGTCTACAGCTTCGTATGCAACTTCAAGGGCACGTACAAACGCCCCACTTCAATCGAAGAACTGAGATGCTGCCAGCAAAAATCTAGCGAATCGCTTCGCTCTTACATCCAAAGATGGTCCATCATCAAGAACTCCACGGAAAACATCTCGGAAGACCACGCGATTGATGCATTCAACGGTGGTGTCTACCGCATGGAACTCAAGGAGGAGCTAGGCCGCTCAAAGCCCAAGACCATCGACCACCTGATGGAGATCATGAATCGGTGGGCTGGTGGAGAAGATTCGTTGAAGAATAGCGTTCACTCTGATGAGAAGGCAGAACTCGAACGAAGACGCGACCGCCAGAGTAAACATCGTATGCGTGTCTACGACGATAGCGATGACGTCAACATGGTCGCAGCCGGCTACGCCGATAGACGCGACGATAACCGCAACAGCGGATACCGCAGTGGTGGATACCGTGACTCTGGGAAAACCACGCAAGTATGGCAACGCCGCACTCGCGATGAAGCACCCGCGACCTCCATCGAAGACAAACTGTCCGGACCATGCACAGTACATTTCTACATCGACAAGCATGATGGCAAGAGAAAGTCCAGTCACCTCCTCAAGGACTGCTGCGAGTTTCTCAAGCTACATGAGGGGTTGGTTCGGATGAACCGCAATGCAGTCGAAAGAGGCTACGGAACCGCTCTAGGCGCAGTGGCACATGGCGCACCACCACCACCACCTGGGCCACCCCCGAACGGAGCTGCACTGGACCAGCATCATGGAGGCGAACCATACCCATGGACCATGGGTACCATGATGATCCAAAAGGGATGCCCCTCCAATAGGGTGCAGAAGGCCATCACTCGCCAAGTCAATTTGGCCACGCACTCGCCACCATCCACCACTGAGTACCTCAGTGGTAGTGAGTCGTGCATCACCTTCGACAAACGCGACCACCCGCCTCAAGTACCTCGCCCAGGTCATTGCCCCCTCGTACTCGAGGCGCAAATTGGAGGCTTCGACTTGAGTCGCGTCTTCATGGATGGCGGAAGCGGTATGAACCTCATATTCGCGAGTACCTTGCGAGCAATGAGGATCCCTCTAACCTGCTTGGAGGCATCGGACACAATGTTCCACGACATCGTCCCAGGAAAGGCGTATACCCCCTGGGCAAAATCAACCTCGACTTCATATTCGGCACACCGAAGAACTTCTGGCGCGAGCGCATCGACTTTGAAGTTGTCGACTGGCCCTCACAATACCACTGCATCCTCGGGCGCATCGCGTTCGCTAGGTTCATGGCAGTACCCCACTACGCCTACCTGCAGATGAAAATTCCAGGTCCCAACGGCGTCATCACGATCAACGGGAGTTTCGAGCGATCTGACAGTTGCGACAGGGAATTCAACAGAATCTCCTAGTCCTTCGGCATGCAGGAGGAGCTCGTGCGATTGAAGGAAACGACAGACAACAGTCTGCCCCCCTGAGTAGGCCAAGCTCACCTGACCTCTCCTTCGACTCATCTGTGCACACAAAGAAGGTGCAGGTCCATCCATCAGATCCCGCTAAAACGGCCCTCATCGCCAACAACTTAAGTCCCGCATAGGAACTCGCGCTCGTCGAATTCCTCCGTGAGCACTGGAAAATTTTCGCCTGGTGTCCTGCGGACATGCCAGGAGTTCCTAGGGAATTCGCCGAGCACGCACTCAATGTCAACCCTGACGCAAGGCCAGTGAAGCAGACAATCAGGCGACTGTCTGAGCCACGGGCACAGGCAGTCAGAATAGAGATCAACAGACTCCTCAAGGCCAAATTCATACGCGAGATCAAGGAAAGCACTTGGCTCGCCAATACGGTGCTGGTGCCAAAAAAGGACACGGATATCCTGCGGATGTGCGTGGACTTTACTTCTCTAAACAAGCACTTCCCAAAAGATCACTTCCCGCTACCACAGATCGATCAAATAATCGACTCCACTACCGGATGCGAGCGCCTCTGCTTCCTCGACGCCTACTCAGGCTATAACCAAATTCGAATGAAGAAGGAAGACCAGGAGAAAACCGCGTTTACAACGCCCTTCGGCGTGTTCTGCTACAACACAATGCCCTTCGGGCTAAAAAACGCAGGAGCCACGTACCAGTGGTGCATGCAGGCCTGCCTCAAGGAGCAACTTGGTCGCAACATCCAAGTCTATGTCGACGACATAGTAATCAAGACCAAGGAAGAAGCCTCTCTAATCGACGACTTGCGCGAAACCTTCGCCAATCTCGATCGCTACCGGATAAAGCTCAATCCAGACAAATGCGCCTTCGGCGTACCCTCTGGGCAACTTCTCGGGTATCTCATCTCCGTGAGAGGGATTGAGGCAAACACGAAAAAGATAAAGGCCATACTGGCCATGGAGAAGCCAAAGAACATAAGAGGCGTTCAACAACTAGCCGGGCGAATTGCGGCCCTCAGTCGATTTATTAGTCGAATGGGAGAAAAGGCGCTGCCCTTCTATCAGCTCCTCCGCAAAGCTGACAAATTCGAGTGGACCAACAAAGCGCAAGAAGCATTCGAGGACCTCAAGCGCCTACTATCCACCTCGCTAGTATTGGTAACTCCACGAGAAAGGGAACTACTGCTGCTGTACATCTCCGCCACCAACCAAGTGGTTAACACAGTGCTCGTCGTCGAATGGGCCGAGGAAAACAAGGTCCATGGCGTACAATGCCCGGTATACTACCTCAGCGTGGTCCTCACGCCAACAAAACAGCAGTACCCGCACTACCAGAAGCTGGCGTATGGCGTCTTTATGACTGCCCGACGACTGCGCCATTACTTTCAGGAACACCCAATCGTGGTAGTCAACGACGCCCAATTGGGACATATCTTCAATAACCCTGACGCCACAGGGCGAGTCGCGCTTTGGGGAATTGAACTGTCTCCACGAGACATCACATACGGAAAGCGTGGCGCAATCAAGTCGCAAGTTCTCTCTGACTTCCTCGTACATTGGATGGAAAACCAACTCCCGGACAAACCAGACATGTCCTACCTCTGGACAATGCACTTCGATGGGTCCAAGAGAAAAGATGGAGCAGGAGCAGGTGTCATACTGACATCACCTCAAGGGGACAAGCTGAAATACGTCCTACGAATGCAGTTCACAGCCTCAAACAACAAGGCTAAATACGAGGCCCTGTTACACGGGATGAGGATGGCAAAAGCCTACGGCGCAAAGAGGCTAATCATATATGGAGGCTCCAAGCTGGTCGTCAACCAAACAATGCACGAGTGCGACGCACTAAACGACAACATGATCGCATACCGTGACCTCTACGACACACTCGAAGGAGACTTCGATGGTTGCGAGTTACGACACATAGGTCGCGAAAGCAATGAGGAGGCGGACGCACTCACCAACATAGGATCCACCTGCGCACCCATACCACATGGGGTATTTCTTGAGAGCATATGCGAACGCTCCATCAAGCCAAAGGCCGCAAAGAAGAAAACAAGCGCAGCAACGGACTTGGGGGCTACGCCCCCCAATGAGCCAATGACAATTGATGACTTGGAGCTCGACACAGGACTCGAGGGACCAATGAGCGTCATGATGATCGAACAATCCTGGACGCAGCCGTACATTACGTACCTCCTCAGTAGGCGCCTACCGGATGACCCAACAGACGCACGACACATCGCGCGACGCTCCAAGGCATTCGCCGTTATCAACGGCGAACTGTATAAACGCAGCATCACAGGCGTGTTACAGCGGTGCGTCTCCCTAGCCGATGGAAAAGCAGTACTCCTCGACATCCATGAAGGGACATGCGGGCACCACGCCGGCAGTCGCGCCCTCGTTGCCAAAGCTCTACGAGCTGGATTTTACTGGCCCACGGCCATGCGCGACGCCAAAGACATAGTCCAAAAGTGCAATGCTTGCCAGCGATTCGCAGACAAGCCACACGCACCAGGCGCAGAACTCCGGCCTATCCCATTGGCTTGGCCCTTCGCCCAGTGGGGACTCGACATGGTTGGCAAACTTCCAAGGTCCTCGCAAGGAGGCTATGCCTACCTCTTGGTCGCAGTCGACAAATTCACCAAGTGGATCGAGGCCATGCCAGTGACCAAGCAATCAGGGCACAGCGCAGTCAAGTTCTTCGAGTCCATCGGCTACCGCTTCGGCGTGCCACACAGCATCATCACCGACAATGGAACGAACTTTACATCCAAGGAGTTCCAAGATTTCTGCGAGAACCTAGGGATCAACATCAGCTATGCCTCAGTCGCACACCCGCAGACCAACGGTCAGGTGGAAAAGGCAAACGGGCTCGTCTGTAGCGGCATCAAGAAGCGACTCCTTCGGCCACTCGAATAAGCCGCGGGCTGCTGGCCAAACGAACTGCAATCCATACTCTGGAGCCTGCGTACAACTCCAAACAGCGCCACAAGCTACACACCATTCTTTATGGTACATGGAGTAGAGGCAGTACTACCCGCCGAGGTACGGTACAAAGCGCCACGCGTAGTCGCCTGTAGCGAAAAGGACTCATCTCTCGCACTCGAAGACTCCGTCGACCTCCTTGACGAATCAAGAGAAATCGCCGCAGAAAGATCTACGATCTACCAGCAAAACCTGCGCAACTACCATAGCAGAAGGCTTCACCCAAGATCCTTCGTCGAAGGTGACCTAGTCCTGCGACTGAAGCAGCAGGGGCATCTCAAGCTCGAGTCCCCCTGGGAAGGACCGTACGTGATTACAGAAGTAATCCCAGGTGGCGCCTATCGCCTTCAAGATTTAGAGACAGGAGTCGCACACTCCAACCCTTGGAACGTCGCACAACTGCGACGCTTCTATCCTTAGTCGTTTTCCTTTACTTTTGCATCGCAAATAAGGCTATTCAGCCAAGGCTACTTAGCCGCACATTGTACTACGTACTGTTCTCTGAATTAATAAAAGCTAAGTACCCCAAAACTCCGTATTCTCCTTTCTTTTGTCAACTTTCATACTCGGGGGCTACGCCACCCTATACACATATGTTCTTCGAACAATAACGCGACATCCTGAGTAGCTGGCACATCAATCGAACCCCTTAACACAAACTCAACCCAGCTGCAACGCACCTGACAGGTTGACAAGGGAACGATACAAGGATGGCCAGGCTAACGAAAAGGACTCGCATAAGTGCAACGCACCCACGCTTATAAAGCTATTTGTATACACTCAACAATAAGTTATCTACAAATATGTATGAGCTTTACAACACCAGTACACTTATATGCAGGATACATATTTGGCTACCCTTGCAACAGAAGAACATTAGTCTGTTCCTCGAAGAAGTCGACGATCTCCTCGGCTGGACGATCCACCGCCTGATAGTGCGACACTATGTTCCAGGAAGATCCTGCTGGTAGCACCGATGGCCTAGATGCGATGGCGGTGACATCCACGTCAGGCCTGTGCAAACGCACCACGGAGAGGGCAGCCTTGGCACCAGCCACCAGCTGCTGCCTCACGCACTCGCGAACCGCAGACATATCTTGAAATTTCGTCAGAAGGGCCAGCAGGCTTGATGGAGTATCGTCCAGCGGGAACATCGCCTGGTAGATGTTCTTCAAACACGACTGCGACTTCTTCAGAAGAGCAGCACTTGCGAGGCGCGATTCTGCAGGGTCGCTAACGCAGTCGCACGATCATGATCTACCCAGAAGTATCCAGTCTCCTGAAGTTGCTCTTGGGTGAGATCATGAAGGCGGATGGCAATCCTATCCCTCTCCTCCTGCGGACGGCGTGCGCTAACAACTACACGAAGCAACATCAACAGCATGAGTACAACGTACCATTGCGATTAACTATAAAGGAAAAGACGAGGATGAGCAAACTAACACTTAAACTGGTCGCCCAACTGCGTCACCTCGCCAAGCAGATATTGCTCGCGGGCGGCGGCTTTTTCAGCCTTTGACTTCCACATGTCCACGCTACCACGGATCAAGGGCAACTCACGCTCCAGCTGCTTAACGCGATCACGAAGTCGCGAAAGCAAGGAAAGCTCCTCTACCCTGGAGTAGGGTGGTGCCATTGTATCCTCAAGAGATGGCGAGTCCAGGGTCCCCCCCACAGGTCCACTTGACGTACCCTACCACAAATCAAGCCAGAGGCAAAATAAGGCGACCAACTCAAAAGTCAAAAGTAACACGTGCATTCAGGATCAATAAAAGTATCTACAAACACATTCGCCAACAGGCATGTTCTCCAATCAAAAGAGCAAGTTCATCAGCTATTACAAGGAACTAACTACGGAGCAGCTGGCTTCTTCGACTTCGATGACCTCGGGGGCTTCATCAAGTCCGTGGCAGTATCAGATGCCACTGACTTTTCGCCGGCCCCTGAGGCCGAAGTTTTCGCCGCCTTCTTCGCGCGATTGAGCTCCTCCAAATACTTGGCAACAGTGTTTATCAAGGAATGGCCATATTTGGCACATGCAGTCACAAAGGGAGCGAATACTACCTGCTGACCATCCGCGCCAACAGGCATCGTCTTCGACACTGCAGAGGGATCCACTTCGACTCCGTGGGCTTGCATCATGGCAAGCGACATGGTCGCGCCAGCTGCGCGGAGGGAATTCTTGTACGTGGCAGGCACACCCCCAGCGAGCGACTCCACCAGCTCCTCCACATTGTCGACTAGCTCTGCCTTCGGCATCAGCTCCTCCCGGAGGCGACTCAGGGTGGCCTTGGCTTTGGACAACGTATTTTGGACAGCGGCGCTATGATCTTCGACCGCAGATACCGCGCCCGCCAGAGCGTCATCGCGACCAAGGGCTTGTGGATCAAAACTCAAGCCGCCAGCATCTACACCAAAATACACACACGGATCAAACTTCTAATGCCACCGGAACTACAGAGGAAGAGAAGAACATCAATAAAATATCTACCAAGTAAAGGTACCTGAGAGGGCCTTGGCGACTGGGAATAGTTGCTATTTGAACAACTTCTCCCTGGCCGCAAAGGAGGCACGCAGATCCTCTTCGCGCTTCTGGGCTTCATCACGAGCCGCGATTGCCTCGTCACGCCCCTTCATAGCTGCGGCCAGCGTCTTCTCCAATGTGGCGACATCAGGCAGTAAAGCATTATTCTTAGCTACAGGGCAGTCAAAAATTTGGCTGTCAATCGATTATACCAAAATACAGAGAAGATGAAAAGAATAGGTATAGAACACTCACTCTCAACCACGCGGTGGCGCGTCTCCAGCATCGCATGCTGGCGACCTATTGCCATCACCTGCTCCGCCACCTGCACGGCTTCCTTTACAAGGAGCTGTCGCACAAAACAAGGAGTCAGCAGAGGGCAACATAAGGGCGTTGACTGACAAATTATAAAAGAAAGAAAGATATACTTACATGGTCCTCCAGCGACTCCGAAGAAGATTGCTGAATCATCATCCGAGCAACTACTCGATGCTCCCCTACGTGAGGAGAACTCGAAGAATTGTGCCCGGAGTGGGCCGCCGCCGGAGGAGAAGGAGCGCGCTCGACCTCTGTCTTGGCTTTTGAGGTCGCGACTCCCGATTCCTTCAAAAATTCGACGTCGCCAGAAGATGACGACGCCTCTTGACTGCAAGACAAAATCCACACTCAGAAAGGGCAAACTCCAGGGCAAAGCCAACAAGAAGAAAACAAGAGAAGAATGAATGCACTAGCAAACCTACCAGTCAAATCTGTCAAGATCAAATGTGGCCTCCGTCGACTCTGACGAAGACTCCTTGGGCAATCGCATCTTCTTACGAGAAGACGGTGCCACAGCCCTCACAGGAACAGCAGGAATTGGCGACTCCACGCCAACAGCCGCGCCTCCTAGAGTTGAAGGAGTCGACGCGTCGGAATCCCCGCTACGCGAACGCTTGCGAGTATCCGGACTTTCAGACTCGGGGGCTTCCTCTTCCACATCGGAAGGGACAGTCGACTCAGACTCATCCTCTTCCAAAGCTTCACGAGGAATAATCCCCTCAGGAAGGGGAGGCATGCAAGGCGACACCGCCCACTCCTGCATACAAAAAGTAAAACAGATAAGCAACAGAAGACGGAATCGAGAAAATAAGCTACTATGTAGCACAACCATACCTCAGGAGGAGGATTCGAAGCATCGAAAGGAGGAACGACTGGCTCGTTCGGAAGCACATCCTTGAGGGTATACTTCGTGACCAGTCGCACCCTCTTATCTACCTCACTCACGGACATGCCATCAACAGACACGCGAGTGGGATCATCAGCACCACCCCATTGGAACATGGGATGGACCCTGTCCTAGAGAGGCTGGACGCGGCGACGCAGCCAAGTCCTAACGAGGGCGCAACCTCCCTCTTCTGCGCCTATGCGACTCTCGAGGTCGCAGACGCGCTGATATAACACATTTGTTTCCGCGAGTTCGGAAGGCATGATCACGTTCTTCCAAGAACACATCTTCTTGCAGGGAGTCACGGGATCGAAGGGCACGAGTCCAACATGCTCGTCCTTGGCCTTCTGGTCGCGCACATAGAACCATTTGTCCCGCCATCCCTGGACGGACTTGGTGAGCTTGATATCGAAGTAGGTGGCGGATGGGTCAACATGGATTCCACAACCACCTACGTCATAAACTAAAGAGCCAGATGCGGACTGACGCTTCAATTTAAAGATGCGTTTGAAAAGACCAAAGTGCAGCTCGATTCCGAGCCAGCACTCGGAGAGAGTGATGAAACAAGTGATGTGGAGGAGAGAATTTGGGGACAACTGATGGAGCTGGAGCCCATAGAAACAAAGAAGACCCCGAAGAAAGGGGTGAAGAGGCAAGGAAAGACCGCGAATGATGAATGCAAGGAACATCACTCGATAACCAGCGGGAGGAGTAGGAATGGTCTCACTGCTGGGGACGCGTGAATCAGCGACTACTGCAGAAATCACTCCGTCTTGGCGAAGAAGACGGAGATCCGACGCCTTGATGATAGAGGGGCGCCATGCGCGGTCACGCGGGTGCCCGCGACTTTCTTCTTCCCGATAGCGGCGACACTGGTGCCCGCAGCGGCGGAGCCACCTTTCTTCCTCGTTGCAGCGAGGGTGGCCACGGAATCAGCGGCAGCGCCTCCCTTCTTCTTCCCCATTGCGCGGCGGCGATGAGAGAGAAGAAAATAGCTTGGGAACGAACGGAGCTGGTCCAACATCGTGGGGAAGATGAGCGCAGAGGAGAGCAGAAAAGCAAACGGCAATGGCGATGGCAGCAAGGAAGAAAGAGCACAGATGGGAAATTACCGCCGCAGCATCGCTACTTAACCCCTGGGAGATGCAATCCAACGGCTGACAAAAACCCTATTGGACGCGTGGCACGCATCGCGTAGAACACGTGGCGAAGAGGAAGCGCGAACCGTCCCCCCACTTCTACCATTATGCGCGGAAATCGAGGAGGCACAGTTAAAAATAAGATTACGCACGCCCAGTCAAATCAAAGTCAGAAAGTGGGACCCACCGCTCGTCACGTCCCGTCAAAGCCGCTCACGCGGGCAACTAAGGTCATACAAGCGTCAGCACTGACGTCACCAAGCCTATGCAATGGAAAACTTCGACTATTTTTAGTTCTTGCTGGAGTCTTCGACTCCACCAAGCACTCGGGGGCTACTCCCATAGGGAGCGCTTTCCGCGCACCCTACGACTTTCTTTTTCTTGTTGCAGGAACATGGACAATCACAAAAGCAAATCCAACCACTCGAAACACAGTTCGATTATGGACCTGTGTTACTCCCATAGGGAGCGCCGGAAACAAGCAGGCAAAAGACGACAGCAGTCGCAAAAATATTTTAGTCCCTGCCCGAGTCATCGACTGAAACAAGCAGGCAAAAGATGACAGCAGTCGCGAAAGTGTTTTAGTACCTGTCTGAGTTATCGATTGAAACAAGCAAGCAAAAGATGACAACAGTCGCGAAAGTGTTTTAGTACCTGTCTAAGTTATCGACTGAACAAGCAAGCAAAAGACGACAGCAGTCGCAAAAGTTCTTTAGTCCCTGCCCGAGTCTTCGACTCAACCAGGCACTCGGGGGCTACTCCCATAGGGAGCGCTGGCCGCGCATCCTATGGTTATTTGTGCAAGAAAAACTGTGTGTTGATAACATCCACACTCGAAACTCATGGCGACACCGCCTCATAATTTTTCCCTGCAAAGAGACTGCGTCTCCTGGGTTACCCGAATCGTCTCCGCGATGATAAAATTCGGATGCCGCACCTACGGCGTGAAGGTAAGATCTGAATAAGGCCTGGCAACGCATTTAACTGCGCACTACCAGAAACATATCCGTGCCTACAGACACGATGAACATGCCTTGACGGACGCGTCAAGTGCTCACACCCATATAACTGGAATTCGACTCCTGTAAGACCTCCGCGGCCTGAGTCGAATTACACCAGCACTTTTCCGGATTCGAGTCCGGGGACTCGAATTTGAGTAGATTGCGTTGTTTCACCCTAAGGTGGTTAACTGATACCGATACTTCGGTTATATCAGGCACGTATATCAACAATCCCTATGACACAAATAAAAGCAATCGAAATGTACTCATTTAGGCACTCGAAGGCTTCAAAAAGTCCCCAGTCGAATCTGCGATTCCGCTGGACACTCGGGGGCTACTGACATGGGTATACCCTGCAGGTACTTGAGCTTGGTATATACGGCCCAAATACATACAGGCCCACGGTGTCGCCAAGGCCCGGATGGAGGGACTCGAGTAACCTACGGACTCTCGATTGCTTGAAGGACAAGAAGCTAAAGATAGAAAGTTTGAAGGGGAAAACCCTAACTTGTAACCGACTCGACCTGCTACCCGAGACCTAGCCTATCTATATAAAGGCTAGGAGGGGGTGGCGAGGAGCACGCACAAAACCCTAGTTTCCACAACCCTCGCCAGATTTCATCTGCGCACCATTGTAACTTTCGACTCCTTCGATAATTCCACGAGCAGACAAGCAAGAGTAGGGACCTCTACGAGGCCTGAACCTAGGTAAATCCTTTGTCCCCTGTGTGCTTGTTTGCTAGCCGATAGATGTCTCCAGCGCTTCCTCCTTCTCCAAAACCCAAGTCCATAACAATGGGCATTGACGAGTTAAACCCTCGTCAGGCGTCATGGACCTGTGTAGACTGTCGAGTGCGCGTTCCGTCGAGCCGCACCAGGTAGGCTGTAGTCGAGTGCCTGTTGGGCATACCCATGTCATGGGGAAAACGATATCAAGCTACTCCTAAAAGAAAGTTTTAAACGGTTGATTCCGTGCGACAAATCTGAAGAAATTCATCCAAAAAACGTTGACCATGAATATAAGATACAGTTCACGAACCTCGAACCTCGAAGCCGATGGTCATAATGGAACCCATCGTTGATGCGCACCTTTTCCATGTCCTACTTGATTCAATTTGGAGCCAATTACAACGGGTCAAGGATGAGGATGTTTAGAGATGAGAGAGGAGGAAGTTTTGCATGAGGATGGCCACGCTTGCGCTCGTTCTAGACGGGCTCCACGGAAATGCTCGATTGAGCGTTGCCCGTGAGCCTGGCTCAGACCTGCTTTACAACCCGTGTTGGACACAACGGAGGATCCTTACAGGCAACCAAACAGACCGATTTCGTCCAAAATGGGCCTACCCGGGGGTGCTGCAGCCTACCAAACTTGTCCCAAGTGCATTTGGTTGGCCAAGCACTTCACCCAGTTAGGCCGTGTTTGGTTAGGCTTTTGCACTTCACCCACTTAGGCCGTGTTTGGTTGGTTTTTTTTGCAGTGGCTTTCTATGCTTCCTAGTCGACTGCTCGTGCATTTCTACGGCCCCTTGTGCATATGTGATATGAAAAAACGTAGACATAGAAAATATAATTATATAGTGTTTCAAAAACTCTAAAAGTTCACCTTTGTTGAATTGTATTTCGGAAAAACTAATTGGATGTCATATGCATAGGAAGGGTCCACCTAATTATTTGTTATCAGCTGATATCTACACCTAGACGCTCTCAAACTTTTTCTTCTTCCAACCTATCTACTCCATCTATCCTCCGCTTGAAGCCAATCGACGTAAGCTTCACATGTACCTCGTATAGCCTATGTTCCAGTGTATGTGATTGGCTATTGCGTGTATCATGATGGTGCCCCCTCCATCAAAGGCATGGGAGTAGCAGTGATAGGTGTACCTGTGCGACGAATCCTGTTGTGTCAAATGCACCGAGGTGCCACATATGTTTATTTGTTTACACTACATAGCTATTGATGTGAACATATTTGTTCGCTCTTTTCCCTCAACCATTGTGTTTACCATTTCATCTTCGCTACCTTTATCCTAAAAGAATATCCTATGTGCAGATAGAATGTGAATTTGAATATAAATATAGTCTAGTCTTTTCTATCAGTTCGGAGTTTTGGTCTAGATGGCTAGTGCATTAATTTAATACACATATAATATGATTTTCAATATCGTCGCGAACATAAGATGAAGGACTCTGGCCACCTCTTTCTCCAATCATATTTTTTTATCTTCCTACACTGCCTTCAATCAACCACCCCATTCGCAACTAGAAACCCCGAGCAGTCAAAGGAAACACCTGAGTTGTAACGGGAGTGATGGTCGGCTTTGTTTCTACATTTGCTCCGCCTCCGGCAAAGACGGGTCGCATTAGCTCTTTGCATGTTGGCACCAGCGAGAATACATTACCCGCAAAAAAGAATAAAGATAATCATCAATGGTTGGACCGGTTTTGTAATGCCCCCAAATCGAGTCTATGCAGATCTTAGCGTTTCCACGAAAATCAGCATAGAACCGATTCAGGAGCGTCATAAGTGGTATCAGAACAAATGTTTATGATACCCCACTGGTCTAGCATGTAGGTTAACCTTGCCAACGGACAATGTCTAATGTCAAAACTATTTTGCTACAAATACGTTGGATAGATCTGATTTTGATTTTACTCCTTATCTCTATTCTTTCTCCTCTTATCTTTACGTATTTTGAATTTGCTCTCTCTTACCTTTCTCAAATCCAGGATTTCTTGTGGTGGGGTTTTCGTCGAACCTTTAGGATCCTCGTTCCTTCCTTTTTCATTGGTGTTTCAACATCTGGCTTCATTCTATCTGTTGGACTTTTTTTTCCTCCAAGATCTCTTTTCTTATGTTTCCGATGTTTCGTGACTTCTGAGATGACATCATCTTTCTGAATCTTTGTGAACATAGCTTGTCAAGATCTCCAGTCTGAATTCTGAGAGTCTGGTTGCATGATTCCTTATTCATGTACGGAGTAATGCTGTGAGTGCGGAATGGAGTCGCGACCATACCAATACTCTTATCATTCGCTCTTGTATATTGAAATGGTGGATTCATGCGATTTTACTCTATCCATGGAAGTTAGAGGTGGCCTTACCTCTAGACCTTTACTTCCTCCTTTGATTTTCCGGAGTGTTATCTTGAAGAACACGAGCAACAATCTTTGTTGGTGGTGTCGACCTGATTAAGATGGAGCAACAATTCTTGCTAGTGGTGTCGCGATCGTCAAACTGACGCGAGAAAATTTGACCATCAACCTCCCCATGGTGACTTTGCTTGGATCTCGAGACGCGATCCCTTGTTAGTGGTGTCGAGTTGTAATGGCCCAAAAACATTACAAAATAAAAATTGCTTGTTATTTTCTTTTTTGCATCATCATGATATCATCGTGCATATTTTGGTCTCTTAAAATATTTTGTAAAACCTATTTTGTCTCCGCACAACTTCCCCTCTTTTATACTTGTCTAAAACCTATTTACAAAAATGTTTTGTTTTAAAAATAAATAATATAAACATTTTTTATGAAATAGTGGAAGCCACCTAGCACCCCGACCTGGGAACCCTAAAACCTAACACCCGCCCGCCGCCGCAAGCCACACATGGGACACACAACGGCGCACTCACGCGAACGCACACCTAGGCAACACGCAACCTCACGCAACGCACCCGACACGCCTCACCGAACACACACACACACACACACACACATATGAAACGCACGCAACCACCCTGTCCACTCGACGCGCACACGACACAGCCAGACGCCTAGAGCCCTCTACCGCGCGCTGCCTCTCGCCTCTGTCATGTGCGCCTGTCCCTGCTGCCAGGGAGCCTGAGCTCCACGACGCCATGTCCTCCCGCGCGCCAGCTGCCTCATGCCCCTCTTCCCCGCCTTCGCCCGCGCCTCCGCATCGCCTGCCGCCTCGACCATCCGTAGAGTGCCGCCCCTCTCTCTACATCGCGCCACCCCTACAACCCAGCCTCCAGGACTGCGAGTGTCCTGGAGAACCGGCTCAAGGACCACGTCGCCCGGAGCCCTCTACCACGCCTCTCTGCTCCAATAGCGATCTGCTGCTGGTCCTCGAGCGCGCCATTGGGAGCCCCTCATCTGCGCCTCCATGTTCTGCAAGGCGCCTTGCACAGAGCACTCTCCTGCCGACCATGTAGCACCGTGCCGCCGACCGAGGCCCCTCGAACAACGCCTCTGACCGCTCCTTCACAGGATGTTAGTGGCCCCAAGTCCGCCACAGATTCCATCTGTAGGTGCTCGTCGCCTCTCGTGCCTGTAGCATAATCATGCTGAGCCATGTGGTTCTCCTATGTGTCGGGGTTCCGTGACAGAAAACAAAAAAAATTCCTATGATGGATTTTTCTAATGCCTAAGATCTATCTATTAGTAATGCAATAATGGCCGAAGGTTTCGGATACATACCCTTGTAGTCCGAAAGCTGTTAATGTTTCGAGGGGAACGTGGTTAAAGTATTCATGCTCGTAGTCGACCTCAAGGTCGCTAAGCTCCTCGCAAGTCACCCTTGATCCATCATCATGCAGCCGTCCGACTCACGACATACAAGGTGTCCCAAGTGTGGCCTCTCGTGGTTTCGTACACATACGGTGTACGATGACGATCTCTGGCTCCCCGATCCCTGCCGGGAGTGTAGAAGTAGATCTCCGGCTTGGAATCTCCGCAGCGCAACGATGCTCCGTGGTGAAGCCTTATTCGCACAACCCATACATGGGGGCCACGGTCACAAGGGAGAGAGAGAGGAGAGAAAGGCAACCAAAGGCCTTCTCTTTGGTGTGTTTAATCCCACCCATGGGCACCCCTTTATATAGGAGGGGGTGTTCCCTCCCCATTAGGTTAGCAATATGGGACTAAATATTGCAAAGGAATAACAAGAAAAAGACCAGCAGCCGAATGGGCCAAAAGCCCCCAGCCTAGCAAGCAACTTCGGCCAGCCAGGTGGGCCAGCGAGCCACACCACGGCCTAGCAGCAAGCAACACACAGTGCCAGCTCGCATGGCCAGGTCGGCCAACAACGCCCCGCGGCATAGTGCGGCTGCTGCTGCTACCCGCATCCAGGTGGGCTACCCCCTTCTTTGTGCGCTTGGCCCGTTGGCGACGAGACGGCTGCAGCGACAGCAGCAACCCGGGTGGACCGGCTGCGCGCCTGGCCCGTCTGCGCTTGCCTAGCGGCCAGCGGTGTGGTGGCCCTAGTGGGATGCCAGCGGCGGCATCCCGCTAGTGGTGCCCGCCATCTTGCTGCCCCCTCGCGGCACCTAGTGCCCGCCGCATGCGCGCCTTAGTGGGTGATGACCCACAAGTATAAGGGGTGTATCACAGTATTTTCGAGAAGTAAGAGTATCAAACCCAACGAGGAGCAGAAGGTGCTGGCGAGTGGCTAGGAGCAGGAATTCTCTGCAAATACTTAGCAAACGGATTTTTAGGGTTTTTTTGATAATGCAGGTAAATAAAGTACGAGTAAATAAAAGACAATAAGAATAAATGCAGCAAGTGTCCCAATCCTTTCTTCAGCAAAGGACAAGCCGGTTGCATTACTTAAGATGACCAAACGTTCTCGAGGACACACGGGAATATTATCAAGTGCTTTCGCTTCATATAGTTGATTAATTTTCTTTAGTTTGCTAAGTATTGTGTGGGTGAACCTGTGCTAATGTACCGACCTTCCTAGGACTAATATATACTTGTGATTATACCCCTTGCAAGCATCTGCAAGTACAAGAAAGTAATTAAGATAGAATCCTAACCACAACTTTAAACTCTAAGACCCTGATGTCCCTTGTGCAATGGTTTCCTAACGGGGGTTCAGGTTTCTGTCAGTCCGGCAACCCCTACGATTAGTAGCCAAATACACAATGCATTCCCCTAGGCCCATATAGGTGAAGTGTCATGTAGTCGACGTTTACATGACACCACTAGAAGAAGTACACCACAACTTAAATATCAAATATTGAATCTTTCTCAACACAATTATACTACTAACAACATGACTTCTTCTATGTCCTCAAGAACAAAACGAACTACTCACAAGACATCATATGGATCATGATCTGACGAGAGTTTAATTCATCAATGCCCATTGTTATGGACTTAGGTTCAAGGAATTGGGATGCGCTGGAAGTCTCGATCAGCTAGCAAACAAGCACACAGGGACGCGAGGTTTACCCAGGTTCAGGCCTCGTAGAGGACCCTACTCCTGCTTGTCTGCTCTTGATTGATGATGATCCGAAGGATTACAATGTCGCTGATGGCGGTGTATGCGCAGATTGGATCTGGCGTATGTCTAGATCTATTGTGTAGCTGTGGGAGTTGCGATGTCTAGATCTATTGTGGTGTAGCGTGTCCTCCTCGTTGGACCCTCCTAGCCTTTATATATGAGGAGGCTAGGTCTTAGGTACCAATACGAGTTGGTTACAAGTTAGATTCAAACTCTAGTCTTGAGGTTTCCTTGTCTTGTGCGTTTGGGAGTCCGTGTTCATATGAGCTTCATACCACTCGAACCGTCATAGGCGTCGTGGACCTTGGCAATTCGTCGAGTGGGCCTTTCGTCGAGCCGCACCAGGTAGGTTATAGTCGAGTGCTTATTGGGCATACCCATGTCAGTAGCCCCCGAGTGTCCATGTGAATCGTAGATTTGGATGGAGACTCAGAAGTCTTGAGTCTTGCATTAGGATGTCGGAGTCAACAATTGTGTCGAGTGCGAAGCACTTGCCCAGAAATTCATCGGGTCAGTCGAATTCATAGGGATGATGGTAAACGTGCATGGTGCGCTCGACGGATCGGGACCAGTTAATTGCTCTAGGGCAAAAACAACGCTACCTACTCAAACTCGAGTCCCCGGACTCGAATCCGGAAATTGCTGGCGTAATTCGACTCATGCCGCAGAGGTCTTATAGAGTTCGAATCCCAGTGTATAAGTGTGAGCACTCGACGCGTCCGTCAAGGCATATTCATCGTACCTGCAGGCACGGATATATCTCTGGTAGTGCGCAGCAGATGCGTTGCTAGGCCTTATTCAGGTCTTATCTTCACGCTATAAGCGCGACATCCGAATTTTGTCATGGCGGAGATGATTCGGGTGACCCAGGAGACACAGTCTCTTTGCAGGGAAAATATGAGGCGGAGTCGCCATAGCATTCGAGTGTGGATGTTATCGACACACAGTACGATGTACAGGGAAAATAATCATAGGATGCGCGACCAGCACTCCCTATGTGAGTAGCCCCCGAGTGCCTGGTTGAGTCGAAGACTCAGGCAGGGAGTCGAATATGCTTTCAGCGCTCCCTATGGGAGTAACCCAAAGCCCACAATCAAATCGTAGATTCGAGTGAAGGGTTTTCATAATGCTTGGATATCTTCATAAATTTCTTCAGGTGCGCGGCCAGCGCTCCCTATGGGAGTAGCCCGCGAGTCCTTAGTCGCATCATGGATTCGAGTGAGGAGTCAGAGCGTGTCACTCGAGGATCTTGTATATGCACGACCAGTGCTCCAGCTTGGAGTAGCCCCCGAGTGTCTGGCGGAGTCGTAGACCCGGGCAGAGACTCGAGACTTGTATCTTGTAGACGCAGTTGAAAATAATGCGAGGAGAATCCAGGAGTTCTAGCCAGGTGAGTCGATGATGTGGATGGATTCGACGCAGTCACTTCTATTGGGTGCGCGGCCAACGTCGCGTGTGTGTAGCATCAAGCAATGCAACCATCCGAGGAGGGACTCGACTTGGGTCTTGAGTGTATGTCGTAGCCAGTTGTTTTGTCGACTCCTATTGGAGAACCCAATAGAATAGCTCGACGCAGTCGACATCCTTATAAGCTGCATAAAACATTACGAATTCTGGTGCCAATCGAGTCGACATTTTTGCACTGTATGCTACTTCTTTTCGTTAGCCTGATTACCCTTAGTCTCAGTACCTTGCCGAGGCACTCGGAGTTCAAGGATTCGATGGTCAGGCAGAATCAGCTACTCGGGCTATCGCGTATAAGGTGCTCGAGTGCGCAGAGTCGACGACACATTAGGTTACTCGAAGAGGGCGCAGCCCCCGAGTGTTTCGAGTGCGAGTTAAAAAAGAATCAGCTCTAAGTAGAGGGAAACTTAACTTTATTGGTAGTTGACGTGGCGGATGGATTCGCACCAGCGCGCGACTCACCACCAACCGAAGATTGTAGTGGGTAGTTGCTGCCCAATGGCGGTGACGGGTCGCGGCCACAGGAGCCGATGCAACCTGCGAGTCACCCGAGTCGAAGACCACGGCGGGTCACCGGAGTAGAAGGACGTAGTGGGTTGATGGAGTCGAAGACCGCGGCAGGTCGCGCAGCCGATGACCATAGTGAGTCGCGTGATGAGGTCAAAGACTCAGTAGATCAGTGGAGTCGAAGACCGCAGTGGTTCACCACAGTGGGTTGCCGTAGCCAAGGGAGCCCCCGAGTCACTCGATCTGAAGACCGCAGCGGGTCGTTGAAGTTGAAGACCACGACGGGTCGTCGAAGCGGAGGGAGTCGCCGTGGCAGCAGGTCACGCGGCGGACCGAGGCCATGTGATGATGACGAGTTGCCGCATATGAAGACTGTAATGGGTCATAGCAGTCGAAGACCGCATCAATTCGCCTCATCCGAAGACCACAGAAGGTCACCGAAGTCGAAGGACGCGACAGGTCGCCGTAGAGGAGGGAGCCCCCGAGTCGCTGGAGATGAAAATCGCAGCGGGTCTCCAGAATCGAAGACCGCATCGAGTTGCTGGAGCCGAAGGAGCCCCCGAGTGTAGATTCAATGTGGTTGATGTCGATGGACCGCAGTCGTCGTGGCAGGGTTGCCGGGTTTTTGGATGGAGTCGATGCAGTGGCGAGTCGTCGAACTTTTGTTATCCGGAGTCAGTACGGGGACATGGTCGACGCGGGTTGGCATGACGAAGAAGACATGACTTTCTATCCAACGCGACTGTCTCCACATCTTCCATATAGGTTTTGTACTGATCTTTATAAACATCCAATCCAGATTTCCCTTCTGCAAAGTATTGGAAGCTGTTCCAGCTACGCCTTTGATTTTTTCTTTGAACTATACTAGAATCGGACAAGTGTATGTAACCAAAGTTGATCTCTGCTCACCATGTGATTTCCTTTTTTCCTTTTTTTTAAATCAGTACGTGAAGTACCAAAGTGTGCCATAGAGACTTTATGTTGGAACAGATTCCCCTATCTACGTGTCCTTTCCACCACAGGCCACAACAACGTGCGCGTGTGCACACCATCTGAGAGGAGAGCAGCACAGCAATCGCGGTAGACAGGGCTTGTACTGCGTCGATTTGTCTAACGTATATGTCTCATCGGGATTTGATCCGCCGGCGAGTGACCTTCCTGCTTATTACTCCACGGAGATTTCCGAAGTAGTTAACTGATCGACAATCTCGTGATTCCGATTCTTGATAAGCTCCAACGTTCATTGTAGAATAGCTTTTGTTGAAAAACTACTTTGACCATGTAGATCTGACCAGCAGAGCGAGAGAGTAGAGCTGCCGTCAAGCCCTCGCATCCATGCCGGTAAAGATAAAATTGACCGTGACGGAGACGTCGACTATAGATGAATTGACCAGACGTGATCTGGTCGTGTTAATGTTGAGGGAGCCGAATCAGATCTAGCTTCCAATGCGAACGAATCGTAGATCGCCGGAGATGAGGCCATCAAGATCGCAACATCAGCGCGCCCAGTTCCCACAGACGGCGCCAATTGACGAGGGTTTAACTCATCAATGCCCATTGTTATGGACTTAGGTTCAAGGAATTGGGATGCGCTGGAAGTCTCGATCGGCTAGCAAACAAGCACACATGGACGCGAAGTTTACCCAGGTTCAGGCCTCGTAGAGGACCCTACTCCTGCTTGTCTGCTCTTGATTGATGATGATCCGAAGAATTACAATGTCGCCGATGGCGGTGTATGCGCAGATTGGATCTAGCATATTTCTAGATCTATTGTGTATTTGTGGGAGTTGCGATGTCTAGATCTATTGTGGCGTAGCGTGTCCTCCTCATTGGACCCTCCTAGCCTTTATATATGAGGAGGCTAGGTCTCAGGTACCAATACGAGTTGGTTACAAGTTAGATTCAAACTCTAGTCTTGAGGTTTCCTTGTCTTGTGCGTTTGGGAGTCCGTGTCCATATGAGCTTCATACCACTCGAACCGTCATAGGCGTCGTGGACCTTGGCAATTCGTCGAGTGGGCCTTTCATCAAGCCGCACCAGGTAGGTTATAGTCGAGTGCCTATTGGGCATATCCATGTCATGATCAGAGATGAAATAATGATGTATAACAATCTGAACATAAACAATAATTCAACGGTTCACTTAATAGCATCAACTACAAGGAGTAATCAACACCGGGAAAGTTTCCCCTAAGAACTATGCAAGATTCAACCCAATTGTTACAGCGGTATGGAGGTGGTGATGATGGTGCTGGTGGAGATGATGGTGGTGGTGATGATGATCCCGATGAAGTCCAGCTTGATGGTGGTGTTGATGGCGACGATCTCCCCTCTTCCGGAAGGAATTCCCCTGGCAGAATTGTGTCTGCCGGAGAGATCTTTCTCTCTCGGTGTTTTCCGCCTCACAGAGGCGGCGACATCTTTCTGTGGTGGCTTCCCTGGTATTAGGGTTCCGTGGAGATAATATATGCCAGAGGGGAGAGCCAGGGGTGGACCAGGGCGGCTGTTGGGGATATACTTTCCGGGTATCCTCATAGTCCTCACTTACCAGGGTGGCCCACTTCGGGTTAGAGCTTTGCTTCACGGGCGGCCCAGTCAGGGAAAAGAGACGGAGTCCAATCCGGCTACGGGAAGGCCCAGAAGACTTACCGACTTAGGCCCATAGTGTTACTTGTAGTTCAAGATGTACTCTGTAACGACTCTCAGTCGTAGCCGAAGAGATCTCTCCTGTAAACCCTAGGCCGGATATCTATATAAGCCGTCCTAGGGAGAGCCTTTGGGCACCCTCAATAGTCTACAATCTCAACTCGCACAGGCGGATCGTTGTAACCCATATTCCGGCTCTGCCGTATTACTGGATTGCTAGCAGGAGTAGGATCCGTCCAAAGCCGGCGGATTCGAACCTGGGTAAACTTGTGTGCTCACCGTCCCGGAACACCGTACGTCTCACACCCCTCTCTTCTGCATGCCTCGAGGACCCCCTCATGGCGTACTTGTCATCAATTCGACGATAGTTGGCACCCACCGTGGGGCAAGTGAGCTTCGGATCTGCGTTCTGAGCAGAATCTGCAAGAATCAGAATCGGCGAGACTATCACCGTCGGTCGCATCCTCTATGCCAGCGACGCCCCTCTCATCGTTCTTGACGAGACCTAGATTCCGGCTAGGGAGGCTATGACTGCCTACACCATCATGTCTTTTGGCGAGATCGATGTCTACATCGGTTTTGCTGAACCTGTCCCACCCACCCTAGCGGTGATGATAGAGGCAGAAGAATCTTCTGGGTCCCCTTTGTTCGTGGTGGAGGCAGAGTTCCGGATCTCAGAAAACCCTAATCCCACCTAGCCCGCACCAGTTACGGAGATAGTGGAGAAACCTGAGCCTGAAGAAGACCTAGAGGCCCAAGTCGAATCTGGAGTGGATCTCCTCGGAGAGGCTGAATCCCAGATCGACCGACCCGCTGAAGTCGAAATCCAGAAGGAGCATATCAACGACACTGATTCCGGATCTGATGACGCCGGGACAAACAAGCCTTTCCTAAGGTACACGCTATGACGTATGATAATGCAAAACTCAGGCGTGGACGCAATTCTCGAGACAATCAAAAGTTTTGACGAAGCTGATCGCGAGAGCCGCAGGTACCTCAGGAAGCACGCGTCGCACTTCGTCGGATATGTTTGATACGGATTCGGCTCTGCCGATGCTGGAGACAACACCGACTCTGTGCTGGAGGCAATTGGAACAAACGCCGACGTACCCACATCCTCGGATGAATCGATGACGTCAGCAGATTTCCAAGAATTCTCCACGGAATATGAAGAGGAGTATAACTCCAAAGCTATAGAGGAAGGAGAAGCCATGGATGAAGGATCCGGGGAACACTCTCCCAAAGCACGGCATGACATGGAAGTTGGAGATAATCCCGAAGTCCAGATGTCCGAAAGTACCGATCAGAGATTGACTCCGGGAAACGGACCCAAAGCCGTCTTTGCTACCGGCGCTGCCAAGAAGGGAAAGAAGAAGAACAAGAAGAACAAGACCCCGACAAAAGACCCTCTGGCAGAGGAGGTGATTGCCGAGGAATACGAGGAAGACTCGGATGGAGCACTTATCCAAGAAGAGCCCAAAAAAGAAGAGTCGGTGGATGGACACGTGATCACTAAAGGTGCGTGTAAACTCATCGATGCTGCATTAACCACACCTATTCCTACAGCTGCAGAACTTACTGCTGAAGAACTGGACGAGAGGGCACATGCCCTAGAAGCGCGTCGTCAAGTACTCCTCGATGAAGCCAAAAACATCGAGGAGGAAAATATGCATAGCATCTGCAGAGAAGTACAACTCTAGGCAATACTAGAAGACTAGGAAGCGTCATACTAATGACAACCAATTCCCGTAGATCCACGCTGTCCTTTTTGGAGAAGAGATGGGGAAGCCTCGAAAAGATAGCGAAGGGGATTGGGTATATCCAACCCAGTACAGAATACCGTGGCGGCCCGAGAAATTCTATCGGCTAATCTAGGCCCGAAGGAGATCCGGTTGGGAATCAAACTACTCAACAAGGGACTAGAGCAGCAAAAGTTCGCCATGTCCGGAAGTCAAAAACTGGTCTCTGATTCTGACCAATGTCGCACAGATCCGGCGTGGGCTGACGTAAGACCCCAGCGTGTTCCGGAGCAGCACCATCACCCCGATCGCCAGGAAGACAATTACTCGAGAACCGGATCTTCGGGACAACACCACAAAGCTTCCCGTGGCTAGCGTAACGTTAACCCTGTCGTGGATCAAGAGGCAATTGCTGCACTGAATCTGAGGAACCCGCCCCGGTGAGAGTCGAAAGACCGCAGTGATGATGATAAGGAGAAACACCGGGAGGAGGACCGACAAAGAATGCCACCTCCTAGACATGAAAGCCGTCCGGATGACGGACAAAGGAACGACGGACACCATGTTGGGACAAGCCGGCAGGGGGCTCGTCACGAGGAAGACCCTCCCTAGAACCGGAATAATGACGCTCCGGATGGAGTCCGGCAACCAGCCGGAAAAAACCCAGATGCTCCACCCTCTCCGCCAAGTAGCCATCATAACGGCCCCTAGGGAGGCAATGGAGGGCGTCGTGGTGGAGGAGGTGGTGGCAGAAGCCGAAGTCCGGCTCCAAGGCACCGCAGCCACAGCCGACACTCGGGACGATCTCTATCCCCGAATGACGCAAGACACAGGATCAACTCCAACGTAGAGGCGCGGCGCTATGAAAATGATGATATCTACGTGGGCCCAAAATGCTTCGTACCATGCATCAGAGCTACAAGATTCCTAGAAGGATTTGCTATCTCAAGACATATCCAAGCCTACGACGGCATTGCTTGGCCAGATACCTGGCTACAGGATTTCTTCCAAGCTTGCTGCATCGCCAAAGGCGGAAACAGCCTGGTCGCAACCCGATATCTCCCACTTATGTTGCGGAATATGGCACAATCATGGCTTAATGAACTTCTAGAGTACACCATCCACAACTGGTATGACATGCAAAGTGCGTTCTTTCGGAATTTCGAAGGCACATACCGGAGCCCTTGTACTGTCAGAGACCTATAGCGTTGCACCCAAAAGGCCGGAGAAACTTGCCGAGATTACCTCGGACGATGGATCGACACCAAGAACTCCTGTGAGGGAGTAAACAATCAAACTGCGATTGAAGCTTTCATTGCAGGTCTCCCAATTGGCCTACTACGTCATCGCTTGAAGTGTGACAAAGTCACTGACTTGGGAGAAATGATAGAAACAGCGAGCAAGTATGCAGATGCTGACGACGACGTGGAGAGATTACTCAATGCCCTAGCTGTGCCACAGTCAGCAAAACAACCAAAGCAACAAGCTCAGAAGCGCAAAAATACCTCGGAAGAGAAACCTAACACGGAAACGATAGTGGTTACTGCTACTTTTGGGTCTGGAGGACGAGGAGGATGCGGTGGAGGCCGCGGGCGTGGCTGTGGGACTTCGAGAGTTCAAGGTAGAGGAGACCAGCAACCAGGGAAAACCTACACTTGGGCCGACATTGCCAACAATCCATGTGTGCATCACCTAGACGCCAATGGGGGCTTGTCCCACACCAACGCAGAGTGTCATTTCAATGACGACATCAAAAGAGATGATACCGCTGGCTACAGAGTTGAGCGGAAAAAGGGAAAGAAGAATCCCGAAAAGGATAAAGAGACCAAGGAAGATTCTGACATGGAGGAAGCCGATGCTTCAAATCCCAAAGGAAAGAAGAATTTTCCGACCAAAAAAGACACTTACGTCACCTTCCTCGGATCTCAACCAGCAAAGGTCAAGAAAGCAATTCTACATGAGCTCAATGCAACAGTTCCGGCTGTCCCCCAATACCTGGACTGGTCGGAAGTGGCAATCACATTTGACCGTGCTGATCATCCGCCTAAGCTACATAGGCGAGGAAAATACGCCTTAATCATCAATCCACTTATTGACGGTTATGGTTTCTCCAAGACCCTCATGGACGGTGGCAGTAGTATCAATATTCTCTATGTTGAAACGCTATGCCGGATGAAGATCTCGGAGACCCAGCTGAACCATAGCTCTGTGATCTTTCACAGAGTTGTCCCAGGAAGACAAGCTAATTCCCTAGGAGAAATCACTTTGGATGTTACTTTTGGAACTCCAAAGAATTATCGGACGGAGGCACTTTCCTTCGAAGTAGTCCCATTCAAGAGCGCGTACCATGCTATATTCGGACGTCCGGCTTACTGGGCTTTTATGGCTCGTCCATGTTACATTTACAATATGATGAAAATTCCAGGTCCCAACGGCGTAATCACCATCAGGGGAGACCCGAAGAAAGCGCGAGAGTGCGAGGATGGAAATGCCACCTTTGCTGAAGCCGTGCTGCACGCCCAAGAGTACCAGGAGATCAAGAAGAGCATAGATCCGTCCGAGATGCCCGCAACAAAGAAGGAGGTGACAAAGCGGAATCCGGAGTTCAAGGCATCAGAAGAGACGAAGAAGATGCCGTTGAAGGATGACGACCCCTCCAAGGTGACCCAGATAGGCATAGGCCTAGATAGCGCATAGGAAAGCACGCTCGTCAAGTTCCTCAAAGCAAATCAAGATATCTTCACATGGCAGCCATCTGACATGACTGGAGTACCTAGGGAACTTGCCGAGCACTCTTTAAATGTAAACCCGAACGCTAAACCCGTCAAACAGTCCTTACGACGTTTTGGCGATGAAAAGCATAAGGCAATAGCTAAGGAACTAGCGCGGCTCGAGTTAGCCTGATTCATAGAAGAGGTCATCCACACTGAGTGGTCGGCCAATCCTGTAATGGTCCCTAAAAAGGACACCACTGATTTAAGGATGTGTGTTGATTATACTGCCTTGAACAAGGCTTGTCCAAAAGATCCGTTCGCTCTGCCTGGGATTGATCAAGTTATTGATTCTACAGCAGGCTCGGGACTCCTCTGTTTTCTCGACGCATATTCCAGTTATCACCAAATCCGGATGAAGGAATCTGACAAAGTCAAGACCTCATTCATAACCCCTTTCGAAACCTTCTGTTTCGTTACGATGCCTTTCGGGCTGAAGAACGCAGAAGCTACCTACCAGCGCACGATGCAGCGTTGCCTCCACGACCAACTCGGACGCAATGTACATGCTTACGTGGATGATATTGCGGTGATGTCCAAAAAGAAGGAAATGCTGATTTCCGACTTGGAGGAAACATTCGCCAATCTACGAAAATACAACATCATGCTTAATCCGAAGAAATGCTTCTTTGGAATCCCAGCCGGAAAATTGTTAGGTTTCATCGTGTCTCAAAGAGGCATAGAGGTGAACGGTGACAAAATCAAGGCTATACTCAATATTTCTAGGCCAACTCGCCTGAAGGACGTACAAAGACTAACTGGTTGCATCGCTGCAGTCAGTCGGTTTGTAAGCCGGCTCGGTGAAAGAGCCACACCATTATACAAGCTCTTGAAAAAGACCAAGGATTTTGTTTGGACCGATGAAGCTGAAGCTGCACTACAAGACCTGAAGAAAGTACTCTCATCTGCTCCTATCCTTGCTGCACCAGAACCATAGGAACCGATGTTGCTTTATCTTGCTACGACAAACAAAGTCGTTAGTATCGTCATGGTAATGGAGAGACCGGAGGAAAATTAGGAGCACTTGGTGCAGCGTCTGACGTACTTTGTCAGCGAGGTTCTGACAGAATCAAAACAGCGGTATCCACACTATCAAAAGCTGGCTTACAGTGTTTTCCTAGCATCCCGTAAGCTACGACACTACTTTCAGGTGCATCTGATTACCGTGGTGAGCATAGCTCCAATGAGAGACATAATCAACAACAGTGACGCAACAGGACGCGTCGCCAAATGGGGCATAGAGCTTCAGCTTTCGATATTGAGTATAAACCCTGGACATCAATCAAATCCCAAATCCTTGCCGACTTTGTCACTGATTGGATAGAGACGAAGGAGAATATGACCCTCCCTGAGTCGGAATATTGGACCCTCTAGTTTGACGGGTCTAAGGCTCGAGGGGGCTCGGGGGCTGGCGTGGTGCTCAAATCAACCCAAGGTGATAAACTTCTATACGTGTTGCAAATCCACTTCACAACGACAAACAATATTGCTGAGTATGAAGCATTGCTACACGGAATCCGGATTGCTAAGGATATCGGCATCCGACGTTTGATGTGTTATGGAGATTCGGATCTTGTTGCTCAGCAAGTTTCGGATATTTGTAATGCAAATAATCACATGGTAGCGTATAAAGCTGTCGTGGATGATTTATCTATATTGTTCGAAGGGTTTGAGGTTCAACACATCCCTCGAGTAGAAAACAAGGAAGCAGATGCATTATCTCGGATAGGCTCTACACGGAAAGAGGTCCCGGATGGCGCTTTTTTAGAGTACCTCAAAGTTCCCTCAATAAAGGGAGTGGATGAGGAATATCCGGCCAAATCCGACTCACCTCTAATAGCAGTTCTGGCTGTAATTCCCAGCTGGACTCAACCCTACCTTGATTATCTGGTAGATGGCAAATTACCCGAAGACGAGGTCCTGAGCCGGCAGATTATCCGACGAGCGAAAGCCTATACTATAGTTAAAGGTGAGCTCTATAAGCGGAGTGTTTCTGGGGTTTTTCAGCGCTGCGTATCTCTGGAAGAAGGAGTGGAGATCCTAAGAGAAATCCACGAAGGAAAGTGTGGTCACCATGCTGCAGCCAAATCTTTAGTGGCAAAAGCTTTCAGACACGGATTATTCTAGCTTACAGCTCAGGCAGATGCCGAGCGATTAGTAAAGACGTGCAAAGGCTGCCAAAAGTACGCCAAGCAAGCTCATGTTCCAGCTGATCAGCTACGAACAATACCTATAACATGGCCTTTTGCGGTCTGGGGGCTTGATATGGTAGGACCATTTAGACGTGCTCCAAGCGGATTTACTCACCTCTTAGTGATGGTGGATAAATTCACAAAGTGGATTGAGGTTAAACTCGTGACTAGTTGTGATGGAGCAACAACCAAAAGATTTGTCGAGGATGTTATAATCCGGTATGGTTATCCGCGTAACATTATCACGAACAACGGGAGTAATTTCTCTATGGGAGAATTTGCCGAATTCTACAATGAGCAAAATATCCGGCTTGACATTGCGTCAGTCGTACATCCACAGGCTAACAGACAAGTTGAAAGAGCAAATGGTTTAATCCTACAAGGCCTAAAACCGAGACTCGAAGCACCACTACGACGCGCTGCGGGGGCTTGGGCAGAGGAGTTACCCTCTGTAATATGGAGTTTTCGAACAACTCCGAACAGGTCAACCGGATACACACCTTTCTTCTTGGTCTATGGCGCAGAAGCAGTTCTTCCTAGTGATTTAATTCATACTTCTCGTAGAGTGGCCACGTATATCGAAGAAGATGCCGAGATTTCTCGATAAAATGATCTCGACTTAGTCGAAGAAGTTCGCGTCGTTGCTGAAATGAGATCAACAGCCTATCAACAGAAGTTACGCAAGTATCATAGCCAGAGAGTCAGAAACAGATCTTTCAATAAAGGTGATTTGGTTCTCCGGCTTGTGCAACAAAGAAAGCACAAACTTTCCCTAGTATGGGAAGGGCCCTTTTTAGTTAGTCGAGTATTGCACAATGGTTCGTACTACTTAACTGACATGAGGCCAGTCAAAGAAAGACCTGCTACTAAGAAGAGAAAAAGAGCTGGAGGCAGTACAAATCCGGATGAATTAGACAGACCATGGAATATTGCTCAGCTACGTTCCTTTTATTCTTAGTTTATCCTTCTTTGTAATCATACATATGTACATTCTCTGTGAGAAATAAAAGTCTTGGTTGCCTCAAGTTTTTTCTGAGAAGTTTTACCATCTTATTTCCGAATGATCATGTCATAGTCGAAAATCCCAGAATACTTGAAAGTACTTTATGCTCATGTTTGTTCTGGTTTAGATTTCTGATTCTAAAAGTGCTACCTTCGGGTATAACTCTAAAAATTTCTAGTCTATACTTTGGTTATTCGTCTGATTGCTGGATACGGGTATTTTCCGAGTAGTGAATTGTTGGTACTGGAAGCCGGCATTGTTTCCGAGTTTAAACTGGTTTAGCAATTGAGCTCAGTTGCTCGGCAAAGTTTCCGTGCAGAAGGTTTAGCCGGCTCACGAAAGGGACGAGGCGAAAAGCGAGATAAACGATAAGTGTAGACGAAAAAGTATAAGTGTTTATGTAAACATTTCAGGCACACAAAAATTTAAAGCCAAAAGTGCTGAATAGATCAAAATCTTAGCACTAGCAAAATTATAATATTGCATATTTTACAGACCCATAAATGTTTCTCAGAATAATACATTTTCTTCTGATAATTGATGATGCAGGAGCTGCCGGCTCACTGGACGCATCAACCTCGGTTTGGTAACGATCCGAGATGTTTAGATCCGATACGGTCTGTTCATCATCGGAAAGTTCATCTACTTCTTCCGGAGGCGGAGGCGGTGTGTCCACGCGAGTGAAGAAGGGAGTGTCGTAGCTGGTTAAGTCAGCCACGCGACACCCATATCCGGCGCAGGAGTCCATGATGGCATTGATGTCTTGCTCCTGTCCATCTTCATCCACTGTAGAGTACCCTCTGGTCACTTGCCATATCTCCATGCTTCCATGGTGGCTCATGACCATGGTGAGAGTGTTCTGCGCTGCGGATCGCGCGTAGGACATATTCCAATCCTGGACAAGCTGTGGCATATCCTTCGCTTTGTCCCGCACCTGAAATCTGACATGCTATGCATATCTGGAATCTTGAGAGCTTCGCCAATATCCTCAAGGGATTGGCGGAAGTCATGAAGCAGATCACCGATTTGGGTAAGACAGTGGGTGCGAGGCTCGGCAGAGGTGGAGTCCGTCAAGTTCAGAGGACCTGTACACAAAAACAATGAATAAAAATCCGACATTGAAAGAGTCGAAGCATGAAGACAAGTCAGAAAGATGGAAACATACCAAAGATGACATCGTCAACCTTGGTCTTCTCTTCTCGAAGACTCCGGAGTTCAGCCCGGAGAGCCTCAGAAAGGTCCTTCTCTCTGCATAGCTCGTTGTTGAGATCCGAGATTCTCTGATCTTGAGCAGCAATCTTACGGTCACGCTCATCGGTGGCCATGGAGGAAGACTCGAGAACTTGAGCGATGCTCTTCTCATGATCCGCCTTGAGCTTCTCCAGCTCTTGGCGAAGTTCTTTGTTCTCCACCACTAAGGTTTTGAGGTTCTCGGCCTCTTAAATCATAGCGCATGACTGTTTTACCAGTGCTATAAGTCAAAAAAGAACAACAGTTCAGGAAAAAATTCGACTATGAAAACACAAAGACAAGATTTGAGTCTCAGAATGTTTACCTTCGGCCTCATCCTTGGAGACCTTAAGCTCAACATTTTCAAGCCGGAGAGCTCTGATCTCTCTCCGCTTGTTGCAGATGTTCTTCAACAAATCCTGGTTATATGAATTAACTTTCTGTAAGTCAGAATACCCAGAGTCAGAAGTCTACTGAAGACTCGGGCTAATATTGTTATTAATAACAGCACGAGCCTTGGGGGCTACACTAGTTCATTCTTTGGCATCCTAAGGAAGCATAAACTCAGATTAAATATCCTACTTCATGCTTGGGGGCTAGAGGATATGATATAAAACGCAATAGAGAAAATCGTGAGTCGGAATTCTGACTTACATGATGTTCATGTGTGAGCTTGCTCAGACACATGTTCACCTCGGTGGTAACCTTCTCGGCGAGGGTGAGTGGAATAACCGGAGGTGGTGGAAGCACACCAGCTCTAAGTCCCTCGTCGCGAAGACGGACTTGTTCAAGAAGGTCGGAGTACTTGATGTCCTCCGCCTCTTGCGCTTCTTCTTCGGCAGTGAGATTTCTCTTCTCCAGGCATTGCCGGGCCTGCTGTTGGATCTCTTCCACAGATTTCCGGGACAGGCCAAACTTGGCAAGCCCTGAATTGTTAAGGAGGTTTTCGGCAAAGGTCTCTGCAGAGGGATCATTACCCGAAGAGGGTTCACCCTTATCTAAACCTAAGCCACTCGTGGTGGCATCAGTCTGCGACTCAAGGGTCGCTGGCCCCGTGGTAGGAGCCGGATCTTCTACAACAGCTGATGAAGGAGTAATCACCGGTGTTGCAGAGGGTTGTGGGGAAGGAGTTGGAGGAGCCACGGCAGAAGAAGCTATGGTCAGCTTTGTCTGTCACAGGGGCTTCGAAGAAGTTCCCTTCCCCTTGCCCTTGATGAGCTGCTTAGCTCTGAGAATGTAATAGAATAGAAAACATTACATCTTGGAAGAAAATTCGAGTAAGGTACAAAGGTGAAAGTTGTGTTGAAAGTTACCTCTTCACGATGGGCACCTCCTTTGTGCCGACGACCACTGTCGGAGCTTTGCGCTTCCTAGGCACAATGTCCGGCAATGGGACCAATTCCGCCTCCTGAGAAAACTCTGGAGGATATCCCTCGAGTGGAGCAAATTCCGACTCGGGGAGGTCGGCAAGCTGAAAACTAGAGAACATCTTAGTATTGCAAAATAACCTAAAGGGTGAAACACATAAAGGGATTAATCATTGAAGCTTACCGAAACCAAAGGGTCTTCCGTTGTATGCATGTCCAGAGACAAGTCCGGAATCTTCCTTTCAATCCACTCCTTGATGAGCCATTTAATCTGGCTTATGTAATCTTCTGGCTTTAAAGCCTTAGGACTGATGTGGAGGGAGTCGTTCTTCGACGCCGTGATGGTGTGCATCAGACGGTCGCCGTGGTGTTGGAGAGGCTGGATCCGACGTGCGACCCAGCATTGGACTAGGTCGGATCCTTTCAAGCCCTTGTGTTTTATCAGGTATTCGATCCGCCTCTTAGCAAGGATCAGATCGTCACTAAGAGCCGGAGGGGCCTTGTCACAAGACGGTTAGGCCGTGGCGGCTCTGTTGATGAAAGACGACAAAGAAGTAGCTTTGCCGGGAGCCGGAATATCCTTATGGTAGAAGAAAGTGGCTGACCATTGTTTGACCGAGTCACTGGCAGAAATGCGAGGATAACTACGCTCGCGTCTAAGAGAAAGGCTAATAGTACCGGTAATATACGGATTACCGGCAGTGATAGAGTTTCTACGGACATGGAAGTAGAAACGAAATAAGGTGAGACTCGGCCTAATGCTGAGATACCCCTCGCACAAAGCTGCGTAAGAACTCATCTGTAAGAGAGAGTTCAGGGGAAGATGGTGGAGTTGCGCACCATAGTTATCAATTACCTCAGAAAATAATTCCGAGGGAGGAAATAACAAACCTCTGTCGAGGTGGGTGCCGAAGTGGACCCGCTCGTCGGCGCGCGGGTGGGGGATGGTTTCGCCGAAGCCGCTCCGCCAGTCGCCGACACGGAGGAGACCTTCATTCTCCACGACTTGGAGTTTCTCGTCGTCGAGAAGGCACGGGATCTAGTTTCCCCGGTTGCTTTCCTTCTCTGCCGCCGCCGCCGCTGCCAAGCCGGAAGAGGAAGAAGAAGCCATTTCTCTGGTGCGGTGACCTTAGATGGGTGGCACTAGGAAATCTGGGAGGAAGGGATAGCTCTGTGCGCTGGGAAGATGTGGAGGAGAAGAAACGGCAAGGGAACAGGTGAAGAGAGGAGAAGGATAATCCTCACCCCTTATAACCACCTACCTGCACCAAGATTCGTGCAAACCGCACTGTGTAAATGCCACGTGTCGTGGAAGGAACTGGGAAGGTCCCACGCGATGATTACGTCGCCTCGATCTCTACGTACGCATTAAAACGACGCCTCGGTTCTGCGAACGGCGGACCCACCAACGGTTGTGCTGACAGGATGTTTGTCAGATGACGTGACTTGACCATGACGAGTGTTAGATGACGTCAGAGACCAAGTTCTGGCTTAGTTTGAAATCAAGCTGGCAAATCAGAGTAACGTGTTGATAGGTCCGACTTATTTTTAAGACACGGATTGTATTTTTTGTTGTGAAGTTTCAGGAACCCTTCAAGATTCTGCAAGCCAAAGATCAAGCTAGACGATGATGAATCCGACTTTGGATCTTGGAGACTTCCGGGGGCTACTGTTGGGGATATACTTTCCGGGTATCCTCACAGTCCTCACTGACCAGGGTGGCCCACTTCGGTTTAGAGTTTTGCTTCACGGGCGACCCAGTTAGGGAAAAGAGGCGGAGTCCAATCCGGCTACGGGAAGGCCTAGAAGACTTACCGACTTAGGCCCATAGTGTTACTTGTAGTTCAAGATGTACTCTGTAACCGACTCTCAGTCATAGCAAGATAGATCTCTCCTGTAAACCCTAGGCCGGATATCTATATAAGCCATCCTAGGGAGAGCCTTTAGGGCACCCTCAATAGTCTACAATCTCAACTCGCACAGGCGAACCGTTGTAACCCATATTCCGGCTCTGCCGTATTACTGGATTGCTAGCAGGAGTAGGATCCGCCCAAAGCCGGATTCGAACCTGGGTAAACTGGTGTGCTCACCGTCTTGGAACACCGTACGTCTCAAACCCCCCTCTTCCGCACGCCTTGAGGACCCCCTCATGGTGTACTTGTCATCAATCCGATGATAGCGGCCACACCACCTAGTGGCGCGGCCTAGGCTGGCCCGCGCCAGGGGGTGGTGTGGGCCCCCTGTGGACCATCTCCACTCCTCGTTCTAGCAGTCTTCGTCTTCTGGAAAAATAGGATTTTCCATATATTTTCCCGGATTTTCGGATCTTCGCTAATTTTGCCTCCAAACAGCACCTTTTCCATCAGAATCCTGACTGCAGCGGTCCATGCTCCAAAAGTCATCGACCATGCAAAAACATGTAAAATAATATAAGTATCATCTCTTAATATGAAATATATCAATGAATAACAGTAAATTATGATATAGAATAGTGATGCAAAATGGACGTATCAACTCCCCCCAAGCTTAGACTTCGCTTGTCCCCAAGCGAAACTGAACTCAATAAACATGACCTTAGGTTTATGGAGTGAAGAGTCGATAAAAGAATACGGATAAGAAGCATCACATTCATCAATACATAAGTCATAATAGAAGACAACTCACTATTATGTAACTTAACTTGCAATAAGTAAAGGAAACACAATAAAGATACATAAAGTAAATCATAATTGGTAATGGCAAACTTAGCTCTTGGTCAAAGAATAGTTGACAATTCGCTAGAGTTCACAAATAACTGGTTTTCAATGATAGCTTTCAAAGTAGTAGTCACCAGGATAAGAGCAAAGTGCAAAATAAGGAACATAAGAAACATGATTGAATAAATCATCATATGAATGAATAAATCATCATATGAATGAATAAAACACAACAACTCAAAATACTTGCTGAGATAGAAGGGAATAGGTTTACTGACTCAACTAAAAAGTAAAGAAAGGCCCTTCGCAGAGGGAAGCAGGGATTTCAAGTTTCATAAAGAGCTTCCAAAAATTATGGTACTTACTAGCTTTCAGCTCTCATTGCCCCTATCATAGGCATCTTTAGGTGATTAAGGTTAAAGTACACAACTAAGAGGATATGCTTGACAAGTTATAAGTTGAAATCTCATGCCCCTTACTTACGAGTACCGAACCTCATGCTACTCAACTTTAGTCACAAGTAAGCTCTTGTCATTGTAAATACATATGTATCATAGAGAACCGCCAATGGGGTACCCCTTGCACATGATACAGGAGCTATCCCATAATCAAAATGACAAGGCAAGCAGACAATGTGCATCTCGGTGATCCTTTTGTTTGCTATTTGCATAGGTTTTTATTGAGCATGCTTCATAGAGTGCTCATTATGGTTATGCTGCAAGTTTCCACCATGATTAGGAATGGCTTAGGCTAGCGGCCCAGACGTTTCTCTAACACACATATAAAATCCATGATCTTACAAGCAAAAGAATCATGATATCAATGGAATATAAGTGCAATGTTGAAAGCGTTCCCCATGATACATGGTTCTGCTAACTTCAACTTATAAAGTGCAAGCATATGCGCAACAGAGATGGACAGAATGGTTCAAGTTTATTAAGTGCAAGAAAATAAGGTGTGCCATCAAGTTCGTGAGAGCTTTAATCACTAATTTTCTCATAACAAGTTTAATTTGGAAGGTAGATAAAAACAAGAATTTACTTGGAATAGCAATAATGCTAATAGGTAGGTATGGTGGACACAAGTGGCATAGGTTTTGGTTTAAGGATTGTATGCACGAGAAGCATTCCCTCTCAGTACAGGTTTTTGGCTAGCAAGGCTGGGTAGCAAGCATAAGAGTTGAAGGAAATAAACAAACATACAAGTGATAAAAACAAACAAGCAATCTTCCTTGGAAGCATAAAAGATCTTAACTAGAGAATACTAAACTTATGAGCAAATCAAGAAAGAAATATGATGAAATTATATTTCTTTAAGAGTACTTTTATCTTTTTCATTCAATTCTCAAAATAGTGTTGCTACTGACCGAGCTAGGTTTTCCAAAACCAACTAAATCAACTCCATGATCTCAAAGTGATACCAATACTAATGGCAAGATCAATCATATAACCATGAATTGAAAACTAACATAAGATATGCAAAAGAATGAATGATAGAACTTCTCATTAATATTCCATAGCGGCTACTCACACTAAGGGATACATAGATATCTAACAAGAGGGGAACACTTCCTTAATGCAAACCATCCTACATGATAACTTTTCTATTCATGATATGACTCTACTAACAAGGTAAAAAAGATAGAAGATAGTAATGTGATACCGCAACACTCCCCCAAGCTTCGAACAAACCAAGGGGATGCCAAAACCTTATGACGAATTACTCCTTCGGTGGTGGTGGTATCCTCTTGTCATCGTCCGAATTCTAGGGTAAGGGCTCCCCATCAACAAAGGACATCTTGGTCTCCAGCATCCTCAAACTTGCAGCAGCACTTATGAGTTTAAACCTAACCTCGTACTCATAGTTTTGATTTTGAACGTCGTAGAGATGTGCTTGCAATTGGTTGGTTGTTTGGCGGAGTGAGAGGACTTCATCCCTGAGATCAACAGTCTCCTTTTGGTGCTCGGCGATGAGTTCGGAGCAAATCTTATGGATAATATCCACTTCGCGTTTCGCCATCTTCTTGTACCTAAAGACTTCTTGCTCCAGTGTTTCCATCCTGTCCTCCAGACTTCCTTCACCTTAAGGGCCTTGAACCTCCTTTATTCGTACCTCTCCATCTTCAAGCAACAACTCCTTGGGATGAATCTTCAACTCTCTCATGTATGGATTGATGATATCCGCAGAAGAATCTTCCTTGGCTAATCTAGAGGAAGACATTGTGGCTCCAAATCTAGAACTCTACTTGTCAGAAACAGATCGAAACGAAAACACAATGAGAACACGATATACGAACCTCGGGGGATCCGGGGGATTATATATTACAAAGTTTCACAACAAAAGGAAGGTACTGGGAGAAAACGGGTCTGAGACGGAGGCCGAGGTGGCCACACCACCTGCTGGCGCGGCCAGGGGGGCCGCACCAGGGGGTGGTGTGAGCCACCCTGGCTCCATTTCCGTCCCTCTTTCACTTTGTAACTTCCCTTGTTGGATAAAAACTCCAAAAATATAACTGGATAGAATTTTCGCGGAACTTTTCTTACCAGAACTGTTACCTATTCGAAAAAGGACTCTGCAGGTCTCTGAATTTGGTCTTTGATAAATTTTTCCAGAGTTATAACTTGAAAAGCATCAACATCTTCATTGTAAGAATCCCCAGCAATATAGTGCTTCAGTCGCTGCCCATTCACCACTTGTGTAGTGTTATCTTTTAAATAAGAAATTTTTATTGCTCCTGAACGGTAAACTTCTTCAATAACGAAAGGTCCTTCCCATTTTGACAGTAGTTTCCCTGCAAAAAATCTAAGACGAGACCTATACAATAGAACTTTCTCACCAACATGGAATTCTCTCTTTAGTATTCACTTGTCATGCCATCTTTTAACTTTTTCCTTAAAGAGTGTAGCATTCTCATATGCTTCACTCCTCCATTCATCCAACAAACTTAAGTCAAATAATCTTTTTTCACCAGCAAGCTTACAATCTCTATTAAGTACTTTAACTGCCCAATAAGCTTTGTGTTCTAATTCTAAAGGTAGGTGACAAGCTTTCCCATAAACCATTTTATAAGGAGACATCCCCATGGGGTTTTTATAGGCAGTCCTATAAGCCCATAAAGCATCATTCAACTTTTTAGCCCAATTTTTCCTAGACCTATTAACGGTATTTTGCAAGATGGATTTAATTTCTCTATTTGATAACTCTACTTGTCCACTAGTTTGGGGATGATAAGCTGAAGGGATTCTATGATTAACATCATATTTAGCAAGGGTCTTTCTAAAACCACCATGAATGAAATGAGAACCTCCATCAGTCATAAGATACCTAGGCACTCCAAACCTAGGAAAGATAACATCCTTAAGCATTTTTAGAGAGGTCTCCCCATCAGCCCTCTTCGTAGGTATAGATTCCACCCACTTAGTGACATAATCAACGACAACAAGAATATGAGTATAACCTTTTGAGGGAGGAAAAGGACCCATAAAGTAAAATCCCCAACAATCAAAGGGTTCAATAACTAGAGAGTAGTTCATAGGCATTTCATTGCGTCTAGAAATATTACCAACACGTTTACACTCCTCACAAGATAAAACAAATTTTCTTGCATCTTTAAAAAGGGTAGGCTAGTAGAAACCTGATGGTAGCACCTTTTTTGCAGTTCTATCTCCTACATGATGTCCTCCATAAGCACTACCATGACATTTACGCAATATCTCCTTTTGTTCATATTCTAGAACACATCTTCGCATAATACCATCCACTCCTTTATATAAATTTGGGTCATCCCCAAAATAATGCCTCGAATCGTAAAAGAACTTCCTTCTTTGCTGAGCTGTGAAAGTGGGAGGCAAATACTTGGAGACAATAAAGTTAGCATAATCGGCATACCAAGCCAACTGTTCATTTGGGAAACTATCATTTGGGAAACTATCATTTGGCAAATACTGTTCATAATCGGCACCTGGTGGCGCGACCTAGGTTGGCCCATGCCAAGGGGTGGTGTGGGCCCCCTGTTGGCCCATCTCCACTCCTCCTTCTGGTAGTCTTCGTCTTCTGGAAAAATAGGATTTTCCATATATTTCCTGGATTTTCTGATCTTTGCGAATTTTGCCTCCAAACAGCACCTTTTCCATCAGAATCCTGACTGCAGCGGTCCATGCTCCAAAAGTCATCAACCATGCAAAAACAGGTGAAATAACATAAGTATCATCTCTTAATATGAAATATATCAATGAATAATAGTAAATTATGATATAGAATAGTGATGCAAAATGGACGTATCAGTGGGATGCCAGGCCCACACGTGGCAGGAGCTGCCTTTTGCTGATTCTCTTTTCCATTTTCTAGGGTGACTTTCTCCTAGGTCAATTCCCTCCGGGGTTTTGGCCTAATGAGAAAGTTGCCCTATAAATTTTAATTTTAATATTTATTTAGAATATATTAATTCACAATTAACATATAATAAATATATATTATAAATTGTCATTTATCCGAAACACCTTTCGATCCTTTTCTTTTATTCTTTCTCCGAACAACTTTGGATCTCTCCCTGGAACAATTCCATATTTTCTTTCTCGACTATGATTCCAACTTAAAGATGATATCTATCTCATCATACCCTTAAGTGTATCTCCCCACGGCTTGGGAATGGCATAGACATGATCTCTATCAATGATTAGCAGCAGAATCGGGATGCCCATATTGACCCATGTACATTCCATGATGACGATGTCATTTGAATAGTAAACATCGAGTCCAATTCCCTTTGTTTCTTCGATACGACTTGTCTGAGATCTGGTCGTTTGGTATCTCTTCAACTCCTGAAGTGCAGCATCTGCTTCGTCTGTCCATACAAATTTCTCCGCCTTTTTAAGCAACTTATAGAGTGACATTGCCTTCTCTCCAAGTTGGCTGATGAATTGTCTTACTATTGCAACGCAGTCTGTGAGCCGTTGGATGTCCTTCAAGCATGTCAGGCATTTGATATTGAGGATGGCCTTGATATTCTCCAGGTTTGCCTTGATTCTGTGATGCAAAATGATAAATCCCAACAATTTTCCGGCTGGAACCCAGAAGACACACTTCTTAGGGTAGCATCATGTTGTACTTTCATAGGTTATCGAAGGTTTCTTGTAAATTGCTGATGAGATCATTTCTTTTCTTTGACATCATTGTTGAAAGAACAATTCATGATTTCCCACGTTTTGTGTGTTAGATAACAATACCATGGATGATTCAAATGTGCACTATGTGTTGCAGGAAGTTTTGAGAGTTTTGGGGGCCGGATTATCCGCCCCCATCATGGGCCGGATAATCCGGCCAGACCACCTTGGGCAAAGATGGCTCTACACAAGTCTCTGTCTGGGGGCGGATTTTCCCCCGGAAAATTCTGGCTCTGGGGCGGATTTTCTCCCTCGACCGGATAATCCGGCCCTCTGGTTGGGCGGATAATCCGGCCCTAGGGAAATCGCCCAAGTGAGATCCTGCACAAGCTTTTGTCTGGGGGCGAAATTTCCCCTGGATATTCCGTGGCTGGGGCAGATTTTTTCAGCAGCCGGATAATCCAGCCTTTCCCTAGGGCCGGATAATCCAGTCCCAGAAGAAATTGTGAAGGGCAAGTCTGCGTGAGCTTCTATCTGTGGCCGGTTTTTGTGCCGAATAATCCGAGTCTAGGGCGGAGTTTTCCCCAGGCCGGATAATCCGCCCCCCACTTGGGCCGGATAATCCAGCCCTCGAAAGCTCCAACGGCTTGGTTTTGGAAGGGGTATAAATATCCCTTCTTCCCCAACGAGCAGAACTCTGGATTCATTTGAAATTGTTTAGACCCTTTGCAAGAGCTCCCATTTTAGATCTCCCACTCCAACCACCCGAAGGCTTCGATCTTTGGGGGAATTGAAGGAGGAGAGAATCATCATCATCATCACGAATCAAGCACATCAACTCCTCTCCATTCATTTGGAGAAATCCCTGATCTAGTATTCTTGTCAATATCTAGATCTTGTTCTTTGTTATTGATAACTTGTTCTTGTGGCAGCTTGTTGTCATTTCGGGAGCCTCCAAGTTAATTGTGAAGTTGTGCCCTGCTAGTTGTGTAAAGGCGCCGGTACCCGCCTCGAAGGGTCCCTATAGTGGAAAGGTGGATCAGGCCTTTGGTGGCGGGATCCATCGGAGAACAGGGTGAGGCCTATTGTGGCGTGGTGGTCTTAGTACCGCCCACCCCTCCAACATAGACATACTTCCCTTAACAAGGAAGGAACTGCGGTAAAACAAATCCTGTGTTTCCGCGTGCTTCACTATGGTTTACCTGTTCCTCTTCCACTCGCTCTTTACTCGCTAGTATGTAGGTTTGCATATAGGAAAATTCCACCTAATAGTTTATCTAGAGAATTTACCCTTTGTGTTAAGCCTAAAATTGATAAAGCATTAAAATTTGAAGTAGCACCTATTCAACCCCCCTCTAGGTGCCCATACGATCCATTTCAATTGGTATTAGAGCCCCGGCTCTTTATTTGGGCTTAACCGCCTAAGAGTAGTATGGGTACCAAGGGAGATGGGAATGAGGCTGTGGATAAGGTCACAATGGATGACCTCAAGACGTTGGAAACAACCTTGTTGAAATCCTTTGAGGCCAAGATGGAGGAGATGAATCAAATGATTGCTCGTCTCACATCATCCATAGCCCCATCTCCATCCTCCTCTGAGGCAGCCACACCATCGTCGAAGGAAAAGGCTAACACCGATCCAAGGATGATGATGCAGAAGGTGAAAAACTTAATGGTTCCACCTCCAAGAAGGGAAGTGGTAAGGAGGAATATAGTGAGGTTCGTCACGTATATTCCCTCGACCCACCTATCCCTCATCCTCATATAAACAATAGGGGTGATCCACCCAAGCTTACTGCATCCTCTTTCAATCAATGGCAATTCTTAATGAAGTCTCATGTTTGCAGCTCCTCTATTGAACTTTGGAGGATTATTGAAGAGGGTCTTCATATTGGAGATCATACCAACCTGACAAGAAGAGAAGTTGTGGATATCCAATTGAATGCCACTGCTCTCCACATGATACAACTCGGTGTGGGTCCCAAGGACATGCCCCACATTGAGCATCTCAACACTGCTAAAGAAGCTTGGGATGCCCTCACTGATCTCTTTGTTGGGAATGAAAGCATGAGAAGGAATAGGTATGATGCCCTTAGTAATGAAGATGAGGGATTCTACATGTTGTATGGTGAAAACCATCAAGACATGTATAGAAGACTCAAGGGCATCCAAACAACATTTAGAAAGCATGGAGCCACTCACATTGATGATGCGTGGATAAAAAGAAAATATGTGAGTGCCTTAATGCCTTTCGAGCCAACAGACTTGAAGAGCTTGCAATGTAGAAACAACTACCATCAAATGGCATCCAATGAAGTCATGCAAGAAATGGCGTCATTCAAAGTTGCTTCAAAGAATGGTGAAGATGCCTAGGCTCGTGCCATTGGAATGCAAAAGGGTGTCAATGTTGCTCTAAAAGCTAATGTTGTTGAGCAAGAGGAGTATGAAAGAGCTTTTGAGGGGGCCTGCATGGACTGTCCCAATGAAGTCAAACGTGTTCATGGTGAGTACATGGCGTTTTATGCAAGGAACTTTTGGAAGGATCCTTCCAAGGCCAAGTCAGAACTCGAGCGCAAGAATGGGTCAAGTGGAAGAAGAGAAAGTGGCCCAAAACTGAGAACATGCTACAGTTGTGGAGATAGGATGCACTTTGTAGCCGAGTGTCCTTATAAAAATAGAGAAGACAATGGTGGCAGGCTCATTCTTAAAGAAAAATCCAAGGCACCAAAGAAGAAGCCATTTATTAAAAAGAATGGCCCCTACAAGAAGCAACCCAAGATCGTCTTGGTGGCACAAGAAGAATACTCCTCTGCAAGTGAAGATGAAGAGGATGAAGATAGTTCTCACGAGGTGGCTGCTATAGCCACCACATCGAGTCCATCATCTCTCTTCGACTCACCAAATGAAAACGTCATCAACAATAACGGCACTTGCCTTATGGCAAGAGGGTCCGAGGTAACAAGTTCTAGCTCTTCATTTCCTAAGACTAACATAAATTTGGATATGGATGATCATGCTAGTCTTAAAATGAAAGAAGAAGTTATTGCCTTGGACAATTTTTTCACTAACCTGCAAGGTGAGCACAAACTTCATTTTGATGCTCTTATGAGTTAACTTGCTCAAGCCGAAGATCTTCTTGAAGAAAAGGGCCTAATCGAAAGAGAAGATGCCTCGGAGATAGCCTCTTTGAAAAATTCCTTGGAAGAAGAAGAGGAAGCTCGAGTATCTTTGGAAGAGAGACTCGAATCCATTGAGGAGTCACAAGAAGAAGTTGTAGCTCAACTTATCAAAGAACATGACAATGCTCTTGCCAAGGTAAAGAAACTAAAGAAAGAAAAGATTGAATTTGGGGATGCTCATGCTAGACTCTCGGAGAAGTTTGATAAACTTGGTAGTGCTCACAAGGCATTGGAGAGTGATCACTCGAATCTAAATGAGTCTCATTACCAGCTCCAAACTCAATTGAAGTTGTATGATGTGCCAAGCACCTCCACATCATCCTATGGAAAACAAGGACTTGCAAGAGGTTCTCAACACAAAGGTAAAGAAGTCTTAGACGAGATACTGAGAAAGCAAAGGACAAACAATGGAAAAGAAGGTCTTGGTTATATCCCCAAGACAAAGAACAAGAAAAATAATAATAATAATAATAAGAAGAGCAAGACTGCTCAAACAAAGACTAGCACCACCACCAATGACAAGTCTAATTATGATGGTGTTGCAGGGGCTAACAATCCTAACTTTGAGTTATATTGCGATCATTATGGTGATGTGTATGCTAGTTATGTAGGTTCTTATGATTGTTACATTCCTTGGTCTATTTGGGTCCCCAAGACCCTTGTCACTAACATGAAAGGACCCATTGAAAAATGGGTACCTAAAACCAAGAAGTAACTTTCTTGCAGGGCTATGCTTCTGGTGGGTCTAAATGGGTACTCGATAGCGGATGCACGAGTCACATGACCGGAAGCAAGGAGATCATCACAGAGATGCAGCCAAATCATGATCATATAACTGTCTCCTATGGTGACAAGTCAAAATCTGAGGTATTGGGTCTCGGCAAAGTCGTGGTGGCTCACGATATCTCTCTCGCGGACATCATGCTTGTTGAGACCCTCGGGTACAATTTACTCTCAGTTCACGCCCTTGGTAAGATGGGATTTGCAATTTTTATTGATGCTGATTTGGTGGTACTCTTGTGGAGCAAGTCTCTAAAAGTCGCTTTTGTGGGATATGTCGAAAATGACCTATATGTGGTGGACTTTTTGGGGGAAAACTACTACAGGCCTGATGTGTCTTTTTGGAAAGGCTGACGTGGGTTGGTTATGGCATCGCCGACTAGCCCATGTCAATATGAGAACTTTGCAAAGTCTCCACAAGGGCGGCCACATCCTTAGACTAAAAGAAAATGTCTCCTTTGCCAAAGATCGTGTTTGTAGGGCTTGTGTTGAAGGGAAAATGCATGAATCTCCTCATCGAAGGAAGACTATTATCTCATCAAAAAGGATCTTAGAGCTCCTTCATGTGGACTTCTTTGGTCCTCCATCTCATGTGGGAAGAAGTACTATCTAGTGATTGTTGATGATTACTCAAGATACACTTGGGTTTATTTCTTCAAGTTGAAGAGTGAAACTCAACAAACACTCATCGACTTCGCCAACGAGGTTCAACGTCAACACAACGTCCCTATTCTGGCTATAAGAAGTGATAATGGCTCTGAGTTCAAGAACTACACCTTAAATGAGTTCCTAAGTGAAGAGGGGATAAGACATCAATATTCCGCTACGTACACCCCTCAACAAAATGGTGTAGCCGAGAGGAAGAATCGGACTCTAATGGATATGGCAAGGTCAATGCTAGCTGAATTCAAGTATCCATATAACTTCTGGGCTGAAGCAATCTCAACCGCGTGTCATTCATCCAACCGGTTATACCTCCGTAAATTCTTGGACAAGACTCCTTATGAAATACTTACCAGTAACAAGCCAAACATCTCATACTTTCGGGTTTTCGGGTGTAAGTGTTTCTTTCTCATCAAGGGAGTTCGTTTATCTAAGTTTGAGTCTAAGGCTCTAGAAGGTATTTTTGTTGGTTATGGTGCCGAATCCCACACTTATAGAGTCTACAATAAGCTCTCCGGAACTGTTGTAGAATCTTGTAGTGTGGTGTTCGAAGAAAATGACGGCTCCCGTGCGGGGCAAGTTGATTTTTGTGATGCAGATGTTGAAATACCCCAAGATTCCATAAGAAGAATGGGCGTGGGATTTTTCCGCCCCATTGAGTAACCCCTTGTGGCGGATCGGGAAGGACAATGCTCTACTCATGAAGATCCCTGATCTACACATATTCATCATGTTCCAACCACGGGAGTAACTTCTACACCATCTCCATCAACTGCTGAAGGTCAATATTTTCCAGCAAGCTCTAGGCCAGATTATCCGGTTGACACCGAATTATCCGGCCAACCCCATCCTGATGAACAACCTGCTCCTGGTGTTGAAGAAGTCGCTACAAGCTCCAGGCCGGATTTTCTGGCGGACCCCGGATTATTCGGCCCCTCGCCAGATCAAGCAAATCCCAGGCAGCCTGATAAAACTGCAACAAGCTCTCCCAGGCCCGATTTTCCGGCCACCCCCTCGGCCGGATTATCCGGCCCTGGTTCACCAGTTGTTCAGCAGCCTCCTGTTACGGCTGCTGACTCTCCTCAAGGACATGCTTCATCACCTCCTACTACTGTTAACCCGGATTCTAATCAAGGAGAAGCAAATGATTCCAATGAAGATTCAAGTGATGAAACTATTCCACCAAGAAACAACAAACTTATTGAACTTCGTCGCCAGGCTCGTGCTGATCGGAACCTTGAGTTAAGGGGTCACACCCTCGACAAGGTTGTAGGTGACCTTCGACGAAGGGTTTCTACAAGAAGGGAATTGACAAGTTTTGGTGAGCATCAAGCTCACATCTCAATGGTGGAACCTAAGAAAGTTTTTGAAGATCTTGAAGATCCGGACTGGGTTGTTTCTATGCATGAAGAATTTAATAACTTTGAGTGCAACAAGGTCTAGAAACTAGTGGAGAAGCCCAAGGAGTGTCGCAATGTTATCGGCACTAAATGTATATTTAAAAACAAGCAAGATGAACATGGCATTGTTGTGAGGAACAAGGCGATATTAGTGGCACAAGGCTATTCCCAAGTTGAGGGCATTGACTTCGGTGAAACCTACGCTCCAGTGTCTCATCTTGAGTCCATCCGTATCCTTCTTGCTTATGCTGCTCATAACAATTTTAAATTGCAGCCAATGGACGTCAAGAGTGCTTTCCTTAATGGTCCTCTACATGAGTTGGTATATGTAAAGCAACCCCCGGGATTTGAGGATCCTAACTTCCCGAACCATCTCTACAAACTCGATAAGGCACTCTATGGCCTTAAACAAGCCCCATGTGCGTGGTATGAGAACCTTAAAGAGCTTTTGCTAGACCATGGCTTCGAAGTTGGGAAAATCGATCCCACTCTTTTTACTAAGAAGGTTAAGGGGGAGCTCTTCGTATGCCAACTATATGTAGACAATATCATCTTTGGTTCTACTAATAAAGCTTTTAATGATGAATTTTCAAAGCTTATGACTGACAGGTTTGAGATGTCTATGATGGGGGAATTAAGGTTCTTTCTTGGATTCAAGATCAAGCAACTTAGAGAAGGAACCTTCATCAATCAAGCAAAGTACATCCAAGACATGCTCAAGAGATTCAAGATGACGGATCTTAATGGTGTCGCCACTCCGATGCAAACAAAATGTCACCTTGAACTTAACCCCCATGGTAAAGATGTGGACCAAAAGGTATACCGGTCCATGATCGGCTCTCTTCTTTACCTCTGCACATCTAGACCCAATATTGTGTTGAGTGTGCGGGTGTGTGCAAGGTATCAAGCAGCTCCTAAAGAAAGCCACTTAGTGGCGGTCAAGAGGATCTTTCGATATTTGGTTCATTCCCCTAACTTTGGTCTATGGTATCCCAATGGCTCCAATTTCTCTCTATGTGGTTATACTGATTCAGATTGGGCTGGTGATAAGGATGATTGGTAATCCACTTCTGGAGCTTGTTAATTCTTGGGAAGATCTCTAGTATGTTGGTCATCTAAAAAGCAGAATTGTATATCTCTCTCCACCGCCGAAGATGAATATGTTGCTGCTGCTAGTGCTTGCACTCAATTATTATGGATGAGGCAAACTTTAAAGGAATACGGTGTCAATTGTGACAAAGTGCCTCTTTTATGTGATAATGAAAGTGCAATCAAAATTGCGTACAATCCAGTACAACACACAAGGACAACGCATATTGAGATTCGGAATCATTTTATTCGAGACCATGTTGCTCGAGGCGATATTGATCTCTCTTTTGTGAGCACGAAGAACTAACTTGCTGATATTTTCATGAAGCCACTTGATGAAGCAAGATTTTGCTACTTGAGGAATGAGCTAAATATCATTGATTCCGGGAGTTTGTCTTGATTACCCATGCACTCACTCATACATCTCAGTCTTATTTGGTCTAGATGTGGGCATGGATATAGGGGGAGTGTGGTCCTAATTAATTGGGCCAACCCTCCCCCCATAATGCCAAAAGCAAGATAAATCATTTCTCTTAATATCATTTTGTGATATGTGAGCTTATTGATGAGTATTGGTCGTGAACCCAAGATATATCTTCGCGGTGTCACACCATACACTCCAACAAGGTGGCTTCGGCCACCGCCCTCTCCCTTGAGGAGAATTGGATTTTTGTGGATCTTTTTAGTTGCTTTTGCTCATCTCATGTTCTTATGGGAATCACACTCAATTTTGGCTCTTATTTGATTTGGTTCTTGCAATTTTGAGTGTATAGTACCATCTCAGTTTGGCTCTCTTAATCCTAAACCTTTCCCTACCCCTAAGCCATCTATTCTTGCACACAAGTCCCTTGAACACCTTGTGGGGGTGTTGTTTGGGGACACGCAGGCCTGAATCTATGTACAACAGAAATTCAGATTTGAGGCCAGATAATCCGGCCCAAGTGTAGGCCGGATAATCTGGCCCTGGCGGATTTCATCTTAAAGGGCAGGGATCGGGGGGAAGGGCTCATAACGAGCAGCTCTTCTCCCCCAACCCTCTCCTCCTCCTCAGCCGCCGCCTGCCGTCCCCCACCTTCCCTGGAGCCTCTCCGACCACCGGATTTTCCGGGCCTCCCCGGATCTTCTTCTCCGCGCCTCCGGGTACCTTCTCCTTCGTGTTCTTCCTCCAATGAGTGAGGGTAACTCCCTCTCTCCCCATCTTTGGCTAGATGTGTCATTTGTTGGGTGGAACGTTGTCTAGAAAGATGTGGTTTCGCATAGAACTCGTAGACTTGAAGTTTCTAGGCCCGATCTACCTTTTGCATTCAATCTAGGTGAAGTCGAAAATTCCTGCCAGGGTCGGATTATCCGCCCCTGGCCAGGCCGGATAATTCGGTTGACAGATTCAACTCTGGTTCAGTTTCACCATATTGTGTGCATTGAGTAGATTTGACTTATGAACTATTTGACTATTTTTCCATGCTCTCTCCTGGACTTGTGTGTATGCTTATCCCCATGATATCTCTCTTATTCTATTCACAGGTGGTTCAAGTGCTCCCAAGACTTACAAGCGTCGTCCTCGCACTATCTATTTCAGGGTAGACAGTCAGGGCAATACAGTGGACAAAGTTGAGCTGAGGAGAAGAGAAAAAGAGGCTGAACACATGGCAGAACAAGAGAAGCGGGAGAGATCTAGGAGGGGTGTGTCCAAGAGGAAGGGCAAAGAGCCCAAGATCAACTAGAAGGCTATGGATCCTGTCACTTATTCCTCTATCAATCACCGTGATTCTGAGCTAGGGATTATCGCTTTTCGTGTGCTGAACAGAAAGGGATTTATGAAGATGTGTATGCCAGGCTGAACATTAGGCCTATGCACCCGTTGGTTCTTGCTGTGGCTCTGGAGAAGCCCCACCTTGTGGATGCAATGTATGTGGCTGAGCGGATGGGGCTGCACCATCTCATGGCTCTCCAGTGCTCATATGACTCTGAAGTGGTGAAGCAGTTCTTTTCCACTTTGGTTATTTGTGGAGATGAGCATCGCACTATGAAGTGGATGACTCATGACAGGCCTATGACTGCTGATTTCTATGTGTTTGCTGAGGTTCTTGGATACTCTTTCCGCAGTAGGGATAGGGCCAGTGGCCACCGCATCATCACACAGCTGAAGCCCAACAAAGATGCAGCTCTCTCTCCTTGCACTGTGGACAATGGCATTGTGGGCACTCTTGCTGGTCTTGCTCCTATCTATGCTGCCTTAGTGGGCCTCTTCCGTGACTTCATCACTCCGAGTGGAGGCAACAATGATAGCATCCATGGTCACCTTGTCCAGCTCCTTTAATTCTCTCATGAGGTTGCCTCGTGCGAGGATGAGTCAGTGCAGTACAAGCTGGATGTGATGGATTTCATCTACCATGAATTGACTGATGCTATGTTCAACCATCTGTCCATTCCATATGCACCCTATATTATGATGATCATCAGGCACCTGCTTCCCTCTGAAGTTTTCATAATTGATGTTGTGCATAAGGCAAAGAAGATCTACAATAAGTCTCGGAAGGCCTCTCACCCCTCTTCTGCTCCTGAGGCTCTCATGAGGGATGCTCACAGGCCTCCAGTGCCTCCCGTTGCTCGTGAGATCAAGCAGCTAAACTGGTTCTAGCGCCACATTCTTTGCATGGGCGTGGACACACGCAAGGGACAGTATGAGGCCTACAAGAAGCACCATGAGTTGGCTCACTCTCAGCAGCTCATCCTTCACCATGTGAATGGTGCCTCTGGTGCTCCCCCGGCTCCTAATCCTCCCACACCATATGCCCGGTGGAACTCCTCTTCTAGGCTAAACTATGGAGAGCTGGAGCGTCACTTGTTTCCTTCTGCGCCCACCACTGATGATGAGGACAATGACACTGAGGAGCTTGAGGATGAAGATGATGATGGGAACGAGGACGAGGACTACGAGTGATTCCTTGGGGCGCTACCATCGCTCTTCTTCCTTTTTGGTGTCTCGATGCCAAAGGGGGAGAAGTAGTTCTATTAGGTCTTCAAGGATTTGCATGGGTCGGGCACAAGCATTTGCATCTTTTCATTCGCCGTTTTCTTGCTTGTGTCCATTTAGCGTTAAACTTTATTTGTGGTTTGTGGTTTGTTTGAGACTTTGTGTCGGTGGAAGTCTAGATTTATCTCATGAATTATGCCTATGGATTCATTTATTCATATCCTATTATGCTGGTAATCTATCTCAAGGAATGCGCGTATATTGGTTATCACGTTGATAATTGTGGATATTTCAAGGACACCTCTCTCGTTATCTCAGTGGTATGATTATGTTGTTTTTATTTCAATGGAATAGACTTTCACCTACTTGTGTGCATTTGTATTCAAATGCAAATCTCTAATATGCACACATTGATGGGGAGTCTCTTCCATGTTTTGTTGGAGGTCTTTTAATCCTTCTTGCAAATCCTAGTATTGTCATCTAACACCAAAAAGGGGGAGATTGAAAGAACAATTCATGATTTCCCAGGTTTTGTGTGTTAGATAACAATACCATGGATGATTCTAATGTGCACTAAGTGTTGCAGGAAGTTTTGAGAGTTTTGGGGGCCGGATTATCCGCCCCCATCATGGGCCGGATAATCCGGCCAGACCACCTTGGGCAAAGATGGCTCTGCGCAAGTCTCTGTCTGGGGGTGGATTTTCCCCCGGAAAATTCTGGCTCTAGGGTGGATTTTCTCCCTAGACCGGATAATCCGGCCCTCTGGTTGGGGCGGATAATCCGGCCCCAGGGAAATCGCCCAAGTGAGCTCCTATGCAAGCTTCTGTCTATGGGCCGAATTTCTCCCGGATATTCCGTGGCTGGGGCGGATTTTTCTAGCAGCCGGATAATCCGGCCTTTCCCTAGGCCGAATAATCCAGTCCCTAGAAGAAAGTGTGAAGGGAAAGTCTGCATGAGCTTCTGTCCGTGGCCGGTTTTTGTGCCGGATAATCCGAGTCTAGGGCGGAGTTTTCCCTAGGCCGGATAATCTGGCCCCCACTTGGGCCGAATAACCCGGCCCTCGAAAGCTCCAACGGCTTGGTTTTGGAAGGGGTATAAATATCCCTTCTTCCCCAACGAGCAGAACTCTAGATTCATTTGAAATTGTTCAGACCCTTTGCAAGAGCTCCCATTTTAGATCTCCCACTCCAACCACCCGAAGGCTTCGATCTTTGCGGGAATTGAAGGAGGAGAGAATCATCATCGACATCACGAATCAAGCGCATCAACTCCTCTCCATTCATTTGGAGAAATCCTTGATCTAGTATTCTTGTCAATATCTAGATCTTGTTCTTTGTTATTGATAACTTGTTCTTGTGGCAGCTTGTTGTCATTTCGGGAACCTCCAAGTTTATTGTCGTGGTGGTGTCACGGCAGATGCCACGGCAAATGCACTAGGGGAACCCAGGGAGGGATAGTGTGGTGATTCCACACACGATAGCTTTGTATTTGATTCTCTTGCAAGGTTTACAAGTGCTCCTTGAGCTGTATTGGGGAGAGGAGGAAGAACTCTCTTACTCTCACCGCTAGCTAGCCCTCAGGAACCAAGTAAAACTCAACCAGTTCAAGACCAACCCTTTCTACAGAAGCCCTAGCCCTCCTTATATAGGGGTGGCTAGGTCTCTAATTAGGGCATACGTGGAGGCATATTCTAGGGAATATGCCTCCTCCCAAAATAGTAAGCCGACCGGGTCACTTTTCCCCCGCGTCACCCATGCAGAGGCTACGTGAGCCTCTGTGGCGCATGCGTCATCCGACATAGGCTTCCTCACCTTTGTCGGCCACGCCTCGGTGGTCCTGCCTCTGTCCGCTTCGCTCACGCTCTGCGCATAGTGGTCACCTTTGACCAACGAGATACCTTTCTTCTCTTACAAGCCTAACATGACCCAGATCCTACATGGTTGATCCGGCCATACCTGTTCCTGCATACAAGTTAGATAGATCTTACCGACATACGGCTTAAGTCGGTTGAGACCAAGTTAGGTGGACGCCCCCTAGTTCGGGTTACTCCGTGATTCGGCCTGCCTTGAGGTGACTCGGCCTTTATACCCCGGCGTGACCCTACCCGGGGGTATCCCCCCAACATTAGTCCCTGAAGCTGGTGCGGTCTTAGCTGCCTTAGCCGCTAAGGCCACAGCAGGTTCAACTTCACTGAGCTTTGTGTTCCTCTTCTTAGTTACCTCCTATCTCGGATTCTATGGGTTCACTTTCCCTTGGCACATTCCAAGTTTTTACTTGCTGGCCGGGTTACCACATATCCAACCGGGTCATCCTTCCTTCTCTCGTACGCTTCCCCACGTGGAGGCTAATCATCACATCGCCTCATTTTAAGGGCCAGCTATAGTAACCACCGCAGTAATTGTCGGTTTTCACTGTAGCGCATGTCACATCGTGCCTGCCTCCTCGTTAACTGCATCATACCGTCACGTCATGGGATCCGCTGCACCCTGTGGCCCTTCGTGTGGCTCGATGCTGATTGGTCAATCCAGATTGTACACGGCCACACGGTGTGGCCCGCCTGCAAAACGTGATCCCACTACCCCCTTGAGGGAGTGGTTAAATAGGGGAGGGGCACGCCCCTTGGGTCCTTTCCCCACTTCCACGCCCCTCTGCCTCTATTTCTTCCTCATCTTCTCCCGCGACAGCGCCGTCGCCACCGCGCCTGAGCTGCTGCGCCGCTGCTGCACTGCTTCCACGCATACCAGCGTTGCTGCCGCTGCACTGCTTCTCTTCCGCCATGGGTCCCTGCCAGTCCAGGCCGCTGCCACCCACCGCCGCTAGCGCCAGTGAGGGCAGTGACCTCGAGATGACAGAGGAAGAGCTCACCATCGCCGAGCAAGAGATGGAAGAAGACGCAGCGACCACCGACCGCGGAGCGTGGGTTGGATCTTGGGTCTGCCAGGATGACCTGGATTGGCTCTATCGCACCAGGCGCATCCCGGAGGGCATCACTACATGCCTCGTTGCTGCCGAGCTTTCCCCCTCACCCAATCCGGGTGAGTACGTGGTGTTTCTATCCCACTTCCAGCGGGGGTTTAGCTTGCCAGTTAGCGATTTTTTCCATGACTGGCTCAATACGTATGAGCTCCAGCCGCACCACCTTCCGGCGAATGCCATCACATCTCTCTCCGCCTTTGCCTCCACCATCGAAGGCTATGCCGGACTATGGCCCACGAAGGAGCTCTAGATCCGGTTCTTTGGCCTTCGCTGGAACTTGATCCCGAACGAGGATCTTGAGCCAGAGGATAAGCAACTTACACAGTTCGGCGCTACGTCAATCTCTCCTCGGAAGAAGTCCATCTTCCCCCAAGTTATGGGGCTTGACTCTTGCAAGGGATGGGCCCGGACTTTCTTCTATGTTTGGAACAGCACCACCAAAGATCTGATCCGGCTGCACCCCTATACTCCGGGTCCTCCTAACCCGGATTTGTGGGACGTTATCCCCAAGAAGCCCACAATCCTAGCGAACCAAGTTAACAAGAGGTTCAAGGAGCTGAAGGATCTCGGATTGCGCAACGAGGACGCCATGATCACATTCGTCCGCAACCGGATCTCCCCCTTCAGAAATGCACACATAAAGTTTGTCACATGAGCTAGGGCCGCGACCCCAACCAGACCTCCTCTTTTGAGTTGAGTAACACTGAGATCTACCGCCGGGTCAAGGCCCTGTTCACCACCCACAAAAACTTCTCTTCTGAGTGGACGTGGGGGATTGAACACTTTTGCCGAGATAGGCTTCCTCCTTTGGTAAGTCTCGTGCCTCAAACCTTTTCCGAGTTAAATCATATGTCGGTTTTTGTTGTAGGTTTTAATCCTGTTGCCTTTTCTTTTCCTTAGATGTTTCTTCAGCAAACCATCACGGATGGCACCGAGCCTTCCCTCAAGTGGGCGCCTGACCAGGATACCTCGGACGAGGAAGAACCGGACCAGGAGATGTTCCTTCCAATGTCGGATGCGACCAAGCGACCCACCGGTAAACTCTCTTCTATTAGAGATTGGCCCGACGATGAAGATGATTCGGATGTTGAGGTGATGGAAGCATTTGACGCTGTCCCTCTTTCTTATGCTTTTCCGGCATCAGCTAACCCCGGTGGGCAGATCCATGAAGATCCTCCCCTTGCCGTGGGTGATCCTGTTTCGGTCGCGCCGAAGAAGAAGAGGGGAGCCGCATCAACTTCTTCCTCTGGACCTTCTCAGCCAGCCAAAAGGCGAAAGAATTCCGGGGACAAAACCGCCACCAAGCATCCAACCAAGGACACAACCCGGAAGCCCAAAGAGCCCCTGACCTCGGATGAGTAAGTCACTTCACCCTTTGCCATTCATTTGTTCTTCTTTTGTGACAGTTTCTCATCATACTTTATTTGATTCGGTAGGGCCGCAGTGGCGGTCCCCCAGAGTGGATCCGACATTGCCTCGCCGCTCCGACATAGCCCCTGTCCCCCTCGTGGCGACAATTCACGCCCGTTGAGCCCCATTCCGAAGGGTTCAACGGCTGCTCCGGGTTCCAGCCCACCTCGTCCAGAGGAGGGCAACGTTGGAGCGGGCGAGACTGGCTCTGCCGAGGCAGCGGCAACCACTACTTCGGCTCCGCCGCAACTAGCTACCACCGAGGTTCCTTCAGCCCCTCCACAGAAAAAGAAATTAGTACCAGCACCATCCTCAACTTCAACACCAGCAGCAACAACAAGAGCGACAGCAGCAACGCCAAGCCCCTCCGCCTCGTCCGAGTCTTCCCAGTCTCGGCGAGAAAACACCAAGGCAGCTCCCAAGGGTAAATCTGCTGCAACAACTTCCACCTCTCAGCAACCCAAGGGCAAAAAGGCCCCTGACGCCACCAGGGCAGCGTTCGTCGAGGCTGGACAGCGCACACTCGCGTCCATGCTTTCGATGAAGCCTCCAGCACCGAAGGACGCCCCTGCTGAGCCAGCTGATGCGCAACTCGTTTTGCATACCAGCCCTGCTCTTGCCTAGGTGGAGAGGAGGGAGGCGCATGCCAAGGGTTTAGTGGCGCCCACATGCTCAGCGGCGAACGATATCCTCCAACCTTGATCAAGTTTGTGAATAACTAGAACAAGGCGGAGTTCGTCCACAATGACGATCTCCCGGAGAAGTTCGACCCCACCGAATTTGCGGCGCAGATGAATACTGCTGCCAAGGCAATAAACCTTGCAGGTCGGATGATGGAGGTATGTTGCTTCACCTTTTCCTTAACATGTTATAGATGTTAGTGATATAACCATTAGTCCCCGAGCCTCCGGGGGAGTAACTTGTTACTCGGCCGGATGCTCCTTAGAAAACTAACGTAGCTCCTTGATAACTTCGAATATACACACACCTAGAGCCGGGTTAAGTTCCACTTGGCCCGGATCTTGTACACTTCGAATATGCACACACCTAGAGCCGGGTTAAGTTCCACTTGGCCCGGATTTTGTACACTTTGAATATACACACACCTAGAGCCGGGTTAAGTTCCACTTGGCCCGGATTTTGTACACTTCGAATATGCACACACCTAGAGCTGGGTTAAGTTCCACTTGGCCCGGATTTTGTACACTTCGAATATGCACACACCTAGAGCCGGGTTAAGTTCCACTTGGCCCGGATTTTGTACACTTCGAATATGCACACACCTAGAGCCAGGTTAAGTTCCACTTGGCCCAGATTTTGTACACTTCGAATATGCACACACCTATAGTCGGGTTAAGTTCCGCTTGGCCCGGATTTTGTACACTTCGAATATGCACAAGACTAAGCTACCTTTTTGCACTCTTTTCAGGTGACCACCAACCGCCGGAGCGCTGAGTTTCAGCATCTCCTGGACACCCATAAGATGCTGCGTGCAAAACATACCGCATTTCTTGCCGAACATGATAAAAGGGGTAATTTTTCTTCCTTGGCATTTTTCCATTTTTCTTCATCTTTTCCGCCGAACTAATCCATCATCCGGTTTTTGCAGCTGGGGTGGAGGCTAAGAATACCATCATGAGGAAGAACCTTGACCAGATAAAGGGTAAGTAATTTTTGCTCAACTTTGCTATGCTCTCTATCTCCTTATCTCCGTGGCTCGGCAAACATTCATACCTCGGCTTTGCCGGGTCATCAAACTATTTCAGCATCTCTTGAAGATAGTGTGCCCGTGCCTGATATGATGCTGCATTTTCTCGAACAAGCATGGCAGCATCAGGCCGAGCTCAAAAAGAAAGATGATGAGCTTGCCCTCCTCCGAGCCAAAGATGATGAAATTGCCAAGCCTAAGGCAGATATGAAGAAATTGAAAGCAGAGCACCAAACCGAACTCCAGAAAGCCGACCAGGACTATACTGAAGAGCGCGAGCGCCTCAATCTCCAGATTGCCAAGGACCAGGAATTACTCAAGGAGGCCGACATCAAGCTTGAATCAGTGAATGCCGAACTTGTGCAACTCCGGGAGAGGCACGACAACTGCACCAAGGAGATGTCCCGGGTTCACAGCCATATTTCTGGTAAGTTCTTTTCCTTCGACCTACATTGATCTTTCCGGGTCTGGTTCCTTTACTTATTCCACCTGTGTTATTTTTTCAGGCAAGTTCCCAGAGAGCGATGTCATTGCATCCAAGGCTGTTACCAAGTTCCGCCAGCAGAGGGGTACTCCGTCTGGTCCTGGCTCCATTCCTCTTGACCTCGAAGATTTGATAGTCAGCTTATCCTCCCGAGTCGAGACCGTGAGGAACTATGGCAAGGATGTTTTGGACGTGGTAATCCGGATCTTCAACGCCTTTTGGCCTGAAGAAGATACTCCAGAGAATATGTCTATTCTTTTTGCCAGGCTTATGGACTGCAAGACTCAGCTCGATCTCTGGAGGGAATCTGCTGGGCGCGCCGAAGCTGAGATCGTTCTCCACTACGTGCTTACGTGGTACGAGAAAATTGACCTCAATCTCCTTGCGTGCATGCGCACTGGATCAAAGTGGTCTACTGACCCGGATTGGGTAGCTCGACGCAAGGCTTGCGCTCACAGTTTCATCCAGTATGCCCCCATTCATCAATGGAACGAGGGACCGAGGTTTCTAGATGCCGCCGATGATGAAAACACTGAAAATGTTGAAGATGACTTGGATGAGGGAGAAGAGGACGAAGCCTCAGACGTCGAGGAAGATGCTGATGGCTCCAAAGCCGAGGCTGAGGCTGCACCTGCTGGTGCCGAACTACCTCCTCCTGCTGCTCCTTGAGCAAAAAAATCTTAAATTTCATCAGATCCCCGGTATGCCGGGTGAAGTTGTATTAAACACACAAGTGATATTTTGCTACTAAGTTTTTATGCTGGATTGGCTTGGGCGTAGTCCCCGAGTTTCATTTTCTCGTTCTTCCAATTTCTTGGCTTGGCTCGTGTCTACCTTGGTTCGGTTTTATGACTTACGATTCCAAGCTTCAAAAATTGTCTTAACAATACTTGGAAACTTTAGGATTAACTCAAAATAATTCAGCATAATAAATCGAAAGTAAACATAAGGTTAGTCCGAAAAACAAACGTCGGCTCAATTAAGTTCCTTTCCTTAGACGTTTTTCATGTGCTACGCAATTCCAAACTTGTTCTCTTGCTTGCCATGAAGCCAAATCTTGTTGGACAATAGCAAGTCGAAGAGTCAGGTTTTTGGTGCACACACATTACTAATCCGGCTTAAGTAGAAAAACTTATGCCAGCCGACGTATAAATGACAAATACAGAATATAACAAAAATTACTAAGGCAGTCCCCGAGTTACTACTCGAGGTGCCAAGATTTCATTGATAAGCTCATTGCCGGCATACATACCGACATATGAGAGACTCGGATACATACACTTCTTTGCTAAGTGTAGAAAGGACGAAGTAGAGCTACATTCCATGGACGCTTAGGTTCCTCGCCGGACCTGTCTGCCTTGTTCTTTTCCTATGGTTTTGCATCGATAAGATAATAGGAATCATTGTGAAATGCTTTGCTCACAATGAATGGCCCTTCCCATGGGGGGATAGTTTATGCATGCCAGCAGTACGTTGTACCAACCGGAGTACCATATCGCCTTCCCGGAAAACTCGGGGGCTTACTTTCCGGCTATGATAGCGTCGGAGATTTTGCTGATATATGGTGGATCTGGACAACGCCAATTCTCTCGCTTCTTCTAGCAGATCAACATCATTTTGCGGGGCTTCTTGCACTTTGGCTTCTGTGTATTAGGTGACCCTAGGCGAGTCATGCTCTAGGTCGGCTGGTAATACAGCTTCTGCCCCATATACCATAAAAAATGGCGTATAGCCTGTTGATCAATTCGGAGTTGTTCTTAAACTCCATAGTACCGCTGGTAGTTCTTTGATCCAGCACCCCGCTGATCTTTGCAGCGGCTCAATGAGCCGGGGTTTTATCCCGGATAATACTAATCCGTTGGATCTTTCCACTTGTCCGTTCGATCGAGGCAATGTCTAGCCGGATCTTCTTATCTCGGCAGAATCGTGCAAACGCTCCTTCAGCAAAATTTGTGCCATTATCTGTTATGAGACTGTGAGGATAACCGTATCTCAAGATGATGTCTTTGAGAAACGTCACGACCGTAGCTCCATCCCAATTTCTTATTGGCTTCACTTCAATCCATTTCGTAAATTTGTCAACCATGACCAGGATGTGGGTCATGTTTCCCCTTGCTGGTTTAAATGGGCCAACCATATCCAAGCACCATACGACAAATGGCCATGTAATTGGTATGGTCTTGAGTTCCAACATTGGCATGTGTGTCTTGGTAGCATACCTCTGGCAACCATTGCATTTTCTCACCAAATCTTCTGCTTGCTCCAAGGCACTTGGCTAGTAAAACCCATGGCGAAAAGCTTTTGCTACCAAGGCTCTGGACGAGGCATGATGCCCACATTCCCCTTGATGTATATCTCGGAGGATGTCAAGTCCTTCCTCCGGGTCAACACATCGCTGGAGGACATTAGTCACACTCCTTTTGTATAGCTCGGAATTGATGATTATGTATGCCTTTGCTGTCCTCTGAGTTTGCCTGGATAGCACCTCCTTAGTGGGTAAAGTTCCATCTTTTAGGAATTGGAATATAGGCAATGCCCAAGCTAGTACAGCTCTCACTGGGAACACATCCTCATCAATTTCCATCTAATCCACTGGCATAACTTCTACTAGATCATGCTGTGCAGTCCCCGGGTTTGCCGAGGCAGTCCTCGGGTTCGCCAAGGCAGTCCTCGGGTTTTGCGTACTGTTCCCCACATCAATGTCCATGGGCACAGCCTCTGATTCCGGATTTGCCGGGATAAAAATTGAGTCGGATTCCGGGGATGGCCTGATAGATGGTTTTCTGAGGTGCTCTAATGCTACCCCCGGTGGAATTGCTTGTCGGGTTGAACTGAGCTTTGACAATACGTCGGCAGCTTCATTTTCCACCTGAGGTATATGGTGAAATTCGCATCCCTCAAAGTAACCAGATATCTTCTGCACATGAAATCTGTATAATGCCATGTTTGCATCCAAAGCATCCCATTGCCCGGAGACTTGCTGGACTACAAGATCCGAGTCACTGAAGCATTGGATCTGACGTATTCCAACCTCCTTTGCCACTTTGAGCCCATGTATAAGTGCCTCGTATTCTGCAACATTGTTAGATGCAGTGAAGTGGATCTGCATCACATATTTCAGCCGGTCCTTCTTTGGCGAGGTAAGCACAACTCTGGCACCTAGCCTGGTTTTTGTTTTTGATTCGTCAAAGTGCATTCTCCAATAGTTCCGATCTGGCAATGGTGGCTCATATTGCACCTCGGCCCAATCCACAAAAAAGTCCGCCACAGCCTGAGATTTGATTGCTTCTCTTCTGTCATATTGTGGTGCATAGGGAGCTAGCTCAATTGCCCATTTTACAATTCTGCCACTTGCATCCTTGTTGCTCATTATCTCGGATATGGGAGCGTCACATATTACCTTGATTGGGTGCTCCTCGAAATAGTGCTTCAGCTTCTTAGCTGCCATATACACACCATATGCCACCTTCTGATAGTGAGGATAGTTCTGCTTTGAGGCTGATAATACCTCGCTCAGATAATACACTGGCCTTTGCACTGACTTACCCTCTTCGTCGCGCTCTACCATAATCACTACACTTACAACTCGGTTGGTTGCGGCTATATAGAGCAACATTGGCTCCTTTGATAGTGGAGAGGCTAACACTGGCGCAGTGGCTAACATTTTCTTTCAGTGAGCAAAGGCTTCATTGGCTTGCGGCGTCCAAATGAACTTATCCGACTTTTTCATGAGTTGATAGAGAGGCAGTGCCTTTTCTCCCAACCGACATATGTAGCATCCCATCTATCTAACATATGTAATGCTACATGGTATAGTAATATAATTGCTACTTCCTACATATAATTGTTGCATCATAATTATATCATGCTCATGTCATCATGCCACCTTGCATTTGAGCATCATATAAAACCCTTCTTCTTTTGGTTCTTATCTCATATGCATTATTAATTGTATTTGCCTCTTGATATTGTATTTGGCTCTTGATAAGTGCTTGATGCCCAAGTTGAGTTGGGGGCATATCTTTTATTAACTCCACCACCTTTCTTGTCACCACATTATAATTCCACCATCCAACTAAATATGAGCTTTGCATCTTATTTGGGTTTACCTCTAGCTCATATGGGTTGGGATGGATCCTTTTTACCACTCCACATGCTTCCATGCAAGCATCATGTGGTTTTCACATTTTTGATATGTGGAGCCACCTTGGCATGCTATGTGAGTGGCATCCCTCTTTCTAGCATCCATATGGATTGTATTGGAACATTTGCTCATGTTGGAATATTATTGGGGATATTATGCACCTAGTGGAATATACACACTAGCAAGCCCTAATTATATTCAAATATGACCTTCCCTATCTACTCCACATGGAACATCCTTTTTGTCAATTCTTTTAGCTTGGCCTTTAGCTCCATATCTTGGGAATGCATGGGAATAAATGCCATGGGGTTATTTTTTTGTTTTCACAAAATTAAACATGGCATCTACTATTCATGCATGGGCCATGCAAGTGACCATCATTTTGTTCTCCTTTGGTTTTCTTTGTTTTGATTGAATGTTCTTCTTTGTGAGCTTCCCCTTTTTCTCTCAACCCTCATCATCTTGGACCGAGTCCCTTGCTAGGTGCATCATACCTCACCCCTCATCTCCACCTCCTCCATACCCCCATGCACCTGCTCATGAACAAAACCCTACACTCTATCCCTCATGCCACCACCCTCATCACCCCACCCATGGGCATGTCACTCATGCCATGCCTTGCAACGCTCTAACCAGCCCCATGACAAGGCATCACCCCCATCTACCCCTAATCTAAACCCTAACCGAGCCTCCCTCTCCTTTTTATCTCTACCACCCAAGCCACCTCACCACCCCCAACCCTAACCCTACCCGAGCCGCCTGCATCTCTGCCTGGCCCAGCCGGCAGCCACCCCGTACCATACCACCCCCTCCTAACCCTGGTCGATGCATGACCCTAGCTCCCTGCCACCCCCAAGCCGATCTACCCCTTCCTCTCGGTTCCCTCTCTCTCTCTATGCACCAGGGCTACCTGAGCCAGACCACTCCCTTCCCCTCCCTGGCCCAGCTGCAGCCCTCGCCCCTGCCGCGCCGTGTCTAGCACGTGAGGAGGAGAGCAGGAAAAAGGTGGCCGAAGCCACCTTTTTCCTCCCAAGCCCCCACGGCACCCCCTCCTGCCCGTCCTAATCTATCTCCCCCTCATTTCTCCTCTGCCTGCATCTGCCCCAGGCCCAGCGCCGCAGCTCCCTCCCTTCTCCCCCTACCTCCACTCCTTCTCACCGCCGGCCACCGTCGGTGTCCACCACCATCCGCGAGATCAGTAGGCGGGCGTGGCGTTGAGGTCGTCGAGGAAGACCGCAAGAACCCCGGCGTCGTTCTGGTGTACGGCAGCGAGGAGGAGGCGCCCGTACCTGCTGCACACCGACGCGCCCGGACGTGAAACCCTAGCTCCGGCCGCCTGCAACGTCGCCGATCCGCCGCTCCTCTACCCGATCTGACCCCACCGACCACCTCGCGGTGAGCTACCCTACCCCCTGACGCCCTCTAGGCCATCATCACTTCCTGGTCGCGTCGTGCGTTTCGTCGAGCGCTCTCGGCGCGGCGAGCTCACATCGTCTTCCGACCTTCCTCTCGTCGCTTTCACCTTAGCTAGCCGCGCTTGCGATACCTAACAGCAACCAACCCTAGCCGCAGCGGTTCCGCCCCTCCGCGCGAGCGCGAGGCCGCGAGTTCGATCCCCGCTGCACCGCACGCGCTATCGCCGACAGATCCGTCAGTAAACGCCCTGGAAGAAAAACAGTACCGCGGTGCATTTTTGCAATCGCCCCCCACCATTTTGCTGGCTTAACCCGCACTCCCCCAGGTCCCACATGCCAGCGCCTATGTCCGTTTTATAAAAAGGGTCCGCACTTTTCCGTTTCTAAACCCGCGCCCCCAGTTGTGCCGCGTGTCAGATTCCCTCTCACCGCTGGCGCGTGGGCCCGTTCGAGAGCTGGACCCACCGATCAGTGGCAGCGGCTCGCGCCTGCGGCTGTGAGAAAAGTCTCAGCGCGTCGTTTCTGCCAGCGCAGCACCGAACCCACCTGTCTGTGACTGTGGCTAGATCTGCCTGGGTATGAAAAGCATCTGTGTTATTCTGTTTTATAAAAACAATTTCAGAAAATGTTTAAATTCAAATTTAAATCTGTTTTTAATAACTTTTAATTTGTAATTCCAAATAATACAAATGATATATGTTTTGGAGTCAGAAAAATGGGAGGAATTCAAATATGCCATTCAAAATATCTTTTGGGCAAATTAAAATTTTGAAATTGTTTCAATGCAATAAAACTGCCCTTTTTCTTAATTAATTAATAACTTTAAATCTACAACTCCAAATTCGACAAATAATATGTCTAAATCGATCAACGCAACGAGCCTGTTCTAACTATGCATTCCATGTTCTGAATTGCAGCATGCATAATATAAATATAAAGTATACAGCAAGTGTTATGAGAGCAAAACATGACTAAAACTTAATAAAATGCTTTATTCTTGTACCCCACACCTCACCCAGGCCATGCTACATTATTGCCATGTAAATTGTGCATCATTCATCATGGCATGCTTGTTTGCTTGTCGCATTTTAATTCATATGCTTGTGCACTTTATTTATGTTGGCCCTTGTTTGTTTGGATCTTCTTCGAATAGACGCCGAGCAGGGGATATATCAGGAATCCCAGGAGCACTACCCAGATCCGTCTCTCGCTTCAACTAAGCTGCCAGGCAAGCACTACCACATGCTTGCATACATATAGTACCTATTTCCTCTATCTTATTCTTGCATCATTGAGTCGTGATTGCATTAAATTGAATCCCATGTACTGCATAGCCTTTACTTTTAGACCCCACCGAAGCTTGTTACTCCATCCCATGAGCCATTACTACAGGAGTTGTTTGAGCCATGCGAGTCATAGAAAAGCATGTGTAGGGTATGTGAGTGTCTGGTGGATAACGAGGTACCTAAACAACTTAACTTGAGTAGTAATGGGAAAACTAATGAAAGCGTCACCGGTGGGCAATATCTGCTATTTGGTTTTTCATGCTCACTTGTGTCCCGTAGGACCCTGAGTACTTGATTCCTGTTCCTTGACTATTTGCACTATCCACATCCGGGAGGCCTTATGGACCCCCCCTGAGCCAGAGCTTGATTCATTTCTATTTCTTGGGGCCACAAAGTAGTTTGGGGCTTTGTTACTATCCTGTACTTATGCCATGCTTTACTATTTTATTTAAGATTATGTGTGGAGCACCTGTACTGTTTTGGATGCGGAATGTTTTCGCGGTATTGACAAGCCCAATCACATTTTTGGGTTCCCAGTCATTTACAGCCATTGACGCAAATCTTGGGTCCGTCTCGAAGCCGGCCAACTTTGTTGCAGGTAGCTTAATGGGGTGGCCCCCTAAAATATTTCTAAATCCTGTGATTGCTTTGTCGTGAATTCCTCGTTGGGTTTTGAGTTGTTTTTCCGAGGTTGATCGAGTGTGTGTTGCTATTTGTGCACCCCTGCAGATTAAATCTTTCTGAAAGCCGTGTCCGCGGTTATGGACGACTTGGAGCACAGTTTCTCGATCATAGACAAGTATAACTAAAGTACCGCTTTTAATTTGACTAAGTACCTGACTAGTAAATAGTGCAATACTCATGGAATGGTTAATAAAACTGCCAACGGATGGGTTGTTCGTCCGCTTTCTCATTGGTAAGCGAGAAGGAGGATGGATCTGTAAATTATACTGTTATAACTGTTGTTACTATTTAACGGACATCCGTCTATCATTGGTTAGGCGGATGGTTAGCGAGTATCTATAGATTTGTAGTTATTACCTTTTGCTGCAATTGCGTCACCCCAGGTATATGTCCCCTTTAGAGGCATAAAGACTTGCTGAGTACCCCTAGGGTCTCACACGATAAATTGTTTGATTTAGATGAACAGGTGTATTCGCAAGAGGGATACTGGGTGGAGGAGACGGATGATGTTGGCAACGATCACTCGGTGTAGAGATTTCGGGGATGGGGATCCGCGAGATCTATGGGCGGGATGTGTTTATTTATGTGGCATCTTATGCCGATTTGCTTCTTATCCGTACTCGGATCATGTTTTCCGCTTCCGCCTGATACTCTGATGTTTGATGTATGAGGAGCTATCCTAAACTATTGTCTCTATCTAGGATATTTGGATCTTGCCGTATGGCGTTGCAATATTTCTATTTCTTTTAGATGGAATGGCTCTGAAAACTATTGTATGGTGGCTTGCATACATACTCACTTGTGTATGTAGTTGATCCCTTCGCCTGCCGATTACGCCGCTCATTCTTGTCCCGATGTTCTGGAAGTGGTTAGGACGGCCGAAAGGTCTAGCTATGAGTGGCCCCTAGCCCCACCGTACTATTTTAACCACTTTCGCTCATCCAGGCATGCAACTTAGAGCTTAATTCACGGAGGTAGTTACAACATACAAACTGACTTAACGACACCAGGCATCCAGTGAACTTCTGGACATCGTTAAGACACTTCGGTAGTTCCATTCGTTCTATGGCCCAGATTTTAGTTGGATTGACCTCGATACCTCGGCTGGAGACTAGAAATCCGAGTAATTTTCTAGCCGGGACACCGAAGGTACATTTCTCTGGATTGAGCTTCATTTGGAATTTCCTTAGGTTCGCAAATGTCTGCCTGATATCGTCAAGGAGCAGTTTGCTTTCCTTGGTCTTTATCACAACATCGTCCACATACACCTGCACATTCCGACCAATTTGTTCATGCATACATTTTTGCATACATCTTTGGTACATTGCCCCTGCATTACGTAAACCAAATGGCATGGTGCGATATCAATAAGCCCCATATAGGGTGATAAACGCAGTCTTTATTTGATCACTTGGGTTCAAAGGTATCTGGTGGAAACTAGAATATGCATCAATGAATGACAACAACTCACATCCAGCTGTGGAATCTATGACTTGGTCTATCCTTGGCAGTGGGAATGGATCTTTTGGACACGTCTTTTGTAAACCGACGCGATCTATCTGATTCGTTGGTACATTCCATACCGACAGGGTTTTGTAAACCGACGCGATCTATCTGATTCGTTGTAAACCGACGCGATCTGTCTTACTCTTTGTTATCCGACGATATCTTGTTTGGGGTGTTTGTTTCCGTAGTTTCTAATCTTTAGGTTCATCTTAAGAAAGCAGGAAGTTGGGATATGTGTTTTACTTATTCATGTGCGGGGTAATGATTTGAGTGCGGGATGGAGTCACGACCATACCACTACTTTTATCATTGCTCTTGTATATTGAATTAGTAGAGTTACTAATCTTGATTCGTTAAGTGGTTTTGCGCATATAGTGGTATTTTAATGCCGAAATTTGCGGAATTTTTTTCTTTGATAGTTTTGTGTACCACACTCCTTGTTCAGTCGTGTGCGATATGCTTAATATCTTCTAGGTGCTTTGAACTTTGTTGATATTTTAATATCATCTTAGTAATTTGTATCCTTTAATCTTGGTTAATTCCATTTTGGTACTATTTTGGATTATTATTATTCTCCATTATGGTACTGACTTCTGTTTTATATCAATCACAGGATGGCACCACCACGCCGTTCTGAGGAGGACATACCACCTGAACTGGGGGTTGCGTTGGCAAGTATTGCTAATGCCTTGGGAGCAATGCAGCAGAACCAACAACGATTTGAAGAAAGTGTCAGGAGGAATGAGTTTGTTCCGCTACCTCCACCTCCCAAGCGAGGAGACATCAAGAGTTTTCTGAAGTTCAACCCGCGCCACTTTGAGGTGTCTGATCAGCCTCTGGACGCAGATGATTGGCTACGTGAGATGTCAAGGTTGCTGATGACTGCTGATGTTCCTGAGCAAGAATGGGTAAAATGTGCCACTCACCTTCTGAAGGGAGATGCAGCTCTGTGGTGGGAGAATTACCTGAAGGTAAACCACTCTGAGTTTCAGCCTACTTGGGAGCAGTTCACTGGGGCTTTCAAAGAGCAATATCTGTCAGAAATTGTCATGGAAAGGATGAAGGAAGTGTTTCTCAACCTCAAGCAGGGCAATGACAATGTCAATACCTATATCAGAAACTTCATGAACTTTTCTCGGTATGGTGACAATGAGATCTCTGATGACAAGAAGAAGCAAAAGAGGGTCAGACAAGGGCTCAATGCATCAATCAAAATATGCAATCACTCATGCAAGGCCGGGGTATTTTCTAGAACTCCAACATACAGCTCTGCAGGAAGAAGCAAGTAGGCAAGTGTTTGAGGAGTCCAAGAAACACAGCCGCGACGCAGCAAGCTCTTCATCTATGACAACTCCTTCTAAGCGCCGCGTGTGGGTTCCTAACACCCCACCGTCGCTCCCGGCTCCACCAAGACCTTCAAGCTATGCGGCAAGGCCACCAAACTCCTTCACTGCTGCTCCCAGGGGCTACAACCACAACTACCTTGGAGCGCCTGGCGGAGTCCCTGGCTATGTTGCTCCACGTCCACCTGGTGCTTGTTACACTTGTGGGAACACTGGACATCAACACTGGAATTGTCCAATGAACAACAAAGCTCTTCCTCCACCACCTCCAAGACCTGCGGCAAGTTCTTCTATGGTTCGTGCACCTCCACCTCGGGCTCTCAACATCAACACCAAGCCCGGGTCTACTGTTGCTCGTGCCAACTGTGTCAACGTCGCTCAAGCCGAGCATGCACCTGGAGTTGTGATGGGTACGCTTCCTGTTAACTCAGTCCCTGCACGAGTTTTGTTTGATTCTGGTGCATCGCATTCATTTGTGTCTCACAAATTTGTAAACGAGCATGAGCTAGCTATAGACCAGCTGGATAAAAAGTTAATGGTTCTTTCTCCCGGGGCAAGATTGTTATCTACCAAGATCAGCCATGGCAATCAAATTGAGATTGGTGGTTCTTCTTTTCTGGCCTCATTGATTATTCTGGGCAACTCTGACATTGATGTTATCTTGGGCATGGATTGGTTAACAGCAAATGTAGCTGTGATTGATTGTGCTTAACGCTCGGTTTCTCTAAAAATTCCCGAAGGCCATATAGTCTATTCTCCAAGTCTGACTCCTGCAATTCATCTTTTCTCTTTGGCGGCTCTGAATGATGATGCTATGGAAGCTATTAAGAGTGTTCCGGTGGTCTGTGAGTTCCCAGATGTTTTTCCTGAAGAGTTGCCAGGTATGCCTCCTGACCGAGATTTCGAGTTTGTGATTGAGCTTGAACCTGGAACCGCTGCTATCTCCAAGCGGCCTTATAAAATGGATCCTACTGAGTTGGTTGAACTCAAACGTCAGCTTGATGAACAAGAGAAGTTGGGTTTCATTCAGCACAGTACTTCTTCTTGGGGTAGCCCAACCATCTTTGTGAAGAAGCGAGACAAGACTGATAGACTTTGTGTGGACCATCGGGCTCTCAATGCTAAAACCATCAAGAATAAATATCCCCTTCCGCGGATTAATGATCTCTTCGATCAGCTAGCTGGAGCTGTGGTATTCTCTAAGCTTGATTTGAGAAGTGGATATCATCAAATCAAGATTCACAAGGAAGATGTTCCCAAAACAGCTTTCACCATCCGCTATGGCCTGTATGAGTACACGGTCATGTCTTTCGGTCTCACCAATGCACCTGCCACCTTCTCGAGGCTTATGAACTCGGTTTTCATGGAGTATCTTGATAAGTTCGTTGTGGTCTATCTGGATGACATCCTAGTCTATTCTAAGTCAAAGGAAGAACATGAAGAACACCTTTGGTGTGTCCTAAACAAGCTTCGTGAGAACCGCCTGTATGCAAAGTTCTCCAAGTGTGAGTTCTGGTTGCGTGAAGTCACCTACCTTGGTCACGTTATCTCTGCCAAGGGCATTGCTGTCAACCCAGAAACTATTAAGACAATTGTTGACTGGCTTCCACCCATAAATGTCAAAGAAGTCCGGAGTTTCCTTGGTTTGGCGAGTTACTGCCGTCGCTTCATTCAGAATTTCTTGAAGATTGCGAAGCCTCTTACCGATCTTCTCAAGAAAGGCAAGAAATACCTTTGGTCTCCTGCTTGTCAAGCAAGCTTTGAAACACTCAAAGAGAAGCTCACTTCCACACCAGTCTTGATTCCTCCAGATACATCAAAGCCTTTCTAGATATTCTGTGACGCCTCATTGCAAGGATTGGGTGCGATCCTTATGCAAGAAAAGCAAGTCGTTGCATATGCCTCTCGTCAGTTGAAAATTCATGAGCTCAACTATCCAACACATGACCTCGAACTCGCAGCAGTTGTCTTTGCTTTGAAAGTAAGGAGGCACTACTTGCTTGGCAACCGTTGTGAAATCTTTTCTGATCACAAGAGTCTGAAGTATATCTTCACACAGCCTGATATCAACCTTCGTTAGAGAAGGTGGATTGAAGCAATTAATGATTTCGATTTGACCATCAACTACACTTCGGGCAAAGCTAATGTGATGGCCGATGCTCTCAGCCGCAAAGTTTATGTCAACAACCTCATGGTGGAAGAACAACAACCTCACTTGTGCGAGGAATTCCATCAGCTCAACCTTGAAATTGTGGATCAAGGGTATCTTCTGAACCTCCTGGCAACACCTCTCTTGGAAGAAAAAGTTTGCTCCATTCAACTTGGTGATCCTTACACTAAAAAGATCAGCTCCAACATTCAGCTTCCGAAGTATGAGTCCTTCCACGTCGACGACCAAGGCGCTCTTTTCTTTGAACACCGGATGTTTGTTCCGAACTACCCGGGTTTGAGAGAGCAAGTTCTTAAGGAGGCGCATGATTCTGTTCTTTCTATCCACCCTGGCAGCACTAAGATGTACATGGACTTGAAAACACAGTATTGGTGGCCTAGGTTGAAACGATATTGTGACAAGTATGTCTCGGAGTGTGATGTCTGCCGCAGAGTTAAAGCTGTCCATCAGAAACCTTCCGGTCTTCTACATCCATTGAAACCTTCGAAATGGAAATGGGAGAAAGTAGAGATGGACTTCATAACTGGGTTTCCAAGGTCGCAGAAGGGCAACAATGCAATCTTTGTTGTCATCGACAGGCTTTCTAAAGTGGCTCACTTCTTTCCCGTCAAGGAAACAATTTCTGCAATTTAGTTGGTTGAGCTCTATATCAACAAAATTGTCTCTCTGTATGGGGTTCCTCTTGAGATCAGCTCAGACCGTGGAAGCATCTTCACTTCCAAGTTCTGGGGAAGTTTCCAAAATGCTTTGGGAACAAAATTGAACTTCAGCACAGCTTACCACCATCCGTCGCAAGGACAAGTCGAAAGGATCAACCAGATTCTGGAAGATATGCTCCGGGCTTGTGTTATCTCTTTCAGCATGAAGTGGGAAGAATGTCTTCCTTATGCTGAATTCTTTTACAACAACAGCTTCCAGAAAAGTCTAAATATGGCACCATTTGAGGTTCTCTATGGTCGCAAATGCAGAACTCCGATTGGTTGGTCGTGCGCAGGTGAAAGAACATTGTTTGGCCCCGACATTGTAACTCAAGCGGAGGAGAAGGTTCACATCATTCTTGAAAATCTGAAGGTTGCTCAAAGTCGCCAGAAGAGCAACTATGACAGGAAGCACACGGACATGGAGTATGTCCCTGGTGATCTCGTTTACCTTCGTGTCACTCCCATGAGAGGCACGCACCGGTTTGGTATCAAAGGAAAGCTGGCTCCTAGATACACCGGTCCTTTCAAAGTTCGTGGAAGAAGAGGAGAAGTCGCTTATGCTCTTGAGCTCCCTGAAAACCTCAAAGTCCATGATGTTTTCCATATCTCTCAACTCAAGAAGTGCTTCAAGGATCCCAGCAGGACCGTGGACCATGAGCTTATCAATCTCCAAGAAGATCTGTCTTATCAAGAACACCCCATAAAGATCCTAGAAGTCACCGAAAGAAGGACTCGCAACAAGTCCATCAAGTTTTGCAAGGTGCAGTGGTCACACCATTCCGTTGATGAAGCCACTTGGGAACGCAAGGATGAGCTCCGTGCCAAGTATCCTACCCTCTTCGTGTCGTCTTCTTCTTCCTAGAATCTCGGGGCGAGATTCCTGTTTAGTAGGGGAGAGTTGTAGCATCCCATCTGTCTAACATATGTAATGCTACATGGTATAGTACTATAATTGCTACTTCCTACATATAATTGTTGCATCATAATTATATCATGCTCATGTCATCATGCCACCTTGCATTTGAGCATCATATAAAACCCTTCTTCTTTTGGTTCTTATCTCATATGCATTATTAATTGTATTTGCCTCTTGATATATTGTATTTGGCTCTTGATAAGTGCTTGATGCCCAAGTTGAGTTGGGGGCATATCTTTTATTAACTCCACCACCTTTCTTGTCACCACATTATAATTCCACCATCCAACTAAATATGAGCTTTGCATCTTATTTGGGTTTACCTCTAGCTCATATGGGTTGGGATGGATCCTTTTTACCACTCCACATGCTTCCATGCAAGCATCATGTGGTTTTCACATTTTTGATATGTGGAGACACCTTGTCATGCTATGTGAGTGGCATCCCTCTTTCTAGCATCCATATGGATTGTATTGGAACATTTGCTCATGTTGGAATATTATTGGGGATATTATGCACCTAGTGGAATATACACACTAGCAAGCCCTAATTATATTCAAATATGACCTTCCCTATCTACTCCACATGGAACATCCTTTTTTCCAATTCTTTTAGCTTGGCCTTTAGCTCCATATCTTGGGAATGCATGGGAATAAATGCCATGGGGTTATTTTTTGTTTTCACAAAATTAAACATGGCATCTACTATTCATGCATGGGCCATGCAAGTCACCATCATTTTGTTCTCCTTTGGTTTTCTTTGTTTTGATTAAATGGTCTTCTTTGTGAGCTTCCCCTTTTTCTCTCAACCCTCATCATCTTGGACCGAGTCCCTTGCTAGGTGCATCATACCTCACCCCTCATCTCCACCTCCTCCATACCCCCATGCACTTGCTCATGAACAAAACCCTACACTCTATCCCTCATGCCACCACCCTCATCACCCCACCCATGGGCATGTCACTCATGCCATGCCTTGCAACGCTCTAACCAGCCCCATGCCAAGGCATCACCCCCATCTACCCCTAATCTAAACCCTAACCGAGCCTCCCTCTCCTTTTTCTCTCTACCAGCAGAGCCACCTCACCACCCCTCCAACCCTAACCCTACCCGAGCCGCCTGCATCTCTGCCTGGCCTAGCCGGTAGCCACCCCGTACCATGCCACCCCCTCCTAACCCTGGTCGATGCACGACCCTAGCTCCTGCCACCCCCAAGCCGATCTACCCCTTCCTCTCGGTTCCCTCTCTCTCTATGCACCAGGGCCACCCGAGCCAGACCACTCCCTTCCCCTCCCTGGCCCAGCTGCAGCCATCGCCCCTGCCGCGCCGTTTCTAGCACGTGAGGAGGAGAGCAGGGAAAAGGTGGCCAAAGCCACCTTTTTCCTCCCAAGCCCCCACGACACCCCCTCCTGCCCGTCCTTATCTATCTCCCCCTCGTTTCTCCTTCGTCTGCATCTGCCCTAGGCCCCGTGCCGCAGCTCCCTCCCTTCTCCCCTGCCTCCACTCCTTCTCACCGTCGGCCACCGTCGGTGTCCACCACCATCTGCGAGATCAGCAGGCGGGCGTGGCGTTGAGGTCGTCGAGGAAGACTGTAGGAACCCCGGCGTTGTTCCGGTGTATGGCAGTGAGGAGGAGGCGCCCGTACCTGCTGCACACCGACGCGCCCCGACGCGAAACCCTAGCTCCGGCCGCCTGCAACATCGCTGATCCGCCGCTCCTCTACCCAATCTGACCCCACCGAACACCTCGCGGCGAGCTACCCTACCCCCCTGACACCCTCTAGGCCATCGTCGCTTCCTGGTCGCGTCATGCGTTTCATCGAGCGCTCTCGGTGCGGCGAGCTCATGTCATCTACCGACCGTCCTCTTGCCGCTTTCACCTTAGCTAGCCGCGCCTGCAATACGTAATAGCAACCAACCCTAGCCGCAGCGGTTCCGCCCCTCTGCGCGAGTGCGAGGCAGCGAGTTCGATCCCCGCTGCACCGCGCGTGCTGTTGTCGACAGATCCGTCAGTAAACGCCCTAGAAGAAAAATAGTACCACGGTGCATTTTTGCAATCCCCCCCCACCGTTTTGCTGGCTTAACCCGCACTCCCCTAGGTCCCACATGCCAGCCTGTGTCCTTTTTACAAAAAGGGTCCGCACTTTTCCGTTTCTAAACCCGCGCCCCTAGCTGTGTCGCGTGTCAGATTCCCTCTCACCACTGCCGCGTGGGCCCGTTCGAGAGCCAGACCCACCGATCAGTGGCAGCGGCTCGCGCCTGCGGCTGTGAGAAAAGTCTCAGCGCGTCGTTTCCACCAGCGCAGCACCGGACCCACCTGTCTGTGACTGTGGCTAGATCTGCCTGGGTATAAAAAGCATCTGTGTTATTCTGTTTTATAAAAACAATTTTAGAAAATGTTTAAATTCAAATTTAAATCTGTTCTAATAACTTTTAATTTGTAATTCCAAATAATACAAATGATATATGTTTTGGAGTCAAAAAATGTGAGGAATTCAAATATGCCATTCAAAATATCTTTTGGGCAAATTAAAATTTTGAAATTGTTTAAATGCAATAAAACTGCCCTTTTTCTTAATTAATTAATAACTTTAAATCTACAACTCCAAATTTGACAAATAATATGTCAAAATCGATCAGCGTGACGAGCCCGTTCTAACTATGCATTCCATGTTCTGAATTGCAGCATGCATCATATAAATATAAAGTATACAACAAGTGTTATGAGAGCAAAACATGACTAAAACTTAATAAAATGCTTTATTCTTGTACCCCACACCTCACCCATGCCATGCTACATTATTGCCATGTAAATTGTGCATCATTCATCATGGCATGCTTGTTTGCTTGTCGTATTTTAATTCATATGCTTGTGCACTTTATTTATGTTGGCCCTTGTTTGTTTGGTTCTTCTTTGAATAGACGCCGAGCAGGGGATATATCAGGAATCCCAGGAGCACTACCCAGATCCGTCTCTCGCTTCAACTGAGCTGCCAGGCAAGCACTACCACATGCTTCCATACATATAGTACCTATTTCCTCTATCTTATTCTTGCATCATTGGCTCGTGATTGCATTAAATTGAATCCCAAGTACTGCATAGCCTTTACTTTTAAACCCCACCGAAGCTTGTTCCTCCATCCCATGAGCCATTGCTACAGGAGTTGTTTGAGCCATGCGAGTCGTAGAAAAGCATGTGTAGGGTATGTGAGTGTCTAGTGGATAACGAGGTACCTAAACAACTTAACCTGAGTAGTAATGGGATAACTAATGAAAGCGACACCGGTGGGCAATATCTGCTATTTGGTTTTTCATGCTCACTTGTGTCCCGTAGGACCCCGAGTACTTGATTCCTATTCCTTGACTATTCGCACTATCCACATCTGGGAGGCCTTATGGACCCCCCTGAGCCAGAGCTTGATTCATTTCTATTTCTTGGGGCCACAAAGTAGTTTGGGGCTTTGTTACTATCCTGTACTTATGCCATGCTTTACTGTTTTATTTAAGATTATGCGTGGAATACCTGTACTGTTTTGGATGCGGAATGTTTTCGCGGTATCGACAAGCCCAGTCACATTTTCGGGTTCCCAGTCGTTTACAGCCATTGACGCAAACCTTGGGTCCGTCTCGGAGCCGGCCAACTTCATTGCGGGTAGCTTCATGGGGTGGGCCCCTAAAATATTTCTGAATCCTGTGATCGCTTTGTCGTGAATGCCTTGTTTGGTTTTGAGTTGGTTTTTCCGAGGTTGATCGAGTGTGTGTTGCTATTTGTGCACCCCTGTAGGGTAAATCTTTCTGAAAGCCGTGTCCGCGGTTATGGACGACTTGGAGCACAGTTTCTCGACCATAGACAAGTATAACTAAAGTACCGCTTTTAATTTGACTAAGTACCTGACTAGTAAATAGTGCAATACTCATGGAAGGGTTAATAAAACTGCCAACGGATGGGCTGTTTGTCTGCTTTCTCGTTGGTAAGCGAGAAGGAGGATGGATCTGTAAATTATACTATTATAACTGTTGCTACTATTTAACGGACATCCGTCTATCATTGGTTAGGCGGATGGTTAGCGAGTATCTATAGATTTGTAGTTATTACCTTTTGCTGCAATTGCGTCACCCCAGGTATATGTCCCCTTTAGAGGCATAAAGACTTGCTGAGTACCCCTAGGGTCTCACACGATAAATTGTTTGATTCAGATGAACAGGTGTATTCGCAAGAGGGATACTTGGTGGAGGAGATGGATGATGTTGGCAATGATCACTCGGTGTAGAGATTCTGGGGATGGGGATCCGCGAGATCTGTGGCGGGATGTGTTTATTTATGTGGCATCTTATGCCGATTTGCTTCTTATCCGTACTCGGATCATGTTTTCCGCTTCCGCCTGATACTCTGATGTTTGATGTATGAGGAGCTATCCTAAACTATTATCTCTATCTAGGATATTTGGATCTTGCCGTATGGCATTGCAATATTTCTATTTCTTTTAGATGGAATGGCTTTGAAAACTGTTGTATGGTGGCTTGCATACATACTCACTTGTGTATGTAGTTGATCCCTTCACCTGCCGATTACGCCGCTCGTTCTTGTCCCGATGTTCTGGAAGTGATTAGGACGGCCGAAAGGTCTACCTATGAGTGGCCCCTGGCCCCACCGTACTATTTTAACCACTTTCGCTCATCCAGGCATGCAACTTAGAGCTTAATTCACCGAGGTAGTTACAACATACAAACTGACTTAATGACGCCAGGCATCAAGTGATCTTCTGGACATCGTTAAGACACTTTGGCAGTTCCATTCGTTCTATGGCCCGGGTTTTAGTTGGATTGACCTTGATACCTCGGCTGGAGACTAGGAATCCAAGTAATTTTCTAGCCGGGACACCGAAGGTACATTTCTCCGGATTGAGATTCATTCGGAATTTCCTTAGGTTCGCAAATGTCTGCCTGATATCGTCAAGGAGCATTTTGCTTTCCTTGGTCTTTATCACAACATCGTCCACATACACTTGCACATTCCGACCAATTTGTTCATGCATACATTTTTGCATACATCTTTGGTACATTGCCCCTGCATTACGTAAACCAAATGGCATGGTGCGATAGCAATAAGCCCCATACGGGGTGATAAACACAGTCTTTCTTTGATCACTTGGGTTCAAAGGTATCTGGTGGAAACCAGAATATGCATCAATGAATGACAACAACTCACATCCAGCAGTGGAATCTATGACTTGGTCTATCCTTGGTAGTGGGAATGGATCTTTTGGACACGTCTTATTCAGGTTCGTGTAATCGATACACATACGCCAAACCACTGCCACATTCGGATCATCCTTCTTCTTCTCCACCAGCACCGGATTAGATAGCCAATCCGGGTAAAGAACTTCCATGATAAACCCATCAGCCAACAACCGAGCTATCTCATCTCCAATGACTTTTCTCCTATCTTCGGCGAAGCGGCGGAGAGGTTGCTTCACCGGCTTTGCTCTGGGTCTCACATTCAAAGAGTGCTCGGCCAATTCCCTCGGAACACCTTGCAAGTCCTGTGTGGACCAAGCAAAATATCCTGATTCTCACGGAGGAAGTTGACGAGCTCGCTTTCCTATTTATCGTTTAACCCGGCGCCAATTTTTACAGTGCGCTCTGGGAACATATCATCAACAGGCACCTTCTTGGTATCTTTTGTGGCTTGGAATGAGACACTCCCATGAGGATTACTCAACGCCGGCATATATTGCTGCGTGGACTGAGCCAATGCCGCCACCTCTTGGATTTTTCTTTTCTCTTGCGCAATCACGAGTGACTCGACTAGGTTAGACCCTGCTGACGCACACTCAATGGAACGTCGGAAATCCCCAGCTATGGTAATCACACCATTTGGCCCGGGCAACTTCATCTTCAAGTAACTAATGTGACAGCTTGCCATGAACTTGTTCAGCGCTGGTCTTCCGAGTAACGCGTGATACGCACTCTCCAAATTTACAACCTCGAACTCCAAATTCTCAGTCCGACAGTTATCTCTTGTGCCAAACAATACGTCAACCCGGACCTTGCCTATGGGCTCACAAGAAATGCCTGGCACAATGCCATGAAAAGTAGTCCTTGTAGCCTAGAGCATGTTATCCGAGATACCTAACTTGCGCATTGTACCCGCATACATGATGTTAATGCTACTGCCATTATCTATCAGTACCTTGGAGAATCTCACATTGATGTTTGCCCCGATGAAAGTTAGATCCAGCACTAGCGCATACGAACCAGGCCTTGGCATAAGCTTGGGATGATCTTTGATGCTCCAGGTGATTTCCTGGTCCGACCAAGGCATATACCTCGTCACTGCTGGCATTACCGCATTCACCTCCATGTATTGGCGCTGCAAGCTCTTTCTATCCGTTTCCTCTGTTGTAAATACACAGTAACTCTGATGATGCTCTCTGTACTCATTCCTCCCCTTGTTTTTGGGGTACCTCTGATCCGGTTGATTTTGGTTCTCCACCTGATGCACTGCATCCCTTCTCTCATGGTTGTCATACCTCGGCGGAGGGGGAGGCAACATTAGTTGTTGCGTGTTCGCTCCGGAGAGCAATTGCTACCGGGGTAACTCCTGCCGAGGTTGATCATTCCGAGGTGCCTCAGCATTCCCTGAACCACCTTGTTCTATTTTACGCATCCACTCACATTGCCTTGTCGTATGACCCGCTGGGTTACTCGGATTTGGCGTGTGAAATTTACACGGCTGATCTAGCATTGACTCGTAAGTATACCTCGGACGGTCCTTCCTCTCTTGCCACTGTTTCTTCTGCTCTGGCATCCAAGTTTTCTTGCCATCGTTTCTTGGAGTCCATTGCTGTCCCCCAGTTTTCTGACGTTGATTACCCCCTGCTCCGGGTTGATCTTGATTCACAGCAGCAACTTGTTGCGAACTGTACCAGTAATCTAGTCTGTCATCTCTCCTTTTACCCCGGTAGTCATTCCTCCGGGATGACCCGGCTCCATCTCTATGGTAGTATTCCTCGTTTGACTCGTTTGATACGAGCCTAGGCTGAGTCGGATCACCCAAGGCGTATGAATCAGCAATCCGGATCGTCTCTGCCAATGTAGTTGGCATATCTCTTTGCAACCTTTGCCATAGCATGCATGCATATCTGCATCCTTGTGCAAACCAAGCTATAGCCTGTGACTCGATCACACCCTCACATGAGTTTCGCACGATACACCACCGGGTTAAGAACTCTCGGTCAGTCTCATTCGTTCTTTGCTTGCACATTGCTAGGGTCTATGGCCTATTGGGCCTCTGATACGTACTTGAGAAATTGCTAACAAACATTTCCTCGAAATTAATCCAACAGTTAATACTTCCGGGTGGCAAATTGTTTAGCCATACCCTCGTTGGCCCCTCCAACATCTAGGGTACATATCTCACAGCCCATCTCAAGTTGCCTGTGGCAATTTTTACTGCTATTGCATAGTTAATCAACCAATCTTCCGGCATAGTGCTGCCGTCATACGTCTGTGTGCCTCTTGGTAACTAGAAGTTAGGTACCGGAGGTTCCTTCATGATCCGGGGTCCAAAACATGCTGGACCTGGAGGACCTTGACACTCAATTTGCTCCGACCTATACAGCCGATCCAGTTTTAGTCCGGTGTCATCAGGCATCAAATCCCTGCTTCCCAATCTTGACCCTATCACATGATAGCCTGGCCTTGGGTATCCTGCGTTCACCATTTCCGAATCACCGTCATTATATCGGTCTTGCTCTCGTGGAGCACCTTTCTGTTGCACACCTCGGCCAACACTTTGCTCTTGCCTTGGTATATTCCGCTGCTGTGGTTGTCCTACACCCACCGAATTACGCTGTCCGACATTGCCGTTTACAGCATTCCCTTGACCAGCATTGCCTTCGTCGCGGTTACCTCGGCCAGCTTCACCTCGGCTCACACTCCTTCGATCCTCATTTCTCTGCACTTCTTTTCCTTTCCCTGCCCTTGCCGGGTCGTACGGGACTATCTGTTTGTTCCTCCTGGCTGAGGTTACCACCTCTTCTCTCCTAGGACCTCCATGAGGAGACGATGCAGCTCTAGTGGATTCCTCCGGGTTACCCACCACCGAATGAATGATCTTGGAGGCCCCAGCCCTCTCCGGATTAGCCCTGAGCAATTCCTCATTTTGCCTGTTCGTGATCCGAACCAACTCATTAACCCTATCCTGCTATCTCTGGAGGGCTTCACCCGTCAGACCCTCTAACTCGGATGCAGCTGCATCTGCTTCCCTGAGGTTTTTTGCCGGGGTACTGTACTTCGGCAGCCCCACGGACAGACAGTTCTCAGATTCCTAAATCCTAGTATCACCCTCTCTGTTCATTTCACTCATGAGATTTCTCCCTTTCACTTTTACAGAATCTACCTTATTTGCTTTCGCGTACTCACGCAGTGTCATGTTCAACGACTGCTGAGCCGCAGCTATCTTTTTCGCACCCTCTAGTATTTTTTACCTAGTCTCCTCTAGCTTGGCCTATGCCTGAGCCGGATCTACTGCAGCTGCTACCGGGTTTGCCAAGCTATCCATCGCCTGCTGCAACACATTTTTAGGCCTCTCTAGCGGAGGACCTCTACTTTTCCTCGGTGCCTTAGGTGTTACCTCCGGATCTGGTGCCGGATCTTTGCTTGCGCCTGCACCTGGCACAGTCATCATCACCTCTGCATGGTCCGGGGAGCGAGTGATACGCGCCCCGTGAACCACGCTAAGGGGTGGCTCGCCTCCTTAGACGACGTGCCGCGGATGAACGCACGACATATCGACAGCAACGTAGACCTTGTGAGCGCCGAGCTCGATGAAGAGGCCGTTGTGCGGAAGAGGACGCTTGCCGAAGCAGCTAGCGTTGTCGCTGACAAAGTCCAGCGCTCCAAAGTGCTGAACAAGCCCGGAGACGATGTGTTCGCCGGTGCCGATGAGGTTTCTCGTCCGGATCTTCACCCCTGCTAGCGCCGCTAGCCCCACGGTGGGCGCCAACTATCGTGGTGGTGTCACGGCAGATGCCATGGATAGGCTAAAGGTGGGGACTAAATGCACTAGGGGAACCCAGGGAGGGATAGTGTGGTGATTCCACACACGGTAGCTTTGTATTTGATTCACTTCCAAGGTTTACAAGTGCTCCTTGAGCTGTATTGGGGAGAGGAGGAAGAACTCTCTTACTCTCACCACTAGCTAGCCCTCAGGAACCAAGTAAAACTCAACCAGTTCAAGACCAACCCTTTCTACAGAAGCCCTAGCCCTCCTTATATAGGGGTGGCTAGGTCTCTAATTAAGGCATACGTGAATATGCCTCCTCCCAAAATAGTAAGCCGACCGGGTCACTTTTCCCCCGCGTCACCCATGCAGAGGCTACGTGAGCCTCTGCGGCACCTGCGTCATCCGACATAGGCTTCGTCACCTTTGTCGACCACGCCTCGGTGGTCCTGCCTCTCTCCACTTCGCTCACGCTCTACACACAATGGTCACCTTTGACCAACGAGATACCTTCCTTCTCTTACAAGCTTGACATGACCCGGATCCTACATGGTTGATCCGGCCATACCTGTTCCTGCATACAAGTTAGATACATCTTACCGACATACGGCTTAAGTCGGTTGATACCAAGTTAGGTGGACGCCCCCTAGTCCGGGTTACTCCGTGATTCGGCCTGCCTTGAGGTGACTCGGCCTTTATACCCCGGCGTGACCTTACCCGGGGGTATCCCCCCAACATTGATTGTGGATTTGTGCCCTGCTAGTTGTGTAAAGGCGTCGGTACCCGCCTCGAAGGGTCCCTATAGTGGAAAGGTGGATCAGGCCTTTGGTGGCGGGATCCATCGGAGAACAGGGTGAGGCTTATTGTGGCGTGGTGGTCTTAGTACCGCCCACCCCTCCAACACAGATGTACTTCCCTTAACAAGGAAGGAACTGCGGTAAAACAAATCCTGTGTCTCCGTGTGCTTCACTATGGTTTACCCGTTCCTGTTCCACTCGCTCTTTACTTGCTAGTAGATAGGTTTGCATATAGGGAAATTCCACCTAATAGTTTATCTAGAGAATTTACCCTTTGTGTTAAGCCTAAAATTGAAAAAGCATTAAAATTTGAAGTAGCACCTATTCACGCTCCCTCTAGGTGCCCATACGATCCATTTTAATTGTGATGTCATCCACATAAGCGTGTACGTTGCGACTGATTTGGTCGTGTAGGCAATGATGCATTGTATGCTGGTACGTAGCACCTGCATTTTTTAGCCCAAAGGGCATTGTGACATAGCCGTACATGGTGTAAGGTGTGATGAACGAAGTGGCCAATTGGTCCGACTTGCGCATCTTTATCTGGTGGTATCCTGATATGCATCCAAAACACAAAAGTTCTGAGCCATCCGTCGAGCCAATGACTTGGTCAATGCGAGACAAAGTAGATCTTTCGGGCACACCTTATTTAAGTTGGTATAATCAACACACATTCTTGAACCTTTGGTCTCCTTTTTGGGCACAAGTACATGATTCGCCACCCATTTGGTGTGGACTATTTCTCGGATGAAATTAGCTTTAAGTAACCTTGCTATATCATTGCCTATGGCACGTCTCTTTTCATCTATGAAGCATCCTAGAGGTTGTTTCACAGGTTTTGCTTTAGGATCAATGTTTAAGCTATGCTCGGCGAGTTCCTAGGAACACCTTTCATGTCGGCAGGTTGCAGGCAAAGATATCCTTATTTTCATAGAGGAACTCAATGAACGCGCTTTCTTATTTAGCATCCAGGTCGGTGCCAATGGCGGTGGTCTTGAAGGCATCGCCTTCCACAAGTTGCACCAGCTTGGTATCAATGGCGACCTTGAAGGCGGGTTCGGAGTCAATAATCTGTTTGTTCGAAGTGGGCATCTCCGAGGCATCGACCTAGAGCTAGATCTCCTTGAATTCTCCACCATAGAGGACTACTCCGACATAGGCAGATTCTCCCATCTTGCACTCTCTGGCCTTCTTGAAGCTTCCGACAATGGTGATGGTACCATTTGGCCCCGGTATCTTGATGATGTAGCCCAACACATGGCATTCACCATTGGTCCACATCATGCTACGCCAACCATTCCCACAAAGGCGAATCCATTCCATATCTCGCCTTCCTTTGGTTATCAAGTGAATGAGATCCTACTTGAGACAAATGTGTATGCTATGACCAGGCCCATAACCGTCACACCAAGCGGAAAAGACATGGATATCACAGGAGCCAAGATCCCTAAGCAAGAAGCGTGGAAGAGAAGACGGGAGAAGGTTTTCGGCGCCAGTCCCGGCACCGCCAGAATCCATGCCAGAACTTTTGGCGCCAGGCTCGGTGGACCGAATCCTCCGCCGACCAAACCGGAAACCACACCAGCGGATTGGAAGCCCAACCGAAACCACATTATGTAAGCCCTTCCGGCTAAGGACCGGAATAACCGGCGACCACCGAAAATCTCAGCGACAATTCCGGTGATGCCGTACTTATTGTCGAAAATGCCAGTCTGAGCGCTGTGTAGGGTTTGATGCCCATAATATTCCCCCTACCTACCCCCGTCTCCCCTAGTACTATAAATAGCCCCCTTGTGGCTCAGATTTGACTAGAGTTGAAGATGAATGAAGGCTTGTGCCTCTCTCCTTTTGATTGGGATTTTATCATCCGCTTGCTGATCTCTCCTATGGTGACTCTACCTCACGGTCTCTCGCCGAGGATTCTATTGGATTAGTTGTTCGAACCAACAGGAGCAAATTGAATCCGGTGTGTTTGCGTGTGTTTGTATCTTTACGTTGTATTTTTGTTGTATTCCTCGTGTTCATTGTGTTTCCCTTCTCTCCCCTCCTCAAATCCATGAAGATCGGGCCACCCTAGGGTCAATCCTACAAGGGATCCCATATCAACTGGTATCAGCAGCTTTTGGTTGCCACGGATTTAACTTCGTTCATCGATTTGCACCATAAAATATTACCACAAATTGATTTTGGATCAATCTTTCGTTTTGGTGAGTTTTTCATGGTTTTGGTCCATAGATTTGTGGCTTTGGGTGTTTATCTACATTCCTTGACCTACCCCTAGCCCAATTTCGATGGATTTACGACGAATTTCTCGATTTAACTTTTTGGAGTTTGTCACGAACAAATTTTGGTGAGTGAAACCGTTTCTATCACTGAAAATTCCGGCGAGACTTCCGAAGACGCCGAACTCTCCACCGGAATTTCCGGCACCATAACCGGCACCACCGGCTGTTCCGCCAAAATCTTCTCTGGTTCCAAATTTTGACAATTTTCCTCTTGTGTTTGTTCATGTTTCACTTGCGCGTCGCCAAAACTAACGATAAGCTTCCGCAGATAATCACATCCCGCACTTCCCTACATCGCGACACCCAAGAATCTTCCCCAACACCGGTAGCAAGTCATCAACAATACCAAAGGTATAACTTTCTCCCCCTTGGTTAACCCCATATCTTCCTTTGTGTGTATATCTATCCTATGAGAGCATCTCATTTTGTGTTTGCCTAAGCATTGTGCACTTGCCCTTGGAAAGTGAGAGTGTGAAAGCAAATACAAAAGTTGACATAGTAGTATAGAAAGAAGAAAAATCAAAATAAAAATAGAAAGATACATAGTCTCCCAAAACGAGAGTATCAAGCTTGTAAGAAAAAAGAGAGAAAAAGTGCGATCGAGGCAAGTGCACAAATCCGGTGCTTATGCTATTTTGGCAAACGAGTTGTGGTCTTTCCTTGCGTTGGAACGACAACCGAGCTTAGTATTTGTTAGGACATTTTGTGCTCATTTTCATAGTTGTGCTAACCTCACTCATCTCCACGTGTGTGTGTTTCCCTCGTGTTTTTGTAGATCGTATCCTTTTTGCTTTTGATCTTTGGTTCTTTAACACCTTAAACAATAACCTTTTCGTTTGGTTGTTCCATTTGCTATCCACTTTCCTAACCTACCATCATAGGCCTTTGTGTGTGTGTATCTTGTGTACCCGCTATTCGCTTTGCTCTCGGCAAGAACAACTTTTCCAATTTTTGACTCCGGTGAGGCAAGGTAGCAATTACCATTCCACTGATATCACCATCTCTATCACATGTGATTGTACACAATGTCTAGGGGAAGTAGAGCTAGTGGTGATGGCAACTTCAACAACCAAGACGGTTTTACCACGCGCCACAACTTATGGGCGCAACACCAAGAATTCAATACTCAATTTGAGCAACTTGAGCACTGTCTCGATGATACTTTCCATGAATTTGAGTACCGTGAGCGGAAATGCCAATCAGAGCATCATGCTCAATTCCAAGCTCTTCACCAAGATATTTCCAATCTAGAAAACCGACATGGTCACCACTCAAGCTCATCAAGTTTGTCCCGCACGCGTTCCTCAAGTCGACATGGTGAGTCTTAAGGGTCCAACTCCCGCCGTGGAGAACCCCACCACCATAATGGGGACCAACAAGCTTGTCATCGTCATGCTCAAGCGGTGGACCCAAATGCTCCTCATCCTCAACAACAACGCCAAGATCATGGTCCACCACCACAACAAGCAATCATCGAAGTGCAACACCAACGAGAACATCATGATGAAGAAAACCACAGTGATAATAGCTGTTATCCTCCTCATGACGACCATGTGCCTTTTCAACAAAATCAAGCACCGACATGGGATACATGTGATGATGATGAGGATGCGCGCCAAGCTAGATGCAACAACCGGCAATGGACAACACCACCATCGACACCGAAAAGCTAGGAATGCCAATGATGCCGAACAAAGGCGAAGAAGGGACTTCAAGCATCATCAAGCTCCTCCCCCACCACCGCTCTAGGCAATCAAGATCCTCCTTTGCCGCCTCCTCGCGAACCAAGTGAAGCAAGTTTGCACCATGAACATTGAAACAACCACCATGAGCGTGATGATGGCAAGTTTGGGAGGTCAAATTCATTATGCCCAAGTTCAAAGGAGAAGAAAATGCTAATGCATATCTTGAATGGGATCTCAAAGTTGATAAGATATTCCAAGTCCACAACTATTCTGAAGAGAAGAAAGTTGCAATGACATCTATTGAGTTTGAGGACTACACCAATGTTTGGTCGGAAGACTATCAAAGCAACCACGATAAGCTAGAAGAACCACTGGTTACCACTTGGACGTAGATGAAGCAAGTGATGTATGCAAGATTTGCCCCCGAGCACTATTATCAAGACCTCTTTGACAAGCTACAAAACTTGAAGCAAGGCACAAAGGCAATTAAAGAGTTTTACAAGGAAATGGAGATGCCTATGATGAGAGCCGATGTGAAAGATCTTGAGGAGCAAAGAATAGCATGGTTCCTCAATGGATTGAGCCACCCAATACGCAAAATAGTCAATTTCCAACCTTACAAAACTCTAGTGAACCTCCTTCACCAAGCCACCAAGGCCGAGCACCACTTGCAAAAGGAAAATGCTTATGAGAAGCAAAGGACGTACTTCGCTTCAATCAACGTGAATACCTCCACCAAGCCAACAAACCTAGCACCAAGCTCCTCCAAGCAAACCAAGACCACAATGGCATGTTCCTCCAACACAACAATGGATAGTCAAGTCATTTCCTAAAAGTGTGGAGGAAAGGGACACAAGTCTTATGAGTGTATCAACACAAGAGTTATGCTAACGGATGAGAATGGCACCACCTATTCCTTGAGTGGAGAAGAATATGAAGCCTTGACTCAAGCTGCTATCACAAAGGATACTACAATGACCGATAAGGACACACTTCTATGCGAGCATGATCCAAGTCCTTCCCTCGTCATCGCGCAAGTCTTGATAACCCACTCCATTCCATGCGAGGACCAACGCATCAAAATTTTCCAAACTCGCGCCAGAATTGATGGCAAGTCCATAAAAGTAATCATCGATGGAGGAAGTTGTCACAACCTCGCAAGCATCGAACTTTGTGTGAAACTCAAGTTGCCATACATGGAGAACCCTCATCAATATATCATGTCAAATGGCTTGACACAAGGTCAATGTGTCCTTCAAGATTGGCCCCTATCAAGACACCGTCGAGTGTGATGTCGTGCCAATGACTATGTGTCACATGGTTATTGGAAGACCAAGGCAATACAACAAGGGCACCATACATGATGGTACCTCCAACCAATACTCCTTCAAGTGGAATGGCACGGTGTTTGTGCTAGAACCTATGACGCCAAGCCAAGTTATTGCTTCCAACATGACATCGTTGCCAAAGATAAAACAAGCTAAGGACCCTTGTGAGATGAGTGGTAGAGAGTGAACCACCAACACGTGAGTGAGTGCCACAAGCCTCAAATGAGTGGAAAAATCATGAGTGTCGCGTCGCATGCCACCAAAAGTGAGAAGAGTGATTTGAGTGTGACCCATACTAAAAATTCATCATACAACTCTCTCTCTTTGTTGTCGGTTTTGCAAGGTACCTAAGATCAACCACCACCTACAAGGAACATGCTACAAGATCTCCAACCACAACTTGATGAAAAAATCAAGATCAAGTTCCTCAACCACTTTGAACAAGGATACGACACTGGAGACCCAACCACACACAAGCTCAAGCCCATGGGTACATCACGCTCCTTTCATGATGAAAGAACTTCGTCGAGGACAACTCGTTTTCAAGTAGGGAGATGATGTAGCCCAACAAATGGCATTCACCATTGGTCCACATCATGCTACGCCAACCATTCCCACAAAGGTGAATTTGTTCCATATCTCGCCTTCCTTTGGTTATCATGTGAATGGGATCCTACTAGAGACAAATGCGTATGCTATGACCAGGCCCATAACTGTCACACTAAGCGGACAAGGCAAGGATATTATAGGAGCCAAGACCCCAAGGAAGAAGCGTGGAAGAGAAGATGGAAGAAGGTTTCTGGTGCCAGTCTTGGTGCCGCCGGAATCCACACTGGAACTTCCAGCACTAGGCCCAGCGGACTGGATCCTCTACTGACCAAACCGGCGGGCCGGAAGCCCAACTGAAACCACCTTCTGTAAGCCCTTCCAGCTAAGGACCGGAATAACCGGCGACCGCTGGAAATCTCGGCGACGCTAGACTTATCGTCGAAAATGCCAGTCTGCACACTCTGTAGGGTTTGATGCCTAGAATATTCCCCCTACCTAAACCCTTCGCCCCTAGTATTATAAATAACCCCTTTGTGGGTCATATCTGAATAGAGTTGAAGATGAATGAAGGCTTGTGCCTTACCCAAGATGGGAACCCCTCGCTATAGTTAATCTATGAGTTGTACAAGGCCTTGGAGTTCGGTGTTTGTCTCCGAGTTGTCAAGACCCTCCTCATGTGTTTGGTCTCTCTCTATCAAGGATTCTAGTAGTGCTAGGTCTCTCCCCTTTGGGATTCTACTTGGTTTCTACTCTCTCCTTTTGATTGGGATTCTATCATCCGCTTGTCGATCTCTCCTACGGTGATTCTTCCTCACGGTCTATCGCCGAGGATTCTATTGGATTGGTTGTTCGAACCAACAGGAGCAAATCGAATCGGGTGTGTTTGCGTGCATTTGTATCTTTACCTTGTATTTGTGTTGTGTTCCTCATGTTCATCATGTTTCCCCTCTCTCCCCGTTTCAAACCATGAAGATCGGGCCACCCTAGGGCCAATCCTACAAGGGATCCCATATCACTTGATCTTGTTGTAAATGAAACATTGTCTAGCACAGAAGGCATGGAAAATATTGCGTCCAAATATGACGTGATACACTCTCTTGAAGGGTACCACTTCGAAGGTCATTCTCTCTTGGCGGTTATTATTAACATCACCGAAAGCGACCAGAAGGGTAATGCAGCCAAGGGACTGAGCTTGCCGGCCAAGAACAATGCCATGAAACATGATACTACTCCACCTTAGTTGGGTATCCGTCAAGTTCACCTTGTGCAATGTATCAAGTGATGGGGATATGCCAATCGGGGTATCCCTAGAGACTGGATTCGATTAGCCCAAGATGATGTCGACTGTGCCAGCAATGATGGCGACTAGAAAGAAGGCTTCTGTGAAGACCGGTGACTAGACACAGAAGGCCCAAGACCATAGCTAGGCCCAGTCAGATTAGGTCAAAGCCTCTAAAACCCTTACTGAATCGGTTGTAATCTTGTAAACTGTGGTGATCCAGCATACCACTACATGTTGTAGTATACTATAGTCATGGACATAACACTGAAGGAACACCATTCCGCAAATATTACATCCTCACAGTGGTACAACAGAAACAAAGCGGGTCCATAATCATACATAATTATTATTACACCAGAAATTACACGACGAGTTCGAGATCCTCCTAGGTCCATAGAGGTATCCTGATGACTCAGGGCTAAACTATAATAACTTTGAGAACAAGATAAATAAGCAAACTAAACTTTAAGGTTTATACGAGATTAATATATAGAAGATAGAGATCTATGCTACTATACTCGATCAACTATATCTGACACCTCTATGCTTTAGATACTTCGGTCTCCATTCCATAGATGCCTTCGTAGTTGTCCCCGTTGACACTTCCAGATACTTTTGGTTCCTCATAGCAGAATTCTGATTGGTCTTCAACTGAATAGAGTGTTTCCTCTTCTTGGTCTTTAATGTCTTCAGAATCTAGAAAGGGTTAAGAAGATACGTTGAGTATAAGCGTACTCAACAAGTTCACTAAAAAGGAGTGTTTGATGCATTAACTACAACCACATACCAAAGGTCGTATATTATGTGGGTTTTGGTAAAGATTTCTTCAAAGGTTTCTTTTATTCTAAAAAGCTATGTACATTAGCCTTCACAGGTTTACCAAAACTTTCATGGAGTTCCTTTCCTGCAGTGTTCGCAGCTCCTTACTAGAACAGGGAGTAACATGTCACAGTTTTTACACTATGCAGAGGTGCGTTGCTTTACCCATGAGAGATCCTTATCCATGTTGTACAACCAGGCGCGCATTCCCGTTCACACTTCCTTGGTATGAGGCCCGGTATAAGGATCCAAGCCATTCACTGTCCTTCTTCGCGACCCCACATACACCACAATTGTTGTATGCTCAGACTCAAGGAAGACTTTTCCCCATTAATACGGCTTTACCTTAGTCTAATACGCACGACAACCAATAACACTAGAAATCTATCTTTCGTATGCCCAGATCCACGGTATATTTTCCCCAAATACTCGGCTTTACCCATGATCTGCAACTTACAAAACACCCAGAACAATGTCCGCTACATGCGAAAGGGAGAATATCCAGATGACTTCTCCGTCCCATTCCAAATCTCATGGTTAACGTGTGATATACGACACAAGAATCACCGGCGACATTGGTTGGTAAGTCCTAGGTATTATGTTCCTTTATCACCAGAACTTTTGTAGTATGTTATTACCACTTGGTAAATAACCCATAATCATATTATTATGAAACAGTGTTTTCTGACCTTTTTGAAATGCAAGCGATGACAACACTGGATTTGCAAATACTTGATAGAAAATAACCAAAGGACATGAGCAAGTGTGAACTTTCCTTGGTATAACGAAGTATTGTAGTCGAATGTCTCGACTTGACCCTGTACCTTGGGTCCTACAAAATACCATCATTGCTCGGTAAGGACAATGTTTAAATAACCAATATGATGTTATGCATAAGTAATGAGATGCATGTTGTAAAATCCCCAAAGAATCCCCCAACAATACAAGTAAGTTGGATTTAGATGATTAGTTTAGGATTTGCTTTATTTTTAAGTTTACTTCATAAAAGAGTACAGTTGCAAGGACTCTAAGATAAACATATAAGATATGAAAATTAAAGTACAATCATAATACAATTATAAGGTTGATTTGTATACTGTAACTAGTACATGTTGGAGATATGCTCAAGAGGCAATAATAAAGTGGTTATTACCATATCTTTATGTTTATGATAAATTTTTACATCCCATGCTATAATTGTATTAACCGGAAACATTAATACTTGTGTGTTTTGTAAACATAAAGAGTCCCTAGTAAGCCTCTTGTTAAACTAGCTTGTTGACTAATATATGATCATGGTTTCTTGATCATGGACATTGGATGTTATTAATAACAAGATCATATCATTAGGAGAATGATGTGATGGACACACACCAGAGTAAGCATAGCATAAGATCAAGTCATTTAAGTTCATTTTGCTACAAGCTTTCAAATACATCGTAACCTAATCCTTCAACCATGATATCATGTTAATCACCATCACCGGATGAGTGCTTTGATGACATCAAATGCCACTTCCGTAACTGGGTGGTCATAAAGGTGGCATTGGGTATTCTGAAAGTATGTGTTGAAGCGCATGGATCAAGAATGGTATTTGTCCATCCATATGACGGATAGATATAATCTGGGCCCTCTTGGTAGAGTGTCATCCAATTGGCTTGCAAGCATGTGACTAGGTCACAAGGGATGTCATATCACAGTACGAGTAAAGAGTACTTATAGGTAACGAGGTTGAACTAGGTACGGAGATACCGACGATTGAACCTCGGATAAGTAAAGTATCACGTGACAAAGAGAATCGGTATAGTATGCGAATGGTTCATTCAATCACGAAGTCATCGTTGAATATGTGGGAGCCACTATGGATCTCCAGGTCCCGCTATTGGTTATTGGTCGGAGAGGTGTCTCGATCATGTCTGCATAGTTCGTGAACCGTAGGGTGGCACACTTAGGTTCGATGTTGTTTAAGTAGATATGGAATATGAGTTGGAGACTGAATGTTGTTCGGAGTCTCGGATTAGATCCAAGACATCACGAGGAGTTCCATAATGGTCCAGAGAATAAGATTCATATAAGGAAAGCTATTTTCCGGGGTTCAGAAATGTTTTCGGTGTTTTGATCGGAAGCTTCTAGAATGTTCTAGAGGGACCACCAGTGGGTCCACCACCCTGGGAGGGGTCACTTGGGCTGTGTCATGCTATGGGGGCCCTAGGTCCAGCCGCACCAAGCCCTAAAGGGCCAGCCGGCTAGCACGGTCATCTTGTTTGAAAGACGGTAGATGTCTATCAACTCATTAAATGCTCAAAAGCGTACAAGCGGCTGGGTCTATCTGACGGGACAACATCCCCAAGTGGGAGTGGGAGTAGCGTACCTTAGAAGCTTCAGCCTCAAAATTTCGAGAGAGCACCGAAATATCCTGTCCATCCATTCAAACACCCCGCCCATTCATTCAAACATCCAGCCCCAAAAATCAATTTATTGCACAAATTTAGCCTGGAAGCTTGAAAGGGTGTATACATTTAAAGGTTATACTTTATGTATAAAAAGGGGGCGATGGAATTTTGAGCCATCATCTTTGTAGTTTCTTCACAATAAAAACATGTTAGAAGCTTCGACATCAACATTTGGGTGCGAAGTTAGCTAGGAAGCTTGAAAAATCATACTATAGTACTACAAACTTTGTGAATTATAAGAAACCATGGTCCACTTTGTCTGATAATTGGGGCAGTGTCATTTTATTTTAATTGTGGTTGGTCACCGTAGGAGCAAGGTTCTTTACATTAACATGGTCGGTGGAAGTACAAGTTACATCAAGGACCTCATAAAAAATGAAAATTATATCCAAGTCCATGCAGTTAGCACAAGGACCCTGAAACTAAGCAATCAAGTGTGTGTTCTACATATCGTAGAGCCAAATTTTGTTATGAAATAATCTACATTAGCTTTTACAACTAGTAGTAAACAAGAACAAATAAAACAAAGTGATTGTACTCTCTCTATTGGAGTAGTAGCTTGGACACGTTGTTCAATACCCCACTACTTAGTAGTACTACTACTCCTACTAATTTCTCAATACTTGGAATAGAGGGAGTATACTAGTACTAGTGATACACTATAGTACAATGTGTACTAGTATTGCTACTGCTCCCTCAGTACCAAAAAAGTTAATTTCAGGTTGGTGTCGAAGACATGCATGCAGTCCTCGGTTTCTCCCCTACAGCACTGTACACTCTGCACCAGGCCCCAGGCTCTTATGTATTTCTCTAGGAGTAGATCTTCTTGCCTCTCACGTGGATCTGTTTGTCTAGTACAGTACCGCATGACACCTACTTTACTCACATGTCAACTTTCTGCAGCCTTTTTTTTGTTTTGATGAAGCAATGTGAAGCATGGTGTGAAGTGGTCATAGAGGCAGGGCAAGGTGCCTAGCGTATTCCTCTAAGTATAGTACCAAACTCAATCATTATAGTCCTCAGCAAATGCAACACGGGTTTCTAGCCGGCGAGCACTACGTCGGCGAGCCGATCTCCCCTCTTTAACCACTTCCACAAGTGCGTGTATCGTCAGCCGGTAGATTCGACCGCGGGTCGGCGGCTATGGACGCTATTATATTTCATATCTAGTTCTGGTTCGTCCTAAGCAACAACTAACTATCCTCTACTGTATAGTTTATTTGTGGTTTGCATTCCTACTCTACAAGTTCTCGCGTGAAGACGTTATAATTTTTGTCTCGTTCATTCTTAGCTACGATAGTAACTGCATGCCATTGTCTGCTTTATTCTTCTATATATATTTGTTGATATGATCTGGCTAGTTTATATTTGCTAAAATTCTAAACCACACACATTGTTATATTTCTCGTTTCACGGTAGGCACACTTTTTTAATGCTTGCTTACCCTATTTGTTTGACGTGATGGTTGATACGTCCAAAACGTATCTACTTTCCCGAACACTTCTGCTATTGTTTCTCCTCTATACTTGTGTGACTTGGATGCAGCTAATGCGAACTGATGCTGTTTTCAGCAGAATTGCCTTGGTGTCTACTTTTTGTGCAGAAAAACAACTATCAGGAAAAATCCCGGAAAATATGCCAAAAATCCTATTTCACCCGAAGACTCCAGGAGCCAGAATACGAGACGGAGAAGAACCCTGGGGTGGCCACACCACCCGGTGGCGCGGGCCAGGCCAGGTCGCGCCAGGGGTTGGTGTGGGCCCCCTAGGCACCCCCTCGGCCTCTCTCTTCGCCTATAAGGAGCCTTCTGACCTAAAAACTTAAGGGGGTTTGACGTTTTTCCAGAAGGAGTTCCGCTCCGCCGCCACCACCAGATTCCACAAAACAGCACCAAAAACTCCGTTCTGGCACCCTGCCAGGACGGGGAATTGGAGGAGATCATCGCCATCATCATCACCATCACTTCTCCATCGACCATCCATGTTTCCCCCATCTATGAGTGAGTAATCCCCCCTATAGGCTATGAGGATGGTAGGGATTGGATGAGATCGTTCATGTAATGGCATCAGATTGTTAGGGCATGGTGCCTAGTATCTTTTATTAGCGCTTTATGACTTTGTTGCGACTTGTTGTGCTTAATGCTTGTCACTAGGGCCCGGGTGCCATGTTTTCAGATCTGAACTTATTATTGATTCATTATGATAGTATTGTTTCTGGTCTTATCTACAAGTTGTGTACACACGTTGTTGTCCGGAACCTATGGCCCCGATGTGACAGAAATTGGGATAGCCGAAAGGGAAAGGCTTTAATGTGAGGATCACATGTGTTCACGGAGTGTTAATGCTTTGCTCCGGTGCTCTATTAAAAGGAGCACCTTAATTGCCAGTAGTTCCCTAGAGGCTCCGCTGCAAACGGGCTGGCAAGACAAAAGATGTTGTGCAAGTTCTCATTGCGAGCACGTATGACTATATATGGAACACATGCCTAGGGTTGTCTACTTGGGTGCTTTATCTTATTTATCTGCAATTTCCCTATGTTCTGATTGCTATGTGAATTGTCTTGTCTGTGCAACGCCCGTCCATCCATCCCTATGCCTACCGCACTCGAATCCCACTGTTACTGCTTTTGTTACTACTGTCTTTGCTTTGCTACTGCTGTTATTTTACTACTCCTACTACAAAACTGTTGCTACTGATAAACTGCTGTGAGCAAGATTGTTTCCAGGTGCAGCTAAATTGACAACTCAGTTGTTAAGGCTGATAAGTCTTCTTTGGCTCCCCTTGTGTCGAATCAATAAATTGGGTTTCACTTCCCTCGAAAATACTGCGATACACCCCCTATACTTGGGGGTCATCAAGACTATTTTCTGGCACCGTTGCCGGGAAGCATAGCTTTATTTATCAAGTTCACTTGGATTCTCTATTGTTCGCTGCTATCCATCCATCATGGGTAAGTCTCGTGATGGCAAGGTTCCTATTTTACCATCCACTACAAGAAGAGGTACGGTTCTGAACACCTCTACCGCTCTTGATTCACCGTCTGTTTTGAGTAAGTTCCTTACACCACCACATACACATGCTACACACACTACCACTACTGCTGAATCTGAAACTTCTGATGCTCATGATGCTGCTTCTACTGTGCTTGATAAGAGTGGTTCATTAGGTCCTTTCCTAGATGCTACGATTGCTATAACTATAGTTGGAAATACCAAAACTCCTAATGAAGACACTGCCACACCTGTTAGCTCACCTGAGTCTAGTGAGAGTTATGATGCTGAAGAAGATTATGTTGAGATGACTGATGAGTTTATTGAAGAATGTAGGAACACCCATGATAGGAGCGTTGCTAAGAATCTCCTTGAGAGGCGTACTATTAGACCCAAATTATCTCTTAATGCTAAGTTTGCTGCTTCTCCCATAAACATTATAGATGAAGATTATGATTTCTCTCTCAATCTATCTTACATAGCTATTGTCGAGAAAGAACCTTTTTGTGGGACTAAGAATGAAAGTGCGGTAGCACATATGAATGAACTTTCTACCATGAGTGGCTTATTTTCTGATGATATTAAAATGCGTACTTACTTTGTTGCTAAGATTTTCCTTTTTTCACTTAAAGGAGAAGCTAAAACTTGGTTTGGTAATTTACCTCCTGGATCTATTGATAGCCCTGAGTGCTTGATTAATACTTTCCTGCAGAAATATTTTCCTCCTAGTGCTAGACATGCTGTTTTGCAGGAACTTTTTGATTTTAAACAGGGAGAAAAAGAGGTATTGCCCGAATCTTGGGCAAGGTTCTGTGCTTTGATTCATGCACAGGGTGGAAGTCCATTACCTAAGAATGAACTACTTGATATATTTTATAATGGACTAACCAAAGAATCTAGGACATACCTAGATAGTTGTGCTGATTGTGTTTTCGGGAATAGGACTCCTAAGGAAGGTGAGGAATTAATGGCTAAAATAAGCAAGAATTATGAAGATTGGACTCCTCCTAAACAAGATATACCTGAAGTAACTGTACCTGAACCATCTATTCCTGTGCCTATTCCAACACCAAAGAAGAGGGGAGTTATTGAATTAAATGATGAAGTGATGAAGGAAGCTAAGAAATGTCTTAAGGAGAAGGGAATTAAAGCTGCATATGTCAAGAATTTACCTCCTATAGAAGAATTATGTAAGCCTATTCCCTACTCACCCACTATTGAGGTACACTCTCTCCAACATTTTGATGAAGGTGATATCCCTTACTTGAAACCTCCTGATCAATGCTTAGAAGAATTTGATATCTTTATTGTTAAGCAAGATAACTTTAATAAAAGGGTGCAAAATCATCTAATGGAAAACACTAGAGCTATTGTTGAGTTGAAAGATATTGTGGAAAGAACCTCCAATGATGTTAAAATGATTGTTAAACATTTTCAAATGGTTCAAACTCAAATAGATCAACTCGTTAAAGTGCAAAACGACTTGCTAGTTAATGCTGCTAAAGAAAAACATGCTTATGAAATAAGAACTAGAAGTGGAGCTGCTACCCAGGATCCTCTATATCCTGAGGGGCATCCCAAAAGAATTGAGCAGGATTCTCAACAAGCTGAAAATAGTGGTTCTACTCGTAAGAAAATGAAAAACAAACATAAAGTTGTTGTAGAATCCTCTAAACCTGCTATAGATCCTAACAGTATATCTATCTCTGATGCTGAAACTGAAAGTGGTAATGAAGAAAATGAAGTTCCTAATGAGGAAAAAGTTGAAGAAGAACCTGAAAACCACGCTAAGACTACTAAATACACTAAAGAAGATTTTATTGCTAAGAAACATGGTAGTGAAAGAGAACCTTGGGTCCAAAAACCTATGCCTTTCCCTGATAAGAAACACAAGTCGAAGGAAGATGAACACTATAATAAGTTTTGTGAGTGGATGAAGCCTTTATTCTTGCAAATTACTTTGACTGATGCTATTAAATTGCCTCCTTACTCAAAGTATATGAAGGACATTGTCTCGAATAAAAGGAAGATCCCTAATGAAGAGATTTCTACTTTGCTTGCTAATTATTCTTTCAATGGTAAGGTTCCTAAGAAGCTTGGAGACCCAGGGAAGTATCCCTTGCTCTATTAAGAACAGTTATGTTAGAACTGCTTTGTGTGATTTGGGAGCTGGAGTTAGTGTTATGCCTTTCTCTCTATATAAGAGGCTTTAGCTTGAAAAATTGATACCAACTGATATATCTTTGCAAATGGTTGATAAATCTACCACTATTCCTGTGGGTATATGTGAGGATGTACCTGTTCAGGTGGCTCATAATTGCTTGATATTAACTGATTTTGTTGTGCTTGAAATGCCTGAAGATGATAATATGTCTATTATTCTCGGGAGACCTTTTCTTAATACTGCAAGAGCTGTTATTAATTGTAATCAAGGAAAGGTGACCTTAAATGTTAATGACAAGGAACATACTGTCTATTTCCCCAAGAAGATTGAAAGGACTTATGGCTTGAATTCAATTGAACATGTTGAAGGCATTCAAGTTGGAGAAATATATTGTCCCATACCAAGAGAAAAATTTGAAACTATTATGATTGGGACAATTGCTATCAAGGTTAAGGTAACATAATCATTAGTGGAGTACAAAGTTTTGTCTCATATGTGGTAGCAAGACTTGATCAACCTTGCTAACAAAAGGATTCCATTGAACAAAACAATATTTTCATTATGATTATCTCCGTTTATTTCTATCCTTTGCATTTTAGATTTTGCTTTTGTTTAGCTTTCTTTGTGTTGTTAGTTGCTTGCATGCTAGAACTTCTGTAGTTCTAGCCTTGTTTTTGTCTTTGCATCAAGTTTCCAAAAAGAAAAAAATCTGTCTGTCAGAAAGATCATTCTTCTATTTTTGAAAAATGCCCAAAAATAAAGTGTCTCAAAAATTCCAGAAAATTCATATTAAATTTTTACGTGAAAAAAGAGGTAGAGGAGTACCTGGTAGGTACCAGGGGGGCCCACCAGTTAGGCACACCATGTGGTGGCGCGGCCAGCCCTGGGTGGCGCCATGCCTTGGTGTGGGCCACCCCTGGCCCCCCACTACCTCTCTCTCGTGCCACTTTCTTCTCTCTCTCGAGTAAGCTCCAGTTCATAGCTCAAAATCACGTTCTCTCTGTGTTTGCTCTCGATTTCTTCGATCTCCTTACTCAGCCCATCTTTCTTGCTGAAATTTGGAGCAATTGTTCCTTGGTATGTGACTCCTCCCCTTGTCCAAGTAGATTTGTGTTTAGTGGATTGTATGTTGAGTATTTTGTTGCTGTAGGTGACTGGTTATGAGAGCTTGTAAGCTTGTTTGATGCTTAGAGATATAGTTTTGATGCATGTTTAGGCCTCTTGCAAGTCCCTATGAGTAGAATCCTTCATTATATTTACTTTGTAATCACTTGTTTAATAGGTGTTTAAATTTCAGAATACCAAGCATGAACAACCACACTTTTGGAGAGATATTTCAGAGTGATGCACCTAGGAGGTCGAGGCCCTCAAGAACAGCCTCTCAAGCTAGGCCATCATACAATGAAGACCTCATTGCGACACGCATTGGCAGTGAAAGGGATGATGGGGATGCTCACCCATCCTCTTTTCCTTGTTTTACTTTCTTGCAGGCTACAGGTATTCTTGATGATTTCTTGCTACTGATTGAGAGGGTTGGCTTGACCTCTTATATGCAAGATGATAGTGCATAGTATGCTATGCTCACCAAAACTTTTGTTGAGAGCTTCTCATTTACTAACACATCCTATCATTCCACTGTCTCTTTTAAAATCTATGATATGCCCTTCACCATGCCTTTGGAGAGATTTTGCAGTATTGTAGGTGTGCGTATGACAGGGACCGTGAAGAAAATTCAAGGGCGACCTGCTGATTTGTTGGAGCTTTACCGCGGGGTGACCAATGATGATGACCGCGTGGCGCAACGCGGAAAGATAAGAAATATCCAACTCCCTGCTCTTAGATACTTTGCATACTATCTTGCCACTAGTGTTTTGGGTAGGGAGAACACTAGCAATATCTCCAACTATCATCTAGCATTCCTTGCTGCTACGCTTAGCAATGATACTTGGTACAATCTTGGCTCGCTTATTGCTCGCCGCCTAGCTGCTAGGGGGCCTATCTATGGGGGCATCATTGCCTCAGGTGTAGTCGATGCATTAGATCTTTCGGTGGCTCCTGATGATGTTATGCTAGAACCACAGAGGCTCGACCTTGTTGCCATGAAAACTCATCACTTTATCACTGCTACCTCTGATTTGAACAATCTAGTATATAGGATGCTTTTCACTGACGGGGATGAAAGGGAGATCCTTTTGCCACAGCCTGCTTTGTTTAGTGTTGACAGGAGACCGTGGTCGAGCTCCAAGGAGGAGGTGGACGAGCAGCTTCGCTTGTTGGGTTTCCACGAGCAGCACCAGGAGGATGTGCCCTCCTATGATTACTCCACACATTACAGAGGGGCGTACTCGGGCTCGCACCAGGACGAGGGTACCTCCTCGTCGTACCCCGATGACACTTCATATTGGCCAGCCTAGGGCTGATTCCCACTTAGGCCAAAAGCCTAAGTTTGGGGGAGGTACGCCGACACCGCACTCATTTTCATATCTTGTTGCGTTGGTACTTTGTATATTCATGTTTTCCTTCTCTTTTTAGTTTTCATTTTTCTTTGCTTTTGCTTTATAAAAACACAAAAAGACCGAAAATATTTTTGATGATTCTCTTTGGTTTGCTTCTTCTTTTTGTCCTGGTTTGCTTTTCCCTTTTTGCTTTGTTTGAACTATTTGAAAAACCCAAAAAGATTTTGCTTTGCTTGTTTCTCTCTGTTGGTTCTTGTTTAGAAATCGAAAACACCAAAAATATTTGTCGTTCTTCTTTGGTTTTTACGAGTTTGCTACAGGGTTCGGCAGTTCTCAGTGGATTATTGGTTTCATATTATTGTTCAAACCACACAATTGAAGAGCAATAATGAGGATCAATGACAACTTGAGGCATGGTAAGAGGCTGGTAACGAACTCTATTTGTCTTCATTTTTGTACATATACTCATCATTGTGAGCTTGCTTAGTCCGTTCATGTAGAGTGTATGTTATCTTTGGATATTTAGTAGTTCTTGCTTTCTTGTGATTCGCTCCGGCTCGCTAATAGTTTGTAGCATGTCTCATGATTGTTTGCTTGCATTACTCTATTAATAAATTGGTATGACACTGTGGTATCCTCCTCTGAATGTTTCATTTGATCGACTTGGCACATGCTCACGCATGCACATGACTGTAATAATCAGTTAAGCCTTGACAAATTATTTTGCCTTGAGGATCTTGAATCATTTTCATGCCTTGAGTAGTCTTGTTTTGTTGCAAGCATGATAATGACAGCTATTGCTCTCTCGTTTGTCGCTCCCTTACTATTGCTAGCCTTCACTTCCACTGAGTGTCTTACTCATGTTTCCAATTCCCTAAACCAAATATTTCCAAAGTGTCCACCATACCTACCCATTAGCATCATTTGCTACTTCCGTGCATATTCAATATGCCTTGTTTTCTTCCGAATAAAATGTTTGCTTGTTATGGGAAAATTAGTTAGTAAAGCTCTCACGAACTTGATGGCACACTTTATTTTCTTGCACTTAATAAACCTGAACCATTGCGTCCTTCTTTGTTGTGCATATGCTCGCGCTTTATGAGTTGAAGTTAGCAGAACCATGTATCATAGGGACCTCTTTCAACGCTTCATAGGTACTCTATACCTAGTTGATATCATGTTCTTTTGCTTATGGATCCCGGCAGTGTGAAATAAAAGTGGAACTTGTAAGATCATGGAGTTTGTATGTATGTTAGAGAAATGCCTGGACCGCTAGCCTAAGCCATGCCTAATCATGGTGGAAACTTGCAGCATAACCATATTGAGCATTCTATGAGGCATCCTCAATAAAAATCTATGCACATAGTAAATAAAAAGATCGCTGAGATGCTCATTGTCTGCTTGCCTTGTATTTTGATTATGGGATAGCTCCCGTGTCATGTGCAAGGGGTACCCCATTGGCGGTTCTCTATGATACGTATGTACTTACAATGACAAGAGCTTACTTGTGACTGAAGTTGAGTAGCATGAGGATCGGTCTTCGTAAGTAAGGGGCATGAGACTTCAATTTATAACTTGTCAAGCATATCCTCTTAGTTGTGTCACTTTTACCTTAACCACATTCAAGATGCTTATGATAGGGGCAATGAGAGCTCAAAGCTAACGAGTACCATACTTTCAGCATTTGGAAGCCTTTCAAGATTATTCAAAACCTTTTTTCTTTTACTTGTTGAGTCTCCACTTATTCCTTTAGCACCTTCTTGAGAGCATAGTTGTCATTCTTTATGTTTGTTTCATTACTTGATTATTTGTGTTATGACTTTGATGCTTGTATCCTTGATATCTTTACTTCTAGTCATCACTTGAACTTCAGAGGTGCCTTGACATTCATAATCAAAGGCAAGCGAGATACCACTCTATCATACCTTTCTATGAGCATTGTAATGTTGCTTATGTTCGTGTTTCATGCTACTTATTATTCTTGAGTTGGAATCTCTTCATAGCTTGCAATGGCTATTAAGTAGACTCAGTTGCATACTCTTTAATATGAATTATCCAAGTAGTTGATCACATTGCTGAGAATATTTACATCATATGAAGCAAATGTGTTCGTCAAAGTTCTTTTACCGCACTCAGTTTTCAACTGAATTGCTTGAGGACAAGCAATAAGCTAAGCTTGGGGGGAGTTGATACGTCCAAAACGTATCTACTTTCCCGAACACTTTTGCTATGGTTTCTCCTCTATACTTGTGCGATTTGGATGCAACTAATGTGAACTGACGCTGTTTTCAGCAGAATTGCCTTGGTGTCTACTTTTTGTGCAGAAAAACAACTATCAGGAAAAATCCTGGAAAATATGCCAAAAATCCTATTTCACCCGAAGACTCCAGGAGACAGAATACGAGACGGAGAAGAGCCCTGGGGTGGCCACACCACCTGGTGGCGCGGGCCAGGCCAGGCCGCGCCAGGGGGTGGTGTGGGCCCCCCAGGCACCCCCTCGGCCTCTCTCTTCGCCTATAAGGAGCCTTTTGACCTAAAAACTTAAGGGGGTTCGACGTTTTTCCAGAAGGAGTTCCGCTCTGCCGCCACCACCAGATTCCACGAAACAACACCAGAAACTCTGTTCTGGCACCCTGCCGAGACGGGGAATTGGAAGAGATCATCGCCATCATTATCACCATCGCTTCTCCATCGACCATCCATGTTTCCCCCATATATGAGTGAGTAATCCCCTGCTGTAGGCTATGGGGATGGTAGGGATTGGATGAGATCGTTCATGTAATGGCATAAGATTGTTAGGGCATGGTGCCTAGTATCTTTTATTAGTGCTTTATGACTTTGTTGCGACTTGTTGTGCTTAATGCTTGTCACTAGGGCCCGAGTGCCATGTTTTCAGATCTGAACTTATTATTGATTCATTATGATAGTATTGTTTCTAGTCTTATCTACAAGTTGTATACACACGTTGTTGTCCGGAACCTATGGCCCCGAAGTGACAGAAATCGAGATAGCCGGAAGGGAAAGGCTTTGATGTGAGGATCACATGTGTTCATGGAGTGTTAATGCTTTGCTCTGGTGCTCTATTAAAAGGAGCACCTTAATTGCCAGTAGTTCCCTAGAGGCCCCGCTGCAAACGGGCTGGCAGGACAAAAGATGTTGTGCAAGTTCTCATTGCGAGCACGTATGGCTATATATGGAACACATGCCTAGGATTGTCTAGTAGTTGGGTGCTTTATCTTATTTATCTGGAATTGCCCTATGTTATGATTGCTATGTGAATTGTCTTGTCCATGCAACGCCCGTCCATCCATCCCTATGCCTACCGCACTTGAATCCCACTGTTACTGCTTTTGTTACTATTGTCTTTGCTTTGCTACTGCTGTTATTTTACTATTCCTACTACAAAACTGTTGCTACTGATAAACTGCTGTGAGCAAGATTGTTTCCAGGTGCAGCTGAATTGACAACTCAGTTGTTAAGTCTGATACGTATTCTTTGGATCCCCTTGTGTCGAATCAATAAATTGGGTTTCACTTCCCTCGAAAATACTGCGATACACCCCCTATACTTGTGGGTCATCAAGACTATTTTCTGGCGCCGTTGCCGGGGAGCATAGCTTTATTTATCAAGTTGACTTGGATTCTCTATTGTTCGCTGCTATCCATCCATCATGGGTAAGTCTCGTGATGGCAAGGTTCCTATTTTACCATCCACTACAAGAAGAGGTACGGTTCTGAACACCTCTACCGCTCTTGATTCACCGTTTGTTTTGAGTAAGTTCCTTACACCACCACATACACATGCTACACACACTACCACTACTGCTGAATCTGAAACTTCTGATGCTCATGATGCTGCTTCTACTGTGCTTGATAAGAGTGGTTCATTAGGTCCTTTCCTAGATGCTACGATTGCTAGAACTATAGTTGGAAATACCGAAACTCCTAATGAAGACACTGCCACACCTGTTAGCTCACCTGAGTCTAGTGAGAGTTATGATGCTGAAGAAGATTATGTTGAGATGACTGATGAGTTTATTGAAGAATGTAGGAACACCCATGATAGGAGCGCTGCTAAGAAATCTCCTTGAGAGGCGTACTATTAGACCCAAATTATCTCTTAATGCTAAGTTTGCTGCTTCTCCCATAAACATTATAGATGAAGATTATGATTTCTCTCTCGATCTATCTTACATAGCTATTGTCGAGAAAGAACCTTTTTGTGGGACTAAGAATGAAAGTGCGGTAGCACATATGAATGAACTTTCTACTATGAGTGGCTTATTTTCTGATGATATTAAAATGCGTACTTACTTTGTTGATAAGATTTTCCCTTTTTCACTTAAAGGAGAAGCTAAAACTTGGTTTGGTAATTTACCTCCTGGATCTATTGATAGCCCTGAGTGCTTGATTAATACTTTCCTGCAGAAATATTTTCCTCCTAGTGCTAGACATGCTGTTTTGCAGGAACTTTTTGATTTTAAACAGGGAGAAAAAGAGGTATTTCTCGAATCTTGGGCAAGGTTTTGTGCTTTGATTCATGCACAGGGTGGAAGTCCATTACCTAAGAATGAACTACTTGATATATTTTATAATGGACTAACCGAAGATTCTAGGACATACCTAGATAGTTGTGCTGATTGTGTTTTCAGGAATAGGACTCCTAAGGAAGCTGAGGAATTAATGGCTAAAATAAGCAAGAATTATGAAGATTGGACTCCTCCAAAACAAGCTATACCTGAAGTAACTGTACCTGAACCATCTATTCCTGTGCCTATTCCAACACCAAAGAAGAGGGGAGTTATTGAATTAAATGTTGAAGTGATGAAGGAAGCTAAGAAATGTCTTAAGGACAAGGGAATTAAAGCTGCAGATGTCAAGAATTTACCTCCTATAGAAGAATTATGTAAGCCTATTCCCTACTCACCCACTATTGAGGTACACTCTCTCCAACACTTTGATGAAGGTGATATCCCTTACTTGAAACCTCCTGATCAATGCTTAGAAGAATTTGATATCTTTATTGTTAAGCAAGATAACTTTAATAAAAGGGTGCAAAATCATCTAATGGAAAACACTAGAGCTATTGTTGAGTTGAAAGATATTGTGGAAAGAACCTCCAATGATGTTAAAATGATTGTTAAACATTTTTAAATGGTTCAAACTCAAATAGATCAACTCGTTAAAGTGCAAAACGACTTGCTAGTTAATGCTGCTAAAGAAAAACATGCTTATGAAATAAGAACTAGAAGTGGAGCTGCTACCCAGGATCCTCTATATCCTGAGGGGCATCCCAAAAGAATTGAGCAGGATTCTCAACAAGCTGAAAATAGTGGTTCTACTCGTAAGAAAATGAAAAAGAAACATAAAGTTGTTGTAGAATCCTCTGAACCTACTATAGATCCTAATAGTATATCTATCTCTGATGCTGAAACTGAAAGTGGTAATGAAGAAAATGAAGTTCCTAATGAGGAAAAAGTTGAAGAAGAACCTGAAAACCACGCTAAGACTACTAAATACACTAAAGAAGATTTTATTGCTAAGAAACATGGTAGTGAAAGAGAACCTTGGGTCCAAAAACCTATGCCTTTACCTGATAAGAAACACAAGTCGAAGGAAGATGAACACTATAATAAGTTTTGTGAGTGGATGAATCCTTTATTCTTGCAAATTACTTTGACTGATGCTATTAAATTGCCTCCTTACTCAAAGTATATGAAGGACATTGTCTCGAATAAAAGGAAGATCCCTAATGAAGAGATTTCTACTTTGCTTGCTAATTATTCTTTCAATGGTAAGGTTCCTAAGAAGCTTGGAGACCCAGGGAAGTATCCCTTGCTCTATTAAGAACAGTTATGTTAGAACTGCTTTGTGTGATTTGGGAGCTGGAGTTAGTGTTATGCCTTTCTCTCTATATAAGAGGCTTTAGCTTGAAAAATTGATACCAACTGATATATCTTTGCAAATGGTTGATAAATCTACCACTATTCCTGTGGGTATATGTGAGGATGTACCTGTTCAGGTGGCTCATAATTGCTTGATATTAACTGATTTTGTTGTGCTTGAAATGCCTGAAGATGATAATATGTCTATTATTCTCGGGAGACCTTTTCTTAATACTGCAAGAGCTGTTATTAATTGTAATCAAGGAAAGGTGACCTTAAATGTTAATGACAAGGAACATACTGTCTATTTCCCCAAGAAGATTGAAAGGACTTATGGCTTGAATTCAATTGAACATGTTGAAGGCATTCAAGTTGGAGAAATATATTGTCCCATACCAAGAGAAAAATTTGAAACTATTATGATTGGGACAATTGCTATCAAGGTTAAGGTAACATAATCATTAGTGGAGTACAAAGTTTTGTCTCATATGTGGTAGCAAGACTTGATCAACCTTGCTAACAAAAGGATTCCATTGAACAAAACAATATTTTCATTATGATTATCTCCGTTTATTTCTATCCTTTGCATTTTAGATTTTGCTTTTGTTTAGCTTTCTTTGTGTTGTTAGTTGCTTGCATGCTAGAACTTCTGTAGTTCTAGCCTTGTTTTTGTCTTTGCATCAAGTTTCCAAAAAGAAAAAAATCTGTCTGTCAGAAAGATCATTCTTCTATTTTTGAAAAATGCCCAAAAATAAAGTGTCTCAAAAATTCCAGAAAATTCATATTAAATTTTTACGTGAAAAAAGAGGTAGAGGAGTACCTGGTAGGTACCAGGGGGGCCCACCAGTTAGGCACACCATGTGGTGGCGCGGCCAGCCCTGGGTGGCGCCATGCCTTGGTGTGGGCCACCCCTGGCCCCCCACTACCTCTCTCTCGTGCCACTTTCTTCTCTCTCTCGAGTAAGCTCCAGTTCATAGCTCAAAATCACGTTCTCTCTGTGTTTGCTCTCGATTTCTTCGATCTCCTTACTCAGCCCATCTTTCTTGCTGAAATTTGGAGCAATTGTTCCTTGGTATGTGACTCCTCCCCTTGTCCAAGTAGATTTGTGTTTAGTGGATTGTATGTTGAGTATTTTGTTGCTGTAGGTGACTGGTTATGAGAGCTTGTAAGCTTGTTTGATGCTTAGAGATATAGTTTTGATGCATGTTTAGGCCTCTTGCAAGTCCCTATGAGTAGAATCCTTCATTATATTTACTTTGTAATCACTTGTTTAATAGGTGTTTAAATTTCAGAATACCAAGCATGAACAACCACACTTTTGGAGAGATATTTCAGAGTGATGCACCTAGGAGGTCGAGGCCCTCAAGAACAGCCTCTCAAGCTAGGCCATCATACAATGAAGACCTCATTGCGACACGCATTGGCAGTGAAAGGGATGATGGGGATGCTCACCCATCCTCTTTTCCTTGTTTTACTTTCTTGCAGGCTACAGGTATTCTTGATGATTTCTTGCTACTGATTGAGAGGGTTGGCTTGACCTCTTATATGCAAGATGAGAGTGCATAGTATGCTATGCTCACCAAAACTTTTGTTGAGAGCTTCTCATTTACTAACACATCCTATCATTCCACTGTCTCTTTTAAAATCTATGATATGCCCTTCACCATGCCTTTGGAGAGATTTTGCAGTATTGTAGGTGTGCGTATGACAGGGACCGTGAAGAAAATTCAAGGGCGACCTGCTGATTTGTTGGAGCTTTACCGCGGGGTGACCAATGATGATGACCGCGTGGCGCAACGCGGAAAGATAAGAAATATCCAACTCCCTGCTCTTAGATACTTTGCATACTATCTTGCCACTAGTGTTTTGGGTAGGGAGAACACTAGCAATATCTCCAACTATCATCTAGCATTCCTTGCTGCTACGCTTAGCAATGATACTTGGTACAATCTTGGCTCGCTTATTGCTCGCCGCCTAGCTGCTAGGGGGCCTATCTATGGGGGCATCATTGCCTCAGGTGTAGTCGATGCATTAGATCTTTCGGTGGCTCCTGATGATGTTATGCTAGAACCACAGAGGCTCGACCTTGTTGCCATGAAAACTCATCACTTTATCACTGCTACCTCTGATTTGAACAATCTAGTATATAGGATGCTTTTCACTGACGGGGATGAAAGGGAGATCCTTTTGCCACAGCCTGCTTTGTTTAGTGTTGACAGGAGACCGTGGTCGAGCTCCAAGGAGGAGGTGGACGAGCAGCTTCGCTTGTTGGGTTTCCACGAGCAGCACCAGGAGGATGTGCCCTCCTATGATTACTCCACACATTACAGAGGGGCGTACTCGGGCTCGCACCAGGACGAGGGTACCTCCTCGTCGTACCCCGATGACACTTCATATTGGCCAGCCTGGGGCTGATTCCCACTTAGGCCAAAAGCCTAAGTTTGGGGGAGGTACGCCGACACCGCACTCATTTTCATATCTTGTTGCGTTGGTACTTTGTATATTCATGTTTTCCTTCTCTTTTAAGTTTTCGTTTTTCTTTGCTTTTGCTTTCTAAAAACACAAAAAGACCAAAAATATTTTTGTTGTTTCTCTTTGGTTTGCTTCTTCTTTTTGTCCTGGTTTGCTTTTCCCTTTTTGCTTTGTTTGAACTATTTGAAAAACCCAAAAAGATTTTGCTTTGCTTGTTTCTCTCTTTTGGTTCTTGTTTAGAAATCGAAAACACCAAAAATATTTGTCGTTCTTCTTTGGTTTTTGCGAGTTTGCTACAGGGTTCGGCAGTTCTCAGTGGATAATTGGTTTCATATTATTATTCAAGCCACACAAGTGAGGAGCAATAATGAGGATCAATGACAACTTGAGGCGTGGTAAGAGGCTGGTAACAAACTCTATTTGTCTTCATGTTTGTACATATACTCATCATTGTGAGCTTGCTTAGTCCGTTCATGTAGAGTGTATGTTATCTTTGGATATTTAGTAGTTCTTGCTTTCTTGTGATTAGCTCCAGCTTGCTTAGTCCGAACACTTTTGCTATTGTTTCTCCTCTATACTTGTGTGATTTGGATGCAACTAATGCAAACTGACGCTGTTTTCAGCAGAATTGCCTTGCTGTCTACTTTTTGTGCAGAAAAACAACTATTAGGAAAAATCCCGGAAAATATGCCAAAAATCCTATTTCACCCGAAGACTCCAGGAGCCAGAATACGAGACGGAGAAGAGCACTGGGGTGGCCACACCACCTGGTGGCGCGGGCCAGGCCAGGCCGCGCCAGGGGGTGGTGTGGGCCCCCAGGCACCCCCTCGGCCTCTCTCTTCGCCTATAAGGAGCCTTCTAACCTAAAAACTTAAGGGGGTTCGACGTTTTTCCAGAAGGAGTTCCGCTTTGCCGCCACCACCAGATTCCACGAAACAGCACCAGAAACTCCGTTCTAGCATCCTGCCGGGACGGGGAATTGGAGGAGATCATCGCCATCATCATCACCATCGCTTCTCCATCGACCATCCATGTTTCCCCCATCTATGAGTGAGTAATCCCCCGCTGTAGGCTATGGGGATGGTAGGGATTGGATGAGATCGTTCATGTAATGGCATCAGATTGTTAGGGCATGGTGCCTAATATCTTTTATTAGTGCTTTATGACTTTGTTGCGACTTGTTGTGCTTAATGCTTGTCAGTAGGGCCCGAGTGCCATGTTTTCAGATCTGAACTTATTATTGATTCATTATGATAGTATTGTTTCTGGTCTTATCTACAAGTTGTATACACACGTTGTTGTCTGGAACCTATGGCCCCGAAGTGACAGAAATCAGGATAGCCGGAAGGGAAAGGCTTTGATGTGAGGATCACATGTGTTCATGGAGTGTTAATGCTTTGCTCCGGTGCTCTATTAAAAGGAGCACGTTAATTGCCAGTAGTTCCCTAGAGGCCCCAGTGCAAACGGGTTGGCAGGACAAAAGATGTTGTGCAAGTTCTAATTGCGAGCACGTATGACTATATATGGAACACATGCCTAGGATTGTCTAGTACTTGGGTGCTTTATCTTATTGATCTGCAATTGCCCTATGTTCTGATTGCTATGTGAATTGTCTTGTCCATGCAATGCCCGTCCATCCATCCTTATGCCTACCGCACTCGAATCCCACTGTTACTGCTTTTGTTACTAATGTCTCTGCTTTGCTACTGCTGTTATTTTACTATTCCTACTACAAAACTGTTGCTACTGATAAACTGCTGTGAGCAAGATTGTTTCCAGGTGCAGCTGAATTGACAACTCAGTTGTTAAGGCTGATAAGTATTCTTTGGCTCCCCTTGTGTCGAATCAATAAATTGGGTTTCACTTCCCTCGAAAATACTGCGATACACCCCCTATACTTGTGGGTCATCAATGGTCAATATATTTGAACCATTGCCCAGTGGTAAACTCCAGTTCATTGCTCCTATCGTATCAGTTAAATGAGTAGTTTGTCTTGTTTGATGTATTAACTTGTTATTCCTTAGTTTTAGACTGCAATTATTGCTATCGCCACCAAATAGGGGGCTGCAAGATCATGTCTCAAGGTTGTTTTTGAATGTAGATGTCACTCAAAAGGGAGATGCAGGTGATAGATGGAGAAAGCAAATTGAGGACTACTATCAACTCGATTGTCAACTGAAATGCCGAATTTTCTTTCCCTTGATTTGATAGTATGTAATAATTTTAAGTAGTTTGCATTTGATGTAATATCTAGATAAATCGCATAGGCCGTGTAGGAATTTAGTTGACGCCATCCACACATAGCGGTAGGCGGTACCATACCTGCGCTAGCCAGGTCGATTAGGGTACAATATCATGCTCTGTATTTGCCCGTCTTGTATTAGGCCGACGATGAACAATAAAAATGCTCACATGTTGTACACCTTTTAGATATATCAGAATGGGCTCGAGCAATGCAGAAACTGTAAAAGTAACGGGCCCGGCCCATAAACATGCTTAGTAACAGTAAATGGCCAAAACAGTAACATGCCAAAATAGTAACAGACAAAATAAGTAACAGGCCGAAACAGTAACTGACCATAATAGTAACAGGCCAAAACAGTATCCGACAGGAACAGTAAAAGGCAAAAAATAGTAACAGTCCTAGAACAATAATGGACGAGAATAGTAAAAGTGTCAGAAGCTTAAATGGCCAAAACAGTAACGGGCCAGGCCAGAAAAGGGCCATGGTCGTAGCAGGCCAAAACAGTAAGATGCCAAGTTGGACCATGAAGGAACAGTAACAGGCCGAGAAACCAACCAGGCCAAAAAAGTAACAAACCAGAATATGGGCGAGACGTTGATGGGCCCATATAGTAACGGCTCCGAAAGTTTATGGGCCATAGCGGATTGCGTAAATGGGCCGTTTCGAACAGTATAGAACTGTACAGTAACAGGCCAGAATGGCTATGGCACAAAGCGGGTTGGCAAACGGGCCCAAATTCAAATAGTATAGGGCAGAACAGTAATGTGCCTAGCCGTTTATGGGCCTTAGTAAAGGGACAATCACAAACAGTGTTTTTTGAAACAGTAAAGGGCCCAAAAATTTATGGGCCGCCATGGGCAGCACCTATGGGCCCATTTGCAACAGTGCAATCTGGGCATGAGGTGTGTGCTAGGGTTGTGTATCGTCCTCCTCGTCGTGCCCTCCTATCCCTTATATAGATAGGCCAGGTCCCAGGAGTAGGTCGAGTCGGTTACAGATTAGGTTTTGCCCTTTGAATTTCTATCTAGAAGCTATTCGTGTTCTTCAAGGAGTCGCATCCTTCTTGGGCTGAGTTCACCCGAAATCCTTCTGGGCCTTGTCACCTGGGGCGCCTTGCTTCATGGGCTTCCTGCTAGGGCATACTAGGGTAGGCAAGACTAGGCCAGACGCCGAACTCTCCACCGGAATTTCTGGCACCATAACCGGCACCACATGCTGTTCCGCCGAAATCTTCTCTGGTTCCAAATTTTGACCATTTTCCTCTTGTGTTTGTTCGTGTTTCGCTTGCGCGTCGCCAAAACTAACGACAAGATTCCGCAGATCATCACATCCCGCGCTTCCCTACATCGCGACACCCAAGAATCTTCCCCAACACCGGTAGCAAGTCATCAACAATACCAAAGGTATAACTTTCTCCACCTTGGTTAACCCCATATCTTCCTTTGTGGGTATCTATCCTATGAGAGCATCTCATTTTGTGTTTGCCTAAGCATTGTGTTTGCCTAAGCATTGTGTTTGCCCAAGTCATCAACAATACCAAAGATACATAGTCTCCCAATACGAGAGTATCAAGCTTGTAAGAAAAAAGAGAGAAAAAGTGCGATCAAGGCAAGTGCACAAATCTGGTGCTTATCATATTTTGGCAAATGAGTTGTGGTCTCTCCTTGTGTTGGAACGACAACCGAGCTTAGTATTCGTTAGGACATTTTGTGCTCATTTTCATAGTTGTGCTAACCTCACTCATCTCCATGTGTGTGTGTTTCCCTCGTGTTTTTGTAGACCGTATCCTTTTTTGCTTTTGATCTTTGGTTCTCTAACACCTTAAACAATAACCTTTTTGTTTGGTTGTTCCATTTGCTATCCACTTTCCTAACCTACCATCATAGGCCTTTGTGTGTGTGTGTGTGTATCTTGTGTACCCGCTATTCGCTTTGCTCTCGGCAAGAACAACTTTTCCAATTTTTGACTCCGGTGAGGCAAGTTAGCAATTACCATTCCACTGATATCACCATCTCTATCACGTGTGATTGTACACAATGTCTAGGGGAAGCAGAGCTAGTGGTGATGGCAACTTCAACAACCAAGACGGTTTTACCACGCGCCACAACTTATGGGCGCAACACCAAGAATTCAATACTCAATTTGAGCGACTTGAGCACTGTCTCGATGATACTTTCCATGAATTTGAGTACCGTGAGTGGAAATGCCAATCAGAGCATCATGCTCAATTCCAAGCTCTTCACCAACATATTTCCAATCTAGAAAACCGACATGGTCACCACTCAAGCTCATCAAGTTTGTCCCGCACGCGTTCCTCAAGTCGACATGGTGAGTCTTAAAGGTCCAACTCCTGCCGTGGAGAACCCCACCACCATAATGGGGACCAACAAGCTTGTCATCGTCATGCTCAAGTGGTGGACCCAAATGCTCCTCATCCTCAACAACAACGCCAAGATCATGGTCCACAACCACAACAAGCAATCATCGAAGTGCAACCCCAACGAGAACATCATGATGAAGAAAACCACAGTGATAATAGATGTTATCCTCCTCATGACGACCATGTGCCTTTTCAACAAAATCAAGCACCGACATGGGATACATGTGATGATGATGAGGATGCGCGCCAAGCTAGATGCAACAACCGGCAATGGACAACACCACCACCGACACCGAAAAGCTATGAATGCCAATGATGCTGAACAAAGGCGAAGAAGGGACTCCAAGCATCATCAAGCTCCTCCCCCACCACCGCCCTAGGCAATTAAGATCCTCCTTTGCCGCCTCCTCGCCAACCAAGTGAAGCCAGTTTGCACCATGAACGTCGAAACAACCACCATGAGCGTGATGATGGCAAGTTTGGGAGGTCAAATTCATTATGCCCAAGTTCAAAGGAGAAGAAAATGCTAATGCATATCTTGAATGGGATCTCAAAGTTGATAAGATCTTCCGAGTCCACAATTATTCTGAAGAGAAGAAAGTTGCAATGACATCTATTGAGTTTGAGGACCACACCAATGTTTGGTGGGAAGACTATCAAAGCAACCACGATAAGCTAGAAGAACCACTGGTTACCACTTGGACGTAGATGACTCAAGTGATGTATGCAAGATTTATCCCCGAGCACTATCGTCAAGACCTCTTTGACAAGCTACAAAACTTGAAGCAAGGCACAAAGACAATTGAAGAGTTTTACAAGGAAATGGAGATTCCTATGATGAGAGACGATGCGAAAGATCTTGAGGATCAAAGAATAGCATGGTTCCTCAATGGATTGAGCCACCCAATACGCAAAATAGTCAATTTCCAACCTTACAAGACTCTAGTGAACCTCCTTCACCAAGCCACCAAGGCCGAGCGCCGCTTGCAAAAGGAAAATGCTTATGAGAAGCAAAGGACGTACTTCGCTTCAATCAACGCGAATACCTCCTCCAAGCCAACAAACCAAGCACCAATATCCTCCAAGCAAACCAAGACCACAATGGCATGTTCCTCCAACACAACAACGGATAGTCAAGTCATTTTGTACAAGTGTGGAGGAAAGGGACACAAGTCTTATGAGTGTATCAACACAAGAGTTATGCTAATGGATGAGAATGGCACCACCTATTCCTTGAGTGGAGAAGAATATGAAGCCTTGACTCAAGCCGCTATCACAAAGGATGCTACAATGACCGATAAGGACACACTTCTATGCGAGCATGATCCAAGTCCTTCCCTCGTCATCGCGCAAGTCTTGATAACCCACTCCATTCCATGCGAGGACCAACGCATCAAAATTTTCCAAACTCGTGCCGGAATTGATGGCAAGTCCATAAAAATAATCATCGATGGAGGAAGTTGTCACAACCTTGCGAGCATCGAACTTTGTGAGAAACTCAAGTTGCCATACATGGAGCACCCTCATCAATATATCATGTCAAATGGCTTGACACAAGGTCAATGTCTCCTTCAATATTGGCCCCTATCAAGACACCGTCGAGTGTGATGTCGTGCCAATGACTATGTGTCACATGGTTAATTGAAGACCAAGGCAATACAACAAGGGCACCATACATGATGGTACCTCCAACCAATACTCCTTGAAGTGGAATGGCACGGTGTTTATGCTAGAACCTATGACGCCAAGCCAAGTTATTGCTTCCAACATGATGTCGTTGCCCAAGATAAAACAAGCTAAGGACCCCTGTGAGATGAGTGGTAGAGAGTAAACCACCAACACGTGAGTGAGTGCCACAAGCCTCAAATGAGTGGAAAAATCATGAGTGTCGTGTCGCATGCCACCAAAAGTGAGAAGAGTGATTTGAGTGTGACCCATACTAAAAATCCATCATACAACTCTCTCTCTTTGTTGTCGGTTTTGCAAGGTACCTAAGATAAACCACCACCTACAAGGAACGTGCTACAAGATCTCCAACCACAACTTGATGAAAAAATCAAGATCAAGTTCCTCAACCACTTTGAACAAGGTTACGGCACCGGAGACCCAACCACACACAAGCTCAAGCCCATGGGTACATCGCGCTCCTTTCATGATGAAAGAACTTCGTCGAGGACAACTCATTTTCAAGCGGGGAGATGATGTAGCCCAAAACATGGCATTCACCATTGGTCCACATCATGCTACGCCAACCATTACCACAAAGGTGAATCTATTCCATATCTCGCCTTCCTTTGGTTGTCATGTGAATGGGATCCTACTAGAGAAAAAAGCGTATGCTATGACCAGGCCCATAAATGTCACACTAAGCGGACAAGGCAAGGATATCATAGGAGCCAAGACCCCAAGAAAGAAGCATGGAACAGAAGATGGAAGAAGGTTTCTGGTGCCAGTCTCGGTGCCGCCGGAATCCACACTGGAACTTCCAGCGCTAGGCTCAGCGGACCGGATCCTCTAATGACCAAACCGGCGGGCCGGAAGCCCAACTGAAACCACCTTCTATAAGCCCTTCCAGCTAAGGACCGGAATAACCGGCGACCGCCGGAAATCTCGGCGACGCTAGACTTATCGTCGAAAATGCCAGTTTGCACACTATGTAGGGTTTGATGCCCAGAATATTCCCCCTAACTAAACCCTTCGCCCCTAGTATTATAAATAGCCCCCTTGTGGCTCATATCTAAATAGAGTTGAAGATGAATGAAGGTTTGTGCCTAACCCTATACGGGAACCCCTCGCTATAGTTAATCTATGAGTTGTACAAGGCCTTGGAGTTTGGTGTTTGTCTCCGAATTGTCAAGACCCTCCTCAAGTGTTTGGTCTCTCTCTATCAAGGATTCTAGTAGTGTTAGGTCTCTCCCCTTTGGGATTCTACTTGGTTGCTACTCTCTCCTTTTGATTGGGATTCTATCATCCGCTTGTCAATCTCTCCTATGGTGATTCTACCTCACAGTCTATCACCGAGGATTCTATTGGATTGGTTGTTCGAACCAACATGAGAAAATCGAATCGGGTGTGTTTGCGTGCATTTGTATCTTTACCTTGTAATTGTGTTGTGTTCCTCATGTTCATCATGTTTCCCCTCTCTCCCCGCTTCAAACCGTGAAGATCGGGCCACCCTAGGGCCAATCCTACAAGGGATCCCATATCACTTGATCTTGTTGTAAATGAAACATAGTCTAGCATAGAAGGCATGGAAAATATTGCGTCTAAATATGATGTGATACACTCTCTTGAAGGGTACCACTTCGAAGGTCATTCTCTCTTGGCGGTTATTATTAACATCACCGAAAGCGACCAGAAGGGTAATGCAGCCAAGGGACTGAGCTTGCCGGCCAAGAACAATGCCATGAAACACGATACTACTCCACCTTAGCTGGGTATCCGTCAAGTTCACCTTGTGCAATGTATCAAGTGATGGGGATATGCCAATTGGGGTATCCCTAGAGACTAGATTCGATTAGCCCAAGATGATGTCGAGTGTGCCAGCAATGATAGCGACTAGAAAGAAGGCTTCAGTGAAGGCCGGTGACTGGACACAGAAGGCCCAAGACCATAGCTAGGCCCAGTCAAATTAGGTCAAAGCCTCTAAAACCCTTATTGAATCGGTTGTAATCTTGTAAACTGTGGTGATCCAGCACACCACTACATGTTGTAGTATACTATAGTCGTGGACATAACACTGAAGGAACACCATTTCGCAAATATTACATCCTTAGAGTGGTACAATAGAAACAAAGTGGGTCCACAATCATACATAATTATTATTACACCAGAAATTACATGACGACTTCGAGATCCTCCTAGGTCCATAGAGGTATCCTGATGACTCAGGGCTAAACTATAATAACTATGAGAACAAGATAAAGAAGCAAACTAAAATTTAAGGTTTATACGAGATTAATATATAGAAGATAGAGATCTATGCTAGTAGACTCGATCAACTATATCTGACACCTCTATGCTTCAGATACTTTGGTCTCCATTCCATAGATGCCTTCGTAGTTGTCCCCGTTGACACTTCCGGATACTTTTGGTTCCTCATAGCAGAATTCTGATTGGTCTTCAACTGAATAGAGTGTTTCCTCTTCTTGGTCTTTAATGTCTTCAGAATCTAGAAAGGGTTAAGAAGATACGTTGAGTACGAGCGTACTCAGCAAGTTCACTAAAAAGGAGTGTTTGATGCATTAACTACAACCACATACCAAAGGTCGTAGATTATTCGGGTTTTGGTAAAGATTTCTTCAAAGGTTGCTTTTATTCTGAAAAGCTATGTACGTTAGCCTTCACAGGTTTATCGGAACTTTCATGGAGTTCCTTTCCTGCAGTGTTCGCAGCTCCTTACTAGAACATGGAGTAACATGTCATAGTTTTTACACTCTGCAGAGGTGTGTTGCTTTACCCATAAGAGATCCTTATCCATGTTGCACAGCCAGGTGCGCATTCTTGTTCACACTTCCTTGGTATGAGGCCCTGTATAAGGATCCAAGCCATTCATTGTCCTTCTTCGCGACCCCGCATACACTGCAATTTTTGTATGCTTAGACTCAAGGAAGAGTTTTCCCCATTAATACGGCTTTACCTTAGTCTAATACGCACGACAACTAATAACACTAGAAATATGTCTTTCGTACGCCCAGATCCACGTTATATTTTCCCCGAATAATCGGCTTTACCCATGATCTGCAACTTACAAAACGCCCAGAACAGTGTCCGCTGCATGCGAAAGGGAGAATATCCAGATGACTTCTCCGTCCCATTCCAAATCTCATGGTTAACGTGTGATATACGACGCAAGAATCACCAGCGACATTGGTTGTTAAGTCCTAGGTATTATGTTCCTTTACCACCAGAACTTTCGTAGTATGTTATTACCACTTGGTAAATAACCCATAATCATATTATTATGAAACAGTGTTTTCTGACCTTTTTGAAATGCAAGCTATGACAACACTGGATTTGCAAATACTTGATAGAAAATAACCAAAGGACATGAGCAAGTGTGAACTTTCCTTGGTATAGCGAAGTATTGTAGTCGAATGTCTTGACTTGACCCTAGACCTTGGGTCCTACAAAATACCATCATTGCTCGGTAAGGACAATGTTTAAATAACCAATATGCTGTTATGCATAAGTAATGTGATGCATGTTGTAAAATCCCCAAAGAATCCCCCAACAATACAAGTAAGTTGGATTTAGATGATTAGTTTAAGATTTGCTTTATTTTGAAGTTTACTTCATAAAAGAGTACAATTGCAAGGACTCTAAGATAAACATATAAGATATGAAAATTAAAGTACAATCATAATACAATTCTAAGGTTGAGTGGTATACTGTAACTAGTACATGTTGGATATATGCTCAAGAGGCAATAATAAAGTGGTTATTACCATATGTTTATGTTTATGATAAATTTTTACATCCCATGCTATAAATGTATTAACCGGAAACATTAATACTTGTGTGTTTTGTAAACATAAAGAGTCCCTAGTAAGCCTCTTGTTAAACTAGCTTGTTGACTAATATATGATCATGGTTTCTTGATCATGGACATTGGATGTTATTAATAAAAAGACCATATCATTAGGGGAATGATGTGATGGACACACACCCAAAGTAAGCATAGCATAAGATCAAGTCATTTAAGTTCATTTTGCTACAAGCTTTCAAATACATCGTAACCTAATCCTTCAACCATGATATCATGTTAATCACCATCACCGGATGAGTGCTTTGATGACATCAAATGCCACTTCCATAACTGGGTGGTCATAAAGGTGGCATTGGGTATTCTGAAAGTATGTGTTGAAGCGCATGGATCAAGAGTGGTATTTGTCCATCCATATGACAGATAGATATAATCTGGGCCCTCTCGGTAGAGTGTCATCCAATTGGCTTGCAAGCATGTGACTAGGTCACAAGTGATGTCATATCACAGTACGAGTAAAGAGTACTTATCGGTAACAAGGTTGAACTAGGTACGGAGATACCGACGATTGAACCTCGGATAAGTAAAGTATCGCGTGACAAAGAGAATCGGTATAGTATGCGAATGGTTCATTCAATCACAAAGTCATCGTTGAATATGTGGGAGCCACTATGGATCTCCAGGTCCCGCTATTGGTTATTGGTCGGAGAGGTGTCTCGATCATGTCTGCATAGTTCGTGAACCGTAGGGTGACACACTTAGGTTCGATGTTTTTTAAGTAGATATGGAATATGAGTTGGAGACTGAATGTTGTTCGGAGTCTCGAATAGGATTCAAGACAACACGAGGAGATCCATAATGGTCCAGAGAATAAGATTCATATAAGGAAAGTTATTTTCCGGGGTTTGGAAATGTTTTTGATGTTTTGATCGGAAGCTTCTAGAATGTTGTAGAGGGACCACCAGTGGGTCCACCACCCCGGGAGGGGTCACTTGGGCTGTGTGATGCTGTGGGGGCCCTAGGTCCAGCCACACCAAGCCCTAAAGGGCCAGCCGGTGTGGCGCCCCGCTAAAACCACTACTAGAAAATTGCGGTGTTTTTGGTGCATTGCATCATCATGACCGCATGCTCATGTCATCATGCCACATTGCATTTGAGCATCGTCATCATTATGCATATGTTTGCCTAAAACTATTTCCCAAAAAGACTATATTTGTTTTCTAAATATCCCCTGTCTTTATTTCAAATTAAAACCCCGGTCTCTTCCGGATATTTTATTTGTCTAAAAACTATTTACAAAAGCCTCTCTGAAAATAAAACAAATGAAATAAGTTAAAAAAATATTTTGTGGGGGAGTCAGCCAGCCGCTAGGCCCAAAGCCCAGCAGCCAGCCGACTACCACCCCACCAGAAAAACCCTAACCTACCTGGCCGCCACTCACCTGACCACCTATCGCCGCCACCCCACTCTCCTCGGCACCTGAACACACACGCATCGCAACATAGCACGCACGTGATCCACCCCATCGGGATCACCTGCCCTCCCTCGATCCCACGCGAACCCGGACCCACCTCCTCGCCCCGCACTCGTTGCACGCTCGCGGCCCCGCTCCCCTTGTCCGTTTCTGGCCACCAACCCTGCCGCCAGCGAGCCCCTCCTCTCTCACGCTCGCTCGCTCAGCACCGCCGGCCTTAGGCCTCCCGCCACCAGCGCCCGCCTCGTCGTGGCCTAGCTCCTCCTCTCCGCCTCAGCGAGCCCCCCCGTGGCCAAGCTACGAGCGCCACCGCTCATCAGGTTCCCCTGGCGCCCCTCGCCGCCATCGAGCCCGCTGCTCTATGCCGCCGTGGCCATCAACCCCACCTCCATCGTGCCTCTCTGCAAGCTGCCAGGGTGCCCCGCGCCTACACCGGCTTCCCCGGCGCCCTACTCCCACCAACCGCGACCCCTCTCCCCCGTTCCCGCACGCAACTGACCCCCCGTGGTCACGTGCTCCTCCCGAACGCCACCCACCTCGGCCCCCTCTATGGCTCGCCTTCCCCATCCGCCGCCGCCTCCCTCTTCTCTCCCCTATGCTCGCCCCGCGCCCGCTGCCGCCTGCAGGTGATCCCCGCCGCCGCTCATCCCCATGCCAAGCGAGCTCCCCTCTCGCTCGTTCCTTTCTGCCGCCACCGGCTCCTAGGCGCATCCGCGCCCCCTTTTTGGCGTTCTCCCTGCGCCTTCTCCAGCCATCCGCGCCGCCAGGGCTGCCTCCCGCCTCTCCTCGTGAGCGACGCCGCTTCCTTCCTCGGCGTCCCCGTCTCCGGCCGGGCCCGCACCTCCGGCTGCCAGCACCTCCAAGTTTGGCGCCCCTCCGCTTCTCCTCGTTCTCGGTGGCCTCGGTCCGCATGCGAGCCGTCGCCTCGCCGGTCCTGCCTCCCCGTGTTCGACGCCCTCCCGAGCGCTCTCTGCCCCGACCTCGAGCTCCCCACGGGCCCGCTGCCGCGCGGCTTCTCCCACCGCCGCTGCTTCCTCCCTGCACCGGCGCCGGCCTCCACCACCTTGTCCCGCCACCAACCGTCTCCGGCCTGCACCAAGTCATGTTGGCCACCAACCCCGCCTTGGGGTCATCTTGTGCTTCCGATGCGCTCCAGATGTCGTGTAGGGGATGCCTGTGTGTTTGTTTTTCTTCAGATGCCACACGTTAAACCACGCCTCCCCGAGTAAACCATGCCGAACCAAGAGCTCCTTCCCGAAGCCGAAACCCCGAAGACCGTACCCTGGGGATCGACAGGAGCTTCTTCATGGACGCCAAGATCCTCGACCCGATGATGCCCGGAATACTAAGTTCATCGAGTATGCCGACATAGCGCCGAAGACCACGGTACCCGAAGACCGAACCCGGCGCCACGCCAAGTTCTCCTTCCCGGATGCCAGGGTTGCCTACACGGAACGGCAAGTTCTCCATCCCGGAACGGCAAGATCAACTGCACGGGACCGTGTAAGTAATTATCAGGACCCCGGTTCCACTTAATATTGCCTAATTGCACCGCATCTGCATCATATCATAATCATGCAAGATCTTTTGCCTTAGTATTAAATATTGCATCCGGTGTTTCTTCTAGTGTTTGCTTCTTCGCGAATTAAGACGATGAGTGGATGCGAGTACCGACAAGTTTTTCGGATAATGTATCTTCGGCAGTGTTTCCCAGGCGAGCATTCTCCCCCTTGCTACCTATTTTGCGTTTATAGTCTTTACTTCCTCCTGTTGATCTATTGCTATCCTTGTTGCGATGCTTTAGTTTCCGTGCACCATTTATATTCCTTGCAGCCTCTATATTGCCTTGGACACATCCTATTGCCTGTTGATTGATAGACAATCGGCCTTGCAAGTCGTAGTTGCTTGCTCAGGTGCTACTTCGCATCATTGTTGTTCCACCGTTGATAAAAGGCTGACACATGCTTAATGATAGAGATGCTTAATGGTGGAGATGATCATGGCTTTAATTACAACTTGATATTAAATTGCTAGATATAACTAATGATGAGGCATCGGTGGGCAATAGATGTTATTTGGTTCTTCCACGCTCACTTATGTCCCGTAGGACCCCGAGTACTTGATACCAGTTCCTTGACTATCGCACTATCCGCATATGGGACCATGAATCCCCTTATCCAGAGCTTGATTCATTTCTTATTTCTTGGGGCCACAAACTAGTTTGGGGCTTTATTACTATCATGTACCTATGCCATGCTTTAAATGCTTTATTTACGATTGTGCGTGGAGCACCTGTACTGTTTTGGATCGTGACACGTTTTCGCTATATCGACAAGCCCAGACACACTTTCGGGTTCCCAGTCGTTTACCGTCGTCCACACAAACCCTGGGTTCGTTCCGGAGCCGGCCAACTTTGTTGCGGGTAGCTTAGTGGGGTGCCCCCCTGAAATATTTTATGAATCCTATGATTGCTTTGTCGTGAAAGCCTCGTTGGGTTTTGATTTGGTTTTTCCGAGGTTGATCGTGTGTGTTTTGCTATTTCTGCACCCCTGCAGGGTAAATCTTTCTGAAAGCTGTGTCCGTGGTTATGGATGACTTGGAGCACAGTATCTCGATCATAGACAAGCATAACTAAAGTAGTGCTATAAATTTGACTTAATATGTGACTAGTAATTAGCTTCACTATAATGCAATGGATAATAAAAGTGCCAACAACTGGTGGAACTGGGGTGTATCGTGTCATGTTATACCTGCCTAGTAAGTATTGCAACTCCAATGGAATGTGATAAAAGTGCCAACAATTGCTGGGTTTTGGGATTCCTCAGGACAATTATATCTGACTAGTAAATGTTCCAACTACAACGGAATGTTAACTAAAACTGCCCACTACTTATGCTATCAGGATGACTCACGCTATATATCTGACTAGTAAATGCTGCAACTATAATGGAATGAGTAAAACTGCCAACTGTGTGAGTTCCTTGGTCTGACTTCCTCGTTTGGTCTCGAGGGGGAAATACCAGGATGGGTATGTTTGGTGTTAGTATCAGGTAGGATCCGAATAAGTCTTTCTTACCCCTCTCTAATAGCCGTCAGTGATACCAAGTCTCTATAGGTTGTTTAGTGCCGCTGCGCTGCCACTTCAGTCCACCATACCTGTGTAGGCGAGGACCGCCGAATTCTAGACTCGCCATGTACTGGCCTCAGTACTGACGCTCCTCTTTTTCCTTTGCCCTTTGTCGGCACCCCTTTTGTTTTAGCAGGTTTGAGATTGACGTCGTTAGCAGGGTTACCCTTCCGGCTTGGCCTAGGCAGGGTTATGGACGCCATTGGTTATTCTTCAGGGCTCTTAGCCTAATTTGCTTCTTGTCCGTACTCGGACGTTGTATCGATTTCAAGGTGATTTGGATCTTTTTATTGTATATCTGTATTCTTGACTCGTTGAGTCGCTGTTGTATATATATCTGTTCTGTGGGTCCCATCGAGGACTGTTGTGTAATGGTATTACTTCGTTTTCCACCCGCAGGAAAGTGCCTGGTGGGCGTCCTTGAATCGTTTCTATGCGGGTTTGGCGGAAAGGGCTAAAACTTGCATAGGGACGATTCGAGGGTTACAGAGTGGTATCAAAGCTCAGAAGTTATGATACCCCATTGGTCCAGCCTGTAGGATAACCTAGCTAACGGCCGATGTAGAGTGTCAAAACTATTTTGCAAAATTGGTTGGATAGATCTGATTAGGTCTGATTTTACTCCTTACCCTTACGCTATTCTCCTCTTACCTTGCGAGTTTTGAATCTGTTCTCTTACCTTTCTTCAAGTCCAGGATTTCTCGTGGTTGGGTTCCGTCGTACCTCTAGGGTTTCTCTTCCTCCTTTGGTAACGGTGTTTCTACATCCGGTCTTCGTGCTATCTGTGGAATCCTTTATCTGTGGTACCATTCTTTGTTCCTTGTTTGTGCCTTCCGGTGTTTTCCGACGCGACGACATCATCTACGCCAGATCTGATGCAAAGCATGCATCACTCCTTTGTTCCGAACCTCGATTGTCGAGATCCTCAGTCTGATTCCGAGAATGGTTGCACGCTTTTCTACTGATTGTGCGGAGTAATAGTTTGGGTGCGTGATGGATTGGCCCCCATGCCGACTACTCACTCTATTTGCTCGTGTACATTGAAGTGGATGAGGATGCATCGTTACTCTCCTTCTATCGAAGTTAGAGGTGGCTTTGTTTGTTGATACCTTTACCTTCGTCCTTTGTTCCCGGAGTGTTCTCTCGACGATCCTGGACAATAACCCCTTGTTGGTGGTGTCGCCGATTTCAAGATGGACAAGGATCTTTGTTAGTGGTGTCACAAAGATCTACATGAAGCGAGAAGATTCATGTCATCAGCCTTCTTCCTCGGACCATGAGGCGGATCTCGAGGGCGAGATCCCTTATTTGTGGTGTCGAATTGTGGCGCCCCGCTAAAACCACTACTAGAAAATCGCGGTGTTTTTGGTGCATTGCATCATCATGACCGCATGCTCATGTCATCATGCCACATTGCATTTGAGCATCGTCATCATTATGCATATGTTTGCCTAAAACTATTTTCCAAAAAGACTATATTTGTTTTCTAAATATCCCCTGTCTTTAATTCAAATTAAAACCCTGGTCTCTTCCGGATATTTTATTTGTCTAAAAACTATTTACAAAAGCCTCTCTGAAAATAAAACAAATAAAATAAGTTAAAAAAATGTTTAGTGGGGGAGTCAGCCAGCCGCCAGGCCCAAAGCCCAGCCGCCAGCGAACTACCACCCCACCAGAAAAACCCTAACCTACCTGGCCGCCACTCACCTGACCACCTGCCGCCACCACACTCTCCTCACCAACTGAACACACATGCATCGCAACACAGCACGCACTCGATCCACCCCATCGGGATCACCTGCCCTCCCTTGATCCCACGCGAACCCGGACCCACCTCCTTGCCCCGCACTCGTTACACGCTCGCAGCCCCGTTCCCCTTGTCCGTTTCTGGACACCAACCCCGCCGCCAGCGAGCCCTGCCTCTCTCACGCTCGCTCGCTCAGCGCCACCGGCCTTAGGCCTCCCGCCGCCAGCACCCGCCTCGCCGTGGCCCAGCTCCTCCTCTCCGCCTCAGCCAACCCCCCCCCCCCTGGCCAAGCTGCGAGCGCCACCGCTCATCAGGTTCCCTTGGCGCCCCTCGCCGCCACCGAGCCCGCTGCTCTATGCCGCCGTGGCCATCAACCCCACCTCCGTCGCGCCTCTCTGCAAGCTGCCAGGGTGCCCCGCGCCTCCACCGGCTTCCCCGGTGCCCTACTCCCACCAACCGCGACCCCGCTCCCTCGTGCCCGCACGCAACTGACCCCCCGCGGTCACGTGTTCCTCCCGAACGCCACCCACCTCGGCCCCCTCCATGGCTCGCCTTCCCCATCCGCCGCCGCCTCCCTCTTCTCTCCCCTATGCTCGCCCCGCGCCCGCCGCCGCCTGTAGGAGATCCCCGCCACCGCTCATCCCCACGCCACGCGAGCTCCCCTCTCGCTCGTTCCTGTCTGCCGCCACCGGCTCCCAGGCACCTCCGCGCCCCCTTTTTGGCGTTCTCTCTGCGCCTCCTCCAGCCGTCCGTGCCACTAGGGCCGCCTCCCGCCTCTCCTCGCGAGCGACATCCCGCCCTTCCTCGGCGTCCCCGTCTCCGGCCGGGCCTGCACCTCCGGCCGCTAGCAGCTCCAAGTCTGGTGCCCCTCCGCTTCTCCTTGTTCTCGGTGGCCTCGGTCCGCATGCGAGCCGTCGCCATGCCGCTCCCGCCTCCCCGTGTTTGACGCCCTCCCGGGCGCTCTCTTCCCCGACCTCGAGCTCCCCGCGGGCCCGCTGCCATGCGGATTCGCCCACCTCCGCCGCTTCCTCCCTGCACCAGAGCCGGCCTCCACCACCTTGTCCCGCCACCAACCGTCTCCGGCCTGCACCAAGTCATGTTGGCCACCAACCCCGCCTTGGGGTCATCTTGTGCTTCCGATGCGCCCCAGATGTCGTGTAGGGGCTGCCTGTGTGTTTGTTTTTCTTCAGATGCCACACGTTAAACCACGCCTCCCTGAGTAAACCATGCCGAACCAAGAGCTCCTTCCCGAAGCCGAAACCCCGAAGATCGTACCCTGGGGATCGACAGGAGCTTCTTCATGGACGCCAAGATCCTCAACCCGATGATGCCCGGAACACTAAGTTCGTCGAGTACGCCGACATAGCGCTAAAGACCACGGTACCCGAAGACCGAACCCAGTGCCACGCCAAGTTCTCCTTCCCGGACGCCAGGATCGCCTACACGGAACGGCAAGTTCTCCATCCCGGAACGGCAAGATCGACTGCACGGGACACCAAGATCTGTCGGCGCCAAGACCCGAGTCCGACACCGACAATCAAAACCGCAGAACCGACAAGTTCGCCTACACGGACACCGAGCGCCAAGATCTTCTCCTTGGAACGCCATGATCTCCTTCACAGATCCGAAGACCCTGAACCCCGGAGTCCGAACCTCGCCGTTCCTGTCAAACCCTGAGACCGGACCCCGGACCCCCAGAACCCAAGATCTTCCGAACCCAGATGTGTGACCCTAAGCCCCTATTTTTATAATATACCATTACCAACTATCGCATATTAAATTGTTCATGCATGCATACTTGTCTGTGGTTTGGGGGCATTATGTCGATTCACCTCATAATTAAATATGGAGTCAATATGCGGGATACTTTTGTCTTATTCCGGACTCCATTTAAATTGGTGTAGCGACCGATGCCATGTTTCGCCCTGTTAATACAACATTTAAATTGCGGGGTTTCTAAATAACTTGAACCGTGTAAGTAATTATCGGGACCCTGGTTTCGCTTAATATTGCCTAATTGCACCGCATCTGCATCATATCATAATCATGCCAGATCTTTTGTCGTAGTATTAAATATTGCATCCGGTGTTTCTTCTAGTGTTTGCTTCTTCGCGAATTAGGCCGATGAGTGGATGCGAGTACCGACAAGTTGTTCAGATAATGTATCTTCGGCAGTGTTTCCCAGGCGAGCCCCTTGCTACCTATTTTTGCGTGTATAGTCTTTACTTCCTCCTATTGATCTATTGCTATCCTTGTTGTGATGCTTTAGTTTCTGTGCACCATTTATATTCCTTGCAGCCTCTATATTGCCTTGGACACATCCTATTGCCTGTTGATTGATAGACAGTCGGCCTTGCGAGTCGTAGTTGCTTGCTTAGGTGCTGCTTCGCGTTGTTGTCGTTCCACCGTTGATAAAAGGTTGACACATGCTTAATGATAGAGATGCTTAATGGTGGAGATGATCATGGCTTTAATTACAACTTGATATTAAATTGCTAGATATAACTAATGTAGAGGCATCGGTGGGCAATAGATGTTATTTGGTTCTTCCGCGCTCACTTGTGTCCCGTAGGACCCCGAGTACTTGATACCTGTTCCTTGACGATCGCACTATCCGCATATGGGACCATGAATCCCCTTAGCCAGAGCTTGATTCATTTCTTATTTCTTGGGGCCAAAAACTAGTTTGGGGCTTTATTACTATCCTGTACCTATGCCATGCTTTACTGCTTTATTTACGATTGTGCGTGGAGCACCTGTACTGTTTTGGATCGTGACACGTTTTCGCTATATCGACAAGCCCAGACACACTTTCGGGTTCCCAGTCGTTTACCGCCGTCCACACAAACCCTGGGTTCGTTCCGGAGCCGGCCAACTTCGTTGCGGGTAGCTTAGTGGGGTGCCCCCTGAAATATTTTATAAATCCTGTGATTGCTTTGTCGTGAAAGCCTCGTTGGGTTTTGATTTGGTTTTTCCGAGGTTGATCGTGTGTGTTTTGCTATTTGTGCACCCCTGCAGGGTAAATATTTCTGAAAGCTATGTCCGTGGTTATGGACGACTTGGAGCATAGTATCTCGATCATAGACAAGCATAACTAAAGTAGTGCTATAAATTTGACTTAATATGTGACTAGTAATCAGCTTCACTACAATGGAATGGATAATAAAAGTGCCAACAACTGGTGGAACTGGGGTGTATCGTGTCATGTTATACCTGCCTAGTAAGTATTGCAACTCCAATGGAATGTGATAGAAGTGCCAACAACTGCTGGGTTTTGGGATTCCTCAGGACAATTATATCTAACTAGTAAATGTTCCAACTACAACAGAATGTTAACTAAAACTTCCCACTACTTATGCTATCAGGATGACTCATGCTATATATCTGACTAGTAAATGCTGCAACTATAATGGAATGAGTAAAACTGCCAACTGTGTGAGTTCCTTGGTCCGACTTCCTCGTTTGGTCTCGAGGGGGAAATACCAGGATGGGTATGTTTGGTGTTAGTATCAGGTAGGATCCGAATAGGTCTTTCTTACCCCTCTCTAATAGCCGCCAGTGATACCGAGTCTCTATAGGTTGTTTAGTGCCGCTGTGCTGCCACTTCAGTCCACCATACCTGTGTAGGCGAGGACCGCCGAATTCTAGACTCGCCATGTACTGGCCTCAGTACTAACGCTCCTCTTTTTCCTTTTCCCTTTGTCGGCACCCCTTTTGTTTTAGCAGGTTTGAGATCGACGTTGTTAGCAGGGTTACCCTTCCGGCTTGGCCAGGGCAGGGTTATGGACGCCATTGGCTATTCTTCAGGGCTCTTAGCCCAATTTGCTTCTTGTCCGTACTCGGACGTTGTATCGATTTCAAGGTGATTTGGATCTTTGTATTGTATATCTGTATTCTTGACTCGTTGAGTCGCTGTTGTATATATATCTGTTCTGTGTGTCCCATCGAGGACTATTGTGTAATGGTATTACTTTGTTTTCCACCCGCACGAAAGTGCCTGGTGGGCGTCCTTGAATCGTTTCTTTGCAGGTTTGGCGGAAAGGACTAAAACTTGCATAGGGCCGATTCGAGGGCGTTACGGAGTGGTATCAGAGCTCAGCAGTTACGATACCCCACTGGTCCAGCCTGTAGGATAACCTAGCTAACGGCCGATGTAGAGTGTCAAAACTATTTTGGGGTCGCTTGGGCTGTGTCATGCTGTGGGGGCCCTAGGTCCAGTTGCACCAAGCCCTAAAGGGCCAGCCGGCTAGCATGGTCATCTTGTTTGAAAGACGGTAGATGTCTATCAACTCATTAAATGCTCAAAAGCATACAAGCGGCTGGGTCTATCTGACGAGGACAACATCCCCAAGTGGGAGTGGGAGTAGCGTACCTTAGAAGCTTCAGCCTCAAAATTTCGAGAGAGCACCGAAATACCCTGTCCATCCATTCAAACACCCCGCCCATTCATTCAAACATCTAGCCCCAAAAATTAATTTATTGCACAAATTTAGCCTGGAAGCTTGAAAGGGTGTATACATTTAAAGGTTATACTTTATGTATAAAAAGGGGGCGGTGGAATTTTGAGCCATCATCTTTGTAGTTTCTTCACAATAAAAACATGTTAGAAGCTTCGACATCAACATTTTAGTGCGAAGTTAGCTAGGAAGCTTGAAAAATCATACTATAGTACTAAAAACTTTGGGAATTATAAGAAACCATGGTCCACTTTGTCTGATAATTGGGGCAGTGTCATTTTATTTTAATTGTGGTTGGTCACCGTAGGAGCGAGGTTCTTTACATTAACATGGTCGGTGGAAGTACGAGTTATATCAAGGACCTCATAAAAAATGAAAATTATATCCAAGTCCATGCAGTTAGCACAAGGACCCTAAAACTAAGCTATCAAGTGTGTGTTCTACATATCATAGAGCCAAATTTTGTTCTGAAATAATCTACATTAGCTTTTACAACTAGTAGTAAACAAGAATAAACAAAACAAAGTGATTGTACTCTCTCTATTGGAGTAGTAGCTTGGACACGTTGTTCAATACCCCACTACTTAGTAGTACTACTACTCCTACTAATTTCTCAATACTTGGAATAGAGGGAGTATACTAGTACTAGTGATACACTATAGTACAATTTGTACAAGTATTGCTACTGCTCCCTCAATACCAAAAAAGTTCATTTCAGGTTAGTGTCGAAGACATGCATGTAGTCCTCGGTTTCTCCCCTGCAGCACTATACACTCTACACCAGGCCCCAGGCTCTTATGTATTTCTCTAGGAGTAGATCTTCTTGTCTCTCACGTGGATATGTTTATCCGGTACAGTACCGCGTGACACCTACTTTACTCACATATCAACTTTCTGCAGCCTTTTTTTGTTTTGATGAAGCAATGTGAAGCATGGTGTGAAGTGGTCATAGAGGCAGGGCAAGGTGCCTAGTGTATTCCTCTAAGTATAGTACCAAAAAAAATCATTATAGTCCTCAGCAAATGCAACACGGGTTTCTAGCCGGCGAGCACTACGTCGGCGAGCCGATCTCCCCTCTTTAACCACTTCCACAAGTGTGTGTACCGTCGGCCGGTAGATTCGACCACGGGTCGGCGGCTATGGACGCCATCGAGTCTGCGGCAATGATTGAGTTCCCCTACGAAGGCTTTTTTTAGCTTGGTTGCCTTCAACGAGCTCGACGAGCACAAGATCGCGTGCATGCACGGTCCGTGCTCCTACGTGGATCCCGCTTGTCGTTTCATCGCCTTGCTGCCAGGGCTCCTTCCCCACGTGAATGGGGCCAACGGGATCACAGTAACTAGGGCTATCTACGGCCTTGCCTTCTTTTGCGTGATGCCAATTCCGCCACCAGCAAGCACGAGGGGATTCACGCGCATCCTCTATGGGGATGACGGTATCGTGTTCGGCATGACTATCAGCGTGCTCGGCCCGACCGCCGTCGTGTCCTCGGTGTGCATTAGGCAGGACAGGTGCTTGTGGCCGCAGTACATGGTGAAACTATGTGCGCCTAGGCCGCCAGGGTCGGCTGACTTCTCGATGGTCGAGACACTTAATGTGGCAATCTAGCTATCGAGCAGCTCGTCGCCGGCCAACTTCCCATCCGATGAGCTCATGACGTACCTCGGGGTGCCGTCGCGGTTCCTGCTAAAGGGTAGAGAGTCCAACCATGTATCTTTCTGGGTTTGCATCGACAAGAAAAAATGATCTTAATCTACGGCTAATGATCCTAGCAAGACTGTAATGGTGTAACTAGTAGTACTTAGTACTATTTTACTACTTCAGTTTACTAGTACTAGTAGTAGTAGTCACATGTACGTTCTCTTTTGGTACTAGGAAGGATGCATTTTGGATGTAAACTAAGTTTGCTACTAATGTTATTACGGAGTATTGAGGAGTTTATTATGACTTTTATGTAATTATTCACTTCTATGGCATGGACCAGAGATAAACACATATAACTGTTCATATTGTGCTTCGATTTAGTCCTCTAACTCAGTGATTATGAAATTAACCTCACCTTTATTAACATCTAATTTGTGTTACTCGTAATTAATTAGCCCTTGGCAATGGCTGCATAATATCCATTCTTCTTAGAGATTCCTGAACATTGGGTGTATGGCCATGGATGATCAATTGAGAACTTGAGGTGCTAGACTTCTGAATAGAGTGGGAGTACGGTCTTGGATTCTTGAATAGAGAGGGAGTACGTCTTGGATTCTTTAGCAGAGAGGGAGTACATGGAACATGACCAAATTCAAAACTAAAATAAAGCGATAAAATCTCCCCCCTATCCGGACATAATTGGTGCCCCAAAATTTTAGATATTTTGAAATTCCCATTGGACCCCTAGTGAATTCGGTAGGTGGGGGGCTTCACTCGTATTTTTCCCACTACAATACTAGCAGTAGGCGTAGTTTCCTTGCGGCAAGCCCCCCACCCGGCCACCCTCCCCCCACCTCACCCACACACACACCAAAAACCATACCCCCTCTCTCCTCCAAGAATACGTCATCGGCTGGAACATCCCCACTGCACTTAAGCCGGCGTACTCGCCACACCTGATCTGGTCAAACGACCCTGTCGTCTGGCGCACAGAGCATGTCATCGACCGCCCCGGATCTACTCCACGGACGTTGTGGTCTAGCGCTCTACTTCTATCCTCGCCGGCTCAAGATCTTCTTCCCCATCGTCGACACGCAACCACAGCACCTTCGGCGACCTCGACATGACCCGCGAGGATGCGGAGGAGGCCTAGACGCCACCCCGACCGAGGTAACCTAATCTCCCTGTGCGAGTTTCTTTGTTTGGCAATGTACGATATTCGTTCTAAATTTCCTAACCAACAATTTCTTTACTTGATATACCTGTAATTTACTAAATTAACTCGTTATGGTTAGGCTTAAACTCTACGTTACATATATTTCTTTGTGAAATATTAGTCACTTAACATATTTGTTTTGATTCTCTGTTGTACATTTCCACAGGAGATATGGTTATACAATGTCTTTCTCATTAGCCGATTTACGAGTATTTTCCATCCTGCTATTATCCTGCTATCCTGTACTAACTGTTTGCTATTATTATGCAATGAGTGGCCCTAGTTTGCACATAGTATCATAGAGTGAATGGCTCCTATAATCTTGTAAGACCCCATCACTTTTGTTTCACTTCATGCCTACTTATATCATTATGGAACCTGTTTGTATTTACAGTTAGCCTTACCTTTATGCAGAGGAGCAACAGTGGAGTACATAGTCCGCCCATCCATAGCAGCCAACATAGAACTAGTGCAACGCTTACCATAAGTCCCCCATACACACACACACCCGAAGTTTGGAAACCAAAGTTTGGTCCTTGCCACATTTGATTGCTTAAATTTACCATTATTCCGTCTTGTTTTCATTTGTTTGGGCAAAGATTGTGTCAAACATTTTAGAACCACAATGGTATGCTTTTGTTCCATCTGCTTAGTTCAATTTCTTGGATATACAAAGACTAGGTGTATTGCATCTGAGTTGGTTGATAATAAGAACAAGGCCACACTAGCGATTAGATCCTGTATAATACACATGTATCATAATGAACTATGTGCCATTCATCCCACTCTTGTATCTACTATGTATCATAGATACATGAACTGGCTATTTTAATACGAGACCACATGATGGTTCAGTTGTTTTGTTCTAAGGCCGTTGAACCGTTGAAATGATCTGGCTGTTCATGAATAACCCAATGTATGATAGTTTGTTTCATTGTTTGTCTGGAATGATCTAGCTAGTATATTCGAGGAACACAATTGGTCTGTTTTGGTTGCTTGAGGTACTCTTTTTTTCCCTATGACTAAAACAGTGGCAACTTTCATGGTATATTCCCTGGCTAGTTTATGAGAAACATAATGGCTTAGGACTAGTTTGGCAGCAAAGTTTTTCTAAAACTGAAGTATTCTAAAACCAAAGTATTTCAACGCCTCACTAAGAAATACTAGAGTTTTTCTATTTCTCAGTTTTGGAAAAAAGAGGGTCGGACCTTCTTCTCAGATTCTTTAAAAAACACAGTTTTGGAGGATACTTTAGTTTTAAAACCATAGTATTTGTTTGATCCAAACACCTTGAAGTATTCAATACTTCAGTATTTTAAAAAACCAAAGTATTCTCTAAATACTTCAAAAATACTTTGCTGCCAAACTAGGCCTTAATTTTCATATTCGTTTTTTCACGTTCTGCACATATTAGTTTGATCAGTCTGCATCGGATACTTTGGTTGATTTCTCGCATTGTTATTTTTGTCCGATAAAATCTTTTCAAATTTATTCGAATTGAACTTGTAGCTTGTTTCCGTCTTCTGTTAAAGTAACTTGATTTGTCTTGGCCTCGACCATCTTCTAGTAGAGAAGTCATTTCACAGAGCAGCACATGCTCGCATCGCTCCATGGCATCAACTAGTCCAGTTATTCAAGAAGAAATAGATGTATGAGCCATCACTTTTAATTGCTTCCTTCCTGATATCACCGTATTGACACATTTAAAATCCATAGTGATGTGATTGCTTCGTAATGTTGTTATAACTTGTTTTGTGTTTGTTTTAGGCTGCAAATATCCCTCTGAATGCCGAACAAAGACCCACTTCTCCAAGTTTAGAGTTTGTTTTAGACAACAGCAGTGATAATACCTATTGCTCATGGCACACTGCTTTGACTGACCCTCTTATTCCAGCCGAAAGATTATTTGGGGATGCCATCCAAGATGCCCTTCATATTTTTGAGCAAGAATCCAACAAAACAAATTCAGTAATCACCCTAGCACGCAAAGACTTGAATGAATTGAAAAACATGCAAACTTTGACGCAGAACGGACTTAATAATCTCATCTGCAGCTCTCATGGGAAGCCACTTGTTACATGTCTCACGATGCAAGCTCCATAGAGACCTTTTCGGTAACACGAGTTATTGTGTTTTTTTAGTTGTGCTAGACTCTGATGCAACATTAATTCGCTGTTGTAAGTTGTTGTAAGTTTACTGAGGAATGTAATTCACTGCTATAAGTTGTTTGAGGATTGTAATAATCTACTGTAATTCATAGTTTTAAGTTGTTTCGGGATTGTAATTCGCAGTCGTAAGTTGTTTGAGGATTGTTACAAACCAAGCATGTATCAGAATTACTACACGTACATAAAAAACAGTGAAATTGAAAGAGGTACAACACATGATCTTTTTAAAACATAGAACATCTATTGTATTACGGGCACACCATACAACTTGCACTTTCATATAATTCATAGATAGAGAATACAACAGGACCAAACCCACATGATCCATCAATCTAACGGGTAGCCGTCATAGTAATCGTAGTGGGTGGTACCATATTCGCCATAAGGCGGCACCATCTTCATCTTAGAATGCTCGATGAATCTGCAATACTCTGCCAGCAATTGATCGAGTTCGAAAGGACAGACATTGATCAATAATCCTCCTACTCCATACCCATGGACAACCCTTGGCTCCTCTTCCCAAGCAAGAGACTCAAAGTTGTAAGATCTAATCTGGGATAGGTCTAGATAGTAGATGCTGCCGGCCTACACCATGGGTACCCTGGCATTGTTGACGCAGATGCACCGATTGTCAGCAACGAAGAGAGCACGGCTACTGATGCCTCTGACCAGCTGAAGGACATGGTTTTGTGTATCAACCTGGTAAACAACGGGCCTGTCGTTGTAGACCGGTTAACTCACAATGAACAACAACTCCCCGTTGGACTCGACGAGGTAAAAACGATTCTCTGGGTACCGGCAGCCCGGAACAGGGCCTGCGATGGTGGCATGCATCTTCAGGGTCCGTGCGGAGTGTTGCATCTAGACATCTCCATGAGCAGCACCAGGCATAGTCGAGAGGACAAACCCGTATCTGTCTTTGATGAAAACATCACCGGCGTAAGAAGTCATGCTCCGGAGTTCTGGGAAGTCATTCAGCATGCACCACCCTTCACCAAAGACCGGGCAATAGCCTTCCTCCGTGCCCTCATCCGCCCACCGAATGATGGTGTTCCGATGGTTTGATGTAAACAAAATCAACGACGGGAACATCATCACAATGACAGAACCCACCTGCTCGGTCGGTATCTCCACCCTCGGGAATTTGATAGCACCCGAGAAGGGGTTGTACAACTGTGTCTTGTATGGTTACACCCTCTGTCCAAGCACAAGGAGGCTGCCGGTTGTGCTACCGACGTAAAAGTACCTTCTAGAGACACAGAGAGGGAGAGAGAGAGAGGAGAAGCAGAGATTTAGTCAAGGTAAACACACAGAGATTCAATTAAGGTAAACAAGTAGATGGAGAAATAGAACTTGAAAAACATATCGTAAAGGAGGTGAATGCAAAAAATGATCACACATATACAAATGAATATCAAGAAAGCACCTGCGAATAACCCGACTAATCTTCTTCTCAAGGTGGCGACTGGTTCTCACATTCAGCAACGTGATGGCGGCATCGTCTACCCGATACTCCTCCAACAATTTGTGCTCTAAAACAATTCAGTTGGCTGGTATAAAGCGCTCCTCCGTGAAGCCGTGCCAGGCGCTCCAGATTGCCTGGAAGGTGGCATAGTAGTCGAAGTCGTTCGTCGACAGGAAGATTTCACCTATCTTCTACATGACTCCCTCAGGGATATCAGCCCACGGTGAATCCTGCTGCTTGTTGTCAGCCATGGATGATGGTGTTCGTGTGGTTTTGGTCCCCGTCGAATGGCAGAGGAAGCGGTTCCAGAGACAGATATTTATTAAAGAAGGCCTGGGAATGCCAAGGGAAGCGTGTGGAAACAAGAGGACCGCATGCACACAGCAACTGCAAGCATAACCACCAACGATCCTTTCCCATCCATCATGCACGGTCTCTTCGATCTCCTCACCCAGCTCGCATGCAATCTCTCTCTTCGGTTTGGTTCCAGGCAAGTTAATGCAGGGGTTGCTACACGAGCAAAAAAAGGGTCCAACTAACGATTCTATGCATGATACGCAACACAATATGGGAATTCCTAGAAAAACTACTCCCTCTGACCCATATTAGTTGATTTGGATTTGTCAAAATTTGGATGAACCTAACAAAATGGGCAAGAGGGAGTGACTAGTACTCTACTCAAGTGTGGTCATGGATGATCAGTTGATATGACTCTCGGCCATGAATTCCTAACCAGATAGCCATACGGTTTATCACCTTAATATTTTACTAGTTGTAGTACTACTCTACTAGTACATGGACGCTAAACAAATTCAAAATCTCAATCAAGTGGCAAAATCACCCACCGACCTTGCAGCATTTCCCACCCCACCGTTTCAAAATCTTTGAGGCCAAATCTCCCACCCGGGGAGTACCATTTTCTATTATTATTAGGTGGACGCTAGCTAAATTCAAGATCTCAGTCAAGCGGAAAAATCACACACCAACCTTGTAGCATTTCGTGCCCCTGTGTTTCAAAAACTTTTGACTTTTAAATTACATTTTACCCATTGTTCAGACACCCTATGGGTAAGATACATTAGGTAGCTTGGGGGCACGATCGTAATTAATTTTCTTTTCACCTCCATTATCCCTAATTCTGTAGTTTTTCACGTTGGCCCCTCCCAAAAATCCCAGGTTCCTCCCCCACACCCTCAGCTCCATGACCACCGCACGCATGGGCCAGCGGCAATTCCATGGTGTCCTGAGCCGCTTGAGCTATGGTCTTGTGCACCGCCACGGAGCCGCTTCACCGAGGCCCACCCCACCGGATCTAGTTCATTGGGTCTCTCTGCCACTGCACCGGAGCTATGATATCACTGACCGCGCCAATGGTGTTGTCGACCGCTCAAGCTCTACTTCCCCTCCGCCGAAAGATACCCAACCATACCGGAGCCACTTCACCGGTGTCCACCAGACGGGATCTAGTTCAATGAGTTCTCTGTCCATCGCTCTAGTCCAGCTGCACATGCGTCACTGTTTGCTGCACCGCATCTACCTTAGCGACGCTCTCGTCCACCATGCTCAAGCCGGCATCGACCGCCCAAGATCTACTTCCGCGACCGCCCAAGATCTGCTTTCGTGACCGCCCAAGATCCCCTTCCCCATAATCGCAACACCCTCGGTTACCTGGATGTCACCCGCACAGTACCAACGATGCTTAGACGCCTCTCTGACCAAGGTAACCAAATTTCCAACCCCTTTTTGTTTTCTCAGCAGTATAGCAGGTTAAAGCCTGTTGTAGTGAACTACATTTTTGTAATCGTGCTAGTACACACAAGTCACTCGGCATGCATGTTCTTTGTGCTACATACAAGGTCATGGGACAAGTTGGTTTGCATTCCCTACTCTAGAAATTTCAAGTCATGCACATGTTTGTTATTTTGTCATGCACATGTTCTTAGCTACTCCCTACAACAATAATTGCCTGCTATTGTGTAGTTCTTGCAAAATGTAAAGTTAGTGGAAAATATTAGTGTGGATGCCCTTCTCCCCAGTTACTGAATCTATCTAATTCGTCCTGAGCTAAGTTCCTGCTATTATTTCCTCCCTGGCATTGTTATGATATCCTATAGTACCCGTTTAAACTAATTGTACTAGTTCGATTATAATTTTGTTGTTGCTATCTGGATCTTTAAAAGATGCAATGCTGACTATTTGTTTTTTGCATAGAGCTCAAAAGGGAACACTGAACATGTTAGTTCGCACAGCCTCTTCTATAGGTTCACAAGCGCGATGTCATTGTTTTCTTATCTAGTGTTGGTTCATCCTAAGCAATGACATAACTATCCTCTGCTATGTAGTTCATTCGTGGTTTGCGTCCCTTCTCTGCAAGTTCTCGCATGATGCCATATAATTTCTGCCTCGTTCATTATTAGCTACAAAAGTAACTGCATGCGTATTGTGTAGCTCACCGCAAATTCTAAATCACCCAATGTCTCTTACATTCCAGGATATACTACTGCTTCCATATATATTTATTGAAATTACCTGGCTAGTTTATATTAGCTGAAATTCTAGGAAACACTCTGTTCGATTGCTCAATTCATTTGTAGGCACACTGGTGTAATGCTTGCTTGTCCTGTTCTACAGGTCAACAAGTAATGCCATTATAATTAATATCTAATGGTTCGTCCTAAGCAGTGACATAGCTATCCTCTACTATATATAGTTCATTCGTAGTTTGCATTTTTGCTCTACAAGTTCTCTTATGTTGCCTTTATAATTTCTATGCGGTTTCTAGCTACAACAGTAACTGCATGCCCATTGTGTAGCTCACCGCAAATTCTGAGTCACCCAACGTCTCTTGCATTGCAGGATATACTACTGCTTCCATATATATTTGTTGAAATGACTTGGCTAGTTTATATTATCTGAAATTATAGGAAACACTTTGTTTGATTGCTCAATTCATTTGTAGGAGCACTTGTGTAATGCTTGCTTGTCCTGTTCTACAGGTCAACAAGTAATGCCATTATAATTAATATCTATATGGTTCGTCCTAAGCAGTGACATAGCTATCCTCTACTATATATAGTTCATTCGTAGTTTGCATTTTTGCTCTACAAGTTCTCTTATGTTGCCTTTATAATTTCTATGCGGTTTCTAGCTACAACAGTAACTGCATGCCCATTGTGTAGCTCACCGCAAATTCTGAGTCACCCAACGTCTCTTGCATTGCAGGATATACTACTGCTTCCATATATATTTGTTGAAATGACTTGGCTAGTTTATATTATCTGAAATTATAGGAAACACTTTGTTTGATTGCTCAATTCATTTGTAGGAGCACTTGTGTAATGCTTGCTTGTCCTGTTCTACAGGTCAACAAGTAATGCCATTATAATTAATATCTAATGGTTAGTCCTAAGCAGTGACATAGCTATCCTCTACTATATATAGTTCATTCGTAGTTTGCATTTTTGCTCTACAAGTTCTCTTATGTTGCCTTTATAATTTCTATGCGGTTTCTAGCTACAACAGTAACTGCATGCCCATTGTGTAGCTCACCGCAAATTCTGAGTCACCCAACGTCTCTTGCATTGCAGGATATACTACTGCTTCCATATATATTTGTTGAAATGACTTGGCTAGTTTATATTATCTGAAATTATAGGAAACACTTTGTTTGATTGCTCAATTCATTTGTAGGAGCACTTGTGTAATGCTTGCCTGTCCTATTCTACAGGTCCACAAGCAATGCCATTATATTTAATATCTAATGGTTCGTCCTAAGCAATGACATAGCTATCCTCTACTGTATATATAGTTCATTCGTAGTTTGCATTCTTGCTCTACAAGTTCCCTTATGATGCTTTTATAATTTCTATGCGGTTCCTAGCTACGACAGAAACTGCATGCCCATTGTGTAGCTCACCGCAAATTCTGGGTCACCCAACATCTCTTGCATTCTAGGATAAACGACTTCTTCCATATATATTTGTTGAAATGACCTGGCTAGTTTATTTTGGCTAGAATTCTAAGAAAAACACTTTGATTGATTTCTCATCTCATTGTAGGTACACTTGTCTAATGCTTGCTTGTCCTCTTCTACAGGTTCGCAAGAGACACCATTATATTTCTAATCTGGTGCTGGTTCATCCTAAGTAACGACATAACTATCCTCTACTGTGTAGTTCATTCGTGGTTTCCGTTCCTTCTCTACAAGTTCTTGCATGATGCAATTATATTTTCTGTCTCGTTCATTCTTAGCTACGAAAGTAACTGCATGCCCATTGTGTAGCTCACCGCAGATTCTGAGTCACCCAACGTCTCTTGCATTCCAGGATATACTACTGCTTGCATATATATTTGTTGAAATGACCTGGCTATTTTATATTTGCTGAAATTTTAGGAAACACTCTATTCGATTGCTCAATTCATTTGTAGGCACACTTGTGTAATGCTTGCTTGTCCTGTTGTACATGTTCACAAGCAATGCCATTATATTTCATATCTAATGGTTCCTCCTAAGCAGCGACATAGCTATCCTCTACTGTATATATAGTTCATTCGTAGTTTGCATTCTTGCTGTACATGTTCTCTTATGATGCCTTTATAATTTCTATGTGGTTCCTAGCTGTGACAGAAACTGCATGCCCATTGTGTAGCTCACTGCAAATTCTGGGTCACCCAATGTCTCTTGCATTCCAGGATAAACGACTGCGTCCATATATATTTGTTGAAATGACCTGGCCAGTTTATATTTGCTAAAATTCTAAGAAACACTTTGATTAATTGCTCATTTCATTGTAGGCACACTTGTCTAATGCTTTCTTATCCTCTTCTACAGGTTCGCAAGAGACGCTATTATATTTCTAATATGGTGCTGGTTCATCCTAAGCAATGACATAACTATCCTCTACTGTGTAGTTCATTCGTGGTTTGCGTTCCTGCTCTACAAGTTCTCGCATGATGCCATTATAATTTCTGCTCATTCATTCTTAGCTACAAAAGTAACTGCATGCCCATTGTGTAGCTCACCGCAAATTTTGAGTCAACCAACGTGTCTTGCATTCCAGGATATACTACTACTTCCATATATATTTATTAAAATGACCTGGCTAGTTTATATTTGCTGAAATACTAGGAATCACTCTGTTTTATTGCTCAATTCATTTGTAGGCACACTTGTGTAATGCTTGCTTGTCCTATTCTACATGTTCACAAGCAATGTCATTACATTTCATATCTAATGGTTCGTCCTAAGCAGTGACATAGCTATCCTCTCTATATAGTTCATTTGTGGTTTACATTCTTACTCTACAATTTCTCTTATTCGGTTCATAGCTACAAAAGTAACTGCATGCCCATTGTGTAGCTCACCGCAAATTCTAGGTCACCCAAAGTCTCTTGCATTCCAGGATAAATGACTGCTTCCATATATATATATTTGTTTAAATGACCTGGCTAGTTTATATTTGATGAAATTCTAAGAAACACTTTGATTGATTGCTCATTTCATTCTAGGCACACTTGTCTAATGCTTTCTTGTCCTCTTCTATAGATTCGCGAGAGACACCATTATATTTCTAATCTTGTGTTGGTTCATCCTAAGCAACGACATAACTATCCTCTACTTTATAGTTCATTCGTGGTTTGTGTTCCTTCTCTGCAAGTTCTGGTATGATGCCATTATAATTTCTATCTAGTTCATTCTTAGGTACAACAGTAGCTCACCACAAATTCCGAGTCAACCAACGTCTCTTGCTTTCCAAGATATATAAATGCTTCTATATATTTGTTAAAATAACCTGGCTAGTTTATATTTGCTGAAATTCTAAGAAACACTTTGTTTGATTGCTCATTTCACTGTAGGCACACTTGTCTAATGCTTGCCTGTCATATTCTATAGGTTCAAAAGCGACGCCATTATATTTCGTATCTGGTTCTAGTTCGTCCTAAGCAACAACATAACTATCCTCTACTGTATAGTTTATTTGTGGTTTGCATTCCTGCTCTACAAGTTCTCGCGCGAAGCCGTTATAATTTGTGTCTCGTTCATTCTTAGCTACGACAGTAACTGCATGCCATTGTCTGCTTTATTCTTCTGGTTTATTCTTCTATATATATTTGTTGATATGATCTGGATAGTTTATATTTGCTAAAATTCTAAACCACACACATTGTTATATTTCTCGTTTCATGGTAGGCACACTTTTTTAATGCTTGCTTACCCGATTTGTTTGACGCGATGGTCAATATATTTGAACCATTGCCCAGTAGTAAACTCCAGTTCATAGCACCTGTCGTATCAGTTAAATGAGTAGTTTGTCTTGTTTGATGTATTAACTTGTTATTCCTTAGTTTCAGACTGCAATTATTGCTATCGCCACCAAATAGGGGGCTGCAAGATCATGTCTCAAGGTTGTTTTGAATGTAGATGTCACTCAAAAGGGAGATGCAGGTGATAGATGGAGAAAGCAAATTGAGGACTGCTATCAACTCGATTGTCAACTGAAATGCAGAATTTTCTTTCCCTTGAGTTGATAGTATGTAATAATTTTAAGTAGTTTGCATTTGATGTAATATCTAGATAAATCGCATAGGCTATGTAGGCATTTAGTTAATGCCATCCACATATAGCGATAGGCGGTACCATATCTGCGTTAGCCAGGTCGATTAGGGTACAATATCATGCTCTATATTTGGCCGTCTTGTATTAGGCCGACGATGAACAATAAAATGCTCACATGTTGTACACCTTTTAGATATATCGGAATGGGCTCGAGCAATGCAGAAACTGTAAAAGTAACGGGCCCGGCCCATAAACATGCTTAGTAACAGTAAATGGCCAAAACAGTAACATGCCACAATAGTAACAGACAAAATAAGTAATAGGCCAAAACAGTAACAGGCCAAAACAGTATTCGACAAGAACAGTAAAAGGAAAAGATAGTAACAGTCCTAGAACAATAATGGTCGAGAATAGTAAAAGTGTCAGAAGCTTAAATGGCCAAAACAGTAACGGGCCAGGCCAGAAAAGGGCCATGGTCGTAGTAGGCCAGAACAATAAGATGCCAAGTTGGACCATGAAGGAACAGTAACAGGCCGAGAAACCAACCAGGCCAAAAAAAGTAACAGGCCAGAATATGGGCAGGATGTTGATGGGCCCATATAGTAACGGTTCCGAAAGTTTACGGGCCTTAGCGGATTGCGTAAATGGGCCGTTTTGAACAGTACATGACTGTAAAGTAACGGGCCAGAATGGCTACGGCACAAAGCGGGTTGGCAAATGGGCCCAAATTCAAATAGTATAGGGCAGAGCAGTAACGTGCCCGGCTGTTTATGGGCCTTAGTAAAGGGCCAATCACAAACAGTGTTTTTTGAAACAGTAAAGGGCCCAAAAATTTATGGGCCGCCGTGGGCAGCACCTATGGGCCCATTTGTAATAGTACAATCTGGGCGTGAGGTGTGTGCTAGGGTTGTGTATCGTCCTCCTCTCCATGCCCTCCTAGCCCTTATATAGATAGGCCAGGTTCCAGGAGTAGGTCGAGTCGGTTATAGATTAGGTTTTGCCCTTTGAATTTCTATCTAAAAGCTATTCGTGTTCTTCAAGGAGTCGCATCCTTCTTGGGCTGGATTCACCCAAAATCCTTCTGGGCCTTGTCACCTGGGGCGCCTTGCTTCATGGGCTTCCTGCTAGGCCAGACTAGGGTAGGTTAATAATAGACACCCGTAGGGCATACCAATGTCAGTACCCCCCGAGTGTTTAGCCGAATCATAGATTTGACTAAAGAATCTCAAGTTCTTTGAGTGTGCTCACCCGAATATGTTTCGAGGTAGGATATTAGTTCATAGGGATTTGTTGATAAGCGTGCCTGACTCACCCGACAGATCAGTGTCAGTTAACTGTCATTGGACAAAACAACACTATCTACTCAGATTCGAGTCCCTGGACTCGAATCTGGAAAGTTGCTGGCGTAATTCGACTCAGGCTGCGGAGGTCTTATAGGAGTCGAATTCCAGTGTTTTAAGTTTCGTACCCAACATGTCCGTCGGGATTTTTATCACACTTGTTATTATGGATCTTACCGGTAGAGCACATCTGGTTGTGTTTACCAGACCATCAGATTATATCTGTAGGTCTTACCTTTGCATCACAGACGCAACATCTGAAAGTTTATCGCCACGGAGGCGTTTCGGGTGACTAAGGAGACGTTATCTCTCTCAGCATTATTTTGGGCAAAGTTGCCGATTGTTTTGCAGATTATGTTTGCTTGTACCTGAAAGGGATCTGAAGGATCGCAGCCAATTGAATCATAGGGTGTGCGACCAGTGAGCGGGATCCTCATAGCTGCTAGGGTGCTGGCAAACATGAGGTTGATGTTTCCACCTCCATCCATGAATATATGACTCATCTCTAAACCGCCTATTTGTGCCTCGAGCACCAGTGCAGAGTGGCCTGGGCGAGGTATTTGGCGTGGATGATCGAACCAATCGAAGGTGATGCATGACTCCGAGCCGCTGAGGTACTCAGGCGTGGCTGGTGGGGAGGTGACGACCAGGTTAATCTAGCCGGTAATCGTCTTGTGTGTCCTGTTGGACGGACGACCCTTTTGTATCATCATGGCACCTAGTGGATGTGGGTACTGCTCTCCCCCATTGTTCGGAGCTAGGGTAGTTGCGGGGTTCACGGGTCCTCCGGGTGGTGGGGGTGCGCCATATGCTACGACCCCGGGTGCATTTCCAAAGCCCTGGGCTTCAGCGTTTTGCCGCAGCTGAGCATATCCTTCGCAAGGTAAGAAATAGCATGCTATGGTATTTAGCGCCTGACTTACTAGGATTCTATACACGCTATAGCATGTTATAGCACACGCTATTTAAAATAGTGTTTGCAAAAAAATGACATATTTAGTCTACACATAAATGATTTCAGCATCTAAAATTTGCCCAGGAACAATTACATCCTTAACAAAGTCAATAATAATCCATGACATAAAAATAGAGTCACACAGTCGGACTATCATAGTCTTATTGATATGAGGCACATAGCCATAAACATGTCAAGAATAGAGTACAAGGTAGTTTTAAGGCAGCCTAACAACAATATATCATGAAGTATTATTCAGAATCAGATGGAGAATGCATGTGGAAGTCATCTTATGAATCACAAGATGAACTAGCGGATTACAATTCGTCATTCAGATAAATAGGAAGGAGCTTCTTCTTCCTAGGGAGGGAAACTCTCTTTCTTTTTGATGCAGCTACTTGTTCCGCTTGATCTACAACTTCACCTTGCATAGCACATGTGATCCACTCATTATCTTCATCTTCTATTACATTAGCAAATGTGTTGTCTTCAGGTGGGTCCCTATTTTTCATCCCTCGCGAACTAGAGAAGCACCGCCACCACCACTCGCGAACTTGAGAAGCACCGCCGCCGCTCGCAAGCCAATTTGGTGACTACAGGAACAATCTGGTGGGTGGTTGGTATTAGGTTTGCCTATACTCGGGAATGGTTTTGGCCTTTTGGACCGATGGGCTATAGAGTGTAGTTTTTGGAGATTTTCAGGCCTAAAAAATATAACGATGCTACAACATTTTGATAAATAGCATGATTTAGTGTGCTATTTTTAAATTAGCAACATAGCATCTAAACTTAAACGTAACATCGACGCTCCAAATTTGCTATAGCGTGCTATAATGTGTGGTATAGCGCGCTATTTTTCCTTTATCCTTCGTGGAGTTTTTGGAACTCCCGGCAGTCCTTGAGCATTTGACTGGACTTCTCCTTGCCATCGTTCTTGTCGATGTAGAAGTGGATGCTATAGAGACTCGACAATTTGTTGAATGCCGATGGCTCATCATCGCGAGTGCGGCATTGCCACGACTGTGTTGGTTTGCCGTTGTCGTGGTGGTTGCTGCCTCGGTAACCGCTGTTGTGGTGCTCCTCATCATGATGGTCGGTGTAGCCAACCGCAATCATGTTGACTTCCGCATGGTTGTCATAAGGACATGCTCTGCGTTTTCCTCGGTGATCGCGTCTACGGCCAAGGTCCTCTTTGTCATCTGAGCGTGCTCGGCTCACTGCATCCTCACTGTCAGCTCAGCGGTTGGCTATGTCCATCAAGTGGTCGATGTTTTTAGGCTTGATGCGGCCTAGCTCCTCCCACAATTCGTGGTGTCTCACACCGCCATTGAACGCGTCGATTGCCCTTTCTTCGGAGATGTCTTCGACCGAGTTTTTGATGACCAACCATAATTGGACATAGGATCGGAGGGACTCGCTGGACCTTTGGCGGCAGGCATGTAGCTCTTCAATAGAGGCGGGCCTTCTACAGGCGCCTTTGAAGTTGCGTATGAAGTTGTAGACCAGCTCTTCCCAGCTGCAGATGGATCCGGAGGTGAGGTTGTTAAGCCATGCCAGTGCTGCTCCTTATAGCTGCAACTGGAGGCAATGCATGGTAGTGTTTTTGCTTCCTCCAAGCAGTTTGACTATAGAGACATGGTGATCTAACCAGATTTTTGGCTCCTGTAGGCCGTCAAACTTTGGGTTGTCTGAAGGTAGCTTGAAGCCTTTTGGCATCCAAGACTGCCGTATGGCTTGACTGAAGCACCTTGCACCGCAAATCTCTGTTTCTTCATCTTCCGACTCTGGGGAGTATGCGTGTCTGGCACGCATTTTGTCGACTTTGCGCTGCGTGAGATCATCGCGTGCGTCATAGTTGCGACTTATGTGCCGCGGGCTGCGGCATTGCCATGATATGTCATCATATTCTTCATCAGATGAAGGTGTGTGGCTCCTTGCAAAGGTCACCGCTACCTTTTTAGGTGCTGGGGATGTTTCTCTAGCGAGCGCAGCTCCGACCAGCCTGAGTCCCATAAAAAGAAAAAAACGCTTTTTTTGTTGATTATTTATCAAGAAAGCAAAATGGGTTCTTATCAAACCCAACATAAAATTGGAAATAACCATAAAGTAAGTAGATCTAACTCCTTGAATGTTGCCTCTATTCGTAAGTCAGAGCCAGGCCAACTACGCCAATAGCATTCATCCATAAACCGATGACGGGTACAAATAGCATAAAGAAATGTAACCAACGTTTATTGGAAAAAGCAACACCAAAGATTTGGGACCAAAAGCGGTTAGCAGTAACCATTGAATAAGTTTCTTCAGCTTGAGTTGGCTTAAAAGCGCGGAAGGTATTTGCACCATCACCATCCTCAAATAGAGTGCGCAGATTTGTGGATGGCGTGCCTAGGGTCCCTTGCCGAGGACGGGTTGGTTGCCAAGTATGTTGTTGCCGCCATGAACACAGCTTGTGGCGTCCTAGGCATTATGTTGCCTTGCGAGTCCATTGACATGAAGGATATGTCGAGGACCTTGGTGGCTTCCTTCCTTGCCTCGGGGCCCATCCGGTCCATCCTGGAATGACTTTTGTTCGTGGCACCGCCACCATTGCCCTTCGAGGAGGATCCGCCTTGTGAGGAGAGCATGGCTCGTCGGGCACTCAACTTGTCAGTTGCTCGCCTGCGTTGCTCGAGCTCCTTGTGTTGCATCACCTAGCGGTTATGCTCCTTTACAAGTACCCATCAATAACCCATTAGCATAACTCGAGAAGCGTCGACTGGTAGCAAACAATGCCTTGGACTTCCATGACAAGCTCCCATTAGAGAGCGTTGAGGTTGATTTCCTCACGGCTCGGTATGCCATCGTTGGTGGTTTAGGGGTTTGGGGGCGGTTCTCGTTTGGGTTGTGTGATTGTGAACCACCATCATTTGGATTTTGCGGGTCGGTTCCGTTGCCGATGTTGCCTTGAGGCGTCGATGACCGCGCACATGAAGCGGTGAGGAGCATCACAACTCCCATAGCTTTCGGATCCGGAACCGTAGGTTCCTTCGTTCGTGGGTGGGTCGAACATATCTGTGTTACAGCTGCTGTTGTCATGCATCCGAGTAGGTGCGTCTAGTACACCAATGGGCGGCACCTAGGCGGTAGGTGCGACCGCAGGAAGCGTCACCTGCTTAGGGAGGCGGAGGGTCCCGATCTGACCCATGATACATTGCAAACGTATCTATAATTTTTTATGTTCCATTCTTGTTTAGTATCTACTTTGCTTTGCTTTGTCAACACTTTGAGGTATTTTTATATGTTTTCTGGGACTAACCTATTAACAAGATGCCACAGTGACAGTTGCCTGTTTTCTTCTGTTTTTGGTTCTAGAAAAGGCAGAAAATCAATATTCTCGGAATTAGACGGGACAAAAGCCAATATGCCTATTTTTCCCGGAGCAACACGGAAACACGAAGCAGAGACGAAGTAGGGCACCAGGGTGGGCACACCATATGGTGGCGCGGGCTAGCCCTGGCCGCACCACCAGGTGGTGTGGGACCCCTGGCCGGCCACCTACCTTTCCTCTTCGCCTATAAGAAGCCCCCGATGCAAAAACCCTAAATCGTCCAGCCTCCAGCCACGAAAAGTTCCGCAGCGCCGCCGCCACCGAAGGGGATATTCGGGGGACAAAAAGTCTCTGTTCCTGCACCCTGTCGGGTCGGGGAAGTGCCCCCAGAGCCATCTCCATCGATCTCCACCACCATCTCCATCGACATTGCTGATTCCCATGATGAGGAGGGAGTAGTTCTCTCTCGAGGCTAAGGTCTCTACCGGTAGCTATGTGTTCATCTCTCTCTCTATGCGTGATCTTATTGAGATCATGAGCTTTGTAATCAAGTAGATCTACCTTGCTACTCAAGTGCTTTAATAGATCTCTGCTCTCCCCATGTGTGTGAAAGTGACAGCGTGCACACCATGGTGGCACTTAGGCTAGAGATTACAAATACTTGTTATGAGTTATATTTGGAGTTGGATGTCTCTATGAAATTGTGGTGTTTGTTGGAACCATCTAGTACTCAAGGTGACAGTGTGGGGTTATCTAGATGGGAAAAGCGAACATTGAGGAGTGTTGTTATAGCCCTACCATGGCTTAGAGTGTCCAACCGGAGAGTAGTTCAGAGTAGTATCATAAAGAGATGATATTTATATGAGAGTGTTCACTAGTGAAAGTATGATCCCTAGGCCTTGTTTCTAAGTATTGAAACATCGTTTGCAACTAGATCTATTACATGTTTGCTTGCTTCTGTCTTTATTTCAGATTGCCTTTAGTCTCTTCCTGCCCATCAAGCTCTTTGCTAGCACCGTTACCACTTATAATTATCCATACCACATGTATTTCACTATCTCTTCGTCGAACTAGTGCACCTATACACCTGACAAGTGTATTGGGTGTGTTGGGGACACAAGAGACTTCTTGTATCTTGATTGCAGGGTTGCTTGAGAGGGATACCTTTGACCACTTCCTACCTGAGTTCGATAAACCTTGGGTAATCCACTTAAGGGAAACTTGCCGTTGTTCTACAAACCTCTACACTTGGAGGCTCAACAACTGTCTACAAGAATAGAAGTGCGTAGACATCAAGCTATTTTCTGGCGCCGTTGCCGGGGAGGTAAGGTAAAAGGTACTCACATCCTCCGGTGTGAGTGCTCGAAGTTATTTCCTTTATTCTGCAATTTTTGCCTTTTTGTTTCTTGTTTTCACTACCTAGGCTTAATGGAAAACAATAAAAAAAATTAGAGAGCTTTATAGTATTTATCTTGAGTTAGGACATGAAGTGTTTGAAGAGAAAATTAAAAAACCTATGGAACTTTATTTGCATACTAATAGCAATGTTGTTAGTATGAATTCTTTGGACACCATTATTGCTAAAGCTATGTAAAAGTCTAAGCTTGGGGAAGCTAGTTTTTTTATAAAAATGATCTTTTTAGTTCCCCGGTTTTGGAAGATAGCTATTCTATTGCTTATGATGATACTAAACCTCCAATATATGATGATTACAATGATGAATATGATATTTTCAGTCGACCTACTATTGAGGAGAAAATTAATTATGATTACAATATGCCTCCTATTTTTGATGATTATGGTGATGAGAATAATAATGATAGCTATTTTGTTGAATTTACTCCCGCTACAATTAATAAAAATGATTATGTTTATGTGGGGAGTATTAATTCTTTTATGCATGTGGCTCATGATAAGAATGTTTCATATGATAGTTATATTGTTAATTTTATTCATGATGCTACTGAAAGTTATTATGAGAGAGGGAAACATGGTTTTATGCATCTCAAAAATATTAAGTTTCCCCTCTTTATGTTGAAAGTCTTGAAGTTGCACTTGTTTTGCTTTCACTATGCTTGTTGCTTTGTGCTTTCATGAATTATTTCTTTACAATAATCCTATGAATAGGAATTGGGTTAGACTTAAATGTGATTAGAATTTTCTCCTTGATGCTCTCTTTTACTTCAATTCATATTTCTTATGTGAGCATCTTCTCAAACTATCAATCCTAACTTAAAGCCGTTAAAGAAAAGTACTTATTAGGAGATAACCCAAAAGTTTTAGATGAGTCTTGGAAGTTATTATCACTTTAATAACCGCTCATTATCCTTTTTTTTGCTTTTTGTGCCAAGATTAACCTCTAATGGGAGACAAGTAATGCTTGGGAAAGTTGCTGTCCCAAAACAGATTTTTGTGCTTCACTGTAAAAATTCGTGTAAAATCTCTGTATGTCGTTTTGAGGCGTGAATTTTTGTGCTTCTGACCCAGGTTGTTATATAACTTTGTTAGTTCAACACTTTTTGATTTGAGCAATAGAAGGTCTTCGAAAAAATTGGTTTTTACCTGTTGGTCTGTTTTGATAGATTTCTGCCATTATTTGCATTTGCTTCTTGTTAGTTTCTTTTTGGGTTCTCTTTGGGGAATTGAGCCTTTTGAGGGAAGTGTTACAGTAGCTTGTGTTTTAATGGAAGTTTTATTGGTGTTTAAACTGAACCCAAATCCTTATTATCTTGAATGCACTAATGTTGCTAATAAAGATTGTGTGAAGTTTTGTATGAAGGAAGAATTTCAGGTGTAGGGAAAGAATGATGTAATGAGATGAAGAATGGACAAAAGCTCAAGATTGGGGATGCCACCCCGTGTCACCCCAAGAAATATTCAAGAGGTAGAAGTGTCAAAGCTTGGGGATGCCCAAGGCATCCCCTTCTTCATCAATAAAAATCCCAGGTTTCTTCCAAACACTTCATTTTTATTGTTTCATGCACGATTGTGTTATTCTTGGAGCGTCTTCGTTTTTGTTTTTGGTTTTCGTTTTCTTGGTTTTCTTAGTTTGCTTGAATAAATTGGTTGTACCCCCTCTTTCATGCATTGGTTTTCAAATAGTTTTGTTTGGATTGGAAAAGAGTAGGAAAGTTCATGCTTAAGTGGTAAAGAGAGCTTGTTTTTGACTGTGGCCCATGCTTTGTCATGCCATGCTTGATATTGTTTTGGCTTTATGCTTAGTGATATTTTATGTAGCATGACATGTTATAAACAATTGAAATTGCTTAATGTGCCTTGGAAGAATCATTCGTTGTTTTAGCATATTAAAGCATAGTATTGTGGTATTCTCCTTTGATGCTTTATTTGGGTTGACTTGGCGCATGCTCACACCATGTTATGACTATCCAAAGTCACCATAGTCTTTAAGATCCTTTAGTTTTCGACTTGTAGTATCACTTTATGCTTTGATTAATGATGTTTTGTCGCTCTGCATGATTATGGCCATTATTGCTCTCTTAGTCGGCTGCTCCCAGTCTTTTGCTAGCCTCCATAACCAAGTATGAGTTCCACTCATGCATCCAACTCCTAAAACCAAGTTATTCCAAAGAGTCCACCATACCTACCTATTAGCATTTGCTATTCCAAGTATATTCATGTTTTTATCTACCTTCCAAATTAAACTTATTATGAGAAAACTAGTGATTAAATCTCTCACGAACTTGATGGCACACTTTACTTTTCTTGCCCTTAATAAACTTGAACCATTGTGTCATCTATGTTATATATGCTTGCATTTATATGTTGGGGATTAGTAGAACCATGCTGCCATGGGGAACGCTTTCAACATTGCACTTGTACATTGTACCCAGTTGATATCATGCTATTTTGTCTATGGATGTCATCGGTGTGAAATGAAAGGGGAGCTTGTAAGTCCATGGAGTTATGTATGTGGGTTAGAGAAACACCTGGGCCGCTGGTCTAATCCATGCTGACATGGTGGAAACCTGCAGTGTAACCATAATGAGCTGTCTATGAAGCATTCTTCTTATAAAAAAAAGAGTCCTATATTGAGAAAAAAAGAGAAAAGAAAAAAAGAGATTATGAAAAGAGGAAAGAGAGAAAAAAGCACCATATTCCCATGGTAAATAAGAAGATTGCTGAGATGCTCGTTGTCTGCTTGCCTTGTCATTTTGATATGGGGATTCTTCCGTATCATCGGGCAATGGGTACCCCGTTGGCGGTTCTCTATGATACACATGTACTTACTATGACAAGAACTTACCGATAACTAAACTTGAGTAGCATGAGGAACGACCCTCGTATTCAAGGGACATGAGATTTCCAACTTATACTTTGTCAAACATATACTCCATAGTTTGTTCACTTTAACCTTAACCACCTAAAGATGCTTATGATAGGGGATATGAGAGCTGAAAGCTAATAAGTACCATAATTTTTGGAAGCTCTTTATGAAACTTGAATCCCTACTTCCTTCTATGAAGGCCTCTCTTTTTACTTTTATGTTGAGTCTCCACCTTCTATCTTTATGCACCTACTTTGAGAGCATAGTGGCCATTCTTAGTTCTATGTGCATTGTCCCAAGACTTGTTGATTGATGCATAATTTTGATATTGCTTGTTCTTAAACTATTTGCATCTAGTCACTCTTATGAACTTTGAAAGTGTCCTATGCGTTTATGTTTGCTACTCTATGAGGGACAAGCTGAATGCCATTATGCTATGTTTTCTTTATGTGAAACAAACAAACGTCTTGCAAGGCATTGTTATTCATGAATCTTTTGTTTGTGCCTTTTCATGTTGCAACATAGTTGCTATGTCTTATTGTTAGAACTTTGTCTTTCATGCTATGTTGAAGTACTATGATCCTAGCTATCAAAGTTTTACAAATACTTTGATCAAGTTTATGATGGTGCATGTCACCTCAAAAATTATTCTTTCTTTTTACACTTACCTACTCAAGGACGAGCAGGAGTTAGGCTTGGGGATGTAGATACATTGCAAACATATCTATAACTTTTGATGTTCCATGCTTGTTTAGTATCTACTTTGCTTTGCTTTGTCAACACTTTGAGGTTTTTTATATGTTTTCTGGGACTAACCTATTAACAAGATGCCACGTTGCTAGTTGCCTGTTTTCTTCTGTTTTTGGTTCCAGAAAAAGCAGAAAATCAATATTCTCGGAATTGGACAGGACAAAAGCCAATATGCCTATTTTTCCCGGAGCAACACGGAAACACGAAGCAGAGACGGAGTAGGGCACCAGGGTGGGCACACCATATGGTGGCACGGGCTAGCCCTGGTCGCGCCACCATGTGGTGTGGGCCCCCTGGCCGACCACCGACCTTGCCCCTTCACTTATAAGAAGCCCCCGATGTAAAAACCCTAAATCATCCAGCCTCCAGCCACAAAAAGTTCCGCAGCGCCGCCTCCACTGAAGGGGAGATTCAGGGGACAGAAAGTCTCTGTTCCGGCACCCTGCCGGGATGGGGAAGTTCCCCCGGAGCCATCTCCATCGATCTCCACCACCATCTCCATCTCCATCGCCATTGCTGATTCCCATGATGAGGAGGGAGTAGTTCTCTCTCGAGGCTAAGGTCTCTATCGGTTTCTATGTGTTCATCTCTCTCTCTCTATGCGTGATCTTATTGAGATCATGAGCTTTGTAATTAAGTAGATCTACCTTGCTACTCAAGTGCTTTAATAGATCTCTACTCTCCCCATGTGTGTGAAAGTGACAGCGTGCACACCATGGTGGCACTTAGGCTAGAGATTACAAATACTTGTTATGAGTTATATTTGGAGTTGGATGTCTCTATGAAATTGTGGTTTTTGTTGGAGCCATCTAGTGCTCAAGGTGACAGTGTGGGGTTATCTAGATGGGAAAAGCGAACTTTGAGGAGTGTTGTTATAGCCCTACCATGGATTAGAGTGTCCAATCGGAGAGTAGTTCAGAGTAGTATCATAAAGAGATGATATTTATATGAGAGTGTTCACTAGTGAAAGTATGATCCCTAGGCCTTGTTTCTAAGCATTGAAACACCGTTTGCAACTAGATATGTTACATGTTTGCTTGCTTCCATCTTTATTTCAGATTGCCTTTAGTTCTTCCTACCCATCAAGCTCTTTTCTGGCACCGTTACCACTTATAATTATCCATTCCACTTGTATTTCACTGTCTCTTCACCGAACTAGTGCACCTATACACCTGACAAGTGTATTGGGTGTGTTGGGGACACAAGCAGGGTTGCTTGAGAGGGATACCTTTGACCACTTCCTCCCTGAGTTCGATAAACCTTGGGTAATCCACTTAAGGGAAACTTGCTGCTGTTCTACAAACCTCTGCACTTGGTGGCCCAACAACTGTCTACAAGAATAGAAGTGCGTAGACATCAACCCACCTGGAAGCATAGGCTCCCAAGCATCATCTCGACTCCATCTCCTATGGAATCAAAGGCTGGGTGGGTGGCCGGCGAGTGGAGAGTGAAGTTGAGGGCACCGAAGAGGAGATGGTTCTCCGTCGCTGATGAGTCGAAGATGGTAGTGGATGGGGCCGTCATGACCGCAACGTCGGCATCCCCAGTTCTCACAGACAACGCCAATTGACGAGGGTTGGACTCATCAATTCCCATTGTTATGGAATTGGGTTTTGGAGAAGGAGGGGACACTGGAGATCGTGGAATAGCTAACAAACAAGCAACGCGGGGATACGAGGTTTACCCAGGTTCAGGCCTCGTAGAGGACCTTACTCCTACTTGTCTGCTCTTTGATGATGATGAAATCGAGGGTTACAATGGCGCACCGATGCAAACTGAGCGTGAGGTGTGTGCTAGGGTTGTGTATCGTCCTCCTCGCCGTGCCCTCCTAGCCCTTATATAGATAGGCCAGGTCTTGGGAGTAGGTCGAGTCGGTTACAGATTAGGTTTTGTCCTTTGAATTTCTATCTAAAAGCTATTCGTGTTCTTCAAGGAGTCGCATCCTTCTTGGGCTGGGTTCACCCAAAATCCTTCTAGGCCTCTTTACCTGGGGCGCCTTGCTTCATGGGCTTCCTGCTAGGCTAGACTATGGTAGGCTTATATTATGCACCCGTAGGGCATACCCATGTCACCGACCCACTTAATAATTATCAGGCTTTGGCTGGGCCTGGCTTCTACCACAGTTTCATTGATAGTTAACAACGCTAATTGGCCGTTAACGTTGTTCGTCACGTGGAAGTTTGTATGACATCAGCAGTCAACGCGGCTGGCGAACAGATCTATGACGGAACGACTTTTCGTGGTTGAAGGGTGCGATCCACCACAGTCAAAAAAAACTATGGTAGATTCATTTGTGACGAGGCTTCTACCATGAACGGCATCCGTCGTAGAAGGGTTTTCAACCACGAAAAACAGATCTTCAACGACGAAAATCGTCTGTTGTAAAAGGACATTTTTCTTGTAGTGAACTAGCAAGAGAATATGTGATGATGTTCATCAAAAACAAATAAAGTATTGTGTTTCTCGTTGACATCAAAGTTTGCCTTCAAGATTTGTTCTAATAATTGTTATTTTGATCAGGTATTATGAGAAAAAAAGGTTGTTCAAATAATTACTGTATTCCATAATAGATGGATGATATAGAAGTCTGGTTGAAAAAATCACGTCCATAAAAACTAATGAGAAAATTATCGCAAGACAAATGATTGAAAGATCTCACTTATGAAGTGACATCGCTGTTTAAATTATATTGGAAAGAAAACATGTAGAAACTCCATGTTGATGGAATTTTGGAGTCCTTTGATTTTGATCAAATGACACTTGTGAGACTTTCCTGGAGATAGTTGAAATTTCGTTCAAAGGCCAAAGAAGAATGAACGACTAACTTATTAGAGTTTGTACATATTGATGTATGTAGTCCATTATGTGTAGTCGTGAGTGATGGATTTAAACTTCATATGCTTTCTTCGGAAATTTGAGTGAATATATATGTACATTTACTTAATAAGGAAGAAGTATGAAACATTTCAAAATGTTCAAAGACTTTCAAGATGAAGTGGAAAATCATAGTAACAAGAAAATAAAGAGTTTATGATTGGATCATAAAGGAAGATATTTGAGTTACAAGTTCAGCAAAACACCTAAAGATTTGAGGAATCGTTCCATGGATTTGCATTTCCCGAAACACCATAGGAGTATGGAATGTTTGAGATATGTAATGAAATCTTGTTTGACATTGTAAGATCAAAGGTGTCATTTATAAAACTGCCATTATATTTTAAAGATTAAAGCTTTAGAGACTACCGCTTTTACACTGAAAAGAGATCCATCGTGGTTCGTTGAAATGACACCATATAAGTTATGGATTGGGATAAAACCCAAGTTGTCCTTTCTTAAATATTGGTATGCTAGGCATAAGTAAAATGTTTACAACCAAAGTCGGATGAGCATGTCTTTGTAGGTTATTTCGAATAACCGTTGGGTATTCCTCCATAACACCGAAGACAAAAGTGTTTGTCTCTTAGAACATTGAGTTTCTGGAGAAGGAATTTTTCTGAATAGTTAAGTGGGAGGCAAGAGAACTTTGATAAGGTTATTGAACCTTGGCTATGTGTGCTGAGTTGCGCAGCACCAGAAAGTGTCTCGGAGGCAGCACCAATGCTTATGGCTCACGTTCCTCAAAGGTTGTCGTCACGAAGGTCTAAGTTCCTATTGAACCAAGTAGGTCGGGTAAACAATCAAATACCAAGATTTGAGAGTTAAATCATTATTGTTTGACAATGATGAACCGACTACATGCAAAGAGGCAATGATGGGCCCTAATTCCGTCAAATGGCTTGAAGCCATAAAATCCGTGATAGTTCCATACACGAGAAATCAAGTTTTTGAATTTGGAAGACCCTCTAGAAAGGTGTAAAACCTATCAGTCGTATTTGGATCTATAAAATAGACATGGATGTTTCACATGTATGAAATAGTCGACATGTAGGGAAAGAGTTTACGACAATGTTAAGGAGTTAATTATGACAAGATTTGATCTTTCATAGCGATATTTAGTATGGACGGATTAATGTAGAAACCACTACATATATTTTTGGTATATGGTAGTTGAACAAACAAAACAAGTTCTTCTAATAGAATGGTTACCTACAACATGTACATGACATGATCCAAAGGGTTTTGTTAATTCAAAGGATGCTAAAAAGGCATGCAAACTTTAGTGGTTGAAGTAAGCATCACGGAGTTGGAATCTTCACCATGATGAAACTACTAAAAGAGTTTAATTTCATCGGAGATGATGAAGATACTTGCATTTGCAAGAAATTAAGTGGGAGCACTGAGACATATTTCTAATACATTGTGTGAAATACATATTGTTAATTGGAGATGATGTATCTTTTATTGACATGGATTAATAATTTCATTAAAACTTGATTTTGATGAAAGACTTAGGCATAACCCAAATATTAGGCATCAATGTCTATATGGATAGATTGAGGTACTAATATGATTGTGCCGGAAGTACATAGATGAGTTATTGAAAGATTTCAATATGGAAATGACAAGAAAGGTTCCTGTCGCATGGAAAAGGACTGAATCAAGATTCAAGTGTTTTTGACACTTGGTGAGTGAAATCACAAGAATATTTTGATCAATCATACTGTGATATGTACACATCCAGATATGTCCTATGCTCTAAATGTTATGAGCATATACCAGAATGACTCATAAGATGATCATTGGACGATAGTAAGGATATTCTTATGATCTTTCGAAGAACTAAGAATATGTTTTTTAGAGGTGACAAATAGATAGATAGTTCACTATAAAGTGTTACATTGATACTAGTTTTTCACAAAATACAAATTATGTTTATCTCAATTTAAAGTATGGGTGGAACAATGTAATGGAAAGGAGATTCCATAACGGATTTGGATGAGTTCCAAAGTTAAAACAATTTGACAGATACTACAACAAAAGGCTAAGTATATGACTGCTATTGTAGTAGTAAAAGAGGGCGTTTGTGTCAAGTAGTTTGTTATCAAACTAGGTGTGGTTCACAAAGGGCTAATACTATGAAGATATATTGTACGACAATTGTATCGACATGATTTAACCCCAAGGAACTAAAGGTCTCACCAAAGTACCAAATTTATACAATGTCATCTCATTGGAGAATGAGTGATGCGTAGAGACGCAAAGACATACAAATACACACGGACCTGGAACTATCAGATCCGAAGATTATATTTACCACTAGCAATCGTGTATATACAACACCAGAAAGCCATAGGTGTTGAATGCACAAGTTTTTCAAACTATATTATTGACTCTAGTGCAAGTGGGAGACTGTTGGAGATATGCCCAAGAGGCAATAATAAAGTGGTTATTATCATAGCTTTATGTTTATGATAAATGTTTGCATCCCATTATATAATTGTATTAACCGGAAACATTAATACTTGTGTGTTTTGTAAACATAAAAGATTCCCTAGTAAGCCTCTTGTTAAACTATCTTGTTGATTAATAGATGATCATGGTTTCCTGATCATAGACATTGGATGTTATTAATAACAAGGTCATATCATGTAACATCCCAAAACTTCAATCCAAGCTTATCAAGATCTAAATCATCAAATTTGGGGTTAACAAAAACTTTTCCAAATTAAAAATGAAGGCATTCATGTGTATGTGCATTTAAAATAGGAATTGTTTTGAATTGCCATGATTGTGTGATCCTTTGCTTGTTAAATGTTTCTTAGGTGATTTGAACATCATCTACATATTTCCCAAACTTTTCCAAAAGAAAATCAAATCAAAAACAATTAAAAAGGAGGAATGGTCATTTTAGCCATTTTAATCCACTACACTACTTTGAGTGTTCCTAGCACTCATTTCTTAACAGAAACAATTCATGATCTTTGCACCCCTTGCTAGTACACATAATGAGGTACCAAGACCCAACTTTTGATCTACTAAAAACATTCTTTTACTTATTTTAAATGGCATTTAAAATTGAATCCAATGCATATGCATAGATCACCCCTATTTCAAAAACCATCTATTTGAGCTCCACTTTCAAAACCCTTGCAACCAGAGAATACCTAGCACCAGTGGAGAACACCCAAAATTTTTGAAACCAAAATTCAAAAGTTTTTCTCTTTCGGCCATTCCATCAAAAACCTTGTGGGCACAAATCTGGCCAAATTCAAAACACTGTTTTGAGCAGTGATCTTGGTCATCATTTGGGCCTAATCCTATCCCCTTGTTCCCCCAGTGTAAACCCTACCCTTTGCTAGCCCGGCCAAACCCTGTGCACACAACCAAATGGTCATGGCCATTAAGGCCGAGCACCTTGAGCACCCCCACTGGCGACATCGCGCCACAGCAGCCGCCATCCTCTCTCGCCATGTCTAGCACGTCTCCAGTGGTCCACTGCCACCGTCCAACTAGCCCAAGGCCAGAGCCAGAGACAGGAATGGCCAGGAACCGCCGCGCCCGGAGCTGGTCGACCATGTCGATGCCGCCCGCAGAGCACGCGTATTGTTTGGTGATTGTGTACTCTGTATGTATTTATAGACGATAGTACCGACCAAGCTTTCGAGGAGGAGGAGTTCTACCAAGAAGAAGAAGAAGAAGAAGAAGAAGAAGAAAACTTCAACCAATGCACCAACCAAGGCAAGCCACCCTTAACAATGCAAGCTAACACTTGCAAGTTTAGTTCTTAGCAAGGTAGGACCAAACTAGATGGTTTAGCAAAGATGCCTTAAGCATGCTTTGATCACACCCCTTTGACTATTAGTACCCCAAGTCTTATTTACAAGTTTTACTCCCTTAGTTTACACAAAGTTCTTTACTTGTTTTGAAGGTAGCATAAAAAGTATAAACCTTGACCTATTTAGAACCCTTTAGATGTCATTCTATGGCATGAGATTGAACCCATCTTTTCCACCTTAGTGAACACTCTTAACTTAGTAGTTTAGAGTAGATCAAAAAATTGAGTCACTTTAGATGGGAACACTTGGTAAAACTGAATTATGAAAACCTTGGAATGATGAGTCATTCTATTGAGATGTTTTGACATGTGTTGAGAAACACAAATGGTTGATGATGATGAAAATGTTGAGGCATGAGCTTTAACCCTTTTGTAAAACTAATGGTTGGATTCGGATGCGATACCATTCCAAATTTACCGTACAACCACACTACCTGAATTGGTAAAGGCTTAGCTCGAAATTTATATGAATTAGTATTAGTTCCCTCGCGGGAGAGGTCTGAGCTGAGGCTACCTCTCAATGTTGTCCACCTATGTAGTGCCCAAGATGACTGATGGTCATGGTTGGGAGGCCATGCTCATAGGAGAGGTGCTTATACTAGGGTGTGTAAAGGGAAGGTTATGTTTGATTATCTGCATACTAAGTATGATGATTCAGGGTTATCCCTGACAGATGTATCGAATCTTGTGGTGAAAGTGTACCAACTTAGGTGATTCTAGAACTTTACTTTATCTTTCTTTGCTTCTGAACTCAGCTTAGGTTTCAAACTTAACTTTATAGTTAAACTTGGATTTAGCACTTTAACTTAGAACTATTTTACTTGTTAGTGGTAGTTTGCGAGTACTTAAAGAGTACTCATGGCTTTTGTCCCTGGCTATTATCATGGCCAGACTATGAAGGAGACTATCAAGATGATGGCCAATAGGACGGCTATGATAACTAGGACTATCTGCCTTCGTCAGCATTGCCTGTGCCCCTGAAGATGGACCCCACCACTACGCTTATCTTTTATTTCCGCTGCTTGTTGTATTAAAGACTGGATCATGAGATCCTTATTTGTGTAAGACCTTATGTATGGTTTGTAATGGATGATGTACTGTGATATCCAATCTGTTATGTCTCGCAAAAATGGTAATCCTAGGATTGCGAGGTATGGCATAACGGGCATCTGGGATTAAAAATCCGGGTGTTGACAAGTTGGTATGAAAGCCATCCTAACCATAGGAGACCCTAGTTAGAATGGACGTTCAAACAAAAACTTAGTTTCCAAAAACCAAAGTGAGTATTTATGAAAAACTATCTCCTCTCTTACCCTTGTGGATTCTTTCTCAAAAATTCATGTTCCTCCAAATTCTTACATTACTACTTAAAATTTGACACACTTGATCACTTCACTAACTTCCTCATCCTTAATTCTTGTAGATGGAGACTCAGTTCAGCAAGTTTTACTAGTTGGGAAACGGAGGTCAGCTGATCTTCCAGAGGGATCTGGATTCACTGTCGGAGTTACTAGGACGCCCGCATCCGGAGTTTCTTGAAGCTAAACTTCTAGGACCCCCAGGAGGAGACCTACAGTGGCTAGTCACCGCAAATCTGAGAGGGAGCATTGAAGCACCAACTTCTGGAAGAATTCAGTTCTCCGTAAGAGAGAACAACTAGCTAGATGGATTAGCCAGGGCCATGCATGAAGCTCTCGCATGTCTATGTGCCCTCAGCGTTAACAAGGTCCAAGGAACTCGTTTTGCCCACTATGCAAGACGTGACTTCATGGGAATGCCAATGGAGATGCCGGGTCATCCAGAGTTGAGGCGTCAAGTGGAGAATCTTAACTTCTTGCTTCATGACAGACATCAGGAACTGGACAATGCCAGAGAGTTAGCCAACCAGAACCGTGCCATTGCCGACCAGAAGGCCCAGACTTCCGCACTGCTCGTCCAGGACCGCCAGTCTCTTTGCCGCCATCGTGCCAAGAAGGATCGCACCATCGCCCATCTTCGCAAGAAGGTGGCCGACCTCGAGAAGACCATCAAGGAGCAGGAAGCTCAGCTTGCAGCAAAGGAAGAAGAAGATGAGGGTGAAGACATCCAGGGAGACATGGATTCTTACCTCAGCAACGATGATGACTTTCTGGAGGAGGATGTCGTGGACTTCTACACTAATGATGAGGACTCTGACTTCAGCGACGATGAGTAGATGCACTAGAGCACTATCGTGGCATGAGATGTATCGATCTCAATGTATCGTAGCTTATAGAATGGTTCTTCAAACCATCTGTTTTCCCTTTATTATTGTGGTGTGTGTTGTATCATGTGCTTGCTTGCATGAATGAAAATGAAGTTAGTTGAAAAACCTGAGTCTAACTCAAAGTTTTAGCTTTGAAAACCATGAACCTTAGAATTTCCCTCTTACCTCTATATCCTTCTCAATCTTTAGATGACTCATGGAAATCAAGGAGGGAGTAGCTCGTCGCAAGACCCAATGCTGCAGATCTTGCAGAATCTCATCGCAGACCATGAAGCAAGTAGGGTAGAACACCAAGCCAACTTAGCAATACTTCAACAGATCGCCCAAATGGCTCTCAACAACCAAGGGCATGGAAATCAGGATCACCAGGGATCCAAACTCAAAAAATTTCAGAACACCAATCCCCCAATCTTCAACCAATCTGAGAACCCATTAGATGCTGATGACTGGTTACAGACGATGGAAAACAACTTAGAAGTTGCCAGAGTTGATGAAAATGAGAAAGTTCTGTTCGCCACCCACTATCTGGCAGGAGATGCAAGAGCTTGGTGGAATAGCATCCGCAATATGAACCATGGTCAAGTGATGACATGGGAAGCATTCAAAGTCAAGTTCAGCCGCACCCACGTGCCGCAAGGTCTAGTCAACAGAATGAGAGATGAATTCCGCGAATTAAAGCAAGGAAGAATGACTGTGGTAGAGTACCATGACAGATTCCCGTCACTTGCCAGATATGCACCTGATGAGATCAACACGAAGGCCAAGAAGAAGGAGAGATTCTTGAACGGACTGCATGATGAGATGCAGACTGTCCTCGTCAACATCCGTTTCCAGGATCTCGAAGAGCTAGCCGACTCTACCATTCAGATGGAAGGGAAGATTAACTAGGCAAACGACAACCGCAAGCGTCGTATGATGCAGCAGTATGGATCCAACAGTCACCAGAAGTACCATCCCAACCCTTCACCAGGATATGCACCAAGGAACAACCGACCCCCAACATCTCGCCCAAGCTACCCCAACCATAGCGGGGGCAATGTGAAGTCTGGAGGAAACAATCACAACTCTGGTAATGCCAACAATTTCAACCGTGCACCTCCCAAGAACCAGAACACAACAACAACAACAACAACAACACTGCACCCAGAACTAGCAGCAATGTTGTGACTGTCGCAGTCAAGGACAAGTCCCAGATCACTTGTTTTGAGTGTGGAGTGAAGGGTCACTACTCCAATGAGTGTCCCAAGAAGACTGCAGCCAATGCCAATGTGAATGCCCCAGCTCAGCAGCAGCGTCGTGTTCAACCAGGAAGGAGATTTGCCCCAGGGAACCCGCACAACCGCAATGGCCGTCTCTTCCACATGAACGCAGAAGAAGCTCAGGAAGCGCCAGATGTAGTGCTGGGTATGTTTTCTATCAACTCAGTTTTAGCAAGAGTATTGTTTGATTCGGGAGCATCGCATTCATTTGTCACCAAAGAATTTGCATGCACTAATAAGATTCGTCCAACCAACCTGAAGCATGTCATGATAGTTCAAATCCCCGGTTCAACAACCAAAGCTAGAAAAATTTGCAAAGCTATACCTATCAGAATACATGGGATAGATTTTTATGCCAACCTAATTGTACTTGGAACCAAAGGATTGGAAGTAGTACTAGGTATGGACTGGATGTCAAGGCATAAAGGACTGATAGACTATGCTAAGAAAGCCATCACCATGACCAGTAGTTCTGGAGTCATAGTAGAGCATATCTCTAAAACCTTACCCCGTCAATTCAAGTGCAACAAGAGTGTAGCCCTGCCCACCATACACCAAGTCAGAGTAGTCTGTGAATACCCCGACGTATTCCCAGATGAATTGCCAGGTATGCCCCCGAATAGGGATATTGAGTTCATTATCGAACTAATCCCCGGAACCGGACCTATAGCCCAGAGACCCTATAGCATGAACCCCTCAGAGTTAGTAGAACTGAAGAAGCAGTTGGATGCTATGCTAGCCAAAGGCTTGATTCAACCAAGCGCATCGCCATGGAGATCACCAGTGTTATTCGTCGACAAGAAAGATGGAGGCAACCGTCTGTGCACAAATTACAGAAAGTTGAATGATGTCACCATCAAGAACAAGTACCCTTTGCCAAAGATAGAGGATCTATTTGATCAGTTGACCGGAGCTCAGGTATTCTCAAAGATTGATCTTAGGACTAGTTATCACCAACTTAAGATTCGTGCAACGGATATTCCGAAGACCGCCTTTACTACTCGCTATGGTTTATACGAGTATACGGTTATGTCTTTTGGATTAACCAATGCCCCTGCTTATTTCATGAATCTCATGAATAAGATCTTTATGAATTTCCTAGATAAGTTTGTAGTTGTGTTTATCCACGACATCCTTATCTACTCCAAGTCAGAAGAAGAGCATGAGCAACATCTGAGAGTTATCCTAGAAACCCTGAGAGAGCATCCGTTATATGCCAAGTTTAGCAAGTGTGAGTTTTGGCTGAAAGAAGTAGGATTCCTAGGACATATTGTGTCTGCCGGAGGAGTCTCTGTTGATCCCGCCAAGATCAAAGATGTCGAAGAATGGGAAGCCCCAACCACTCAAACCCAAGTCCGTGCATTTCTCGGATTAGCAGGATACTACCGCAAGTTCGTAGAAGGATTCTCGAGTATCGCCCGACCCATGACCCAATTGTTGAAGAAGGACAAGAACTTTGAATGGACAGACAAATGTGAAGCCAGCTTCCAAGAGTTGAAGAAGAGATTGATATCAGCCCCAATATTGGTCATGCCAGACAACAAGAAGCCGTTTGATGTATATTGTGACACATCCAAGATTGGTCTAGGATGTGTATTGATGCAAGAAGGCAAAGTCATCGCGTATCCGTCTCGACAACTGAAGCAGCATGAGCAGAACTATCCGACCCATGATCTTGAGCTAGCAGCTATGGTTCTAGCGTTGAAGACATGGCGTCATTATCTGATGGGTAATCGCTGTGAGATTTACTCAGATCACAAGAGCTTAAAGTATATTTTCACTCAAAAGGATATGAATATGAGACAAAGGAGATGGATAGATTTAATCAAGGATTATGACCTTGACATTCACTATCACCCCGGCAAAGCCAATGTGGTAGCAGATGCTCTTAGCAGATTGCCGTGTAGGCTTAACACCATGATCAAGGAGAAGCAACCAAGTTTGTATGAAGAGTTGGAGCAGTTCAGGACTGAATTAGTTAGCAAAGGATTCTTAGCTAGCATTGAACTTCTACCCACTTTGATTAGCCAAATCAAGGAAGCCCAGAAGGGAAATGAAAGTATCGACAGAATCAAACATCATATTGGTACAGGAAAGGTACCTGGATTCACTAAAGACGAAGAAGGAGTACTGTGGTACAAAGGACGTATCTATGTGCCAGCAGATTCGGAGCTGAAGGAAGTTATCATGAAGGAAGCTCATGATACTCTTTATTCTATCCACCCCGAAGGAACAAAGATGTATCAGGATTTGAAAGAGCAATTTTGGTGGCACAAGATGAAGAGAGAGATCAGAAGCTACATCGCCAAGTGTGACATCTGTCAAAGAGTCAAGGCAGAGCATCAGAGACCTGCAGGACTGTTGCAACCATTACAGATTCCGGAATGGAAATGGGATTCCGTCGGAATGGACTTTATCACCGGCTTGCCTACTTCTAGTAGGGGAAATGACTCAATCTGAGTCATAGTTGATCGACTGTCCAAGGTAGCCCACTTTATACCTGTCAAGACAACTTACTAGAGTGCAAAGTTAGCAGAGCTATACATTTCTAGGATTGTTAGTCTGCATGGAACCCCCAAGACCATTGTATCGGATCGAGGAACTCAGTTTACCTCAAGATTTTGGCAGAAAGTCCAAGAAGGATTAGGAACCAAGTTGAACTTTAGCATAGCGTATCACCCGCAAACTGATGGACAGACTGAGAGAGTCAACCAGATCCTAGAGGATATGCTTAGAGCTTGTGTGTTGGAATATGGATCAAAATGGGAAGATTGCCTGCCTTTCGCAAAATTATCATATAACAACAGTTATCAAGCTAGTTTGCAGATGGCACCATTTGAATTCATATACGGAAGAAAGTGTCGTACCCCTTTGAATTGGTTGCAAGTAGTAGAGAGTTAGATCTTTTGACCCGACATTCTCCGAGAAGCAGAAGAGAAAGTTCACAAAATCCGTGAGCACCTCAAGACCGCCCAATCCAGACAGAAGAGTTATGCTGACAAAAGAAGGAGAGACCTGACTTTCAATGTCGGAGATTTTGTATATCTCAAGGTTTCACCATTGAAAGGGACTCAATGCTTTAGTCTGAAGGGAAAGTTAGCCCCAGATATATCGGACCTTTCAAGATTCTGAACCGTCGAGGAGAAGTATCGTATCAACTAGAACTGCCTAAAGAGATGTCAGCCATCCACAGTGTGTTCCATATCTCGTTACTTTGCAAATGTTTGGAAGTACCCGAGAAGACTGAAGTTTTCAAGAACATCGATCACAGAGCTGTGGAAATCAACAATGACTTGACCTACAGAGAAGTACCCATCCATATATTAGAAGAAGCCTACAGAACCACCAGGACCAGGAGTATCAAGTTTCTCAAGATTCAGTGGAGCAACCACACCAAGGAGGAAGCTACTTGGGAGCGCGAAGATTACATTAGGACAAAGTTCCCAGATCTCTTTAGTTCCTAGTTTTCCTTGTAAATCTCAGGGCGAGATTTTGTTTAAGGGGGGAAGGTTTGTAACATCCCAAAACTTCAATCCAAGCTTATCAAGATCTAAATCATCAATTTGGGGTTAACAAAAACTTTTCCAAATTAAAAATGAAGGCATTCATGTGTATGTGCATTTAAAATAGGAATTGTTTTGAATTGCCATGATTGTGTGATCCTTTGCTTGTAAAATGTTTCTTAGGTGATTTGAACATCATCTACATATTTCCCAAACTTTTCCAAAAGAAAATCAAATAAAAAACAATTAAAAAGGAGGAATGGTCATTTTAGCCATTTTAATCCACTACACTACTTTTAGTGTTCCTAGCACTCATTTCTTAACAAAAACAATTCATGATCATTGCACCCCTTGCTAGTACACATAATGAGGTACCAAGGCCCACCTTTTGATCTGCTAAAAACATTCTTTTACTTATTTTAAATGGCATTTAAAAATTGAATCCAATGCATATGCATAGATCACCCCTATTTCAAAAACCATCTATTTGAGCTCCACTTTCAAAACCCTTGCAACCAGAGACTACCTAGCACCAGCGGAGAACACCCAAAAAATTTGAAACCAAAATTCAAAAGTTTTTCTCTTTTGGCCATTCCATCAAACACCTTGTGGACACACATCTAGCCAAATTCAAAACACTATTTTGAGCAATGATCTTGGTCACCATTTGGGCCTAATCTTGTCCCCTTGTTCCCCCAGTGTAAACCCTACCCTTTGCTAGCCTGGCCAAACCCTGTGCACACGACCAAATGGTCATGGCCATTAAGGCCGAGCACCTTGAGCATCCCCACTGGCGACATCGTGCCACAGCAGCCGCCAGCCTCTCTCGCCATGTCTAGCACCTTGCCAGTGGTCCACTGCCACCGTCCAACTAGCCCCAGGCCGGAGCCAGAGATAGGAATGGCTAGGAACCACCGCGCCCGAAGTTGGTCGACCATGCCGACGCCGCCCGCAGAGCATGCTCTGTCCCCGCATGCATAGACCGCCCCTTGGCCGCAGCCCGCGCCCACCGCTCTGCCATGACCTAGATAACACCCCAGACACCCCTGTTGGCCGCCCAACGCTCCCCAGCCACCGCTCGCCGTGGACACCGCCGCCTCTGCCACTCAGAGCGCCAGCTCGCCCAGACCGCATACCACCACCCCTACGCCCGCATTCACTTCCTAGAGCACCGCCAGGAGACCACCTGTCGATCGCCATCCTCCGCCATGCCGCTAGCTGCCCGTAGCCGTGTCACCGGAGTCGCCTGCCCATACCCTTCGGTCTCACCGTCGGGCCTATATAAGCCGGCCTCCCCAGCCTCTTTTCTCCACACCCACTCACTCCCCACCTCTCACTGACCGTCCCACACCATTAGCCGGAGCAAGGGGAGCAGCAGCTTGCCGGAATTGGAGCCGGAGCCGCCGCCTCTGGAGGAGAAGGGCGCCGCTGATTGCAACCACCCCTGGAGCTACCTCGACCGTCCCTGAGCTCGCCGTCGTCCCCCAGTTCGTTTGCCCGCCTCGCCATTGTCGCTGGAGCCCTGGTACGTCCCTAGCAGACCCCCACCGAGCCGCTAGGGTTCGAGCTCGCCGGCGACCTGTTCATCGTCGACGACGACCCTTAGCCGTAGATCCCCCTTCTAATCCTACGGCCCACAACACGCGTACCGTTTCGCGTGTTAAGAGCCACTGACCAGCAGGACCCCCCTGTCAGTTGAGCCCCGCACCACGAAGCGCCACTGGGTCGGCCCAAGTTCTTTCCCGCGCTAGCCCAGCCATTCAAATCTGGATTTTTCTTTTTAGTTAAATCTAGTTTCTGTCCACTAGTTTAAAATTCAATTCTAGGAGTTCTACAAATCCAAATTGTATGAAACTAATTTTGCCTGAAAGGTAGTAAGATGATATATCCAAGCCCGTTGGATTTAATTCAATTAGAGTTATAGATCTCTCCTAATAAAAATAACAAAACAGAAGTATTTGCAACTTGCAACATTTTTATAAAATCAACCAAAGTAGCTTTTGAGTTGATTCCAACTCTCAAAAATCACATTTCATCATATCTATCTAAATATGTAATAATATTAAGGTTCACGTGCAGTGACTTTGGACTAGTACCAAAATAATGCTATATAGGCATTTCTAGTCACTTTAAATCCTTAAATAATGAACTTAAACCAAAGTAATATTGATCCAACCTTTAATTCTCATTCCCACAGGTTAGAATATGTGGTGATGACATGTGTCAACATGATCCCATATTTTAGGTGGTGAATATTAAATTTAGTTAATTTTTTTTAATGAGTAGAAATTACTTTTCTAAAATAAAAATGATGAAACTATTGAATTAAACTTGTGATGCTTGTGATGGTAATAGATCATCAAATGTGTGTCTTAGAATGCTATTTAGCCTAGTTAAGTATTGTTTGGTGATTGTGTACTCCGTATGTATTTATAGACGATAGTACCGACCAAGCTTTCGAGGAGGAGGAGTTCTACCAAGAAGAAGAAGAAGAAGAAGAAGAAGAAGAAAACTTCAACCACTGCACCAACCAAGGCAAGCCACCCTTAACAATGCAAGCTAACACTTGCAAGTTTAGTGCTTAGAAAGCTAGGACCAAACTAGATGGTTTAGCAAAGATGTCTTAAGCATGCTTTGATCACACCCCTTTGACTATTAGTACCCCAAGTCTTATTTACAAGTTTTACTCCCTTAGTTTACACAAAGTTCTTTACTTGTTTTGAAGGTAGCATAAAAAGTATAAAACTTGACCTATTTAGAACCCTTTAGATGTCATTCTATGGCATGAGATTGAACCCATCTTTTCCACCTTAGTGAACACTCTTAACTTAGTAGTTTAGAGTAGATCAAAAACTTGAGTCACTTTAGATGGGAACACTTGGTAAAACTGAATTATGAAAACCTTGGAATGATGAGTCATTCTATTGATATGTTTTGACATGTGTTGAGAAACACAAATGGTTGATGATGATGAAAATGTTGAGGCATGAGCTTTAACCCTTTTATAAAACTGATGTTTGGATTCGGATGCGATACCATTCCAAATTTACCGTACAACCACACTACCTGAATTGGGTAAGGCTTAGCTGGAAATTTATATGCATTAGTATTAGTTCCCTCACGGGAGAGGTCTGAGCTGAGGCTACCTCTCAATGTTGTCCACCTATGTAGTGCCCAAGATGACTGATGGTCATGGTTGGGAGGCCATGCTCATAGGAGAGGTGCTTATACTAGGGTGTGTAAAGGGAAGGTTATGTTTGATTATCTGCATACTAAGTATGCTGATTCAGGGTTATCCCTGACAGATGTATCAAATCTTGTGGTGAAAGTGTACCACCTCTACAGAGTGTCAAACTATTCGAATAGCCGTGTCCGCGGTTATGGAGAGTTGGAATGGCCATACTGTTTCGTTGTCAGATGTTTTCCAAATAACTTGATATGAATGATGAATCTTGACTTGACCACAACAGGGTTGTGTTTATGACATTAGCTTCCCAACTTAGGTGATTCTAGAACTTTACTTTATCTTTCTTTGCTTCTGAACTCAGCTTAGGTTTCAAACTTAACTTTATAGTTAAACTTGGATTTAGCACTTTAACTTAGAACTATTTTACTTGTTAGTGGTAGTTTGCGAGTACTTAAAGAGTACTCATGGCTTTTATCCCTGGCTATTATCATGGCCAGACTATGAAGGAGACTATCGAGATGATGGCCAACAGGACGGCTATGATAACTAGGACTATCTGCCTTCGTTAGCATTGCCTGTGCCCCTGAAGATGGACCCCACCGCTACGCTTATCTTTTATTTCCGCTGCTTGTTTTATTAAAGACTAGATCATGAGATCCTTATTTGTGTAAGACCTTATGTATGGTTTGTAATGGATGATGTACTGTGATATCCAATCCGTTATGTCTCGCAAAAATGGTAATCCTGGGATTGCGAGGTATGGCATAACGGGCATCTGGGATTAAAAATCCGGGTGTTGACATATCATTAGGAGAATGATGTGATGGACACACACCCATAGTAAGCATAGCATAAGTTCAAGTCATTAAGTTTGTTTTGCTACAAGCTTTCAAATACATAGTAACCTAATCCTTCGACCATGAGATCATGTTAATCGCCATCACTGGATGAGTGCTTTCATGACATCAAACGTCACTTCCATAACTGGGTGGTTATAAAGGTGGCATTGGGTATTCTAAAAGTATGCGTTGAAGCGCATGGATCAAGAGTGGGATTTGTCCATCCATATGACAGATAGATATACTCTAGGCCCTCTCGGTGGAGTGTCATCCAATTGGTTGCAAGAATGTGACTAGGTCACAAGGGATGTCACATCATAGTACTAGTAAAGAGTACTTATCAATAACGAGGTTGAACTAGGTATGGAGATACCGATGATCGAACCTCGGATAAGTAAAGTATCACACGACAAAGGGAATTGGTTTCATATGTTAATGGTTCATTCGATCACGAAGTCATCGTTGAATATGTGGGAGCCATTATGGATCTCCAGGTCCCGCTATTGGTTATTAATCGGAGAGGTGTCTCGATCATGTTTGCATAGTTCGCGAACCGTAGGTTCACACACTTAAGGAATCAATGTTGTTTAAGTAGATATGGAATATGAGTTAAAGGCCGAATGTTGTTTGGAATCTCGGATTGGATCCAGGACATCACGAGGAGATCTGGAATGGTCCGAAGAATAAGAATCATACAATGAAAGTCATTTTTCGGGGTTCGGAAATGTTTTTAGTATTTTGACTGGAAGCTTCTAGAATGTTATAGAGGGACCACCAGTGGGTCCACTAGCTCGGGAGGGGCCACTTGGGCTGAGGCATGCCGCGGGGGAACCCTAGGTCCTGCCGCACCAAAGCCTAAGGGGCAGATTCGGCCACCAATGGAATTGGGGACAAACTCTAGTTTGTCAAACCCTAAATAAGGAAAGAGGCAAGTTCCCACCTCTGCCTTCCTTGTGTGACAAGTTGAGGAGTTGGGGAAGGACTCGGCCAGGGGTGGGAACCCTGGCCGCAGCCCTCCCTCTATATAATGAGGGGTGGGGGTGCGCCCCTCCACCTTACCTCGACCCTAGCCGCCGACTTCCTCCCTCCTCCACCATCTTGCTCTGGCTTAGGCGAAGCCCTGTAATATTCTCTCATCCACCACCACCACACCGTCATACTGTTGGGATTTCGAGGGGATCTACTACCTCCGCTGCCCACTAGAATAGGGAGAGGATGGTCTTCGTCGACTCCATACATGTGACCGGGTGCGAAAGCGTGCTGGAACGCAGCGCCAGAAGGATTGTAATCACAATCTTGAGATCGACAAGTGATCAACTACATCAACCACGAGATGCGATCTTGTTAATGCTTTGGATCTACGAGAGTTAGTTCTCTACAATCTCGTTGCACCGATCTCGTAGATTAGATCTTGGCTTTTCCATAGATTGGATCTTGGTTTTGTGCGTTCTCGCGGTAGAATTTTTTTTGTTTTCTATGCAACGAACCCAACAAAACCTTCTTTAGAAATTTGAAGAGAAAAAACCATTCTCAATGGTAGTTTCTAATTAAGATGCTATAACTATCATACAATACAATAGGGACTAAAGAAAGAATAATAAGTAAAAACATAAATATCATGAAACTGGATATGCGTCTAGGTCAAGCGAGTGACAAGTGCTAGGCCGATGTAGGAATTTTTTAAAGAAAGGTTGTGGACGAGATAAAACTCTTCACTCTAGGTAAGCTTGCATCTCTCAGCAACAATTGTATAATACAATGGTCCTTCTTGCTCCTCATCGCTCTCATCCTCTTCCTCCTCATCACCCTCATCCTTGTCGTCGCCCTCATCCTCTTCGTCCTCATCATCCTCGTCATTCATATATACAACATTGATTCTTGTACCAGGAGCTCCCATTGCAAAAAAACAGGTACACACCAGAGACTATTTGGTTTTTGGAAATGAACCTTCTCCATGAATAACCTGCAGCAAGTCATTGCTCGCTCTTTGCACACGTCAACAACATATGTTCGACCAAGAGCTTTTTATCCTGTTATTCTATTGAAGTCCCTTCTTAAATTGCATGAGATAGTCTAAACATGAAAATAACTTAGTAAATAAATGATAATAGTATGGAAAGAAAATTCAATGAATTTAAATAGGAAAAATTATACATACCAACGAATGCTCAAATCGACCCCGTATGAGATGAACACTGAATAGGGAGCCTGACTTAGTATCATCGTTACAGTCTGTGAAACAAACTTGACACAGCGACATGTACCCTACAAGGAAAATGTAGTTATTTTATACATTCAAGTCTTACACATCGCCATATCTAATATAAAGCACCTGTTAATTGATCACAAGGCTCGCTAAGATCAAAAATAGCCTCATATTTGCAATGGACGCAAAATAATTTTAGGGATGGAGTGAGTAAGCCAAGTAGGATGCACAATTTATTTATTTGTTCATATCGCAAGGCTCACTCACACCACCCCCGACATTGGATCCTCACATTATAATCATCGGCCATATGGAAGTACAAAAGCAAAATTAACCTAAAAGTAGGGCCTCATATTTGCATTGGACGCAAAATAATTACATTGTAATCATCGGCCTAAAATCGTCTACACTAAATCATCTACAATCATCTCAATAAAATCATCTACACTAAATCACCTATTTCCTACACTACACAAGAATCATCTAGGTTTTGTACCCCTACTTAATTTTCTATACATCTAAAATACCTAAAATCACATATTTTCTACACTACAAAGTAATTAAGAGTGGGGCAAGGGAGTCTACCTGTGGCGAGGTCAGTGGAGGCGCGTCAGGTCCAGGTCGGGGCGAGGCAGGGCGGCACGAAGTCAAGGCAGGGTCAGGTCGGGGTCAGGGCGAGGCGGCGCGGTTTGAGGTAGCACGAGGTCGGTGAGGTCGGGGCAGGGGAGGTCGATGAGGTCGGGTCGAGGTGGGCGGGGGCGGGGCGGCCGAGGTCAGGATGGCACGGCGTGGGGCAGGGTCAGCGCGGCGCGAGGCATGGTCGGGGTGAGGTCGGTGCAGCACGGGGCGGGGTCATGGCATCACGACGATTTGGGGATGGGATCGAGGAACGAGTGCGCGAGTTAATGAGAGAGAGAGGGATAAGGGCGTGGGAGGCGCCTGTTAAGTTGCTAACGATTTTTTTGGTGTAATAGTGTGTAGCATCCCAATTGTCTAACAATTGTAATGCTACTTGCCTAGTCTATATATTGCTACTTCCTACATATCATTCTTGCATTGCATCATCATTATATCATGCTGATGTCGCCATACCACCTTGCATTTGAGCATCATATTAAACCCATCTTCATTTGGTTCTTATCCCATATGCATTATATTGTATTACTTGTATTTGCCTCTTGATATATTGTATTTGCTTGATAAATCGCTTAATGCCCAAGTTGAGTTTTGGCATATCTATTACAACTCCATCACCTTTCTTGTCACCACTTATAATTCCACCATCCAAGCTATATATGAGCAATTGCATTTCTTTGGTTTTTACCTCTAGCTCATGTGTGTTGGGATGTGTCCACTCCTAAATTTACATGCTCCATATATGTTCTCTATTGTTCTCATAATATTAAGTATGTGGAGCCTCATGGCCACCTTTGCATGCCATGTGAGTAGAAATGCTACATGTAAGCTTTCATAGGGTTTTATTTAATATATGCTCTTGCATGAAGCTATATTGGCTACAAGTTGATCTAGTGGGAAAATACACACTAGTTGGCCATTTGGATGCATACATGTTCATGTGTTGGTTATTCTCATATGATAGCAAGCTTTCAGTTTTGGGCATGGTTTGCTCAATTTTTGAATGCATGCATGGATGAATATTGGCCATATGAAACCATGGTTGTTTTCACAATTATAAGGATGGAATCTATTCTACATGCATGTCCCATGCAAGCTTCCATCCCTTCCTTCTTTTGTAATATTTTGAGCTTGAGGTGGGTTGTTTTGTTTTGAATTCAAACAAAGGAAACAATTCAAACAAGCTTACAAGCATTACTCCTTGTATCTATCCTTTGGGATGCATTGCCTTCTTCTTGTTTTCCTCTAGGAGCTTCATTCCTTGCGATGATTTAAAATCAAATCAAACCAACCAAACCAAATGCAAAGAACCAAACCATCCTCCCTTAAAACCTCACCTAAAAACCATAAACCTAGTTGACCACACCGCTGTCCTCATTTTCATTGCCATGTTTTATTCGCTTTTGTGTTGCAAGTTCTCGATTTTCAAACAAACAAATACAAATAAAATTGAGAACAGTTGGGCTAGAGAGAGCAGCAGCAGCCCACCACAGCAACAATCGTAGCAGCCCGCAGGCAGCCCAACACACACCCTCGCTCGTACCCCTTCACCGCTTCGACGTCGTGTTCCCGTTCTTCGTCTTAGTCAGCTATCCCCTCTTTGTAACCAGAAGACAGTGAGCAGGTCACTGTTCGACACTGTCATCCGCGTCACCACCTGCCCCGAGGCGTCTTGGAACCCTAGTCCCTCCCCTCCCTCTCTCCCTCCTTAGCGCCGCCACCCTCTCCTTATTTTCCCTCTCTGTTGTTTCCCTGCCAATCTATGAGGAGCAAAGCTTCTCCCCATCACTGCCGGGCTCTAGAGCCCTTGCCGCTGGCGGGAATGGAACCACGCCGCCATCCTTGCCATCCTCGCCGTAGAACCGAGTCAGGAGTCGCTAGGGATCGATGGCACCGTCAAGTTCTTCTTCCTGGAACATGTGTTCGTGCGCGCGGTCGATTGTTGATGGGTTCGTAGCATGGAAAACAAAAAATTTCTACTGCAAGAATGAACAAAACCCAGATCCAATCTAGATAAAAGCCAAGATCTAATCTATTAGACATGTGCAACGAGATAGATCTGTACTAACCCTCGTAGAACCGAAAGCGTTACGAGATTAGATCTCGGGGTTGATGTAGTCGATCAATTGCCGATCTCAAGATCGTGTGGACGATCCTTCCGGCGCCGCGTTCCGGCAGCGCTTCCGCATTCGGTCACACGTGCGGAGTCGAAGCAGACCTTCCTCTCCCCGTTCCAGCGAGCAGCGAAGGTAGTAGATCTTCTCCACGGAATCCCAGCAGCACGACGGTGTGGTGGTGGTGGTGGAGTAGAGAATTCTGCAGGGCTTCGCCTAAGCCGGAGCAGAGCGAAGGAGGAGGAGAGAGGCAGCAGCAAGGGTTTGTTATGGGAGAGTGCTCGGGGTTGGCGCCCCCTCCCCTCTATTTAAAGGAGGGAGGCGCCATGGGAGGGGGAGTCCTAGTAGGACTCCCCTCCCTCCTTGGCCGGCGGATTGGGAGCGGGGGAGGAATCCTCCTCCCCCACGAATCCGTGTCTTGCCCCACAAAGACTCCTTGATCCTTTCTTGGTTTTCAAGCAAACTCCAAGAAATCTCCTAGAACGTTCCAGAACATTCCGAAACCTTCTAGAATCTCCATACAAACACTCCGGAACATTTCCTAACTTAGAAAATGATCCCCAATATATGAATCTTATTCTCCGGACAATTCCGGATCTCCTCGTGATGTCCCGGATCCAATCCGAGACTCCGAACAACATTCGGTCTCCAAAGCATATTCCATATCTACTTAAAACAACTTCGAACCTTAAGTGTGTCACCCTACGGTTCGTGAACATGTAGACATGATGGAGACACATCTCCGATCAATAACCATTAGCGGGATCTGGAGATCCGTAACAGCTCCCACATACTCAACGATGACTTTGTGATCGATAGAACCATTTAACATACGAAACCAATTCCCTTTGTCACACGATACTCTACTTATCCGAGGTTTGATCGTCGGTATCTCCATACCTAGTTCTACCTCGTTACTGATAAGTACTCTTTACTCGTTCCATGATATGTCATTCCTTGTGACCTAGTCACATGCTTGCAAGCTAACTAGATGACATTCCACTGAGAGGGCCTAGAGCATATCTATCCGTCATATGGATGGACAAATCCCAATCTTGGTCCATGCGCTTCAACACATACTTTCAGAATACCCAATGTCACCTTTATAACCACCCAGTTACGAAGCGGCGTTTGATGTCATCAAAGTACCCATCCGGTGATGGTGATTAACATAGCCTCATGGTCGAAGGATTAGGTTACTATGCATTTGAAAAGCTTGTAGCAAAACGAACTTAATGACTTGATCTTTATGCTATTCTTACTATGGGTGTGTGTCCATCACATCATTCTCCTAATGATATGATCTTGTTATTAACGACATCCAATGTCCATGATCAGGAAACCATGATCATCCATTAATCAACAAGCTAGTTTAACAAGAGGCTTACTAGGGACTCTTTTATGTTTACAAAACACACAAGTATTAATGTTTCTGGTTAATACAATTATAGCATGGGATGTAAACATTTATCATAAACATAAAGATATAATAATAACCACTTTATTATTGCCTCTTGGGCATATCTCCAACAGTCTCCCACTTGCACTAGAGTCAATAATCTAGTTAAAAAACTTGTGCATTCAACACCTATGGCTTTCTGGTGTTGTATAGACACTATTGCTAGTGGTAAACATAATCTTCGGATCTGACACTTCCAGGTCCATGTGTATTTGCACTTCCTTGCGTCTCTACGCATTACTCATTCTCCAATGAGATGGCATTGTATAAATTTGGTCCTTTGGTGAGACCTTTAGTTCCTTGGGATTAAATCATGTTGATACAATTGTCATACAATGTATCTTCATAGTATTATCCCGCTATGAACCACGCCTAGTTTGATAACAAACTATTTGACGCAAATGCCCTCATTTGCTGCTACAATAGCAGTCATATACTTAGCATTTTGTTGTAGTATCTGTCACAATGTTTTAACTTTGGTACTCAACCAAATCCGTTATGGAACTTCCTTTCCATTACATTGTGCCACCCATAGTTTAAATTGAGATAAACTTAATTTGTGACAAAACTAGCATCAATGTAACAATTTACAATGAACTATTTGTCACCACTATATAAATAATATATTCTTAGTTCTTCCAAAGATCATAGGAATATCCCTACTATTGTCCAATGATCATCTTATGAGTCATTCTGGTATATGCTCATAACATTTAGAGCATAGGACATATCTGGATGTGTACATCTCAAAGAATGATTGATCAAAATATTCTTGTGATTTCACCAAGTGTCAAAACACTTGAATCTCGTGTCAACACACTTGAATCTTGATTCAGTCCTTTCCGTGTGTCAAGAACCTTTCTTGTTGTTTCCATATTGAACTCATTCAACATCTTATCTATGTACATTTGGCAAAACCATATTAGCGCCTTAATCTATCCATATAGACATTGATGCCTAATTCTTGGGTTATGCCTAAGCCTTTCATCGAAATGAAATTCTTAACCTATGTCAATAAAAGATACATCATTTCTAATCAACAATATGTCTTTCACATAATGTATTAGAAATATGTCTTAGCGCTCCCACTTAATTTCTTGCAAAATGCAAACATCTTCATCGTCTCTGATGAAATTAAACCTTTTAACGGTTTCATCACGGTGAAGATTCCAACTCCACGATGCTCACTTCAACCATTGAAGTTTTGCATACTCTTTTAGCATCCTTTGAATTAACAAAACCCTTTGGATCGTGTCATGTACACGTCCTAGGTAACCATTCTATTAGAAGAACTTGTTTTGTTTGTTAAACTACCATATACCAAAATATATGTAGTGGTTGCTACATTAATCCGTCCAGACTAAATATCGCTATGAAAGATCAAATCTTATCATAGTCAATTCCTTGAACATTGTCGTAAACTCTTTCTGACATGTCGACTATTTCATAGATGTGAAACATCCATGTCTATTTCTTTATAGATCCATATACGACTGTAAGGTCTTGCACCTTTCCAGAGGGTCTTTCAAATTCAAAGCTTGATTTCTCGTGTATGGAATTATCACGGATTTTATGGCTTTAGGACATTTAACAAAGTCAGGGCCCATCATTGATTATTTGCATGTAGTCGGTTCATCATTGTCAAACAACAATGATTTAACTCTCAAATCTTGGCATTTGATTACTTACCCGACCTACTTGGTTCAATAGTAACTTAGATCTCCATGACCACAACCTTTGAGGAACGTGAGCCATGAGCATTGTTGCTGCCTTCGGGACACTTACCGACGCTGCGCAACTCAGCACATATTAGCCAAGGTTCAACAAACTTGTCAAAGTTCTATTGTCCTCCCACTTGACTTTTCACCAAAAATTCCTTCTCAAGAAACTCGACACTCTAAGCGACAAACAATTTTGTCTTCGGTGTTATGGAGGAATACCCAATGGTTGTTCGAAATAACCTACAAAGACATGCTCATCCGACTTTGGTTGTAAACACTTTACTTATGCCTAGCATACCAAAAATTTAAGAAAGGACAACCTGGGTTTTATCCCAAACCATGACTTATATGGTGTCATTTCAACGGATCACGATGGAGCTCTTTTCAGTGTAAAAGCGATAGTCAATAAAGCTTTAATATTTAAAATATAATGACAGTTTTATAAATGACACCTTTGATCTTACCATGTCAAACAAGGTTTCATTACATATCTTGAACACTCCATACTCCTATGGTGTTTTGGGAAATGCAAATCCATGGAATGATTCCTCAAATCTTAGGTGTTTTGCTAAACTTGTAACTCAAACATCTTTCTTTATGATCCAATCATAAACTTTTTATTTTCTTGTTACAATGATTTTCCACTTCATCTTGAAAGTCTTTGAACATTTTCAAATGTTTCATACTTCTTCCTTATTGAGTAAGTATATACATATACTCACTCGAATCTTCGGAGAAAGCATATGAAGTTGAAATCCATCGCCCACGACTACACATAATGGACACTATATACATCAATATGTACAAATTCCAATCAATTAGTCGTCCGTTCCTCTTTTGGCCTACGAACGGAGTTTTAATTATCTCCAGGAAAGTATCACAAGCGTCATTTGATCAAAATCAAAGACTCCAAAAATCCATCAACATGGAGTTTCTTCATGTATCCCTTTCAATATAATTTAAACGGCGATGTCACTTTGCAAGTGATCTTTCAATCATTTGTCTTGTGACATTTTAGCGTTAGTTTTATGGTCATTATTTCTCCAACCAGACTTGTATATCATCCATCTATTATGGAATACGGCAATTATTTGAACAACCTTTTGTCGTCATAATACCTGATCAAAATAACAATTATTGAAACAAATCTTGAAGGCAAGCTTTGATGTTAACGAGCAACACAACAACCCTTTGTTTGTTTTCGATGAACATCATCACATATTCTCTTGCTAGTTACTTAGGCCATTGCAGTTCATGAATTGCGTTGTCCTGTATGACACTTCATACCAACCAATTCGGTATCCAATACCGCAGAACCACATTGTTTAACAACCAAGGAATACAGCCATAACATGTATCTTCTATATACCTAAGTTGTATATCTCCAATCTTTTCTTTTCTGCCAAATATTTTATAGATTCTCTTTCAACAATTCCTTTTCTTTTAAAAGAATCTATCAACATCAATAGTGGTGTCATTCACATAACATATAGTACAAAGTGTGTATAGTCAAATACTAATACCTTTGAACTTGCACTTTGAAGTGGATAACCTTCATCAAATGTTTGGCATTCTTTCAAAGTTCCATTCTTTAGTAATCTTTTAGTGTAGTAAACATTTTACTTACATCTTCTATTCATCCTTATCATGACAACTTTCATGATCAAGCTGCTATAGCTTATAAAGGTGAATTGCGAGTATAATGTTTCTTTTCCAAAACATTTTGGAGGATTAGGACGACTAGCGTCTCCAACCTTCACAAATTCTCATCAAATATGAGGACATATACTCTATCATGTTGTAACCAACACATTGTTTTAGATATCGCAATACCTTTCACATATGATGGTTTCTGAAACATTGCTTTCAGCTCTTAGATAAACTTGATATTAAAAACAATCTTTTGAGTATCAAGAACCATGGAGGCAAACATCATATATTAGATACTAACACTGGAATTGTTACTCTTGATTTAATACTGTTTATTAAACTTCATAGAGTAAACGGAGTTTGCTAAAAGTTTGCAATATGACTTTTAAACTTTATATTGACACTCAAAACAATACGATACCAGTTCGTAAAGCAAATATCTAGAATTTCTATAGTTCTACTATCTCAACTATAACTAAGAGTAAGGTGGTGAACGGATACCAATGACTACAACAAACTATGCAAATTCACTTTGATTGTGTTTATGATAAATTGAGTTTGACTAATCCAAATTACAAATGAACTCCCACTCAAAACAACATCCCTCGAGTTGTTTTAGTGATTACATGAACCAAATCCACTACACCAAGTCCGATCATCACGTGAGATGATGTAGCTTTAAAGGCGAACAATCAACATGTTCATCATATCATCCATATGACTCATGCTTTACCTTTCGATATTCCGTGTTCCAAGACCATGTATGTACATGCTAGGCTCGTCAAGGTTAACCTTAGTATCCGCATGTGCAAATCTGGCTTGCACCCGTCGTATGCACACGTAGAATCTATCACACCCGATCATCACGAGATGCTTCGAAACGACGAGTCTTAGCAACGGTGCCTACTAAGGACAAACACTTTATTACTTGATATTTAGTGAGAGGGATCATCTTATAATGCTACCATCGCGATCTAAGCAATACAAGATGCATAAAGGATTAACATCACAGGCAATTCATAATTAGTGTGATATGATATGGCCCTTTCTTCTTATGCCTTTGATCTCCATCTCCAAAGCACGGACATGATCTCCATCATCACCAGCATTGCGTCAAGGTCAGTGGCACCGCTTCATGGTTGTCCATCATCACTAGCAACTATTACAACTACTTGGCATAAAGCTATTACAAGAGGAATAGATACGCAGGTCTTAACAGAATTAAAGATAACCATTAGGCTCCTGCCGGTTGCCATATTACAACAAGGATCATTGCATACATCAAATATAATCACAATCACATGATGGCCATATCACATCACAAAACCCCTGCAAAAACAAGTTAGATGCCTCTAATTTTCTTTGCATGTTTTACGTGGTTTGGGGCTTTCGAATAAGAACGGATCTTACCTACGAAACTGAACCACAACGTTGATACAAGTGCTATCAAGTGCAAAGTGTAGATTGGATCTATACTATGATGGGAGTGACAGACACCCGCAAAGCCACTTGTGCAAAGCAAGTTACACGTCAAGCGTGGAGCAAGTCTCATGTGCGATGACATGTAAGGTTAGCCCGAGCCGCTTCATCCCACCATACCGCAAGATGCAAAGTACACAAAGCAAAAGACGGCACGAGCACCAATGCCCACAAAACCATTGTGTTCTACTCGTGCAACAGATCTACGCATAGACACGGCTCGGATACCACTAATGGGTTCGTCGCATGGAAAACAAAAAATTTCTATCGCAAGAACGAACAAAACCTAGATCTAATCTAGATAAAAGCCAAGATCTAATCTATTAGACATGTGCAACGAGATAGATATGTACTAACCCTCGTAGAACCGAAAGCGTTACGAGATTAGATCTCGGGGTTGATGTAGTCGATCACTTGCCGATCTCAAGGTCGTGTGGATGATCCTTCCGGCGCCGCGTTCCGGCAGCGCTTCCGCATTCGGTCACATGTGCGGAGTCGAAGCAGACCTTCCTCTCCCCGTTCCAGCGAGCAGCGGAGGTAGTAGATCTTCTCCACGGAATCCCAACAGCACGACGGTGTGGTGGTGGTGGTGGAGTAGAGAATTCTGCAGGGCTTCGCCTAAGCCAGAGCAGAGCGAAGGAGGAGGAGAGAGGCGGCGGCTAGGGTTTGTTATGGGAGAGTGCTCGGGGTTGGCGCCCCCTCCCCTCTATTTAAAGGAGGGAGGCGCCATGGGAGGGGGAGTCCTAGTAGGACTCCCCTCCCTCCTTGGCCGGCAGATTGGGAGGGGGGAGAAATCCTCCTCCCCCACGAATCCGTGTCTTGCCCCACAAAGACTCCTTGATCCTTTCTTGGTTTTCAAGCAAACTCCAAGAAATCTCCTAGAACCTTCCAGAACATTCCGAAACCTTCTAGAATCTCCATACAAACACTCCGGAACATTTCCTAACTTAGAAAATGATCCCCAATATATGAATCTTATTCTCCAGACAATTCCAGATCTCCTCGTGATGTCTCGGATCCAATCCGAGACTCCGAACAACATTCGGTCTCCAACGCATATTCCATATCTACTTAAAACAACTTCGAACCTTAAGTGTGTCACCCTACGGTTCGTGAACATGTAGACATGATGGAGACACATCTCCGATCAATAACCATTAGCGGGATCTGGAGATCCATAACAGCTCCCACATACTCAACGATGACTTTGTGATTGATAGAACCATTTAACATACGAAACCAATTCCCTTTGTCACGCAATACTCTACTTATCTGAGGTTTGATCGTCGGTATCTCCATACCTAGTTCTACCTTGTTACTGATAAGTACTCTTTACTCGTTCCATGATATGTCATCCCTTGTGACCTAGTCACATGCTTGCAAGCTAACTAGATGACATTCCACCGAGAGGGCCCAGAGCATATCTATCTATCATATGGATGGACAAATCCCAATCTTGGTCCATGCGCTTCAACACATACTTTCAAAATACCCAATGTCACCTTTATAACCACCCAGGTATGAAGCGGCGTTTGATGTCATCAAAGTACCCATCCGGTGATGGTGATTAACATAGCCTCATGGTCAAAGGATTAGGTTACTATGCATTTGAAAAGCTTGTAGCAAAACGAACTTAATGACTTGATCTTTATGCTATGCTTACTATGGGTGTGTGTCCATCACATCATTCTCCTAATGATATGGTCTTGTTATTAGCGACATCCAATGTCCATGATCAGGAAACCGTGATCATCCATTAATCAACAAGCTAGTTTAACAAGAGGCTTACTAGGGACTCTTTTATGTTTACAAAACACACAAGTATTAATGTTTCTGGTTAATACAATTATAGCATGGGATGTAAACATTTATCATAAACATAAAGATATAATAATAACCACTTTATTATTGCCTCTTGGGCATATCTCCAACAATTGTATCGTCTCCAAATTGGCAGCCCCATCCTCTGCGACCCGTTCGGGCTTTCCATCAGGCACTAGTGGAAAAGGGTCTATAGTCCCTGTTCATAAGGGCCATTTGGTCCCGGTTTGTGAAACGGGACCAATCACTCAGGACCAATGCTGGTCCCGGTTCGGGCATGAACCGGTACCAATGGGTCTCTCCATGGGCGTGCGTGCAACGACGGGGGTGGATCATTGGTCCCGGTTCATGGCATGAACCGGGATCGTTGGTCTCTACATTTCGGGCTATTTTTGTACCGCGGTAGGGTTTTTTTTCCATTTATTTATTTGGTGTTTTGTATTCAATTTAATGGTACTACATATATACAGCAATAATGAAACTACGATATATATATATATTACACATCATGGTCACGAATACATTATACACCACCTCATCCATCGTGCTTGGTCGAAACATATTAATTACAAACGGTACTCACATGAATTTGATCTAATTTACATCTTATTTTTTACACTTCACCCTTCCAAATGAACCGGGTAATAGTATTCTCCTTTCGGATCTATGACATGTTCTAATAAGAATCCGGCAATTTCCTCTTGAATTGCTTGCATGTGTTCTTATGATAGAAGACCGTCCTGCATCCGTTCGATCTAATTTAAAGAAGGGGATCAATATATATGAATGAAACTAAACACAATTGGTGGTAATAAAATAAAGTTGTGATTATTGTTTATCGTACTTCAATTTTTTTGATGTTCCGGTCTACGCCCTTCTCTTTGGTCGTCTAGCAAATGAACTCACAGACATAGTATCCACATAAGTTATTCCCGGCTTCCTGCCTCAAGCACTTTACGAGAATGGAGTTCAATCAAAATAATAATAATCAAGCATGATAATGGTGGTATTGAAACTAGAATCAAAGAGATGCGTGGATCTAGCAAGTAGTACTTACAGTCAATGGTTGAAATGTAAGCTCTGGCTTCCAAATACCCCTAGTGTTGGTGGTGAACCGTTTCCAAGCCTTCTGGAGGCATTCCTGCATGTTCGCCCACTTTTCTAAAGGTGTGCATTTCGAGTCCATGACTTTTACTAATCCTTGGTCAACAACAATGATTAACAGAATATAGTGGAAGCTGGACACATTAACAAAATATAACATGAGTCAATTATACGCTTAACATCGAGTAAGCGAAAATAGAATGTGTACAAGACAATAACACTCACCCAAGGAAATAGTATTTCCCTTCTGTTGCCGAAATACGTCAACGCTTGTACCAAGTTATCCTCTGGCTCTTTGGGTTTTGTTTTTAGAGTAACTTCATGAACGAAATTGCAGTCAACAAACCTAAGGTCATAGATTTGTCCTTTGTTGCATTCGAGAATCTTCATTCTGCATATATAATTAGTATAGTGATGATTAAGATTATACAAGCAACAAATGAGCTGAGCTAGAAAGACTTAATTACAGGAATTAATAATACTTACAAACAATAGGCACTGACGAAAGTTTTGTCGAGGGCGTCTTGTTGGTAAAACTGAAATAATTCTGAAAATTCAATCAGTAGGAAGTCATCTCCATGACCATAATGGTGGTGTTTATATCCAGCATAGATCCAGTTTTTGGATTCAGCAGAGGCTTGCATGTACCAGTTATGCAATCTTCGCATTTTTGTTGGTAGATCTTTGACTAACTCAGGTTTGACGAGAGGAGCCCCGTACCGGTATACGTATGCTATTTGTTGGTACCCCTCGAACTCATCCATACGGCTCATGTACTCAGTAATAGACAGTCCATATAATTTGGCCTTTTCTCCGTACAGTTGAATAAACTCCGGATCAATGTTCGGATCACGCCACTCCTGGGCTCTCCACTCATTGGTATCGTACACTTTGAGCGGTTCGATCGATTGATTTTTCTATTGTCCGAGCTAGGCAACTTCTTTCCCGACTCTCCGCTCTTTTGCCTTAGCCGACTTGGTAATAGAGCGATTATAGTCTGATGTGAGCACTATGGGTTGGTGAAGCTGAATCTTAAGCGCGGCTGCTTTGGCTTTATCTTCTGCGGTGACCGGGAAGAATGGCTCTATCGCCTTTTTCTTGTTAGCCATGTCAATCTTCCACTTTTCATAATGGGCTGCGGCCGCAGCAATTTCCTCATCTATCTTCTCGCAAGGTAGCTTCTTCATATTCTTATGAGGTACTCTTGGGAGGGGCGATAACTTACATTTCAATGATCGGAACGTGCTCTTGCTGCTGCTGGTGGTGCTGCCCCTCTTAGTATACTTCCGCTTTTGTCTCTAAGGCTCAGGGGACGGAGACGGCTGACGCGGCGGTGGAGACGGCTGAGGCGGCGGTGGAGATGGCTGCGCTGAGTGGTGAGGCGGTGAAGATGACGGTTGTGTTGGAGAATGGTGAGGTGGCGGCGAAGGTGGATTGCTGCTCTGGGGAGTGGGTGGCCTTGGCAGCACATAATTTGGAAGCACAATGTGCTCCTTTGGCCATACAATAGTCCCCGCTTTGGCTTCTCCTAGTTCAGTCAGCTCCATATCTTCCCCTGCAGGGTGGTCTAGCTTCACCTCCACAAAATCTTGCTTCACATCATCCACTGTGACGACAGCGTACCCTTTTGGAACCGGTCTGCAATGCCAAATTGGGTTAGGCGCAATTGGTACGCCCATGCCGACTACCACCGTCACCCTTAAGTTCATAACTTGCACCTTTAGCTCACAAGTTGTGCTCTCTGTGATATCATCCACTGGGTAGCGTTTAGGAGGGGCCGTCGTCAGTGCATCATCATCAACGTCCTAGAGCTACGTGGAAGCGATGCTGCTTTTCTTATTCGATAGGGCGCTGGTACCATCGAATGCAGCTTCTACCATGTGTCGCTGAGATTGGCCCCTAATGCTTCTTCTACATTATGCAGACGGTCTGCAGCAGCCGCTTTCTCAGCTGCCTCCCTTTCCTTTCTCCTCTGATGGCTTTTATCGGGATATCTCTTCATTTCCGCGGGGAAGGCAACATTCCACAGCTTGGAGCCTGGTGTGCCTCGTGCTCGTCCTTTGTGTTCATCATTTTTAAGGGCGCGTGTGAGCTTGTTGTTCTCTCTATCAGGAACGAACCATCCCGCTGCAACATCATCTACTACATTTCAAATATCGCTGATGGGCAGTAAGGGATGATATTTGTGTTTCTGATTATATATTTCCCTCCCTTCTTTGTCCAACGTGCCCCCATGGCCGTAAAACCAGTTTCTCGCCCATGGTGTCCATGCTGTGGGCTCTGGTCTGATCCCAGCAGCAATGTAATTGACCTCAAGTGCATCCCACTTAGGCATGCAACCGACGTAGCTAGCAAGCCCCATATTATGATGGTACACTTTCTTAGCAGCGTTCTCCGTATTTATTCTAGACCTTTCCAAAGCTTTCTCCGATGTCTTGTACTTCACAAAATCATCCCACTAGTGTCTTAACTTAGCATAGCCGCCTTGATTGAAATCCGGAGTCTTCTCTACCTTGACAAAGTTATTGTACAGTTTCTTCTTCTAGTCCTTGAATGCATCGGCCATCTTGATGAGAGAAAACTTCTTGACTCTTTGCAAAAGCTCCATTTTTGCTCTCTCCTCCTCATCTGGATTCACATCTGGCCTCGGCAGGAGGAAATTAATCATGAGCTTGTCAAAAAGCTTATCTTTGGCGATGTCGCCGACATACGGGACTCCACCGCCGCTTGGCCGATTCCATTCTTGAATGGTGATCGGGATGTAGTCCCTCACAAGAACTCCACATTGCTTGAAAATTTTTTTTGCAACATTGCCGGGAGCTCGGGGTTCACCGTCTACAATGACCACTTCGATCCTATACCTCATAGTGTCATCCAACTTTTTTGTTGGGCCTTATTTCGTTCTTACGGAAGAAGTTCTCAATCCGGAGGGCTAAGAGAAGAAAGAGTGTTAATATATGCATGTATATATATAGAAAGCAGCATTTTAATTACAAAAATACATATATATACCTCGCCGGAGTTTGCAAGATTTAAGGTTCCGCCGGAGCCATCGCCTTCTCCCTCATCGGCTTCTCCCCTGTCCCAGGCTTCGGCTTCTACCTCACCGGAGCCGTCTCCTCGGTTGAGAGATTCATCTCCCTCACCGGAATCGTTTAGAAACTTCCTGGTGACATCGATATCGATATCGATATCTTCATTTTCGTGGATCATTTGTTGGAGGAGGTATTCATCATCTTGAGTTGTGCCATGTGTTGGATCCATAGTATCTGCAAATTAATAATTGCAAGTTATTATCGGACGGGGCTGCAGGGGAGAAGATCTCGACGGCATGACGGACGGGAGCTGCACAAGATAAGCATTCTTATATCACATTGAAAAAGTTGAGTCGCAATAGAAACAATTGGTGGTGCTACAGTACGAGTTAGTGGATTTATGACGAGTCCCATCAAACAATTAGTGGTTTCATAGTAACTTACTCATGTAAACAAGGATAAGAATATAATCAAACCTCTATCAGAGAAGTAACTAGATATTGCAAATTGAAATGACAATGTGAATTATCCAAATTGCATAGGAGGGAAACTGATATATCAGATTAGATGATGAAGCTAACCAAATATAGCAAAGTATATCATACTCTTAGCAAAAAACATAGTATATCCTATAATTAATATAGTTGTTTTTTCCTTTTTTGCCTTTTTTGTGCCGAATAAAATTCCTAACCATTATTTAAAGCAAAACTAATATGACTCAAACTATTATAGGAGTATCACATTGCTATAGTGAATGAGTTGTTCTATGAGTCACATTGTCACCATCGTTGTGAATACGACATATTAAGTAGTGTATAAATATATGCTCAATTTAATATTTTAAATACAAATTGCACTAAGTTTTTTGAATGTTAACAAACATTTGAGCTAGGGTTCAAAATGGCCAAGGGCCAGCCACGCCCGACGGCCAGCCACGCGCGGCGGCGCGGGACTAGGCACACACGACGGCAGCCAGCCACACCCGGCGGCTAGCCACGCGCGGCGGCGGTGGCGCGGGGCCAGGCACACGCAACGGGCAGGCTCAGCGGAGGCACGACGCGCACGGCGGAAGGACGATGCGCACGGCAGGCACAGGGGGGCTCATCGAGAGCGGTGGCAGCGGCGGAGCTCCTCCGGGATGGCACGACGAACGGGGGGCTGCAGGGGATAAGATCTCGACGGTGCGGCGGACGGGGGCTGCAAGGGAGCTCCTCCAGCATGGCGGCGGCGGAGCAACGATCAACGGGCAGCAGCGGAGCGACGGGGGCGACAACAGACCTGTAGAGGAGAAGAGACCTAGGGTGAGAAGCGGCGGTGGGAGAGGAGGAAGGGCGAGGCGGTGGCGGGAGAGATCACCGGAGACCGGGGACAGCGTTGGCGGGCAGCCTGCCGGCATCGTTCTCTGATTTCCGTGCTTTTCCTTAGCCGTTTCGCAAGTTTGGGGGGAAGTGGGGAGGAAGAAGGCTGACAGTAATATACATCGGGGTCTTTGGTCCTGGTTCATGCCATCAACCGGGGCCGTTGATCCATCGGTCCCGGTTGATGGCATGAACCGGGACCAATGACCTAGGTGGGGGGGCGTTGCTCCACCGCCACGTGCCCAGGCTCATCGGTCCCGGTTGGTGGCATGAACCGGGACCAATGACCTGGGTGGGGGGCGTTGCTGGGCCGCCACGTGCCCTGGGTTATTTATTTATTTTTATTTCCAGAAATTAAATAAATGATTTAATCTCATTAATTCAATATCTTTTATTTTATACATCAGAAAAATATATATTATATATCAAAATGTTCAGAAAAATAAATTCTATAATCTAAACCTATTATAATATTTTATTTTCCAACTTAAATAAAATAATAATTATAATTAGTAAATAACTTATTTGGGATAAATCTTAAATAAATATATTCTATTATTTAAAATTCATGAAAATAAGTATAATATATCAAAATTCTTAGAAAACAAAATATACATTTATAAACTTATTTTGTACATTTTTATGATACTTAACTAAGTATTTATTATTTATTTAGTATTTATAAAGTAATAAAACTTATAAAAATCATATCTTATTAATTAAAAATCATAAAAATACTTATAATATACTAAAATGATCACAAAAATAAAAAACTACACATTAAAGATATCCTCTCGCACATTTGAAGACAAATAAAGGTAAAAGTTTAATAAGCCTTGATTAAAACTTTTTTTCTAATATCTTAATGGATTAAAAATACAAAAATCTTTATTTTACCTTTAACATTAATTGTTCAAGTCTAAAAGTGAATAACAAGTTCCATTAATGTTTAAGTGGAGTTAAAATAGATCTAACTATTTTAAGATGTATTTACTGAAACTATCATCTGAAAATAAGTGTATCTTAATTTTCCTAAAAAGATTTTATCAATTATAAAATAAAATAGTGTATTATTTATCACAAGGCTTCTAACTACTTATAAAATCATCAAACTCATATTTACTTATTCCTTTACTATTCTAGAAAACTACTTAACTTTAGACCAAGTTTTTAAGTAATTAAAGTAAAGCATTTTCCATGTTTATGAATACCGTTTTGAATATAGTTTGAAACAGGCATAAGAAAATCAAAAATAATCCAAACAATGTGAAACCTTCGCGTGGTGTCATATTATGTGTCATAGTTGCAAGGAAAAATATTGAACTTTAAAAATTGCAAACATCATAAAAAATCCATCACAAAATGACCTATCATGTTCGAGGTTCATGGCATTTAGGTCAAACCACCAATGTTATGGCTAGAATCAGGGCATAGTTTGTGATAATGTGCCCATATTGTGCACACAAGTGCATCTTGGGATGGCTTATGATGTTGCAGGAGGAAGTTTTCCTTTTCGACGCATGAAATAGCCAATTTCCATTTTTGAGGTGCCGAAATCGGGGTGTTCTGTGAAGCAACCACCAAATTAAAGTTTGGCATTGGTACCAACCCATTTTTTAGAAAGACTAGACCACCTTAGATTGAAAATTTCCCAACCGGTGTATTTGGAACCTTTCCGTCCATCCCTCATGAAAAAGACAAATTCCTGCCGAATCGGTAGGAGGGTGCCTAGATTTGACCTACAAGTACATGATATAATGCTTGTGATTTTTTTAAAATCATTTATAGGTTCACAACATGCTATTTCATCAGAGATCCACTTCAAGTTTAGCGAGGCTCAGCCCCGGGCTAAGAAGCTTCATGCCCGCCGTTTTGAATATAGTTTAAAACGGGCATAAGAAATTCAAAAATAATCCAAACAATGTGAAACCTTCGTGTGGTGTCATATTATGTGTCATAGTTGCAAGGAAAAATATTGAACTTGAAAAATTGCAAACATCATAAAAAATCCTTCACAAAATGACCTATCATGTTTGAGGTTTCATGGCATTTAGGTCAAACCACCAATGTTATGGCTAGAATCAGGGCATAGTTTGTGATAATGTGCCCATATTGTGCACACATGTGCATCTTGGGATGGCTTATGATCCACTTCAAGTTTAATGATCCAAACAATGTGAAACCTTCACGTGGTGTCATATAAAGTTTTCATACATCACATAAAGTTTTCATACATTACATAGATTTACATAGGGTTTAGGGTTTAGGGTATGAATCCTTCGTCGTGTATCTCGATCCCTTGCCTATGATCGCTTCTTAGGCTGTAACCATGGAGCATCTTCTTTGCTTAACGGGATGCTTGGGTCAGTTTTCATGGTGAAGGGCGGAATTTCATCAAACTTATCATAATCTGCTGACATGTCTGTATTGTCCTCGACTCCCTCAATGTTTCTTTTCCCTGAAAGAACTATGTGACGCCTGGGCTCATCATCTGATGTATTCGTTTCCTTATTTTTTTTCTTTTTTCGGTCTAGAGGACATGTCCTTTACATAAAAAACCTAAGCCACATCATTGGCTAGGACGAACGGTTCGTCTCTGTAACCAAGATTCTTGAGATCCACTGTTGTCATTTCATACAACTGGTCTACCTTTACCCCTTCTCCATTCATGTTGACCCAACTGCACCGGAACAAAGGGACCTTAAAAGTAGGTCCATAGTCAAGTTCCCATATCTCCTCTATGTAACCATAGTATGTGTCCGTTTTCCCATTCTCGCATGTTGCATCAAAGCGGACACCATTTTTTGGTTGGTGCTCTTTTTATCTTGGGCAATCGTGTAAAATGTATTCCCATTTATCTCGTACCCTTGGAAAGTCAATACAGTCGCAGATGGTGTCACGGCCAATAAGTAGAGTTGATCTCTAATAGTGGTGTCATTCATGAGATGTAACTGCAACCAAGTGCCAAAAGTATCCATGTGATTTTCTTTAATCCAGTAGTCATCCTTCCCAGGGAACTTGGAGCGTTCAACATTCATGTGTTCCTCGATATACGAAGCCACGAAGGTAGAACTTTGTAGAACTGTGTAGTGTGCTTGATTCAAACAATGTCCGTCCCTAAATAGCATTGCGTTCTTTCCTAGTGTGCCTTTTCCACTTAGTCTCCCCTCATACCGTGATTCAGGAACACCAATCGGCTTAAGGTCAGGAAGAAAGTCTACACAGAACCCAATGACCTCCTCTGTTCCATAGCCCTTGGAGATGTTTCCTTCTGGACTAGCATGGTTACGAACATATTTCCTTAAGACTCCCATGAACCTCTCGAAGGGGAACATATTGTGCAGAAATATAGGACCAAGAATGCAAATCTCTTCGACTAGATGAACTAAGAGATGCGTCATAATATTGAAGAAGGACGGGGGAACACCAACTCAAAACTGACAAGACATTGGACCACATCCTTCTGTAGCCTTTCCAGACTTTCTTGATCGATTACCTTCTGAGATATTGCATTGAGGAATGCACATAGCTTCACAATGGGTACTCGAACATTTTTCGGTAGAAGCCCCCTCAATGCAACCAGAAGCAACTGCGTCATAATCACGTGACAATCATGAGACTTCATGTTCTGGAATTTTTTCTCTACCATATTTATTATTCCCTTTATATTTGACGAGAAGCCAACCGGGACCTTGATACTGCTCAGGCATTCAAAAAAGATTTCCTTCTCTGCTTTGGTAAGAGCGTAGCTGCTTAAGTATTGACGGCCTTTATCAGTATGCTTGTTGTATGGGTCTTTGATATGTTGATAGTCCTCCTGTGCTTCTGGTGTATCTTTTATCTTCCCATACACGCCCAGGAAGCCTAGCAGGTTCACGCAAAGATTCTTCGTCACATGCATCACATCGATTGAAGAACGGACCTCTAGGTCTTTCCAATACTCAAGCTCCCAAAATATAGATTTCTTCTTCCACATGGTCGTGTGTCTGGTAATGGGGTCTTTCGGAACAGATTGACCGCCAGGACCCTTTCCAAAGATTACTTCTAGTTCCTTCACCATACCAAATACATTAGCACCTTTAGGGAGCTTAGGCTTCTTCCGGTAATCTGCCTCACCGTTGAAATGCTTGCCTTTCTTTCTTACTTGATGATTGGTCGGAAGAAATTTACGACACCCTAGGTACACAACCTTCTTACATTTATCCAAATATGTACCTTTAGTCTTATCTAAACAGTGTGTGCATGCATTGTATCCCTTGTTTGACTGTCCTGAAATATTACTAAGAGTAGGCCAATCATTGATGGTTACGAACAACAACGCTCGTAGGTCAAATGGCTCCTGTTTGTGCTCATCCCACACCTTTACACCTGGTTCTGCCCACAAATGCAAAAGTTCATCGACTAATGGCCTTAGGTACACATCAATGTCATTGCCGGGTTGCTTCGGTCCTTGGATGAGCACTGGCATCATAATTTACTTCCGCTTCATGCACAACCAAGGAGGAAGGTTGTATATACATAGGGTCACTGGCCAGGTGCTATGACTGCAGCTCTGCTCCCCAAAAGGATTCATGCCGTCTGTACTTAGACCAAACCATAAGTTCCTCGCGTCACCTGCAAAGTTCGAGTACTTTATCTCGATGTTTCTCCAGTGCGACCCATCGGCGGGATGTCTCAGTTTCCCGTATTTCTTACGCTCTTCTTTGTGCCATTGCAACAACCTGGCATGCTCTTTGTTTCTGAATAGACGTTTCAACTGTGGTATTATAGGATCATACCACATAACCTTAGCAGGAACCCTCTTCCGGGGGGGCTCTTCATCGCCATCAACATCACTAGGGTCATCTTGCATGATCTTGTACCGACATGTAGTGCATACCAGGCATTTATCCATATTCTCGTACTTCTCACCGCGATACAGGATGCAGTCATTAATGCATGCATGTATCTTCTCCACATCTAATCCTAGAGGGCAGATAGTCTTCTTTGCTTCGTACGTTGTCTCAGGCAGCTCGTTATCCTTTGGAAGCTTCGGCTTCATTATTTTTAGTAACTTCTCAAATCCCTTGTCAGATAAATCAGTCTCTGCCTTCCATTTCAGAAGTTCAAGTGTGGTACCGAGCTTTGTGTTGCCATCTTCACAATTTGGGTACAACAACTTTTTGTGATCCTTTTGCATGGCCTCCAACTTAAGCTTCTCCCTTTCTGTATCGCATTGTTGCTTTGCATCAGAAATGACCCGACCAAGGCCATCAGCAGGCTCATCCGATGCCCATTGTTCTTCTTCATTGTCGCCTCCCTCTTCTTCATTGTCTTCCATTGCAGTATCACCGTATTCTTCATGGGACATAGGATAGCTGTCATCATCCTCCTCTTCTTCATCTTCTTCTAGCCTAACCCCTCTTTCTCTGTGCATGGCCCAACAATAATATCTGGGCATGAAACCTCTCCGAATCAGATGGCTTTGAAGGATTCTCAGGGCAGAGTGCTCCGCCATGTTCCGACAGTCAACGCAGGGACAAGGCATAAAATTTCCACTTTGTTTGCCTTAGCCACATCGATAAATTTATGCAGGCCTGCAATAAAATCGGAATCATGTCGGTCGTCTTACATCCATCGCATCCGCGCATCGATCTGCATCATAATAATTAACCATTACAAGGACATCGTGAATAGTGAAATGACCTCCCTACATGGACACATGCAATATTTTTGTATCAGTTACAGATAAAGAAGATAAGGTTGCTAACCTCGGCCGAGGATACCGTGTTGTGCGAACTTAAGTGTGGCTCGTGTTGGAGATATGCCCAAGAGGCAATAATAAAAGTGGTTATTATTATATCTTTGTGTTTATGATAAATGTTTACATCCCATGCTATAATTGTATTATTAGGAAACACTAATACTTGTGTGTTTTGTAAACATAAAAGAGTCCCTAGTAAGCCTCTTGTTGAACTAGCTTGTTGATTGATTGATGATCATGGTTTCCTGATGATGGACATTGGATGTGACTAATGACAAGTTTATATCATTAGGAGAATGATGTGATGGACACACACCCATAGTAAGCATAGCATAAGATCAAGTCATTAAGTTCGTATTGCTGTAAGCTTTGAAATACATAGTAACCTAATCCTTCGACCATGAGGTTATGTTAATCACCATCACCGGATGGGTACTTTGATGACATCAAATGCCGCTTCGTAACTGGGCGGTTATAAAGGTGTCATTAGGTATTCTGAAAGTATGTGTTGAAGCACATAGACTAAGATTGGGATTTGTCCATCCATATGACGGATAGATATACTGTAGGCCCTCTCGGTGGAATGTCATCTAGATAGCTTGCAAGCATGTGACTGGGTCACAAGGGATGACATAACATGGAATGAGTAAAGAGTACTTATCAGTAACGAGGAAGAACTAGGTATGAAGATACTGACGATCAAACCTCGGATAAGTAAAATATCGCGTGACAAAGGGAATTGGTTTCGTATGTTAAATGGTTCTATCAATCATGAAGTAATCGTTGAGTATGTGGGAGCCGTTATGGATCTCCAGATCCCGCTGATGGTTATTGATCGGAGAGGTGTCTTCATCATGTCTGCATATTCACGAACCGTAGGGTGACACACTTAAGGTTCGAAGTTGTTTTAAGTAGATATGGAATTTGCGTTGGAGACCGAATGTTGTTCGGAGTCTCGGAATGGATCCGGGACATCACGAGGAGATCCGGAATGGTCCGGAGAATAAGATTCATCTATTGGGGATCATTTTCTAAGTTAGGAAATGTTCCGGAGTGTTTGTATGGAGATTCTAGAAGGTTTCGGAATGTTCTAGAAGGTTCTAGAGGATTTCTTGGAGTTTGCTTGAAAACCAAGAAAGGATCAAGGGAGTCCAAGTGGGGCAAGACACGGATTCGTGGGGGAGGAGGACTCCTCCCCCCAACCCGCCGTCCCAAGGAGGAGGGGAGTCCTACTAGGACTCCCCCTACCCAGGCGCGCCTCCCTCCTTTAAATAAAAGGGAGGGGGCGCCCCCTCTTGCACCTCCTATCATAACAACCAATATCAGCCACCTCTCTCCTCCACCTTTCTTCTGCACAAGCATAGGCGAAGCCCTGCAGAATTCTCACCTCCACCACCACCACGCCGTCGTGCTGCTGGGATTCTGTGGAGAAGATCTACTACCTCCGCTGCTCGCTGGAACGGGGAGAGGAAGGTCTACTTCGACTCCGCACGTGTGACCGTCTGCGGAAGCGCTGCCAGAACGCGGTGCCGGAAGGATCGTCCACATGATCTTGAGATCGGCAAGTGATCGACTACATCATCCACGAGATCTAATCTCGTAACGCTTTCGGTTCTACGAGGGTTAGTACCGATCTATCTCGTTGCTCATGTCTAATAGATTAGATCTTGGCTTTTGTCTAGATTAGATCTAGGTTTTGTTCGTTCTTGCGGTAGAATTTTTTTGTTTTCCATGCTACGAACCCATCAGTGGTATCAGAGCCTTGTCTATGCGTAGATCTGTTGCACGAGTAGAACACAATGAAGTTGTGGGCGTTGGTGCTCGTGCCGTCTTTTGCTATGTGTGTACTTTGCATCTTGCGATATGGTGGGATGAAGCGGCTTGGGCAAACATTACATGTCACCGTACATGAGACTTGCTCCACGCTTGACGTGCAACTCGTATTACACAAGTGGCTTTGCGGGTGTCTGTCTCTCCCATCATAGTATAGATCAAATCTACACTTTGCACTTGATAGCACTTGTATCAACGTTGTGGTTCAGTTTCGTAGGTAAGATGCGTTCTTAGTCGAAAGCCCCAAGCCACGTAAAACATGCAAAGAAAATTAGAGGCGTCTAACTTGTTTTTGCAGGGGTTTTGTGATGTGATATGGCCTACATGTGATTGTGATTGTATTTGATGTATGCAATGATCCTTGTTGTAATATGGCAACCGGCAGGAGCCTAATGGTTGTCTTTAATTCTGTTAAGACCTGCGTGTCTATTCATCTTGTAATAGCTTTGTTCCAAGTAGTTGTAATAGTTGCTAGTGATGATGGACAACCATGAAGCGGCACCACGGACCTTGACGCAATGCTGGTGGTGATGGAGATCATGTCCGTGCTTTGGAGATGGAGATCGAAGGCATAAGAAGAAAGGGCCATATCATATCACACTAATTATGAATTGCCTGTGATGTTAATCCTTTATGCATCTTGTATTGCTTAGATCGTGATGGTAGCATTATAAGATGATCCCTCTCACTAAATATCAAGTAATAAAGTGTTCGTCCTTAGTTGGCCCCGTTGCTAAGACTCGTCGTTTCGAAGCATCTCGTGATGATCGGGTGTGATAGACTCTACGTGTGCATACAACGGGTGCAAGCCAGATTTGCACATGCGGAAACTAAGGTTAATCTTGACGAGCCTAGCATGTACAGACATGGTCTTGGAACACGGAATACCGAAAGGTAGAGCATGAGTCATATGATTGATATGATGAACATGAAGATTGTTCGTCGATGAAGCCACATCATCTCACGTGATGATCGGACTTGGTGTAGTGGATTTGGTTTGTGTAATCACTAAAACAACTCGAGGGATGTTGTTTTGAGTGGGAGTTCACCTAGTTGATTTAAGAATTAAATTTGAACACTATTTATCATAAACTTAGTCTAAAACTACTTGCAAATTTGTTGTATATTATGGCGAACGTTTCCATCAATTTCAATGCATTCCTAGAGAAAGAAAAGCTTAAGAACAATGGAAGCAATTTCACAGACTGGTTCCGTGGTCTGAATATTTTCCTCAGGGCTGGTCAGATGACCTATGTGCTCGAAGCACCGCTAGGTGACCCACCTGCAGAAGATGCCACCGATGACGTAAAGAATGTTTATGCCACTCGGAAACATCACTACTCCATAGTTCAGTGTGCCATCCTGTACGGTTTAGAATCGGAGCTTCAAAAACGTTTTGAGCACCATGACCCGTTTGAGATCATTAAGGAGCTCAAACTCACTTTTGAGACTCGCGCGGCCATGGAAAGCTATGAAGCTTCCGAGAAATTCTTTACCTACAAGATGGAAGAGGGTAGCTCCATTAGCGAGCACATGCTCACCATGTCTAGGCACGCAAACAAACTCCGAGAGTTGGGGATACCGATTCCTAATGAATTGGGGATTCATCGTGTTCTCCAATCACTGCCACCGAGTTACAAGAACTTTGTGATGAACTAAAATATGCACTGCATGAACAAGACGTTGCCTGAACTATCGTCCATGCTGAAAACTGCTGAAGTGGAGATAATGAAGGAGCATCAAGTGTTGATGGTCAATAAGACCACCAATTTCAAGAAACGGGGCAAGCCTAAGAACAAGGGCAACTTCAAGAAGGACGGCAAGAAAGCTGCCACACCTGCTAAGAAGCCCAAGGCTGGTCCTAAACCTGAAACTGAGTGCTTCTACTGCAAGGGTGCTGGTCACTGGAAGCGTAATTGCCCCAAATACCTGGTGGATCTGAAGAACGGCAACATCAAGAAGAAAGGTATATTCGATATACATGTTATAGATGTGTATCTTACTAGTAATCGTAGTAGTGCCTGGGTATTTGATACTGGTTCGGTTGCTCATATTTGTAACTCGAAACAGGAGCTGCGGAATAAACGAAGACTAGCGAGAGACGAGGTGACGATGCGCGTTGGAAATGGCTCCAAGGTTGATGTGATCGCCGTCGACACGCTCCCTCTACATCTACCATCGAGATTAGTTTTAAATTTAAATAATTGTTATTTGGTGCCTGCGTTAAGCATGAACATTATATCTGGATCTTGTTTATTGTGAGACGGTTACTCTTTTAAGTCTGAGAATAAAGGTTGTTCAATTTATATGAGTAATATCTTTTATGGTTATGCACCTGAGATGAATGGTTTATTCTTATTGAATCTCGATAGTAGTGACACACATGTTCACAACATAGATGCTAAATGAATAAAATTGAATGATAATTCTACATACATGTGGCACTGTCGTCTTGGTCACATTGGAGTGAAGCGTATGAAGAAACTCCATTCTGATGGACTTCTTGAATCACTTGAAATATGCGAAGCATGTCTAATGGGAAAAATGACTAAGACTCCATTTTCTGGTATAATGGAGCGAGCTACAGACTTATTGGAAATAATACATACCGATGTGTGTGGTCCAATGAGTGTAGCATCGCGTGGTGGATATCGTTATGTTCTCACTTTCACAGATGACTTGAGTAGATATGGGTATGTCTACTTTATGAAACGTAAGTCCGAAACTTTCGAGAAGTTTAAGGAATTTCAAAGTGAAGTGGAAAATCATCGTAACAAGAAGATTAAGTTTCTGCGTTCTGACCACGGAGGTGAATATCTGAGTTATGAGTTTGGCATGCATTTAAATAAATGTGGAATACTTTCGCAGTTGACACCGCCGGGAACACCACAGCGTAATGGTGTGTCCGAACGTCCTAATCGAACTCTCTTAGATATGGTTCGGTCTATGATGTCTCTTACAGATTTACCGTTATCGTTTTGGGGCTATGCATTAGAGACAGCCGCATTCACTTTAAATAGGGCACCATCTAAATCCGTTGAAACGACACTGTACGAATTGTGGTTTGGTAAGAAACCTAAGTTGTTGTTCCTTAAAGTTTGGGGTTGCGAAGCATATGTAAAGAAGTTACAGCCTGATAAGCTTGAACCCAAAGCGGAGAAATGCGTCTTCATAGGATACCCTAAAGAAACAATTGGGTATACCTTCTATCATAGATCTGAAGGCAAAGTTTTCATTGCTAAGAATGGATCCTTTCTGGAGAAGGAATTTCTCTCGAAAGAAGTGACTGGAAGGAAAGTAGAACTCGACGAGGTTATTGAACCTTCTTTCGGAGTTGAGAGTAGCGCAGCACTGGAAGATGTTTCTATGCCGCCTGCACCAACTGGAGAGGAAGCTAATGATGCTGATCATGAAACTTCAAACGAAGTTACTACTGAACCTCGTAGGTCAATGAGGGTTTGTACCACTCCTGAGTGGTATGACTCTTCCTTGAACGTCATGTTGGTGGACAACACTGATGACCCTGCGACGTATGAAGAAGCTATGGTGAGCCCAGATTCCGACAAATGGCTAGAAGCCATGAAATCCGAAATGGGATCCATGTATGAAAACCAAGTATGGACTTTGGTGGACTTACCGGATGGCCGAAAGACTGTCGAGAACAAATGGATTTTCAAAAGAAAAACAGATGCTGATGGTAATGTTACTGTCTATAAAGCTCAACTTGTCGCAAAAGGGTTCCGACAAATTCAAGGAGTTGACTACGATGAGACTTTCTCACCAGTAGTGAAGCTAAAGTCTGTGAGGATTATGTTAGCAATCGCTGCATATTTCGATTATGAAATTTGGCAGATGGATGTCAAAACGGCGTTCCTTAATGGTGACATTGAGGAAGAGTTGTATATGGTACAACCCAGGGGTTTTGTCGATCCTAAAGATGATAACAAGGTATGCAAACTTCAGCGCTCCATTTATGGACTAAAGCAAGCATCCCGGAGTTGGAATCAACATTTTGATAAAGTAATAAAAAACTTTGGATTTATACAAACTTATGGAGAAGCTTGTATTTACAAGAAAGTGAGTGGGAGCTCTGTAGCATTCCTAATACTATATGTAGATGACATATTGTTGATTGGGAATGATATAGAACTTCTTAATAGCGTCAAACCCTATTTGAATAATAGTTTTTCGATGAAGGATCTTGGCAAAGCGGCATATATTCTAGGCATCAAGATTTATAGAGATAGATCAAGACACCTAATAGCGCTTTCACAAAGTACATACTTAGACAAAGTTCTAAAGAAGTTTAGAATGGAAGAGAGCAAGAAAGGGTTCGTGCCCATGTTGTCAGGTAAGACCTTGAGTAAAACTCAAAGTCCGGCTACGGCAGAAGAAAGAGAAAAGATGAATAAAATTCCCTATGCCTCGGCCATAGGTTCTATCATGTATGCCATGCTGTGTACAAGACCGGATATAGCACATGCTGTTAGTTTGACTAGTAGATATCAAAGTGATCCTGGAATGGAACATTGGACAGCGGTCAAGAATATCCTAAAGTACCTGAATAGGACTAAGGATATGGTTCTTTCTTATGGAGGTGATGAACAGCTTGTTGTAAATGGTTACTCTGATGCTAGTTGGAACACTGATCTAGATGACTCGAAGTCACAGTATGGATACGTATTTATTTTGAATGGTGCTGCAGTGAGCTGCAGGAGTGCCAAGCAGAGCGTTGTGGCGGAATCTTCAACTGAATCAGAATACATAGCTGCTTCAGAGGCTGCACAAGAAGCCATATGGATGAAGGAGTTCATTACTGAACTTGGCGTGGTTCCCAGTGCGTTGGACCCGATGGCCATCTACTGTGACAACACAGGTGCCATAGCTAATGCACAGGAGCCAAGGTCACATAGCAAGCTGAAGCACATCAAGCTACGGTTCCATGCTATTCGCGAGTATGTCCAAGAAGGTGACATAAAGATTTGCAAAGTACACACTGATCTGAATGTAGCAGATCCATTGACTAAACCTCTCCCTAGAGCAAAGCATGACCAACACCAGAACGCCATGGGTGTTAGGTATATCACCATGTAATCTAGATTATTGACTCTAGTGCAAGTGGGAGACTGTTGGAGATATGCCCAAGAGGCAATAATAAAGTGGTTATTATTATATCTTTGTGTTTATGATAAATGTTTACATCCCATGCTATAATTGTATTATTAGGAAACACTAATACTTGTGTGTTTTGTAAACATAAAAGAGTCCCTAGTAAGCCTCTTGTTGAACTAGCTTGTTGATTGATTGATGATCATGGTTTCCTGATGATGGACATTGGATGTGATTAATGACAAGTTTATATCATTAGGAGAATGATGTGATGGACACACACCCATAGTAAGCATAGCATAAGATCAAGTCATTAAGTTCGTATTGCTGTAAGCTTTGAAATACATAGTAACCTAATCCTTCGACCATGAGGTTATGTTAATCACCATCACCAGATGGGTACTTTGATGACATCAAACGCCGCTTCGTAACTGGGCGGTTATAAAGGTGTCATTAGGTATTCTGAAAGTATGTGTTGAAGCACATAGACTAAGATTGGGATTTGTCCATCCATATGACGGATAGATATACTCTGGGCCCTCTCGGTGGAATGTCATCTAGATAGCTTGCAAGCATGTGACTGGGTCACAAGGGATGACATAACATGGAACGAGTAAAGAGTACTTATCAGTAACGAGGAAGAACTAGGTATGAAGATACTGACGATCAAACCTCGGATAAGTAAAATATCGCGTGACAAAGGGAATTGGTTTCGTATGTTAAATGGTTCTATCAATCATGAAGTAATCGTTGAGTATGTGGGAGCCGTTATGGATCTCCAGATCCCGCTGATGGTTATTGATCGGAGAGGTGTCTTCATCATGTCTGCATATTCATGAACCGTAGGGTGACACACTTAAGGTTCGAAGTTGTTTTAAGTAGATATGGAATTTGCGTTGGAGACCGAATGTTGTTCGGAGTCTCGGAGTGGATCCGGGACATCACGAGGAGATCCGGAATGGTCCGGAGAATAAGATTCATCTATTGGGGATCATTTTCTAAGTTAGGAAATGTTCCGGAGTGTTTGTGTGGAGATTCTAGAAGGTTTCGGAATGTTCTGGAAGGTTCTAGAGGATTTCTTGGAGTTTGCTTGAAAACCAAGAAAGGATCAAGGGAGTCCAAGTGGGGCAAGACACGGATTCGTGGGGGAGGAGGACTCCTCCCCCCAACCCGCCGGCCCAAGGAGGAGGGGAGTCCTACTAGGACTCCCCCTCCCCAGGAGCGCCTCCCTCCTTTAAATAGAAGGGAGGGGGCGCCCCCTCTTGCACCTCCTATCATAACAACCAATCTCAGCCGCCTCTCTCCTCCACCTTTCTTTTGCACAAGCATAGGCGAAGCCCTGCAGAATTCTCACCTCCACCACCACCACCACCACGTCGCCGTGCTGCTGGGATTCCGTGGAGAAGATCTACTACCTCTGCTGCTCGCTGGAACGGGGAGAGGAAGGTCTGCTTCGACTCCGCACGTGTGACCGTCTGCGGAAGCGCTGCCGGAAGGCGGCGCCGGAAGGATCGTCCACACGATCTTGAGATCGGCAAGTGATCGACTACATCATCCACGAGATATAATCTCGTAACGCTTTCGGTTCTACGAGGGTTAGTACCGATCTATCTCGTTGCTCATGTCTAATAGATTAGATCTTGGCTTTTGTCTAGATTAGATCTGGGTTTTATTCGTTCTTGCGGTAGAAATTTTTTGTTTTCCATGCTACGAACCCATCAGCTCGGACATTTCGTCGAACACCTTGTGTGCAGTGTGAAGAAAAAACCTAGCATCCACCTCCTAGACAAAATTCCAGAAAAAATAAGTGGATGGGCTAGGCTTATTTATAGCCAAGGGAGGGTTTTTGGTCCCGGTTCTTGGCATGAATCGGGAGCAATGCTCCGCAGAGCGCCACATGTGCGTCGCGGGTTTTTGTTCCTGGTTCGTGGTATGAACCGGGACCAATGCTCCGTAGAGCGCCACGTGTGCGTCACGGGGAGGGGCTTTGGTCCCGGTTTGTGGCATGAACCGGGACCAATGCCCCTTGTATATTCCGCCCATAGCTTCGTCGTCCTCGTGTACAAATAGGAGGCGCCACAACGTGTCGCTTCATCGTACATCCCCTCCCTCTCCAATCTCCACCACGCCGTTGCTTCGTCGTCCATCCCCTCCCTCTCCAATCTCCACTGCACCGTCGCTTCGTCGTCCATCCCCTCCCTCTCCAATCTCCACCACGCCGCCATGGAGATGCCCGCGCTGAACTTCTACGAGGCGGTGATGTTTGCGCACTTCGACATCGTCGCGTCGCCGGCTGCGACCATGCCCCACGGATGGCGCATCAGCTATGCCGGAGTACCGGTGGCTCCGCTCCCTGTCCGAGCCGAGATGGAGAGCGAAAACACGGCGCGCCACTTGAACAACCCGCATAATTCGTGTATAAAGAGTAAATGATCACCGGGATGGACAGCTCCATCCCCAACATAGTAGTTATCCATAACACGATCAATAATTCTTGTGGGTATTTTAAAAGCATCATTATCAGTAGGTGGTGGTTCATCTACTACCTTAGCAGCGGTAGTAGCATTACCAAATAAGAAACTCAGCGAATTATCCATAACGAAAATAAAGCAACTAACAGAAGTAAACAATACTCATAGTAGAAGTTTCCTTTACGAGTTCCACTCTCCAGTAGCACTTCACTCCCAGGCAACGGCGCCAGAAAATAGTCTTCATGACCCACAAGTATAGGGGGTGTATCGCAGTATTTTCAATAAGTAAGAGTGTCGAACTCAACGAGGAGCAGAAGGTGTTGGCTAGTGGTATGGATCAAGAATTCTCTGCAAATACTTAGCAAATGGATTTTTAGGGGTTTTTGATAAAGCAAGTAAATAAAGTACGAGTAAATAAAAGACAATAGTAATAAATGCAGCAAGTGGCCCAATCCTTTATGCAGCAAAGGACAAGCCGGTTGTATTACTTAAGATGACCAAACGTTCTTGAGGACACATGGGAAGACTGTCAAGTTCTTTCGCTTCATATAGTTGATTAATCTTCTTTAGCTTGCTAAGTGTTGTGTGGGTGAACCTGTGTTAATGTACCGACCTTCCTAGACTAATACATACTTGTGACTATATCCCTTGCAAACATCCGTAAGTACAAGAAAGTAATTAAGGTAGAAACCTAACCATAGCTTTAAACTCTAAGACCCTTACATCCCTTGTGCAATGGTTTCCTAACGGGGGTTCAGGTTTCTGTCACTCCGGCAACCCCTACGATTAGTAGCCAAATACACAATGCATTCCCCTAGGCCCATATAGGTGAAGTGTCATGTAGTCGACGTTCACATGACACCACTAGAAGAAGTACACCACAACTTAAATATCAAACTATTAAATCTTTCTCAACACAATTCCACTATTAACAACATGACTTCTCCCAAGAACAAAATGAACTACTCACAAGACATCATATGGATCATGATCAGAGATGGAATAATGATGTATAACAATCTGAACATAAAACATTAATTCAATGGTTCACTCAATAGCATCAACTACAAAGAGTAATCAACACCAGGAAAGTTTCCCCTAAGAACTAATGCAAGATTCAACGCAATTGTTACAGCAATATGGAGATGGTGATGAGGGTGCTGATGGTGCTGATGGTGGTGGTGATGATGATGATGATGATCCCGATGAAGTCCAGCTTGATGGTGGTGTTGATGGCAACGATCTCCCCTCTCCGGGAAGGAATTCCCTCGACAGAAATCTGTCTACCGGAGAGATCTTTCTCTCTTGGTGTTTTCCACCCCACAGAGGCGATGGAATCTTTCTGTGGTCGCCCTCCGAGTCTTAGGGTTTCGGGAGGATAATATACGCCAGAGGGGAGTGCTAGGGGTGGACCAGGGCGGCCACACCACCTGGTAGCACGGCCTAGGCTGGCCCGCGCCAGGGGTGGTGTGGGCCCCCTGTGGCCCATCTCCACTCTGTCTTCTAGCATCCTTAGTCTTCTGGAAAAATAGGATTTTCCGTATATTTTTCCGGATTTTCTGATCTTCGCGAATTTTGCCTCCAAACAACACCTTTTCCATCAGAATCCTGACTGCAGCGGTGCATGCTCCAAAAGTCTTCAACCATGCAAAAACAGATGAAATAACATAAGTATCACCTCTCAATACGAAATATATCAACGAATAATAGTGAATTAAGACATAGAATAGTGATGCAAAATGGACGTATCAACTCTCCCTAAGCTTAGACTTCGCTTGTCCCCAAGCGAAACTGATCTCAATAAACATGGCCTCAGGTTTATGGAGTGAAGAGTCGATAAAAGAATACGGACAAGAAGCATCACATTCATCAAATGCACAAATCATAATAGAAGGCAACTCACTATTATATAACTTAACTTGTAATGAGTAAAGGAAACACAATAAAGATACATGAAGTGAATCATAATTGGTAAAGGCAAACTTAGCTCTTGCTCGAAGAATAGTTGATAATTTGCTGCAGTTCACAAATAACTGGTTTTCAATGATAGCTTTCAAAGTAGTAAACATTAAGATAAGAGCAATGTGCAAACAAGGAACAAAAGAAACATGATTGAATAAATCATCATATGAATGGATGAAACACAACAACTCAAAATACTTGCTGAGATACGAGGGACTAGGTTTACTGACTCAACTAAAAAGTAAAAGAAAGGCCCTTCGTAGAGAGAAGCAGGGATCGCAAGTCTCATAAAGAGCTCCCAAAAATTATGATACTTACTAGCTTTTAGCTCTCATTGCCCCTATCATAGGCATGTTTTGGTGATTAAGGTTAAAGTGACACAACTAATAGTATATGCTTGACAAGTTATAAGTTGAAATCTCATGCCCCTTACTTATGAGTATCGAACCTCATGCTAATCAACTTCAATCACGAGTAAGCTCTTGTCATTGTAAATACATGTGTATCATTGAGAACCGCCAACGGGGTATCCCTTGCACATGACACAGGAGCTATCCCATAATCAAAATGACAAGGCAAGCAGACAGTGAGCATTTCAGCGATCTTTTTATTTGCTATTTGCATAGGTTTTTATTGAGGATGCTTCATAGAATGCTCACTGTAGTTATGCTGCAAGTTTCCACCATGATTAGGCATGGCTTAGGCTAGCGGCCCAGGCGTTTCTCTAACACACATATGAACTCCATGATCTTACAAGTTCCCCTTTTATTTCACACCACCGGGATCCATAAGCAAAAGAACATGATATCAACTAGGTACAAAGTACCAATGCAATGTTGAAAGCGTTCCCCATGATACATGGTTCTGCTAACTTCAACTCATAAAGCACAAACATATACGCAACAAACAAGGACCCAATGGTTCAAGTTTACTAAATGCAAGAAAGTAAAGTGTGCCATCAATTTAGTGGGAGCTTTAATCACTACTTTTCACATAACAAGTTTAATTTGGGAGGTAGATAAAACAAGAATTTACTTGGAATAGCAATAGTTCTAATAGGTAGGTATGGTGGACACAAATGGCATGGGTTTTGGTTTAAGGAATGGATGCACGAGAATAATTCCCTCTCAGTACAGGTTTTTGGCTAGCAAGGTTGGGTAGCAAGTATAAGAGTTGAAGGAAACAAACAAACATACAAGTGATAAAGACGAACATGCAATCTTCCTTGGAAGCACAAAAGATCTTAACTAGAGAATACTAGACTTATGAGCAAATCAAGAAACAAAGATGATGGAATTATATTTTTTTAGAGTACTTTTATCTTTTCATTCAACTCTCAAAAAAAGGTGTTGCTACTGACTGGGCTAGGTTTGCCAAAACCAACTAAATTAACTCAATGATCCCAAAGTGATACCAATACTAACAACAAGATCAATCATATAACCACGAATTGAAAACTAATATAAGATATGCAAAAGAGTAATTGATAGAACTTCACATTAATATTCCATAACGGAAATGCACACCAAGGGATACATATCTAACGAGAGAGGGGACACTTTCATAATGCAAACCATCCTACATGATAACTTCTCTATTCATGATATGAATCTACTAAAAAGGTAAAAAGATAGAAGATAGTGATGATACCGTGGCACTCTCCCAAGCTTGGAACAAACCAAGGGGGTGCCAAACCTGATGACGAATTACTCCTTTGGTGGTGGTGGTATCCTCTCGATGAGCTCTTTGATCAATTTCCCCAAGTCCTCGATCTCGAAGGTGAGATTATGAATCAGCTGTGAGTTTTGCTCAATGCGGCTCATGATCATGTCGGGTTGAGAATTCCAACTCTCGCTATTCTTTCCCCACTCTTCCTCCTTGAAGTCTTCTTTTCCTGCATGGCTAGAACGAGGCAAATCCCAATTGGAGGGTAATTTCCCTTTGGGCATATTCTGGTATTGATGCTCATGGATAAGGGTATGGAAAGGATTCTTGGTGCGTGGAGGAAGTGACCGTGGAGACAAGCAGTGACGAGGAGTTTTCCCCCCAGTGTGCATCTGTGCAGTCCTTCTGATCCTGGCAGGGTTCGCCACCACTACAATGCTTGCAATGGTAGTGTCAGTGTGCTTTGCCTCCTCTTCACCTTCACTCTTGATCTCCTACTCCTTCCCGGGGTCTTGGAGGTCTTCCTCCATAGGCTCCTTCCCTTTATCCTTGGCGGACACCATTGTGCTTCTAAACCTTCTGTAACACCCTCGAATCGGCCCTATGCAAGTTTTAGCCCTTTCCGCCAAACCCGCATAGAAACGATTCAAGGACGCCCACCAGGCACTTTCGTGCGGGTGGAAAACGAAGTAATACAATTACACAATAGTCCTCGATGGGACCCACAGAACATATATATATATACGACAGCGACTCAATGAGTCAAGAATACAGATATACAATACAAAGATCCAAATCACCTTGAAAACGTTAGAGCGTCCGACTATGGACAAGATGCAAATGGGGCTAAGAGCCCTGAAGAATAACCAATGGCGTCCATAACCCTGCTCAGGCCAAGCCGGAAGGGTAACCCTGCTAACGACGTCGAACTTAAACCAGCTAAAACAAAAGGGGTGCAAACAAAGGGCAAAAGAAAAAGAGGAGCGTCAGTACTGAGGCCAGTACATGGCGAGGCTAGAATTCGGCGGCTCTCGCCTACATAGGTATGGTGGACTGAAGCGGCAGCGAAGCATGCACTATACAACCTATAGAGACTCGATATAACTGCCGGCTATTAGAGAGGAGTAAGAAAGACCTATTCGGATCCAACCTAATACTAACACCAATCATACCCATCCTGGCATTTCCCCCTCGAGACCAAACGAGGAAGTCAAACCGAGGAACTCACACAGTTGGCAGTTTTATTCATTCCATTATAGTTGAAGCACTTACTAGTCAGATATAGCTAGCAAGAGTCATCCTGAAGCATAAGTAGTGAGCAGTTTTAATTACCATTCTGTTATAGTTGGAACATTTACTAGTCAGATATAATTGTCCTGAGGAATCCCAAAACCCAGCAATTGTTGGCACTTTTATCACATTCCATTGGAGTTGCAATACTTACTAGGCCGGTACAGCATGTCACAAAACAACCCCAGATCCACCAGTTGTTGGCATTTTAATATCCATTCCGTGATAGTTGAATCTGATTACTAGTCATATATTAAGTCAAGTTTATAGCACTACTTTAGTTATGCTTGTCTATGATCGAGATACTATGCTCCAAGTCGTCCATAACCGCGGACACGGCTTTCAGAAAGATTTACCCTGCAGGGGTGCACAAATAGCAACACACACACGATCAACCTCGGAAAAACCAACTCAAAACCCAACGAGGCTTTCACGACAAAGCAATCATAGGATTCATAAAATATTTCAGGGGGCCACCCCATTAAGCTACCCGCAACAAAGTTGGCCGACTCCGAGACGGACCCAAGGTTTGCGTCAATGGCTGTAAACGACTAGGAACCCGAAAATGTGACTGGGCTTGTCAATACCGCTAAAACACTCCGCATCCAAAACAGTACAGGTGCTCCACGCACAATCTTAATAAAACAGTAACATGGCATAAGTATAGGATAGTAAATAAAACCCCAAACTAGTTTGTGGCCCCAAGAAATAAGAAATGAATCAAGCTCTGGCTAAGGTGATTCATGGTCCCATATGCGGATAGTGTGATAGTCAAGGAACAGGTATCAAGTACTCGGGGTCCTACGGGACACAAGTGGGCGTGGAAAAACCAAATAACATCTATTGCCCACTGATGCCTCTTCATTAGTTATATCCAGCATTTTAATAGTTGTATTGAAAGTCATGATCATCTTCACCATTTATCATGTGTCAACTTGTCGTCAACGGTGAAACGACAACGACGCGAAGCAACACATAAGCAAGCAACTACGACTCGCAAGGCTGACTATCTATCAAACATCAGGCAATAGGATGTGTCCATGGCAATATAGAGGCTGCAAGGAGTATAAATGGTGCACGGAAACTAAAGCATTGCAACACGGATAGCAATAGATCAACAGGAGGAAATAAAGACTATAAAAGAAAAATAGGTAGAAAGAGGGAGATGCTCGCCTGGGAAAACACTGCCGGAGATTCATTCGGAGAACTTGTCGGTACTCGCATCCAGTCATCGGTCTAATCCGCGAAGAAGCAAACACTAGCAGAAACACCGGATACAACATTTAATACTACGGCAGAAGTTCCAGCATGATTATGATATGATGCAGATGCGGTGCAATTAGGCAGTATTAAGCGGAACCGGGGTCCCGACATTTAATTAAACGGTTCAAGTTATTTAGAAACCCCGCAATTTAAATGTTGTATTAACAAGGCAAAACATGGCATCGGTTCGCTGCACCAATTTAAATGGAGTCAATATAAGACTAGATTCGCCCACATATAGACTCCATATTTAATTTAGGTGAATCAGCATAATGCCCCCAAACCCACAATATGTATGCGACATGATCAAATTAATATGAAACAATTTATATAGATGGCATTTATAAAATAGGGGTCTTGGTTAGGGGATCACATTAGGGTTCGGCAAAATTGGGCTCCGAGGGTCTAGGGGTCGACGAGATCGTCCTTCGCCTCCGGGAACGGGACTTGGCGTCCGGGAAGGAGAGCATGAAGCCAATGCCGGGGTTTGGATCCGGGGTCTCGGGGTCTTCGGATCCGCATCCGTGAAGAAGACCTTGGCGTTCCGGATCGGTCTTCGGTTTCGTGTGGTAGATCTTGGCGTGCCGGCGTCACCGGATCCATGGATCGGTGTCTTCGGGTCCAGGGTCTCGGTGCTTCGTGCCGGAGGTCTTGTCGATAGCGCGAGTGCCACCGGGTTAGGTATGGTCTTCGGGTTTCAACTTCTCACGTCGGTTGTCGGTGGATGATCATGTTGTTGACGTGGTGCAGCAGAACACCTCACTCGAGGGTGGCTACGAAGGTCTTGAAGATAGAGGCTTGGGAGCTACGGTCGTCGACTTGGACTTGAGTCACACAAGGGAAGCTGAGCCGGTTAGCACGGCGAAAAACGTCAGCACAGACATGAGCACTGGTCAAGGAACAAAAACAACCGAGGTCACTAGTCTTCTAGGCGTTGAAGCAAGCATGTCATATGGAACCTCCTGAGAGGCCGGCGGGGCAGAGGGGCTGGAAGTAGACGCGGTCGGTCCAGAGCACGACAGCGCGCTGTGAGGGCGGCGCGCGTGGCAGCGAGGAGAGCTCGGGTCGGAGGAGGACTTGCAGGTGGTGACGACGAGGCTGGCAGTGGCGGAGCTCGAGATCTGCTGCAGGGCATCTGCGTAGGTGAGGCAGAGAGAGGCCCGGCAGAGGCCGAGGCAGGAGGGTGGCCGAGCCGGCGGCGGCGCTCTGCTTGGTTGGGAGGTAGGGTGAGGTCGACCCGGGCCGAAACGGAGAAGCGCCGTCGGTGGACGACAGGTCGGTCGACGAGGAGGTAGAGGACCACACGGCGGTGGGGTCGACGAGGACGTCGGCATGGCTGGGCTCCGCGACACGGAGGCGGATGAGACGTGTGAACCAGCGGCCAGCAACGGCAGCGCCGCGCCAGGGAGAGAGGCAGGCGACCGGCACGGGGCGATGGCGTGCAGGGGCCAGCGAGGGGAGGGCCCGGTGGTGGTGGAGCTCTTGGACGACGCTGGGCGACCACAGGGGCGCGGCGAGGGAGGAGGCGTTGCGGGACGGATCTCTCAGGTGGCGGCCTGGCGCCTTGGCGGCGATGGCCATGGGAGAGGAGCTTGGGGCAGCACCACGGCGGCGGGTGGCTCAGGTGGCCGGCGCACAGGCGGACAGGGGCGCTCGGGTCCTGGCCGGTGGCGGTGGAGGCGGGGCACGGCCTTGGCATTGGCGGCGGGCTCGCAGGGAGAAGGCGAGTAGGGACGCGAGGGAAGGAGAACGACATGTGGGGAGGGGATCGCGATGGGGTTGTTGAGAGGTGAGGGGATCGAGGCCGGGTGCGGGGGTATCAGTGGGGTGGGGCCGGCTTGCATGACGCGGATGGATCTTTCAGGAAGAGGTAGCATGTCACGCGCACCGTGCGCTGCGTGCGTGAGTCCTAGGGTGCATGTGTGTGTGTGTTCGGGTGGGGCTAGGCATGTGCGGTCTGCGGTGTACGTGAAGTGTGGTCGGGCAGGGACAGCAAGGTGGTGGGGCCGGGGTGCGGGAGCGGGCGGTGTCGCAACGCTGCTGCGCGGCTGTTTGCGGCTGGCGGCGGCGGGTGGTCAGGGTAGGTGGGGATGGGTTAGCTAGGATTTGGGGCAGGTAGGGATTAGGGTTTCTTTTGGGCCACGTAGTAGGCGGTTTGGCCAGTTGGGCCTCTGGCCTGACCGGCTGGACTGCCTCCCCGGACAAAATCTTTTATTTTTGTTAGATTACTATTTGATTTTAAAAGCCTTTCATAAATAGTATTTAGACAAAACAAAATATCCGGAAGGTCCGAGGTTTATTTAAAGTAAAGAAGGGGGATGTTTAGAAAACAAAACTAGGTTTTTAGAAAATAGTTTTAGACAAACAAATGCATGATAATGACGATGCTCAACTGCAATGTGGCATGATGACATGTAACACCCCGTCCACTCATGGGCCCGGGGGGTGTCACTCCTGGCAGCATAATAGGATATCTAGACTGGCCCCACAGACCAACACTAGTCTTTTCTGTGCACTTTGTCCTCACTCGTGCGCACCCGGTTACCCACTTCCCGGTCGGTCACCCATCCTAGAATTGCTCTAGGCCAAGCACACTTAACCTTAGAGTTCTTTTCGAATGAGCTTCCGGAAAAGAAGTTGAAACTTGTTGGTATGGGTTTCCTATCAATCCTATTGAGCCATGCGCCAGGGTCTCACATACACCCACCCTTAGAAGATCGACGTCCTCATCGATCAAGCACACCCCAGGAACGTTCCCTCTTGGCACACATCTGTGCGTCCAGTGCCAGCACATGTGCCATGCCGTGTCCACTCCGGGCCACACGCGCCATGCTCCACATGTCCCGCCACTGACCCGCACACACCCGTGTAATCGCAAGGGTCGGCTCTGATACCACTTGTAACACCCCGTCCACTCCTGGGCCCGGGGGGTGTCACTCCTGGCAGCTTAATAGGATATCTAGACTGGCCCCACAGACCAACACTAGTCTTTTCTGCGCACTTTGTCCTCACTCGTGCGCACCCGGTTACCCACTTCCCGGTCGGTCACCCATCCTAGAATTGCTCTAGGCCAAGCACACTTAACCTTAGAGTTCTTTTCGAATGAGCTTCCGGAAAAGAAGTTGCAACTTGTTGGTATGGGTTTCCTATCAATCCTATTGAGCCATGCGCCAGGGTCTCACATGACATGAGCATGCGGTCATGATGATGCAATGCGCAAAAACACAGCGATTTTCTAGTAGTGGTTTTAGCAGGATGCCACAATTCGACACCACTAACAATGGATCTCGCCCTCGAGATCCGCCTCATGGTACGGGGAAGAAGGCCGATGGTCTAAATCTTCTCGCTTTGTGTAGACCCTCGTGACACCACTAGCAAGGGTTCTTGCTCCATCTTGAAACCGGCGACACCACCAATAAGAGGTTGTTGTTCGCGTTCATCGAGAGAACACTCCGGCAAAACATAGACGAATGCAGGGGTTTCAAAAGGAAAGGACACCTCTAACTTTCGTGGAAGGAGTAAAATTGCATTAATCCACCAATTCAACATGCAAAGCGAATGGTAAGAGTAGTGGTATGGTCGCGACTCCATCCCGCACTCAAATCATTACTTTGTATACGAACAGAAGGATTATGCAACCAACTCTCGGAATCAGACTGAAGATCTCGACAAACGAGGTTCGGAAACAAGGAGTGATGGAGACTCTGCACCGGATCTGGCGTAGTTGATGTCGTCGCGTCAGAAAACACCGGAAGGCACGAGAAGGAACAAACAGAAGTCCAACAGATGAAGGATTCCTTAGCTAGCATGAAGACCGGATGTAGAAGCACCGTTACCAAAGAAGGAAGCGAAACCCTAAAGGTACGATGGAAACCCAACCACGAGAATTCCTGGACTCGAAGAAAAGATAAGAGAGCAGATTCAAAACACGAAGAGATAAGAGGAGAATAGCATAGGGGTAAGGAGTAAAATCAGACCTAATCAGATATGTCCAACCGATTTGGCAAAATAGTTTTGACACTCTACATCGGCTGTTAGCTAGGTTATCCTACAGGCTGGACCAGTGGGGTATCGTAACTGCTGAGCTCTGATACCACTCTGTAACACCCTCGAATCGGCCCTATGCAAGTTTTAGCCCTTTCCGCCAAACCCGCATAGAAATGATTCAAGGACGCCCACCAGGCACTTTTGTGTGGTGGAAAACGAAGTAATAGCATTACACAACAGTCCTCGATGGGACCCACAGAACAGATATATATACAACAGCGACTCAATGAGTCAAGAATACAGATATACAATACAAAGATCCAAATCACCTTCTAAACGTTAGAGCGTCCGACTACGGACAAGATGTAAATGGGGCTAAGAGCCCTGAAGAATAACCAATGGCGTCCATAACCCTACCCAGGCCAAGCTGGAAGGGTAACCCTGCTAACGACATTGAACTTAAACCTGCTAAAACAAAAGGGGTGCTGACAAAGGGCAAAAGAAAAAGAGGAGCGTCAGTACTGAGGCCAGTACACGGCGAGGCTAGAATTCGGCGGCTCTCGCCTACATAGGTATGGTGGACTAAAGCGGCAGCGAAGCATGCACTATACAACCTACAGAGACTCGATATAACTGCCGGCTATTAGAGAGGGGTAAGAAAGACCTATTCGGGTCCAACCTAATACTAACACCAATCATACCCATCCTGGCATTTCTCCCTCGAGACCAAACGAGGAAGTCAAACCGAGGAACTCACACAGTTGGCAGTTTTATTCATTCAATTATAGTTGAAGCACTTACTAGTCAGATATAGCTAGCATGAGTCTGAAGCATAAGTAGTGGGCAGTTTTAATTACCATTCCGTTATAGTTGGAACATTTACTAGTCAGATATAATTGTCCTAAGGAATCCCAAAACCCAGCAATTGTTGGCACTTTTATCACATTCCATTGGAGTTGCAATACTTACTAGGCCGGTACAGCATGTCACAAAACAACCCCAGATCCACCAGTTGTTGGCATTTTAATATCCATTCCGTGATAGTTGAATCTGATTACTATTCTTATATTAAGTCAAGTTTATAGCACTACTTTAGTTATGCTTGTCTATGATCGAGATATTGTGCTCCAAGTCGTCCATAACCGCGGACACGGCTTTCAGAAAGATTTACCCTGCAGGGGTGCACAAATAGCAACACACACACGATCAACCTCGGAAAAACCAACTCAAAACCCAACGAGGCTTTCACGACAAAGCAATCACAGGATTCATAATATATTTCAGGGGGCTACCCTATTAAGCTACCCGCAATGAAGTTGGCCGACTCCGAGACGGACCCAAGGTTTGCGTCAATGGCTGTAAACGACGGGGAACCCAAAAATGTGACTGGTCTTGTCGATACCGCGAAAACACTCCGCATCCAAAACAGTACAGGTGCTCCACGCACAATCTTAATAAAACAGTAACATGGCATAAGTACAGGATAGTAAATAAAACCCCAAACTAGTTTGTGGCCCCAAGAAATAAGAAATGAATCAAGCTCTGGCTAAGGGGATTCATGGTCCCATATGCGGATAGTGCGATAGTCAAGGAACAGGTATCAAGTACTCGGGGTCCTACGGGACACAAGTGGGAATGGAAAAACCAAATAACATCTATTGCCCACTGATGCCTCTGCATTAGTTATATCCAGCATTTTAATAGTTGTATTTAAAGTCATGGTCATCTCCACCATTTATCATGTGTCAACTTGCCGTCAACGGTGAAACGACAATGACGCGAAGCAACACATAAGCAAGCAACTACGACTCGCAAGGCTGACTATCTATCAAACATCAGGCAATAGGATGTGTCCATGGCAATATAGAGGATACAAGGAGTATAAATGGTGCATGAAAACTAAAGCATCACAACACGGATAGCAATAGATCAACAGGAGGAAATAAAGACTATAAAAGCAAAATAGGTAGAAAGGGGGAGATGCTCGCCTGGGAAAACACTCCCGGAGATTCATCCGGAGAACTTGTTGGTACTCACATCCACTCATCGGTCTAATCCGCGAAGAAGCAAACACTAGCAGAAACACCGGATACAACATTTAATACTACGGCAGAAGTTCCGGCATGATTATGATATGATGCAGATGCGGTGCAATTAGGCAGTATTAAGCGGAACCGGGGTCCTGACATTTAATTAAATAGTTCAAGTTATTTAGAAATCCCGCAATTTAAATGTTGTATTAACAAGGCGAAACATGGCATCGGTTCGCTACACCAATTTAAATGGAGTCAATATAAGACTAGATTCGCCCACATATAGACTCCATATTTAATTTAGGTGAATCGGCATAATGCCCCCAAACCCACAATATGCATGCGACATGATCAAATTAATATGCAACAATTTATATAGATGGCATTTATAAAATAGGGGTCTTGGTTAGGGGATCACATTAGGGTTCGGTGAAATTAGGCTCCGAGGGTCTAGGGGTCAACGAGATCGGCCTTCGCCTCAGGGAACGGGACATGGCGTCCGGGAAGGAGAGCATGAAGCCGATGCCGGGGTTTGGATCCAGGGTCTCGGGGTCTTCGGATCCTCATCCGTGAAGAAGACCTTGGTATTCCGGATTGGTCTTCGGTTTCGTGTGGTAGATCTTGGCGTGCCGGCGTCACCGGATCCATGGATCGGGGTCTTCGGGTCCAGGGTCTCGGTGCTCCGTGCCGGAGGTCTTGTCGATACCATGAGTGCCACCGGGTTAGGTATGGTCTTCGGGCTTCAACTTCTCACGTCGGTTGTCGGTGGATGATCATGTCGTTGACGTGGTGCAGCGGAACACCTCACTCGAGGGTGGATGTGAAGGTCTTGAAGATAGAGGCTTGGGAGCTACGGTCGTCGACTTGGACTTGAGTCACACAAGGGAAGCTGAGCCAGTTAGCACGGCGAAAAACGTCAGCACAGACATGAGCAATGGTCAGGAACGAAAACAACCAAGGTCACTGGTCTTCTAGGCGTTGAAGCAAGCATGTCATATGCAACCTCCTAAGAGGCCAGCGGGGCAGATGGGCTAGAAGTTGACGTGGTCGGTCCGGAGCACGACGGCGCACTGCGAGGGCGACGCACGCGGCAGCAGGGAGAGCTCAGGTCGAAGGAGGACTTGCAGGTGGTGAAGACGAGGCTGGCGGTGGCGGAGCTCGAGATCTGGCGCAGGGCATGTGCGGCGGTGAGGCAGAGAGAGGTCCGGCAGAGGCCGAGGTGGGAGGGCGGCCGAGCCAGCGGCGGCGCTCTGCTTGGTGGGAAGGCAGGGTGAGGTCGACCCTGGCCAGAACGAAGAAGCACCGTCGGTGGACGACGGGTCGGTCGACGAGGAGGTAGAGGACCACGCGGCAGCGGGGTCGACGAGGACGTCGGCGTGGCCGGGCTCCACGACACGGAGGCGGAGGAGACGTGTGGACGAGCGGCCAGCAACGGTGGCGCCGCGCCAGGGAGAGAGGCAAGCGAGCGGCATGGGGCGATGGCATGCAGGGGCCAGCGAGGGGAGGGCCCGGTGGTGGTGGAGCTCTTGGACGATGCTGGGCGACCGCAGGGGCGTGGCCGGGGAGGAGGCGTTGCAGGACAGATCTCTCAGGTGGCGGCCTGGCGCCTTGGCAGCGATGGCCATGGGGAGAGGAGCTCGGGGCAGCACCACGGCGGCGGGTGGCTCGGGTGGCCGGCGCACAGGCGAACAGGGGCGCTTGGGTCCTGGCCGGTGGCGGTGGAGGCGGGGCGCGGCCTTGGCACTGGCGGCGGGCTCGCAGGGAGAAGGCGAGCAGGGACGTGAGGGAAGGAGAACGACGCGTTGGGAGGGGATCGCGATGGGGTTGGTGAGAGGCGAGGGGATCGAGGCCGGGTGTGGGGTTGTCGGTGGGGTGGGGCCGGCTTGCACGGCGCAGGTCAGGAAGAGGTAGCGTGGCATGCGCACCGCGCGCTGCGTGGGTGAGTCCTAGGGTGCATGTGTGTGTGCGTTCGGGTGGGGCTAGGCACGTGCGGTCTGCGGTGTACGCGAAGTGTGGTCGGGCAGGGACAGCGAGGTGGTGGGGTCGGGGTGCGGGAGCGGGTGGTGTCGCAACGCTGCTACGCGGCTGTTTGCGGCTGGCGGCGGCAGGTGGTTAGGGTAGGTGGGGATGGGTTACCTAGGATTTGGGGTAGGTAGGGATTAGGGTTTCTTTTGGGCTGGGTAGTAGGCGGTTTGGCCAGACTGGCTGGACTACCTCCCCGGACAAAATCTTTTATTTTTGTTAGATTACTATTTGATTTTAAAAGCCTTTCGTAAATAGTATTTAGACAAAACAAAATATCCGGAAGGTCCGGGTTTTATTTAAAATAAAGAAGGGGATGTTTAGAAAACAAAACTAGGCTTTTAGAAAATAGTTTTAGACAAACAAATGCATGATAATGACGATGCTCAAATGCAATGTGGCATGATGACATGAGCATGCGGTCATGATGATGCAATGCGCAAAAACACAACGATTTTCTAGTAGTGGTTTTAGCGGGATGCCACAATTCGACACCACTAACAATGAATCTCGCCCTCGAGATCCGCCTCATGGTACGGGGAAGAAGGCCAACGGTCTAAATCTTCTCTCTTTGTGTAGACCCTCGTGACACCACTAGCAAGGGTTCTTGCTCCATTTTGAAACCGGCGACACCACCAATAAGAGGTTGTTATTCGCGTTCGTCGAGATAACACTCCGGCAAAACATAGACGGATGCAGGGGTTTCAAAAGGTAAGGCCACCTCTAACTTTTGTGGAAGGAGTAAAATTGCATTAATCCACCAATTCAACATGCAAAGCGAATGGTAAGAGTAGTGGTATGGTCGCGACTCCATCCCGCACTCAAATCATTACTTTGTATACAAACAGAAGGATTATGGAACCAACTCTCGGAATCAGACTGAAGATCTCGACAAACGAGGTTCGGAAACAAGGAGTGATGCAGACTCTGCACCAGATCTGGCGTAGCTGATGTCGTCGTGTCAGAAAACGCCGGAAGGCACGAGAAGGAACAAAGAGAAGTCCAACAGATGAAGGATTCCTCAGCTAGCATGAAGACCGGATGTAGAAGCACCGTTACCAAAGAAGGAAGCGAAACCCTGAAGGTACGATGGAAACCCAACCATGAGAATTCCTGGACTCGAAGAAAAGATAAGAGAGTAGATTCAAAACACGCAGAGAGAAGAGGAGAATAGCATAGGGGTAAGGAGTAAAATCAGACCTAATCAGATCTATCCAACCGATTTGGCAAAATAGTTTTGACACTCTACATTGGCTGTTAGATAGGTTATCCTACAGGCTGGACCAGTGGGGTATCGTAACTGCTGAGCTCTGATACCACTCTGTAACACCCTCGAATCGGCCCTATGCAAGTTTTAGCCCTTTCCGCCAAACCCGCATAGAAAGGATTCAGGGACGTCCACCAGGCACTTTCATGCGGGTGGAAAACGAAGTAATACCATTACACAACCATCCTCGATGGGACCCACAGAATAGATATATATACAATAGCGACTGAACGAGTCAAGAATACAGATATACAATACAAAGATCCAAATCACCTTGAAAACATTAGAGCGCCCGACTACGGACAAGATGCAAATGGGGCTAAGAAGTCCTGAAGAATAACCAATGGCGTCCATAACCCTGCCCAGGCCAAGCCGGAAGGGTAACCCTGCTAACGACGTCGAACTTAAACCTGCTAAAACAAAAGGGGTGCCGACAAAGGGCAAAAGAAAAAGAGGAGCGTCAGTACTGAGGCCAGTACACGGCGAGGCTAGAATTCGGCGGCTCTCGCCTACATAGGTATGGTGGACTGAAGCGGCAGCGAAGCATGCACTATACAACCTATAGAGACTCGATATAACTATCGGCTATTAGAGAGGGGTAAGAAAGACCTATTCGGATCCAACCTGATACCAACACCAATCATACCCATCCTGGCATTTCCCCCTCGAGACCAAACGAGGAAGTCAAACCGAGGAACTCACACAGTTGGCAGTTTTATTCATTCCATTATAGTTGAAGCACTTACTAGTCAGATATAGCTAGCATGAGTCATCCTGAAGCATAAGTAGTGAGCAGTTTTAATTACCATTCTGTTATAGTTGGAACATTTACTAGTCAGATATAATTGTCCTGAGGAATCCCAAAACCCAGCAATTGTTGGCACTTTTATCACATTCCATTGGAGTTGCAATACTTACTAGGCCGGTACAGCATGTCACAAAACAACCCCAGATCCACCAGTTGTTGGCATTTTAATATCCATTCCGTGATAGTTGAATCTGATTACTAGTCATATATTAAGTCAAGTTTATAGCACTACTTTAGTTATGCTTGTCTATGATCGAGATACTATGCTCCAAGTCGTCCATAACCGCGGACACGGCTTTCAGAAAGATTTACCCTGCAGGGGTGCACAAATAGCAACACGCACACGATCAACCTCGGAAAAACCAACTCAAAACCCAACGAGGCTTTCACGACAAAGTAATCACAGGATTCATAAAATATTTCAGGGGGCCACCCCATTAAGCTACCCGCAACGTAGTTGGCCGACTCCGAGATGGACCCGAGGTTTGCGTCAATGGCTATAAACGACTGGGAACCCGAAAATGTGACTGGTCTTGTCGATACCGCGAAAACACTTCGCATTCAAAACAGTACAGGTGCTCCACGCACAATCTTAATAAAACAGTAACATGGCATAAGTACAGGATAGTAAATAAAACCCCAAACTAGTTTGTGGCCCCAAGAAATAAGAAATGAATCAAGCTCTGGCTAAGGGGATTCATGGTCCCATATGCGGATAGTGCGATAGTCAAGGAACAGGTATCAAGTACTCGGGGTCCCGTGACACAAGTGGGAATGGAAAAACCAAATAACATCTATTGCCCACTGATGCCTCTGCATTAGTTATATCCAGCATTTTAATAGTTGTATTTAAAGTCATGATCATCTCCACCATTTAACATGTGTCAACTTGTCGTCAACGGTGAAACGACAACAACGCGAAGCAACACATAAGCAAGCAACTACGACTCGCAAGGCTGACTATCTATCAAACATCAGGCAATAGGATGTGTCCATGGCAATATAGAGGCTGCAAGGAGTATAAATGGTGCACGGAAACTAAAGCATCACAACACGGATAGCAATAGATCAATAGGAGGAAATAAAGACTATAAAAGCAAAATAGGTAGAAAGGGGGAGATGCTCGCCTGGGAAAACACTGCCGGAGATTCATCCGGAGAACTTGTCGGTACTCGCATCCACTCATCGGTCTAATCCGCGAAGAAGCAAACATTAGCAGAAACACCGGATACAACATTTAATACTACGGCAGAAGTTCCGGCATGATTATGATATGATGCAGATGCGGTGCAATTAGGCAGTATTAAGCGGAACTGGGGTCCCGATATTTAATTAAACGGTTCAAGTTATTTAGAAACCCCGCAATTTAAATGTTGTATTAACAAGGCGAAACATGGCATCGGTTCGCTACACCAATTTAAATGGAGTCAATATAAGACTAGATTCGCCCACATATAGACTCCATATTTAACTTAGGTGAATCGGCATAATGCCTCCAAACCCACAATATGTATGCGACATGATCAAATTAATATGCAACAATTTATATAGATGGAATTTATAAAATAGGGGTCTTGGTTAGGGGATCACATTAGGGTTCGGCGAAATTGGGCTCCGAGGGTCTAGGGGTCGACGAGATCGGCCTTCGTCTCTAGGAACAGGACTTGGCGTCCGGGAAGGAGAGCATGAAGCCGATGTCGGGGTTTGGATCTGGGGTCTCGGGGTCTTCGGATCCGCATCCGTGAAGAAGACCTTGGCGTTCCGGATCGGTCTTCGGTTTCGTGTGGTAGATCTTGGCGTGCCGGCGTCACCGGATCCATGGATAGGGGTCTTCGGGTCCAGGGTCTCGGTGCTCCACGCCGGAGGTCTTGTCGATACCGCGAGTGCCACCGGGTTAGGTATGGTCTTCGGGCTTCAACTTCTCACGTCGGTTGTCGGTGGATGATCATGTTGTTGACGTGGTGCAGCGGAACACCTCACTCAAGAGTGGCTGTGAAGGTCTTGAAGATAGAGGCTTGGGAGCTACGGTCGTCGACTTGGACTTGAGTCACGCAAGGTAAGCTAAGCCGGTTAGCACGGCGAAAAACGTCAGCACAGACATGAGCACTGGTCAAGGAACGAAAACAACCGAGGTCACTGGTCTTCTAGGCGTTGAAGCAATCATGTCATATGCAACCTCCTGAGAGGCCGGCGGGGCAGAGGGGCTGGAAGTTGACGCGATCGGTCCGGAGCATGACGGCGCGCTGCGAGGGCGACGCGCGCGGCAGCGAGGAGAGCTCGGGTCGGAGGAGGACTTGCAGGTGGTGAAGACGAGGCTGGCGGTGGCGGAGCTCAAGATCTGGCACAGGGCGTCTGCGGCGGTGAGGCAGAGAGAGGCCCGGCAGAGGCCGAGGCGGGAGGGCGGCCGAGCCGGCAGTGGTGCTCTGCTTGGTGGGAAGGCAGGGTGAGGTCGACCCGGGCCGAAACGGAGAAGCGCCATCGATGGACGATGGGTCGGTCGACGAGGAGGTAGAGAACCACGTGGCGGCGGGGTCGACGAGGACGTCGGTGTGGCCGGGCTCCGCGACACGGAGATGGAGGAGACGTGCGGACGAGCGGCCAGCGACGGCGGCGCCGCGCCAGGGAGAGAGGCAGGCGAGCGGCACGGGACGTTGGCGTGCAGGGGCCAGCGAGGGGAGAGCCCGGTGGCGGTGGAGCTCTTGGACGACGCTGGGCGACCGCAGGGGCGCGGCCGGGAAGGAGGCGTTGCGGGACAGATCTCTCAGGTGGCGGCCTGGCGTCTTGGCGGCGATGGCCATGGGGAGAGGAGCTCGGGGCAGCACCACGGCGGCGGGTGGCTCGGGTGGCCGGCGCACAGGCGGACAGGGGCGCTCGGGTCCTGGTCGGTGGCGGTGGAGGCGGGGCGCGGCCTTCGCACTGGCGGCGGGCTCGCAGGGAGAAGGCAAGCAGGGACGCGAGGGAAGGAGAACGACGCGTGGGGAGGGGATCACGATGGGGTTGGTGAGAGGCGAGGGGATCGAGGCCGGGTGCAGGGCTGTCGGTGGGGTGGGGCCGGCTTGCACGACGCGGATGGATCGGTCAGGAAGAGGTAGCGTGTCACGCGCACCGCGCGCTGCGTGCGTGAGTCCCAGGGTGCATGTGTGTGTGCGTTCTGGTGGGGCTAGGCATGTGCGGTCTGTGGTGTACGCGAAGTGTGGTCGGGCAGGGACAGCAAGGTGGTGGGGCCGGGGTGCGGGAGTGGGCGGTGTCGCAACGCTGCTGCGCGGCTGTTTGCGGCTGGCAGCGGCAGGTGGTTAGGGTAGGTGGGGATGGGTTAGCTAGGATTTGGGGCAGGTAGGGATTAGGGTTTCTTTTGGGCCGGGAAGTAGGTGGTTTGGCCAGTTGGGCCTCTGGCCTGACCGGCTGGACTCCCTCCCCGGACAAAATCTTTTATTTTTGTTAGATTACTATTTGATTTTAAAAGCCTTTCGTAAATAGTATTTAGACAAAACAAAATATCCAGAAGGTCCGGGTTTTATTTAAAGTAAAGAAGGGGATGTTTAGAAAACAAAACTAGGCTTTTAGAAAATAGTTTTAGACAAACAAATGCATGATAATGACGATGCTCAAATGCAATGTGACATGATGACATGAGCATGCGGTCATGATGATGCAATGCGCAAAAACACAGCGATTTCTTAGTAGTGATTTTAGCGGGATGCCACACCTTCAAAGAGTATGTCCTGGCAGAAACAGATCGAAACGAAAACACGACGAAAACACGATATACAAACCTCGGGGATCGAGGGATTATATATTACGAAGTTTCACAACAAAAGGAAGGTATTTGGAAAAAACGGGTCGGAGACAGAGTCCGGAGTGACCACACCACCTGGTGGTGCGGCCAGGGGTGAGCCCCACTGGCGTACGCAGGGGACGGGCCGGGTGGGCCGTGGCCCACCCAGAATTTTGGGGAAACTTTTTTTACCCTTAATTTTCTTTTACCGAGCGAGTGCGAGGAGCAACCAGGCAGGGACTCAGGGCCTCGTCGAGTTGTCGTGCTCCTCTCCCACCGGATCCGGCGACCACTCAGATCCCGTCACCCCCTCCATGGCTCCGCCCGTCGGCCGCCTCCAGACACACACCCCCTCCACGGCTCCCCCCTCCGACCGCCGCTTGCTCGTCCGTCCTCGCCCCTCTGGCCCATGGAGAGTGAGCGGGTCAGCAACGGCCCTTGGTGGCTGGAGGCAGCCTGGTCGCGTCAAGAAATTGATACGTACGGGGCTTGTTACTATGGTCCTTTGTGCTAGATCTATCTTCTGTATGCTCATTTTATCGCTTAGTTTCCAGGGAATTAGGAAGAGAGATACTCTATATTAGATGACTGGAGAGACGATGCTACGGAATACTATTATTGACAGAAAATACATTACTCCCTCCGACTCAAATTAGTTGGCTTAGATTTGCCTAAATTCGGTTATATTTAGCCATGATTTAGTATTAGATACATCCGTATTTGGCAAATTTGAGACAGCTCATTTGAATCAGTGGGAGTAATAAAAATCTGTTTATATATTCTAAATTATTAAAAAAGATCGATGTGCTTTTAACCGTTGTATGAATTGTGCATGAGGATAGTTGTCTTGCATGGTGTAGATAGTTACAAGAAATCAATCAATACAAAATTATGGAACTTCGTGAGTGAGAATTGGAGAGTTCGTGGGAATGTCATTGCAAAGAAAAGAGGCAAAAACTTTTAGAGAGATCTCCAAGTTGACACATAGAGACTCATGGTCTGTTTGGATTGTGCCCTTGCATGCCCTACCAAATCGGGGCACGCCAATTATTTAGCAGACGTTTTTGCCACCATCCGCTTGCCAACTATTTGTCGTAAAAAGTTAACGTTGTGACCAAAATATTAGTAGTCAACGCCAATAAATTGGCAGGGGCAGCTTCCGCCCGTCATCAAACAACCCCTCAAATTTGTCGTTCCTGGGCTGCCACTTGTGCTATGCTGGAGAAGAAAATGAAAATTGGGCAAACAAGGGCTGGGACAAAGTCTGACTTATTTTGTGGGAAAACGTAGAGGCCGCGCTAAAATAAAAATATTTAAAGATTATTTTTTTCGTTGCAACGCATGGACATATTTCCTAGTAATACTAATAAGCAAGATGGTGTTCAGAGGATATATCATAAAACGTCTATGCCAACCATATGAACATTCTTTCCCAACAAAAAAATGCAGGGTTAAAATCGACACTCCACCCTGTTTGGTGTCATAAGTACAATTGGCTCGAATATAATATTAAAAAGGATGTCGTATTTTGCTTTGTATGTTACTTATTCAAAGTGAGGTCCAATGGAGGTCCTAGGGTTTGATCCCTTTATTAGAGATGCAATTTTTTTTTAAATGTGCCCACCTTACAGTTTTTTCCTGCGTCCGCCACTGGTGGGCCCACGCCACAGGGTGGTGTGAGTCGCCCTAGCTCCGTTTCCGTTCCTCTTTCGCTTCGTAGCTTTCCTTATTGTCTAAAAACTGTAAAAATATAGTTGAATAGTGTTTTCGCAGAACTTTTCTTACCAGAACTGTTCTCTATTTGAAAACGGACTCTGCAGGTCTCCGAATTTGGTCCTTGATAAAAAAATCGGAGTTATAACTTGAAAGGCATCAACATCTTCATTATAAGAATCCCTAGCAATATAGTGTTTGAGTCGCTGCCTATTCACTACTTGTGTAGTATTATCTTTTAAAGAAGAAATTTTTATTGCTTCTAAACGGTATACTTCTTTAATAATAAAAGGTCCTCCCCATTTTGACAGTAGCTTTCCTATAAAAAATCTGAAACGAGACCTATACAATAAAATTTTCTCACCAACATGAAATTCTCTCTTAAGTATTCGCTTGCCATGCCATCTTTTAACTTTTTCCTTAAAGAGCCTAGCATTTTCATAGGCTTCACTCCTCCATTCATCTAAAGAACTTAAGTAAAATAATCTTTTCTCACCAGCGAGCTTACAATCTCTATTTAGTTCTTTAACTGCCTAGTAAGCTTTATGTTCTAATTCTAAAGGTAGGTGACAAGCTTTTCCATAAACCATTTTATAAGGAGACATCCCCATAGGATTTTTGTAGGTAGTTCTATAAGCCCATAAAGCATCATTCAACTTTTTAGCCTAGTTTTTTCTAGATCTATTAACAGTCTTTTGCAAGATGGATTTAATTTCTCTATTTGATAACTCTACTTGCCCGCTAGTTTGGGGGTGATAAGCTGAAGCAATTCTATAATTAACATCATATTTAGCAAGAGTCTTTCTAAAAGCACCATGAATGAAATGAGAACCCTCATCAGTCATGAGATACCTAGGCACTCCAAACCTAGGAAAGATAACATCCTTAAGCATTTTTAGAGAAGTTTCCCCGTCAGCACTCTTCGTAGGAATGGCTTCTACCCACTTAGTAACATAATCAACGACAACAAGAATATGAGTATAACCTTTCGAGGGAGGGAAAGGACCCATAAAGTCAAATCCCCAGCAATCAAAGGGTTCAATAACTAGAGAGTAGTTCATAGGCATTTCATTGCGTCTAGAAATATTACCAACACGCTGACATTCATCACAAGATAAAACAAATTTTCTTGCATCTTTAAAAAGGGTAGGCCAGTAGAAACCTGATTGTAGCACCTTTTGTGCAGTTCTATCTCCTGCATGATGTCCTCCATAAGCACTGCCATGACATTTACGCAATATCTCCTTTTGTTCATATTCTGGAACACATCTTCGCATAATACCATCCACTCCTTCTTTGTATAAGTGTGGGTCATCCCAAAAATAATGCCTCAAATTATAGAAGAACTTCCTTCTTTGCTGAGCTGTAAAAGTTGGAGGCAAATACTTGGAGACAATAAAGTTAGCATAATCAGCGTATCAAGGGCTCCCTCGCGAGCTTACCCCTACTACGGCTAACTGCTTATTTAGGAAACTATCATTAACAGGCATAGGGTCAAAAGAGATGTTTTCCAATCGAGATAAATTATCAGCTACAGGGTTTTCAGCACCTTTCCTATCTACTATATGTAGATCAAACTCTTGTAAAAGCAGCACCCATCTAATAAGCCTAGGCTTAGCGTCCTTCTTCATCATAAGGTATTTAATAGCAGCATGATCAGTATGAATGGTGACTTTTGAGTCTACAATATAGGGTCTAAACTTATCACAAGCAAAAACGACAGCTAGAAATTCTTTTTTAGTAGTAGCATAATTCCTTTGAGCAACGTCTAAAGTCTTACTAGCATAATGAATAACGTTTAACTTTTTATCAATTCGTTTCCCAAGGACAGCACCTACAGCAAAATCACTAGCATCACACATTATTTCAAAGGGTAAACTCCAATCAGGTGGTTAAACAATAGGGGATGTAGTTAAAATCTTCTTAAGAGTTTCAAAAGCTTCCTTACAATCATCATCAAAAACGAAGGGTACATCTTTTTGAAGAAGATTAGTGAGGGGTTTTGATATCCTAGAAAAGTCTTTAATAAACCTTCTATAGAAACCAGCATGACCAAGGATACTACGAATACCTTTGATGTCTCTTGGGCATGGCATCTTCTCAATTGCCTCAACCTTAGCTCTATCAACTTCTATGCCTCTTTCAGAAACTTTATGCCCAAGGATAATCCCTTCATTAACCATGAAGTGGCATTTCTCCCAATTAAGAACAAGATTAGTTTCTTCACATCTCTGCAAAACTTTATCAAGGTTGTGCAGATAATTATCAAAAGAAGTTCCATAGACAGAAAAGTCATCCATGAACACTTCTACAATTTCTTCACAAAAACCATGAAAGATAGCAGACATGCATCTTTGAAAAGTAGCAGGAGCATTACATAAACCAAAAGGCATACGTCTATAAGCATAAGTTCCGTAAGGGCAAGTAAAAGTAGTTTTTTCTTGATCTTGTTGTTTAACAGCAATTTGAGAGAAACCAGAATAACCATCAAGAAAACAAAAATGGGTCTTTTTAGACAACCTTTCCAACATTTGATCAATAAAAGGAAGCGGGTAGTGATCTTTCTTAGTAACTTTATTGACTTTTCTAAAATCAATGCACATCCTATAGCCTACTACTATTCTTTGAGGAATAAGCTCATCATTATCATTAGAAACAACGGTAATACCTCCTTTTTTAGGAACACAATGAACAGGACTAACCCATTCACTATCAGCAATAGGATAAATAATACCAGCATCAAGGAGTTTCAATACCTCATTCCTTACCACTTCCTTCATCTTAGGATTTAAACGTTGTTGGTGCTCTACTACTGGCTTTGCATCTGCTTCTATGTTGATAGAATGCTGACATATAGTAGGTGAAATCCCTTTTAAATCATCTAGAGTATAGCCCATAGCTCCTCGGTGTTTCTTCAAAACCTCCAATAACCTTTCTTCTTCCTTTCCTGAAAGTGTAGAGCTAATAATAACAGGTATCTTTTTATCATCAATATAAGCATATTTAAGATCATTAGGGAGAGGTTTTAGATCGAAGACCGGATCCTTTTTAGGTGGCAACGTGGTACCCAAGTCTTCTACAGGCAAGTTATGCTTAAGCATCTTAGGCTGATCACGGAGAATCTCGTCAATCTCATTCCTTTCTTCCATGAAGATTTCACTTTCATGATCTTCCATAAATTGCTGCAAAGCATTGTTAGGAGCAAGAGAAATAGAAGCAAGTTGTTCAACTCTAAAATCCTCATTATGGGTTTCCTCTTCACAAGGTTCTTTAGCGAATTTCGAGAAATTAAAATCATAAGATTCCCCATCAAACTTAGTCAAGATTTTCTCCCTTTTGCAATATATAATAGCTCCACAAGTACTCAAGAAAGGTCTGCCAAAAATAATAGCATAATTTTTACTAGCAGCTGAACCAAGTACTAGAAAATCAGCAGGGTACTTAATCTTACCACAAAGAACTTCCACGTCTCGTACAATACCAATTAGAGAGATGGTCTCTCTATTAGCAAGGTGAATAACCACATCAATCTCTTCCAATTCGCAGGGACTGATTTCATGCATAATTTCTCTGTAAAGCTCATAAGGAATAGCACTGGAACTTGCACCAATATCACATAAACCATAATAGCAATGATCACCAATTCTAACAGAAAGCACAGGGACACTAGCTTTTTTAGTTCTATTAGGATGTGAAACAATGTTAGAAGCATCCTGATGACCCACAAGTATAGGGGGTGTATCGCAGTATTTTCGATAAGTAAGAGTGTCGAACCCAACGAGTAGCAGAAGGTGCTGGCTAGTGGTATGGATCAGGAATTCTCTGCAAATACTTAGCAAACGGATTTTAGGGGTTTTTGATAAAGCAAGTAAACAAAGTACAAGTAAATAAAAGACAGTAGGAATAAATGTAGCAAGTGGCCCAATCCTTTATGCAGCAAAGGACAAGCCGGTCGTACTACTTAAGATGACCAAACGTTCTCGAGGACACATGGGAAGATTGTCAAGTGCTTTCGCTTCATATAGTTGATTAATCTTCTTTAGCTTGCTAAGTGTTGTGTGGGTGAACCTGTGCTAATGTACCGACCCATCCAGGACTAATACATACTTGTGATTATACCCCTTGCAAACATTCGTAAGTACAAGAAAGTAATTAAGGTAGAAACCTAACCACAGATTTAAACTCTAAGACCCTTACGTCCCTTGTGCAATGGTTTCCTAATGGGGGTTCAGGTTTCTGTCACTCCGGCAACCCCTACGATTAGTAGCCAAATACACAATGCATTCCCCTAGGCCCATATAGGTGAAGTGTCATGTAGTCGACGTTCACATGACACCACTAGAAGAAGTACACCACAACTTAAATAACAATCTATTGAATCTTTCTCAACACAACTCCACTACTAACAACATAACTTCTCCCATGTCCTCAAGAACAAACTGAACTACTCACAAGACATCATATGGATCATGATCAAAGCTGCAATAATGATGTATAACAATCTGAACATAAACAATAATTTAATGGTTCACTCAATAGCATCAACTACAAAGAGTAATCAACACCGGGAAAGTTTCCCCTATGAACTAATGCAAGATTCAACTCGATTGTTACGGCAATATGGAGATGGTGATGAGGGTGCTGATGGTGATGATCCCGATGAAGTCCAGCTTGATGGTGGTGTTGATGGCGACGATCTCCCCTCTCCGGGAAGGAATTCCCCCAGTAGAAATCTGTCTGCCGGAGAGATCTTTCTCTCTTGGTGTTTTCCGCCCCGCAGAGGCGGCGGAATCTTTCTATTGTCGCTCCCCGAGTCTTAGGGTTTCGGGAGGATGATATACACCAGAGGGGAGAGCCTGGAGTGGGCCAGGGCGGCCACACCACCTGCTGGCGTGGCCTAGGGCTGCCCACGCCAGGGGGTGGTGTGGGCCCCCTGTGTCCCATCTCCACTCCGTCTTCTAGAATCCTTAGTCTTCTCGAAAAATAGGATTTTCCGTATATTTTCCCGGATTTTCTGATCTTCGCGAATTTTGCCTCCAAACAGCACCTTTTCCATCAGAATCCTAACTGCAGCGGTCCATGCTCCAAAAGTCATCAGCCATGCAAAAATAGATGAAATAACATAAGTATCACCTCTCAATACGAAATATATCAATGAATAATAGTGAATTAAGACATAGAATAGTGATGCAAAATGGACGTATCACATCCTCACAAAAGACTATGTGTCCATCTTCTATGCTTTTAGTGACAAGGTCTTTCACAATTGCTACCACAGGTTCAACGTTTATTTGTTCACCAGGTTTTACAGTTCTCTTTTCACTTTTGGTGATTACATTAGTTATCATAGGATGATCCTTTACCTTATGTGGGAAGGGAATCTTCTCGATATAAGGTTCATGTAAGATGGGATCAATAGTGCAATACTCAGCACTCCCAACAGGAACACGGTCAACAATATCTTTATAAGGTTTATGGTACTTGTTCCATCCCCTTTTTGGAATTTCAATATAAGAAGCAAAAGCCCTAAAGCAATTCATAATAACTTGTAAATCAAGACCATAAGTATTTTTAATATTTTGAAAGTCATCAGTTCCCATAAAAGATTCAATGCATTCATAATCGTAATTTATACCTGACTTTCTACCTTTGTCATTCCCCCAAGCTTCAGCATTATCTTGAATACGGTCCAGAAGATCCTATTTAGCTTCTTCTTCCATGCGAGTAAATGATCCAGCACAAGAAGCATCCAATAAATCCTTGTCATGTAGAGGGAGCCTTGCATAAAAGTTATTGATAATAATATTGTTGGGGAGCTCATGAATGGGACATTTCAGCATTAGTAACTTCAATCTCCCCCAAGCTTGAGCTATACTCTCTCCATCAAGAGGCCAAAAGTTGTATATTTGATTCCGATCTTTATGAATCTCACTAGGAGGATAAAATTTTGAATAAAAGAGAGGCATTATTTCCTCCTATTCTAGAGCTTGACCATTCTTCAGCAGCTTATACCATTCCTCAGCTCTTCCTTTCAGCGATAATGAGAATAACTTCTTCTTAACTTGATCTGTAGTAATACCTGCACAATTGAACAACCCGCATAATTCGTGTATAAAGAGTAAATGATCACCGGGATGGACAGTTCCATCCCCAACATAGTAGTTATCCATAACACGATCAATAATTCTTGTAGGTATTTTAAAAGCATCATTCTCAGCAGGTGGTGGTTCATCTACTACCTTAGCAGCGGTAGTAGCATTACCAAATAAGAAACTCAGCGAATTATCCATAACGAAAATAAAGCAACTAACAGAAGTAAACAATACTCACAGTAGAAGTTTCTTGTATCAATTCCACTCTCCCTTCACTCCCCGGCAACGGCGCCAGAAAATAGTCTTGATGACCCACAAGTATAGGGGGTGTATCGCAGTATTTTCGATAAGTAAGAGTGTCGAACCCAACGAGGAGCAGAAGATGCTGGCTAGTGGTATGGATCAGGAATTCTCTGCAAATACTTAGCAAACAGATTTTTAGGGTTTTTTGATAAAGCAAGTAAACAAAGTACGAGTAAACAAAAGACAGTAGGAATAAATGCAGCAAGTGGCCCAATCCTTTATGCAGCAAAGGACAAGCCGGTTGTATTACTTAAGATGACCAAACGTTTTCGAGGACACATGGGAAGACTGTCAAGTGCTTTCGCTTCATATAGTTGATTAATCTTCTTTAGCTTGCTAAGTGTTGTGTGGGTGAACCTGTGCTAATGTACCGACCCATCCAGGACTAATACATACTTGTGATTATACCCCTTACAAACATCCGTAAGTACGAGAAAGTAATTAAGGTAGAAACCTAACCACAGCTTTAAACTTTAAGACCCTTACGTCCCTTATGTAATGGTTTCCTAACGGGGGTTCAGGTTTCTGTCACTCCGGCAACCCCTACGATTAGTAGCCAAATACATAATGCATTCCCCTAGGCCTATATAGGTGAAGTGTCATGTAGTCGATGTTCACATGACACCACTAGAAGAAGTACACCACAACTTAAATATCAAACTATTGAATCTTTCTCAACACAAGTCCACTACTAACAACATGACTTCTCCCATGTCCTCAAAAACAAAACGAACTATTCACAAGACATCATATGGATCATGATCAGAGATGAAATAATGATGTATATCAATCTGAACATAAACAATAATTCAATGGTTCACTCAATAGCATCAACTACAAAGAGTAATCAACACCGAAAAAGTTTCCCTTAAGAACTAATGCAAGATTCAACGCAATTGTTACAGCAATATGGAGATGGTGATGAGGGTGCTGATGGTGATGATGGTGGTGATGATGATGATGATCCCGATGAATTCCAGCTTGATGGTGGTGTTGATGGCGACGATCTCCCCTCTCCAGGAAGGAGTTCCCATGGCAGAAATCTGTCTGCCGGAGAGATCTTTCTCTCTCGGTGTTTTCCACCCTGCAGAGGCGGCGGAATCTTTCTGTGGTCGCCCTCCGAGTCTTAGGGTTTCGGGAGGATAATATACGCTAGAGGGGAGTGCCAGGGGTGGACCAGGGTGGCCACACCACCTGGTGGCGTGTCCTAGGCTGGCCCGCGCCAGGGGGTGGTGTGGGCCCCCTGAGGCCCATCTTCGGCCCCACTTCTGGCTTCCTTCGTCTTCTGAAAAAATAGGATTTTCCGTATATTTTTCCGAATTTTCTGATCTTCGCGAATTTTTCCTCCAAACAGTACCTTTTCCATCAGAATCCTGACTGCAGCGTTCCATGCTCCAAAAGTCATCAATCATGCAAAAACAGATGAAATAACATAAGTATTACCTCTTAATATGAAATATATCAATGAATAACAGTGAATTATGATATAGAATAGTGATGCAAAATAGACGTATCAATACCCGCGTGGAAGAGGGCGTTGCCCTGGTACGCGGCGGCCAGCCCTTACTGGCCGGCGCTGTTCAAGAAGGAACGGAAGGCCAAGATTGGCAACCGTATTGTTTACGGGCGCGTGGTGCCCCGGGATCTCCGCAACCGAGAAGGGTAGGAGAGGTTCTGGTCCGTCCCTAGACGGACCAAGTACATCGTCATCGCCGCCGCTCGCCACGAAGAGGTGCTCCGTCTCGTGAACAATACGAAAATCATGGAGGTTTCGTCCGACGACAACGAGGAAGCCGACGGCTCGAAGGACAGCGGCAGCGGAAGTGATATTGTTGACTAGTGGTTAAATTAATATAGGATGTGAAATCACACCTTTGTTTAGGAAGAATTTGTGGTTAAATTAATGAAATGCTCCAGATTTAGATCAATTTCTACCTCGATTTAGATCTCTGTCTCGGATTAGGAACATGACCGTCGAGTGGCCGTCGAGAGATTTTGGTCCCCCGCAGTACGTCACGGAATCAATGCCCAGACGGCATGAACCGGGAATGGTGTCTGGTATTGGTCCCGATTGCGGAACCGAACCGGGACCAATGGTATTTGGGTGCTGAACCAAATACCCTTTTTCTACTGGCGAGAACCTCGGTGAGCAGGTCCACCTTTCTCTCTACGTCTCCCCTCCTCTAACTCGCCCACCGCCGTAGTGCATCGCTGGCTTCGCCCCGCTCCCCTCTGGCCCCGCCTGCCTTGTGCCGCACGACGCGCCCCGCGCCAGCGCTCGCCCCGCACGCAAGCAGCCTGCAGCCGCGCCACGCGCAAGCAGACCTGCGCACGGTTTGCAGAAGCAGCATCGGCAGCGTAGCAGTAGTAGCCGCGTCCGCTGTTTGTCCTCATCTGCCGGTGTCCTCCGACGACCTCCGGCGTCGCCCCTCATACCCCTGCAAATACGGTTCTCCTCTCTTTCTAACAAGATTAATCCTGTCCTGATACGAAGCTTGTATCGCTCAAAATCATCCGACGAAAATCGAGAAAAACTATGCAACTTCTGAAGTTTATCCGTCAGTATGTACCAGTCTGAATCTCCGTTATTCCTCGTCCGATTCCGACGCATGAAGCCCATTTCCGGTGACACTTCATGAACCTAAGTTGCATATACAGATGCCCTCCTCGTTTTTCGTCTTTGGGTCATCGCGAAATTCGAATCCTATTCGTCGCCATCGTCCTTGCAATACCGATGCATCGCCGATTTTTTCGCAAAAAAAAAAAAGATGTTCTTCACGTCAGAGAGCTGTCCGGAGCGAATTGCAAAAAGGCCCCGCGATTCTTCAAACCCTTAACCCGGGAACCTGCCCTCTACCACTTGTCACCCCCTCATGCACCCGCTTGCGCAGCAGCCAGTCAGCAGCACGGCCCACATGTCATTGACCTTCGCTGGATTAGGATCTGTACAGAAAGTTCCTAAAAATATTTTCCTAATAAATAAAATTCCAGAAAATAGATGGATACAAAAATAATTCATATCTTTTAAAATATTTTGAATTTGCAAAAACTTTTAAAATGAAAAGTGAATCTTTTTCAGTTGTGAATTCAAATCCATATCTATATCTATACATATACCTAATCTATATACCTAATAATAAAGGACGGATTGTTTCTCCTGGTCTAACACTTTTTTGGACTAATTTACCCTCCCACCAAACACCAAATAACAAACCACTGCCGATTTATAAGTCATCGCACGCCTTTCCAGCTCTATAAGATCCGCTTGTGCTCTTTAGTTTTTTCCTCAATGACAATGCTTGCTAGGGTTCCGTTGTGCCGCCGCTCTCCAGCACGTCGTGCCGCTAGAGCACGCCTCCTCCTGTCCGCGTATAAAGAAAACGCAGCAAATCGCCAATCTACTCTAATCTCATCGTTGCCATGACGAGAAACCTAGAGAACCAAAGGAGATGCGACTGGAAATCGCCAATCTACTCTAATCGCCAATTTTAGTTTCACAACTTTCTTCGCTCGCCCTCGCTCGATGACTGTACGCAGCCGTGCCGTCGAAAACCGTCGTCGCCCTCACTCGGCTTGACACGTAGTCCGTCGATCGAAACCTAGGTCAATATTGTCGCGCCCCACTGTCGCGATCTGATGCCCATCTGCGTGAGTCGATCTCCTGCTATGAGGCAGCTGAGGGGCTGCGGTAACGAAGACTCCCGGTGTACTCCAGCCTCACCGTCATCCCTGTGGGCGAGGCAACTATTGTTGGTCTGACTCTGCTATTGGTGCAACCTCCGCCTGTAGAGCGTTCCCAGATACCTTCTTCGAGACGGAACACGGACGTGGTGCAGGCATGATTGCCCAACATCCTGATGGATTGATGGTGCTGGCTGCCTTCCACTCCATCAAGAACTCCTCCAGGCGGCCAGAGGAAGTTGAGCCTAGAGTAGTCAAACTCATGATTGCCCACTTTCCTGGGCAGACCATCCTGGAAACTGACTGCTGCGGTCGGTACTGTTATCCATTCGAAAAATCTGGGCATATCGATGCGCTCTGTAAACCTTGATCGTGAAACTCATGTTATCCACTGATATGTCTACCAGTTGCGGACGTATGCGCGGATGTGCAGCAAGGTCTTTATCTCGAACAATAAGATCTCATATGTATTGATTCAGTATCAGCTCTCAGTACTCACGTGCGGAAATTAAAGTATGATTTTCTTCTTGCATTTTGCTTAGATTTATACTCAAAATGATACATGGAATTATGATTCGTTTATTTCCTAGGGTGAGATAGGGATGCAGCATATGGGTTTACAAGCCTGACGTACTGTTGTATGTGCTCCTTCGGTCAACCGATGAGTACAGGTCCTTAACGAGAGAGAGACAGCTGAGACAATTATATTCATGGATTTTAGATGGCCGGTTACTTTTGGGCTAAATAGGTAACGTTGGAACTCTTTTATTTTTGATTTTTTTATTTCAGAGCAATATATCATGTATCTGAGTTATTTGGAGGTTCAAAATCGAACGTAAATTGCGGAAATTCACATAGGGATTCCTGGTTGAACGCAACAACATAATAATACATTCTAAAAAATTACCGACATTTTTAGTATAAATTTCCTTCTACAAAATTCACATCAAGTTTTATGTTTAAAAGGAGTTTAATTCAAAATTAAGTAATTTTTCATCACAAAGATTATTAAAAATTATAGTATCTTTGTGCTATATAGTAAGATTTGGATTGCGCATAATTCGAGTAATTGCATTGAATACCTATTATGATGAAAAGTTGTGTCAGATGGATAGTTGTCGTCGGTGTTAGAGGGAGCGGATGATTGAACCGGCATCTCACCTCCTCCCCACGGATTTATCTGCCACCTATACTCCCTGATCTGAGGGAGGGGAGAAGGACTTATTGGAGTCCGGAGAGGTGGCGATGACAATGGATTGCTCTACTAGCGCCCCGGGTGGCCTAGCGGTAGTGATTGGGCGGCGAGCCTGACTGTAGGTTTTTCCTGTGGCAACGCATGGGTATGTTTCCTAGTCTATACATCTATACATAATAATAAAGGATGGATTGTTTCTTCCGGACCAACACTTTTTTGAACAATTTTACCCCTGTTTTCAAACGTAATTATAACGACTGCCACCGCCTAAGTCAGAGTACCGAGTCATTTTTGTCCTACCGAGTCGTTTTCCCGTGGTGCTCTAGGGAGGCCCATAAGACAGGCCAATCTTGCAGCGACAAAAAGGAGGCCTTGATCAAGTCAGAGTACTGAGTCATTTTCGTCCTATCGAGTCATAAATGACGGATTGTTTCTTTCGGTCCAACACTTCTTTGAACAATTTTACTCATGTTTTCAAACGTAATTATAACGACTGCCACCGCCTAAGTCAGAGTACTGAGTCATTTTCGTCCTACCGAGTCGTTTTCCCATGGTGCTCTAGGGAGGCCCATAAGACAGGCCAATCCTGCAGCGACAAAAAGGAGGCCTTGATGTACTGAGTCATTTTCATCCTACCAAGTCATAAAGAACGGATTGTTTCTTTCGGTCCAACATTTCTTTAAACAATTTTACTTATGTTTTCAAACGTAATTATAACGACTGCCACCGCCTAAGTCAGAGTACCGAGTCATTTTCGTCCTACCGAGTCGTTTTCCGTGGTGCTCTAGGGAGTCCCATAAGACAGGCCAATTCTGCAGCGACAAAAAGGAGGCCTTGATCAAGTCAGAGTACCGAGTCATCCTACCGAGTCGTTTTACCGTGGTGCTCTAGGGAGGCCCATAAGACAGGCCGATCCTGCAGCGACAAAAAAGGAGGCCTTGATTTGTTTCCACCGTCACATGGAATAATTAGCAGAGATTTAGTTCCACCCTGCTACCTTGATCATTGTCACACCGATTTATATACGTTAGCCGGTATTTAGATATCAGCAAGCTATACGTTGAGAAACAGAAAGCTAATTAGACGGAAAGGGACCATCAGCGTATATCGTGGGATCGTGGGCTCATGCTTGTGCACGATGCATGATCAAAATGGAAGGCGCGCATTCACATGTGATAGGCACCGCCCAATTCCATCCAGTCTACATTTCCGGTCGCGAGCGACGCAGACGCTAGCGCTTGCCTTTCACGGTGGCAAGACCCACGGCCCCACGACGGCCGCGCGGCTTCCCCGCTGATGTGGCCCTGCCATCCGAGATCGATCCCGGCCATATCGCACCGTTCCGACATAGACCGGGCCACCCGACTATTGCTGTCCGGCGCGACCTGGTTCCTCGCGCCGACCGAACCCATACCGACCAGTTTTCCCTGGCCCGGACCTCTGACCCCTCTTTCTACTTGCATATGTATAGCTATACGCCATGGTTGTGATAACAGTACAAAGGCTATGAGGATGTGTTCGTGGAGAGGGCTAAATACAAGAGCTATGTTTTTATGTTTCTTAGCTGGGTGCATCTGCCTTAGTATGAGGTATCTACAGACAATGCTTGGTTTTTTCATTACAGTTACTATTTGGGATGCGCCTGTTCTTGCAAGCGAGCATGAAAAGGAGGCAAGTGGATGGGCCACAATCGTAGGGTTTATGTTTTTAAGGCATATATATCTAATGTTATGAAAGTTCACTGCTGTTTCAAATGATTTATGTGCATAAAAGACATGTTTCAAATGTATTCATCTGCTTAACCGTGTGGCACATTATAAAGGTGCTTTTGAAATGTTAAGCAAAGTGCCAGCAGTGTCAGATTTGAATATGCTCATGGATAAAAAACCACTAATAGTGGAGTATTTGGTCAGATGGTTACTAAAGATGAAAATGGTTCAAGCTACGGTAATTGTGCAGATGTAATTTTTTTTCATAATTAGAGGTGTGAGTCTTTTATGGTGTTGAAGTTTATGTTTTTCTCCCGTTGCAACGCACGAGCAATTTTCCTAGTATTTACCTAATAAAGGACGGATTGTTTCTCCCGATCCAACACTTTTTTAGACTTTTTACCCTCCAATTAAATTTTATATTACATCAAATGCCACCTATAAGTGATCGTCCCTCCATATGGGCGTCTTCGCTCATAGCTCTGCGCACCTTTGTCGCATAGCTGCCGTGTCGCAAAAAGAAAACAAGACTTGTACGTACATGAACCGGTTTTTACCTTGAATGATCATGTCTCCACATAACGCACGGTTGACAACCGATCTCTTTCCTTCCTCGCATGCTTCATCGTCCATTGCCCTTCGTCAAACCAAATCAATGTTGGTTTCCATTTGAAACACCAGGATCACCTCCCATGTGAGGTGAACAATCGTATCCATGAGCCAGACGTCACGCCGCATCTGACTACTTCCTCCCACAAATATAGCCTGGGAACGAACGGCCGCCTCCTCTCAAAATATAGTCGAATCAAAACCCTAGCATAGCAGCTGGCTTCGGTGCTGCCAACCGAAGCACGCGGGGTGAATCTCTGATAGTCTTCTATATCTTACAAACTGATCCCCCATACCTCGATCTCTCCCAGGAAGTCCAACTAAATCTCTAGATCAGAAGAATATGGCCAACCCGAGAAGCTAATGGCATAGATCAACCTAGACGTCCCGCCTTGACCACGTTGACCCGCACCTCGACAACCAAGCCAAGATGCAGGCCATCGTCAAGTCCACGCAGTCAACTCCTTCGACTCCCCTCTCCACCGGCAACCTGTAGAAGATATCTAAGGCCATGGACAACTTTAAACGATAATTCCTCAACATGGAGGTCCAAGCTGAGTTCATGGAGGTTGCCATGGCCGAGTTCCTCAACATGGAGGTCCAAGCTGAGTTTATGGAGTGTGCCATCGCCGAGTATAATGTAGGATAGAGGAGTGCTCATGTGCTTTCCGTCTTTTTTTTGGCACGCTTTCCAAAGCAGCCTGACGGCTGGATTAAGGGTGCTAATCACATCTGGTTTGGGTTTGGATCATGCGGGTCAGGATCTGATGTCAGCTCCCTTAATCTCAGCCGTCAGGCTACTTTAGAAAGCGTGCCAAAAAAAAGACAGAAAACACAGGAGCACTCCACTGTAGGATATGTGTGCAGCCGACCACAACGCGAGTCTGCCGCTATGTCTCCATGAGTATGCCGTGTCGCTAACTTCATTGGTCGACTCCACCGCCCATCTCGCCATACCACGGATTTGGCTGAATCCTCGTCGTGAGTCTGCTGCCATCACGTTCGTTATGTCGGCATCCTATCATTGTTTGGCCGAGTTTGTTGGAACTATACATCCGACTAGAGTCCGTTGTTGTCTCGCCGCTCTGTTGAATTCATCGGAAGTGATCAATCCAGCTACCAAACTAGAAATAGGAAATCTACAGACCTTTTGTGGATCTATATGCCTGAACGATTCCATAAACAACATACAAAGAAAAGTCAGCAGCAGGGGATGCCGGTGTCAAGGTCGTCGTGCAGCCAATAACAAAGCAGTTTCTACTAGCGCTCACTTCAGGTCAGATCAATAAATATTGTACTATTGCTTTCAGTATTGGATGCACATTGCCGATGCATAGCTAAAATGTGACCGAAACACCTCTAATGGTTATATTACTGGATATTAAATAGGAAATCTACAGACCTTTTGTGGATCTATATGCCGGACGATTTCATAAACAAAATACAAAGGAAAGTCAGCAGTAGGGGGTGCCGGTGTCAAGGTCGTCGTGCAGCCAATACCAAAGCAGTTTCTACCAGCGCTTACTTCAGGTAAGATCAATAAATATTGTAATATTGCTTTCAGTATTGGATGCACATTGCCGATGCATAGCTAAAATGTGACTGAAACACCTCTATTGGTTATTACTGTATATTAAATAGGAAATCTACAAACCTTTTATGGATCTATATGCCCGAACGATTCCATAAACAAAATAAGAAGAAAAGTCGGCAGCAGGGGATGCCGGTGTCAAGGTCGTCGTGCAACCAATACCAAAGCTGTTTCTACAGCGCTCACTTCAGGTTAGCTCAATAAATATTGTACTATTGCTTTCAGTATTGGGTGCACATTGCCGATGCATAGCTAAAATGTGACCGAAACATCTCTATTGGTTATCACTGGATATTAAATAGGAAATCTACAGACATTTTGTGGATCTATATGCCTGGACGATTCCATAAACAAAATACAAAGAAAAGTCAGCAACAGGGGATGCGGATGTCAAGGTCGTCATGCAGCTAATACCAAAACAGTTTCTATCAGCGCTCATTTCAGGTCAGAGCTCATTTCAGGTCAGATCAATAAATACTGTACTATTGCTTTCAGTATTGGATGCACATTGCCGATGCATAGCTAAAATGTGACCGAAACATCTCTATTGGTTATCACTGGATATTAAATAGGAAATCTACAGACATTTTGTGGATCTATATGCCTGGACGATTCCATAAACAAAATACAAAGAAAAGTCAGCAACAGGGGATGCGGATGTCAAGGTCGTCATGCAGCTAATACCAAAACAGTTTCTATCAGCGCTCATTTCAGGTCAGAGCTCATTTCAGGTCAGATCAATAAATACTGTACTATTGCTTTCAGTATTGGATGCACATTGCCGATGCATAGCTAAAATGTGACCGAAACATCTCTATTGGTTATCACTGGATATTAAATAGGAAATCTACAGACATTTTGTGGATCTATATGCCTGGACGATTCCATAAACAAAATACAAAGAAAAGTCAGCAACAGGGGATGCGGATGTCAAGGTCGTCATGCAGCTAATACCAAAACAGTTTCTATCAGCGCTCATTTCAGGTCAGAGCTCATTTCAGGTCAGATCAATAAATACTGTACTATTGCTTTCAGTATTGGATGCACATTGCCGATGCATAGCTAAAATGTGACCGAAACACCTCTATTGGTTATTACTGGATATAGGTGACTGCCCGTGCGTTGCCACGATACACCAAAGTAATTATATAGGGAAAATACTTATATATCCATGAAAATATTTTCTTTTACTATTCTCATTTAATTATTTTTCTATGTCATACATCTTCACCCCTCAAATCTTAAGAAAATAAGTTGTCATCTTACTCCCTTTTACTTTATGAGTTTTAACTTAAATCAGTTTACACGGTAAATAATCGATAACCTAGAAGCATAAATATCTAGCTCATGTGCATGTTTTTTCATGATTTTTCAAAATTTAAAATACCTTTATTCGCTAATTTCTAGTAACTGGGTACATGAGAACCTATGATCATTCTAGAAATTTCGAAGTGTGGCCATGCAACTCTCTATTCTTTCCCTGCTTTCATTGGAACCTTCGACACTTAGTCTTGCCAAAGGAAACCTGACACATGAAAAAATGAATTATACAAATTGATTTTGGAGGCTGGTAGCAATAGCACAAGAGGGGACTGAATAGCAACGTAAATGGGCGCAACCCAAAGCATAACTAAATTTGCAGATAATGTACAAACTCAACTTGACCAGGAAAAATCATTTGTAATGCAATAATTTGACCTAAGTGTACAATTGTGCATAGCTTTACATTTCGACGGAAAAGAAGAATCTGCCAGTGACTTGTACTTATAGTTACCACTACAATGTTTCCTCTAGAAATATTAACTCTTTGAAAGTAAATGATTTTTATTTTCTCCTTAGCTCCAGTCTGCTCAAAATGACAACTTAACAATATCAAGAATTCAATGAGAACTTGAATATGCTCGAGCGAAGCATAATTACCTTCAGTGTTGTGTTCAATCTGAGCAGCTCACACGCGGAGGTGAGTGCGTTGGAAGAGGAGTGGAGCCCTCTTATGTTCCCCGCTCTATTTCTCAAGCATGTTGTCGTCACTATTTACTCGCTAACCAAGGTACAACAAAGCCACCGGGGCCTCATTATTGGATCCGTGAACAACATTTGAGTTGCGAGCACTGACACTGCGCGCTTTCACATGTACAACCTCTTCTGAAATTACTGCATCATATCGACTCACATTTGAAAAAGATGTCCAGAACAACTATGTGAAAGTCGCAAGCTCACCACTCACTAAGATCTGGTCTAGACATTCTTGTGTGATAGCGATTCATCAATTAAAGAGTTTTCCATAATTCCCTGTTACAAAAAGAGATGATACTGACAAAAGTGAAACATTTGGCATGGTTATATACAAAAAGTACTTCCCCAATCCCGGGATTAACCTACATAATTTTGTGAATGTAAGAATTCGGTTTCATGGTTGTGCACATCATCCGACACGAACTTGCTTCTCCACCACTTGCTGAAACCCTGAGCATGCGAGACAATGTTTGAACATGGCATTTTTTTTGCTGTGCAAATATTTGTACAAATATATCAAGTAAAATAGTCATTGTATAAACTTTACCTCCATTGAACAATTCACGAAACTTCATTGTTGGATTTTCAATGTTAAATACATGCATGGTCTCATTCAAGAAAATAAAAAAAATTGTTATAGGGAGATTTTACGGTGCATTTTACTACACATTTAGTTGGTAGTATATTTTCTGATCGGATGTTCAAAACTAAATGGGCCAGTTTTGGGCCTTTAATTAATTCAGCAATTTTTGGCAAAAATTCACGAGTAATTTTTTTTACTTTGAATCAAATGGCTATATACTGAATCTAGACGTTTAGTGGCTAGATAGATGCGTATCTAGAGTGTCGTTGCATGTGACTCGCCGCGGCACGACGATTCTTCGCGCGGACGAACACCAAAATTTTCCTGGACACCGCATCTCCTACTCCCCATGCACCGTACCAAGAATTTAGCCAGGATAAGCTACCCCTTTTCCTCGTGCTTTAATTGATCAATTCGTGAAACCAGCAGGTCCAGGGTAAGAATTTTGATGTCGTCGTCAAACCAGCAGATCCAAGAGTAGGTATCATGTTGCCCAACTACCCCGATACTTTGCTGTTTCTCAAGCGGCAGTATCATGTTACGAGGGGCGCAAGTACAATACAGATGGCTGATCTGCCTTTCTATCTGAACATTCATAAATTTAAGGTAATTCGAAATGAGTATAATGTCTAAAATATCCCACAGAACGAGATATACTACTCCCTTTGTCTTAAAATAGATGTCAAAAATTTGTCAAAATTTGGATATATCTATTTAGTATATAGGTAAATCTAAATTTAGACAATTTGCGACAACTATTTTGAAACCGAGGGAGTACTAAAATTTGGAGTAGTAAAACAGATCTCATCCGTAGGATCGAGCCAAATTAACAACCCATATCGCCTTGATGTACAGTAACGCAATGAAGTCTTACTAATAATCAAAATACGTGTAACATGTGGCTGGTAAGTAAGTAAAATTCCACACTGTGAGAAGAATAGGAACAAACAAGTTTTGTTTTCGTTGATGGATCAAACAAGTTATAGATGCATCAATCAAATTGTTGAATTTTGGGACAAATTTCAGGACATATTATACGTTACAGATTTTCAAACAAAACAGTTGTTGTCGTGAAGTAGTTGGATTGAAGATGCTATTTATCTGGATCAGATCGGGCAGATCAACTCAAGTACTCCCCGCGAGGAACTTGGTTCGTGCTTTCTCTCATCTAATGCGTCCTCTCCATTTGCGATTCACAAGAGAACAAACCAACCCACGCAACTCTCACACGAAAAGAACAAGGCCGCCGGCGAGAGCAGCTGAAGGAACAGAGGAGCCAACAAAGAACGATTAAGGACCAAGAATAAAATTAAGAAGAGGACGCCCCGGCCAACCTTGCAGCCGAAGCAGATGTCGTCTAGGGATAGGGATCTGGTTGCTGGAGATGTGTTGGCGGCTTAGGTTGACGATCGCGAGGATCCATGGCCTAGCAACTCCGCATTATTGCACCTGTCGTTGATGACAAAGCCCAGGGCTGCTCCTCGGAGTCCGACGGGAGCTTCCCACACAGGTTGCAGGCGTCATACACCCGCCACCGCTCCCCCTCCTTCGCGAGAAGCACGCACGTACGACCCCCTATATCACCACCTGTTTAGATAACCGAATTAGTCTAGTTCGTTAGTTTGTTGAGAATAGATAGGATCGATAATTATATTTTGATTGTTATGTTCGATTTCCAGCGTGCTAGAGTGCTATGGATAGAGGAAAATTAGCGGTCGGGTGGTTGTTAGGGGCTACATGCGCTGGTTGTTGTTAGTTGCTGGAGTTTGGGGATAAGGAAGCGGGTGCCATTTTGTTTGTAATTTGTTTAAGTGTGATACCAGACATTCACCACGCGATTAATAGTAAAGATTTTGTCATATTAAGTTAATTGAAGCATGATACACATTTCTTAGTTTTGATGTGGACCTACGTGCTTAGTGTATTAGTATATGTGCTTAATTGGTACTAATGGGGGAACTGACAATGAGACATGATGTCCTGTTACGGTGATATACATAACACTCATAAGTTGAAGGATGAAGCATTAAATTGTTATAACATAAATTCATATTTTATGATCACGTTCAACATCATCTAACAAGGCACCCGACATGAAAGTCGTAAAAGGGTGTCTTAAATTTGTCAAAATTTAGATGAATTTATACACTAAAATGCGTTAGATTCAGTCAAATTTAGACAAATCTATGACATCTTTTTTAAAGACGAAGGGAGTAACTTTTCTCCCCCGGTGCAACCCACGTGCATTTTTTCTAATTCTATAAATTTCAGAATTGCCCCTAACTATTCCAACTAATGACAAGTTTGCCGTTTTTCAATTAAGATGCATTTATTAATAACTTTTAATCTATAAATTCAGATAATGCAAGTAATATATGTTTTTGAATCAGAAAAATGTGAGGAATCTATTTATGCTATTTATAATATCATTTGAGCAATTTAAAATTTTCGAATTAATAAATGTTAATAAATGTCCATTTCTTAATAACTGCATAACTTTTAATACGTAACTCCGAATTCGACAAATGATATGTCTAAATCAATTAGCTCGACGAGCCTTTTCTAACTATGCATTTCATGTCATAAATTGAAGCATGCATCACATAAATATTAAATATATAGCAATGTTTATAAGAGCAAAACATGACTAAAGACTTAATCAAATGCTTTATTCTTGTACCCCGCACCTCACCCATGTCATGCTATGCTATGCCATATAAATTGTGCAGCATTCCATCATGACATACTTGTTTGCTTGTTGTATATGATTTATATGATTGCGCTACATATTTATTTCGACCCTTGTGTGTTTGGTTTTTATCCAGATAGACGCCGAGCAAGGAGAATATCAGGAGCCTCAGGAGTATTATCCGGACCCATCTTATTCTGCAACTGAACTTCCAGGCAAGCATTTCCCCCATGCTTGCACTACATATAACACCTATTGCATCTATCTTATTCTTGCATGATAATCGTGTCACGAATAAAATTGAATCCCAAGTATTGCATAGCCATTACTTTTAAACCCCACTGAAGCTTGTTCCTCAATCCTATGAGCCATAACTACAAGAGTTAATTGATCCGTGCGAGTCGTAGAATTGTATGTGTAGGGTTTGTGAGCTTCTTTGAATAATGAGGTACCTAAACAACTGAATTGATTAGTAATAGGATAACTAATGAAAGAGCCATCGGTGGGCATTATCTGCTATTTGGTTCTTTAAGCTCACTTGTGTCCCATAGGACTCCGAGTACTTGATATCTGTTCCTTGACTATCGCACTATCCGCATGTAATGAATCCACTTAGCCAGAGCTTGAGTCATTGCTTATTTCTTGGAGCCACAAAGTAGTTTGGGACGTTATTACTATCCTGTACTTATGCCATGGTTTACTGTTTTATTCATAATTGTTGCTTGAGGAGCGTTACTAGTGTACTATTTTGTAAGCCCGCACCACGTTTTCGCGGTATCGACAAGCCTAGACACACTTTCGGGTTTCCAATCGTTTACAACCGTCGTCGGAAACCCCTTGGTCCGCCTCAGAGCCCAACCGACTTCGTAGCGGGTAGCTTAGTGGGGTGGCCCCCTAAAATATTTTATGAATCTTGTGATTGCTTTGTCGTGATGCCTCGTTGGGTTTTCATTTGTTTTTTTCGAGATTGATCGTGCGTGTGTTGCTATTTGTGCACCCATATAGGGTAAATCTTTATGATAGCTGTGTCCAGGGTTATGGACGATTTGGAGCATAGTTTCTCGATCATAGACAAGCATAACTAAAGTATCGCTTTTAAATTGACTAACACTTGACTAGTAATAGTGCAACACTCATGGCATAATTAATAAAATTGCTAACGGATGGGTTGTTATTCCGCCTTCTCTCACGGGAACGGGGAGGTGGGCGAGCGATGTTTATTTATGTTGATATATATCTATTGGGTAATTAACTATTGTTTATTTATGAGTGTCTGTCTATCTTTGGTTAGACGAATGTTGTAGCGAGTCTTTATATAATTGTTAGGATTTATTTTCGTTGCAATTGCATCACCCTCAGGTTTGTCCTTTTAGAGGCATAAAGACTTGCTGAGTCCCTTAGGACTTTTTTTTAGCATTTTTCCGGGCTGAAATCGAAGAAAACAATAAAAATGGACTAAATAGCTAAACGGGCCTTTTCCGGCCCCCACGGGTCAAATGTGCCACGGCCAGCCCGCCAGGCGTCGGTGCCGGGCCAGGCCCGTGAAAGCGGGGTCGGGCCTCTGCCGGGCCGGCGCGTTGGCAGGTTTAAGTTGTTTGCAAAGGACGCCTGTCACGGACGCGGCTTGCCCGTGCCCGCTCAGTGCGACCATCCGTGCGACCCGACGTGTGAAGTTCATCGGGTGGCTCTCCCCGCCGAACCCCAGCTCCTTCCCGTTTAAAAAACGTATAGATGAGAGCCATGTTCGTATCCTCTGCCATGTACAGCCCCCTTCTGTATTCTTCCACACTTCTTTCTGAACTCGACCCGAAGAGGAACTGAAGGAGAGGAAGGTGAGCCATCCGAAGAGACCGATGGCTCCCGTTCCTCCGGCCTCCAGCCTCTTCCCGTCGACGAATCACGCTGTTTTGCCACCTCAGCGACACAACTGTGGAGCCTCGACCTTGACCGCACACTATTCCTCCACTGCCTCGGGGGCAGAGCCGTGAAGCCTCGACCTGGACGAGCTCGGCCGCGCCACTTTTCCTCTGCCACCGGCCCGTTCCCAGGAACCCCACCCTCTTCCGAATCAGGCTAGCAGCGGCCTAGCTGGTCTCGCCAGAATGCAGGGCGTGTAGCGGGAGAAGGGGCCGAGCGGGGCTAGCGCTAGTCACACTCCCCGCGACGGCGAGGAGCGGAGGAGGTGGACGAGTTGCCGCGAGGCCGTGGCAGCCAGGTCCCCGGCCGAGTAGAGCAGAGAAGATGGAGCAGCTAGGTTTGTGGACCTCGTCGCTTACCTTGTGCAGATGCAAGCTCCAGGACAACTAGAGGTAAGCAGCTTTTGCATTCTTTTGATTTGATCTGTTCTGTTGTAATTGAAACGGAATTTTTCTTAAACATTGATTCTTATTACCTAGTTACAACTTATAAATTAATAATTCCCCATACCAATACTAATACTACACAGTTGCATAAAACAGATGAAATTGCAAAGGAGGGGATGGCAGGATCGGAAGAATTCCCACAATTGGTTCAACAAGAAGAAATTGCAAACTTCAACTATGATTCATCACGAAGAGTTTGGTTAGATCTCTTACTGTTCGTGCTTGAGATTTGTCTCAATAGTCATGCCCATGATTACTTGAAGAATCCACCGGGGACTAGTGCTGAACGGCTGATTGCTGCATTGTTCAATTGGAGCATGTGTATGCAGAACTATTCAATTCGCATGTGTTGATTACTGCGCCTCAACTCTCCCGTCAGTATTTGCGTTAGCGGGAGATTAGATTTTGGCGCGCAGCTCTATATTCTGTAGAGGTGTTCCCGCTTGATTTTATTCTTTGTCTCGTATTTTACTTTTAATGGTGTGCTTGTTGAAAGGACATTTATTGTCATAGTCACTTTTGGTGTTCATTAACAACAAGTAGATTATTTTACAGTTGTCTATTGTCTACAGGTTGGTGTAATGCAAAGTGAAAAGGACCCTTGGTCTTCGGAACTTACACTGAAATATTTACATGTCCCTAAGTTTTCCAGACCAGAGTCTCCAGTCTAGCTGGACCAGAGTCTTCGGTGTGGGTCGGAGTCTTCCCTAGAATCTCCGGGTGGGGCTCCAGGTTTCTGCCTATGTCAGACTGTGTGCCGGTCCAGAGCAAGGTCCGAAGACTGACCGGAGTCTCCGTTCCCAAACCTTAGACCAGAGTCTCCGGTGGGGTTCGTCCGGAGTCTCCGGTTCACTTGGCTCCCACAAGGGCTGGGTCATTCTGCCTGCTGGTCCAGAGGCTGGTCCAGAGGTGGACCGGTATCTCCGGTCTGACCAGAGTCTTCGGTGTGGTTAGGCTGGAGTCTCCGGTCCACTTGGCTCGCACAAGGGCTGGGTCATTCTGCCTGCTGGTCCGGAGGCTGGTCCGGAGATGGGCCGGAATCTCCGGTCTGGACCGGAGTCTACGGTGTGCAGACCGGAGTCTCCGGTCTAACTTTTCTCCAACGGTCAGAAAACGGTTCAGTGAAGTGAATGGCTATAAATAGAGGACCTTATCCCCTTCCTCCAGCTGCTCGTCCACCTCAAGAACACCATGCCCATTTGAGCCACCAAATCAACAAGATCTCTTCATCCAACCATCCAAAGTCATTGATCTTTGGAGAATCAAAGGAGGAGGCCTTGATATACAGCTTCACCAAGAGAGATCTTCATTTCCCCCTCATTCACTTGAGGCCCCCATGCTCTAGTGTTTCTTTGGAAACCCTAGCTTTTGATTTGGTTCTTACTAGCTTGTCTTTGATTGTTTGACAGCTAGCTTGTATTTGGGAGCCTCCAATTAAGTTGTGGATGTGTGCCCCGAACTCGTTATAAAGGTGCCGGCTTCCACCTCGAAGGTTGCCATATAGTAGAAGAGGTGAATCGAACCCGGAGGGGTGAGGTTCATCGGAGAACAAGGGAGGCCTCTCGTGGCGTTGGTGGTTTGAAACCATCCCCTCTCCAAACGTAGATGTACTTCCCCTCAAAAGGAAGGAACTACGAGAAACAAATCCTTGTGTCTCCGTGTGCTCCATTTTGGTTACTTCTACCCTTTACCGCACCTTACTTATCTAGTTCTTGCGTAGTATATGTGCTAGGTTGACATATAGGTAAATTCGCCATAGTTGCATAATCTAGAGAATTTACCTTTTGTGTCAAACCCTAAATTGAAAAGGAGTAAAGTTTGAAGTAGCACCTATTCACCCCCCCCCCCTCTAGGTGCCCATACGATCCTTTCAATTGGTATTAGAGCCTCGGCTCTTTATTCGAGCTTAACTGCCTAAGAGATTATGGGCAACACAGATGAGGGAGAAAGTGAGGCTAGCCATTCGGTGACCATGGTAGATCTCAAGAATTTGGAAACAAGATTGAGCTCTACCTTGGGCAACGAAATCCAACAGTTGCGCCAACTCATTGAGCAACTTGTTAGGGATAAGCAAACCTCACCTCCTCCCTCTCAAGAGGAAACACCACCTAACCCAAAGGCAAATGCTCCGGCTAAGCCTTTGGAGGAAGTGGCGGGGGATGAACATAATTCCACTGACTCCACCACCAAAAAGGGTGATTGGAAGGAAGAGCACCATGCGGTTCCCGGATGGTACTCTCCCGACCCTCCTGTCCCTCACCCACATATAAATAATAGGGGTGACCCACCTAAGTTAGCTGCACATACTTTTGCTCAATGGCAAGTTTTAATGAAATCTCATGTGCACGGCTCTTGCATTGATTTGTGGAATATTATTGAAGAAGGACTCAAAATTTCGGATCCAACCAACTTGACTAGAAGAGAAGTGGTCAATAGCCAACTCAATGCGACTGCCTTGCACATGATCCAACTTGGAGTGGGGCCAAAGGATTTTCCCCACATTGAGCACTACAATACCGCCAAGGAAGCCTGGGATGCTCTCATTGACTTGTTTTTTGGCAATGAGAGTATGAGAAGAAATATATGTGATGCCTTAAGCAATGAGGCCGAAGGTTTCTTCATGAAGGATGGTGAGGATCATGAAGACATGTATCAAAGACTCAAATCCACATCCACCGCCTTCAAGAATGTTGGTGCCTCTCACAGTGATGATGCTTGGATCAAGAGGAAGTATGTGAGTGCTCTCATGCCATTCGAGCCTACTGACTTGAAGAGTTGATGGCCCAAAATATATCGAGCTCGTTGGGGAACCCCAAGAGGAAGGTATGATGAGCATAGCAGCAAGTTTTCCCTCAGTTATGAAACCAAGGTTATCAATCCAATAGGAGCAAGGAAACACCTCCAAGGTGTTGCTAGCTGAGCTTTGGCAGAGCGCACTACCGATGCTAGCAGCAACATGGAAACCTGCACAACACAACCACAGAACTTTGCCCCCAACTTACAGTGAGGTTGTCAATCTCACCGGTCTTGCTGAAAACAAAGGATTAAACAAATTGTGTGGAAGAAAGTAATAGTTTGCAGAAAGTAAATAGAAAGCAATAAATAGTTGTAGATTGATGATAAAAGAAAGGACCGGGGTCCATAGTTCACTAGTGGTGGCTCTCCTTAAGATAGATGACACGTTGGGTGAACAAATTACAGCGGGGCAATTGACAAACATCGAGAAAGCAATTATGCATATACTACTCATCTTGACTCCTTTGAGATTCGATTGGGCATTACAACATTATACATAGACCATAATCCAACTGCATCTATGACTAATAATCCACCTTCAGGTTATCATCCGAACCCCCTCCAGTATTAAGTTGCAAGCAACAGAAAATTGCATTACGCATTGCGTGTAATGTAAACAATACGATTGTTCTATGAACAAAGGATTGTTGTTTTCTCCCTAGTAGCAACAACACATCTGGTACCTTAGAGATTTCTGTCACTTTCCTAGATTACTAGAGGCATGAACCCACTATCGAGCATAAATACTAACTCTTGGAGTTGCTAGCATCTACTTGGCCAAGATAGCTACTAACAACGGAAAGCATGCAAGATCACAAATAACAAAGACATGATAGAATCAATAATCAATCTGAAATAGCATCTCAATATCCATCGGATCCCCACAAACACAACATGTAGAATTACAAATAGATGATCTTGATCATGAACGGAGCTCGCAAGATCTAAATATGATATCACAAAGGAGAAGAACCATCCATCTAGCTACTACATGGACCCGTAGTCCAAGGATGAACTACCACGCATCACACCAAAGGCTTGCATGGTGACGAAGAAGGCCTCCAGGGTGAATTCCCCTCTCTGGCAGGGTGCCGGGAAGACCTTCAGATCCCTCCTGATCTAGGGATGGAGATGACGGCAGCTATAGACTCTTTCATGGAATTTTGATCGGGTACTTAGGGTTTCGGTATCGGAGGCATCTTATAGGCGAAAGGGGAGGCCGAGGGGGTGCCTGAGGTGGCTAGACCACCCCCTGGCCGGGCCAGGCTGGGCCGCGCGGCCAGGTGGTGTGGCACCCCCCTGGCCCCTCTCCGTCTTGTATTCTGGCTCCTTGTGTCCCTCGGTGAAAAACTGACTTTGCCTTTTTCCCGTCCAATTCCGAAAATATTCATTTTATGACTTTGGCTTTCGCCGCCTTCTTCGCACGTTGGAGCTCCTCCGAATACTTGGCAACAGTATTTATCAAGAAATGGCCATATTTGGCACAAGCAGTCGCAAAGGGAGCGAAGAGTACCTGCTGACCATCAGCGCCAACAGGCATCGCCTTCGACACCGCAGAGGGATCTATCTTGACTCCGTGGGCTTGCACCATGGAGAGTGACATCGTCGCACCAGCCGCCCGGAGGGAGTTCTTGTAGGTAGCAGGCACACCCCCGGCGAGTGATTCCACCAGCTTGTCCATATTATCGACCAGCTCCGCCTTCGGCATCAACTCCTCTCGGATGCGACTAAGGGCAACCTTGGCCTTGGACAATGTATCCTGGATGGCGATGCTTCGGTCCTCGACCGCAGATACCGCGCCAGCCAGAGCATCATCACGACGAAGGGCCTGCGGGTCAAAACTCAAGTCACCAGCATCTACACCGAAAATACACACATGGATCAAACTTCTGGTGCCACCGGCAAAAACTCTAGATCCAGAGAGGAACATCAATAAAATATCTACCAGTAAAAGGTACCTGAGAGGGCCTTGGCGACTGAGAACAGTTGCTCTTTGAACAACTTTTCCCTAGCCACAAAGGAGGCGCCCAGATCCTCTGTGCGCTTCTGGGCATCATCACGAGCTGCGATTGCCTCGTCGCGCCCCTTCACAGCTGCGGCTAATATCTTCTCCAACGTGGCGACGTTGCGTAGTAAAGCGTTATGCTCAGCTACATGGCAGTCAATAATTGGCTATCAGTCAATTATACCAAAACAAGAGAGAAGACGAAAATAATAAGTGTAGAAGCACTCACTTTCGACCACGCGGTGACGCGTCTCTAGCATTGCATGCTGGCGACCCATCACCATCACCTGCTCCGCCACTTGCGCAGCCTCCTTTACAAGGAGTTGTCACACAAAACAAGGAGTCAGAAGAAGGCAACAGAAGGCGTTGACTGCCACATTAAAAAAGAAGGAAAGATATACTTACATGGTCCTCTAGCGACTCCGAAGAAGTCTGCTGAACCGTCATCCGAGCAACTATTCGATGCTCCCCTACGTGAGGAGAGCTCGAAGAATTGTGCCCGGAGTGGGCCGCCGCTGGAGGAGAAGGAGCACGCTCGACCTCTACCTTGGCCCTCGAGGTTGCGACTCCAGATTCCTTCACAAACTCGACGTCGCCAGAAGATGACGACGCCTCTTGGCTACAAGACCAAATTCACATTGAGAAAAGGAAAACTCCAGGGCAAAAGCCAACAAGAAGAAAACAGAAAAGAATTAGTGAACTCGCAAATTTACCAGTCAAAATTGTCAAGATTAAACGTGGCCTCCACCGACTCTGACGAAGACTCCTTCGGCAATCGCATCTTCTTGCGAGAAGATGGTGCCACAGCCCTCACAGGAACAGCGGGAATTGGTGACTCCGCGCCAGCAGCTGTGCCTTCTGGGATCGAAGGATTCGACGCATCGGAATCCTCGCTGCGCGAACGCTTGCGAGTATCCGGGCTCTCGGACTCGGGGGCTTCCTCTTCCACATCAGAAGGGACAGTCGACTCATACTCGTCCTCTTCCAAAGCTTCGCGAGGAATAATACCCTCAGGGAGAGGAGGCATACAAGGCGACACCGCCCAATCCTGCATACAGACAGTGAAGATCAGCAAACAGAACAGGTAAGCAACAGAAAAAGCAATCGCGAAAATAAGCTACTGTGTAGCACAACTGTACCTCAGGAGGAAGATTCGAAGCATCGAAAGGAGGAATGACTGGCTCGTTCGGAAGCACATCCTTGAAGGTGTACTTCGTGACCAGTCGCACCCTCTTATCTACCTCACTCGCAGACATGCCATCGGCAGACACGCGAGTGCCATCATCAGCGCCACCCCATTGAAACATGGGATGGACCCTGGCCTGGAGAGGCTGGACGCGATGACGCAGCCAAGTCCTGACAAGAGCGCAGCCTCCCTCTTCTGCGCCTATGCGACTCTCGAGGTCGCAGACGCGTTGATATAGCACGTCTGTCTCCGCGAGTTCGGAGGGCATAATCACGTTCTTCCAAGAACGCATCTTCTTGCAGGGAGTCGCGGGATCGAAAGGCGCGAGTCCAAAGTGCTCGCCCTTTGGCCTTCTGGTCGAGAACATAGACCCATTTGTCCCTCCATCCCTGGACGGACTTGGCGAGCTTGATGTCGAAGTAGGTGGCGGACAGGTCGACATGGATTCCACAACCACCTACGTCGTAAACTAGAGAGCCAGATGCGGACTAACGCTTCAGTTTAAATAAGCGTTTGAAAAGGCCAAAGTGCGGCTCGATTCCGAGCGAGCACTCGCAAAGAGTGATGAAACAGGTGATGTGGAGAATCGAGTTTGGGGACAGCTGATGGAGCTGGAGCCCGTAGAAACAAAGGAGACCCCTAAGAAAGAGGTGGAGAGGCAAAGAAAGGCCGCGAATGACGAATGCAAAAAAACATCACTCGAAAACCGGCGGGAGGCATAGGAATGGTCTCACCGCTGGGGACGCGCGCATCGGTGACTTCTGCAGAAATAACTTCGTCTTGACGAAGAAGACGGAGATCCGACGCCTTGATGATAGAAGGGTGCCATGTGCCATTGGTCACGCGGGTGCCTGCGACCTTCTTTTTCCCGCCGGCGGCGGCACTGGTGCCCGCAGCAGCGGGGCCACCCTTCTTCTTTGTCGCGGCGACGATGGCCGCGGATTCAACGGCAGCGCCTCCTTTTCTTCTTTCCCATTGCGCGGCGGCGATGAGAGCGTAGAAAATAACTTGGAAATGAGCGGAGGTGGTCCAGAATTGAGGAGGAGATGAGCGCAGGGAAAAGCAGATGAGCAGCAGCAATGGCGATAGCAGCGAGGAAGAAAAGAGTGCAGATGGAAAATTACCGCCGTAGCGCCGCTACTTAACCCCTAGGAGATGCAATCCAACGGCTCACAAAAACCCTACTGGACACGTGGCACGCATCGCGCTCGACACGTGGAGAAGAGGAAGCGCGAACCGTCCCTCCACTTCTCCCATTACGCGCGAAAATCGAGGAGGCACAGTTAATAATAAGATTACGCACGCCCAGTCAAATCAAAGTCAGAAAGTAGGACCCACCGCTCGTCACGTCCCGTCAAAATCGTTCACGCGGGCAACTAAGGTCATGCAAGCGTCAGCACTGACGTCATCAAATGCTACTTTAGTCCTTGCTAGAGTTTTCGACTCCACAAGAACTCGGAGGCTACTCCCATAGGGAGCGCTGGCCGCGCACCCTACGATTTTTCTTTTCTTATTGCAGGAATGTAGGCAATCACAATCAAACCCAACCACTCGAAACACGGTTCGACTATGGACATGGGTTACTCCCATAGGGAGCGCCGGAAACAATTTTGACTGAAACAAGCAAGCAAAAGACGACAGCAGTCGCAAACGTGTTTTAGTCCCTGCCTGAGTCTTCGACTGAAACAAACAAGCAAAGACGACAGCAGTCGCAAAAATTCTTTAGTCCCTGCCTGAGTCTTCGACTCAACCAGGCACTCGGGGGCTACTCCCATAGGGAGCGCTGGCCGCGCACCCTATGATTATTTGCACAAAAGCTGTGTGTTGATGACATCTGCACTCGCAGATCATGGAGACACCGCCTCATAATTTTCCCTACAAAGAGATTACGTCTCCTGGGTCGCCCGAATCGTCTCCGCGATGATAAAATTCGGATGGCGTGCTTACAGCGTGAAGGTAAGACCTGAATAAGGCCTGGCAAGCATTTAACTGCGCACTACCAGAAATATATCCGTGCCTGCAGGCATGATGAACATGCCTTGATGGACGCGTCGAGTGCTCACACCCATATAACTGGAATTCGACTCCTGTAAGACCTCCGTGGCCTGAGTCGAATTACGCCAGCACTTTTCCAGATTCGAGTCTGGGGACTCGAGTTTGAGTAGATTGCGTTGTTTCACCCTAAGGTGGTTAACTGATACCAATACTTCGGCTATATCAGGCACGTATATCAACAATCCCTATGACATAAATAAAAGCAGTCGAAAATGTACCCATTCAGGCACTCGAAGACTTCAAAAAGTCCCCAGTCGAATCTGCGATTCCACTGGACACTCGGGGGCTACTAACATGGGTATACCCTACAGGTACTCGAGCTTGGTATATACGGTCCAAATACGTATAGGCCCACGGTGTCGCCAAGGCCCAGATGGAAGGACTCTAGTAACCTGCGGACTCTCGATTGCTTAAAGATCAAGAAAGAGCTAAAGATAGAAAGTTTGAAGGGGAAAACCCTAACTTGTAACCGACTCGACCTGCTACCCGAGACCTAGCCTATCTATATAAAGGCTAGGAGGGGGCGGCGAGGAGGACACACGCAACCCTAGTTTCCACAACCCTCGCCAGATTGCATCTGCGCACCATTGTAACTTTTGACTCCTTCGATAATTCCACGAGCAGACAAGCAGGAGTAGGGACCTCTACGAGGCCTGAACCTGGGTAAATCCTTTGTCCCCTGTGTGCTTGTTTGCTAGCCGATAGATGTCTCCAGCACTCCCTCCTTCTCCAAAAACCAAGTCCATAACAATGGGCATTGATGAGTTAAACCCTCGTCAAGCAGAAAACAAGCAGCTGGCACTGTGGCTCTTGTTAATAGGTTAGTCCAAGAAAGTATATATAAAGTACTCCAAAGTGTGGAAAAAACATAAGAAAGTAGATAAAACCAAGCATGGAACATCAAAAATTATGGATACGTTTGCAACGTATCGACATCCCCAAGCTTAACTCCTGCTCGTCCTCGAGTAGGTAAGTGATAAAAAGAAAGAATAATTTTTGAGGTGACATGCACCATCATAAACTTGATCAAAGTATTTGTAAAACATTGATAGCTGGGATCATAGTACTTCAATCATAACATGAAATATAAAGCTCTAACAATAAGACAAAGAAACTATCGTTGCAACATGAAAAGGCACAAACAAAAGATTCATGAATAACAATGCTTTGCAAGACGTTTGTTTGTTTCACATAAAGAAAACATAGCATAGTGGCATTCAGCTTGCCCATCATAGAGTAGCAAATAGATGCATAGGACACCTTCAAAGTTCATAAGAGTGACTAGATACAATAGTTTAAGAACAAGCAATATCAAAGTTATGCATCAATCAACAAGTCTTGAGACAATGCACATAGAACTAAGAATGGCCACTATGCTCTAAAAATAGGTGCATAAAGATAGAAGGTGGAGACTCAACATAAAAGTAAAAGAAAGGCCTTCATAGAAGGAAGTAGAGATTCAAGTTTCATAAAGAGCTTCCAAAAATTATGGTACTTATTAGCTTTCAGCTCTCATTGCCCCTATCATAAGCATCTTTAGGTGATTAAGGTTAAAGTGTCACAACTAAGAGGATATGCTTGACAAGTTATAAGCCGAAATCTCATGCCCCTTACTTACAAAGACCGAACCTTATGCTACTCAACTTTAGTCACAAGTAAGCTCTTGTCATTGTAAGTACATATGTATCATAGAGAACCGCCAACAGGGTACCCCTTGCACATGATACAGGAGCTATCCCATAATCAAAATGACAAGGCAAGCAGACAATGAGCATCTCAGCGATCTTTTTATTTGCTATTTGCATAGGTTTTTATTGAGGATGCTTCATAGAGTGCTCATTATGGTTATGATGCAAGTTTCCACCATGATTAGGCATGGCTTAGGCTAGCGGCCCAGGCGTTTCTCTAACACAAATACAAACTCCATGATCTTACAAGTTCCCCTTTTATTTCACACCGTCAGGATCAATAAGCAAAAGAACATGATATCAACGGGGTACAAAGTACAAGTGCAATGTTGAAAGCGTTCCCCATGATACATGGTTCTGCTAACTTCAACTTATGAAGTGCAAGCATATACGCAACAAAGATGGACGCAATGGTTCAAGTTTATTAAATGCAAGAAAGTAAAGTGTGCCATCAAGTTCGTGAGAGCTTTAATCACTAGTTTTCTCATAACAAGTTTAATTCGGAAGGTAGATAAAAACATGAATATACTTTGAATAACAAATGCTAATAGGTAGGTATGGTGGACTCTTTGGAATAACTTGGTTCTGGGAGTTGGATGCATGAGTGGAACTCATACTTGGTTATGGAGGCTAGCAAAAGACTGGGAGGGACCAACTAAGAGAGCAATAATGGTCATAATCATGCAGAGCGACAAAACATCATTAATCAAAGCATAAAGTGATACTCCCTCCATCCCAAAATGTAAGGCGCCTAAGCTTTAGAAAAAAGTCAACACATTCTAAGTTTGACCAAATTTATATGTAAAAATATAAACATCCACAATATCAAATCAATATCAATAGATTCACCATAAAGTAGAGCTTCCCAATATGTCCACTCAATATTGTACATATTTGTATTTTTTTGTATAAACTTGGTCAAACTTAGAGGATGTTGACTTTTGACTAAAACTTAGGCGCCCTACATTTTGGGATGGAGGGAGTACTACAAGTCGAAAACTAAAGGATCATAAAGGCTTATGGTGACTTGGAATAATCATAACATGGTGTGAGCATGTGCCAAGTCAACCCAAATAAAGCATCAAAGGAGAATACCACAATACTATGCTTTAATATGCTAAAACAACGCATGATTCTTCAAAGGCACATTAAGCAATCTCAATTGTCTATGACATGTCATGCTATAGAAAGGATCACTAAGCATAAAGCCAAAACAATATCAAGCATGGCATGACAAAGCATAGGCCACAGTCAAAAACAAGCTCCTTTTACCACTTAAGCATGAACTTTTCCTACTCTTTTCCAATCAATACCAAACTATTTGAAAACCAATGCATGAAAGAGGGGGTCCAACCAATTTATTCAGCAAACTAAGAAAACCAAGCAAACGAAAACCAAAAAAAAAACAAAGACGATCCAAGAACAACACAACTATGCATGAAACAATAAAAATGAGGTGTTTGGAAGAAACCTGGGATTTTTATTGATGAGAAAGGGGATGCCTTGGGCATCCCTAAGCTTTGACGCTTGTACTTCTTGGATATTTCTTGGGGTGACACGCGTTGCATCCCCAAGATTGAGCTTTAGTCCATTCGTCATCTCATTACATCATTCTCTCCATACACCTGAAATTTTTCCTTCATACAAAACTTCACACAATTTTTATTAGCAACAGTAGTGCACTGAAGATAATAAGGCTTTAGATTCAGTTTCAACACCAATAAAACTTCCATTAAAACACAAGCTACTGAAGCACTTCCCTCAAAAATCTCAATACCCCAAAAGAACTCAAAAAGGAACCAACAAGAAGCAAATGCAAATAATGGCAGAAATCTGTCAAAACAGACCAGCAGGTAAAAACCAATTTTTTCGAAGACCTTCTGTTGCTCAAATCAAAAAAGTGTTGAACTAACGAAAGTTATATAACAACCTGGGGCAGAAGCACAAAAATTCATGCCTCAAAACGACGTACAGAGATTTTACACGAATTTTTATGGTGAAGCACATAAATCTGTTTCGGGACAGCAAATTTCCCAATCATTACTTCTCTCTCATTAGAGGTTACTCTTGGCACAAAAAGAAAATAAAAAGGATAAGAAGCGGTTATTAAAGAGGTAATAACTTCCAAGACTCATCTAAAACTTTTGGGTTATCTCCCAATAAGTTCTTTCTCTATAGCCATTAAGATGGGCATGATAATTTCAATGATGCTCACATAAGAAATATGAATTGAAGCAAAAGAGAGCATCAAGGAGAAAATGTGATACACATTTAAGTCTAACCCACTTACTATGCATAGGAATCTCGTATGAAAATAAATCAGAGAAGCACATAGTAACAAGAATGGGTAGATAAAACAAGAGCAACTTCAAAACTTTCAGCACATAGAGAGGTGTTTCAGTATCATGAAAACTTCTACAACCATATTTTCCTCTCTCATAATAATTTTCAGTAGCCTCATGAATAAACTCAACAATATAACTATCACATAAAGTATGCTTTTCATGATCTACAAACACATAATTTTTATCAAGCTCAAAAATAGTGGGATTAAAACCTTCAAACCCACTTTTAACAATTCTATAACAAGATGACCGATCATTCAATATAGGACCATTGTCTAGAGCTTTATCACAAACATTTTCTAAGCAAAACTCCTTAGCACAAAGAATTTCGAAGTTAGGCACAAATAAAGGATTATCACAGATAACATGAGCATAACATCCATCCTCCTTTGGTAAGCATGGGGGGGTGATACATTGCAAATGTATCTATAATTTTTGGTGTACCATGCTTGGTTTTATCTACTTTCTTATGTTTTGTTCCAACTTTGGAGTACTTTTCATATGATTTCTTGGACTAACCTATTAACAATATGCCACAGTGCCAGTTGCCTTTTTTCTGCTGTTTTTGGTTCCAGGAAAGTCAAAAAATCAATATTCTTGGAATTGGATGGGACAAAAGCCAAAGTTATTATTTTACCGGAAGACTCACGGAGCCAGAAGACGAGACGGAGAGGGGCCAAGGGCTGGCCACACCACCTGGTGGCGCGGGCTAGGCCAGGCCACGCCAGGGGGTGGTGTGGGCCCCTCCGGCACCCCCTTGGTCTCCCCTCTCGCCTATAAGAGCCTCCCGATGCAAAACCCTAAATCGTCAATCAAAAATCCATGAAAAGTTCTGCAGCACCGCCGCCACCGAAGGGGAGATTCGGGGGACAGAAAGTCTCTATTACGGCACCCTGTCGGGATGAGGAAGTGCCCCCGGAGCCATCTCCATCGATCTCCACCGCCATCTCCATCGCCGTTGCTGATTCCCATGATGAGAAGGGAGTAGTTCTCTCTCGAGGCTAAGGGTTCTACCGGTAGCTATGTGTTCATCTCTCTCTCTATGCATGATCTTATTGAGATCATGAGCTTGTAATCTATAGATCTACCTTGCTACTCAATTGCTTTAATAGATCTCTGCTCTCCCCATGTGTGTGAAAGTGACAGCGTGCACACCATGGTGGCACTTAGGCTAGACATTACAAATACTTGTTATGAGTTATATTTGGAGTTGGATGTCTTTATGAAATTGTGGTGTTTGTTGGAACCATCTAGTGCTCAAGGTGACAGTGTTGGGTTATCTAGATGGGAAAGATGAAGTTTGAGGTGTGCTGTTATAGCCCTACCATCGATTAGAGTGTCCAACCGGAGAGTAGTTAAGAGTAGTATCATAAAGAGAAGATATTTATATGAGAGTGTTCACTAGTGAAAGTATGATCCCTAGGCCTTGTTTCTAAGCATTGAAACACCGTTTGCAATTAGATATGTATCATGTTTGCTTGCTTCCATCTTTATTTCAGTTTTACTTTAGTATTTTCCATGCCTTCAAGCTATTTTTATCACTATTACCACTTATAATTATCTATACCACTTGTATTTCACTATATCTTCGCCAAACTAGTGCACCTATACACCTGACAAGTGTATTGGGTGTGTTGGGGACACAAGAGACTTCTTGTATCTTGATTGCAGGGTTGCTTGAGAGGGGATACCTTTGACCACTTCCTCCCTGAGTTCGATAAACCTTGGGTGATCCACTTAAGGGAAAACTTGCTACTGTTCTACAAACCTCTCCACTTGGAGGCCCAACAACTGTCTACAAGAATAGAAGTGCATAGACATCAGTGGGTAATCAAATAATGTAAGGGATAAAGAGTTACTCTCATTAGAAGGTAGGCATGGGTAGCTAATCCATTCTTCCTACTTGTGTTCATCACTCTCCTCCTCTTTTTCATCTAATGAGCTTCCCGTTTCAGCAATTTCTTCTTCCATAAGCTCCTGCAAGGCATTAGTCTCTTCCGTTTGTGGAAAGCATCTATTAATATATTCAAGAATGTAGCCATTTTCTTCCTTGTAATTATCAAAGCAAAATTTAAGTATATCATAAACCTCATATTTATAAGGTGAATCATCAATATTTTCAAGAAAACTAGCAAGTTCAAATGCACCCTTCCAAGCAATAAATTCTTTAATTTGTTCCACATCATAAAACTCATAATTTCCTTTAACATAAGAAGGTATGGTAACATTATCATTATACTCACATTGAAAAGGGAGGTGTTTATACCTCCTACAGCAACAAGATTTATCAATGCAATAAGTAACATTATAAGTAGAGTACACATTTCTAGCAATGGTATTCAATTTATCAATTTGTTCCCATATGAGTTTCCCTTTTTGTGACAAGCGGTGTTCCTTCTAATAATATTTTTGTTCTTCCGTGAACCCACCTTGCCAATTAGATTCAGTTTCAAAGAAACCAACCATTGATAGAAAGCATGATAAAGCAAGACAATAATAGACCAACGAAAATAACAACTATAGTAGGAACTAATTTTTTTATATTTTCGATAAAAAGAACAAGCAAACAAAGCAAAAATAAACTAAGAAAAACAAAAAAACAAAGTAAAGAGATTGGTTGTGAGGGCCTCCCCTTGTGAAGATGTCCTTGACTCCCCGGCAACGGCGCCAGAAAAATAGCTTGATGGCCCAAAATATATCGAGCTCGTTGGGGAACCCCAAGAGGAAGGTATGATGAGCACAGCAACAAGTTTTCCCTTAGTTATGAAACCAAGGTTATCAATCCAGTAGGAGCAAGGAAACACCTCCAAGGTGTTGCTAGCTGAGCTTTGGCAGGGCGCACTACCGGTGCTAGCAGCAACATGGAAACCTGCACAACACAACCACAGAACTTTGCCCCCAACTTATAGTGAGGTTGTCAATCTCACCGGTCTTGCTGAAAACAAAGGATTAAACGAATTGTGTGGAAGAAATTAATAGTTTGTAGAAAGTAAACAGAAAGCAGTAAACAGTTGTAGATTGATGATAAAAGAAAGGACCGGGGTCCAAAGTTCACTAGTGGTGGATCTCCTTAAGATAGATGACATGTTGGGTGAACAAATTACAGCGGGGCAGTTGACAAACATCGAGAAAGCAATCATGCATATACTACTCATATTGACTCCTTTGAGATTCGATTGGGCATTACAACATTATACATAGACCGTAATCCAACTGCATCTATGACTAATAATCCACCTTCAGGTTATCATCCGAAACCCCTCTAGTATTAAGTTGCAAGCAACATATAATTGCATTACGCATTGCGTGTAAAGTAAACAATTTAATTTTTCTATGACCATAGGATTGTTGTTTTCTCCCTAGTAGCAACAGCACAACTGGTACCTTAGAGATTTCTGTCACTTCCCTAGATTACTAGAGGCATGAACCCACTATCGAGCATAAATACTAACTCTTGGAGTTGCTAGCATCTGCTTGGCCAAGATAGTTGTAAGGTCCACAACATAGAAAACAATAAAAATTCCTACGATGAGAACTATACGCCAAGATCTATCTACTAGATACAGAGCAACGGGTGGACATACATCCATGGAGAACTTACCCTCGAAGTCAACTAGTTTTGTTAACGAGTAGGAACTCGTGGTTGATGTAGTCGTATGCTTGCCGATCTCAAGATCGTGTGGAAGTCCGAGCACCGCAAATCAGCAGTGCATTTGTCCTCGCACACATGTTCAAGCCACTGGACAACCTCCACCTCCTCGCTCCAGCGAATCAGCGGATGCAGCAACTCCTTCTAGACGCAAGGCCACCGAGAACACGTATCTCGCTAATCCGAGACCATGGGGTATATCTAGAGGGGGAGAGAGATCTTTCACGAGGAGGTCACTACTAGAAAACAGCTAATCTGTGGCGCACATGTTTTGATCATCCGTGGCGCACTAGGGGTGCGCCACGAGGCGCGTGCTACGGGTAAAAGTTAGCTGTGGCGCACTAGGTGGTGCGCCACCAGTATGAAAAGTTAGCCGTGGCGCACTAGGTGGTGCGCCACGCGTATGAAAAGTTAGCCGTGGCGCACTAGATGATGTGCGCCATGGGTACGATTTCAAATTTCAAAAAATAAGTGGGATTTGATCTAGATCTAGATCTAGATCGACCAGCTGGCCGCCGTCGTTGTCATCGGTGTTGTAGCCTCGTTCGGTGGAGGAGGGTCAGTCGGAGGAGGGCACGGTTGGAGTATGGTGGAGGAGGTTGCGTCCGGAGGTGCACGGGGCAGGGCGCCATCGGAGGATGGTCGGGGAGGGTGTAGCCGGAGGTGGTTGGAGGAGGGCGCTGTCGAAGGTGGGTGCAGCCGGAGAGAGGAGAAGGAGAAGTGAGGAGAAGAAGAAGGTAGGGGAGGTGGAGGAGAAGGAGAAGGAGAAGGTGGAGAAGGGAGGAGAAGTGGAGAAGGGAGGAGAAGTGGAGAAGGGAGGAGATAAGGGGTGGGTGGGGAAGATATATATGGAGGGTTAGGTGGTCGGGTGGTGATTCGAATTTCGAATCCCTCCCAATTTACTCGTGGCGCACTAGGGGTGGTGCGCTACAAGTAAGTGGCCTCCATTTTTTTCTGCAGGAAAAACGATCTTTTGATCATAACTTTTTACTCTTTTCGAATTTTGAAAATCTAAAAAATCGCCAAACAACCAGAGGTGGTTGCGAGCGGATGCGAAATCTCGTTCTCGTCATTTTGGTATATTAAACGTTTCTTTTCGAATTCGTATGCAAAAGTTACGCCTATTTTACCGTGACATGATCTTTTTTTGCAGAAAAAGTCGAAATTCATGTTTGTTAATTTTCCTACACACTAGACCACATTACCTACATACATGTGAAAGGAATTTATTTTTTGAATTATTTATCATTTTCTTTTATTTTTTGCAAGGCTAAAAAGGCGATCCACAGGGGGTGGGGGGGTTGGTGCAGGAAACTTACCTATGGCGCACTAGGCTAGGGTGCCCTACGGGTAAGTTCGCCCAGCCGCACAGCAGGCCGCAACGCACATACCCGTAGCGCACTATGTCAGAGTGTGCTATGACTAAGTTTCACACCCGTAGCGCACCGTGCACAGGTGCGCTACGGCTAGGTTGGATGCGGCCACCTGTGTCCTGGCCCACACGTAGCCATGACGCACCACCCTCACGTGCGCCACGCTTACGGCAGTTAGCCGTAGGGCACCTATGGGCAGTGCGCCATGCCTATTTTACCGTGGGGCACCACTAGCACGTGTGCCACGGATGTGTGGATTACCTATAGCCGTTTTCCTAGTAGCTGGTGTCCTTTGTGAGGGAGGAGAGGGGGGCCTTTTATAGGAGAGGGGTACTCCTCCCCTACCATGGCCGGCGGCCAAGGAGGGAGCCCCCTCCTCTTCCTCATTCATGTAGTGGAAGCTCCACTTACATCAATTCAAGCTCCACCCAAAGTTCCACTCACATGCATTAAATTTTCACCAAATTTAATGCCACTCTCAATTAATAAAACTCTTTTATTTATTTTATTCAGAATTTTGTTCATTACTTTAATTAACAAACATTCACATAAAACCCCTTGCAACATTTCAATATCACATGCAGAACCACTTTCTGCAATTTCACCTGAAACAATTCCGGTTTCTATCGAAACAATTCATGTTTCTATCAAAACAATTCCTGCGCTTTGCAAACCTTTTGTCTGAAATATATGTGCTCCTAAATGGTGTCCGGCAACCCTTAAGTGTGTCACCCTACAGTTCGCGAATAATGCAGACATGATTGATACTCCTCTCAGATCAATAATCAGAAGCGGGACCTGGAGATCCATACCGACTCCTGCACATTCAACGATGACTTCTGTGATCGTGAGAACCTTTAACGCTAGTAATTTAATCCCTTTGTCTCATGATATAATACATGTCCGAGATTCGATCATCGGTATCCAAATACCTAGTTTGATCTCGTTACCGACATGCACTCTTTTCTCGTTCCCGTGATATAACATTCTAGTGATCACATCACTTGCTTGCAAGCTATCTTAATGTGATATCACCGAGAGGGCCCAGAGTATATCTATCTGTCATCGGGATTGACAAATTCCACTCTTGATCCATGAGCGTCAACATAACACCTTCGTAGCACTGAACCCACCTTTATAGTCACCCTGTTACGGTGTGACGTTTGATTTTATCAAGATACTCTTCCGGTGTTAGCAATTAACATGATCTTATGGTCTAAGGACTAAGATTACTTCGTATGATGTTATAGCAATGTAAACATAATGACTTGATCGTAATGCTATACTTCGGATGAATGTTCATCACATCATTTCACAAATGTTGTGACCTTGTTATTAACAACATCCAACGTCCATGATCAGGAAACCTTGATCATCTTGTTAATCAACAAGCTAGTCTATAAGAGAGTGATGACCCACAAGTATAGGGGGTGTATCGTAGTATTTTCGAGGCAAGTGAAACCCAATTTATTGATTCGACACAAGGAGAGCCAAAGAATATTTATAAGCCTCAACAACTAAGTTGTCAATTCAGCTGCACCTGGAAACAATCTTGCTCACAATAGTTTATCAGTAGCAATAGTTTTGTAGTAGCAATAGTAAAGTAGCAACAGTAGTAAAGTAAAGACAGCAGTAACAATAGCAGTAAACAGTAGGATTTGAGTGCGGTAGGCATAGGGATGGATGGACGGGTGTTGCATGGACAAGACATTTCACATAGCAATCAGAACATAGGGCAATTGCAGATAAATAAGATAAAACATCCAAGTACTAGATAATCCTAGGCATGTGTCCCATATATAGTTTACGTGCTCGCAATGAGAACTTGCACAACATCTTTTGTCCTGCCAGCCCGTTTGCAGCGGGGCCTCAAGGGCACTACTGGCAATTAAGGTGCTCCTTTTAATAGAGCACCGGAGCAAAGCATTAACACTCCATGAACACATGTGATCCTCACATCAAAGCCATTCCCTCCGGTTATCCCGATTTCTGTCACTTCGGGGCCATTGGTTCCAGACAACAACGTGTGTATACAACTTGCAGATAAGACCATAAACAATACTATCATAATGAATCAATAACATGTTCAGATCTGAAATCATGGCACTCGGGCCCTAGTGACAAGCATTAAGCATAACAAGTCGCAACAAAGTCATAAAGCACTAATAAAAGATACTAGGCACCATGCCCTAACAATCTGATGCCATTACATGAACAATCTCATCCAATCCCAACCATCCCCATAGCCTACAGCGGGGGATTACTCACTCATAGATGGGGAAACATGGATGGTCGATGGAGAAGCGATGGTGATGATGATGGCGGTGATCTCCTCCAATTCCATGTCCCGGCAGGGTGCCAGAACGGAGTTTCTGGGGCTGTTTCGTGGAATCTGGTGGTGGCAGCTGAGCGGAACTCCTTCTGGAAAAAACGTCGAACCCCCCTGAGTTTTTAGGTCAGAAGGCAACTTATAGGCGAAGAGGGAGACCGAGGGGGTGTCTGGGGCGGCCAGACCACCCCCTGGCGCAGCCAGGCCCAGCCCGCGCGGCCAGGTGGTGTGGCTGGGCCCCAGCCCCACTCCGTCTCATATTCTGGCTCCAGGAGTCTTCTGGTGAAATACGATTTTTGGCTTTTGTCCCGTCCAATTCCGAGAATATTCATTTTCTGACTTTCCTAGAACCAAAAACAGCAGAAAATAGGCAGCTGGCACTGTGGCTCTTGTTAATAGGTTAGTCCAAGAAATCATATGAAAAGTACTCCAAAGTGTGGACAAAACACAAGAAGGTAGATAAAACCAAGCATGGAACATCAAAAATTATAGATACATTTGCAATGTATCAACATCCCCAAGCTTAACTCCTGCTCGTCCTCGAGTAGGTAAGTGATAAAAAGAAAGAATAATTTTTGAGGTGACATGCACCATCATAAACTTGATCAAAGTATTTTGTAAAACATTCAAAGCTAGGATCATAGTACTTCAATCATAACATGAAAGACAAAGTTCTAGCAATAAGACAAAGAAACTATGATGCAACATGAAAAGGCACAAACAAAAGATTCATGAATAACAATGATTTGCAAGACGTTTGTTTGTTTCACATAAAGAAAACATAGCATAGTGGTATTCAACTTGTTCCTCATAGAGAGCAAGTATAAATGCATAGGACACCTTCAATGTTCATAAGAGTGACTAGATACAAATAGTTTAAATCAAGCAATATAAAGTTATGCATCAATCAACTAGTCTTGGAACCATGCACATAGAACTAAGAATGGCCACTATGCTCTCAAAGTAGGTGCATAAAGGTAGAAGGTGGAGACTCAATATAATGGTGGAAGAAAAGCCTTCATAAAAGGAAGTAGGGATTCAAGTCTCATAAAGAGCTTCCAAAAATTATGGTACTTATAGCTTTCAGCTCTCATTGCCCCTATCATAAGCATCTTGAAGTGAATAAGGTTAAAGTTAACAAACTATGGTGTACATGGTTGACGAAGTATAAGTTAGAAATCTCATGTCCCTTGAATACGAGGGCCGCTCCTCATGCTACTCAAGTGTACTCACTGGTAAGTTCTTGTCATTGTAAGTACATGTGTATCATAGAGAACCGCCAACGGGGTAACCCTTGCCCGATGATATGGAAGAATCCCCATATCAAAATGACAAGGCAAGCAGACAACGAGCATCTTAGCAATCTTTTTATTTACCATGGGAATATGGTGCTTTTTTCTCTCTTTCCACTTTTCATAATCTCTTTTTTTCTCTTTTTTTCTTTTTTTTCAATATAGGACTCTTTTTTTATAAGAAGAATTCTTCATAGACAGCTCATTATGGTTACGCTGCAGGTTTCCACCATGTCAGCATGGATTAGACTAGCAGCCCAGCCGTTTCTCTAACACATATACATAACTCCATGGACTTACAAGCTCCCCTTTCATTTCACACCGACGACATTCATAGACAAAAGAGCATGATATCAACTATGTACAGGTACCAAGTGCAACGTTGAAAGCGTTCCCCATGACAGCATGGTTCTACTAATTCCCAACAAATAAGTGCAATCATGGAGGTTCAAGTTTATTAAGGGCAAGAAAAGTAAAGTGTGCCATCAAGTTCGTGAGAGATTTAATCACTAGTTTTCTCATAACAAGTTTAATTCGGAAGGTAAACAAAAACATGAATATACTTGGAATAGCATAAGCTAGTAGGTAGGTATGGTGGACTCTTTGGAATAACTTGGTTTAGGGAGTTGGATGCATGAGTGGAACTCATACTTGGTTGTGGAGGCTAGCAAAAGACTGGAGCGACAAACTAAGAGAGCAATAATGGCCATAATCATGCAGAGCAACAAAACATCATTGAACAAAGCATAAAGTGATACTACAAGTTGAAAACTAAAGGATCATAAAGGCTATGGTGAGTTGAGATAGTCATAACATGGTGTGAGCATGCGCCAAGTCAACCCAAATAAAGCATCAAAGGAGAATACCACTATACTATGCTTTAATATGCTAAAATAACGCATGATTCATCCAAGGCATATTAAGCAATCTCAATTGTTTATAACAAGTCATGCTACAGCAAACAATACTAAGCATAAAGCCAAAACATTATCAAGCATGGCATGACAAGCATAGGCCACAGTCAAAAACGAGCTCTCTTTACCACTTAAGCATGAACTTTCCTACTCTTTTCCAAACCAAACCAAACTATTTGAAAAACCAATGTACGAAAGAGGGGGTCCAACCAATTTATTCAGAAAACTAAGAAAACCAAGCAAACAAAAAACAAAAACGAAAAAGAATACGCTCCAAGAACAACACAACTGTGCATGAAACAATAAAAATGAAGCGTTTGGATGAAACCTGGGATTTTTATTGATGAAGAAGGGGATGCCTTGGGCATCCCCAAGCGTTGACGCTTGTACTTCTTGGATATTTATTGGGGTGACACGCATGGCATCCCCAAGCTTGAGATTTAGTCCATCCTTCATCTCATTACTCATTCCTTCCATACACCTGAAATTTTTCCTTCATACAGAACTTCACACAATCTTTATTAGCAACATTAGTGCACTCAAGATAATAGGTCTTTAGGTTCAGTTCTAACACCAATAAAACTTCCATTAAAACACTAGCTACTGTAGCACTTCCCTCAAAAATCTCAATTCCCCAAAAGAACTCAAAAAGGAACCAACAAGAAGCAAATGCAGAAAATGGCAGAAATCTATCAAAACAGACCAACAGGTAAAGACGAATTTTTTCGAAGACCTTCTGTTGCTCAAATAGAAATGTGTTGAACTAACGAAAGTTAGATAACAACCTGGGGCAGAAGCACAAAAATTCACGCCTCAAAAGGACGTACAGAGATTTTACACGAATGTTACGGTGAAGCATAGAAATATATTTCGGGACAGCAACTTTCCCAACCATTACTTCTCTCTCATTAGAGGTTACTCTTGGCACAAAAAGCAAATAAAAAGGATAAGGAGCGGTTATTACTGAAGTAATAACTTCCAAGACTCATCTAAAACTTTTGGGTTATCTCCCAATAAGTACTTTTTTTAACGCCTTTAAGTTAGGCATGAAAAAAAAGGAAGCAAAGATAATCATGGTGAAAACATTGTTTTGTTCATTGAAATCCTTTTGTTAACAAGGTTGATCAGGTCTTGTTACCAAAACAATTTTATATGAGACAAAACTTTGTATTCCACTAATGATTATGTTACCTCAACTTTGATAGCAATGGTCCCAATCATAATAGTTTCAAATTTTTATCTTGGTATGGGAGAATATATCTCTCCAACTTGAATGCCCTCAACATGTTCAATTAAATTCAAACCATAAGTCCTATCAATCTTCTTGGGGAAATAGATAATATGTTCCTTGTCATTAACATTGAAGGTTACCTTTCCTTGATTACAATTAATAACAGCTCTTGCAGTATTAAGAAAAGGTCTCCCAAGAATAATAGACATATTATCATCTTTAGGCATTTTAAGCACAACAAAATCAGTTATATCAAGCAATTATGAGCCACTTGAACAGGTACATCCTCACATATACCAACAGGAATAGTGGTAGATTTATCAGCCATTTGCAAAGATATATCAGTTGGTATCAGCTTTTCTAGTTGAAGCCTCTTAAAGAGAGAGAAAGGCATAACACTAACTCCAGCTCCCAAATCACACAAAGCAGTTCTAACATAACTATTCTTAATAGAGCAAGGGATAGTTGGAATCCCTGGGTATCCAAGTTTCTTTGGAACCTTACCATGAAAAGAATATTTAGCAAGTAAAGTAGAAATTTCTTCATTAGGGGTCTTCCTTTTATTCGAGACAATATCCTTCATATACTTTGACTAAGGAGGCAATTTAATAGCATCGGTCAAAGGAATTTGCAGGAATAAAGATTTCATCCACTCACAAAACTTATTATAGTGTTCATCTTCCTTTGACTTGTGTTTCTTATCAGGGAAAGGCATAGGTTTTTGGACCCAAGGCTCTCTTTCACTACCATGTTTCTTAGCAATAAAATCTTCTTTGGTGTATTTAGTATTCTTAGTGTGGTTTTCAGGTTCTTCTTCAACTTTTTCTTCATTTGGAGCTTCATTTTCTTCATTACCACTTTCAGTTTCAGCATCAGAAATAGATATACTATTAGGATCTATAGCAGGTTCAGAGGGTTCTACAACAGTTTTATGTTTCTTTTTTCTTTTCTTACGAGTAGAGCCACTATTTTCATCTTGTTGAGAATCCTGCTCAATTCTTTTGGGATGCCCCTCAGGATATAGAGGATCCTGGGTAGCAGCACCACTTCTAGTTCTAATTTCATAAGCATGTTTTTCTTTAGCAGCATTGACTAGCAAATCTTTTTGCACTTTAACGAGTTGATCTATTTGAGTTTGAACCATTTGAATGTGTTTAACAATCATTTTAACATCATTAGAGGTTCTTTCCACAGTATCTTTCAACTCAACAATAGCTCTAGTGTTTTCCATTATATGATTTTGCACCCTTTTATTAAAATTATCTTGCTTAACAATAAAGATATTGAATTCTTCTAAGTATTGATCAGGAGATTTAGAGTAAGGGATATCACCTTCATCAAAGTGTTGGAGAGAGTGTCTCTCGATAGTGGATGAGTAGGGAATAGGCTTACATAATTCTTCTATAGGAGGTAAATTCTTGACATCTACAGCTTTAATTCCCTTCTCCTTAAGACATTTCTTAGCTTCCTTCATCACTTCATCATTTAATTCAATAACTCCCCTCTTCTTTGATGTTGGAATAGGCACTGGTATAGTAGGTTCAGGTACAATTGCTTCAGGTATAGCTTGTTTAGGAGGAGTCCAATCTTCATAATTCTTGCTTATTTTAGCCATTAATTCCTCAGCTTCCTTAGGAGTCCTATTCCTGAAAACACAATCAGCACAACTATCTAGGTATGTCCTAGATTCTTCGGTTAGTCCATTATAAAATATATCAAGAAGCTCATTCTTAGGTAATGGACTTCTAGCCTATGCATGAATCAAAGCACAAAACCTTGCCCAAGATTCAGGCAATACCTCTTTTTCTCCCTGTTTAAAATCAAAAAGTTCCTGCAAAATAGCATGTCTAGCAGTAGGAGGAAAATATTTCTGCAGGAAAGTACTGATCAAGCAATCAGGGCTATCAATAGATCTAGGAGGTAAATTACTAAACCAAGTTTTAGCTTCTCCTTTCAGTGAAAAGGGGAAAATCTTAGTAAAAAGTGAGTACGCATCTTAATATCATCGGAAAACAAGCCACTCATGGTAGAAAGTCCATTCATATGTGCTACCGCACTTTCATTCTTAGTCCCACAAAAAGGTTCTTTCTCAACAATAGCTATGTAATATAGATCGAGAGAGAAATCATAATCTTTATCTATAATGTTTATGGGAGAGGCAGCAAACTTAGCAATAGGAGATAATTTGGGTCAAATAGTACGCCTCTCAAGGAGACTCTTAGAAGCGCTCCTATCATGGGTGTTTTTACATTCTTTAATAAATTCATCGGTCATCTCCACATAACCATCTTCAATATCATAACTTTCACTAGACTCAGGTGAACTAACAGGTGTGGTAGTGTCTTCATTAGGAGTTTCAGTATTTCTAGCTATAGTTCTAGCAATCGTAGCATCTAGGAAAGGAACTAATGAACCACTCTTATCAAGCACAGTAGAAGCAACATCAGAAGTATCAGAAGTTTCAGATTCAGCAGTAGTAGCAGTGTGTGTAGCATGTGTATGTGGTGGTGTAACGAGCTTACTCATAACAGATGGTGAATCAAGAACAATAGAGGTGTTCAGAACCGTACCTCTTCTTGTAGTGGATGGTAAAATAGGAACCTTGCCATCACGAGACTTACCCATGATGGATGGATAGCAGCGAACAATAGAGAATCCAAGTGAACTTGATAAATAAAGCTATGCTCCCCGGCACGGCGCTAGAAAATAGTCTTGATGACCCACAAGTATAGGGGGTGTATCGCAGTATTTTCGAGGGAAGTGAAACCCAATTTATTGATTCGACACAAGGGGAGCCAAAGAATATTTATAAGACTTAACAACTGAGTTGTCAATTCAGCTGCACCTGGAAACAATCTTGCTCACTTTAGTTTATCAGTAGCAACAGTTTTGTAGTAGCAATAGTTAAGTAGCAGCAATAGTAAAGTAAAGACAGCAGTAACAATAGCAGTAAATAGTAGGATTCGAGTGCGGTAGGCATAGGGATGGATGGACGGGCGTTGCATGGACAAGAAAATTCACATAGCAATCAGAACATAGGGCAATTGCAGATAAATAATATAAAGCATCCAAGTACTAGATAATCCTAGGCATGTGTCCCATATATAGTCATACGTGCTCGCAATGAGAACTTGCACAACATATTTTGTCCTGCCAGCCCGTTTGCAGCGGGGCCTCAAGGGAACTACTGGCAATTAAGGTGCTCCTTTTAATAGAGCACTGGAGCAAAGCATTAACACTCCGTGAACACATGTGATCCTCACATCAAAGCCATTCCCTCCGGTTATCCCAATTTTTGTCACTTTAGGGGCATTGGATCCGGACAACAACGTGTATATACAACTTGCAGATAAGACCATAAACAATACTATCATAATGAATCAATAACATGTTTAGATCTGAAATCATGGCACTCGGGCCCTAGTGACAAGCATTAAGCATAACAAGTCACAACAAAGTCATAAAACACTAATAAAAGATACTAGGCACCATGCCCTAACAATCTGATGCCATTACATGAACGATCTCATCCAATCCCTACCATCCCCATAGCCTACAGCAGGGGATTACTCACTCATAGATGGGGGAAACATGGATGGTCGATGGGGAAGCGATGGTGATGATGATGGCGATGATCTCCTCCAATTCCCCGTCCCAATAGGGTGCCAGAACGGAGTTTCTGGTGCTGTTTCGTGGAATTTGGTGGTGGCGGCGGAGCGGAACTCCTTCTGGAAAAACGTCGAACCCCCCTGAGTTTTTAGGTCAGAAGGTAACTTATAGGCAAAGAGGGAGACTGAGGGGGTATCTGGGGCGGCCAGACCACCCCCTAGCGCGGCCAGGCCCAGCCCGCGCAGCCAGGTGGTGTGGCTGGGCCCCAGCCTCACTCCGTCTCATATTCTGGCTCCGGGAGTCTTCTGGTGAAATAGGATTTTTGGCTTTTGTCCCGTCCAATTGCGAGAATATTCATTTTCTAACTTTCCTGGAACCAAAAACAGCAGAAAACAGGCAGCTGGCAATGTGGCTCTTGTTAATAGGTTAGTCCAAGAAATCTTATGAAAAGTACTCCAAAGTGTGGAAAAACACAAGAAAGTAGATAAAACCAAGCATGGAACATCAAAAATTATAGATACATTTGCAATCATTTATGGTGAAGCACAGAAATCTGTTTCGATAGAACCCTTAGCCTCGAGAGAGAACTACGCCCTCCTCATTTATGGTGAAGCACAGAAATCTGTTTCAGGACAGCAACTTTCCCAATCATTACTTCTCTCTCATTAGAGGTTACTCTTGGCACAAAAAGCAAATAAAAAGGATAAGGAGCGGTTATTACAGAGGTAATAACTTCCAAGAATCATCTAAAACTTTTGGGTTATCTCCCAATTAGTTCTTTCTTTATAGCCATTAAGATGGTCATGATAATTTCAATGATGCTCACATAAGAAATATGAATTGAAGCAAAAGAGAGCATCAAGGAGAAAATGTGATACACATTTAAGTCTAACCCACTTCCTATGCATAGGAATCTTGTAAGAAAATAAATCAGAGAAGAACATAGTAACAAGAATGGGTAGATAAAACAAGAGCAACTTCAAAACTTTCAACACATAGAGAGGTGTTTCAGTATCATGAAAACTTCTACAACCATATTTTCCTCTCTCATAATAATTTTCAGTAGCCTCATGAATAAACTCAACAATATAACTATCACATAAAGTATGCTTTTGATGATATACAATCACATAAGTTTTATCAAGCTCAAAAATAGTGGGATTAAAACCTTCAAACCCACTTTTAACAATTCTATAACAAGATGACCGATCATTCAATATAGGACCATTGTCTAGAGCTTTATCATAAACATTTTCTAAGCAAAACTCTTTAGTACAAAGAATTTCGAAGTTAGGCACAAATAAAGGATTATCACAGATAACATGAGCATAACATTCATCCTCCTTTGGTAAGCATGGGGGTGATACATTGCAAATGTATCTATAATTTTTGGTGTTCCATGCTTGGTTTTATCTACTTTCTTATGTTTTGTTCCAACCTTGGAGTACTTTTCATATGATTTCTTGGACTAACCTATTAACAAGATGCCATAGTGCCAGTTGCCTATTTTCTGCTGTTTTTGGTTCCAGGAAAGTCAGAAAATCAATATTCTCGGAATTGGACGGGACAAAAGCCAAAGTTATTATTTTACCGGAAGACTCACGGAGTCAGAAGATGAGACAGATAGGGGCCAGGGACTGGCCACACCACCTGGTGGAGCGGGCCAGGCCAGGCCACGCCAGGGGGTGGTGTGGGCCCCTCCGGCACCCCCTCGGTCTCCCCTCTCGCCAATAAGAGCCTCCCGATGCAAAAACCCTAAATCGTCAATCAGAAATCGACAAAAAGTTCCGCAGCACCGCCGCCACCGAAGGGGAGATTCGGGGGATAGAAAGTCTCTATTTCGGCACCCTGCCGGGACGGGGAAGTGCCCCCGGATCCATCTCCATCGCTGTTGCTAATTCCCATGATGAGGAGGGAGTAGTTCTCTCTCGAGGCTACGGGTTCTACCAGTAGCTATGTGTTCATCCCTCTCTCTATGCATGATCTTATTGAGATCATGAGCTTGTAATCTATAGATCTACCTTGCTACTCAAGTGCTTTAATAGATCTCTGTTCTCCCCATGTGTGTGAAAGTGATAGCATGCACACCAGGGTGGCACTTAGGCTAGAGATTACAAATACTTGTTATGAGTTATATTTGGAGTTGGATGTCTTTATGAAATTGTGGTGTTTGTTGGAACCATCTAGTGCTCAAGGTGACAGTGTGGGGTTATCTAGATGGGAAAGATGAACTTTGAGGTGTGCTGTTATAGCCCTACCATCGATTAGAGTGTCCAACCGGAGAGTAGTTAAGAATAGTATCATAAAGAGAAGATATTTATATAAGAGTGTTCACTAGTGAAAGTATGATCCCTAGGCCTTGTTTCTAAGCATTGAAACACCGTTTGCAATTAGATATGTTACATGTTTGCTTGCTTCCATCTTTATTTCAGTTTTACTTTAGTCTTTTCCACGCGTTCAAACTATTTTCTATCACCGTTACCACTTATAATTATATATACCACTTGTATTTCACTATCTCTATGCCGAACTAGTGCACTTATACACCTGACAAGTGTATTGGATGTGTTGGGGACACAAGAGACTTCTTGTATCTTGATTGCAGGGTTTCTTGAGAGGGGATACCTTTGACCACTTCCTTCCTGAGTTCGATAGATAAACCTTGGGTGATCCACTTAAGGGAAAACTTGCTGCTGTTCTACAAACCTCTCCACCTGGAGGCCCAACAACTGTCTACAAGAATAGAAGTGCGTAGACATCAGGGGCAATCAAATAATGTAAGGGATAAAGAGTTACTCTCATTATAAGGTAGGCATGGGTAGCTAATCCATTCTTCCTACTTTTTTTCATCACTCTCCTCCTCTTTTTCATCTAATGAGCTTCCTGTTTCAGCAATTTCTTCTTCCATAAGCTCCTGCAAGGCATTAGTCTCTTCCATTTGTGGAAAGCATCTATTAATATATTCAATAATGTAGCCATTTTCTTCCTTGTAATTATCAAAGCAAAATTTAAGTATATCATAAACCTCATATTTATAAGGTGAATCATCAATATTTTCAAGAAAACTAGCAAGTTCAAATGCACCCTTCCAAGCAATAAATTCTTTAATTTGTTCCACATCATAAAAGTCATAATTTCCTTTAACATAAGAAGATATGATAACATTATCATTATACTCACATTGAAAAGGGAGGTGTTTATACCTCCTACAGCAACAAGATTTATCAACGCAATAAGTAACATTATAAGTAGAGCACACGTTTCTAGCAATGGTATTCAATTTATCAATTTGTTCCCATATGAGTTTCCCTTTTTGTGACAAGCGGTGTTCCTTCTAATAATATTTTTGTTCTTCCATGAACCCACCTTGCCAATTAGATTCAGTTTCAAAGAAACCAACCATTGATAGAAAGCATGATAAAACAAGACAATAATAGACCAACGAAAATAACAACTATAGTAGGAACTAATTTTTTTTATATTTTTGATAAAAAGAACAAGCAAACAAAGAAAAAATAAACTAAGAAAAACAAAAAAACAAAGTAAAGAGATTGGTTGTGAGGGACTCCCCTTGTGAAGATGTCCTTGACTCCCCGACAACAGCGCCAGAAAAATAGCTTGATGGCCCAAAATATATCGAGCTCATTAGGGAACCCCAAGAGGAATGTATGATGAGCACAGCAGCAAGTTTTCCCTCAGTTATGAAACCAAGGTTATCAATCCAGTAGGAGCAAGGAAACACCTCCAAGGTGTTGCTAGCTGAGCTTTGGCAGGGCGCACTACCGGTGCTAGCAGCAACGTGGAAACCTACACAACACAACCATAGAACTTTGACCCCAACTTATAGTGAGGTTGTCAATCTCACCGATCTTGCTGAAAACAAAGGATTAAACGAATTGTGTGGAAGAAAGTAATAGTTTGTACAAAGTAAACAGAAAGCAGTAAACAGTTGTAGATTGATGATAAAAGAAAGGACCGGGGTCCAAAGTTCACTAGTGGTGGCTCTCCTTAAGATAGATGACATGTTGGGTGAACAAATTACAGCAGGGCAGATGATAAACATCGAGAAAGCAATCATGCATATACTACTCATATTGACTCCTTTGAGATTCGATTGGGCATTACAACATTATACATAGACCGTAATCCAACTGCATCTATGACTAATAATCCACCTTCAGGTTATCATCCAAACCCCCTCCAGTATTAAGTTGTAAGCAACAGATAATTGCATTATGCATTGTGTGTAAAGTAAACAATACGATTGTTCTATTACCAAAGGATTGTTGTTTTCTCCCTAGTAACAACAGCACATCTAGTACCTTAGAGATTTCTGTCACGTCCCTAGATTACTAGAGGCATGAACCCACTATCGAGCATAAATACTAACTCTTGGAGGTGCTAGCATCTACTTGGCCAAGATAGCTATAGGGTCCGCAACATAGAAAACAAAAAAAATCCGACGATGAGAACTATACGCCAAAATCTATCTACTAGATATAGAGCAACGGGTGAACATACATCCATGGAGAACTTACCCTCGAAGACAACGAGTTTTGTTAACGAGTAGGAAGTCGTGGTTGATGTAGTCGTACTCTTGCCGATCTCAAGATCGTGTGGAAGTCCGAGCGCCGCAAATCAGCAACGCATCCGTCCTCGCACACACGTTCAAGCCACTGGACAACCTCCACCTCCTCGCTCCAGCGAATCAGTGGAAGCAGCAACTCCTTCCAGACGCAAGGCCACCGGGAACACGTATCTCGCTAATCCGAGACCATGGGGAATATCTAGAGTGGGAGAGAGATCCTTCACGAGGAGGTCACTACTAGAAAACAGCTAATCCATGGTGCACATGTTTTGATCATCCGTGGCGCACTAGGGGTGCGCCACGAGGCGCGCGCTACGGGTAAAAGTTAGCCGTGGCGCACTAGGTGGTGCGCCACCAGTATGAAAAGTTAGCCGTGGCGCACTAGGTGGTGCGCCACGCGTATGAAAAGTTAGCTGTGGCGCACTAGGTGCTGTGCGCCAGGGGTACAATTTCAAATTTCAAAAAAAAAGTGGAATTTGATCTAGATCTAGATATAGATCGAGCAGCCGGCCGCCGTCGTCGTCGATGTTGTAGCCTCGTTCGGTGGAGGAGGGTGCAGTTGGAGGAGGGCACGGTTGGAGTATGGTGGAGGAGGTTGCGTCCGGAGGTGCATGGGGCAGGGCACCATCAGAGGATGGTCGGGGAGGGTGTAGTCGGAGGTGGTCGGAGGAGGGCGCTGTCGAAGGTGGGTGCAACCTAAGAGAGGAGAAGGAGAAGTGAGGAGAAGAAGAAGGTAGGAGAGGTAGAGGAGAAGGAGAAGGAGAAGGAGAAGGTGGATAAGGGAGGAGAAGTGGAGAAGGGAGGAGAAGTGGAAGTGGAGGAGATAAGGGGTGGGTGGGGAAGATATATATGGAGGGTTAGGTGGTCGGGTGGTGATTCGAATTTCGAATCCCTCCCAACTTACTCGTGGCGCACTAGGGGTGGTGCGCTACAAGTAAGTGGCCTCCATTTTTTCTGCAGGAAAAACGATCTTTTGTTCATAACTTTTTACTCTTTTCGAATTTTGAAAATCTAAAAAATCGCCAAACGACCATAGGTGGTTGCGAGCGGATGTGAAATCTTGTTCTCGTCATTTTGGTATATTAAACGTTTTTTTTCGAATTTGTATGCAAAAGTTACGCCTATTTTACCGTGGCATGATCTTTTTTTGCAGAAAAAGTCGAAATTCATGTTTGTTAATTTTCCTACACACTAGACCACATTACCTACATACATGTGAAAGGATTTAATTTTTTGAATTGTTTATCATTTTGTTTTATTTTTTGCAAGGCTAAAAAGGCAATCCACAGGGGGGTGGGGGGCTGCAGGAAACATACCTGTGGCGCACTAGGCTAGGGTGCCCTACGGGTAAGTTCACCCAGCCGCACAGCAGGCCGCAACCCACATACCCGTAGCGCACTATGTCAAAGTGCGCTATGACTAAGTTTCACACCCATAGCGCACCGCGCACAGGTGCGCTACGGCTAGGTTGTCTGCGGCCACCTATGCCCTGGCCCACAAGTAGCCATGACGCACCACCCTCATGTGCGCCACGCTGACGGCAGTTAGCCGTTGGGCACCTGTGGGCACTACGCCACGCCTATTTTACCCGTGGGGCACCACTAGCACGTGTGCCACGGATCTGTGGATTACCTATAGCCATTTTCCTAGTAGTGGGTGTCCTTTGTGAGGGAGGAGAGGGGGCCTTTTATAGGAGAGGGGGACTCCTCCCCTACCATGGCCGGCGGCCAAGGAGGGATCCCCCTCCTCTTCCTCATTCATGTGATGGAAGCTCCACTAACATCAATTCAAGCTCCACCCAAAGTTCCACTCACATGCATTAAATTTTCACCAAATTTAATGCCACTCTCAATTAATAAAACTCTTTTATTTATTTTATTCAGAATGTTGTTAATTACTTTAATTAACAAACATTCACATAAAACCCCTTGCAACATTTCAATATCACATGCAGAACCACTTTCTGCAATTTCACCTGAAACAATTCTGGTTTCTATCGAAACAATTCATGTTTCTATCAAAACAATTCCTGCGCTTTGCAAACCTTTTGTCTGAAATATATGTGCTCCTAAATGGTGTCCGGCAACCCTTAAGTGTGTCACCCTACAGTTCGCGAATAATGCAGACATGATTGATACTCCTCTCAGATCAATAATCAGAAGCGGGACCTGGAGATCCATACCGACTCCTGCACATTCAACGATGACTTCTGTGATCGTGAGAACCTTTAACGCTAGTAATTTAATCCCTTTGTCTCATGATATAATACATGTCCGAGATTCGATCATCGGTATCCAAATACCTAGTTTGATCTCGTTACCGGCATGCACTCTTTTCTCGTTCTCGTGATATAACATTCTAGTGATCACATCACTTGCTTGCAAGCTATCTTAATGTGATATCACCGAGAGGGCCCAGAGTATATCTATCTGTCATCGGGATTGACAAATTCCACTCTTGATCCATGAGCGTCAACATAACACCTTCGTAGCACTGAACCCACCTTTATAGTCACCCTGTTACGGTGTGACGTTTGATGTTATCAAGATACTCTTCCGATGTTAGCAATTAACATGATCTTATGGTCTAAGGACTAAGATTACTTCGTGTGATGTTATAGCAATGTAAACATAATGACTTGATCGTAATGCTATACTTCGGATGAATGTTCATCACATCATTTCACAAATGTTGTGACCTTGTTATTAACAACATCCAACGTCCATGATCAGGAAACCTTGATCATCTTGTTAATCAACAAGCTAGTCTATAAGAGAGTGATGACCCACAAGTATAGGGGTGTATCACAGTATTTTCGAGGGAAGTGAAACCCAATTTATTGATTCGACACAAGGAGAACCAAAGAATATTTATAAGCCTTAACAACTGAGTTGTCAATTCATCTGCACCTGGAAACAATCTTGCTCACAATAGTTTATCAGTAGCAACAGTTTTGTAGTAGCAATAGTTAAGTAGCAGCAATAGTAAAGTAAAGACAGCAGTAACAATAGCAGTAAACAGTAGGATTCGAGTGCGGTAGGCATAGGGATGGATGGACGGGCGTTGCATGGACAAGAAAATTCACATAGCAATCAGAACATAGGGCAATTCCAGATAAATAATATAAAGCATCCAAGTACTAGATAATCCTAGGCATGTTTCCCATATATAGTCATACGTGCTCGCAATGAGAACTTGCACAACATCTTTTGTCCTGCCAACCCATTTGCAGCGGGGCCTCAAGGGAACTAGTGGCAATTAAGGTGCTCCTTTTAATAGAGCACCGGATCAAAGCATTAACACTCCATGAACACATGTGATCCTCACATCAAAGCCATTCCCTCCGGTTATCCCGATTTCTGTCACTTCGGGGCCATTGGTTCCGGACAACAACGTGTGTATACAACTTGCAGATAAGACCATAAACAATACTATCATAATGAATCAATAACATGTTCAGATATGAAATCATGGCACTCGGGCCCTAGTGACAAGCATTAAGCATAACAAGTCGCAACAAAGTCATGAAGCACTAATAAAATATACTATCCACCATGCCCTAACAATCTAATGCCATTACATGAACGATCCCATCCAATCCCTACCATCCCCATAGCCTACAGCGGGGGATTACTCACTCATAGATGGGGGAAACATGGATGGTCGATGGAGAAGCGATGGTGATGATGATGGCGATGATCTCCTCCAATTCCCCGTCCCGGCAGGGTGCCAAAATGGAGTTTCTGGTGCTGTTTCATGGAATCTGGTGGTGGCAGCGGAGCAAAACTCCTTCTAGAAAAAACGTCGAACCCCCTGAGTTTTTAGGTCAGAAGGCAACTTATAGGCGAAGAGGGAGACCGAGGGGGTTTCTGGGGCGGCCAGACCACCCCTGGTGCGGCCAGGCTCAGCCCGCACGGCCAGGTGGTGTGGCTGGGCCCCAGCCCCACTCCGTCTCATATTCTGGCTCCAGGAGTCTTCTGGTGAAATAGGATTTTTGGCTTTTGTCCCGTCCAATTCCGAGAATATTCATTTTCTGACTTTCCTAGAACCAAAAATAGCAGAAAACAGGCAACTAGCACTGTGGCTCTTGTTAATAGGTTAGTCCAAGAAATCATATGAAAAGTACTCCAAAGTGTGGATAAAACATAAGAAAGTAGATAAAACCAAGCATGGAACATCAAAAATTATAGATACATTTGCAATGTATCAACATCCCCAAGCTTAACTCCTGCTCGTTCTCGAGTAGGTAAGTGATAAAAAGAAAGAATAATTTTTGAGGTGACATGCACCATCATAAACTTGATCAAAGTATTTTGTAAAACATTCAAAGCTAGGATCATAGTACTTCAATCATAACATGAAAGACAAAGTTCTAGCAATAAGACAAAGAAACTATGATGCAACATGAGAAGGCACAAACAAAAGATTCATGAATAACAATGCTTTGCAAGACGTTTGTTTGTTTCACATAAAGAAAACATAGCATAGTGGTATTCAACTTGTTCCTCATAGAGTAGCAAGTATAAATGCATAGGACACCTTCAATGTTCATAAAAGTGACTAGATACAAATAGTTTAAAACAAGCAATATCAAGTTATGCATCAATCAACTAGTCTTAGGACCATGCACATAGAACTAAGAATGGCCACTATGCTCTCAAAGTAGGTGCATAAAGGTAGAAGGTGGAGACTCAATATAATGGTGGAAGAAAAGCCTTCATAAAAGGAAGTAGGGATTCAAGTCTCATAAAGAGCTTCCAAAAATTATGGTACTTATAGCTTTCAGCTCTCATTGCCCCTATCATAAGCATCTTGAAGTGATTAAGGTTAAAGTTAACAAACTATGGTGTACATGGTTGACGAAGTATAAGTTAGAAATCTCATGTCCCTTGAATACGAGGGCCGCTCCTCATGCTACTCAAGTTTAGTCACCGGTAAGTTCTTGTCATCGTAAGTACATGTGTATCATAGAGAACCGCCAACAGGGTACCCCTTGCCCGATGATATGGAAGAATCCCCATATCAAAATGACAAGGCAAGAAGACAACGAGCATCTCAGTAATCTTCTTATTTACCATGGGAATATGGTGCTTTTTTCTCTCTTTTCTCTAACACATATGCATAACTCCATGGACTTACAAGCTCCCCTTTCATTTCACACCGACGACATTCATAGACAAAAGAGCATGATATCAACTATGTACAAGTACCAAGTGCAATGTTGAAAGCGTTCCCCATGACAGCATGGTTCTGCTAATTCCCAACAAATAAGTGCAAGCATGGAGGTTCAAGTTTATTAAGGGCAAGAAAAGTAAAGTGTGACATCAAGTTCGTGAGAGCTTTAATCACTAGTTTTCTCATAACAAGTTTAATTCGGAAGGTAAACAAAAACATGAATATACTTCGAATAACATAAGCTAGTAGGTAGGTATGGTGGACTCTTTGGAATAACTTGGTTTAGGGAGTTGGATGCATGAGTGGAACTCATACTTGGTTGTGGAGGCTAGCAAAAGACTGGGAGCGACAAACTAAGAGAGCAATAATGGCCATAATCATGCAGAGCAACAAAACATCATTGAACAAAGCATAATGTGATACTACAAGTTGAAAACTAAAGGATCATAAAGGCTATGGTGAGTTGAGATAGTCATAACATGGTGTGAGCATGCGCCAAGTCAACCCAAATAAATCATCAAAGGAGAATACCACTATACTATGCTTTAATATGCTAAAACAACGCATGATTCATCCAAGGCACATTAAGCAATCTCAATTGTTTATAACAAGTCATGCTACATCAAAGAATACTAAGCATAAAGCCAAAACATTATCAAGCATGGCATGACAAAGCATAGGCCACAGTCAAAAACGAGCTCTCTTTACCACTTAAGCATGAACTTTCCTACTCTTTTCCAAACCAAACCAAACTATTTGAAAACCAATGTACGAAAGAGGGGGTCCAACCAATTTATTCATCAAACTAAGAAAACCAAGCAAACGAAAAACAAAAACGAAAAATAAAAAGAATACGCTCCAAGAACAACACAATTGTGCATGAAACAATAAAAATGAAGCGTTTGGAAGAAACCTGGGATTTTTATTGATGAAGAAGGGGATGCCTTGGGCATCCCCAAGCTTTGACGCTTGTACTTCTTGGATATTTATTGGGGTGACACGCATGGCATCCCCAAGCTTGAGATTTAGTCCATCCTTCATCTCATTACTCATTCCTTCCATACACATGGAATTTTTCCTTCATACAGAACTTCACACAATCTTTATTAGCAACATTAGTGCACTCAAGATAATAGTGAAGGAAATTTGCCCTGAGAGGCAATAATAAAGTTGTTATTATGTATTCCTTGTATATGATAGATGTTTATTACATGCTATAATTGTATTGATAGGAAACATCAATACATGTGTGTTTAATAAACAAAAAGGGTTCCTAGTCATGCCTCTCTTATAGACTAGCTTGTTGATTAACAGGATGATCAAGGTTTCCTGATCATGGACATTGGATGTTGTTAATAACAAGGTCACACCATTGGTGGAATGATGTGATGAACATTCATCCGAAGTATAGCATTACGATCAAGTCATTGAGTTTATATTTCTAGAACATCATACGAAGTAATCTTTATCACATCAAACGTCACACCGTAACAGGGTGACTATAAAGATGGGTTCAGTGCTACGAAGGTGTTATGTTGAGGCTCATGGATCAAGAGTGGAATTTGTCAATCCAGATGACGGATAGATATACTCTGGGCCCTCTCGGTGATATCACATTAGGATAGCTTGCAAGCAAGTGATGTGATCACTAGAATGTTATATCACGGGAACGAGAAAAGAGTGCATGTCGGTAACGAGATCAAACTAGGTATGGAGATACCGATGATCGAATCTCGGACATGTAATATATCGAGAGACAAAGAGATTTAGTTACAAGCGTTAAAGGTTCTCACGATCACAGGAGTCATCGTTGAATGTGTAGGAGTCAGTACGAATCTCCAGGTCCCGCTGCTGATTATTGATCGGAGAAGGGTCTCGATCATGTCTGCATTATTCGCGAACCGTAGGGTGGCACACTTAAGAGTTACCAGACACCATTTTGGAGCACATATGTTTCAAACGAAAGAATTGCAAAGCGCAGGAATTGTTTCAATAGAAACCGGCAATTGTTTCGGGTGAAATTGCAGAAGGTGGTTCTGCATGTGATATTGAAATATTGCAAGGGGTTATATGTGAATGTTTGTTAATTAAAGTAATTAACAAAATTCTGAATAAATTTAATAAAAGGGTTTTATTAAATGAGAGAGCATTAAATTTGGAGAAACTTAATGCATTTAAAGTGGAGACTTTAAAAGGGAATGTGAAGAGGCATTTTAATGTGGAGGAGTTACCACCACATGAATGGGGGAGGTGAGGGGTCACCCCCCCATGTGCCGGCCATGGAGAGAGGGGGCACCCCCCTCCTCCTATAAAAGGCCACCCATTCCCTCCTTCTTCCTTACACCTCCTTGTGAAGGATCTCTTTCCCCCTCTAGAATTATTCCCCCATGGTCTCGGATTAGCGAGATACATGTTCCTGGTGGCATTTCGTCTGGAAGGAGTTGCTGCTTCTGCTGGATCGCTGGAGCAAGGAGGTGGAGGTTGTCCGGTGGCTTGAACGTGTGTGCGAGTGCGGATGCGCTGCTGAGTTGCGGCGCTCGGACTTCCTCACGATCTTGAGATCGGCAAGTGTACGACTACATCAACCACGAGTTCCTACTCGTTAACAAAGCTTGTTTTCTACGAGGGTAAGTTCGCTATGGATGTATGTCCACCCGTTTGCTTTGTACCTAGTAGATAGATCTTGGCGTGTAGTTCACACCGTAGGAAATTTTTTGTTTTCTATGTTGCGGACCCAACAAATAGGTCTTTAGGTTCAGTTCTAACACCAATAAAACTTCCATTAAAACACTAGCTACTGTAACACTTCCCTCAAAAAGCTCAATTCCCCAAAAGAACTCAAAAAGGAACCAACAAGAAGCAAATGCAGAAAATGGCAGAAATCTGTCAAAATAGACCAGCAGGTAAAGACAAATTTTTTCGAAGACCTTTTGTTGCTCAAATCGAAATGTGTTGAACTAACTAAAGTTAGATAACAACCTTGGACAGAAGCACAAAACTTCACGCCTCAAAAGGACATACAGAGATTTTACACAAATTTTTACGGTGAAGCATAGAAATCTGTTTCAGGACATCAACTTTCCCAACCATTACTTCTCTCTCATTAGAGGTTACTCTTGGCACAAAAAGCAAATAAAAAGGATAAGAAGCGGTTATTACTGAAGTAATAATTTCCAAGACTCATCTAAAACTTTTGGGTTATCTCCCAATAAGTACTTTTCTTTAACGCCTTTAAGTTAGGCATGAAAAAAAAGTAAGCAAAGATAATCATGGTGAAAACATTGTTTTGTTCATTGAAATCTTTTTGTTAACAAGGTTGATCAGGTCTTGTTACCAAAACAATTTTATATGAGACAAAACTTTGTATTCCACTAATGATTATGTTACCTCAATTTTGATAGCAATGGTCCCAATCATAATAGTTTCAATTTTTTCTCTTGGTATGGGACAATATATCTCTCCAACTTGAATGCCCTCAACATGTTCAATTGAATTCAAACCATAAGTCCTATCAATCTTCTTGGGGAAATAGACAGTATGTTCCTTGTCATTAACATTGAAGTTTACCTTTCCTTGATTACAATTAATAACAGCTCCTGCAGTATTAAGAAAAGGTCTCCCAAGAATAATAGACATATTATCATCTTCAGGCATTTCAAGCACAACAAAATCAGTTAATATCAAGCAATTATGAGCCACTTGAACAGGTACATCCTCACATATACCAACAGGAATAGTGGTAGATTTATCAGCCATTTGCAAAGATATATCAGTTGGTATAAGTTTTTCTAGTTGAAGCCTCTTATAGAGAGAGAAAGGCATAACACTAACTCCAGCTCCCAAATCACACAAAGTAGTTCTAACATAACTATTCTTAATAGAGCAAGGGATCGTTGGAATCCCTAGGTCTCCAAGTTTCTTTGGAACCTTACCATTAAAGGAATAATTAGCAAGTAAATTAGAAATTTCTTCATTAGGGGTCTTCCTTTTATTCGAGACAATATCCTTCATATACTTTGAGTAAGGAGGCAATTTAATAGCATCAGTCAAAGGAATTTGCAGGAATAAAGGTTTCATCCACTCACAAAACTTATTATAGTGTTCATATTCCTTTGACTTGTGTTTCTTATTAGGGAAAGGCATAGGTTTTTGGACCAAAGGCTCTCTTTCACTACCATGTTTCTTAGCAATAAAATCTTCTTTGGTGTATTTAGTATTCTTAGTGTGGCTTTCAGGTTCTTCTTCAACTTTTTCTTCATTTGGAGCTTCATTTTTTTATTACCACTTTCAGTTTCAGCATCAGAAATAGATATACTATTAGGATCTATAGCAGGTTCAGAGGGTTCTACAACAGTTTTATGTTTCTTTTTTCTTTTCTTACGAGTAGAGCCACTATTTTCAGCTTGTTGAGAATCCTGCTCAATTCTTTTGGGATGCCCCTCAGGATATAGAGGATCCTAGGTAGCAGCACCACTTCTAGTTCTAATTTCATAAGCATGTTTTTTTAGCAGCATTAACTAGCAAATCTTTTTGCACTTTAACGAGTTGATCTATTTGAGTTTGAACCATTTGAAAGTGTTTAACAATCATTTTAACATCATTAGAGGTTCTTTCCACAATATCTTTCAACTCAATAATAGCTCTAGTGTTTTCCATTAGATGATTTTGCACCCTTTTATTAAAATTATCTTGCTTAACAATAAAGATATCGAATTCTTCTAAGCATTGATCTGGAGGTTTAGAGTAAGGGATATCACCTTAATCAAAGTGTTGGAGAGAGTGTACCTCGATAGTGGATGAGTAGGGAATAGGCTTACATAGTTCTTCTATAGGAGGTAAATTCTTGACATCTACAGCTTTAATTCCCTTCTCCTTAAGACATTTCTTAGCTTCCTTCATCACTTCATCATTTAATTCAATAACTCCCCTCTTCTTTGATGTTGGAATAGGCACTGGTATAGTAGGTTCAGGTACAATTGCTTCAGGTATAGCTTGTTTAGGAGGAGTCCAATCTTCATAATTCTTGCTTATTTTAGCCATTAATTCCTCAGCTTGCTTAGGAGTCCTATTCCTGAAAACACAATCAGCACAACTATCTAGGTATGTCCTAGATTCTTCCGGTTAGTACATTATAAAATATATCAAGAAGCTCATTCTTAGGTAATGGACTTCTAGCCTGTGCATGAATCAAAGCACAAAACCTTGCCCAAGATTCAGGCAATACCTCTTTTCTCCCTGTTTAAAATCAAAAAGTTCCTGCAAAATAGCATGTCTAGCACTAGGAGGAAAATATTTCTGCAGGAAAGTACTAATCAAGCAATCAGGGCTATCAATAGATCTAGGAGGTAAATTACTAAACCAAGTTTTAGCTTCTCCTTTCAGTGAAAAGCGGAAAATCTTAGTAACAAAGTGAAATGGATCGTATGGGCACCTAGAGGGGGTGTGAATAGGTGCTACACCAATTTTTAATTCTTTTTCAATTTTAGGCTTAGCATAAAGGGTAAATTCTCTAGATAAACTATTGGGTGGAATTTCCCTATATGCAAACCTATCTACTAGCGAGTAAAGAGCGAGTGGAAGAGGAACGAGTAAACCGAAGTGAAGCACGCGGAGACACAGGATTTGTTTGACCGCAGTTCCTTCCTTGTTAAGGAAAGTACGTCTGCGTTGGAGGGGTGGGCGGTAGTAAGACCACCACGCCACAAAAGGCCTCACCCTGTTCTCTGATGGATCTCGCCATAACAGGCCTGATCCACCTTCCACTATAGGTACCCTTCGAGGCGGGCACCGGCGCCTTTACACAACTAGCGGGGTAACAACTCCACAACAACTTGGAGGCTCCCAAAATGACAACAAGCTGCCACAAGAACAAAGTTGTTAAATACAATAAACAATATCTAGGTATTGACAAGAATACTAGATCAGGGATTTCTCCAAGTGAATGGAGAGGAGTTGAAGAGCTTGATTCTTGATGATGACGATGAACTTCTCCTCCTTCAATTCCACCAAAGATCAAGACCTTCGGGTGGTTGAAGTGGGAGATCGAGAATGAGAGCTCTTGCACAATGTCTGGTCAATTTCGAATGAATCAAGAGTTCTGAGCGTTGGGGAAGAAGGGGTACTTATACCCCCTTCCGAAACCAGCCATTGCACACTTTGGGCGCCGGATTATCCGGCCCAAGTGAGGGCCAGATTATCTGGCCTGGGGAAAACTCCACCCCACACTCGGAATATCCGGTAGATAATCCGCCCCTATCATAGTGACGCGCCGAGCTTGCCCTTGATCAACTTCTGGGGGCGGATTATCCGGTCCTATGTGAGGGCCGGATTATCCGGACTGGGGAAGAAAAACCGCCCCAGTTTGGATTGTCCGGGAGAAAATCCGAGCAGATACCGTGCGACGCGCCATGGCCTCTTTTGCTCGAAAACTGGGGGCCGGATTATCCGGCCCATGCGACACCCGGATTATCCGGCCTGGGGAGGAAAAACTGCCCTGGTTCGGATTTTCCGGGAGAAAATCCGACTAGACACCGAGCGACGCGCCTTGGCTTCCTTGAGAGATGAGGTAGACCGGATTATCCGGCCCCCCTCAAAACTTCCTGCACACTTAGCACACATGAAAAGTCTCCATAGTATTGTTATCTAACACGCAAAACATAGGAAAACATGAAATGTTCTTTCACAAAGTAAGTACGCATCTTAATATCATCAGAAAACAAGCCACTCATGGTAGAAAGTCCATTCATATGTGCTACCGCACTTTCATTCTTAGTCCCACAAAAAGGTTCTTTCTCAACAATAGCTATGTAAGATAGATCGAGAGAGAAATCATAATCTTTATCTATAATGTTCGTGGGAGAGGAAGCAAACTTAGCAATAGGAGATAATTTGGGTCAAATAGTACGCCTCTCAAGGAGACTCTTAGCAGCGCTCCTATCATGGGTGTTTTTACATTCTTTAATAAATTCATCGGTCATCTCCACATAACCATCTTCAATATCATAACTTTCACTAGACTTAGGTGAACTAACATGTGTGGTAGTGTCTTCATTAGGAGTTTCAGTATTTCCAGCTATAGTTCTAGAAATCGTAGCATCTAGGAAAGGACCTAATGAACCACTCTTATCAAGCACAGTAGAAGCAGCATCATAAGTATCATAAGTTTTAGATTCAGCAGTAGTAGCAGTGTGTGTAGCATGTGTATGTGGTGGTGTAATGAGCTTACTCATAACAGATGGTGAATCAAGAGCAATAGAGGTGTTCAGAACCGTACCTATTCTTGTAGTGGATGGTAAAATAGGAACCTTGCCATCACGAGACTTACCCATGATGGATGGATAGCAGTGAACAATAGAGAATCCAAGTGAACTTGATAAATAAAGCTATGCTCCCCGGCAACGGCGCTAGAAAATAGTCTTGATGACCCACAAGTATAGGGGGTGTATCGCAGTATTTTCGAGGGAAGTGAAACCCAATTTATTGATTCGACACAAGGGGAGCCAAAGAATATTTATAAGCCTTAACAACTGAGTTGTCAATTCAGCTACACTTGGCAACAATCTTGCTCATAGCAGTTTATCAGCAGCAATAGTTTTGTAGTAGCAATAGTAAAGTAGCAGCAATAGTAAAGTAAAGACAGCAGTAACAATAGCAGCAAACAGTAGGATTCGAGTGCGGTAGGCATAGGGATGGATGGACGGGCGTTGCGTGGACAAGACAATTAACATAGCAATCAGAACATAGGGCAATTGCAGATAAATAAGATAAAGCATCCAAGTACTAGATAATCCTAGGCATGTGTCCCATATATAGTCATACGTGCTCGCAATGAGAACTTGCACAACATCTTTTGTCCTGCCAGCCCGTTTGCAGCGGGGCCTCAAGGGAACTACTGGCAATTAAGGTGCTCCTTTTAATAGAGCACTGGAGCAAAGCATTAACACTCCATGAACACATGTGATCCTCACATCAAAGCCATTCCCTCCGGTTATCCCGGTTTCTATCACTTTAGGGGCATTGGATCCAGATAACAACGTGTATATACAACTTGCGGATAAGACCATAAACAATACTATCATAATGAATCAATAACATGTTCAGATCTGAAATCATGGCACTCGGGCCCTAGTGACAAGCATTAAGCATAACAAGTCACAACAAAGTCATAAAACACTAATAAAAGATACTAGGCACCATGCCCTAACAATCTGATGCCATTACATGAACGATGTCATCCAATCCCTACCATCCCGTAGCCTACAACGGGGGATTACTCACTCATAGATGGGGGAAACATGGATGGTCGATGGAGAAGCGATGGTGATGATGATGGCAATGATCTCCTCCAATTCCCCGTCTCGACAGGGTGCCAGAACGGAGTTCCTGGTGCTGTTTCGTGGAATCTGGTGGTGGCGGCGAAGCGGAACTCCTTCTGGAAAAACGTCGAACCCCCCCTGAGTCTTTAGGTCAGAAAGCAACTTATAGGCGAAGAGGGAGACCGAGGGGTGTCTAGGGCGGCCAGACCACCCCCTGGCGCGGCCAGGCCCAGCCCACGCAGCCAGGTGGTGTGGCTAGGCCCCAGCCCCACTCCGTCTCATATTCTAGCTCCGGGAGTCTTCTGGTGAAATAGGATTTTTGGCTTTTGTCCCGTCCAATTCCGAGAATATTCATTTTCTGACTTTCCTGGAACCAAAAACAGCAGAAAACAGGCAGCTGGCACTATGGCTCTTGTTAATAGGTTAGTCCAAGAAATCATATGAAAAGTACTCCAAAGTGTGGAAAAACACAAGAAAGTAGATAAAACCAAGGATGGAACATCAAAAAATTATAGATACATTTGCAATGTATCAGAGAGGCATAACTAGGAACCCTTTTTGTTTATTAAACACACATGTATTGATGTTTCCTATCAATACAATTATAGCATGCAAAATAAACATATATCATATACAAGGAATACATAATAACAACTTTATTATTGCCTCTCAGGGCATATTTCCTTCAGTCTCCCACTTGCACTAGAGACAATAATCTAGTTTACATAGTGATAAATCTAACACCCATGGAGTTCTGGTGTTGATCATGTTTTGCCCTAGGGAGAACTTTAGTCAACGGATCTGCTTCATTCAGGTTCGTGTGTACTTTACAAATCTTTATATCTCCATCCTTGACATGCTCGCGGATGGAGTGAAACCAGTGCTTAATATGCTTGGAATTCTTGTGAGACCTTGGTTCCTTGGCGTTGGCTATGGCTCCATTGTTGTCACAATAGATCACCATTGGGTCCAATGCACTAGGAATCACACCTAGTTCCGTTATGAACTCCTTCATCCAAACCACTTCCTGCGCCGCTTCTGAAGCAGCAACATATTCTGCCTCCATCGTTGATCCAGCCACCACAGGTTGTTTGGAACTCCTCCAACTAACTGCTGCTCCGTTCAAGAGAAATACGTATCCAGATTGAGACTTAGAGTCATCTGGATTGGTGTCAAAGCTAGCATCGACATAACACTTAGTGACTAGCTCTTCTTCACCTTCGTATACAAGAAACATATCCTTAGTTCTTCTCAAGTACTTAAGGATATTCTTGATCGCTATCTAGTGTTCCGAACCTAGATCAGATTGGTACCTACTAGTCAAACTAATAGCATGTGCCACATCCGGTCTTGTACATAGCATGGCGTACATTATAGAGCCTATGGCTGAGGCATAGGGGATCTTATCCATTATCTCTCTTTCTTCCGCCGTACCCGGACTTTGAGTCTTACTCAATGTCTTGCCTTGCAACATAGGTAAGAACCCCTTCTTACTTCCGTCCATATTAAACTTCTTTAATATCTTATCAAGGTATGTACTCTGCGATAGCCCAATTAGGCGTCTTGATCTATCTCTATAGATTTTAATGCCTAATATATATGAAGCTTCACCAAGGTCTTTCATCGAAAATTTGCTGTTTAGATAACTTTTAACACTGTTTAAAAGATCTATATCATTTCCAATCAATAATATGTCATCCACATATAATATTAGAAATGCCACATTGCTCTCACTCACTTTCTTGTAAATACAAGCCTCCACATAAGTTTGGACAAAATCCAAACTCTTTGATCACCTCATCAAAGCGGAGATTCCAACTTCGGGATGCTTGCTTCAGTCCACAGATGGATCGCTGAAGTTTGCATACCTTATCAGCATCCTTAGGATCGACAAAACCCTTAGGTTGTATCATATACAACTCTTCTTCAATATTACCATTGAGGAACGCAGTTTTGACATCCATCTGCCATATTTCATAATCAAAATATGCAGCAATTGCTAACATAATCCTAACCGACTTTAGCATCGCTACAGGAGAGAATGTCTCATCGTAGTCAACTCCTTGAATTTGTCGAAACCCATTTGCAACAAGTCGAGCTTTATAGATGGTCACATTACCATCAGCATCAGTTTTTCTTTTGAAAATACATTTATTCTCAACGGCCTTTCGATCGTGAGGTAAGTCCACCAAGGTCCAAACCTGGTTTTCGTACATGGATTCCATCTTGGATTTCATGGCTTCTAGCCATTTGTTGGAATTCGGGCTCATCATCGCTTCTTCATACGTCGCAGGGTCATCTATTTCATCAATCATGAAATTCATAACAGGATTGTCGTACAGTTTAGGAGCTGCACGTGTCCTACTTGACCTGCGAGGTTCGGTAGTGTCCTCTTTCGGAGTTTCATGATCAATATCATTAGCTCTCTCTTCATTAGGTGAATTCAACTCCGAAACAACTTCCGGTGCTGCGCTACTCGCCATTTCATGAAGAGAAGGTTCAATAACCTCTTCGAGTTCTACCTTTTGACTACTCACACCTTTCGCGAGAAACTCCTTCTCAAGAAAGGATCCATTCTTGGCAACAAAAACCTTACCCTCGGATCTGTGATAGAAGGTATACCCAATCGTTTCCTTAGGGTATCCTATGAAGACGCATTTTTCCGCTTTGGGTTCGAGTTTATCCGGCTGAAGTTTCTTCACATAAACATCGCATCCCCAAACTTTAAGAAATGACAGCTTAGGTTTGTCTCCGAACCATAATTCATACGGTGTCATTTCAACGGATTTAGATGGTGCCCGATTTAAAGTGAATGCAGCGGTTTCCAGTGCATAACCCCAAAATGACAGTGGCAAGTCAGTCAGAGACATCATAGATCGAACCATATCCAATAAAGTATGATTACGATGTTCCGACACACCATTACGTTGTGGTGTTCCGGCAGGCGTGAGTTGTGAAACTATTCCAAAAAAATCATATGTGTGCTAAACTCGTAACTAAGATACTCTCCTCCACGGTCGGACCGCAGAAATTTGATCTTTCTGTTATGATGATTTTCCACTTCATTCTGAAATTCCTTGAACTTTTCAAAAGTTTCAGACTTATGTTTCATCAAATAGATATACCCGTATCTACTCAAATCATCTGTGAAAGTAACAAAATAACGATATCCACCTCGCGCCGACACACTCATTGGTCCACACACATCAGTATGTACGATTTCCAATAAATTTGTTGCCCGTTCCATTGAACCAGAAAACAACGTTCTAGTCATCTTGCCCATAAGGCATGGCTCACATGTATCAAATGATTCAAAATCAAGTGATTCCTAAAGTCCATCAGCATGGAGTTTCTTCATGCGTTTAACGCCTATATGACCTAGACGGCAGTGCCACATAGATGTAGATATATCATCATCAAGTTTAACCCTTTTAGCATCAACTCAATGAATATGCATAATACTACTATCGAGATCCAATAGAAATAAACCATTCAATGCAGGTGCATGACCATAAAAGATATTATCCATATAAATAGAACAACCATTGTTTTCAGATTTAAAGGAATAACCACTTCGCATCAAACACGATTCGGATACAATGTTCATGCTCAGTGCAGGCACAAAATAACAATTATTTAGATTTATCACTAATCCCGACGGCATATGGAGAGGCAGCTGAAATGGATCATATGGGCACCTAGAGGGGGGGGTGAATAGGTGCTACTTCAAATTTTAATGCATTTTCAATTTTAGGCTTAGCATAAAGGGTAAATTCTCTAGATAAACTATTAGGTGGAATTTCCCTATATGCAAACCTATCTACTAGCGAGTAAAGAGCGAGTGGAAGAGGAACGGGTAAACCATAGTGAAGCACGCGGAGACACAGGATTTGTTTGACCTCAGTTCCTTCCTTGTTAAGGGAAGTTCGTCTGCGTTGGAGGGGTGGGCGGTACTAAGACCAACACGCCACAATAGGCCTCACCCTGTTCTCCGATGGATCCCGCCACCAAAGGCCTGAGCCACCTTTCCACTATAGGGACCCTTCGAGGCGGGTACCAGCGCCTTTACACAACTAGCAGGGCATAACTCCATAATCAACTTGGAGACTCCCGAAATGACAACAAGCTGCCACAAGAACAAAGTTATCAAATACAACGAACAAGATCTAGATATTGACAACAATACTAGATCAGGGATTTCTCCAAGTGAATGGAGAGGAGTTGATGCGCTTGATTCGTGATGACGATGATGATTCTCTCCTCCTTCAATTATCCCAAAGATTAGAGCCTTCGGGTGGTTGAAGTGGGAGATCGAGAATGGGAGCTCTTGCACAATGTCTAGACAATTTCAAATGAATCCAGAGTTCTGAACGTTGGGGAAGAAGGGGTACTTATACCCCCTTACAAAACCAGCCGTTGGAGAATTTGGGGCTGGATTATCTGGCCCAAGTGAGGACCGGATTATCTGGCCTGGGGAAAACTCCGCCCCAGACTCAGAATATCCGGCAGAAAGTTCGCCCCCTCTTTGAGTGTCACGCAGAGCTTGCAATTGATCATCTTCTGGGGGCCAGATTATCCGGCCCCATGTGAAGGCTGGATTATCCGTCCTGGGGAGGAAAAACCGCCCCAGTTTGGATTTTCTGGGAGAAAATCTGACCGGACTCTGAGCGACGCGCCTTGGCCTGCTTTGCTCAAAAACTGGGGGCCGGATTATCTGGCCCATGCGACAGCCGGATTATCCGGCCTGGGGAAGAAAAACCGCCCCCAGTCCGGATTTTCTGGGTGATAATCCGCTCCCTCTCTGGGTGACGCGCCTTAGCAGTCTTTGAGCAATGAGGTAGGCCGGATTATCCGGCCCTTGGTGGGGCGGATAATTGCCCCCCTCAAAGCTTCCTGCACACTTAGCACACATGAATAATCTCCACAATATTGTTATCTAACACGCAAAACACAGGAAAACATGAAATGTTCTTTTAGCAGCGTTCCGACGGCGATCACATCAACTCTTGATCCATTGCCGACCCGCATCGTGACCTCATCCCTTGCTAGCTGTCGCTTGTTGCGCAGCCCCTGAATCGAGTTACATATATTAGCAACCTATCCCGTATCAAATACCCAGGTGCTACTGCGAATACTAGTCAAGTACACATCAATAACATGTATATCACATATACCTTTGTTTGCCTTGTCGGCCTTCTTGTCCACCAAATACTTGGGGCAGTTGTGCTTCCAATGGCCAGTCCCCTTGCAATAGTAGCACTCGGTATCAGACTTAGGGCCAGCTCAAGGTTTCTTTTCAGGTGCGGCAATAGATTTGCCGCCCTTCTTTCCCTTATGCTTGCCTTTCTTGTCCTTCTTGAAACCGGTGGTCTTATTGATCATCAACACTTGATGTTCTTTCCCTTATGCTTGCCTTTCGTAATGCTATACTTTGGATGAATGTTCATCACATCATTTCACAAATGCTGTGACCTTGTTATTAACAACATCCAATGTCCATGATCAGGAAACCTTGATCATCTTGTTAATCAACAAGCTAGTCTATAAGAGAGTGATGACCCACAAGTATAGGGGTGTATCGCAGTATTTTTGAGGGAAGTGAAACCCAATTTATTGATTCGACACAAGGGAGCCAAAGAATATTTATAAGCCTTAACAACTGAGTTGTCAATTCAGCTGCACCTGGAAACAATCTTGCTCACAACAGTTTATCAGTAGCAACAATTTTGTAGTAGCAATAGTAAAGTAGCAGCAGTAGTAAAGTAAAGACAGCAGTAACAATAGCAGTAAACAGTAGGATTCGAGTGCGGTAGGCATAGGGATGGATGGACGGGCGTTGCATGGACAAGACAATTCACATAGCAATCAGAACATAGGGCAATTGCTGATAAATAAGATAAAGCATCCAAGTACTAGATAATCCTAGGAATGTGTCTCATATATAGTCATACGTGCTCGCAATGAGAACTTGCACAACATATTTTGTCCTGCCAGCCCGTTTGCAGCAGGGCCTCAAGGGAACTACTGGCAATTAAGGTGCTCCTTTTAATAGAGCACCGGAGCAAAGCATTAACACTCTGTGAACACATGTGATCCTCAAATCAAAGCCATTCCATCCGGTTATCCCGATTTCTGTCACTTCGGGGCTATTGGTTGCGCACAACAATGTGTGTATACAACTTGCAGATAAGACCATAAACAATACTATCATAATGAATCAATAACATGTTCAGATCTGAAAACATGGTACTCGGGCCCTAGTGAATAAGACAAAGTATTAGTAAAACATTCAAAGCTGGGATCATAGTGCTTCAATCATAGCATGAAAGACAAAGTTCTAGCAATAAGAAAAATAAACTAAGATGCAACATGAAAAGGCACAAACAAAAGATTCATGAATAACAATGCTTTGCAAGACGTTTGTTTGTTTCACATAAAGAAAACATAGCATAATAGTATTCAGCTTGTCCCTCATAGAGTAGCAAACATAAATGCATACGACACCTTCAAAGTTCATAAGAGTGACTAGATACAAATAGTTTAAAACAAGCAATATCAAAGCTATGCATCAATCAATAAGTCTTGGGACAATACACATAGAACTAAGAATAGCCACTATGCTCTCAAAGTAAGTGCATAAAGATAGAAGGTGGAGACTCAATATAATGGTGGAAGAAAGACCTTCATAGAAGGAAGTAGAGATTCAAGTTTCATAAAGAGCTTCCAAAAATTATGGTACGTATAGCTTTCAGCTCTCATTGCCCCTATCATAAGCATCTTGAAGTGATTAAGGTTAAAGTGAACAAACTATGGGAAAATGGTATTTTTTTCTCTCTTTCCTCTTTTCATAATCTCTTTTTTTTCTCTTTTTTCTCAATATAGGACTCTTTTTTTATAAGAAGGATGCTTCATAGACAGCTCATTATGGTTACGCTACAGGTTTCCACCATGTCAGCATAGATTAGACCAGCGGCCCAGGCGTTTCTCTAACATATATACATAACTCCATGGACTTACAAGCTCCCCTTTCATTTCATACCAACGACATCCATAGACAAAAGAGCATGATATCAACTAGGTACAAAGTACAAGTGCAATGTTGAAAGCGTTCCCCATGACAACATGGTTCTGCTAATCCCAAACATATAAGTGCAAGCATATACAACATAGACGACACAATGGTTCAAGTTTATTAAGGGAAAGAAAAGTAAAGTGTGCCATCAAGTTCATGAGAGCTGTAATCACAAGTTTTCTCATAACAAGTTTAATTTGGAAGGTAGATAAAAACATGAATATACTTGGAATAGCATATGCTAATAGGTAGGTATGGTGGACTCTTTGGAATAACTTGGTTTTAGGAGTTGGATGCATGAGTGGAACTCATACTTGGTTGCGGAGGCTAGCAAAAGACTGGGAGCTACCAACTAAGAGAGCAATAATGGCCATAATCATGCAGAGCGACAAAATATCATTGATCAAAGCATAAAGTGATACTACAAGTTGAAAACTAAAGGATCATAAAGGCTATGGTGACTTTGTATAGTCATAACATGGTGTGAGCGTGTGCCAAGTCAACCCAAATAAAGCATCAAAGGAGAATTCCACAATACTATGCTTTAATATGCTAAAACAACACATGATTCATCCAAGGCACATTAAGCAATCTCAATTGTTTATAAGAAGTCATGATACAGCAAAGAATACTAAGCATAAAGCCAAAACAATATCAAGCATGGCATGACAAAGCATAGTCCACAGTAAAAAACAAGCTCTTTTTACCACTTAAGCATGAGCTTTCCTACTCTTTCCAAACCAAACCAAACTATTTGAAAACCAATGTATGAAAGAGGGGGTCCAACCAATTTATTCAGCAAACTAAGCAAACTAAGCAAACGAAAAACCAAAACAAAAACGAAAAAGAAGACGCTCCAAGAACAACACAACTGTGCATGAAATAATAAAAACGAAGTGTTTGGAAGAAACCTAGGATTTTTATTGATGAAGAAGGGGATGCCTTGGGCATCCCCAAGCTTTGATGCTTATACTTCTTGGATATTTCTTGGGGTGACACGGGCGGCATCCCCAAGCTTGAGCTTTAGTCCATCCTTCATCTCATTACTCATTCCTTCCATACACCTGAAGTTTTTCCTTCATACAAAACTTCACACAATCTTTATTAGCAACATTAGTGCACTCAAGATAATAAGTCTTTACGTTCAGTTCTAACACCAATAAAACTTCCATTAAAACACAAGCTACTGTATCACTTCCCTCAGAAAGCTCAATTCCCCAAAAGAACTCAAAAAGGAACCAACAAGAAGCAAATGCAAATAATGGCAGAAATCTATCAAAACAGACTAGCAGGTAAAGACGATTTTTTTCGAAGACCTTCTGTTGCTCAAATCAAAAAGTGTTGAACTAACAGAAGTTAGATAACAACCTGGGGCAGAAGCGCAAAAATTCACGACTCAAAAAGACGTTCAGAGATTTTACACGAATTTTTACGGTGAAGTACAAAAATCTATTTCGGGACAGCAACTTTCCCAATCATTACTTCTCTCTCATTAGAGGTTACTCTTGGCACAAAAAGCAAATAAAAAGGACAAGGAGCGGTTATTACAGAGGTAATAACCTCCAAGACTCATCTAAAACTTTTGGATTATCTCCCAATAAGTACTTTTATTTAACGCCTTTAAGTTAGGCATGATATTTTGAGAAGATGCTCACATAAGAAATACGAATTGAAGTAAAAGAGAGCATCAAAAAGCAAATTCAAAGCACATTTAAGTCTAACCCACTTCCTATGCATAGGAATATTGTAAAGAAACAAGTCATGAAAGCACAAAGCAACAAGCATAGTAAAGCAAAATAAGTGCAACTTCAAGACTTTCAACATAAAGAGGGGAAACTTAATATTATTGAGATGCATAAAACCATGTTTCCCTCTCTCATAATAACTTTCAGTAGCATCATGAATTAAATTAACAATATAACTATCACAAGAAACATTCTTATCATGAGCCACATGCATAACAGAATTAATACTCTCCACATAAACATAGTCATTCTTATTAATTGTAGTGGGAGCAAATTCAACAAAATAGCTATCATTATTATTCTCATCACCATAATCATAAAATATAGGAGGCATATTGTAATCATTAATTTTCTCCTCAATAGTAGGTGGACTGAAATATCATATTCATCATTGTAATCATCATATATTGGAGGTTTGGTATCATCATAAGCAATATAATAGCTATCTTCCAAAGCTGGGGAAATAAAAAGATCATTTTCATAAAAACTAGCTTCCCCAAGCTTAGACTTTTCCATAGCATTAGCAATAATGGTGTCCAAAGAATTCATACTAACAACATTTCTATTAGCATGCAAATAAAGTTTCATAGGTTTTTTAATTTTCTCTTCAAACACTTCATGTCCTAACTCAAGATAAATACTACAAAGCTCTCTAATTTTTATTGTTGTTTTCCATTAAGCCTAACTAGTGAAAACAAGAAACAAAAAGACAAAATTGCAGAATCTAAAGGAAATAACTTCGAGCACTCACACCGGAGGATGTGAGTACCTTTTACCTTACCTCCCCGACAACGACGCCAGAGAATAGCTTGATGTCTACGCACTTCTATTCTTGTAGACAGTTGTTGGGCCTCCAAGTGCAGAGGTTTGTAGAACAGCAGCAAGTTTTCCCTTAAGTGGATCACCCAAGGTTTATCGAACTTAGGGAGGAAGTGGTCAAAGGTATCCCCTCTCAAGCAACCCTGCAATCAAGATACAAGAAATCTCTTGTGTCCTCAACACACCCAATACACTTGTCAGGTGTATAGGTGCACTAGTTCAGCGAAGAGATAGTGAAATACAAGTGGTATAGATAATTATAAATAGTAACGGTGCCAGAAAATAGCTTGCTGGCGTGTGGTTGACGTGGGAAAAGACTAAAGGCAAACTAAAATAAAGAAGGAAGCAAACAAACATGTAACAGATCTAGTTGCAAACTATGTATCAATGCTTAGAAACAAGGCCTAGGGATCATACTTTCACTAGTGAACACTCTCATATAAATATATTCTCTTCATGATACTACTCTTAACTACTCTCCGGTTGGACACTCTAATCCATGGTAGGGCTATAACAGCATCCTCAAAGTTCACTTTTCCCATCTAGATAACCCCACACTATCACCTTGTGTGCTAGATGGTTCCAACAAACACCACAATTTCATAAAGACATCCAACTCTAAATATAACTCATAACAAGTATTTGTAATCTCTAGCCTAAGTGCCATCATGGTATGCACGTTGTCACTTTCACACACATGGGGAGAGCAGAGATCTATTAAAGCACTTGAGTAGCAAGGTAGATCTATAGATTACAAGCTCATGATCTCAATAAGATCATGCATAGAGAGAGATGAACACATAGCTACCGGTAGAACCCTTAGCCTCGAGAGAGAACTACTCCCTCCTCATCATGGGAATCAACAATGGTAATGGAGATGGCGGTGTAGATCGATGGAGATGGCTTCGGTTGCACTTCCCTGTCCCGGCAGGGTGCCAGAACAGAGACTTTCTGTCCCCCAAATCTCCCCTTCGGTGGCGGCAGCGCTTCGGAACTTTTCGTGGATTTCTGATCGATGATCTAGGGTTTCTGCCTCAGGAGGAATATATAGGCGAAAGAGGCAAGGTCGATGGCCGGCCAGGGGGCCCACACCATGCCCTGGCGCGGCCTAGGGTTGCCCGCACCAAGGGGGGTGTGGCCAGGCCCTGTCCCTCCTCCGTCTCGTATTCTGGCTCCGTGAGTCTTCTAGTAAAATAGGAACTTTGGCTTTTGTCCCATCCAATTCCGAGAATATTCATTTTCTGACTTTCCTGGAACCAAAAAACAACAGAAAACAGACAACTGGCACTATGGCATCTTGTTAATAGGTTAGTCCAAGAAATCATATGAAAAGTACTCCAAAGTGTGGACAAAACATAAGAAAGTAGATAAAACCAAGCATGGAACATCAAAAATTATAGATACATTTGCAATGTATCAACCGCCTTCAAGGTTGCTGCCAAGAATGCCAAAGACACCCGTGCTCGTGCCATTGGAATGAGTAGTGGTGTCAATCTTGCCTTGAAGGCCAAGGTTGTGGAGTATGATGAAGATGAAGGAAGTGATGAGGGACTCTCAATGAGCCACCCCGAAGATGTCAAGGTTGCTCATGGTGAATACATGGCCTTCTATGCAAGAAACTTTTGGAAAGATCCCGCCAAAGCCAAGATGGAAATGCAACGAAGAAGCAATCCCAATGGGAGAAGAGATAATGGGTCCAAGTTGAGAACTTGCTTCAATTGTGATGACCGCTATCACTTTGTTGCTTCTTGTCCCTATGAGAAAACAGAAGATCATGGGGGTAAACTTGTGTTGAAGAAGACCTCCAAAGATCCTTACAAGAAACCCTTCATCAAAAGGAATGCACCCAACAAGAAGTCGGGTGAAATTGTCTTGATCACACATGAAGAATTCTCCTCCTCCGATGATGATGAAGAGGAGGAAGAGGAAACATCAAGTGGTGTGGCGTCTCTTGCCACTACTTCTACCCCTACATTCTCTCTCTTCGACTCTCCCAATGAGAATATCTCCAACAAAAACATCACTTGCCTTATGGCAAGAGGAACGGAGGTACTATCATCATCACACTCCACCTCTTAACCTATGACGAATTTGATGATGAGTTATCTCTTGAGGTTAAAAAGGAATTAGTTGCTTTTGATGTGTTTATGAACATCTTGCAAGGGGAACACAAGAAACATGTTGTGGACCTCTTAAATCAACTTGCACACACACAAGAACTTCTAGATGAAAGATGAAAATTAGGAAGAGATCACATGATTGAGGTAGAAGCTCTAAATAATGCTCTAGAAGAAGAACAAGAAACTAGAATATCTCTTGAAACCAAACTTGAGGGTCTTGATGAAGCAAATGATCTCATTGTTAATAAACTCATCAAGGAACGTGACCATGCTATTACCAAATATAAAAAGGTTCAAAAGGACAAGATTGAGTTTGATGTTGTTCATGAAAAACTTGCCGAGGACTTTAGGATGCTTGATAAGGCTCACAAGGCCTTGGAGAGTGAACTCTTGTTGCTCACAAAGTCTCGTGAAAAGCCTCAAACTCAATTGACTAATATCACTTCACCTAGTACTTTCATTCCCTCTAGTTTTACAAGTATAATTGAAGAAAATGTTAGGTTGAAGGGGGAGCTAGCTAAGGCCACCTTTCCCAAAGGAAACAAGTCAATTGATGACCTCTTGAGTAAGCAAAGGTCAAGTAGTGATAAAGGGGGAATTGGCTTTGTCTCTAAAGGCAAGAAGAAGAAGAAGAAGAACAAGAAAAGGAAGGCCAAGCTCACACAAGAAAAGGACAAGGTCATTGTGGATAGTAAGACCACGAATGGCAAAACTATGTCTCATGATGATTTTGCGGGAAGTGCTAACCCTCACTATGTTTTAATGCGTGATTATTATGGTGATGTGTATGCACAATATGTTGGCCCATTTGATGGTCATATTGCTTGGTCTATTTGGGTTCCCAAGACCCTTGTTGCTAACAAACTAGGACCCATTGAAAAATGGGTGCCTAAAAACTAGTTTGATCTTTTTGTAGACCTATGCTTCCGAAGGGTCAAAATGGATGCTTGATAGTGGATGCACAAGTCATATGACCGGAAGCGCATCTAGTGTGAAGGATTTGAGACCAAATATTGAACAAATATTCGTGACATATGCCGACAAGTCAAGGTCTAAGGTAATGGGTTTCGACAAAGTTGTGGTTGCACACGATATCACTCTCGTGGACGTCATGCTTGTTGAGACCCTTAGCTATAATTTACTTTCAGTCTGTGCTCTTCGAAAGATGGGCTTTGCCGTCTTTATTGATAATGATATTGTGATCCTCATGTGGAGCAAGTCTCTTAAGGTCGCCTTCGTTGGGTACGTCGAGAATGACTTGTATGTGGTGGACTTCTCGGGGAAAACCATTACAAGTCCGATGTGCCTATTTGGAAAGGTTGATGTGGGTTGGCTATGGCATCGCCGTCTAGCCCATGTCAACATGAGAACTTTGCAAAGCCTCCACAAGGATAGTCATATTGTTGGACTAAAAGAAAATGTGTGCTTTGCCAAAGATCATGTTTGTAGGGCATGTGTTGAAGGAAAGATGCATGATTCTCCCCACAAGCCTAATAACTACATCAAGTCCAAGAGGATCTTGGAGCTACTTCATGTGGATCTCTTTGGTCCTCCATATCATGCAAGCCTTGGTGGGAAGAAATATTGTTTGGTGATTGTTGATGACTACTCAAGATACACTTGGGTATATTTCTTCAAGATGAAAAGTGAGACCCAAGAGAACTTCATTGACTTCATCAACATCAACACAATGTCCCAGTATTAACAATAAGAAGTGATAATGGGACCGAGTTCAAGAACTACACATTGAATGGATTTCTTAGTGATGAGGGAATAAAACATCAATATTCCGCTACATATACCCCTCAACAAAATGGTGTAGCTGAGAGGAAGAACCAGACTCTTATTGATATGGCGAGGACCATGTTCTCGGAGTTTAAATCTCCATACAATTTTTGGGCTGAAGCAATCTCCACCGCATGCCATGCATCAAACTACCTCTACCTACGAAAAGAATTGATCAAGACTCCATATGAAATTCTTACCGGTAACAAGCCGAACGTTTCATACTTCCGGGTGTTCAGTTGTAAGTGTTTCTATCGCATTAAGGGTATTCGTTTGTCCAAGTTTGATTCCAAAGCATTAGAGGGTATTTTTGTTGGTTATGGTCTCGAATCCCACACTTATAGAATCTATGACAAGCTCTCTAGAACTGTCATAGAATCCTGAAGTGTGGTGTTCAAAGAATAGATGGCCCCCAAGCACTTAGAGAGTTGTTGTTAGATCGTGGGTTTGAGGTTGGGAAAATCGATCCCACTCTTTTTACTAAGAAGGTCAATGGGGAACTTTTTGTATGCCAAATATATGTAGATGATATTATCTTTGGCTTATCTAACAAGGTTTTTAATGATGAATTCTCAAAGCTTATGACTGACAGGTTCAGGATGTCTATGATGGGAGAATTGAGAGTATTTCTTGGTTTTGAGATCAAGCAAGTGACAGGAGGAACATTTTTCAACCAAGCCAAGTATACTCAAAAGATTTAACATGAAAGATCTAAAGGGAGCTCCCACTCACATGGCAACAAAGACTCATCTTGAGCTAAACCTAAACGGTAAAGATGTGGATCAAAAGGTATACCGGTCCATGATTGGCTCTTTGCTTTACCTTTGTGCATCTAGACCCGATATTGTGTTGAGTGTAGGAGTGTGTGCAAGATATCAAGCGGCTCCTAAAGAAAGCCACTTGATGGCGGTCAAAAGAATCTTTCGATATTTGGTTCATACCCCAAACTATGGTATTTGGTATCCTAGGGGCTCAACTTTCTCTCTTTGTGGTTACACGGATTCGGATTGGGCTGGTGACAAGGATGATAGAAAATCAACCTCTAGAGCTTGCCAATTACTTCGGAGGTCCTTGGTGTGTTGGTCTTCCAAGAAGCAAAATTGTATATCTCTCTCCACCGCCGAAGCCGAGTATGTGGCAGCTGCTAGTGCTTGTACTCAATTGCTATGGATGAGGCAAACTTTAAAGGAATACGGTGTCCTTTGTGACAAAGTGCCTCTTCTATGTGACAACGAAAGTGCTATCAAGATTTCCTATAACCCAGTGGATCATACAAGGACAAAGCACATTGAGATCCGTCATCACTTCATTAGAGATCATGTTGCTCGAGGTGATATTGAGCTATCCTATGTGTCAACAAAGACCAACTTGCCAACATTTTCACGAAGCAACTTGATGAAGCAAGGTTTTGTTATTTGAGGAATGAACTAAATATCGTAGATTCGAGGAGCTTGACTTGATCCCCTTGCATACTCACCTATGTCTTAACTCATACTTGGTGTAGGTGCAGGCATGGAGATAGGGGGAGTGCGGTCCTAATACATTGGGCTATCCCTTCCCCCATAATGCCAAAATTAAGGAATTCAATTCTCGTACTATCATTGTGTGATATGTGAGCTTCATTGATGAGTAGTGGCTATGAACCCAAGGATAATTCTTCGCGGTGTCATGCCACAGACTCTTACATGGTGGCCTCGGCCACCACCCTCTTCTCATTGAAGAGTAGGTTCTTGTTCGTGTGTATTTGGAGCGTTAATGAACATTTGAATGGATTTTTATGGATTCCTTGATTCTTCATAGTAGGTCATCTTAACCCAAGCCTATTCCTTGTCCTAGAAACACCCTCTCTCTCATATATGTCCCCATACACAAATTCTGGAGTTTTTGGTCGAGGAGGACCAGAGTCTCCGGTGCGGACGATTTCGGGTCACATATAGGGAGGATGGGGTGAATTGAAACAGACAGTTTCATTCATCCACCCCCGTCCTCCCCTCTCTACCCCGTCGCCTCCTCCAAAACTCCTCCCCGGAGGTTAAGAAGCCCCCGGGATCCGCCGTGCCGCCGGCCAACCTTCTTCCCTTCACCATTGGGTGATTCCCAACGGTGGATTCAACCCCATGGACAGATCTGGTACCTCTCCTCATCTTTTCCCCTAGGGTTCATCCCTTGATTTGTTTTTGAGGATTGGTACTGTTTTTGCCCACGGGAACTTCTTGTATGCGTGCACACTAGTACATTAGTCTTGTTGTCTTGCCCGATCTGTTGGATTCAACCCCATTGGAGCCTCCCTGTTCTTCTCCCGAGCCTTCCGACCGGAGACTCCAGCCTCACGGCTGGAAACTCCGATCTAGGCCGGAGACTCAGGTCTGAGCCAGAGACTCCAGTGTGGACTACGGAGACTCCAGTGTGGACTGTGGAGACTCCAGTCGGGACATATATATACTTACCTCCATGATATCTCCCTCTCTGCTGTTCACAGGTTCTGACTCTCGTCGTCCTCCTCGCACCAAGGCTAAGTTAAAGAGGGCGGATCCTCGCTATGATGAGTCCGAGGGTCAGTACATTGTGCCCCTGTCCAACCAAAGACAGCAGGCCCGTGATGTAGCATACATGAGGAGGGAGCAGGACAAGGTTGAGGAAGAGAATCGTGCCAAGAGGGCCAAGTATGACAATCTTCAGTCTTTGGCTCGCATGTCAAAGAAGGAGTACCGTGAGCTGAGGAAGACTGACTTCTATGACTTGCCTTGCACCAGCGAGGACCCATGCTACTGGAGGAAGGAGCAAGCTATTTTCATGAAAGACATTTACAGTGTGCTCAAGAGGTCTCATGTGTGTCCTCAGAAGTATATGAGTGTTGAGCAGATGAGGAAGAGCCCTTACTTCTCTGATGCACTGTGGGTTAGTGAGAAGTTAGGGTGTTCAACTTGATGGAGCTCCGTGAAGACTACAACATCACTCTTGTCCAGCAGTTTTATGCCACAGTTGTGTTTGGTACTGACCAAGCCAGGACTATGACTTGGATGACTAGAAACCACCACTGCTCTACGACGTTCTACGATTTTGCTGGAGCCATCTTTGAGACTTTTCAGGGCGTGTCCTCCCCTATTGGGGTGCGCATGCACTCAGCAGCTCTTGGGGTGAACAAGATCAAGCTTGCCAAGGGACTGAAGCCTCTCTACAATCTGATGTTGTGGGTGGGTCCAAGGGACTGAAGCCTCTCTACAATCTGATGTTGAGGATATTCCGCCAGACCATTTCCCCGAGTGTTGGAAATGATGATGCCATCAGATGTGGTCTGGTCAACCTGCTATATCATACCCACATGATCTACAATGTTGGGCCCGAGGCAGATGTGGATCCTATTGATGTTATGGACTACATATTTGAGGAGATGTACCATGCCATTATGTACAAGAAGGCTCCTCCATATGCACCACTTGTCATGAGACTCATCAACACACAAGATCATGGGTCCCCACTCGGCTTGGCTCCCAACCTTACCGAGCACACTCTTGTATCACTGCAGCAGAAGGGACACATGGGGCCTACTCCTAGACGCTCCTCTGCCAATGAGGAGGTGGAGATCTCAGAGACTGAAAGGGCTCCTACTAGGGCTCGGAGGAAGAGTGCCTCCAATGCACCCCTGCCTCCCATGACACGTGACTATGTTCATGAGAGGGTCAAGAAGGCCTCATTCTGGGAGAGAACCCTTTGTTGCATGAATGTGGACATCCGCAAGCAACAACATGCCTCCTACAAGAGCAACCATCGCATAGAAAAACTCCTCAAGGAGATTAAGGCTCAAGGTGCAGCGGATGATGAGGAAGGTGAGGATGAGTGCACTGATGAGCATGGCGCTCAACCCTCCACTGAGTCAGACTACACTCTTTCTTTTGGGGCATGGAATGCCCAACAAGACAGTTTGGTGGATTGGAAGACTTTTTCTGATGTCACTTCTGGATATGGGTACCAGGGTACATCCTCTTCTCGCCCTCACGGCAAAGGGCCTGCTGCTCCATATGGCGATGATGACTATGATGATGATGATGAGGACCAGGATATGGAGGAGGAGGACGATGATGATGACGACGAGGACTACCGATCTGTTGGGGCGCTAGTTTAGGTCTTTTCCCTTTTTCGCTGTTTTGATGCCAAAGGGGAAGAAGACATTGTCATCGGGATTTCCATGGGCTTGGTTTTTATTCTTATTTTGCTATCTCGACATTCGTATTTATTTGCCTTGTGTTCTTGCGAGATACTATTTGCTATTCGTGTGTGACTCTGTGTGTGCTCCTACATTACTGTAACTCGTGTGAGAACTATATTCTTTATGTATGTACTATCTACTGTGCATGCTTTACATATTTATCTTTATGCACATAGTCAGGGGGAGCATTACCATTTACTGCAAATTATTTCCATGCAAAATCACTTGTTGTCACCGAACACCAAAAAGGGGAGATTGAAAGGACATTTACTATTTTAATCACTTTTGGTGCTCATTAACAACAGGTAGATCATTTTACAGTATACTAAACATGCCTTTTCCGGCCCCCACGGGTCAAACGTGCCGCGGCCAGCCCGCCAGGCGCTGGTGCCGGTGCCGGGCCAGGCCCGTGAAAGCGGGGCCGGGTCTGTGCCGGGCCGGCGCGTTGGTAGGTTTAAGTTGTTCACAAAGGACGCATGTCACGGATGCGGCTTGCCTGTGCCCGCTTGGTGTGACCATCCGTGCGACCCGACATGTGAAGTTCATCGGGCGGCTCTCCCCGCCGCACCCCCAGCTCCTTCCCGTTTAAAAAAAACGTACAGATGAGAGCCTTGTTCGTATCCTCTGCCATGTACAGCCCCCTTCTGTATTCTTCCACACTTCTTTCTGAACTCGACCCGAAGAGGAACTGAAGGAGAGGAAGGTGAGCCGTCCGAAGAGACCGATGGCTCCCGTTCCTCCGGCCTCCAGCCTCTTCCCGTCGACGAATCACGCTGTTTTGCCACCTCAGCGACATAACTGTGGAGCCTCGACCTTGACCGCACACTATTCCTCCCCTGCCTCGGGGGCAGAGCCGTGAAGCCTCGACCTTGACGAGCTCGGCCGCGCCACTTTTCCTCCGCCACCGGCCCGTTCCCAGTAACCCCACCCTCTTCCGAATCAGGCTAGCAGCAGCCTGGCTGGTCTCGCCAGAATGCAGGGCGTGTAGCGAGAGAAGGGGCCGAGCGGGGCTAGCGCTAAATCACACTCCCCGCGACGGCGAGGAGCGGAGGAGGTGGACGAGTTGCCGCGAGGCCGTGGCAGCCAGGTCCCCGGCCGAGTAGAGCAGAGAAGATGGAGCAGCTAGGTTTGTGGACCTCGTCACTTACCTTGTGCAGATGCAAGCTCCAGGACAACTAGAGGTAAGCAGCTTTTGCATTCTTTTGATTTGATCTGTTCTGTTGTAATTGAAATGGAATTTTTCTTAAACATTGATTCTTATTGCCTAGTTACAACTTATAAATTAATAATTCCCCATACCAATACTAATACTACACAGTTGCATAAAACAGATGAAATTGCAAAGGAGGGGATGGCAGGATCGGAAGAATTCCCACAATTGGTTCAACAAGAAGAAATTGCAAACTTCAACTATGATTCGTCACGAAGAGTTTGGTTAGATCTCTTACTGTTTGTGCTTGAGATTCGTCTCCATAGTCATGCCCATGATTACTCGAAGAATGCACCGGGGACTAGTACTGAACTGCTGATTGCTGCACTGTTCAATTGGAGCCTGTGTATGCAGAATTATTCAATTCGCATGTGTTGATTGCTGCGTCTCAACTCTCCCGTCAGTATTTGCGTTAGCGGGAGATTAGATTTTGGCACGCAGCTCTATATTCTGTAGAGGTGTTCCCGCTCGATTTGATTTTTTATCTCGTATTTTACTTTTAATGGTGTGCTTGTATTTAGGGAAGTGAATCGGTACACAGCAGAACATACAGCGGGACTGTACACTACACGACAGAGGATACGGACGGGGCTCTCATCCGTGCGTTTTTTTTTTTTTTGAAACGGGAAGGAGCTAGGGGTGCGGGACGGAGAGCCGCCGGATGGACTCCACTCGCAGGTCGCACGGATGGTCGCACCGAGCGGGCACAGGCAAGCGGCTGAGACCGGAGGATGCCAGCGACGCGTTAGGGAGGGATAGAATCAATTTCCCTTTGAAAAGCAATCAGACCTCGTTTTCTCCACGCAAACTAGACCCCTCCTGCCCTTTTCCCCTTCGTCGCAGCCTGAACCCTAGATCTATCATGAACGGAATCCAATCGGCTCAGCCCATGGCCATCCCTAGCTGGGTGATGTTGGACCAGCTCTTCCTCTACAAGGACCAGATCTCCTTCCGCGCCGACGGCGAGACCTCGGCGGAGACACAGGACACCAACGGCCAGCCCGTCCGCGTCTCCTTCGACATCCAGTCGCCGCCGGGGTCGTCGCGCCTCTGCCTGCACTTCCCGGCGGAGAGGGAATCCTCCTACTGGGACTTCGTTGTGGCCGCCCACCGCGACGCCGTCCGCTTCCGCATCGAGGTCGATTTCGATGGGCTCCCGGTCGAAAGGGCCGCCACGGACTACTTCGTCTACAGGGCCCGCTCCTCCTCCTCCGGCCCCAAGCTCACTCTGCTCCCGCTCTGCTATTCCACGAGCGCTGAGATCTTAAAGGCCGCACATGATGATGCTTCCTGGAGAGGCAAGTGGCGCATGGTGACGAGTAGCGATATTGGTCTCCTTGCTGCTGGAGGTGCTGAACAGAAGTTCGTGGTGGCGGAGCTTTGCGTCGACACCTGGTCTGCCGCTGACAAAACGGCCCCACTGGAAGCAGAGCTCTTCAGGCTAATCTCATCCTCATCACCGGCGTCCGCAAATGGTGGTGACCAGTGGGAGCTCACGCGCGCCAGCAGCCATGACGGCAAGGTCAGGTTCCAGGACATTGTCGGCTGGGAAAGTCATAGAGTTGTCCCTTTTACTACCTACCTTTGCTGGGCTGATTACAACCAAGGTGTTCTCTTCTGTGATGTCTCAAGCAAGGCTCCTCATCTGGAGTATCTTCCGTTACCGGTTGACGACATGCCTCGAGAAGATTTTCCAACGTTCTCCCGCACCCTTTGTCTCACAAACAAAGGCCGAACCATGAAGTTTGTCAAAGTTAGCAAGACGCCCTCATGCTCTAACTGTAATCCAGGACTTGGTTTCACCATCAGTGTGCACACGATGGAATGGATAAACTGCGATGTTAAGAGTTGGGTGGTGGATGTCAAGATCACAGAAAAGACACTCTGGGCCATGGAGGGTTATAACCTTGATCATCTCCCTTGCTCTGTGCCGCTACACCCTCTCGTGAGCATGGATGACCCCCACATCCTGTACTTTGTGTTGACCGGCAGATCTTCTCTCTCTGATGAAACTGTATGGATAGTCACACTTGACATTGCGAGGAACACAGTCCTGAGCTATGGTGGTATTAAAGGCTTCCCTTCTGACAACATCTTCAATGGATTTGGCTTCTTCCCTAGCGACTTCACTAACTACCTGATAAAGCACTCAAGGTACCATATAGATTCACTTCAACTATTTGCCCATTCATATATTACTTGTTCTGTTGATGTGTCTTCCATTTATGTTCATTGCTCTGATGTAATGGAAATATAATGAGACTAAATGGCATCATTATTTAGGTACTCCCTCTATGCCAAAATGTAGTGCATCCGAGTCTTGTGGAAAGTCGAGCGATGTAAGTTTGACCAAGTATGTAGAAAATGTAACATCTACAACATCAAAATATGTATAATATGAAAGTATATTTCATGATGATTCTAATAATATTGATTTGATGTTGGAGATTCAGTTTTCTACATATTTTGTCAAGTTTACATTGTTTCACTTTTAAAAGAGACTCAAATGCACTACAAACTATCGATACAACTGAAACTGAAATGTCCCACAATATAAGTAGTGAGTCTGTTTCATCCAAAATGCATGTTTATATTAGTCAGTAGTTGTGTGTTTTTATCCATTATCTAATATATTCCATTTGATATTTTCTTTGGCCTGTGCAACTAGGGGTTTCTTAGCGTAAAACATGTACTCCCTCCGACCCATATTAGTTGACTTAGATTCATCTAGATACGGATGTACCTAGTCAAGTTTTTGTGCTAGATACATCCGTATCTAGACAAATTTGAGTCAACTAATATGAGTCGGAAGGAGTAGGTTAAGATGGTTTCTGTTTTGATATCTCTTTTATAACTCAAATGTGTTTCTGCATAGTAACAGGTTGCACACTATTCTTTGTTTTCCCTCATCTCATCTTAGAAAGAATGTTTTTTCAGTTGCTGTGAACTCTTACCGACTTCTGCCATTGAAACGTTGATGTTGAAAAGATCTGTTTTGTAATATTTTACAGGTGGCTTAGTACATGGTTTCTTCAACGAAGTTTTTTTCATCTCTATTTATTTACTTAGAAGATTTTTAATAGAATTCTCTAGAATACTTGCGTGCGCACAAGTATTTTCAGTAGGCAAATGGCAGGGTTCTATGTACCAACTTACTGCTACGTGCACCTATTACAACGTTTGAAGATGTAATTTCATTTGTGTTTCAAAAGTGTAAAAGAACGCAAGGGAGGGAGGTAGATAGGAGACATTATGTGATGTCCTGCATTTAGCTGTAGTTTTGCATGCTTCAGGTTCATTTGCAATCTGGTGATTATCATTTTTGATAGCGATCACTAGATCACTACATATAATACGCGATGATGAATTCACTCCCTAGCTTTGCTCTTGCAGGGAGAATGTTGTCCTGAAGGAGAAGAAGAGGATTACCAACAAGGAGAGCACCACTAGTAGAAAATGGGCCTTTGGTTTGGGCCATTAGTCTCGGCCGTGGCTGGGGCCGGGACTAATGGTCCGAACCAGACGGCCCGAGGAGGCCGAGGCACTATGTCCCGGTCCGTAAGGAACCATTAGTCTCGGTTTGAGATATAAACCGGGACAAATGGGTCTGGGCCGGCACGCGTGCTCCTGGCAGAACCTTTCGTCCCGGTTTGTATCTCAAACCGGGACTAATGGCCTGGTCCTATATATATGCACCCAGCCTTCCACTCTCTTCTGTTTTTTTTTTCTATGTGAGAGGTGGGTATAACGTTGTGCTAACTTTTTTTCTTCATATGCACTAGAGGTGTTCGGTGAAATGCCTATTAGAGCGATGCCACCTGAGTTCACACAAGACAAAATATAATATGAGGTGCCAGAGCGATACTTAAGGTTTCTCCTCTTTGTTTTGAAGTGTCCTAAAAGGTTAGCAACTATTTTCTTGTTTTGACTGCGCGGTACTAATTTAAGCATCGTGATTGCGTTTGATATATATGCATGGTTGTATGATGTAGATGAGCCACCCATGGATGTACGGTGACCAACGCTCTGACGCTTACAGAGGACGTGCGTTCTTTTTGTCTTGTGGCCGAGGCGAACAAGCGGCAGGATGGTTTTATGTGTTGTCCATATGTTAAATGTTGGAATGAGCAGGCTCACACTTCCTCAAGAGTCATTCAGAGTCACCTGCTTCGGTCTGGTTTCATGTCCGGCTATAATGTTTGGACCAAGCATGAAGAAATAGGGGTTATGATGGAAGACGGCGATGAAGAAGAGAACGATGATGACAACTACCGATCTATGTTCCCTGAATACGATGATACTACAGTTGAAGATAATGAAAAAGAAGGGGGTGAAGAACGGGAACCAGATGAGCCCGTTGATGATTTTGGTCGGGTCATTAGTGATGCAAGGCGAGACTGCGACACAGAAAAAGAGAGGTTGCAATTCGAGCAGATGTTACAGGACCACAACACATTGCTATATCCAATTTGTGAAGATGGCCAGAAGAAGCTGGGTAGCACACTGGAATTGTTGAAGTGGAAGGCAGAGACCGGTATGGCTGACTCGGGATTTGAAAAGTTGCTGCTAATAATGAAGAAGCTGCTTCCAAGAAATAACCAATTGTCCTCCAGTACGTACGAAGCAAAGAAACTTGTCTGCCCTTTAGGATTAGACGTGTAGAAGATACATGCATGTCCTAATGACTGCATCCTCTACCGCGGTGAGAAGTACGAGAATATGAATAAATGTCCGGTATGCACTGCATTGCGGTATAAGATCAGAAAAGATGACCTGGTGATGTTGAGGGCGAGCAACCCAGGAAGAGGGTTCCTACCAAGATGATGTGGTATCTCCTATAATACCATGGTTGAAATGTTTGTTCAGAAATAAAGAGCATGCCAAGTTGTTGTGATGGCACATGGAAGATCGTAAGAAAGACGGGATGTTGAGGCACCCTGCTGATGGTCGGCAGTGGAGAAAAGCCGAGAGAGACTTTCCGGACTTTGCTGGTGACGCAAGGAACTTATGGTTTGGTCTAAGTACCGATGACATGAATCCTTTTAGGGAGCAGAACTGCAGTCACAGCACCTGGCCCGTGACTCTATGTATCTACAACCTTCCTCCTTGGTTGTGCATGAAGCGGAAGTTCATTATGATGCTAGTGCTCATCCAAGGCCGAAGCAACTCGACAACGACATTGATATGTACCTAAGGCCATTAGTTGATTAACTTCTACAGTTGTGGGCCAAACCAGGTGTACGTGTGTGGGATGAGCACAAACAGCAGGAATTTGACCTACAAGCGTTGCTGTTCGTAACCATCAATGATTGGCCTGCTCTTAGTAACATTTTAGGACAGACGAACAAAGGATACAATGCATGCACGCACTGTTTAGATGAGACTGAAAGTATATATCTAAATAAATATAGAAAGAATGTGTACCCGTACAATCGTCGTTTTTTTCCGCCTAGTCATCCCTTAAAGAAGAAAGGCAAGCATTTCAATGGCAAGGTAGAAACCCGGACGAAGCCTGTCCCCCATAGTGGTGCTGATGTATTTGGTATGGTCAAGGATTTGGATGTAATCTTTGGAAAGGGTTCTGGAGGACAACCTGTTCCGAAAGACCCCATTACCGGACACGCACCCATGTGGAAGAAAAAATCTATATTTTGGGAGCTACCCTATTGGAAAGTGCATGAGGTCCGCTCTGCAATCGACGTGATGCACCTGATGAAGAATATTTGCGTGAATATTCTAGGCTTTCTGGGCTTGTATGGGAAATCAAAAGATACCCCGGCAGCACGGGAGGACCAGTAACATCATAAAAGACGAGACAACAAGCATCCATGGCAGTTTTAAGGGCTTGCTAGCTACGCTCTTACCAAAGAAGAGAAGGAAATCTTTTTTGAAGTCCTTTTAGTACCAAGGTCTCATCTGACTTCTCGTCGAATATAAAGGGAATAGTAAATATGAAAGAGAAAAAAAAATTCAAAACCTAAAGTCTCATGACTGTCATGTGCTTATGACGCAATTGCTTCCGGTTGCATTGAGGGGAATTCTACCAGAAAATGTTCGACTAGCCATTGTGAAGGTAGTGCATTCCTCAATGCAATTTCTCAGAAGGTAATCGATCGAGAAAGTCTATCAGGGTTACAGATTGATGTGGTCCAATGTCTGGTCAGCTTCGATATTATGACGCACCTCCTAGTTCACCTAGTCGAAGAGATTAGAATTCTCGGTCCTGTGTTTTTACACAATATGTTCCCCTTCGAGAGGTTTATGGGAGTCTTAAAGAAATATGTTCATAACCGTGCTAGGCCAGAAGGAAGCATCTCCAAGGGCTATGGAACAGAGGAGGTCATTGAGTTTTGTGTTGACTTTCTTCCTGACCTTAAGCCGATTGGTGTTCCTGAATCTTGGTATGAGGGGAGGATGACTGGAAAAGGCACACTAGGAAGGAAATCAATGCTATGTAGGGACGGACATTCTTTCACTCAAGCACACTACACAGTTCTACACAATTCCACCGTGGTGGCTCCGTATATCGAGAAACACAAGAATATTCTACGCTCCGAAAACCCGGGGAAGCCTGAAACCTTGATCAAAGGGGAACACGAGAAGAATTTTGGCAATTGGTTGTAGACACATCTCATGAATAACACCAATGTTGGAGATGAGTTGTACTCGTTGGCCAGGTTACCATCTTCGACTATATGTACTTTTCAAGGGTACGAGATAAATGTGAATACATTTTACACGATCGCCTAAGATAAAAAGAGCACCAACTAAAACAGTGGTGTCCGCTTTGATGCAACAGATGACAATGGGCAGATTGACACATATTATGGGGTACATAAAGGAGATATGGGAACTTGACTATGGACCTACTTTTAAGGTCCCTTTGTTTCGGTGCAAATGGGTCAAGCTGACAGGAGGCGGGGTACATGTAGACGAAAAGTACGACATGGCAACAGTGGATCTCAACAATCTTGCGTACATGGATGAACCATTCGTCCTAGCCAACGATGTGGCTCAGGTTTTCTATGTGAAGGACATGTCTACCAAACCGATAAAAAGGAAAGATAAGCAAAAGAGTACAGAATACGATGAGCCATAGCGCCACATAGTTCTTTCAGGGAAAAGAAACATCGTGGGAGTGGATGATAAGACAGACATGTTAGAAGATTACAATAAGTTTCATGAAATTCCGCCTTTCAAAGTGAAAATTGACCCAAGCACCCTGTTAAATTATGAAGATTCTCCATGGCTACGGTGCAGAAGAAAACCACAACACTAGATGTTGGTGATGTGTAATAATGTATTAAACCTTTTATTTGAGACATAAATCTATGTAATTAAACCTTTTATTTGAGACATAAATCTATGTAATGTATTAAACCTTTTATTTGAGACATAAATGTCCCCTTTCATGTAATACATCTTGCTCAATCAAACTAGACGTTCTGAGCCGCGGTAGGTGATCACACAAAGAGAAGGAACCATCACAAGAGAAGGAACCCACAAACACTAAGGATACATAGCACAACTGAAAATTAAGAAACATGCCTAATGGTTGGAGTGATTCAGTCATGCTCCTGCCTAGCCCTGTAATACGCGCCACTGTAGTCGTCATAGTCACCGGCGCCGTCGTCGCTGTTGTCGTCGGGGTCGCCGTAGTCGAACCTTGAAGGTTGGGCACGCGTGGGCTGGATTTGAGGGTACCGCAGGCGGGGGTTATTGCTGGTCGTGTTGTAGGCCATGACACTCTGGAGAGTCCGACCGCGCCACCACAGCCGACGGCCGGCCTCGTTGAAGTTCGAAGGAGGTGGGCCGTCCTCCTCGTGCCTGGCGAGCGTCCTCTCACGCCGATTGATGAAGAAGGCTTCCCAAGTCGGGATGCCAGTTGGGATTCCTCCGCTGCTCTGGCGTGAGCTCGAGGTAGTAGTGGTTCGTGATGGCCGTCCGACACTCCACACCTAGAGGGACAGGAGGGACCGGCACGCCTCCGGCGCTCAGCATCCAGCCGGTGGGGACGCGGTAGCCCGGTGGGCAGGGGTAGTTCAAGGCGCAAAGCGCCTCCGCCTCCAGGGTGGTTAGAGATACGATGGAAGCCATGGGAAGAGAATGATGAGTCTAGATGTGATATGTAAATGGAGGCCAAGCGTACATATATATACTGAAAAATGGCGGGAAGACAGAGGTGGGAACCGGTGGAAAGCGCGGGAACACAGTGGCGCAGGAAACTTTCATCCCGGGTGGGGACTCAAACCGGGACAAAAGATGGGGGGGGGCCTTATCTAGGGGAGGCTTATCTAGGAGGGCCTTATCTGGGGGGTGGCTAACCTTTTACCGGTTGGTAGGTGCAACCGGGACTAAAGGTGGTTTTTGTGTCATCTAACAAAACTGTCGGTGGGTAACCTTTAGTACCGGGTGGGGGCTCAAACCGGGACTAGAGCTGTCGGTAGGATAAGGACGCGTGTGTGGACGCACTGCTCGATGAGATAAAGCATGTAGCGCACGACGCCCTGTCGGAGGAAGAAGACAAAGTAGAAGCGGCTCCGTGCCTATAAAAGGAGCATCGATACGCCATGGCAAGCAACTCAACAAGCCAACATGGATGGAGAGTTTCATCCCCATGGATGGAGGAAAGGGTTGAGAAATCTCCCGTGGTGGAACTTCTCGAAGATGCCCTTGGTGCACACGCCCTATGGCATCTTCGGAAGTTCCACCTCGAAAAATATTTTCCTGCTAGCCCGTGAAAGACTCCATCTCCGCCTCCCTGGGGTTAGAGGTATGGTGGAAGCCATGGGATAGAGTGGAGAGAGGCGGCAGATATGAGTCTAGATGTGCTATGGCAACGACCAAGCCAACATGGATGGAGAGTTTCATCCCCATGGATGGAGGAAAGGGTTGGAAAATCTCCCATGACGGAACTTCTCGAAGATGCCCTTGGTGCACACGCCCTATGGCATCTTCGGAGGAGGGAACCCTAAACCCTAAGTCAGAGGAGGGAACCCTAAACCCTAAACCCTAAACTAAAAACCCTAAACCCTAAACCCTAAACCAAAAACCCTAAACCCTAAACCCTAAACCCTAAAGGGGCTACGATCCAGAAGAGAACGGGCGGGAAAAATAAGACGGGGTAGACGATCCGGTCTAGGGTTTCGCCGGAGGAAGACCACCGGAGCGTCGAAATTACATGAAAATGGCAAAATAGTTAATAGTTTGACTAGTTAGAATAATTATTTTATAAAACAGAAAATTGATTTGAATCACTTATTTAAAAATATGCAAAATATAATATTTAATGCATTTTTAAATTGAAAATGGCAAAATGGTTATTAGTTTCACTAGTTAGAATAATTATTTTATAAAATAGAAAATAGATTTGGATTAGTTATTCAAATTCAAGAACTTTTCATGCAAAAACTGTAAAATTCAAATGTTTAAATAATATGCTAATTGATTTTTTTTAAACAGGCACGCCCCAGGATGATTTTTTTTGAAAAAGGGACCTTTAGTCCCGGTGCGTGCTACACACCGGGACTAAAGGTGTGGCGTTGGCACGCGCCTGTTGGGCTGGGCCGAAAACCCTTTAGTCCCGGTGGGTGGCACGCACCGGGACTAAAGGGGCCCTTATATCACCGCCCCTTCACTCCCCCACCATCTCCACTCACTGCAGCGAAAATCGCGCGCGAGGACGAAGAACTACGCCGGCAGGCTGCCAAATTTTTCTCTGGCCATCCGCGCCGCCGCCGTCGCACCGCCGCCGTGCGCGTGCATCCCCGTCGACCAGGTAATAAACCCCCGCGACCCTTTGCTTTTTTCGGCCCTGTGCCGTCCGCGCGTCGCCATCCGAAGTTCGTCGTGCCGCCGCCTCTAGAGCCCCGGCGCGCGGCGCCCTCTGCTTTCCGGCCCTGCGCCGCCGCGCGCCGCCATCATCCGAATGTCGCCGTGCACGCCGGCGGTGGCGCCGACCACAGCGGGCAAGCAGGTCGGTGCGTGCACGCCGGCGGTGGCGCCCTTTGCTTTCCGCACCACCCCATGGCCACTTCTATTTATTCTTTTATTTTTTTCATAGTGTAGTATATATGTTATTATTACTTTTTTTTCTTAGTGTAGTATATAGTATATATGTTATTATTTTTTCTTAGTGTAGTATAGTATATAGCGTAGTATATTGTATATATGTTATTTTTTTATTTTATAGTGTATATAGTTGTAATATTATTTAATAGTGTATTAGTAGTGTAATATTATATAATAGTGTAATATATTGTAATATTATAGTATTACAATATTATAATAGTAGTGTATTAGTAGTGTAATATTATAGTAGTATATTGTAATATTATAGTATTATATATATAGTAGTATATTGCATATATTGATAAATATTATATATATAGCAGTATATTGCATATATAGTAGTGCTAAATAAAGATAAGGTGAACATGGCAGACGCGCGCGGGCCGCCCGGAGATAGGGTTAGGGTGGTGGTGCTCGCGGGCCCCCGGACTTAGGGTTAGAGTGGTGGTGCTCGTGGGCCCCCGGAGATAGGGTTAGGGTGGTGGTGCTTGCGGGCCGCCCGGACTTAGGGTTAGGGTTATGGCATAACTAGAATTTTGCTATTGTTTAGTATTATTGTAGCAAATTGCGTGTTCATATTATTGTTTAGTGTTATTTTATGCAGCAATATTGAATGAAAAATGTTATTGTGTGCATTTCGTAGAAAACTATGGATCCAATCCAGAGAGACCTAGTACAGGAAGAAATTCTCGAGGATATGATCAACGACACCCCCCATGTTGATCCACCCGAATCTCCGTCGATTTATCTGAACCCCTCCGGTGAGGGAGAGGAGGTCGACCGAAATGATCAAGGAGAAGCCGACGGCTCCGGTGGTGGAGAAGCCGACGGCTCCGGTGGTGGAGAAGCCGACGGCGAGGTATATATATGAAGTCTGGTGATCAGTAGATGCATTAACTGAGTTGTATATATATATAAATTGACGAATGTTTCTTCTCTTAGGCCTCCACATCGAGCAAAACATATTCCAAATGAGGCCCGGCCAAAAAGTTGGACGCATCTACGCGTTATACAATTACGTGGGTATCACCACGGGGTGAACCGTTGGAACCCGAAAAGGCTAAAACTGTATTTAAACAACAATGCGAAGTTATGGTTAGGGATCGCATCCCGATCACCGTTCGAGAGTGGAATAAGACCAAAGGGGCGAAAGAGGGTGAGTATGTCTCCGACAGGTGCAAAGAGGGTCTTTGGAATGACCTCATGACACATTTCACCCTGCCATAATGTGAGGATGATGCCGACACAGCTGCATTGAGGAAGAAAGTCAAGCAGTGGACTCTTACGAAGATGGCCGAACTATTCAAGAACTGGAAGAAAGCATTATGGCAAAAGTATCAGAAGACGAAGAAGACTCCTAAATTTGAATGCTATCTAACGAAGCAGCAGGCTAACTGGGATGCATTTGTGAAGTACAAGGAGTCACAAACTGCTATGGAAATGTCGAAAAAACAAGAAAAATGCCACGATGAAGAAATATCACCATCACCTGGGGCCAGGGGGCTACGCGGCTGCCATGCCAAAGTTGGATGCTAAAGAGAATGAGCTGTTTGCTAAAGGGATCACTCCAGAACCAATACGCGAAGAATGGGATCTGAGGGCAAGGAATTGGTTCCTTGGGCATGGGAGTGAGTATGACGAAAGTACAGGGGACCTTATTTGCAGTGATGGGATTAGGATACCCCGGGATACATGGCAGAAAGTGGTGAAGGAGATTAAAGCGGGGACAACAAAGTTCCGTCCCGATAGAAAGAAAGACTTGCTGACAAAGGTCCTCGGGAATGACGAACACGGAGGACATGTACGAGGCCTTGGCCCTAGTTATACGTGGGAGATGGGGTTTCCCAAAGACAGAGATACTTATAGGAGCCGAGAGAGAGCAAAGAGGCGACGGAAGGAGGAGGAGGGAGACAAGTTCACCGAGTTGATAGGAACACTTCGAATGCATCAGCAACAGATTGATGAACTTCGAGGAGCAGCGCGCCTGCAAGATCCTGTACTCGATATTACCGCCGTCCCATCTCAGCGGAAAAGCAGCGTGGCTGAATCGGAGGTCCCTACTGACGATGCACGTATGGTAGATGGCGGTCTCGGCTACCCCGTGGATGGAATCAAGGAGCAGGCACCTTGTGAGCTCCATCAGAAGGTGAAGAACCTATCCATCAAGGTGGCAGTCGGATGTGCTTTACCTTGTCCACCTGACGCACGCTGGCATGGCCGTGAGATTCCAGCTGGCTATGCTAAAGTTGGTGTGGATGAAATCACAATGGGGTGGGACTCAATGGAGCTTGACATCCCTGGACCTGAAGGTGAGAGGACACACGGAGAAGTACTGGGTGGTATCATTCTATGGGACAAGAACAACATCAAGCTTCCAGGCTGGACGCCAAAGCCAACACCGCCTCCGAGTGGTCGCATGTCACCTTCACCTCCATCACCTCCAAGAAGCCCACCCCATGACTACGACCACCACAGCCCGAGTCCATCTCGATCTCCGCCGCAGCCTCCGATTAGTACTAAACGACATAGGAGCCCAAAACGACAAATGTCGCCCCTCCCAAGAGTACCTCATAAGAATCTTCCTATCAGACCTTACGATCATACTGACGAGGAAACCTACATGATCGTAAAGGCCGAATGTGTTGCGCAGCTTCAAAAGAAGAAACCCGAGCCCGCCCCGGTATACACCGAGAAGCAAAAAGCGTATGCGCTTTCTTTTCTGAACACAAAATCGCAATATGACTTGCACCATAAGCTAGATGACTATCGACGCACACTTCAGAAGAAAGTGAAGAAGAGCAAATCAAATAGAAGTGCAAGCGGTAGCAAATCATCAAGTCAAAGTGCAACCGGGAAAAGAAAGGACGTCCCCCAGCTCGGGGAACAGGCCAAAAAATCGACCCCACCCCTCAAGGTGGTATCCTATGACACTCCCCAGCAGGATATGGAAGAAGCTAAGAAGCTTGCGGCCGCTATGAATGTGACTGTTGAGGAATTGCTAGGTTCCCAGGACGACAAGTTACCCAAGGCTCAGGTAGTCCCTACATATGTCCCAGGGAAGCCTCTGGTCAGCTTTGAGCAGTTCCAACAACTGCCAACACAAATGCGGAGTTTACATAAATGGTACTTGAAAGCCGTAAAGGAGGAGAGGATAATGATCGTGGCGAAAGTCCCACATGACTACTACTTCCGAGAAGAAGAGGTCCATGTTGAGTTTCCAGAACTCTTCCAGTTATACACTTTCGACGCCCTCGACAAAAGTCTCATGAGTTTCTATTGTCTGTAAGTTGTTGAATTCATTGTCTATATATAAGCTGTTCATTTTTTCAGTTGTTCAGTTCATTGCATGTAATTATCCTAATTATATCCTTTTGTACTCATTATTATGCAGAATGAAGATCATGGAATGTAAAAGAAGGTCAATCTTCAGTGTTGGGTTCATTGACCCAGATAAAATACATTGTCGAACGCTAAAGGAAAAACCCGAGGACACACAGGAAAACCTTCTAAGGTTTCTAACGGAGCAAAATTTCTGTGACCACATACTGTTTCCTTACAATTTCGCGTGAGTGTCTTAATCTATTGTACACATTATCTTTTTCTTACTCGATGTTAAGTGTAATTGATGAGTTACTGATATATATATAAACGTGTACAGTTTCCACTGGGTTGAAGTCATGGACCCATTAAAGAGACCCCTAGAACAGTTTAGTGACATGCAGGACATGCTCCAGAGATAATTTTCGCGCTACAACGGTCTCTTCCGTTGATTTCCTGAGATATCACGTAATAAATAACTCATTCATTTTCTTTACCGGGTAGGGTTTGGAACCAATTCAAGAGTGCGGTTACATGTGACTTTATCGAGAAGCTGACGTTTAAGCCGGTCTTGGTAAGTAGTAGGCGCATCTCTTTACTTTTAGTTTCAATACAATTATGATGCTGGATTATTATTTTGATTGAATTCTATTCTCGTAAAGTGCGCGAGGCAGCCACAGGGGACGAATCTATGTGGATTCTACGTTTGCGAGTTCATTCGCACGTTTACCAGTGAGCTAAATGATTATAGAGTCGATGTAAGCAATACATTCATAACATTATTTTTATTACCGTCACTTTTTGTTATCATGATTGATATTCATATTGATCTCCTTTTCTTATATAGTTCGAGAAAGTGCGGGATCAGCTCCTACCACAGCAACGCGTAGTAGCAATTGCTGAAGAACTGGCAGGATTCTTGATGAACGAGATGATAGATGATGCCGGAGAATTGAGTGTGAATAGACGCCGATGATCCCCGACCGTGTAATTGAATAGACGGGCTCTAGTCCCGATAATTGTGATCTCCATGTGTAACTATCATGTATATATTTGTATGCTCGATCTTAAGAGAAGTTATCTTATGTATGCACGAACATGTACGGTATGTGGTAGTGTAGAAAACTATTTTAAAATGAAAAAAAAGAATACAAATTAAATTCTCTGCCGCGGCAGAGAAAGTGCCTAAAAGTCTGCCGCGACAGAGAACCATTTGTCCCGGTTCGTAATACGAACCGGGACTAATGGGGGGGGGGCACCCAGCGCCCGCAGAGACAGCCACGTGGATGCCCATTGGTCCCGGCTGGTAAGAGGGCCGGGACTAATGGGTGGGCCTTTAGTCCCGCCCCTCCAGTCCCGATTAACAGGACCGGGACTAAAGCCCCTTATGGGCCGGGACTGGAGGCCCGTTTTCCACTAGTGCACCAACCATGTTTGCTGATCTGGTGGCTCGCAACAATGGTGTGCTTCAGGTCAACTGCGTCGGGGGGTTGGGGTGGTTATGGTGGTGATAAAGTGTGCTATGAACTATAGTCTCTTACGAGTGGAATCTTTGTTCGATTTATCTTTTCAAATAATGTATTCTGTTTGAGGCTCAAGCAAAACATTTCTGACATGATCCGTGAAATTCATAAATACGCTTGTCATCCTTTTTTATTGTTGAGATTCGTATGCTATCCTTTAATTTCAACTCGTTATGCATTAAGCGACCGATCTGTAGGAAAGGTACTTTAAGGCATCATGAAGAGTATTATCATGCAACTTCGTGAAGCAATGCGCCATGAACATATATGGATTCGGCAGCTTTCATTATTGGGAGTGCGTAGATCTCAGGGGCATAAGTTGCTGATGTCATCTTAATATTTGTGTTAATTATCAGTTGCAATGTAAGATATTTACTAATTCTCAGTTGCAGCCTAGTAGCAACTCATTAAATTCTCAGTTACTCTCTAGGTGCAACTCATCTGTAACTTTCGCTTTACATGAATTACGAGGTAAATCGAACGGTGAAAGAGACGACTAAGACCTAAAAAGTTCTCAGACGCATAAGAACTAACAAAACCGTTCATTATTAATAAAATTAGACGGCCACGCACGTTTTGCCCCGCCATCTGCCCTTAGCAGCTCAAGAGTTGCTACATAGATACCACACTACCACATAAACAAAACACATGAACATAAATCATTCATGCATCACATGTGCTTCTGACGAAATCATTCCAACAGAATTGTATAGTTACTTGTCCTTCTGCGCAGGCTTGAAACATAGATTTTGACCAAGTTACGCAACACATAGCTGGAGAGAAAAGAAGAAACATAGGAACGCCTCATAGGTATGCACCAAAAAGATGTCCCAACCATTGTAGTCAACTAATAAGTAGCAATAAGCAAAATTAGACATAGGGCATACTTATTTTCAGAACGATCTCCTAGAAGCAGTTCCAGATCAGCAACATGCAAATACTCACTACATACACTTGCAATCAGAGAAAACAATCGCGTTAGATTGTTTTGGCCGAAACTGCTATGGGATTTACGACGAAAAGGACATGCGGCGCCGTTGCAACGGAGCTCTGCTCTTCTGGAAGGCGGGACCCGCTACGGGTCAGGTTGAAAGATTCCAGACCACGGACGGATGTCGCGCGCGTCATCGTACCCCGCATCGCAGGAAGGTGGACAACGCGCGCCATGGGCCCATCGTCAACGTGTGTTGACAGAGTCTCGCACTATGAGGTGTTTCAGACGCGACACGCCTCCGCACCTGCCGTGTGGCGGGACCCGACGAGTGCCTACGTGACGTCGTCAGCCCATGCAGGCTGTGACTTCTCGTGGCCATGGGGTCGACGCATTGGTTAGCGACGAAGAGCGGGGCTAGCAGCTTAGGACGTAGGTGTCCGCGGTTTCTCGCGGCCAGATCGCCCTACCGCGGACGGGTGTCGCGCACTCCGTCGTACCCAGCTTCACCGGATGGGGGGGGGGACGTGCGTGCTTGATGGACCCGCCGTCAGTGTACGTGGCAAGGTTTAGGCGGGCCATGCCATCATCTACGCATCTACTCGTTGTAACATTGCAGGTTACGTGGATCCTCGCGCTCTTATGCGGTGCTGTGCGGGCGAAGGTTTCCGAATGCTAGCTTCTTATAGCTACAAACAAACACTCTTATCGCCAACTCGGATACCCCTTCCTTCTCCCCATCACTCTCTTCCTCTCGCTCATCGTGTCTACTCTGACGCGCTTCACTTTGATCAACGTCGCTGGTGTCCTGCTACGTGTGTATGCTTCTCCGCCTCTCTCCGTCGTCAAACTCATCGCCTCTCTTTGAACGTATCTGGTATGTAAACTCCTACGCTCGCTTCTACATGTGTTCGGTTTTTTTTCCGCTGATAACTATTGCATTTTCGGTGATGCACTAATGCTTGCCTTCTTGTAACATCCCAGCATTAGAGTTTAGAAATAAGCTGAACACAGGTGTGTGCATTGCATTCATGCATAGAAAATCCGAATAATTCTTGCGCTTTTAAATAAAACTTGTCAAAGTGATTGAAGCTTCTTTTAACTTGGTGGAACTGAAGTAGATCATCAAGTTAAACTGCGATAAGTTTCAATGTGACCTTTGCTAAAACTTTATCTTTGGGTAATATAATTTGATCTAAGGGTAGATCAAATGTAATAAAACTAAGTCACAACCCACTACTTAATAAGGAGTACTTGGTCTTCTTGAGATCATCACATGGTATTCCATACAACCACTCAAAGATGAATACTTAATGTTCTAAAGATGATATCAAGGTATTATCTACAACAAACCCTGAATACAAAGTTAAGTATAGAACTTAAGTAAAGAAAACTCTATAACTAAACCTTGATATACTTGCTTGCCATAGTTATTCCTACCATGAGAATCATGGTAGTTTCTTAACACTAACTCTTATTACAAATAGAGTAGGAAAGGAACTTAAGCCAAGTAGATATAGATATGAAGTAAGCTTCTTTAACAAGATCAGCTTTATAGAGAGACTAGTACACGTCTACTACTTAGTTGAGTATAGATCTTGATCAGGCAATTAAAATCCTAAGCTTTGTTTGATCAAAGGATGGTGGTCATTATTCTCAAGTCATTTGAGAATAGATGACTAGGTGTTGAAGAAGACTTGTGAGTATACCAAATTAGGTAAAGCCCTAGTAAGATGAATCATCTAGCTTGATCATGAGAAGTTAAGTTAGAGTATAATGAAGTATATAACATAAGTTGTATGGATTAGATGGAAGTATAATAGTTTAACCAAGGTAATACAAGAACAAACTTGTATTGTAGGGAGTTGTACCATACCTATTCTAGAGGATTGTTATCACATGTGATATAGAGAGAACTATAATCTTGCAAGACTTGGAAGTAGTTGCAAGATGGATTTAAGAAAGTTAATAGATGGAGTTAGTAGTAGCTACATTGATAGGTGCATCAATGGTAGTTAATTAAGAGGAGTTATATACTAGGAGTAAGAATGGAATAATTTTGAAGTGGCATGACCATGTCATCATATGATGACGGATATGGTGGAGTCAGGTGATTATCTTATTCAGGAAGATGTGATCTTTGTGAATAAGATAAGAGAGGTATCTAGAGTATATTTAGGAAATGAATTCCTTATCTCAAGATAAGCTTAGTGAGGTATTGAGGTAAGAATTCTTTTGAAACCTTTAGCTAGCTATATATGCAGCCATGACAAGACCCATGTCTACTTCATTGTTCCAAACCCTAGAATCAAATGGATAGGGAAACCATTTCCTATTCCTAGGTAACCATTGAACAATACCTCTTGGACCATTAAAGCTTCCAAAAGATAATTAGAGAACTAAACAAGTGTTTATAGATGGAGGCCTTGTCCACCTCATTGTCTTAAACCTTAATAGAAACCTACTTTCATAGAACTAGCAAGGTCACTCTAGGAAGAAATCTCAATAGCTCACTCTAAGATGAGTTGTTATCCATGGTACACATTTATAGTTTTTAAACTGTAACTTCTATGAAAGTCATAATAAATTATAGACTTTGATATCACCTAAGCTCATGGGAATAATATTAACCATATTAATTCCTTAGAACTTTAGGTATCATATAATAATGAAGGATCACCATATAAAAATTTCCTTAAAACTATAGAGTTAATGAGAATAAAGTTTATGAATAAGTAGTAATAAATCCTTTTATAAGTGATGGTTTATTATGCAAATTAAATTCATGACAAAGATCCTTGCAAATTATTTAAAGAAAAAGGACTTATGTAAAGAAAATAAAGAAACTATAACCTTATATAATAAAAGTTTCACAAAATTATCCTAAATACATTTCAGTATTGCTACAACTACTTAGCAAATACATTTCTATGGGAAAGAATACAAAACAGATGTGAAAATACAAATCTGAAAACAGAAAGAAAAAAAGATCTGGCCAAGCCAGCAAGCCAGCCCAGAGTTCCTCTCTGCCTGTCTACCGCCCACACCAGCCCAACATCGTCGGCCGAGTAGCAGCCCAGCCTGGTACCCTTTCGTTCTCTCGTTGACAGATGGGGCAGTGTTTGACTGCGGGTTGAGTTTGAAATTGTGCTAGGGGGTTTTCTGCAAAACCGGGCTTTGTCGTCTTCCTCGGCCGCTAGAAGCAGCTGCGTGTCCACGCGGCTACCATTGATCCTCCGTCATGTTGTGATGCTCGCCTCCGTCGTTGGAGGGAGCAGATAAGACCACCGCGTCGTCCTCTACGTCTTCATACCAATCTCATTCTCAATCTCGCCCGGTGGAGTAAATTCCCTTCTCCACCGAAACCCTAGCCACCGCTCGCCGTTGTTCCGGCCGTTTCTAACCATTCCTCGCCTTGCCAAGGCCACCGTTGGAAACGCCGGCGTGTCCTTGTTCATCTCCGACAAGCAAGCGCTCCACGGGTAGCGTGAAATCGAGCCTCGCATCTCGCCGGCCGTCACAACCTCACCATCGATTATCACCGCTACCGTGCTCCTCCGGCCAACTCAACATCACCAACAACATCATGGTGAGCCTGCAGTGCTCAGGCACCATTTCAATCTTTTCCTTTTGCCTTAGATTGATCTGTCGTAGTAGCTCGCCGTCTGCCACCGCAGGTGCTCGTGCTGCTACTGTTCCGGTGACCAGAACCTTGCAGCGCATGCGTAGATAGCTTCGCCTCATTGTTCTCGTTCTAACGCACATCTCCGTGTTGTCTCTGGTGCCGTATTTTGGCATTGCCACCGTACTCCGACGAGGGTCCGGCGAGATGACGCTAGGCGCCGATGAGGTGACGTCCTCTTTGGACTGTTCCGCATCAACGTGGTGGCCGACGTGGCCAGTGGCCCACAGGTCAGTGCCTTAGTGGTATCTGATGTGGTCTTGACCCCACTGGTTAGTGACCGTGGCTTGATTAGATCTGGGTGTAAAATGTACTCCTTCGTCTAAAATTCAATATGAAATGAGTAATAAATATAAATTTTAATATAAATAGATTTCAGGAATTTAGGAAAATGAATAAATCTTAGAAATTGAATATCTTTTGTTTTATAATTCAAATATATATATTATATATCAAATTATTCAAAAAATAAACTCTATATTATAAACTTATTATCAAATATTATTGATTTAACTATTTAAACAATTATTATTTAATAAAGGTTTTATAAATAATAATACTTTACAAATTCATGTTTTAATATTGGTAAATAAGAAAAATATAAATAATATACTAAAATGCTTGGAAAAATAAGAACTAACATCTAAAAATATAAACTTAAAATATTCTATCACTTAAATATTATTTATTATTTATTTAGTACTTATAAGTGATTAAAACTTGTAAAAATCATATCTTATTATTTAAAAATCATAAAAATACTTATAATATACCAAAATGATCACAAAAATGAAATCTACACACCAAAAAATATCAAATCTCAATTTTGAAATAAAATAAAAGGTAAAGGTTTAATAGAACTAGTTGAAACCCTTTTCTTTTATTTTAATTCATTAAAAATAGATAAATCTTTACTTTTGCCTTTAGCATTATTTGTTTAAAATCTAAAATTGTAACAACAAGATCAATTGATGTTGCAATGAAGTTAACATAGGTTTAACTATTTTAAGAAATATTAAGAGTAATCCTTGTATACTTTTTTGTTAAAAGCCCTAATTGATTCTTAATCTTGTTTAAGAAATATTTCAGATACCATGCTCCATTTGAATGTTTTAGTATTGTATACTATTTGTTATACTTACATGTTGTTGCACACACTCTCACAAGACTTAACAAGAAGCACATGTGTAAAGCTGATATAAAAGTACCACTCATTCCAAAGAACTCATTACAAACTCCAAACCCTAGATTAGGTACGATTGTTACGGGGATTCGCGTTCATCAAACCACATTACATTACTTGTGCACAATTGCATTTTGCGTCTTTAAAGATTAGTCCTTATCAGACCAATGATGCTATTTACAGAATTTGGATCTTCTATTATCTTGAAGATCGTGAGTGCATAATCTTGCAATCACAAAAGGCAAGTTCACAACTTGCTCATGTCCTTTGATTATTTTCTATCCAATGCTTGTAACTCAAATGTTGTCATCACCTGCATTTCAAAAAAGTCAAAAAACACTATTTTCCTAATAATATGATTATGGATTATTTACCAAATGGTAATAATCTATTGATACAGTTCCAGTGGTAAAGGAACATAATATCTAGGACTTAACAACCAATGTCGCCAGTGATTCTAGCGCCATATATTACGCGTCAACCATAAGACTTGGAATGGGACAGGAAAGTCAGCTATATCTTCTCCCTTTCACATGGACATATGACCTTGTCGTGAGGCTGTTGATTTCTCGTGGAGTTCTAGAGAATCGGGCACATTGGTAGGACCCCTTAGTCCCCCTCGATCTTAGTGTCTAGATTATCTATGCATCTCTGTCTGGGTCTGAGTTCACCATAACTAATGGTGAGAGCCAAACAGAGTTGCGTACGGACTCTCTGAGAGGCTACCCAAAGAGTAACCATGGTAGTTGTCTCAGGGGATCGTGTCTTCATGCGGGGTCGCAGAGAGGGTAGTACTGGCTTGGATCTTAGACTGGGCCCCACATCAAGGAATTGTGGACGGGAATAAGCTGCCCGGTTGTGCAACAAAGCTAAGGTCTCTTATGGGAAAAGTGACGCACCTTTGCAGAGTGTAAGAATTATGACATGTTACTCCCTGTTCCAGGAAGGAGCTACGAACACGGCTAGAAAGGAACTCCATGAAGTTCTGGTCAACCTGTGAAGGCTGTCGGACATAGTTTTTAGAATAAAAGCAACCTTTGAAGAAATGTTTATGAAAACCTGCATTGCCTACGACCTCTGGTCTGTGGCTGTAGAGTTAGTGCATCATATACTCATTTTTAGTGAACTTGCTGAGTACGCTCGTACTCAACCGTACCTTCTTAACCCTTGCTAGGTTTTAAGTCATTGAAGACGACGACAACATCAATTTCTGCTCAAGAAACCATCATCGATAACTCAAGTTCTTCAACAGAGTCAATGATGTCCACATAGATGTCAACCAAAGCAAAGAATAAGTTCTTAAGTAGATAGAAGTAGATTCTCTAGCTATAAAACCTACTTCTGTAGAGCATTGCAATAGCAGCAATGGAAAGCCAAATAGTATATATGCTAGTCGTAGTTACTAGATAGTTCTGAGTTATTACTTCTGGTTCTTCTTTGTAAGAAGTTTCTTTCTCTCTCTTTAACCTAGAGTGTTATCTAGATCTTTTGTAAAGAGTCGAGTTGTAATCTGTAGTCATGTCTTGGACTTGCTGTGTTTCTGTTGTACCACTCCGAGGGATGTAATACTAGTGAACGGTGTTTCATTGGTGTTATGTCAACGACTATAGTGTACTACATCATGTAGTGGTATGCTGGGTCACCGCAGCTGGTATCAGAGCATATGCTTTGACCTTAGGATTAAAACCCTTTTAGGAAGATCTGTAGGTTGGATAGTGACTATAGGATCCATCCTATCTAAACCAAGACTTGTGATGAGTATCCACTTAAGGATAAATCTTGTCACACTTAAGTTGGATGTTCTTATCATCTTTCTTAAGGATTAGTTATATGTATTATCTAGAGAAAGGTCATTTGAGTGTAGCTCTGAATAAGTATAACGCCACTAAGATATCTTAAGTAAAGTGGAAATATCAAAGAATATTATGGTTAAGATTAGGATATCATGTGGAGTAGTATTAGTGATGGGGTCTATATTTAGAATCCCTATGAAGTAGCAGAATCTTACCACTAGTTGATACCACTATATCATACAGGGTAGACCATCAGAGTATGTATAGATACAATTGGAAATAAATCATGTGGCATTCACTTGAGAATACCATGTGATGGAATAGAATTTAGTTAAGAATCATTGTTAGTAAGCTAAGAAGAAGAGTCGTCATGGTGAGGATAGCTCTTCAATCATGATGACTAGGTAAATCTTAACAAGTTCGTGGTGAGAATAACTCTGAGACCATGATAAGTCTATAATAAAGGACAGTGTAGGTCTATGATAGAAGTCATAGGTATTATAATATTACGATAATTTTTGGATTAAGGTAGTAACTACAATTTTGTTAGTAGTTTCGAGAGATTATGTGAGGATAGTTCATGATAGAATGGAAGATTGGTAGTCTTTAGTAGTCTCAAAAGAAAGGTAAGTGGTTAGTTGATACATTGCAAATGTATCTATAATTTTTGATGTTCCATGCTTGGTTTTATCTACTTTCTTATGTTTTGTCCACACATTGGAGTACTTTTCATATAATTTCTTGGACTAACCTATTAACAAGAGCCACAGTGCCAGCTGCCTGTTTTCTGCTGTTTTTGGTTTCAGGAAGTTAGAAAATGAATATTCTCGGAATTGGACGAGACAAAAGCCAAAGTCATTATTTTATCGGGGGACACTTAGAGCCAGAATACGAGACGAAGAAGGGCCAGAGGGCGGCCACACCACCTGGCCACATGGCCAGGCTTGGCCCGCGCCAGGGGGTGGTGTGGATAGCCCAGGCACCCCCTCGGCCTCTCCTTCCGCCTATATATTGCCTCTGATACGGAAACCCTAAGGACCCGATCAAAATTCCACGAAAGAGTCTGTAGCCGCCGTCATCTCCATCCCTAGATCAGGAGGGATCTGAAGCTCTTCCTGGCACCCTGTCGGAGAGAGGAATTCACCCTGGAGGCCTTCTTCCTCATCATGCAAGCCTCCGGTGTGATGCGTGAGTAGTTCATCTCTGGACTACGGGTCCATGTAGTAGTTAGAAGGCTGATTCTCCTCCTTTGTGCTTTCATGTTTAGATCTTGTGAGCTCCGTTCATGATCAAGATCATCTATTTGTAATTCTTTATGTTGTGTCTGCGGGGATCCGATGGATATTGAGATGCTATTTCAGATTGATTATTGATTCTATCATATCTTTGTTATTTGTGATCTTACATGCTTTCCGTTGTTAGTAGCTATCTTGGCCAAGTAGATGCTAGTGATACGTCCAAAACGTATCTACTTTCCTGAACACTTTTGCTATTGTTTCTCCTCTATACTTGTGTGATTTGGATGCAACTAATGCGAACTGACGCTGTTTTCAGCAGAATTGCCTTGGTGTCTACTTTTTGTGTAGAAAATCAACTATCAGAAAAATCCCGGAAAATATGCCAAAATCCTATTTCACCCGAAGTCTCTAGGAGCCAGAATACGAGACGAAGAAGAGCCAGGGGTGGCCACACCACCTGGTGGCGCGGGCTAGGCCAGGCTACGCCAGGGGGTGGTGTGGGCCCCCTAGGCACCCCTTCGGCCTCTCTCTTTGCCTATAAGGAGCCTTCTAACCTAAAAACTTCGAGGGGTTTGACATATTTCTAGAAGGAGTTCCGCTCTGCCGCCACCACCAGATTCCACGAAACAGCACCAGAAACTCCGTCCGGCACCCTGCCGGGACGGGGAATTGGAGGAGATCATCGCCATCATCATCACCATCGCTTCTCCATCGACCATCCATGTTTCCCCCATCTATGAGTGAGTAATCCCCCGTTGTAGGCTATGCGGATGGTAGGGATTGGATGAGATCGTTCATATAATGGCATCAGATTGTTAGGGCATGGTGCCTAGTATCTTTTATTAGTATTTTATGACTTTGTTGCGACTTGTTGTGCTTAATGCTTGTCACTAGGGCCCGAGTGCCATGATTTCAGATCTGAACATGTTATTGATTCATTATGATAGTATTGTTCTTGGTCTTATCTGCAAGTTGTATACACACGTCGTTGTCCTATGGCCCCGAAGAGACAGAAATTGGGATAACCGGAAGGGAATGGCTTTGATGTGAGGATCACATGTGTTCACGGAGTGTTAATGCTTTGCTCCGGTGCTCTATTAAAAGGAGCACCTTAATTTCCAGTAGTTCCCTAGAGGCCCCGCTGCAACGGGCTGGCAGGACAAAAGATGTTGTGCAAGTTCTCATTGCGAGCACGTATGACTATATATGGAACACATGCCTAGGATTGTCTAGTACTTGGATGCTTTATCTTATTTATCTGCAATTGCCCTATGTTCTGATTGCTATGTGAATTGTCTTGTCCATGCAACGCCCGTCCATCCATCCCTATGCCTACCGCACTCGAATCCCATTGTTACTGCTTTTGTTACTACTGTCTTTGTTTTGCTGCTAATGTTACTTTGCTATTCCTACTACAAAACTGTTGCTACTGATAAACTACTGTGAGCAAGATTGTTTCCAGGTGCAGCTGAATTGACAACTCAGTTGTTAAGGCTTATAAATATTCTTTGGCTCCCCTTGTGTCGAATCAATAAATTGGGTTTCACTTACCTCGAAAATACTGCGATACACCCCCTATACTTGTGGGTCATCAAGACTATTTTCTGGCGCCGTTGCCGGGGAGCATAGCTTTATTTATCAAGTTCACTTGGATTCTCTATTGTTCGCTGCTATCCATCCATCATGGGTAAGTCTCGTGATGGCAATGTTCCTATTTTACCATCCACTACAAGAAGAGGTACGGTTCTGAACACCTCTGTTGCTCTTGATTCGCCGTCTGTTTTGAGTAAGTTCCTTACACCACCACATACACATGCTACACACACTGCTACTACTGCTGAATCTGAAACTTCTGATGCTTATGATGCTGCTTCTACTGTGCTTGATAAGAGTGGTTCATTAGGTCCTTTCCTAGATGCTACGATTGCTAGAACTATAGCTGGAAATACCAAAACTCCTAATGAAGACACTACCACACCTATTAGTTCACCTGAGTCTAGTGAAAGTTATGATATTGAAGATGGTTATGTTGAGATGACTGATGAATTTATTAAAGAATGTAAGAACACCCATGATAGGAGCGCTGCTAAGAGTCTCCTTGAGAGGCGTACTATTAGACCCAAATTGTCTCCTGATTCTAAGTTTGCTACTTCTCCCATAAACATTATAGATGAAGATTATGATTTCTCTCTCGATCTATCTTACATAGCTATTATCGAGCAAGAACCTTTTTGTGGGACTAAGAATGAAAGTGCGGTAACACATATGAATGAACTTTCTACCATGAGTGGCTTGTTTTCTGATGATATTAAGATGCGTACTTACTTTGTTGCTAAGATTTTTCCCTTTTCACTGAAAGGAGAAGCTAAAACTTGGTTTAGTAATTTACCTCCTAGATCTATTGATAGCCCTGAGTGCTTGATTAGTACTTTCCTGCAGAAATATTTTCCTCCCAGTGCTAGACATGCTATTTTGCAGGAACTTTTTGATTTTAAACAGGGAGAAAAAGAGGCATTGCCTGAATCTTGGGCAAGGTTTTGTGCTTTGATTCATGCACAGGCTAGAAGTCCATTACCTAAGAATGAGCTTCTTGATATATTTTATAATGGACTAACCGAAGAATCTAGGACATACCTAGATAGTTGTGCTGATTATGTTTTTAGGAATAGGACTCCTAAGGAAGCTGAGGAATTAATGGCTAAAATAAGCAAGAATTATGAAGATTGGACTCCTCCTAAACAAGCTATACCTGAAGTAATTGTACCTGAACCATCTATTCCTGTGCCTATTCCAACATCAAAGAAGAGGGGAGTTATTGAATTAAATGATGAAGTGATGAAGGAAGCTAAGAAATGTCTTAAGGAGAACGGAATTAAAGCTGCAGATGTCAAGAATTTACCTCCTATAGAAGAATTATGTAAGCTTATTCCCTACCCATCCACTATTGAGGTACACTCTCTCCAACACTTTGATGAAGGTGATATCCCTTACTCTAAACCTCCTGATCAATGCTTAGAAGAATTTGATATCTTTATCGTTAAGCAAGATAACTTTAATAAAAGGGTGCAAAATCATCTAATGGAAAACACTAGATCTATTGTTGAGTTGAAAGATATTGTGGAAAGAACCTCTAATGATGTTAAAATGATTGTTAAACATTTTCAAATGGTTCAAACTCAAATAGATCAACTCGTTAAAGTGCAAAACGACTTGCTAGTAAATGCTGCTAAAGAAAAACATACTTATGAAATTAGAACTAGAAGTGGAGCTGCTACCTAGGATCCTCTATATCCTGAGGGGCATCCCAAAAGAATTGAGCAGGATTCTCAACAAGCTGAAAATAGTGGTTCTACTCGTAAGAAAAGGAAAAGGAAACATAAAACTGTTGTAGAACCCTCTGAACCTGCTATAGATCCTAATAGTATATCTATCTCTGATGCTGAAACTGAAAGTGGTAATGAAGAAAATGAAGTTCCTAATGAAGAACAAGTTGAAGAAGAACCTGAAAACCACACTAATACTACTAAATACACTAAAGAAGATTTTATTGCTAAGAAACATGGTAGTGAAAGAGAACCTTGGGTCCAAAAACGTATGCCTTTCCCTGATAAGAAACACAAGTCAAAGGAAGATGAACACTATAATAAGTTTTGTGAGTGGATGAAGCCTTTATTCTTGCAAATTCCTTTGACTAATGCTATTAAATTGCCTCCTTACTCAAAGTATATGAAGGACATTGTCTCGAATAAAAGGAAGATCCCTAATGAAGAAATTTCTACCTTGGTTGCTAATTATTCCTTTAATGGTAAGGTTCCTAAGAAACTTGGAGACCCAGGGATTCCAACTATCCCTTGCTCTATTAAGAATAGTTATGTTAGAACTGCTTTGTGTGATTTGGGAGCTGGAGTTAGTGTTATGCCTTTCTCTCTCTATAAGAGGCTTCAACTTGAAAAATTAATACCAACTGATATATCTTTGCAAATGGCTGATAAATCTACCACCATTCCTGTGGGTATATGTGAGGATGTACCTGTTCAGGTGGCTCACAATTGCTTGATACTAACTGATTTTGTTGTGCTTGAAATGCCTGAAGATGATAATATGTCTATTATTCTTGGGAGACCTTTTCTTAATACTGCAGGAGCTGTTATTAATTGTAATCAAGGAAAGGTGACTTTCAATGTTAATGACAAGGAACATACTGTCTATTTCCCCAAGAAGATTGAAAGGACTTATGGTTTGAATTCAATTGAACATGTTGAAGGCATTCAACTTGGAGAAATATATTGTCCCATACCAAGAGAAACTTTTGAAACTATTATTATTGGGACCATTGGTATCAAGGTTAAGGTAACATAATCATTAGTGGAGTACAAAGTTTTGTCTCATATGCAATTGTTTTGGTAGAAAGACTTGATCAACCTTGCTAACAAAAGGATTCCATTGAACAAAACAATGTTTTCATTATGATTATCTCCGTTTATTTCTATCCTTTGCATTTTAGTTTTTGCTTTCGTTTAGTTTTCTTTGTGTTGTTAGTTGCTTGCATACTAGAACTTCTGTAGTTCTAGCATTATTTTGTCCTTGCATCATGTTTCCAAAAGAAAAAAAATCTGTCTGTCAGAAAAATCATTCTCCTATTTCTGAAAAAAATGCCCAAAAATAAAGTGTCTCGAAAAATTCCAGAAAATTCATATTAAATTTTTACGTGAAAAAGGGGCAGAAGAGTACCTAGGAGGTACCAGGGGGGGCCCACCAGGTAGGCACACCACATGGTGGCGCGGCCAGCCTTGGGTGGCGCCATGCCCTGGTGTGGGCCACCCCTGGCCCCCCACTAACTCTCTCACCGGCCACTTTCTTCTCTCTCCCGAGTAAGCTCCAGTTCATAGCTCAAAATCGTGTTCTTGCTGTGCTTGCTCTCGATTTTTTCTATCTCCTTGCTCAGCCCATCTTTCTTGCTGAAATTTGGAGCATTTGTTCCCTAGTATGTGACTCCTCCCCTTGTCCAAGAAGATTTGTGTTTAGTGGATTATATGTTGAGTATTTTGCTGCTGTAGGTGACTGGTTATGAGGGCTTGTAAGCTTGTTTGATGCTTAGAGATATAGTTTTGATGCATGTTTAGGCCTCTTGCAAGTCCCTATGAGTAGAATCCTTCATTATATTTACTTTGCAATCACTTGTTTAATAGGTGATTAAATTTCAGAATACCAAGCATGAACAACCATACTTTTGGAGATATATTTGAGAGTGATGCACCTAGGAGGTCGAGGCCCTCAAGAACAGCCTCTCAAGCTACGCCATCATACAATGAAGACCTCATTGCAACCCGTACTGGCAGTGAAAGGGATGATGGGGATGCTCACCCATCCTCTTTTCCTTGTTTTGCTTTCTTGCAAGCTGCAGGTATTCTTGATGATTTCTTGCTACTAATTGAGAGGGTTGGTTTGACCTCATATATGCAAGATGAGAGTGCACAATATGCTATGCTCACCAAAACTTTTGTTGAGAGCTTCACGTTTACTAACACACCCTATCAATCTACTGTCTCTTTTAAAATCTATGATCTGCCCTTCACCATGTCTTTGGAGAGATTTTGCAGTATTGTAGGTGTGCGTATGACAAGGACCGTGAAGAAAATTGAAGGGCGACCCGCTGATTTGTTGGAGCTTTACCGAGGGATGACCAATGATGATGACCGCGTAGCGCAGCGCGGAAAGATAAGAAATATCCAACTCCCTGCTCTTAGATACTTTGCATATTATCTTGCCACTAGTGTGTTGGGTAGGGAGAACACTAGTAATATCTCCAACTATCATTTAGCATTCCTTGCTACTGCACTTAACAATGATACTCGGTACAATCTTGGCTCGCTTATTGCTCGCCGCCTAGCTGCTAGGGGGCCTATCTATGGGGGCATCATTGCATCGCGCATAGTCAATGCATTAGGTCTTTCAGTGGATCCCTATGATGCTATGCTGGCACCACAAAGGCTTGACCTTGTTGCCATGAAAACTCATCCTTTGTCACTGCTACCTCCGATTTGAACAATCTAGTATATAGGATGCTTTTCACTGACGGTGATGAAAGGGAGATCCTTTTGCCACAACCTGCTTTGTTTAGTGTTCACAGGAGACCGTGGTCGCGCTCTAAGGATGAGGTGGACGAGCAGCTTCGCTTGTTGGGTTTCCACAAGCAGCACCAGGAGGATGTGCCCTCCTATGATTACTCCGCGCATTACGGAGGGACGTACTCGAGCTCGCACCAGGATGAGGGGACCTCTTCGTCGTACCAGGGTGACACTTCATCCTGGCCAGCTTGGGATTGATACCCCACTTAGGCCAAAAGCCTAAGCTTGGGGGAGGTACGCCGACACCGCACTCATCTCCATATCATGTTGCATCGGTACTTTGTATATTCATGTTTTCGTTCTTTTTTTAGTTTTTGTTCTTCTTTGCTTTTGCTTTCTAAAAACACAAAAAGACCAAAAATATTTTTTTGTTTCTCTTTGGTTTGCTTCTCCTTTTTGGCTTGGTTTTCTTTTCCCTTTTTGCTTTGTTTGAACTATTCGAAAAACCCAAAAATATTTTGCTTTGTTTGTTTTCCCTTTTGGTTCTTGTTTAAAAATCAAAAACACCAAAAATATTTGTCGTTCTTCTTTGGTTTTTGCGAGTTTGCTACAGGGTTCGGCAGTCCTTAGTGGATATTGGTTTCATATTATTATTCAAGTTACACAAGTGAAGAGCAATAATGAGGATCAATGACAACTTGAGGTGTGGTAAGAGGCTGGTAACAAACTCTATTTGTTTTCATTTTGTACATATACTCATCATTGTGAGCTTGCTTAGCCCGTTCAAGTAGGGTGTATGTTATCTTTGAATGCTTAGTAGTTCTTGCTTTCTTATGATTAGCTCCAGCTCGCTAATAGTTTGTAGCATGTCTTATGAATGTTTGCTTACATTGCTCTATTCATAAATTGTATGACACCGTTGTATCCTCCTTTGAATGTTTTCATTTGATTGACTTGGCACATGCTCACGCATGCACATGATTGTAATAGACAGTTAAGCCTCGATGAATTATTTTGCCTTGAGGATCTTGAATCACTTTCATGCCATGAGTAGTTCTGTTTTGTTGCAAGCATGATAATGACAACTATTGCTCTCTCGTTTGTCGCTCCCTTACTATTGCTAGCCTTAAATTTCACTGAGTGTTTTACTCATGTTTCCAACTCCCTAAACCGACTATTTCCAAAGTGTCCACCATACCTACCTATTAGCATCATTTGCTGCTCCAGTGCATATTCAATATGCCTTGTTTTCTTCCGAATAAAATGTTTGCTTGTTATGGGAAAATTAGTTAGTAAAGCTCTCACAAACTTGATGGCACACTTTATTTCCTGCACTTAATAAACCTGAACCATTGTGAACTCTCCATGAAAGTTATATGCTTGCAAATTATAGGCTGGGGATTAGCAGAACCGTGCTGTCACGGGGAACACTTTCAACACTTGTAAATATATACTCAGTTTATATCTTGCTCTTTTGTTTGCGGATGTCATCGGTGTGAAATAAAAGGGGAGCTTGTAAGTCCATGGAGTTATGTATGTGTGTTAGAGAAACGCCTGGGCCGCTGGTCTAATCCATGCTGACATGGTGGAAACCTGCAGCGTAACCATAATGATATCTATGAAGCATTCTTCTTATAAAAAAAGAGAGAAATAGCTATTGAGAAAAATAAAAAAAGAGTTTTATGAAAAGAGGAAAGAGAGAAAAAAGCACCATTTTCCCATGGTAAATAAGAAAATTGCTGAGATACTCATTGTATGCTTGCCTTGTCATTTTGATATGGGGATTCTTCCGTATCATCGGGCAAGGGGTACCCCGTTGGCGGTTCTCAATGATACACACATACTTACGATGACAAGAACTTACCGGTAACTAAAGTTGAGTAGCATGAGGAGCGGCCCTCGTACTCAAGGGACTTGGGATTTTCAGTTTATAGTCTGTCAAGCATATAACTCAGATTGGACCTCACTTTCACCTTAACCACATTAAAGATGCTTATGATAGGGGCATTGAGAGCTCAAAGCTAATGAGTACCATACTTTCAGCATTTGGAAGCTTTTCAAAATTATTCAAAACCTTTTTTCTTCTACTTGTTGACTCTCCACATATTATTTGAGCACCTTCTTGAGAGCATATTTGTCATTCTTTATGTTTGTTCCATTACTTGATTATTTGTGTTATGACTTTGATGCTTGTACCCTTGATATCTTTACTTCTAGTCATCACTTGAACTTCAGAGGTGCCTTGGCATTCATAATCAAAGGCAAGCGAGATACCACTCTATCATACCTTTTTATGAGCATTGTAATGTTGCTTATGTTCGTGCTTCATGCTACTTATTATTCTTGAGTTGGATTCTCTTCATAGCTTGCAATGACTATTAAGTAGACTTATTTGCATACTCTTTATTATGAATTGTCTAAGTAGCTGATCACATTGCTGAGAATATTTACATCATATAAAGCAAATGTGTTTGTGAAAGTTCTTTTATCGCACTCAATTTTCAACTGAATTGCTTAAGGACAAGCAATAAGCTAAGTTTGGGGGGAGTTGATACGTCCAAAACGTATCTACTTTCCCGAACACTTTTGCTATTGTTTCTCCTCTATACTTGTGTGATTTGGATGCAACTAATGCGAACTGGCGCTGTTTTCAGTAGAATTGCCTTGGTGTCTACTTTTTGTGCAGAAAATCAACTATCAGGAAAAATCCCGGAAAATATGCCAAAAATCCTATTTCACCCGAAGACTCCAGGAGCCAGAATACGAGACGGAGAAGAGCCAGGGGTGGCCACACCACCTGGTGGCGCGGGCCAAGCCAGGCCGCGCCAGGGGGTGGTGTGGGACCCCTAGGCACCCCCTCGGCCTCTCTCTTCGCCTATAAGGAGCCTTCTGACCTAAAAACTTTGGGGGGTCGACGTTTTTCCAAAAGGAGTTCCGCTCTGCCGCCACCACCAGATTCCATGAAACAACACCAGAAACTCCGTTCTGGCACCCTGCCGGGACGGGGAATTGGAGGAGATCATCGCCATCATCATCACCATCGCTTCTCCATCGACCATCCATGTTTCCCCCATCTATGAGTGAGTAATCCCCCACTGTAGGCTATGGTTATGGTAGGGATTGGATGAGATCGTTCATGTAATGGCATCAGATTGTTAGGGCATGGTGCCTAGTATCTTTTATTAGTGCTTTATGACTTTGTTGCGACTTGTTGTGCTTAATGCTTGTCACTAGGGCCCGAGTGCCATGATTTCAGATCTGAACATGTTATTGATTCATTATGATAGTATTGTTCTTGGTCTTATCTGCAAGTTGTATACACACGTTGTTGTCCGGAACCTATGGCCCCGAAGTGACAGAAATCAGGATAACCGGAAGGGAATGGCTTTGATGTGAGGATCACATGTGTTCACAGAGTGTTAATGCTTTGCTCCGGTGCTCTATTAAAAGGAGCACCTTAATTGCCAGTAGTTCCCTAGAGGCCCCGCTGCAAACGGGCTGGCAGGACAAAAGATGTTGTGCAAGTTCTCATTGTGAGCACGTATGACTATATATGGAACACATGCCTAGGATTGTCTAGTACTTGGATGCTTTATCTTATTTATCTGCAATTGCCCTATGTTGTGATTGCTATGTGAATTGTCTTGTCCATGCAACGCCCGTCCATCCATCCCTATGCCTACCACATTCGAATCCCTCTGTTTACTGCTTTTGTTACTACTGTCTTTGCTTTACTACTACTGTTACTTTGCTATTCCTACTACAAAACTGTTGCTACTGATAAAATGTTGTGAGCAAGATTGTTTCCAGGTGCAGCTGAATTGACAACTCAGTTGTTAAGGCTTATAAATATTCTTTGGCTCCCCTTGTGTCGAATCAATAAATTGGGTTTCACTTCCCTCGAAAATACTGCGATACACCCCCTATACTTGTAGGTCATCAGCTAGCAACTCCAAGAGTTAGTATTTATGCTCGACAGTTGGTTCATGCCTCTGGTAATCTGGGGAAGTGACAGAAATCTCTAAGGTACTAGATGTGCTGTTGCTACTAGGGAGAAAACAACAATCCTTTGTTCATAGAACAATCGTATTGTTTACTTTACACGCAATTCGTAATGCAATAATCTGTTGCTTGCAACTTAATACTGGAGGGGGTTCAGATGATAACCTGAAGGTGGATTATTAGTCATAGATGCAGTTGGATGGCGGTCTATGTATAATGCTGTAATGCCCTAACATGCTGGGTGAACAAATTACAGCGGGGCAATTTACAAACATCAAGAAAGCAATACATGCATATACTAATCATCTTGACTCCTTTGGAACTTGATTGGATAGATAACATGCTGGGTGAACAAATTACAGCGGGGCAATTTACAAACATCAAGAAAGCAATACATGCATATACTAATCATCTTAACTCCTTTGGAACTTGATTGGGCATTACAGCATTATACATAGACCGCCATCCAACTGCATCTATGACTAATAATCCACCTTCAGGTTATCATCCGAACCCCCTCTAGTATTAAGTTGCAAGCAACAGATTATTGCTTTACGAACTACGTGTAAAGTAAACAATACGATTGTTCTATGAACAAAGGATTGTTGTTTTCTCCCTAGTAGCAACAACACATCTAGTACCTTAGAGATTTCTGTCACTTCCCCAGATTACCAGAGGCATGAACCCACTATCAAGCATAAATAATAACTCTTGGAGTTGCTAACATCTACTTGGCCAAGATAGCTACTAACAACGAAAAGCATGCAAGATCACAAATAACAAAGACATGATAGAATCAATAATCAATCTGAAGTAGCATCTCAATATCCATCGGATCCCCGCAAACACAACATGCAGAATTACAAATAGATGATCTTGATCATGAACGGAGCTCACAAGATCTAGACATGAAAGCACAAAGGAGGAGAACCAACCATCTAGCTACTACATGGATCCGTAGTCCAAGGATGAACTACTCACGCATCACACTGGAGGCTTGCATGGTGATGAAGAATGCCTCCAGGGTGAATTCCCCTCTCCGGCAGGGTGCCGGGAAGAGCTTCAGATCCCTCCCGATCTAGGGATGGAGATGACGGCGGCTACAGACTCTTTCGTGGATTTTTTGATCGGGTCCTTAGGGTTTTCGTCCCGAGGGCATATTATAGGCGGAAGGGGAGGCCGAGGGGGTGCTAGAGGCGGCCACACCACCCCCTGGCGCGGGCCAGGCTGGGCCGCACGGCCAGGTGGTGTGGTGGCCCCTGGCCCCTCTCTGTCTCGTACTCTGGCATCTGATGACTTCCGAAAAAATAGGCACTTTGGCTTTTGTCCTATCCAATTCCGAGAATATTCATTTTCTGACTTTCCTGGAACCAAAAACAGCAGAAAATAGGCAACTAGCACTATGGCTCTTGTTAATAGGTTAGTCCAAGAAATCATATGAAAAGTACTCCAAAGTGTGGACAAAACACAAGAAAGTGGATAAAACCAAGCATGGAACATCAAAAATTATAGATACATTTGCAATGTATCAACATCCCCAAGCTTAACTCCTGCTCGTCCTCGAGTAGGTAAGTGATAAAAAGAAAGAATAATTTTTTAGGTGACATGCACCATCAAAGACTTGATCGAAGTATTTGTAAAACATTCAAAGCCGGGATCATAGTACTTCAATAATAACATGAAAGATAAAGTTCTAGCAATAAGCAAAGAAACTATGATGCAACATGAAAAGGCACAAACAAAAGATTCATGAATAACAATGCTTTTCAAGACATTTTTTTGTTTCACATAAAGAAAACATAGCATAAAAAGTATTCAGCTTTTCCCTCAATAGAATAGCAAATATAAATGCATAGGACACCTTCAAAGTTCATAAGAGTGACTAGATACAATAGTTTAAAACAAGCAATATCAAGTTATGCATCAATCAACTAGTCTTGGGACAATGCACATAGAACTAAGAATGGCCACTATGCTCTCAAAGTAGGCGCATAAAGATAGAACGTGGAGACTCAATATAATGGTGGAAGAAAGGCCTTCATAGAAGGAAGTAGGGATTCAAGTCTCATAAAGAGCTTCCAAAAATTATGGTACTTATAGCTTTCAACTCTCATTGCCTCTATCATAAGCATCTTGCAGTGATTAAGGTTAAAGTGAACAAACTATGGTGTACATGCTTGACGAAGTATAAGTCAAAAATCTCATGTCCCTTGTATACGAGGGCCGCTCCTCATGCTACTCAAGTTTAGTCACCGGTAAGTTCTTGTCATCGTAAGTACATGTGTATCATAGAGAACCACCAACTGGGTACCCTTTGCCCGATGATACGGAAGAATCCCCATATCAAAATGATAAGGCAAGTAGACAACGAGCATCTCAACAATCTTCTTATTTACCATGGGAATATGGTGCTTTTTTCTCTCTTTCCTCTATTCATAGTATCTCTTTTTTTTCTCTTTTCTCTTTTTTTTTTCTCAATATAGGACTCTTTTTTTATAATAAGAATGCTTCATAGACAGCTCATTATGGTTATGCTGCAGGTTTCCACCATGTCAGCATGGATTAGACCAGCGGCCCAGGCGTTTCTCTAACACATATACATAACTCCATGGACTTACAAGCTCCCCTTTCATTTCACTCCGGCGACATCCATATACAAAAGAGCATGATATCAACTAGGTACAAGTACCAAGTGCAATGTTGAAAGCGTTCCCCATGAAAGCATGGTTCTGCTAATTTCCGACAAATAAGTGCAAGCATATACAACATAGAAGACACAATGGTTCAAGTTTATTAAGTGCAAGAAAACTAAAGTGTGCCATCAAGTTCGTGAGAGCTTTAATCACTAGTTTTCTCATAACAAGTTTAATTTGGAAGGTAAACAAAAGCATGAATATACTTGGAATAGCATAAGCTAGTAGGTAGATATGGTGGACTCTTTGGAATAACTTGGTTTAGGGAGTTGGATGCATGAGTGGAACTCATACTTGGTTGTGGAGGCTAGCAGAAGACTGGGAGCGACAAACTAAGAGAGCAATAATGGCCATAATCATGCAGAGCGACAAAACATCATTGATCAAAGCATAAAGTGATACTACAAGTTGAAAACTAAAGGATCATAAAGGCTATGGTGAGTTGAGATAGTCATAACATGGTGTGAGCATGCGCCAAGTCAACCCAAATAAAGCATCAAAGGAGAATACCACTATACTATGCTTTAATATGCTAAAACAACGCATGATTCATCCAAGGCACATTAAACAATCTCAATTGTTTATAAAAAGTCATGCTACAACAAAGAATACTAAGCATAAAGCCAAAACAATATCAATCATGGCATGGCAAAGTATATGCCACAGTCAAAAACGAGCTCTTTTGTAACATCCCAAAAAAAAATCATGTTTCAAAAACTCATTCATTTCATCATTCATTCATATAGGGTTTTTCTCAAAATCATTTAGAGGCAGAAGTTTAAGCTATGATTTCATGTGGGCAAATTGTCTCAATTGGCCATCACCCTTTAGGATTTGATTTTCTATGATCTTGTTTGCTTGCCTCCATGATTGGAAAGGCTAGGTGAAGCTTTTAACCCAAGATTCAAAATTTAGAAATAGTTTCAAAACCCTATTTCAAATATTTGCAAACTAGAGCAAATCTCTGTTTTTTTTGAGACCCAAGATTGACCAAGCCTTTGCAAGGTAACCACTAGGATATTTGATTGTTTGTGAACCCACAGAACCCTGCAAAAATCCCCAAAGCAGTTTGAATTCAAAAGGATTTGAATTCATATCAAATTCTATCCAGAAAATAGAATTAGAAAAAGAAAAGGCTTAAAGAAAGGAAAAGGGCCGAGCGGCCAGAATCTGGCCCAGCAGCGGATGAAGCCCAGCAAGCCCACCCGGGATCTCCTTTTCCTTCTCACACGCGCGAGCACACGCAGACAGACGCTAACAGCCTGACCCCACCTGCACTCCGCGCACCTCGCTGACAAGAGGGCCTTCTCCACGTCACCGTCGTCTCCACCCGCACGACCCGTTTATCCCCAAATCAACGCGGGCGTTTCTGTGTTTAATTCGCGGCGTCAATTCGATTTATTGGCCGAGTGATTCTCGCTCGTGACCAGGCTATAAGAACCCCCTCTGTCTCCTCTCTCTTCTCCCTCAAACCCCGAACCCAGAGCGCCACCAGGCTGCGTGTATTGTTCTCTGCGGCCCCGCCGTCTCCGACGACTGCGCCGGCGAATTCCGGTGAGTCCAGAGCTCCCCTCTGCCTCTCGTTCTTGCAAATTGATTCAGTGAGCCTCTGCGCTTCTTTTAACACCTTTCATTTGCTCTCGCAAGGACCATAGCTCCGGAAACATCATCGACTAGTCGCCACCGACGTCTGCACGAACTCCGGGGAACTCTAGTGGTAAGACCAGACCGCCCCGCGCTTTCTAGTTCACGCACACGGCTCTGTCTCGACTCTGTGAATCTAACCGTGTCCTTGCTTTGCCTTGGGGTAATCCACAGCAACGTCCACGACGACCACCCGACGCAACCGCCGCCCACAGCAACTCCGGCGAGCAATCTAGGACAGCCCCGAGCGCCCCTTGACCAACCGCGAGTACGACGAGCTTCGCCGTGACCCCCTGAGCCCGGTGAGCTACTCCTCGTTCTCACTTACCTCCTGCATCGTCGGCAACGTCATCGACCGACAATTCCGCCGCCGGTAGCCACCGCTCCGCCGCCAGTTCTTGGCCAGAGAAATAGCAGTCGTTAGATCTGTATCGTAGCGCTAGGATAGACCCACTTAACCCCGAAGCGGTACGCGATCTGAGCCGCCAGATTTCATTTAAATCCTACGGTTGTGGAGCTCGATCCAGTGCGAAACGGTACGGGCGAATAAGAACATGACGCGTGGCTAGGTTAAGATCTGGAAATGGAATTTAAAAAACAGATTTTGATCTAGATTTCAAATGCCTATATCTTTTGATTTCCACGTTGGAATTTTGCAAACTTTATACCGTTGGAATCAGAAAAACAAGACCTTTCTGCCTATCCAATTTGTTTAGCAAATAGTAACCATTAGTTTGGCTTAAAGGACAGAAACTTGTTTGAGGCCTTTTTGAATATAGGTTTAGATTAGTATTTTATTTTAGGGCTAAATAAGTTATCTTGGCTTTTTGTGAATTGTTTAGTTTCTGTATTCATGCACTTGCTTGGTTGAGTTTTTCAAAAATCATCACTTGGTAGATTCATGCATGCATGCATTCATATTATTTCTTGTTTGTATATATTTGTGTGTAATTGTGTGCTACCACTTTGTGTGTAGATTTTGCTAGTGATTGTGATTGTGACGAGTGCTACTCTCCACACTACCAAGGCAAGTGATATCTTCATGAATATTCCATACCTATATTTTATACTTGCATTAGATATATTTTGTTAGGACTTGCATGCTACTTTTGTCAATTGATGATGGGAAATCCTATTTAGAATAGAATACTAGAATTGCTAGGAAAATTCCCTAAGGATAAGTTGCCATGCCATGCTTAGCCTAGCTACTAGAAAACAAGGGTGGTTTATATATTCTCACTATGGAAAATTTTTCTAAGTCTTTGGACTTGTGTTTTATTTTAACAAAACAACTAAGCTAATGAATCACCTGGGTGGAATGGAAGGAATGGTTTATGTTGAGTGGTTCACAAGGCCATGGACTTGGCTTGTGTATCTCACTTGTGGATGGCCACCCAGGAACAAAGAGATTTGAGATGTCATATGTTGAGAAGCTTCAAGTGCAACCACTTGGTAATATGGGCTCTGCCATGATCTTAGGATGCTGGAACTTAGTCTCTTGGACAGTGGGTGGTAGATGGGTTGATAGGTTGGAGCGCGTCCATTTGACTAAGGAAAGGCTACTGAAGGATCATGTCATGGGAAACCAAGGCTTGTGGGGAAAGTGCACCACCTCTGCAGAGTGTAAAACCTAAGTACTTAGCCATGTCCCTGGTAAAGGACAATTTGAGCACCAAGACATGGAAACTTCAAGAATCTCATCACTCCAATTTCTGAATAAAACTTGCGGGTGAACAAGGGTTAAAGGATCTTCAGTCTTTGATTGGTAGATGCCCTGAGTGGATCTTCAGTCTTTGATTGGTAGATACCTTGGGATAGTCTTTGCCAAACAAAAACTTAGTGTTTTAAAAAGTTAAGGAAAAATCTATTTTGAGCAATGCAAGCCTAAGCTCCACCAGCCAAATGCATATAGTATTATAGTCCACTTAAATATATACTAAGGTATCACTTGCCAATACTATTCCAAAGTATTGACCCTCTGTGGCTGTAACTTATGATGTTGCAGGTTACTCTGATGATGAATAGGAGTCATGAGTCTACACTCAACATGCTTGCCTGTGGCACATGAAGATGAAGACTTATGTTTATTTACATATTCCATAAACTCTTGTATTAGGCCTTTGGCCATGAGTTGTAAAAGACTATGTTTTATCTCTGGAATGACTGTAATAAACGACCTTTGTATCTGTGTACTTCATCTTAAACTGTGGATGCTAGCATTGATCCAGGGACTAGCATTGCAATCACAGGGATCTTTTCCTTTAATAAGGAGGGATCTTACAGATGGTATCAGAGCACTGTGTTGCCTGTAGGATTATGACCCTAGGATTGGAAACCACTAAGAAATTTTTTACTTCTTCTACACTTGTCTATTCTTCTCGTAAACTTTTCTAATCTTCTCATTCTCATCTCTATTTGTAGATGAACTCCATCAACGAAGCCGTGAAGAAAGGACCACTCATGACCATGACCTTGGAGTGTGAGACTGAGTTTCCCAAGATTCTCAAGGACCTCATGGAGACCATGGGAGTACATGGTGCAGCAGTGTACAAGGGCTTTCCAGTAATGGAGGAAGGAGTGGAGTATTGGTGGGTGCAACTTCACTTGTACAAGAATAAGGAAGACAACCACAAAGAAAAAGGCTTCTGCATGTACACCAACACTTTTATGCACACCACATTCTTTGAGTCAGCAAAAGAAGCAGCTTGGAAGACTATCAAGGAACTGAGTACTAGAGTCAAGTGCAAGATGCTCAACCTCCAAAAAGACTTAGAGAGAAGGAACATACCCAAGAGTTGGAAGTCACCAACCAATCCTTAAGAGGAGATATCATAGACTTAGTGATAGAAGCATGTGAACAAGATAGGGTGATTGCCACTAGGAACATTGTGTTAGCCACCAGATCCAATGAGATAGGATTGTAAGCGCACTTCGTTAGTTGGACCACCACCTATCACCTTATTTTCCAAAATGATACCTTAAATAAGTTTGAACCTTGGTTGATGTAATGGATTCATGTATGCATGACTTGTGTGATTTTTGTGTTCCATGGTTATGTTTGAATGTTTGTCTTGTTTATTTTAAATTTGTGATGTTCTAACTTTTCAATCTTATAAATAGATGCCTATTGCCATCAGCACTGTTGAGGAGTTCCAGGCTACCCGTTTTGGTCCTCGTATCGTAGAGCTTACTACTTTACTCGATCTCCCACTTCCTATCATTACGGTGCACCCACTCACCAAGTTTGAGAGGAAGGACCTTTGGGGCTTCAAGGTGAACCAGCTAGGACGCCAGACAGAGCCTACTACGGAGGCCATCGTCTTCAAGCTTATGCACGATGACAGGGAGAGAGGCATGGAAGTTGTCATGCAGGATCTGATAGGACGACTGTTAGGACGTCACTCCCGACAGGTTAGAGGCACTCACTTCCACGCCTTCGGAAGGCGTGATGATGACGGAGAGTCCATTGACTTTGAGGACGACTCGAGGGTCACAGCAGAGCCGATACGCCTGTATCTCCAGGACTTAGAGACTCTTATTAGGCACGTGGATACCGATAGGACCAACGTCATGCTTAGTAATGATGAGCTCCAGGTGCAGCTTCGCGAGAAGGACAAGCTCTTTGCGCAGCAGGACGAGATAGTCAAGGAGATGGAGACGAAGTTCGAGACCCAAGACCGTAAGTTCAAGAGTCAAGAGAAGCGTGTCCAGGATAGGAACAAGAGGATTCATGATATGACCGAGGAACTGCAGTCCAAGGACTTCGAGTTAGAGCAGCAGCAGACAGTGATTGAGAGGCTTCGTTCCCAGAAGAGGGCTCTCAAGGCCAAGATCGACTCTTTGACCACTACCATCGAGGAGAACAAGACCGCAATGGAGAACGCAGGTCTTACCTTTGTTGAGGAGGAGATTGATGCCGATGAGTAGATTTGACTACTCAGTTATCTTTATTTACCGCACTTGTTACTTGTGAACTTAATATTTGGACCATCCAACATGTGGATGGCTTGCCACTTGTGTGTTTGTACCTTGAGACTTTTTGTTATCTTGTTGTTTAGCTTTTATCCTTGTTGCATGCTATATGTTTGCTTGAGTGATGTATTGTGCATAAATCATGTAAGGGTATCTCATTCTTATCTCTATATGAACAAACCACAGATGCCTCCCCGTCGCGCAAACACCAACCCCAACCCCAACATTACCCCGGAAATGCAACAAATGATGAATGCGCAGACACAGCTTATGCAAATGATGACGATGTTCATCCAGAACCAGAACAACAACAACAACCCCAATAACAACAACAACAATAATAACAACAACAACAACCCTCCAGGTTTTGATATGCTTACCAGATTTCTGTGTCTGAGGCCACCTAAGTTTTCGGGAACGACTGATCCCATGGTGGCCAATGATTGGCTACGATCTGTGAACAAAGACTTAGTGACCGTGGGATGCACAGATGCTGAAAAGGTCAGGTTCGCAGCATATCTGTTGGAAGGACCAGCCGCCGCATGGTGGGACAACTTCCAGATTACCACGCCTATTGATGAGGTGACTTGGGCTATCTTTGAAGATGGATTTCGTACTACTCATATCTCACCAGGTATGATGAGCCTGAAAAAGAAGGAGTTTCACAACCTGAAGCAGCGCCACCACAGCGTGGCTGAATATATTGAAGAGTTCAACAATCTGGCGCGCTATGCACCGGATGAGGTTGACAATGATGCCAAAAGGAAGGAAAAGTTTCTAGAAGGCTTGAATGATGAGCTAAATCTGCAGCTGTCTGTGGCGTATGTTCCAACTTACCAGTCGCTGTGTGACAAGGTTGTTATTGTGGAGAATAAAATGAAGCAAGTCGAGAGTAGGAAGAGGAAACACTCCGACAAGCACAGCTCGGGATCGTCTCATAAACGATCTCACTATGATGATAGTGTCAGCTCAGGATCCCACAAGCATGGGAAGTTTAACAAGCACCACAACCACAACCGTCATGACAACAAGCATCATCGCAGTCATGACAATGATAAGTACAAGAACCACAAGAGTGGACATAAGAGCCACCATAGTGGAAGTGGAAGTGGAAGTGGAAGTCAGCCTAAGACGGACATCAGTCAAGTTGAGTGCTACAAATGCAAGAAGCTGGGGCATTATGCTAATGAGTGCCCTGAGAAGAAGGTTAAAGGACCTAACAAGCCCAATCCTTTTCAAAAAGGACAGGTTAACCACATCAATGTGGAGGAGGTCTTTGAAGAGCCTGATGCCATTGCTGGTAAGTTCAGACTCAATTCCATCTCAGCATTTGTACTCTTTGATACTGGTGCATCTCATTCATTCATATCAAAAGCATTTGTTGATAGAAACGGGTTTGCATCTGAAAACATTGGGTGTCCGATAAAAGTTAGCTCTTCGGAAGGGGATATGATAGTGAGTCTTGGATGCTGGGATCTAGTCATAGAGATCGGAAAACATAAGTTTCCAGTAAACCTAATAATCCTAAATTCCCAAGGATTGGATGTAATTTTGGGAATGGATTGGATGGCTAAGAATGAGGGAGTACTAGATTGTGCCAATCGTACAATTTCACTCACAACCCCTGAAGGTAAGAGGATAATATTCAAGTCCAATTATAAATCTAAAGGGAGCAAGCTGAATTCTCTTAAGGGGGTTAGCATGGACAGTGTGCCAGTTGTGTGTGAGTATTAGGATGTGTTCCCGGAAGAGTTACCAGGAATGCCACCAGATAGAGATGTGGAGTTTATAATAGATTTGGTACCAGGTTCTGGACCAAGGGCAAAGAGGCCTTATAAAATGTCAGTTGACGAACTTAAGGAACTCAAGAAACAACTTGGAGAACAATTGCAGAAAGGATTCATCCAGCCAAGTTCTTCATCTTGGGGAGCTCCAGTTTTGTTCGTAGAAAAGAGAGACAGAACTCAAAGATTATGCATAGATTACCGTTCTCTCAACGAGGTAACCATCAAGAACAAATATCCTTTGCCAAGAATAAATGACTTGTTTGATCAGCTAGAAGGAGCATGTGTGTTCTCAAAGATTGATCTTCGGTCAGGCTATTTTCAACTCAAGATAAGAGAGCAAGACATACCTAAAACAGCATTCACCACAAGGTATGGATTGTATGAGTACACCGTGATGCCTTTTGGTTTAACCAACGCTCCGGCATACTTCATGAATATGATGAACAAAGTGTTCATGGAATTTCTTGACAAGTTTGTTGTCGTTTTCATCGATGACATCTTAGTCTACTCCAAGAGCAAGGAAGAACATGAAAGACATCTACGCTTGATACTTGATAAACTAAGGGAACATAAGCTTTATGCCAAATTCATCAAGTGTGAGTTTTGGTTAGAGGAAGTTGGATTTCTTGGTCATGTTATGACAAAGGATGGTGTAGCAGTTGATCCTGCTAAAGTTTCAGCCGTGACCGAATGGGAATCTCCTAAGAATGTAAAAGAGGTTCGTAGTTTCCTTGGTTTAGCAGGTTACTACAGAAGATTCATTGAAAATTTTTCTAAGGTTGCTAAACCAATGACAGAATTGTTAAAGAAAGATAAGAAATTTGCTTGTTCTGAAGGATGTGAACTCAGCTTTCAAGAACTAAAGAAGAGACTTGTGTCAGCACCAGTACTGTGCCTACCAGATTTGGAAAAGGATTTCCAAGTGTATTGTGATGCTTCGCATCAAGGATTAGGTGCCGTACTTATGCAAGGCGGAAAAGTTGTGGCTTATGCCTCGAGACAACTCAAAACTCATGAAGTAAATTATCCTACTCATGATTTAGAGTTAGCCGCTGTTGTCCATGCACTCAAAACATGGAGACATTACCTTTTGGGAAAACGTTGTGAAGTGTTCACCGACCATAAGAGCTTGAAGTATATATTCACCCAGAAGGAGATCAATATGAGACAAAGAAGATGGCTAGAACTTATCAAGGATTACGACTTGAATTTGCAATACCACCCCGGTAAAGCAAATGTAGTAGCAGATTCTCTAAGTCGTAAAGCGTTTGTAAATGGCCTTACCAAAGGTGAATTGCCAGATGACTTGTGTAAGCAATTCAAGGAACTCAGGTTGGAGATTGTGCCAGAAGGACATCTTATGTCTATGGATGTTCAACCCACTCTGTTGGATAAGATTAAAGAAGCCCAAAAGACGGATAAAGAAATCGAAGAGATTAAGGAAAGGATTAGCCAAGGGAAGGCTAAAAGTTTCCATATGGACGAACAAGGTACTTTATGGCACGGGAAACGTATTTGTGTTCCACAAGATCCGGAAATGCGGAAGCTGATTTCACAAGAAGCCCATAACTCTCCATATTCTATTCACCCGGGAAACACCAAAATGTACATGGATATGAAAGAAAGATTTTGGTGGAACAATCTCAAAAGGGACATCGCCGAACACATTGCTTTGTGTGATGTGTGTAGTAGAGTGAAAGCGGAACATCAGAAACCAGCAGGATTGCTTCAACCAATGCCTATTCCTGAATGGAAGTGGGAAAATATTGGTATGGATTTCATTACCGGATTACCAAGGACTAGGACAGGGTATGATTCCATATGGGTAGTAGTGGATCACCTAACTAAAGTGGCTCATTTTATACCCGTAAAGACAACTTATACAAGTGCCAAGTTAGCCAAAATCTACATGAGCAGAATTGTATGCCTTCACGGAGTACCTAAGAGTATTGTGTCTGATAGAGGAACTCAGTTCACTTCTCACTTTTGGAGACAACTTCATGAATCTTTAGGAACGAGATTGGAATTCAGCACTGCTTTTCATCCTCAAACTGATGGACAAACAGAAAGGACTAATCAAATTCTTGAAGACATGTTGAGGGCATGTGCCCTAGACTATGGAGCAAGTTGGGATGAAAGTCTGCCTTACGCAGAGTTCTCTTACAACAACAGTCACCAATCTAGTATTGGGATGGCACCATTTGAGTTTCTATACGGAAGGAAGTGTACCACCCCATTGCTATGGAATGGTGTGGGAGAAAGAAGTTTGTTTGGACCAGATCTTATCAAAGACGCCGAAGAAAAGGTCAAATTGGTTAGAGACAGATTGAAGATAGCACAGTTTCGACAGAAAAGCTACGCAGATGCTAAGCGTAGAGAAGTCACTTACGAAGTTGGGGATAGAGCTTATCTTAGAGTATCACCACTTCGTGGAGTAAAAAGATTTGGAGTCAAAGGAAAGTTAGCACCAAGATATGTTGGACCATTCAACATTCTAAGTCGCAAGGGAGAAGCTGCATATGAAATCGAACTGCCAGCATCTTTATTAGCAGTCCATAATGTTTTTCATGTGAGCCAGCTCAAGAAATGTCACCCAAAAATGGAAGAAACATCTTTGAAGGATACCATATCTTTGGAAGAAGTTCAACTAGAAAGTGATCTCACCTATGAAGAAAAGCCTGTCAAGATTCTTGAGACCACAGAAAGAGTCACAAGGACAAAAACCATCAAGTTTTGCAAAGTACAATGGAACCATCATTCCGAAGAAGAAGCAACATGGGAAAGAGAAGACGATCTTCGGAAAGACCACCCTCACCTATTTGCTAGCCAATCCGAATCTCGAGGGCGAGATTCATTTTAAGGGGGTTAGATTTGTAACATCCCCAAAAAAAATCATGTTTCAAAAACTCATTCATTTCATCATTCATTCATATAGGGTTTTTCTCAAAATCATTTAGAGGCAGAAGTTTGAGCTATGATTTCATGTGGGCAAATTGTCTCAATTGGCCATCACCCTTTAGGATTTGATTGTCTATGATCTTGTTTGCTTGCCTCCATGATTGGAAAGGCTAGGTGAAGCTTTTAACCCAAGATTCAAAATTTAGAAATAGTTTCAAAACCCTATTTCAAATATTTGCAAACTAGAGCAAATCTCTGTTTTTTTTTGAGACCCAAGCTTGACCAAGCCTTTGCAAGGTAACCACTAGGATATTTGATTGTTTGTGAACCCACAGAACCCTGCAAAAATCCCCAAAGCAGTTTGAATTCAAAAGGATTTGAATTCATATCAAATTCTATCCAGAAAATAGAATTAGAAAAAGAAAAGGCTTAAAGAAAGGAAAAGGGCCGAGCGGCCAGAATCTGGCCCAGCAGCGGATGAAGCCCAGCAAGCCCACCCGGGATCTCCTTTTCCTTCTCACACGCGCGAGCACACGCAGACAGACGCTGACAGCCCGACCCCACCTGCACTCCGCGCACCTCGCTGACAAGCGGGCCTTCTCCACGTCACCGTCGTCTCTACCCGCACGACCCGTTCATCCCCAAATCAACGCGGGCGTTTCTGTGTTTAATTCGCGGCGTCAATTCGATTTATTGGCCGAGTGATTCTCGCTCGTGACCAGGCTATAAGAACCCCCTCTGTCTCCTCTCTCTTCTCCCTCAAACCCCGAACCCAGAGCGCCACCAGGCTGCGTGTATTGTTCTCTACGGCCCCGCCGTCTCCGACGACTGCGCCGGCGAATTCCGGTGAGTCCAGAGCTCCCCTCTGCCTCTCATTCTTGCAAATTGATTCAGTGAGCCTCTGCGCTTCTTTTAACACCTTTCATTTGCTCTCGCAAGGACCGTAGCTCCGGCAACATCATCGACTAGTCGCCACCGACGTCTGCACGAACTCCGGCGAACTCTAGTGGTAAGACCAGACCGCCCCGCGCTTTCTAGTTCACGCACACGGCTCTGTCTCGACTCTGTGAATCTAACCGTGTCCTCGCTTTGCCTTGGGGTAATCCACAGCAACGTCCACGACGACCACCCGACGCAACCGCCGCCCACAGCAACTCCGGCGAGCAATCTAGGACAGCCCCGAGCGCCCCTTGACCAACCGCGAGTACGACGAGCTTCGCCATGACCCCCTGAGCCCGGTGAGCTACTCCTCGTTCTCACTTACCTCCTGCATCGTCGACAACGTCATCGACCGACAATTCCGCCGCCGGAAGCCACCGCTCCGCCGCCAGTTCTTGGCCAGAGAAATAGCAGCCGTTAGATCTGTATCGTAGCGCTAGGATAGACCCACTTAACCCCGAAGCGGTACGCGATCTGAGCCGCCAGATTTCATTTAAATCCTACGGCTATGGAGCTCGATCCAGTGCGAAACGGTACGGGCGAATAAGAACATGACACGTGGCTAGGTTAAGATCTGGAAATAGAATTTAAAAAACAGATTTTGATCTAGATTTCAAATGCCTATATCTTTTGATTTCCACGTTGGAATTTTGCAGACTTTATACCGTTGGAATCAGAAAAACAAGACCTTTCTGCCTATCCAATTTGTTTAGCAAATAGTAACAATTAGTTTGGCTTAAAGGACAGAAACTTGTTTGAGGCCTTTTTGAATATAGGTTTAGATTAGTATTTTATTTTAGGGCTAAATAAGTTATCTTGGCTTTTTGTGAATTGTTTAGTTTCTGTATTCATGCACTTGCTTGGTTGAGTTTTTCAAAAATCATCACTTGGTAGATTCATGCATGCATGCATTCATATTATTTCTTGTTTGTATATATTTGTGTGTAATTGTGTGCTACCACTTTGTGTGTAGATTTTGCTAGTGATTGTGATTGTGACGAGTGCTACTCTCCACACTACCAAGGCAAGTGATATCTTCATGAATATTCCATACCTATATTTTATACTTGCATTAGATATATTTTGTTAGGACTTGCATGCTACTTTTGTCAATTGATGATGGGAAATCCTATTTAGAATAGAATACTAGAATTGCTAGGAAAATTCCCTAAGGATAAGTTGCCATGCCATGCTTAGCCTAGCTACTAGAAAACAAGGGTGGTTTATATATTCTCACTATGGAAAAATTTTCTAAGTCTTTGGACTTGTGTTTTATTTTAACAAAACAACTAAGCTAATGAATCACCTGGGTGGAATGGAAGGAATGGTTTATGTTGAGTGGTTCACAAGGCCATGGACTTGGCTTGTGTATCTCACTTGTGGATGGCCACCCAGGAACAAAGAGATTTGAGATGTCATATGTTGAGAAGCTTCAAGTGCAACCACTTGGTAATATGGGCTCTGCCATGATCTTAGGATGCTGGAACTTAGTCTCTTGGACAGTGGGTGGTAGATGGGTTGATAGGTTGGAGCGCGTCCATTTGACTAAGGAAAGGCTACTGAAGGATCATGTCTTGGGAAACCAAGGCTTGTGGGGAAAGTGCACCACCTCTGCAGAGTGTAAAACCTAAGTACTTAGCCATGTCCCTGGTAAAGGACAATTTGAGCATCAAGACATGGAAACTTCAAGAATCTCATCACTCCAATTTCTGAATAAAACTTGTGGGTGAACAAGGGTTAAAGGATCTTCAGTCTTTGATTGGTAGATGCCCTGAGTGGATCTTCAGTCTTTGATTGGTAGATACCTTGGGATAGTCTTTGCCAAACAAAAACTTAGTGTTTTCAAAAGTTAAGGAAAAATCTATTTTGAGCAATGCAAGCCTAAGCTCCACCAGCCAAATGCATATAGTATTATAGTCCACTTAAATATATACTAAGGTATCACTTGCCAATACTATTCCAAAGTATTGACCCTCTGTGGCTGTAACTTATGATGTTGCAGGTTACTCTGATGATGAATAGGAGTCATGAGTCTACACTCAACATGCTTGCCTGTGGCACATGAAGATGAAGACTTATGTTTATTTACATATTCCATAAACTCTTGTATTAGGCCTTTGGCCATGAGTTGTAAAAGACTATGTTTTATCTCTGGAATGACTGTAATAAACGACCTTTGTATCTGTGTACTTCATCTTAAACTGTGGATGCTAGCATTGATCCAGGGACTAGCATTGCAATCACAGGGATCTTTTCCTTTAATAAGGAGGGATCTTACATCTTTTTACCACATAAGCATGAACTTTCCTACTCTTTTCCAAACCAAACCAAACCACACCAAACTATTGGCAAACCAATATATGAAAGAGGGGGTCCAACCAATTTATTCAGAAAACTAAGAAAACCAAGCAAACGAAAAACCAAAATGAAAACGAAAAAGAAGACGCTCCAAGAACAACACAACTGTGCATGAAACAATAAAAAATGAAGCATTTGGAACAAACCTGGGATTTTTATTGATGAAGAAGGGGATGCCTTGGGCATCCCCAAGCTTTGACGCTTGTACTTCTTGGAGATTTCTTGGGGTGACACGCGTGGCATCCCCAAGCTTGAGCTTTAGTCCATCCTTCATATCATTACTCATTCCTTCCATACACCTGAATTTTTTCCTTCATACAAAACTTCACACAATCTTTATTAGCAACATTAGTGTACTCAAGATAAATAAGTCTTAAGGTTCAGTTCTAACACCAAATGAACTTCCATCAGAACACTAGCTACTGTAGCACTTCCCTCAAAAATCTGAATTCCCCAAAATAACTCAAAAAGGAACCAACAAGAAGCAAATGCAGAAAATGGCAGAAATCTGTCAAAACAGACCACTAGGTAAAGACGAATTTTTTCGAAGACCTTGTGTTGCTCAAATCAAAAAGTGTTGAGCTAAAAAAAGTTAGATAGCAACCAGGGTAAGAAGCACAAAAATTCACGCCTCAAAAATACATTCAGAGATTTTACACGAATTTTTACGGTGAAGCACAAAAATCTGTTTCGGGACAGCAAGTTTCCCAATCATTACTTCTCTCTCATTAGAGGTTACTCTTGGCACAAAAAACAAATAAAAAGGATAAGGAGAGGTTATTACAGAAGTAATAACTTCCAAGACTCATCTAAAACTTTTGGGTTATCTCCCAATAAGTACTTTTCTTTAACGCCTTTAAGGTAGGCATGATAGTTTGAGAAGATGCTCACATAGGAAATATGATTTGAAGTAAAAGAGAGCATCAAGAATCAAATTCAAAACACATTTAAGTCTAACCCACTTCCTATGCATAGGAATCTTATACGCAAATAATTTCACAAATAACAAAGTAACAAGCATAGGAAGATAAAACGAGAGTAACTTCAAAACTTTCAGCAAATAGAGAGGTGTTCCAGTACCATGAAAACTTTTACAACCATATTTTCCTGTCTCATAATAATTTTCAGTAGCCTCATGAATAAACTCAACAATATAACTATCACATAAAGCATGCTTTTCATGATCTACAAGCACTGGAGCTTTATTATAAACATTTTCATAAGAATCTTCAGGAACATAACATTTATCCTCCTTTAGTAAGCATGGGGGCAATCAAATAATGTAAGGGGTAAAGAGTTACTCTCATTAGAAGGTAGGGATGGGTAGATCCATTCTTCCTCCTCTTGATCATCACTCTCCTCCTCTTTTTCATCCAACGAGCTTCCAGTTTCAGCAATTTCTTCTTCCATAGGCTCCTGTAAGGCATTAGTCTCTTCCATTGGTGGAGAGCATCTATTAAGATATTCAAGAATATAGCCATTTTCTACCTTGTAATTATCAAAGAAAAATTTAAGTATATCATAAACCTCATATTTATAAGGTGAATCATCAGTATTTTCAAGCAAACTAGCAAGTTCAAATGCACCCTTCCAAGCAATAAATTCTTCAATTTGTTCCACATCACAAAAGTCATAATTTCCTTTAACATAAGAAGATATGGTAACATTATCATTATACTCACATTGAAAGGGAGGTGTTTATACCTCCTACAGCAACAAGATTTATCAAAGCAATAAGTAACATTATAAGTAGAGTACACGTTTATAGCAATGGTATACAATTTATCAATTTGTTCCCATAAGTGTTTCCCTTTTTGTGACAAGCGGTGTTCCTGATAATAATATTTATGTTCTTCCGTGAACCCACCTTGCCAATAAGATTTAGTTTCAAAGAAACCAACCATTGATAGAAAGCATGATAAAGCAAGATAATAATAGACCAAAGAGAATAACAACTATAGTAGGACCTAATTTTTTTGTGTTTTTTATAAAGAAACAAGCAAACAAAGCACAAAGAAACTAAGCAAAACAAAAATAACAAAGTAAAGAGATTGGTTATGAGGGACTCCTCTTGTGAAGATGTCCTTGACTCCCTGGCAACGACGCCAGAAAAATGCTTGATGGCTCAGTGTACGACGCCAGAAAAGTGCTGGTGCGGTGTTGATGTAGATCTCGTTGGGAACCCCAAGAGGAAGGTATAATGAGCACAACAGAAAGTCTCCCTCAGTTATGAAACCAAGGTTTAATCGAACCAGTAGGAGCAAGGAAACATCCGAAAGGTGTTGCTAGCCGAGCCTTGGCAGGGCGCACTACCGGTGCTAGTAGCAACATGGAGACCTGCACAACACAACCACAGAACTTTGTCGCCAACTTGCGATGAGGTTGTCAATCTCATCGTGTTTTGCGGAAAACAAAGGATTAAACGTATCGAATGGAAAGAAGTAATAGTTTGTAGAAAGTAAACTCAAAGCAGTAAAAGTTTATAGATTGTATGTAAAGAAAAGGACCGGGATCCATAGTTCACTAGAGGTGGCTCTCCTTAAGATAGATAACATGCTGGGTGAACAAATTACAGCAGGGCAATTGACAAACATCGAGAAAGCAATACATGCATATACTAATCATCTTGACTCCTTTGGAAATTGATTGGGCATTACAACATTATACATAGACCGCCATCCAACTGCATCTATGACTAATAATCCACCTTCAGGTTATCATCCGAACCCCCTCCAGTATTAAGTTGCAAGCAACAGATTATTGCTTTATGAACTGCGTGTAAAGTAAACAATACGATTGTTCTATGAACAAAGGATTGTTGTTTTCTCCCTAGTAGCAACAACACATCTAGTACCTTAGAGATTTCTATCACTTCCCCAGATTACCAGAGGCATGAACCCACTATCGAGCGTAAATACTAACTCTTGGAGTTGCTAGCATCTATTTGGCCAAGATAGCTACTAACAACGGAAAGCATGCAAGATCACAAATAACAAAGACATGATAGAATCAATAATCAATCTGAAATAACATCTCAATATCCATCGGATCCCCGCAAACACAACATGCAGAATTACAAATAGATGATCTTGATCATGAACGGAGCTCACAAGATCTAGACATGAAAGCACAAAGGAGGAGAACCAGCCATCTAGCTACTACATGGATCCGTAGTCCAAGGATGAACTACTCACGCATCACACTGGAGGCTTGCATGGTGATGAAGAAGGCCTCCAGGGTGAATTCCCCTCTCCGGCAGGGTGCCGAGAAGAGCTTCAGATCCCTTCCAATCTAGGGATGGAGATGACGGCGGCTACAGACTCTTTGTGGATTTTTTGACCGGGTCCTTAGGGTTTTCGTCCCGAGGGCGTCTTATAGGCAGAAGGGGAGGCCGAGGGGGTGCCGGAGGCGGCCACACCACCCCCTGGCGCGGGCCAGGCTGGGCCGTGCGGCCAGGTGGTGTGGTGGCCCCCTGGCCCCTCTCCGTATCGTACTCTGGCATCTGATGACTTCTGTAAAAATAGGCACTTTGGCTTTTGTTCCGTCCAATTCTGAGAGTATTCATTTTCTGACTTTCCTGGAACCAAAAATAGCAGAAAACAGGCAGCTGGCACTGTGGCTCTTATTAATAGGTTAGTCCAAGAAATCATATGAAAAGTACTCCAAAGTGTGGACAAAACACAAGAAAGTGGATAAAACCAAGCATGGAACATCAAAAATTATAGATACATTTGCAATGTATCAAGCTTGTGTACCAATTCTTGGAAGGGCTCACACTTGGAACCCTCCTCCGGCATACCCTTCGAAGGCGGCAGGCCGCAGGCCCTCTCACCCTTGGTGAGATGGTTGCCATCGTCAACGAATACGCGAACGCCAATGAAGAAGCCAAGGCGGCAATCACCATCAAAGTCGTAGGAGGTAACAACAACAATGACCTGCCTCCATCACCCTCCATGTCCGCCATCGCCAACACCGAAGCCAACTCCGACTCTGTCCTTGATGCACTCTACACCGACGTCAATATGGATGCTGGTGGCTCGGACATCAACTCGGAGGAATACGGCGCTGTTATGAGGGAGATCGAGTAGGAGATCTAGAAGGAGGAGCATGCCGAGAAGACCAACACTTCCCACCAGGTGCTAGTAGCCATTGAGAGCATGGTGGAAGAAGACGGGAAGGAACGGGAACGTGAGAGAGCTCCGCCCACGCTAGCAGTCACCAGAGCAGCTGCAGCTAAAAAATCTGCCGAGCCTCCGGCTCTGGCCAAGGCCACACCTTCTCCGGTTACCCGCCAGCCGCCGGCGCAGGAACTTACCATGGCCCCCAATACGGCCCGACAATCGAATCAACCGCCAGTGCCACTGTCAACGTCAGTAGCTAGTAATCCACTAGCCACTCCTGCCGACAAAGCAATCTACGGCGCACTCCTCGTTGAGCCAATCACCATCGCCCATATCCGGAGCGTTACAGAGCTTGATGAGAAGCATGGGGAAATCTTGGCGGAGGCCAAGTGCATCATGGAGCAAGGCGCTAAGATGGACAAAGACATAGCTAAGGCGCAACAATCCATCAAGGCGGCAAGACCTATGGAGGCCGAATATAAGCAATTATTGTTGAAGCATAAGGCAAAGAAGGTACCAGCTCACGTCGTCCAAGATCCTGGCGTTCGGCGAGGCTTGGGATTTGATGGGTCTAAGCCGACAAAGGCCACCCCTTACATAGATTCAGAGGGGAGGCAGGTCATGCCAACTCCCACTCTCAACATCGCTGTCACCAAGACCCTCCTGGAGCAGGACAGGTCGCCAGAAGTAGTTGCTTAGGTTTATGACCTCGTCGCTAAGGCATGCAAGCAATAGGAAAAGGCCACCTCGTAGAGGCTTGAGTCCAACCCGGAGCTATGCCAGTCAACCCTGAACAGCCACAAAAGGCCAAAATCTCCCCGTGACGAAGGATCACGCATAGGCTCTACAGAGCAAAGACAGAGGGAGGCACGCAACAGGACTGACGCTATCCACATATCCTCTGACCACGGAGAAAAGGCTCGTCCACACCGCTCGCCACCTCCACCACCATCTCGATGTCATGAGGAACTAGCGCCGTGCCATCGCACAAGCATGCACCTCCAAGGTGGTCACAACCCGGTATTGTTATACGCGATCAGGGCGAACAGCCTCGGCATGCCGGGGAGCACAGCAGCCATGACAGACACAGGATTAGGTCACATAAGGAACCACCACGCTCGACAAGCAACCACGATAGGTGTGAGGAGTCGCAGGAGGGGCACAACAAGAGAGCTAACCCACCACCTCCACCACTGCCATCGTCACCTAGCAGCCATCATGGTGGAGGTCCTGGCGGATCTCATAAATCGCGCCACAACTCCCCTCCCCATGACAGAAAAGGGAAGAAACCAGAGCCATATGATACACGATTGCAGCTGGACAAGATCCAAGAAGCTCAGGAGCTCCCATACCTTGGGCCACGTTGTTTTGGACCAGTTATACGGGCCACAACCTACCCCAAGGGCCTCCGGATAGACAAGACCATCAAGCCCTATAACGGCACCGCCAGGCCAGCAACGTGGTTACAAGACTGCAACGAAGCGATTCACATTGCAGGGGGAAACCCCAATGTCACCGTCAAGTACCTCCCACTCATGTTGACCGACACCGTCCGACAATGGATCGACGACTTGCCAGAGAAATCAATATGCAATTGGTTGGACATGCATGAAGCGTTCACCACGAACTTCGAGGGTACGTACAAATGTCCCTACACTATCGAAGACCTACAGCGGTGTGTGCAAGAAAAGGATGAAACCTCCCGTGGCTACCTCTCTTGCTAGCTGGATATGAAAAATTCCTGCGTAGGGGTGCACGAACAGACTGCTATGGCCGCCTTCATTGATGGACTGGAGAAGGGAACTTTGCTCTGGCATACGTTGAAGCGTAGGCAAGACAACAATGACCTCAACCTCAACGCAATGATCGCCATGGCTAGTGAGTTCGCACTGTTGATGACGACGTGCGTGGATCGTTGCTGGCAATAGCAATCCCTACCCAGGCCAAGAAGAACAACAATAACAAGCAGAAGAATCCGACCGAAGAGAAACAAGTAGCCGACATGGTCGCCACAATGTTCACTGGCAGAGACAATGGCGGACAGCGTGGACATGGCCAGGGAACTAGCAGTGGCCAGCAGAGGAGTGACACTACACCCTCAGCGCCCCGCGTTCCCCAAACGTACAAAGAGTACCGCGATATGCCGTGTTTCATCCATCTCGACGCCAATGGCAAATCCACCCACACCAATCGCCAGTGTAAGTTTGTCAATGATCTCAAGGAGGACCCTGAGTCCGGTTACAAGCAAAGTCGGAAGAACAGACCCTGTGGAAAGGGCAAAGGGTTGAAGAAGGAGGAAGAAACCAATGAATCAAGTGCTATGGATGAGGACATGGACCTAAAATCTTCCTACAAGGGAGAGGATAAAGGGAAAAATCCCTTTGAAAAGAAGGCTCCATGTTACCACACTTTCCTTGGTACCCCAACCATCCAGGCCCAGAAAACCTCACTGAGGATACTGATAGCTACCCTCCCTCCAGTTCCCTAGTATGTCAAGTGGTCAGAAGTTCCAATCACTTGGGACAGGAAGGATCATCTAGAACTCATCCCAACAGAGAATCAGTATGCCATGGTCATCAACCCTTTGATTGATGGCACGGAGTTCACCAAGTGCCTCGTGGACAGTGGAAGCAACATCAATATCATGTACCTGGATACACTGCACAAGATGAACTTGAGGGAGACCTAGCTAAGGAAGAGCAACACTGTGTTCCATGGGGTTGTCCCACGCCAATAAGCAAATTCCCTAGGCTGCATCACCCTTCCTGTCGCTTTTGGCAATGTGAACAATTACCGCCAAGAATGCATGACCTTTGAAGTGGTGCCTTTCAAGAGCGTGTACCACGTCATCTTCGGACGCGACATCTTCCACTCCTTCCTCGCAAGGCCATGCTTTGTCTACAACAAACTCAAGATTCCTAGACCAAATAGCATCATCACCGTTGACGGAAGCTTCACCAAGGCACGGGAGTGCCAACTCAGCAAAGTCGCCTTCACCGAAGCAGTCCTCTACGGTGAGGAGTTCAAGGAGATCCAGAACTAGGTCGATGCCTCGGAGATGCCGGCTTCGAAGAAGAAGATCACTGCTGTCAAACTCGCCTTCAAGGCCACCATCAAGACCAAGTAGGTGGAGCTTGTCGAAGGTGATTCCTCCAAGACCAACGCCATTGGCACGAACCTGGATCCCAAATAGGAAAGCGTGCTCATCGAGTTCCTTCGTGAGAATAGGGACATCTTTGCCTGGCAACCTGCCGACATGAAAGGTGTACCTAGGGAACTTGCCGAGCACATCTTGAATATTGATCCTAATGCCAAACCGGTGAAACAACCTCTACGACGCTTTGGTGATGAAAGACGAAGGGCTATAGGCAAAGAAATGGCTAGGTTACTGAAGGCTGGCTTTATCCAAGAAGTTATTCACACCCGATGGGTGGAAAATCCTGTACTTGTCCCTAAAAAGGGAACCAATGAATTAAGAATGTGCGTTGATTATAGCGGCTTGAACAAAGCATGTCTGAAGGATCCGTTTGCTTTGCCTCGCATTAACCAAGTCATTGACTCGAAGGCTGGCTCGAAACTTCTGTGTTTTCTCGATGCTTATTCAGGATACTGATGGCTCAATGCACGACGCCCATAAAACTGCTCGTGCATGGTTGATGTAGAGCTCGTTGGGAACCCTAAGAGGAAGGTATGATGAGCACAACAACAAGTTTCCCTCAGTTATGAAACCAAGGTTTAATCGAACCAGTAGGAGCAAGGAAACACCCCAAAGGTGTTACTAGCTGAGCTTTGGCAGGGCGCACTACCGGTGCTAGTAGCAACATGGAGACTTGCACAACACAACCACAAAACTTTCTCCCCAACTTGCGATGAGTTTGTCAATCTCACCGTGTTTTGCGGAAAACAAAGGATTAAACGCATCGAATGGAAAGAAGTAAAAGTTTGCAGAAAGTAAACACAAAGTAGTAAACAGTTTATAGATTGTATGTAAAAGACAAGGACCGGGATCCATAGTTCACTAGAGGTGGCTCTCCTTAAGATAGATAACATGCTGGGTGAAAAAATTACAGCGGGGCAATTTACAAACATCGAGAAAGCACTACATGCATATACTAATCATCTTGACTCCTTTGAGACTTGATTAGGCATTACAACATTATACATAGACCGCCATCCAACTGCATCTATGACTAATAATCCACCTTCAGGTTATCATCCGAACCCCCTCCAGTATTAAGTTGCAAGCAACAGATTATTGCTTTACGAACTGCGTGTAAAGTAAACAATACGATTGTTCTATGAACAAAGGATTGTTGTTTTCTCTCTAGTAGCAACAGCACATCTAGTACCTTAGAGATTTCTGTCACTTCCCCAGATTACCAGAGGCATGAACCCACTATAGAGCATAAATACTAACTCTTCGAGTTGCTAGCATCTACTTGGCCAAGATAGCTACTAACAACGGAAAGCATGCAAGACCAAAAATAACAAAGACATGATAGAATCAATAATCAATCTGAAATAGCATCTCAATATCCATCGGATCCCCGCAAACACAACATGCAGAATTACAAATAGATGATCTTGATCATGAACGGAGCTCACAAGATCTAGACATGAAAGCACAAAGGAGGAGAACCAGCCATCTAGCTACTACATGGATCCGTAGTCCAAGGATGAACTACTCACGCATCACACCGGAGACTTGCATGGTGATGAAGAAGGCCTCCAGGGTGAATTCCCCTCTCCGGCAGGGTGTCGGGAAGAGTTTCAGATCCCTCCCGATCTAGGGATGGAGATGACGACGGCTACAGACTCTTTCGTGGATTTTTGATCGGGTACTTAGGGTTTACGTCTCGAGGGAATCTTATAGTCGGAAGGGGAGGCCGAGGGGGTGCTGGAGGAGCCACACCACCCCCTGGCGCGGGGCAGGCTGGGCAGCGCAGCCAGGTGGAGTGGTGGCCCCCTGTCCCCTCTCCGTCTCGTATTTTGGCATCTGATGACTTCTGGAAAAATAGGCACTTTGGCTTTTGTCCCGTCCAATTCCGAGAATATTCATTTTCTGACTTTCCTGGAACCAAAAACAGCAGAAAACAGGCAGCTGGCACTGTGGCTCTTGTTAATAGGTTAGTCCAAGAAATCATATGAAAAGTACTCCAAAGTTGGAACAAAACACAAGAAAGTGGATAAAACCAAGCATGGAACATCAAAAATTATAGATACATTTGCAATGTATCAACATCCCCAAGCTTAACTCCTGCTCGTCCTCGAGTAGGTATATGATAAAAAGAAAGAATAATTTTTTAGGTGACATGCACCATAAAAGACTTGATCGAAGTATTTGTAAAACATTCAAAGCTGGGATCATAGTACTTCAATCATAACATGAAAGATAAAGTTCTAGCAATAAGCAAAGAAACTATGATGCAACATGAAAAGGCACAAACAAAAGATTCATGAATAACAATGCTTTTCAAGACATTTTTTGTTTCACATAAAGAAAACATAGCATAAAAAGTATTCAGCTTTTCCCTCAATAGAATAGCAAATATAAATGCATAGGACACCTTCAAAGTTCATAAGAGTGACTAGATAAAATAGTTTAAAACAGGCAATATCAAGTTATGCATCAATCAACTAGTCTTGGGACAATGCACATAGAACTAAGAATGGCCACTATGCTCTCAAAGTAGGCGCATAAAGATAGAACGTGGAGACTCAATATAATGGTGGAAGAAAGGCCTTCATAGAAGGAAGTAGGGATTCAAGTCTCATAAAGAGCTTCCAAAAATTATGGTACTTATAGCTTTCAACTCTCATTGCCTCTATCATAAGCATCTTGAAGTGATTAAGGTTAAAGTGAACAAACTATGGTGTACATGCTTGACGAAGTATAAGTCAAAAATCTCATGTCCCTTGTATACGAGGGCCGCTCCTCATGCTACTCAAGTTTAGTCACCGGTAAGTTCTTGTCATCGTAAGTACATGTGTATCATAGAGAACCACCAACGGGGTACCCTTTGCCCGATGATACGGAAGAATCCCCATATCAAAATGATAAGGCAAGTAGACAACGAGCATCTCAACAATCTTCTTATTTACCATGGGAATATGGTGCTTTTTTCTCTCTCTCCTTTGTTCATAGTATCTCTTTTTTTCTCTTTTCTCTTTTTTTTCTCAATATAGGACTCTTTTTTTATAAGAAGAATGCTTCATAGACAGCTCATTATGGTTATGCTGCAGGTTTCCACCATGTCAGCATGGATTAGACCAGCGGCCCAGGCGTTTCTCTAACACATATACATAACTCCATGGACTTACAAGCTCCCCTTTCATTTCACACCGACGACATCCATATACAAAAGAGCATGATATCAACTAGGTACAAGTACCAAGTGCAATGTTGAAAGCATTCCCCATGAAAGCATGGTTCTGCTAATTTCCGACAAATAAGTGCAAGCATATACAACATAGAAGACACAATGGTTCAAGTTTATTAAGTGCAAGAAAACTAAAGTGTGCCATCAAGTTCGTGAGAGCTTTAATCACTAGTTTTCTCATAACAAGTTTAATTTGGAAGGTAAACAAAAGCATGAATATACTTGGAATAGCATAAGCTAGTAGGTAGGTATGGTGGACTCTTTGGAATAACTTGGTTTAGGGAGTTGGATGCATGAGTGGAACTCATACTTGGTTGTGGAGGCTAGCAAAAGACTGGGAGCGACAAACTAAGAGAGCAATAATGGCCATAATCATGCAGAGCGACAAAACATCATTGATCAAAGCATAAAGTGATACTACAAGTTTAAAACTAAAGGATTATAAAGGCTATAGTGACTTGAGATAGTCATAACATGGTGTGAGCATGCGCCAAGTTAACCCAAATAAAGCATCAAAGGAGAATACCACTATACTATGCTTTAATATGCTAAAACAACGCATGATTCATCCAAGGCACATTAAGAAATCTCAATTGTTTACAACAATTCATGCTACAGCAAAGAATACTAAGCATAAAGCCAAAACAATATCAAGCATGGCATGACAAAGCATAGGCCACAGTAAAAAACAAGCTCTTTTTACCACATAAGCATGAACTTTCCTACTCTTTTCCAAACCAAACCAAACCAAACTATTTGCAAACCAATGTATGAAAGAGGGGGTCCAACCAATTTATTCAGAAAACTAAAAAAACCAAAGCAAACGAAAACCAAAACCAAAACTAAAAGGAAGACGCTCCAAGAACAATACAACTGTGCATGAAACAATAAAAATGAAGCGTTTGGAAGAAACCTGGGATTTTTATTGATGAAGAAGGGGATGCCTTGGGCATCCCCAAGCTTTGACGCTTGTACTTCTTGGATATTTCTTGGGGTGACACGCGTGGCATCCCCAAGCTTGAGCTTTAGTCCATCCTTCATCCTATTACTCATTCCTTCCATACATCTGAAATTTTTCCTTCATACAAAACTTCACACAATCTTTATTAGCAATATTAGTGTACTCAAGATAAATAAGTCTTAAGGTTCATTTCTAACACCAAATAAACTTCCATTAGAACACTAGATACTGTAGCACTTCCCTAAAAAAGCTCAATTCCACAAAAGAACTCAAAAAGGAACCAACAAGAAGCAAATGCAGAAAATGATAGAAATCTGTCAAAACAGACCAGTAGGTAAAGACGATTTTTTTCGAAGCCCTTATGTTGCTCAAATCAAAAAGTGTTGAACTAACGAAAGTTAGATAACAACCTGGGTCAGAAGCACAAAAATTCACGTCTCAAAAAGACGTTCAGACATTTTACACGAATGTTTACGGTGAAGCACAGAAATCTGTTTCGGGACAACAAGTTTTCCAATCATTACTTCTCTCTCATTAGAGGTTACTCTTGGCACAAAAAGCAAATAAAAATGATAAGGAGAGGTTATTACAGAGGTAATAACTTCCAAGACTCATCTAAAACTTTTGGGTTATCTCCCAATAAGTACTTTTTCTTTAACGCCTTTAAGTTAGGCATAAGAAGCAAAGAAAGAATCAAGTGTTCTCAAATGAAGAAGCATTAAAACCAAATTTTGTTTTCATAGGAGAAGCAAAAGAAATATTTTCTCTCTTTTTAGGGAAGTGTTCTATACCTTTCTTGAGTGGGAGTTGATATTTAATGGTGCCTTCTTTCATATCAATAATGGCACCAACAGTTCTAAGAAAAGGTCTTCCCAAAGTAATAGGACAAGAAGCATTGCATTCAACATCCAAAACATAGAAATCAACGGGGACATATGCATTGTTAACCATAATAAGAACACCATTAAGACTCCCCATGAGTTTGTTTTTAGCATTATCATCAAGTGAGACATTCAAATAACAATCTTCAAGTGGAGGCAAATCAAGCATATCATAAATCCTTCTAGGCATAATAGAAACACTACTATCAAGATCACATAAAGCTTTGAAATCAAAGTCATTCACTTTAATATTAATGATGGGTTCCCAACCATCTTCTTGTTGTATAGGAATAGAAGCTTTATGTTTCATCTTTTCTTCTTTAATCTTTATGAGAGCATCAGTAATGTGTTTTGTAAAAGCCATGTCCATAGCACTAGCATTAGGACTTTGAGCAAGTTTTTGTAGGAACTTAATAACTTCAGAGATATTGCAACCATCAAGATCAAAGTCAAATTTATCATCTAAAGTAGTAGAACTATTACTAGCCTCAACACTAGTGGTGGTAATAGTAGAAACACTAATGTTTCTAGCAATTTCATCTTCTCTTTCCCACTTAGCATGTAATTCAGCTAATAGTCTAACATTTTCATCAATTCTTACTTGTATAGCATTGGTAGCTGCAAAGGGATTCTCATTAGTTTCAGGTTTAGCAGCCATTTTATTTAAAGTAGATTGAGCTTCAGCCAAAGATGCTATATTTCGTTCAGCATTAGAGAGTTTTTCCTCAATAGTTTTATTGAAAGCAGTTTGCTTACTAATAAAGTCTTTAAGCATACTTCAAGTTCAGAGGGTGTACTCCTATTATTGTTGTAAGAATTTCCATAAGCATTACCATTGTTGGGAGGATATGGCTTATAATTGTTGTTACCAAAATTTCTCCTATAAGCATTATTGCCAAAGTTGTTATTCCTTATGAAGTTCACATCAACTTGCTCTTCTTGAGCAACCAAAGAAGCTAAAGGAACATTATTTGGATCAATATGGGCTTTCCCATTAACAAGCATAGACATAATAATATCAATCTTATCACTCAAGGAGGAGGTTTCCTCAACAGAATTTACCTTCCTACCTTGTGGAGCTCTCTCGGTATGCCATTCAGAATAATTAACCATCATATTGTCCAGAAGTTTTGTTGCAGCACCCAAAGTGATGGTCATAAAGGTACCTCCAGCAGCAGAACCCAATAGGTTCCTTGAAGAATAGTTCAATCCTGCATAAAAAGTTTGGATGATCATCCAAGTAGTCAGTCCATGAGTGGGACAATTCTTAACCAAAGATTTCATTCTTTCCCAAGCTTGAGCAACATGCTCATTATCAAGTTGTTTAAACTTCATTATTTCACTTCTCATGGATATAATCTTAGCAGGAGGATAGTATTTTCCAATAAAAGCATCTTTGCACTTAGTCCAAGAATCAATACTATTACTAGTTAAAGAATTCAACCATTCTTTAGCTTTTACTCTCAAAGAGAAAGGAAACAATTTCAACTTAATAATATTACCATCTATATCCCTATGCTTTTGCATCTCACAAAGTTCAACAAAGTTATTTAGATGGGAAGCAACATCTTCATTACCAATACCAGAAAATTCCTCTCTCATAACAAGATTGAGCAAAGCAGGTTTTATCTCAAAGAAAGTATCTTTAGGCACAGGTGGAGCAATAGGTGTGCTCATAAAATCATTGTTGTTGGTGCTAGTGAAGTCACACAACTTAGTGTTTTCAAGAGTAGTCATTTTTTTGGGTTTTCAAATAAGAAAGCAAACTTGTAAAACTATTTTTTTTGTGTTTTTGAATAACAAAACAAGCAAACAAAGCAAAAAGAAAACTAAGCAAAACAAAAATAACAAAGTAAAGAGATTGGTTATGAGGGACTCCCCTTGTGAAGATGTCCTTGACTCCCCAGCAACGGCGCCAGAAAAATGCTTGATGGCTCAATGCACGGCGCCCAGAAAAGTGCTGGTGCGTGGTTGATGTAGAGCTTGTTGGGAACCCCAAGAGGAAGGTATGATGAGCACAACAGCAAGTTTCCCTTAGTTATGAAACCAAGGTTTAATCGAACCAGTAGGAGCAAGGAAACACCCCAAAGGTGTTACTAGCTAAGCTTTGGCAGGGCGCACTATCGGTGCTAGTAGCAACGTGGAGACCTGCACAACACAACCACAGAACTTCGTCCCCAACTTGCGATGAGGTTCTCAATCTCACCGTGTTTTGCGGAAAACAAAGGATTAAACGTATCGAATGGAAAGAAGTAAAAGTTTACAGAAAGTAAACACAAAGCAGTAAACAATTTATAGATTCTATGTAAAAGACAAGGACTGGGATCCATAGTTCACTAGAGGTGGCTCTCCTTAAGATAGATAACATGTTGGGTGAACAAATTACAGCGGGGCAATTGACAAACATCGAGAAAGCAATACATGCATATACTAATCATCTTGACTCCTTTGGAAATTGATTGGGCATTACAACATTATACATAGACCGCCATCCAACTGCATCTATGACTAATAATCCACCTTCAGGTTATCATCCAAACCCCCTCCAGTATTAAGTTGCAAGCAACAGATTATTGCTTTACGAACTGCGTGTAAAGTAAACAATACGATTGTTCTATGAACAAAGGATTGTTGTTTTCTCCCTAGTAGCCACAACACATCTAGTACCTTAGAGATTTCTATCACTTCCCCAGATTACCATAGGCATGAACCCACTATCGAGCATAAATACTAACTCTTGGAGTTGCTAGCATCTACTTGGCCAAGATAGCTACTAACAATGGAAAGCATGCAAGATCACAAATAACAAAGGCATGATAGAATCAATAAACAATCTGAAATAGCATCTCAATATCCATCGGAGCCCCGCAAACACAACATGCAGAACTACAAATAGATGATCTTGATCATGAACGGAGCTCACAAGATCTAGACATGAAATCACAAAGGAGGAGAACCAGCCATCTAGCTACTACACGGATCCGTAGTCCAAGGATAAACTACTCACGCATCACACCGGAGGCTTGCATGGTGATGAAGAAGGCCTCCAGAGTGAATTCCCCTCTCCGGCAGGGTGTCGGGAAAAGCTTCAGATCCCTCCCGATCTAGGGATGGAGATGACGGCGGCTACAAACTCTTTCGTGGATTTTTGATCAGGTACTTAGAGTTTACGTCCCGCGGGCATCTTATAGTCGGAAGGGGAGGCCGAGGGGGTGCCGGAGGCGGCCACACCACCCCCTGGCGCGGGCCAGGCTGGGCTGCGTGGCCAGGTGGTGTGGTGCCCCCTGGCCCCTCTCCGTCTCGTATTTTGGCATCTGATGACTTCCGGAAAAATAGGCACTTTGGCTTTTGTCCCGTCCAATTCCGAGAATATTCATTTTCTGACTTCCCTGGAACCAAAAACAGCAGAAAACAGGCAGCTGGCACTGTGACTCTTGTTAATAGGTTAGTCCAAGAAACCATATGAAAAGTACTCCAAAGTTGGAACAAAACACAAAAAAGTGGATAAAACCAAGCATGGAATATCAAAAATTATAGATATATTTGCAATGTATCAAATACCACCAGGCCCGGATGCGAAAGTCGGACCAATTGGCCACTTTGTTTACCACTCCCTACGACACATATTGCTACGTCACGATGCCCTTTGGGTTGAAAAACGCTGGTGCTACGTACCAGCAGACGATGCAACGTTGCCTACACGACCAAATAGGTCGCAACATACACGCTTACATGGACAACATCGCGGTAATGTCAAAGAAATCAAATGATCTTATCGCTGACTTGCAGGAAACCTTCGACAATCTCCGGAAATACAACATGATGCTGAAACCAAAGAAGTGTTTCTTCGGGGTACCATCCGGCAAACTGTTGGGATTCATCGTTTCACATCGTGGAATCAAGGTGAACCTAGGGAAAATTAAGGCCATCCTCGACATCAAACGCCCGATATGCCTGAAGGACATACAAAGGCTCACAGGCTGCGTTACAACAGTAAGTCGGTTCATTAGCCGACTTGGCGAGAAGGCTATGCCACTCTACAAGTTGCTCAAGAAGGCAGACAAATTCACATGGACGGATGAGGCTGACGCAACACGTCAGGAGTTGAAGAGAATACTCTCCTCCCTACCTATACTTGCAGCACCAGTGCCAAGGGAGCGGGAATGTTCGTTTACGGTACCAAACTTCGTGGGTGAGCGCACCGCGATACACGAGTTGTCATCAATCGCGTGAAGAGGCCGTAGTAGAATCACCAATTGTCCAGAAGGGCCAAATGGGGGTGAATACAAATCTAATGGCCAAACGGTCATTTGAATCAGACGAAAAACGGTTGAACTAAAATACCACCGTTAGGTCAACTCTTCTTGGCCCACCATGTCAGTATTCCCCGTTATCTTTTGTGGTCGTGGACTAGCTTACCCCTGCATGGACCAGATCCCTGAGTGGACCAGATCTATTTCTTTGCTCTGTTCTGGTCTTCTCCCCTGCTCCCCTCCCCATAACATTTGCTTAGTTCCGACTGCTCGTCTCAGATCGGAGCTTGCACTTGCTCTAATTTGTGTCTTCGCCATGTCCGGTCAACCTCCCACGCCTCTAATCAAAGCTCGCAGCTGTCGCCATTGCATTGTCCGCTGTATCGGACCTTCGCGTCCCCAGACTAATATCTCGCCTCTAGCTAGTCCTTATCGCACGGCGGAGCGCGTCCTGTCGGGCGATCCTGGCCGGCGACCAGCCTCGGGAAGTTGTGTGCTGCCGCGCACCCCAGGCATGGTAGCCCTGGCACAACAGTTCGACGACCACGCTCTCATGGCCACCGTGCTGGGCGTCCATCCCGCCATGTCGCCGGCAGAGTTGCTGTCGGATTTCAGGTCTTGTTTTGGGATCAGACGAAATGAGGTCAACATTGAGGTATGCGTGCCGCAGTTCAATTTTTTTGTCCGGTTCGAGCACAGCTCAGACACCGAGCGCGTTCTGCATTCTTCCCATTCTTTTGAGTGCTGCGAGGAGAAAATGAGCTTCATGCGTTGGCATCACACCTGTGGGTGGGATGATTGCTTGGGGCGGCTTCGTTTCTTCTCCAAACTCGGCTTTGACGGCCTCCCATTGGATGCTTGGGAGCCAGAGGCCCTCAAGTAGGTCGTTAGTAGCCTTGGCGGTGAGCTGGTGGAAATCGTGCCACCGAGCGACAGATGGGTCATCGAGGTAAATGCGTGGCTAAAAGATCCTGACGCCGTTCCTAAGATGTACGAGGTGCAAATTCCAAGCAGGGCAGGGCGATAGCTTTGCTGGAAGCACCCGGTCATCATCCACATGGAGGAGGTTCTGGAATCGGTACATGGCATTCAGGGCCCCGAAGAGGCTGCCAGAAAGCATTTTCGTCGCTTGCAGTGTTGGCCTAGAAGGATCGATGGCATAGGACCACCACCGTTTCGCGACGACGCACATAGTTTCGGTGGGGGAACCGGGCTTGGACGAGCTGGTGGTTCTGATTTCCCTCGAGTGAAGATAGAGCTCTAGTGAATTGTCGTGGTATGTGTGGCTAATGAATTTGTAGTATGGAGAGCGTAGTAGGAAGTTAGCATCGACTAAAAATGTGTAATAGTTTGAATCGATGTAGTACGTGTATGTAATAGTTTGAAGTAGTATGCGTGTGTAATAGTTTGAATCGATGTAGTATGTGTGGGTAATGAATTTGATGTAGTGTGTGTAATAGTTTGAATCGATGTAGTTGAACACCGTGCTTTATAATTTCTGTGAATAACCAAGGACAACCTCATGAAAAGAGGGTGGTCTGGCAATGAGCAATGTCAATTCTGTGGATGCCAGAAAAATGTAGTCCATCTCCTCTTCAAGTACAAGGTAGCTACATTTGTAACACACTGAACTGCAGTACCATTTTGCAGGCAACACAAGACAAAGGAAAAATGGTTTACAACATAGACAGCAGACGCAAAATCTATAGTCTGGGATAAAAAGATGCCAGTTAAATGGATTGAACCACGACTAGTAATTGAAGGAAACAGATACTTGATAGTATTTGCTTACAACAGTAGTACTTCCATACAAAAGGGTCTTATACCTGCACAAAAGTGGGCTAAACTTCCTACTAGTTTATAAAACAATTCGTCAGCATTTCAACTAAAAAAGCCATTCTTCATTCTAAACTTAACTATTCTACACTGAAGAAACTACAGATATCCACTAGAAAAGTTGGCTGGCCAATTGCCTTGAGAGGACATAAGTTCTTTGATCATTTAACCCAAACTGATCTATTGCCTTCCCACCAAACTACAAGAAATCTGCATCGTTCATGCACGAGCGATTTGCGTGCGCCAGTCCCGGTTCAGTTGGACCATCCGCGCCGCCGCAACGATTTCTTCGAAACTGAAATTCGACATCTCCTTCTCGGGATCATAGGTCCGTGTGAACTCGAATCTGAATTCCAGGGCTGAGCTGATGCCCGCCGCCGGCTCCGGCTGTCGAACAATCCAGCATGCTGAGTGTAGACGCTTGGTCGCCGCCACGGTACGACCTCCGATGGTGCGTAGGATGGAGCGTCTTTGCCGCAGACGGCGTGCTCCCAGCCTCCCCCAGTGCGGTAAGGTAGTCCTCACCGAAGCATGGACGCGAGAGTTCCTAGACCTTGGCGCTGCCCTGTTTGAGGGTGTGTACCCTCGGCGGCATGCTCTAGTGAACGATTTGATACGTACCTTGTTTCCACTTCCTAGAGCATGCTCTAATGCCGCCGCACGATTTCTCCACATTGCTCTCTTGGCCCTGCTTGCCGCATCTGGTGCCGACGACGCCGTTGTTGCTACCGCGGCCAATTCGGCACATTCGGGGAAATCATCCGCTTGTCAGGGCAATGGGAGACCAACCTTGAAGTAGAGATTCATGGCCTGCCTTAGAGGGGCTAAATACCCTAGTTTCGGCGGCTGTCGCGGCGGCGGCTGCTTCTTAAGCGGGGCCATGTTACCCTAGTTGGTGCAGCACGGAGGAGCTGCGCAAGGTGAACTGTGGTTTGTTAGAGAAGGTGAGTGAAAGACTGACAGTAGGTTTGGACTACGGGCATGCGTGAAAATAACCATCTCCCATTTCCTTAGAGGGTAATAATTCAACACTCGTTGCATTAACCGCTCAATCTTTATTTCCCTTCTTAGCATAAGAGTGCGAACGTATTAAAAAGATCGGTCGTGGCTATCCACCTCATCGGGCAATGTACCAGGATAGGTAGGAGATGGGACCGGGTTTCATTTTAGAAATGTTGATGACCGTGCCCTTATGTTTATACGATATTATTTATATGCCACCATGTACCGTCGATTGTAGCAACACCATCAGAAACAGGGGATGGCGACGTGGCGTGTTTTATTTTTTAAAGGGCATCAGAAATAGGGGATGCCGACGTGGCATGTTTTCTGACTGGCGGGCCCGCCTCCTCCACCTTCGACGGTGCGCATCCCAGGTTCGAGGGCTGGTGCCGCCCACCAACACATTATTGTGCAATTTTTCATGTGGAACCTGAATTCTGGCGCTGAGCTGATGCCCATGTCAAACACAGAGAATTCTGAAAGAAGCTACTAAAAACAAATACTTTGAATTCTGAAAGTACTAAAATTAAATACATTACAATATTGTCTGAAAGGTAATACACATACTGCTAATCGAAATAATATAAATACAGTACAAATTTCTACTTCAAAAAATAGACCTGAAAATGCTAGCGAATAACCTAGGATGAATATAGGATTCATTCTCCCCTATATATTTCGTCGTCATCGGCTCCCGTGTGCTGCAACACATATTCAGAGAACTCTCTCCGTCTGTAATGTGCTACCAGTATCTCGTCCAGAGGGTAAGGCCTCGGTGTATGTTCCAGACTTAAGCCATACGTCATTGTTGGTTCCTCTTCCCAGGCCTAAACCTCATGATCGTATAGTCTGATATAATTTCTGTAGTATATGCAACCGGGTTTGACTGTGGGGTGTAACCTGGTGTCAATGGAGATAGACCGATTGTAATCAACAAAGAGGGCACGACTTCCAATATCACCGACGGCCTCGAGAGAGCGGTTCTCCGTGTCCACCCGGTACAACACCGGTTGCCCTTTGGCGAAATCCCCGTTCAACACAAGAAGTAGATCACCATCTGACTCCACAAGGTAAAATTTGTAAGTTCCGCGTACCTATTCAAAGACTAGGGCCGAAATTATTTTGGCCATCGTGACAGTGCTCGCGTGCTGCTCTAACTTGATGTTGGTCGACAAGATGTCTCCATTCTCAAGTAATGCATATACTTCCCCTCGAAATGCCGTCATGCAGTCCAGAAGCATAGTAGGAGGTGGCGAATACAATCCTTCTCCAAATGATTCATTGATTTGCCCGGTTGGGGTGCTCTCATCGGCCCATGCAATATGATCTGGATAATCAGTGAAAACGCACACCATCGTCGAGGACTTCGTCGCAATGACAGATTGCAGAAGATCAAATGGTATGTGTGCTTGAAACTCAGTGTTAGACTTATGAGTGATTGGGTTCAGAAGCCGAATCTGGTACGGCTCCACCCTCTGAGCAAGCACGATGATGCCACGAGAAACACCGACGAAGTAGAATCTTTTGGAAGAAGAGGGCATCAATTAGCACTAAGATGCTTACAATGGAAAATACCAATAAATATCGGATGTGAATGTGAACCTGTGATGGACGTCCATTAGATTTCTCCTGAAGCAACGACTAGTTGCGAGGTTGAGGAAGGTGAAGTCGCCAACGTCTGGAAGTGTGTGATCTATCATGATCCAGTTGTTGAGATGGAATTCGGGCACCTTTAAAGTGCAGCACCAATCGGTGCAGACTTCCCGACAAGCAGCATAGGTGTCGACGTACTCCTCTTTCTCCAGCAAGTAGTCGGCGATCTTGCAAAGTGGGTCAGCCAGGAGATCGTACCAGTTCCTCTTCATCCGGCTACTGGCCATGGCTTACATGCGGGAATGTTTTGATCGAGGAAGAAAGAAGAACTACCACTGCAAGGAGAAGAAGAAGAGGATAACAAACGAGGGAGACAAAGCGGAACTGCCACTACAAGGAGACGAGGAGAGGAGGGAGAAGAAGTGGAACTGCCACTTCAAGTTTGGATCAACGGGCTTTTTTTCGGAACCAGCGCGTGAACCAGCCATGCACTGCATGCAAGTTTTGATCAAACAGACTGACATGTGGGACCTACTAAAAAATTCCGTGAAGTGCTACCGTGCATAGTGCGCTGACAGGTGGCATGTTTTTGACTGGCAGGCCCGCCTCCTCCACCTTCGACGGCACACGTCCCAGGTTCGAGGGCTGGTGCCGCGCACCAACACATTATTGTGCAATTTTCCATGCTTTGTCGCAACCAGCTCCACTCCTCTACTCCTGCCGCCGCCACTCCGCTCAGTCGTGCACCGCTCTTGTTGTCCCCTTGGGCCGTCGTCCTCCCGCCCTCCCCTCCCTGCCATCCCCTCACGTTCCTTCCCTCCCTGCCCTGTCTCCTTGCCACCGTCCACCGCCCAGGCACGTCCGGAAACGAAAACCGAGAGTCAGCCATTGAGTTAGGGGCCAACAACGCTGGTGATCTGGATCCCGCTCAGAGATGGATCCTGTGAGGCTTGAGAGCATGGATATGGGTCATGCGCGGCTGGAGAGCACGGAATCTCCTTCAAGTCCAGAGAGCACAGAGGACAACGAAACAGGGGGAGAGGAAGCGGGATGCAGAGCTTTGGAGGTATGGAGCCCGGAGAAGGTGTCGTGCGTCCACATTGAAGGGTAAGAACTGTGATTCCTTTTCTGCATACCCCAATTAGTGTTTCTAGTCCCGTGGTGATGGCAAGGATATGTGTTGGTAACCGCAGGACATCTGTACAGCTTGTCCTTGAGCATGATGCTTTGTCAAGCGAGCATGAAGGCACTGAAATGTGTGGCGGTGCGGATGATGATGAGAAAGCATATCCATACGTGGCTGCTGACCCTAATAGGATGGAGAGTAGGGAATATTTGTTTGATTTGAACTTTGAGCCTGACTATGGGACTGATGAGGAAGAGGAATGTGAAGATGTGGAAATGGGATGTAGATACGACGACGAAGACGAGGACATGCCAGTGATACACTTTGATAGGGACAATCCTACAATTGATGAGGGGACTGCCTTTGATAATGTGGAGGACTGCAGATATGCAGTTGCAACCTATGCAATCAGAGTTGGGTTCAAATTTATCATTGAAAAGAGCGACCAAAAGAGATTTAGGGTGCACTGTAGGGAAAGTAATGTGTGTAAATGGAGATTACATGCATCTCCAATGCGGGGTGGACACCCATTTCAGGTTGCAATAGCTACATTTAGTTTCAGTCTTTCTCATATTTATTCTGCTGATAACTATCTCTGAATTATTTGGATTCTTATCGAATGCAGATCAAAGTAAACACGAAGAAACACAACTGCCCCAACTCATTGTCGCGCAAGAGCGGCGCGACAGGAACCCCGACGTAGCTGAGCTCGAAGCCGGCCGGAAGCCTCGTGAATGGCGGCGCGAGTATGTCATAGTGGGCGAACATCTGAGCCTCGTGCAAGCTAAGTTGGGCCTCTCCCTCTCCATGGCGATGAAGGAACACGATCTGATCTTCGGCCCCAAGGTTAAGGGCATAAGGGCAAGGACGTAGGACCAGCGTCATTGCCACTGCCAATTAGTTCGCAGAACAGACTTCTGGCGGATCGCCCTCGCGAAGGACATCCTTATCGTCCATGCACCCCGATCCAATGGTGCCTAACAATCGGGGATCGGGTCTTCTAGAAGCCCAGAGCGGTTTCTCATTAGCTCTGCATCCCGATTGTTTGTGGCCAACGGCTGTAATTGAAGATAATAGACATTTCAATGACACTAGTGGATAAATATGTGATCTCTGAAGAGAACACGCATACAATGACTCTAGCTATGGTTAATGAGAAGAACACACATTTCAATGACACTGGTGGATCCATATGTGGTATGTGAAAAGAATAGTCATGAAATGACTCCAATTGTTGTTAGTAAAAAGAACACACATGCAATGACACTGGTGGATCCATGTATGGTCTCTGAAGAGAACACACATGCAATGACACTGGTGGATCCATATCTGGTATGTGAAAAGAACACACATGAAATGACTCCATTTGTTGTTAGTAAAAAGAACACACATGCAATGACACTGGTGGATCCATGTGCGGTCTCTGAAGAGAACACACATTTCAATGACTCTGGTTGTTGTTAGTAAAAAGAAGACACATGTAATGACACTGGTGGATCCATGTGTGGTCTCTGAAGAGAACACACATGCAATGACTATGGTTGTTGTTAGTAAAAAGAGCACACATGCAATGACACTGGTGGATCCTTAGGTGGATTGTGAAAAGAACACACATGCAATGACACTAGTGGATCCATATGTGATATGTGAAAAGAACACACATGCAATGACTCTGGTTATTGTTAGTAAAAATAACACACATGCAATGACACTAGTGGATCCATGTGTGGTCTCTGAAGAGAACACACATTTGAATGACTCTGGTTGTTGTTAGTAAAAAGAACACACATGCAATGACACTGGTGGATCCATGTGTGGTCTCTGAAGAGAACACACATGCAATGACTCTGGTTGTTGTTAGTAAAAAGAGCACACATGCAATGACACTGGTGGATCCATAGGTGGATTGTGAAAAGAACACATATGCGATGACACTGGTGGATCCATATGTGGTATGTGAAAAGAACACACATGCAATGACTGGTTGTTGTTAGTAAAAAGAACACACATGCAATGACACTGGTGGATCGATAGGTGGATTGCGAAAAGAGCACACATGCAATGACACTGGTGGATCCATATGTCGTATGTGAAAAGAACACACATGCAATGAATCTGGTTGTTGTTAGTAAAAAGAACACACATGCAATGCCACTGGTGGATCCATTGGTGGATTGTGCAAATAGCACACATGCAATAACACTGGTGGATCCATATGTGGTATGTGAAAAGAACACACATGCAATGACTCCAGTTGTTGTTAGTAAAAAGAACACACATGCAATGACACTGGTGGATCCATGTGCGGTCTATGAAGAGAACACACATTTCAATGACACTGGTGGATCCATATGTGGTATGTGAAAAGAACACACATGAAATGACTCTGGTTGTTATTAGTAAAAAGAACACACATGCAATGACACTAGTGGATCCATGTGTGGTCTCTGAAGAGAACACACATTTCAATGACTTTGGTTGTTGTTAGTGAAAAGAACACACATGCAATGACACTCGTGGATCCATGTGTGGTCTCTGAAGAGAACACACATGCAATGACTCTGGTTGTTGTTAGTAAAAATAGCACACATGCAATGACACTGGTGGATCCATAGGTGGATTGTGAAAAGAACACATATGCGATGACACTGGTGGATCCATATGTGATATATGAAAAGAACACACATGCAATGACTATGGTTGTTGTTAGTAAAAAGAACACACATGCAATGACACTAGTGGATCCATAGGTGGATTGTGAAAAGATCACACATGCAATGACACTGGTGGATCCTTACGTGGTATGTGAAAAGAACACACATGCAATGACTCTAGTTGTTGTTAGTGAAAAGAACACACATGCAATGACACTGGTGGATCCAAAGGTGGATTGTGAAAAGCGCACACATGCAATGACATTGGTGGATTCATATGTGGTATGTGAAAAGAACACACATGCAATGACTCCAGTTGTTGTTAGTAAAAAGAACACACATGCAATGACACTGGTGGATCCATGTGTGGTCTATGAAGAGAACACACATTTCAATGACACTGGTGGATCCATATGTGGTATGTGAAAAGAACAAAGATACAATGACACTGGTGGATCCATAGGTGGATTGTGAAAAGAGCACACATGCAATGACACTGGTGGATCCATATGTGGTATGTGAAAACAACACACATGCAATGACTCCAGTTGTTGTTAGTAAAAAGAACACACATGCAATGACACTGGTGGATCGATGTGTGGTCTCTGAAGAGAACACACATTTCAATGACTCTGGTTGTTAGTAAAAAGAAGACACATGTAATGACACTGGTGGATCCATGTGTGGTCTCTGAAGAGAACACACATGCAATGACTGTGGTTGTTGTTAGTAAAAAGAGCACACATGCAATGACACTGGTGGATCCTTAGGTGGATTGTGAAAAGAACACACATGCAATGACACTAGTGGATCCATATGTGATATGTGAAAAGAACACACATGCAATGACTCTGGTTATTGTTAGTAAAAATAACACACATGCAATGACACTAGTGGATCCATGTGTGGTCTCTGAAGAGAACACACATTTCAATGACTCTGGTTGTTGTTAGTAAAAAGAACACACATGCAATGACACTGGTGGATCCATGTGTGGTCTTTGAAGAGAACACACATGCAATGACTCTGGTTGTTGTTAGTAAAAAGAGCACACATGCAATGACACTGGTGGATCCATAGGTGGATTGTGAAAAGAACACATATGCGATGACACTGGTGGATCCATATGTGGTATGTGAAAAGAACACACATGCAATGACTGGTTGTTGTTAGTAAAAAGAACACACATGCAATGACACTGGTGGATCAATAGGTGGATTGCGAAAAGAGCACACATGCAATGACACTGGTGGATCCACACGTGGTATGTGAAAACAACACACATGCAATGAATCTGGTTGTTGTTAGTAAAAAGAACACACATGCAATGCCACTGGTGGATCCATTGGTGGATTGTGCAAAGAGCACACATGCAATAACACTGGTGGATCCATATGTGGCATGTGAAAAGAACACACATGCAATGACTCCAGTTGTTGTTAGTAAAAAGAACACACATGCAATGACACTGGTGGATCCATGTGCGGTCTATGAAGAGAACACACATTTCAATGACACTGGTGGATCCATATGTGGTATGTGAAAAGAACACACATGAAATGACTCTGGTTGTTATTAGTAAAAAGAACACACATGCAATGACACTAGTGGATCCATGTGTGGTCTCTGAAGAGAACACACATTTCAATGACTTTGGTTGTTGTTAGTGAAAAGAAACCACATGCAATGACACTCGTGGATCCATGTGTGGTCTCTGAAGAGAACACACATGCAATGACTCTGGTTGTTGTTAGTAAAAAGAGCACACATGCAATGACACTGGTGGATCCATAGGTGGATTGTGAAAAGAACACATATGCGATGACACTGGTGGATCCATATGTGATATATGAAAAGAACACACATGCAATGACTATGGTTGTTGTTAGTAAAAAGAACACACATGCAATGACACTAGTGGATCCATAGGTGGATTGTGAAAAGATCACACATGCAATGACACTGGTGGATCCTTACGTGGTATGTGAAAAGAACACACATGCAATGACTCTAGTTGTTGTTAGTGAAAAGAACACACATGCAATGACACTGGTGGATCCAAAGGTGGATTGTGAAAATCGCACACATGCAATGACATTGGTGGATCCATATGTGGTATGTGAAAAGAACACACATCCAATGACTCCAGTTGTTGTTAGTAAAAAGAACACACATGCAATGACACTGGTGGATCCATGTGTGGTCTATGAAGAGAACACACATTTCAATGACACTGGTGGATCCATATGTGGTATGTGAAAAGAACAAAGATACAATGACACTGGTGGATCCATAGGTGGATTGTGAAAAGAGCACACATGCAATGACACTGGTGGATCCATATGTGGTATGTGAAAACAACACACATGCAATGACTCCAGTTGTTGTTAGTAAAAAGAACACACATGCAATGACACCGGTGGATCGATGTGTGGTCTCTGAAGAGAACACACATTTCAATGACACTGGTGGATCCATATGTGGTATGTGAAAAGAATAGTCATGAAATGACTCTAGTTGTTGTTAGTAAAAAGAACACACATGCAATGACAGTGGTGGATCCATGTGTGGTCTATGAAGAGAACACACATGCAATGATTGTGGTTGTTGTTAGTACAAAAAAGCACACATGCAATGACACTGGTGGATTCATAGGTGGATTGTGAAAACAACACACATGCAATGACACTGGTGGATCCATATGTGGTATGTGAAAAGAACACACATCAAATGACTCTGGTTGTTGTTAGTAAAAAGAACACACATGAAATGACACTAGTGGATCCATAGGTGGATTGTGAAAAGATCACACATGCAATGACACTGGTGGATCCTTACGTGGTATGTGAAAATAACACACATGCAATGACTCTAGTTGTTGTTAGTGTAAAGAACACACATGCAATGACACTGGTGGATCCAAAGGTGGATTGTGAAAAGCGCACACGTGCAATGACATTGGTGGATCCATATGTGGTATGTGAAAAGAACACACACGCAATGACTCCAGTTGTTGTTAGTAAAAAGAACACACATGCAATGACACTGGTGGATCCATGTGTGGTCTATGAAGAGAACACACATTTCAATGACACTGGTGGATCCATATGTGGTATGTGAAAAGAACAAAGATACAATGACACTGGTGGATCCATAGGTGAATTGTGAAAAGAGCACACATGCAATGACACTGGTGGATCCATATGTGGTATGTGAAAACAACACACATGCAATGACTCCAGTTGTTGTTAGTAAAAAGAACACACATGCAATGACACTGGTGGATCCATGTGTGGTCTCTGAAGAGAAAACACATTTCAATGACACTGGTGGATCCATATGTGGTATGTGAAAAGAATAGTCATGAAATGACTCTAGTTGTTGTTAGTAAAAATAACACACATGCAATGACACTGGTGGATCCATGTGTGGTCTCTGAAAAGAACACACATGCAATGACACTGGTGGAATCATATCTGGTATGTGAAAAGAACACACATGAAATGACTCCAGTTGTTGTTAGTAAAAAGAACACACATGCAATGAAACTGGTGGATCCATGTGCGGTCTCTGAAGAGAACACACATTTCAATGACTCTGGTTGTTGTTAGTAAAAAGAAGACACATGTAATGACACTGGTGGATCAATGTGTGGTCTCTGAAGAGAACACACATGCAATGACTGTGGTTGTTGTTAGTAAAAAGGGCACACATGCAATGACACTGGTAGATCCATAGGTGGATTGTGAAAAGAACACACATACAATGACACTAGTGGATCCATATGTGGTATGTGAAAAGAACACACATCAAATGACTCTTGTTGTTGTTAGTAAAAAGAACACACATGCAATGACACTGGTGGATCCATGTGTGGTCTGTGAAGAGAACACACATTTCAATGACTCTGGTTGTTGTTAGTAAAAGGAACACACATGCAATGACATTGGTGGATCCATGTGTGGTCTCTGAAGAGAACACACATGCAATGACTCTGGTTGTTGTTCGTAAAAAGAGCACACATGCAATGACACTGGTGGATCCATAGGTGGATTGTGAAAAGAACACACATGCGATGACACTAGTGAATCCATATGTGGTATGTGAAAAGAACACACATGCAATGACTCTAGTTGTTGTTAGTAAAAAGAACACACATGTACTGACACTGGTGGATGCATAGGTGGATTGCGAAAAGAGGACACATGCAATGACACTGGTGGATCCATATGTGGTATGTGAAAAGAACACACATGCAATGAATCTGGTTGTTGTTAGTAAAAATAACACACATGCAATGACACTGGTGGATCCATTGGTGGATTGTGAAAAGGGCACACATGCAATAACACTGGTGGATCCATATGTTGTATGTGAAAAGAACACACATGCAATGACTCTAGTTGTTGTTAGTAAAAGGAACACACATGCAATGACACTGGTGGATCCATGTGCGGTCTATGAAGAGAACACACATTTCAATGACACTAGTGGATCCATATGTGGTATGTGAAAAGAACACACATGAAATGACTCTGGTTGTTGTTAGTAAAAAGAACACGCATGCAATGACACTCGTGGATCCATGTGTGGTCTCTGAAGAGAACACACATTTTAATGACTTTGGTTGCTGTTAGTGAAAAGAACACACATGCAATGACACTGGTGGAACCATGTGTGGTCTCTGAAGAGAACACACATGCAATGACTCTGGTTGTTGTTAGTAAAAAGAGCACACATGCAATGACACTGGTGGATCCATAGGTGGATTGTGAAAAGAACACACATGAAATGACTCTAGTTGTTGTTAGTAAAAAGAACACACATGCAATGACACTGGTGGATCCATGTGCGGTCTCTGAAGAGAACACACATTTCAATGACTCTGGTTGTTGTTAGTAAAAAGAAGACACATGTAATGACACTGGTGGATCCATGTGTGGTCTCTGAAGAGAACACACATGCAATGACTGTGGTTGTTGTTAGTAAAAAGAGCACACATGCAATGACACTAGTGGATCCATAGGTGGATTGTGAAAAGAACACACATCCAATGAAACTAGTGGATCCATATGTGGTATGTGAAAAGAACACACATGAAATGACTCTGGTTGTTGTTAGTAAAAGGAACACACATGCAATGACACTAGGGGATCCATGTGTGCTCTCTAAAGAGAACACACATGCAATGACTCTGGTTGTTGTTCGTAAAAAGAGCACACATGCAATGACACTGGTGGATCCATAGGTGGATTGTGAAAAGAACACACATGCGATGACACTGGTGGATCCATATGTGGTATGTGAAAAGAACACACATGCAATGGCTGTAGTTGTTGTTAGTAAAAAGAACACACATGAAATGACACTGGTGGATGCATAGGTGGATTGCGAAAAGAGAACACATGCAATGACACTGGTGGATCCATATGTGGTATGTGAAAAGAACACACATGCAATGAATCTGGTTGTTGTTAGTAAAAAGAACACACATGCAATGACACCGGTGGATCCATAGGTGGATTGTGAAAAGAGCACACATGCAATAACACTGGTGGATCCATATGTTGTATGTGAAAAGAATACACATGCAATGACTCCAGTTGTTGTTAGTAAAAAGAACACACATGCAATGACACTGGTGGATCCATGTGCGGTCTATGAAGAGAACACACATTTCAATGACACTGGTGGATCCATATGTGGTATGTGAAAAGAACACACATGAAATGACTCTGATTGTTGTTAGTAAAAAGAACACGCATGCAATGACACTGGTGGATCCATGTGTGGTCTCTGAAGAGAACACACATTTCAATGACTTTGGTTGTTGTTAGTGAAAAGAACACACATGCAATGACACTGGTGGATCCATGTGTGGTCTCTGAAGAGAACACACATGCAATGACTCTGGTTGTTGTTAGTAAAAAGAGCACACATGCAATGACATTGGTGGATCCATAGGTGGATTGTTAAAAGAACACATATGCGATGACACTGGTGGATCCATATGTGGTATATGAAAAGAACACACATGCATTGACTATGGTTGTTGTTAGTAAAAAGAACACACATGCAATGACACTAGTGGATCCATAGGTGGATTGTGAAAAGAGCACACATGCAATGACACTGGTGGATCCTTACGTGGTATGTGAAAAGAACACACATTTCAATGACTCTGGTTGTTGTTACTAAAAAGAACACACATGCAATGACACTGGTGGATCCATGTGTGGTCTCTGAAGAGAACACACATTTCAATGACTCTGGTTGTTGTTAGTAAAAAGAACACACATGCAATGACACTGGTGGATCCATGTGTGGTCTCTGAAGAGAACACACATGCAATGACTCTGGTTGTTGTTCGTAAAAAGAGCACACATGCAATGACACTGGTGGATCCATAGGTGGATTGTGAAAAGAACACACATGCGATGACACTGGTGGATCCATATGTGGTATGTGAAAAGAACACATATGCAATGACTCTGGTTGTTGTTAGTAAAAAGAACACACATGCAATGATACTGGCGGATGCATAGGTGGATTGCGAAAAGAGCACACATGCAATGACACTGGTGGATTCATATGTGGTATGTGAAAAGAACACACATGCAATGAATCTGGTTGTTGTTAGTAAAAAGAACACACATGCAATGACACTGGTGGATCCATTGTAGGATTGTGAAAAGAGCACACATGCAATAACACTGGTGGATCCATATGTTGTATGTGAAAAGAACCCACACATGCAATGACTCCAGTTGTTGTTAGTAAAAATAACACACATGCAATGACACTGGTGGATCCATGTGCGGTCTATGAAGAGAACACACATTTCAATGACACTGGTGGATCCATATGCGGTATGTGAAAAGAACACACATGCAATGACTCTGGTTGTTGTTAGTAAAAAAACACACATGCAATGACACTGGTGGATCCATGTGTGGTCTCTGAAGAGAAAACACATTTCAATGACTTTAGTTGTTGTTAGAGAAAAGAACACACATGCAATGACACTGGTGGATCCACGTGTGGTCTCTGAAGAGAACACACATGCAATGACTCTGGTTGTTGTTAGTAAAAAGAGAACACATGCAATGACACTGGTGGATCCATAGGTGGATTGTGAAAAGAACACTTATGCGATGACACTGGTGGATCGATATGTGGTATATGAAAAGAACACACATGCAATGACTATGGTTGTTGTTAGTAAAAAGAACACACATGCAATGACACTAGTGGATCCATGTGTGATCTCTAAAGAGAACGCACATTTCAATGACTCCAGTTGTTGTGAGTAAAAACAACACACATGCAATGACACTGGTGGATCCATGTGTGGTCTCTGAAGAGAACACACATGCAATGACTCTGGTTGTTGTTAGTAAAAAGAGCACACATGCAATGACACTGGTGGATCCATAGGTGGATTGTTAAAAGAACACACATGCGATGACACTAGTGGATCCATATGTGGTATGTGAAAAGAACACACATGCAATGACTCTGGTTGTTGTTAGTAAAAAGAACACACATGCAATGACACTGGTGGATCCATATGTGGATTGCGAAAAGAGTACACATGCAATGACACTGGTGGATCCATATGTGGTATGTGAAAAGAACACACATGAAATGACTCTGGTTGTTGTTAGTAAAAAGAACACACATGCAATGACACTGGTGGATCCATGTGTGATCTCTAAAGAGAACGCACATTTCAATGACTCCAGTTGTTGTTAGTAAAAACAAAACACATGCAATGACACTGGTGGATCCATGCGTGGTCTCTGAAGAGAACACACATGCAATGACTCTGGTTGTTGTTAGTAAAAAGAGCACACATGCAATGGCACTGGTGGATCCATAGGTGGATTGTGAAAAGAACACACATGCGATGACACTAGTGAATCCATATGTGGTATGTAAAAAGAACACACATGCAATGACTCTGGTTGTTGTTAGTAAAAAGAACACACATGCAATGACACTGGTGGATCCATAGGTGGATTGCGAAAAGAGCACACATGCAATGACACTGGTGGATCCATATGTGGTATGTGAAAAGAACACCCATGCAATGAATCTGGTTGTTGTTAGTAAAAAGAACACACATGCAATGACACTGGTGGATCCATTGGTGGATTGTGAAAAGAGCACACATGCAATAACACTGGTGGATCCATATGTGGTATGTGAAAAGAACACACATGCAATGACTCCAGTTGTTGTTAGTAACAAGAACACACATGCAATGACACTGGTGGATCCATGTGCGGTCTATGAAGAGAACACACATTTCAATGACACTGGTGGATCCATATGTGGTATGTGAAAAGAACACACATGAAATGACTCTGGTTGTTGTTAGTAAAAAGAACACACATGCAATGACACTGGTGGATCCATGTGTGGTCTCTGAAGAGAACACACATTTCAATGACTGGTTGTTGTTAGTAAAATAAACACACATGCAATGACACTGGTGGATCCATGTGTGGTCTCTGAAGAGAACACACATGCAATGACTCTGGTTGTTGTTAGTAAAAGAGCACACATGCAATGACACTGGTGGATCCATAGGTGGATTGTGAAAAGAACACACATGCGATGACACTAGTGGATCCATATGTGGTATGTGAAAAGAACACACATGCAATGACTCTGGTTGTTGTTAGTAAAAAGAACACACATGCAATGACACTGGTGGATCCATAGGTGGATTGTGAAAAGAACAAATATGCGATGACACTGGTGGATCCATATGTGGTATATGAAAAGAACACACATGCAATGTGAAGGGTTTCGCAGCATAGTAAATCAAAATTTTCTACGGAAGCGAACAGAGGGAAAGCCAAGATCTAATCTAGGAGATGCAAACAACGAGAGAGATTGGATTAGATCTTCATACCCTTGAAGATTCGAACAGCGGAACGTTCGTCGGAACGTGGGTGATGTAGTCGTACTCGCTTCTCCTCCTCGCGATCCGATCCGATCTAGCACCACAAGTGGCGGTGCCTCCGTGAGATGCACACGTGCAGCACCTCGACATCTCCTCCTTCCTCGGACCAGCAAGTATGGTGGAGAGATAGATTGGATCTACAACGCGACGGCGTGGTGTATATGGTGGAGAATTTCTGCAGCAGGGCTTCGCCTACAAACAGTCGGGAGGGAGAGAGGAAGGCAGCAGGGCTACTAGGGTTTGGAGGAAGGTGTAGGTGTATGGGAGGGGGCGCAACAGCCCTCTATATATAGAGGGGGGTGCGGCCAGCCCTTGCCCATCCTCCAAGCCTATCTCTAGTTTAAACGATTTAAACTCTCCCTTCTAGAAACCCTATCTTATCTCTAGTTTAAACGATTTAAACTTATCTAGGATCGGCTGGGCCCTATGGGGCCTTGTGCCCCTGGCCCAATGCGGCCAGGACACTCCCTCATAGGCCCATGCCCCCTCCCGGAAGGTGGGACCACGTTGGCCCCCTTCCGGAAGGTTCTAGAAGCTTCCGGTACAATACCGATTAATCCGGAACAATTCCGAACTCCAAAAACTGCACTGCCTTATATGAATCTTATTCTCTGGACCATTCCGGAACCTCTCGTGATATCCCGGATACCATCCGAGACTCCGAACAAAAACTCATAAACCAATTATCCAATCTATCCTAGCGTCGAGACACGGTAAGTGTGTGACCCTGCGGGTTCGAGAATATGCAGACATGATCTTCTATCAATAATCAACAGCGGGGTCTGGGCACCCATATTGACTCCCACACATTCATCGATGATCATATCGGATGAACCATGATGCCAGGATTCAATCAATCCCATATATATATTCCCTTCGTCTCGCGATATTTTACTTGCCCGAGATTCGATCGTCGGTATCGTCATACCTAGTTCAATCTCGTTCACAGCAAGTACTTTACTCGTTCCGTAATCCGATATCACTTTGTGATTAACTCCTTAACCACATGCTTGGAAGCGGTGTTGATATCGATTACCGAGTGGGCCCGAAGTATATCTCTCCGACTTGGGAGGGAAAAATCCCATCTCGATACATACAACCCAACAGATACTTTCCGATCACATTAGAGACACCTTTATGATCACCCTCTCATAGGATGACGTTTGATGACCTCAAAGCTTTCTTCCGATACCAGGGAGTTGTATTATCTCATGGTCTAAGGAATACAATATTTGACATAAGAAAAGCTTCGCAAAGACGAACACGATGACACGATCTAATTGCTTCGCTTAGTTTGGGTCTGTCCACCATATCATTCTCCCAATGATATGATCTCATTATTAATCGACAACTCATGTCCATGGTTAGGAAACCTTAACCATCATTAATCAATGAGCTAGTCCATAGAGGCGTACTAGGGACACGGTGTTGTTCACAAACCACAAAAGTATTAAAGTTTCCGCTTAATACAATTCTAGCATGGAATATAAACATTATCATGAACAAGAATTATAATAATAACAGCTTTATTATTGCCTCTAGGGCATAATTCCAACAGTCTCCCACTTGCACTAGAGTCAATAATCTAGTTTACATTTGGCAACAATCTCACACCCATGGCACTGAGGTGCTGATCATGTTTTACACGTGGAAGAGGTTTAGTCAATGGATTTGCGACATTCAGATCTGTATGTACTTTGCTAATCTTTAGATCTCCATCTGCTATATAATCTCGGATTATATGAAACTTGCGGTTGATATGCTTGGTCTTTGGATGATATCTTGGTTCCTTAGCGAGTGCTATGGCGCCAGTGTTGTCACACAATATCTCCAGTGGGTCCAATGCACTTGGAACCACGCCAAGCTCAGTGATGAAGTTTCTAATCCAAACTCCTTCACTTGACGCTTCTGCATCAGCCATGTATTCCGCTTCTACTGTAGATCCCGCGATCACGCTTTGCTTGCAGCTTCTCCAGCTCACAGCTCCTCCATTCAAAATATACACGTATCCTGTCTGAGATTTAGAATCATCCTTGTCGGTGTCGAAACTAGCATCGACGTAACCTTTTACGACGAGATATTCATCACCCCCATAGACTAAGAACATTTCTTTAGTCCTATTTAGGTACCTTAGGATGTTCTTCACGGCTGTCCAGTGTTCCACTCCTGGATCACTTTGATATCTGCTCGTCAAACTAAGAGCATTGGACACATCTGGTCTAGTACACAACATGGCATACATGATGGAACCTATGGCCGAGGCATAAGGCACTTTGCTCATAGCTTCCCTATCATTTACCGTAGCTGGACACTGAGCCTTGCTCAATATCTTACCTGACAACATAGGCACTGAACCTTTCAATGCCTTATCCATTCTGAACCTTTTCAGAACTTTGTCTAGGTATGTACTCTAGCTTAAAGCTATCAGGCGTCTTTGTCTATCTCTATAGATTTTGATGCCCAATATATAAGCAGCTTCACCTAGGTCTTTCATTGAAAAACACTTGTTCAAATAACTCTTCACATCGTTAAGCATGTTGATGTCATTTCCAATAATCAATATGTCATCCACATATAGTACCAGAAACGTCACCGAGCTCCCACTCACTTTCTTGTAGATGCAAGCTTCGTAGCTATTTGGAACAAATCCAAAGCTCTTGATCACTTGATCAAAACGAAGGTTCCAACTCCGAGATGCTTGCTTCAGTCCATAAATGGAACGCTGAAGTTTGCATACTTTATCAGCATCCTTAGGATCGACAAAACCTTCGGGTTGCATCATATACAACTCTTTATCAATGTTGCCAATGAGGAACGCAGTCTTGACATCCATCTGCCATATTTCATAATCATGAAACGCAGCAATTGCTAATAAAATCCGAATGGACTTAAACATCGCTACGGGAGAGAAAGTCTCATCGTAGTCAACACCTTGAACTTGTCGAAAACCTTTCGCAACAAGCCGTGCTTTATAGACGGTAACATTACCATCCGCGTCCGTTTTCTTCTTGAAGATCCATTTGCACTCAACGGCCTTTCGGTCGCTAGGAGGGTCCACCAAAGTCCATACTTGGTTTTCGCTCATGGATCCCAATTCGGATTTCATGGCTTCTAGACATTTCTCAGAGTCTGGGCTCATCATCGCTTCCTCATTGTTCGTAGGTTCACTGTCTTCTACTAACAAGACAGTCAAGACAGGGTTGCCGTACCACTCAGGAGGGGCACGCGACCTTGTCGACCTGCGACGTTCAGTAACAGCATCGTCCGAAGCTTCATGATCCTTGTCATTAGCTTCCTCTATTGTTGGTGCAGGCGACACTGGAACAATTTCAGGTGCTGCGCTACTCTCCAATTCAAGAGAAGGTTCAGTAACCTCGTCTAGCTCTACTTTCCTCCCACTCACTTCTTTCGAGAGAAACTCCTTCTCAAGAAAGGAACCGTTCTTTGCGACAAACACTTTGCCTTCGGTTCTGTGATAGAAGGTATACCCAATAGTTTCCTTAGGGTATCCTATGAAGACGCATTTCTCCGCTTTGGGTTCGAGCTTGTCCGGCATCAACTTCTTGACGTAAGCTTCGCATCCCCAAACTTTGAGAAACGACAACTTAGGTTTAGCACCAAACCACAGTTCATACGGTGTCGTCTCAATGGATTTAGATGGTGCCCTATTTAAAGTGAATGCAGCGGTTTCTAATGCATAACCCCAAAATGATAACGGCAAATCAGTAAGAGACATCATTGATCGGACCATATCTAATAAGGTTCGATTCCGGCGTTCAGACACACCATTGCGCTGTGGTGTTCCGGGTGGCGTGAGTTGCGAAACAATTCCGCTTGCTTTAAGATGCGTGAGAAAATCATAACTCAAATATTCGCCCCAACGATCGGATCGTAGAAACTTAATCTTTCTGTTACGATGGTTCTCCACTTCATTCTGAAATTCCTTGAACTTTTCAAATGTTTCAGATTTATGTTTCATTAAATAGATATACCCATATCTACTTAAGTCATCGGTAAAAGTGAGAAAATAGCGATATCCACCGCGCGTCGAAACACTCATTGGTCCGCATACATCGGTATGTATGATTTCCAACAAGTTCGTTGCTCGCTCCATCATACCGGAGAACGGGGTTTTGATCATCTTGCCCATGAGGCATGGTTCGCATGTGTCAAATGATTCAAAATCAAGAGACTCCAAAATTCCATCAGAATGGAGTTTCTTCATGCGCTTTACACCAATATGACCTAGACGACAGTGCCACAAATAAGTAGTATTATCACTATCTACTTTGCATCTCTTAGCCTCAATGTTATGGATGTGTGTTTCATCCCTTTCGAGATTTAGAAGAAATAAACCATTCACAAGAGGTGCATGACCATAAAAGATGTTACTCATATAAATAGAACAACCATTATTCTCCGATTTAAATGAATAACCGTCTTGCAATAAACACGATCCAGAAATAATGTTCATGCTCAACGCAGGCACATAATAACATTTATTAAGGTTTAAAACTAATCCCAAAGGTAAAACTAAGGAGAGCGTGCCGACGGCCATCACATCAACTCTTGATCCGTTGCCAACGCGCATCGTCACCTCATCCCTCGCAAGCCGCCGTCTATTCCATAGCTCCTGTTTCGAGTTACAAATATTAGCAACTGAACCAGTATCAAATACCCAGGCACTACAACGAGGGCTAGTAAGGAAAACATCAATAACATGTATATCAAATATACCTTTGATGGTGCCAGCCTTCTTGTCCGCTAAGTACTTCGGACAGTTGCGCTTCCAGTGACCCTTGTCCTTGCAATAGAAGCACTCAGTGTCCGGCTTGGGACCAGACTTGAGCTTCTTCTCAGCAGGGGCAACGCGCTTGCCGCCGCCTTTCTTGAAGGGCTTCTTTGCACCTTTACCTTTCTTAAAGGAGGGCTTGTTGACCATCAACACATGATTATCCTTCTTGATGTCCACTTCCGCAGCCTTCAGCTTTGCGAAGAGCTCAGTGATCGTATCAGTGGAACCAATCTGATTATGAGTCACTACAAAACTTTTGTAGCTGGGAGGGAGTGATTGCAGAACCCTGTCAATCTTGAGCTCCTCTAGAATCTTGCAGTCCAGTTGCTCAAGGCGTTGAGTGTAGCCCGACATCTTAATGGCGTGCTCACTAACGGAACTCCCTTCCTCCATCTTGCAGTTAAAGAACTTCTCGGAGATCTCATATCTCTCAGAACGGGCCTGAGTCTGAAACATGGTTTTCAACTCTTCGAGAATCTCAAAGGGCCCGGGATAGTTTTTAAAACGATTTTGAAGTTCCGGTTCCATAGCAAACAACATGGTGCTCTTAATCACACCGTAATCATCTTTGCGCGACTGATAGACAACTTTCTCATCAGCCGACGCAGTTGCAGCAGGGGGGTTACCTAACGCTTTCTCAAGGACATAGTCCTTTTGTCCGCCAGACAGAATGATTCTTAGATTGCGGAACCAGTTGGTGAAGTTAGACCCATTGTTCTTAAGCTTTTCTTTCTCAGCAAAAACGTTGAAGTTGAAGTTGGACTTAGCCATGTGATCTACAATATTTGCAAGTACAAATTAGACTATGTTCATGATAACTAGTTCAACTTTTAATCAAATTACTAGATGAACTCCCACTAAATTCAACATACCTCAAGTTGTTTAGTGAACACGATCCAAATTCACCACACCTAATCCGATCTTCACGAGAAGAGATGTGGTTTCAATGGTGGACAACGAAGTGTCGATCATATCATTCATATGACTCATGCTTAACCTTTCGGTTCATGTGTTCTGAGGCCATGTCTGTACATGCTAGGCTCGTCAAGTTAGACCCAAGTATTTCCGCGTGTGCAAAACTGGCTTGCACCCGTTGTATGTGAGCGTAGAGTCTATAGCACCCGATCATCACGTGATGCTTGGACACGGCGAACTTTCGCAACGGTGCATACTTGGGGAGAACACAGTTTTTATCTTGATCTTTAATTGAGGAATCATCTTATAATGCTACCGTCGCGATCTAAGCATAATAAGATACATAAAAGGATAAACATCACATGCATATAACTTTATGTGACATGGTATAGCCAATCTTCGCGCAATGATCTCCATCTTGTGCGTTCCGGCATGATCTCCATCACTCCACCATGATTGCCTCCACCACGAATAGCAACTACAACTATTGCTAACTACTTAGCGATAAAGTGAAAACTATTACATGGCGTATAAGAAGTTGACACACAGGTCATACACAATTATAAAGACAACCATATGGCTCCTGCCGGTTGTGTACTCATTGACATGCAAGTCGTGAAACATTACAAAACATGATCATCGCATACATTATACACATCACATCTTGGGCCATACCATATCACAGAAAACACTCCCTGCAAAAACAAGTTAGATGCCTCTACTTTGTTGTTGCATGTTTTACGTGGATTATGGGAGTAGATGCTAAGAACGATTCTTACCTACGGAAAGCCACAACGGTGATATTGTGGTTGCCAAACTCCGGTGTAGATCCCATGACAACTATAGTGAGAGAAACTGACATCCACCAGCTGCATGTGTGGAACAAGCCACACGTCAAGTGCGGAGCCGGTCTCGCGAACGACGTCGCGTAAGGTTGGCCTGGACCGCTTCAATCTCACTATCCCGCGTCATAAGAAGAACACCAACAAGAGGCTTGCAACAGAAAACATCAACGCCCGCAACAACCATGTTGCGTTCTACTCGTGAAACACATCTACGCATAGATCTAGCTCTGATACCACTGAAGGGTTTCGCAGCATAGTAAATCAAAATTTTCTACGGAAGCGAACAGAGGGAAAGCCAAGATCTAATCTAGGAGATGCAAACAACGAGAGAGATTGGATTAGATCTTCATACCCTTGAAGATTCGCACAGCGGAACGTTCGTCGGAACGTGGGTGATGTAGTCGTACTCGCTTCTCCTCCTCGCGATCCGATCCGATCTAGCACCACAAGTGGCGGTGCCTCCGTGAGATGCACACGTGCAGCACCTCGACGTCTCCTCCTTCCTCGGACCAGCAAGTATGGTGGAGAGATAGATTGGATCTACAACGCGACGGCGTGGTGTATATGGTGGAGAATTTCTGCAGCAGGGCTTCGCCTACAAACAGTCGGGAGGGAGAGAGGAAGGCAGCAGGGCTACTAGGGTTTGGAGGAAGGTGTAGGTGTATGGGAGGGGGCGCACCAGCCCTCTATATATAGAGGGGGGGTGCGGCCAGCCCTCGCCCATCCTCCAAGCCTATCTCTAGTTTAAACGATTTAAACTCTCCCTTCTAGAAACCCTATCTTATCTCTAGTTTAAACGATTTAAACTTATCTAGGATCGGCTGGGCCCTATGGGGCCTTGTGCCCCTGGCCCAATGCGGCCAGGACACTCCCTCATAGGCCCATGCCCCCTCCCGGAAGGTGGGACCACGTTGGCCCCCCTTCCGGAAGGTTCTAGAAGCTTCCGGTACAATACCGATTAATCCGGAACAATTCCGAACTGCAAAAACTGCACTGCCTTATATGAATCTTATTCTCCGGACCATTCCGGAACCTCTCGTGATATCCCGGATCCCATCCGAGACTCCGAACAAAAACTCATAAACCAATTATCCAATCTATCCTAGCGTCGAGACACGTTAAGTGTGTGACCCTGCGGGTTCGAGAATATGCAGACATGATCTTCTATCAATAATCAACAGCGGGGTCTGGGCACCCATATTGACTCCCACACATTCATCGATGATCATATCGGATGAACCACGATGCCAGGATTCAATCAATCCCATATATATATATTCCCTTCGTCTCGCGATATTTTACTTGCCCGAGATTCGATCGTCGGTATCGTCATACCTAGTTCAATCTCGTTCACAGCAAGTACTTTACTCGTTCCGTAATCCGATATCACTTTGTGATTAACTCCTTAACCACATGCTTGCAAGCGGTGTTGATATCGATTACCGAGTGGGCCCGAAGTATATCTCTCCGACTTGGGAGGGACAAATCCCATCTCGATACATACAACCCAACAGATACTTTCCGATCACATTAGAGACACCTTTATGATCACCCTCTCATAGGATGACGTTTGATGACCTCAAAGCTTTCTTCCGATACCAGGGAGTTGTATTATCTCATGGTCTAAGGAATACAATATTTGACATAAGAAAAGCTTCGCAAAGACGAACACGATGACACGATCTAATTGCTTCGCTTAGTTTGGGTCTGTCCACCATATCATTCTCCCAATGATATGATCTCATTATTAATCGACAACTCCTGTCCATGGTTAGGAAACCTTAACCATCATTAATCAATGAGCTAGTCCATAGAGGCGTACTAGGGACACGGTGTTGTTCACAAACCACACAAGTATTAAAGTTTCCGCTTAATACAATTCTAGCATGGAATATAAACATTATCATGAACAAGAATTATAATAATAACAGCTTTATTATTGCCTCTAGGGCATAATTCCAACACAATGACTATGGTTGTTGTTAGTAAAAAGAACACACATGCAATGACACTGGTGGATCCATAGGTGGATTGTGAAAAGATCACACATGCAATGACACTAGTGGATCCTTACGTGGTATGTGAAAAGAACACACCTGCAATGACTCTAGTTGTTGCTAGTAAAAAGAACACACATGCAATGACACTGGTGGATCCATAGGTGGATTGTGAAAAGCACACACGTACAATGACATTGGTGGATCCATATGTGGTATGTGAAAAGAACACAGATGCAATGACTCCAGTTGTTGTTAGTAAAAAGAACACATATGCAATGACACTGGTGGATCCATGTGTGGTCTATGAAGAGAACACACATTTCAATGACACTGGTGGATCCATATGTGGTATGGGAAAAGAATACAGATGCAATGACACTGGTGGATCCATAAGTGGATTGCGAAAAGAGCACACATGCAATGACACTGGTGGATCCATATGTGGTATGTGAAAAGAACACACATGCAATGACTCCAGTTGTTGTTAGTAAAAAAACACACATGCAATGACACTGGTGGATCGCTGTGTGGTCTCTGAAGAGAACACACATTTCAATGACACTGGTGGATCCATATGTGGTATGTGAAAAGAACACACATGAAATGACTCCAGTTGTTGTCAGTAAAAAGAACACACATGCAATGACACTGGTGGAATCATATGTGATATGTGAAAAGAACACACATGCAATGACTCTGGTTGTTGTTAGTAAAAAGAACACACATGTAATGACACTAGTGGATCCATGTGTGCTCTTTGAAGAGAACACACATTTCAATGACTCTGGTTGTTGTTTGTAAAAAGAACACACATGCAATGACACTGGTGGATCCATGTGTGGTCTCTAAAGAGAACACACATGCAATGACTCTGGTTGTTGTTAGTAAAAAAGAGCACACATGCAATGACACTGGTGGATCCATAGGTGGATTGTGACAAGAACACACATGCGATGACACTGGTGGATCCATATGTCGTATGTGAAAAGAACACACATGAAATGACTCCGGTTAGTAGAAAGAACACACATGCAATGACACTGGTGGATCCATGTGTGGTCTCTAAAGAGAACACACATTTCAATGATTGGTTGTTGTTAGTAAAAATAACACTCATGCAGTGACACTAGTGGATCCATGTGTGGTCTCTGAAGAGAACACACATGCAATGACTCTGGTTGTTGTTAGTAAAAAGAGCACATATGCAATGACACTGATGGATCCATAGGTGGATTGTGAAAAGAACACACATGCAATGACACTGGTGGATCCATATGTGGTATGTGAAAAGAACACACATGAAATGACTCTTGTTGTTGTTAGTAAAAAGAACACACATGCAATGACACTGGTGGATCCATGTGTGGTCTATGAAGAGAACACACATTTCAATGACTCTGGTTGTTGTTAGTAAAAAGAACACACATGCAATGACACTGGTGGATCCATGTGTGGTCTCTGAAGAGAACACACATTTCAATGACTCTGGTTGTTGTTAGTAAAAAGAACACACATGCAATGACACTGGTGGATCCATAGGTGGATTGTGAAAAGAACACACATGCGATGACACTGGTGGATCCATATGTGGTATGTGAAAAGAACACACATGCAATGACTCTGGTTGTTGTTAGTAAAAAGAACACACATGCAATGACACTGGTGGATCCATAGGTGGATTGTGAAAACAGCACACATGCAATGACACTGGTGGATCCATATGTGGTATGTGAAAATAACACGCATGCAATGACTCTAGTTGTTGTTTGTAAAAAGAACACACATGCAATGACACTGGTGGATCCATGTGTGGTCTATGAAGAGAATACACATTTCAATGACACTGGTGGATCCATATGTGGTATGTTAAAAGAACACACATGCAATGCCTCTAGTTGTTGTTATTAAAAATCACACACATGCAATGACATTGGTGCATCCATCTGTGGTCTCTGAAGAGAACACACATTTCAATGACCCTGGTGGATCCATACGTGGTATGTGAAAAGAACACTCATGCAATGACACTGGTGGATCCATATGTGGATTGTGAAAAGAGCACACATGCAATGACTCTGGTTGTTGTTAGTAAAAAGAACACACACGCAATGACACTGGTGGATCCATAGGTGGATTGTGAAAAGAGCACACATGCAATGACACTGGTGGATCCATATGTGGAATGTGAAAACAACACACATGCAATGAATCCAGTTGTTGTTAGTAAAAACAAAACACATGCAATGACACTCGTGGATCCATGTGTGGTCTATGAAGAGAACACACATTTCAATGACACTGGTGGATCCATATGTGGTATGTGAAAAGAACACACATGCAATGGCACTGGTGGATCTATAGGTGGATTGTGAAAAGAGCACACATGCAATGACACTGGTGGATCCATATGTGGTATGTGAAAAGAACACACATGCAATGACTCCAGTTGTTGTTAGTCGAAAGTGCACACATGCAATGACACTGGTGGATCCATGTGTGGTCTCTGAACAGAGCACACATTTCAATGACACTGGTGGATCCATATGTGGTATGTGAAAAGAACACACATGAAATGACTCTAGTTGTTGTTAGTAAAAGGAACACACACGCAATGACATTGGTGGATCCATATGTGGTATGTGAAAAGAATACACATGAAATGACTCCAGTTGTTGTTAGAAAAAAGAACACACATGCAGTGCCACTAGTGGATCCATGTGTGGTCTCTGAAGAGAACACACATGCAATGACTCTGGTTGTCGTTAGTAAAAAGAGCACACATGCAATGACACTGGTGGATCCATAGGTGGATTGTGAAAAGAACACACATGCAATGACACTAATGGAACCATATGTGGTATGTGAAAAGAACAAACATGCAATGACTCTAGTCGTTGTTAGTAAAAAGAACACACATGCAATGACACTGGTGGGTCCATAGGTGGATTGTGAAAAGAGCACACATGCAATGACACAGGTGGATCCATATGTGGTATGTGAAAAGAACACACATTTATTGACTCTGGTTGTTGTTAGTAACTAGAACACACATGCAATGACACTGGTGGATCCATGTGTGGTCTCTGAAGAGAACACACATTTCAATGACACTGGTTGTTGTTAGTAAAAAGAACACACATGCAATGACACTGGTGGATCCATAGGTGGATTGTGAAAAGAACACACATGCAATGGCACTGGTGGATCCATTTGTGGTATGTGAAAAGAACACACATGCAATGACTCTAGTTGTTGTTAGTAAAAGGAACACACATGCAATGACACTGGTGGATCCATATGTGGATTGTGAAAAGAGCACACATGCAATGACACTGGTGGATCCATATGTGGTATGTGAAAAGAACACACATGCAATGACTCCAGTTGTTGTTAGTAAAAAGAACACACATGCAATGACTCTAGTTGTTGTTAGTAAAAAGAACACACATTCAATGACACTGGTGGATCCATGTGTGGTCTATGAAGAGAACACACATTTCAATGACACTGGTGGATCCATATGTGGTACGTGAAAAGAACACACATGTAATGGCACTGGTGGATCCATAGGTGGATTGTGAAAAGAGCACACATGCAATGACACTGGTGGATCCATATGTGGTATGTGAAAAGAACACACACGCAATGACTCCAGTTGTTGTTAGTAAAAAGAGCACACATGCAATGACACTGGTGGATCCATGTGTGGTCTCTGAAGAGAACACACATTTCAATGACACTGGTGGATCCATATGTGGTATGTGAAAAGAACACACATGAAATGACTCCAGTTGTTGTTAGTAAAAAGAACACACATGCAATGACACTGGTGGATCCATATGTGGTATGTGAAAAGAACACACATGAAATGACTCTAGTTGTTGTTAGTGAAAAGAACACACATGCAATGCCACTAGTGGTTCCATGTGTGGTCTCTGAAGAGAACACACATGCAATGACTCTAGTTGTTGTCAGTAAAAAGAGCACACATGCAATGACACTGGTGGATCCATAGGTGGATTGTGAAAAGAACACACATGCAATGACACTGATGGATCCATATGTGGTATGTGAAAAGAACAAACATGCAATGACTCTGGTTGTTGTTAGTAAAAAGAACACACATGCAATGACACTGATGGATCCATAGGTGGATTGTGAAAAGAGCACACATGCAATGACACTGGTGGATCCATATGTGGTATGTGAAAAGAACACACATGCAATGACTCTGGTTGTTGTTAGTAAAAAGAACACACATGCAATGACACTGGTGGATCCATAGGTGGATTGTGAAAAGAGCACACATGTAATGACACTGGTGGATCCATATGTGGTATGTGAAAACAACACACATGCAATGACTCCAGTTGTTGTTAGTAAAAACAACACACATGCAATGACACTGGTGGATCCATGTGTGGTCTATGAAGAGAACACACATTTCAATGACACTGGTGGATCCATATGTGGTATGTGGAAAGAACACACATGCAATGGCACTGGTGGATCCATAGGTGGATTGTGAAAAGAGCACACATGCAATGACACTGGTGGATCCATATGTGGTATGTGAAAAGAACACACATGCAATGAATCCAGTTGTTGTTAGTAAAAAGAACACACATGCAATGACACTGGTGGGTCCATAGGTGGATTGTGAAAAGAGCACACATGCAATGACACTGGTGGATCCATATGTGGTATGTGAAAAGAACACACATTTATTGACTCTGGTTGTTGTTAGTAACTAGAACACACATGCAATGACACTGGTGGATCCATGTGTGGTCTCTGAAGAGAACACACATTTCAATGACACTGGTTGTTGTTAGTAAAAAGAACACACATGCAATGACACTGGTGGATCCATAGGTGGATTGTGAAAAGAACACACATGCAATGGCACTGGTGGATCCATTTGTGGTATGTGAAAAGAACACACATGCAATGACTCTAGTTGTTGTTAGTAAAAGGAACACACATGCAATGACACTGGTGGATCCATATGTGGATTGTGAAAAGAGCACACATGCAATGACACTGGTGGATCCATATGTGGTATGTGAAAAGAACACACATGCAATGACTCCAGTTGTTGTTAGTAAAAAGAACACACATGCAATGACTCTAGTTGTTGTTAGTAAAAAGAACACACATTCAATGACACTGGTGGATCCATGTGTGGTCTATGAAGAGAACACACATTTCAATGACACTGGTGGATCCATATGTGTTACGTGAAAAGAACACACATGTAATGGCACTGGTGGATCCATAGGTGGATTGTGAAAAGAGCACACATGCAATGACACTGGTGGATCCATATGTGGTATGTGAAAAGAACACACACGCAATGACTCCAGTTGTTGTTAGTAAAAAGAGCACACATGCAATGACACTGGTGGATCCATGTGTGGTCTCTGAAGAGAACACACATTTCAATGACACTGGTGGATCCATATGTGGTATGTGAAAAGAACACACATGAAATGACTCCAGTTGTTGTTAGTAAAAAGAACACACATGCAATGACACTGGTGGATCCATATGTGGTATGTGAAAAGAACACACATGAAATGACTCTAGTTGTTGTTAGTGAAAAGAACACACATGCAATGCCACTAGTGGTTCCATGTGTGGTCTCTGAAGAGAACACACATGCAATGACTCTAGTTGTTGTCAGTAAAAAGAGCACACATGCAATGACACTGGTGGATCCATAGGTGGATTGTGAAAAGAACACACATGCAATGACACTGATGGATCCATATGTGGTATGTGAAAAGAACAAACATGCAATGACTCTGGTTGTTGTTAGTAAAAAGAACACACATGCAATGACACTGATGGATCCATAGGTGGATTGTGAAAAGAGCACACATGCAATGACACTGGTGGATCCATATGTGGTATGTGAAAAGAACACACATGCAATGAATCCAGTTGTTGTTAGTAAAAAGAACACACATGCAATGACACTGGTGGGTCCATAGGTGGATTGTGAAAAGAGCACACATGCAATGACACTGGTGGATCCATATGTGGTATGTGAAAAGAACACACATTTATTGACTCTGGTTGTTGTTAGTAACTAGAACACACATGCAATGACACTGGTGGATCCATGTGTGGTCTCTGAAGAGAACACACATTTCAATGACACTGGTTGTTGTTAGTAAAAAGAACACACATGCAATGACACTGGTGGATCCATAGGTGGATTGTGAAAAGAACACACATGCAATGGCACTGGTGGATCCATTTGTGGTATGTGAAAAGAACACACATGCAATGACTCTAGTTGTTGTTAGTAAAAGGAACACACATGCAATGACACTGGTGGATCCATATGTGGATTGTGAAAAGAGCACACATGCAATGACACTGGTGGATCCATATGTGGTATGTGAAAAGAACACACATGCAATGACTCCAGTTGTTGTTAGTAAAAAGAACACACATGCAATGACTCTAGTTGTTGTTAGTAAAAAGAACACACATTCAATGACACTGGTGGATCCATGTGTGGTCTATGAAGAGAACACACATTTCAATGACACTGGTGGATCCATATGTGGTACGTGAAAAGAACACACATGTAATGGCACTAGTGGATCCATAGGTGGATTGTGAAAAGAGCACACATGCAATGACACTGGTGGATCCATATGTGGTATGTGAAAAGAACACACACGCAATGACTCCAGTTGTTGTTAGTAAAAAGAGCACACATGCAATGACACTGGTGGATCCATGTGTGGTCTCTGAAGAGAACACACATTTCAATGACACTGGTGGATCCATATGTGGTATGTGAAAAGAACACACATGAAATGACTCCAGTTGTTGTTAGTAAAAAGAACACACATGCAATGACACTGGTGGATCCATATGTGGTATGTGAAAAGAACACACATGAAATGACTCTAGTTGTTGTTAGTGAAAAGAACACACATGCAATGCCACTAGTGGTTCCATGTGTGGTCTCTGAAGAGAACACACATGCAATGACTCTAGTTGTTGTCAGTAAAAAGAGCACACATGCAATGACACTGGTGGATCCATAGGTGGATTGTGAAAAGAACACACATGCAATGACACTGATGGATCCATATGTGGTATGTGAAAAGAACAAACATGCAATGACTCTGGTTGTTGTTAGTAAAAAGAACACACATGCAATGACACTGATGGATCCATAGGTGGATTGTGAAAAGAGCACACATGCAATGACACTGGTGGATCCATATGTGGTATGTGAAAAGAACACACATGCAATGACTCTGGTTGTTGTTAGTAAAAAGAACACACATGCAATGACACTGGTGGATCCATAGGTGGATTGTGAAAAGAGCACACATGCAATGACACTGGTGGATCCATATGTGGTATGTGAAAACAACACACATGCAATGACTCCAGTTGTTGTTAGTAAAAACAACACACATGCAATGACACTGGTGGATCCATGTGTGGTCTATGAAGAGAACACACATTTCAATGACACTGGTGGATCCATATGTGGTATGTGAAAAGAACACACATGCAATGGCACTGGTGGATCCATAGGTGGATTGTGAAAAGAGCACACATGCAATGACACTGGTGGATCCATATGTGGTATGTGAAAAGAACACACATGCAATGAATCCAGTTGTTGTTAGTAGAAAGAGCACACATGCAATGACACTGGTGGATCCATATGTGGTCTCTGAACAGAACACACATTTCAATGACACTAGTGGATCCATATGTGGTATGTGAAAAGAACACACATGAAATGACTCTAGTTGTTGTTAGTAAAAAGAACACACATGCAATGAAACTGGTGGATCCATATGTGGTATGTGAAAAGAATACACATGAAATGACTCTAGTTGTTGTTAGAAAAAGAACACACATGCAATACCACTAGTGGATCCATGTGTGTTCTCTGAAGAGAACACACATGCAATGACTCTGGTTGTCGTTAGTAAAAAGAGCACACATGCAATGACACTGGTGGATCCATAGGTGGATTGTGAAAAGAACACACATGCAATGACACTAATGGAACCATATGTGGTATGTGAAAAGAACAAACATGCAATGACTCTGGTTGTTGTTAGTAAAAAGAACACACATGCAATGACACTGGTGGATCCATAGGTGGATTGTGAAAAGAGCACACATGTAATGGCACTGGTGGATCCATATGTGGTATGTGAAAAGAACACACATGTATTGACTCTGGTTGTTGTTAGTAACAAGAACACACATACAATGACACTGGCGGATCCATGTGTGGTCTCTGAAGAGAACAAACATTTCAATGACACTGGTTGTTGTTAGTAAAAAGAACACACATGCAATGACACTGGAGGATCCATAGGTGGATTGTGAAAAGAACACACATGCAATGGCACTGGTGGATCCAATTGTGGTATGTGAAAAGAACACACATGCAATGACTCTAGTTGTTGTTAGTAAAAGGAACAAACATGCAATGACACTGGTGGATCCATATGTGGATTGTGAAAAGAGCACACATGCAATGACACTGGTGGATCCATATGTGTATGTGAAAAGAACACACATGCAATGACTCTGGTTGTTGTTAGTAAAAAGAACACACACGCAATGACACTGGTGGATCCATAGGTGGATTGTGAAAAGAGCACACATGCAATGACACTGGTGGATCCATATGTGGAATGTGAAAACAACACACATGCAATGAATCCAGTTGTTGTTAGTAAAAACAACACACATGCAATGACACTCGTGGATCCATGTGTGGTCTATGAAGAGAACACACATTTCAATGACACTGGTGGATCCATATGTGGTATGTGAAAAGAACACACATGCAATGGCACTGGTGGATCTATAGGTGGATTGTGAAAAGAGCACACATGCAATGACACTGGTGGATCCATATGTGGTATGTGAAAAGAACACACATGCAATGACTCCAGTTGTTGTTAGTAGAAAGAGCACACATGCAATGACACTGGTGGATCCATGTCTGGTCTCTGAACAGAGCACACATTTCAATGACACTGGTGGATCCATATGTGGTATGTGAAAAGAACACACATGAAATGACTCTAGTTGTTGTTAGTAAAAGGAACACACACGCAATGACATTGGTGGATCCATATGTGGTATGTGAAAAGAATACACATGAAATGACTCCAGTTGTTGTTAGAAAAAAGAACACACATGCAGTGCCACTAGTGGATCCATGTGTGGTCTCTGAAGAGAACACACATGCAATGACTCTGGTTGTCGTTAGTAAAAAGAGCACACATGCAATGACACTGGTGGATCCATAGGTGGATTGTGAAAAGAACACACATGCAATGACACTAATGGAACCATATGTGGTATGTGAAAAGAAAAAACATGCAATGACTCTAGTTGTTGTTAGTAAAAAGAACACACATGCAAAGACACTGGTGGATCCATAGGTGGATTGTGAAAAGAGCACACATGCAATGACACTGGTGGATCCATATGTGGTATGTGAAAAGAACACACATTTATTGACTCTGGTTGTTGTTAGTAACTAGAACACACATGCAATGACACTGGTGGATCCATGTGTGGTCTCTGAAGAGAACACACATTTCAATGACACTGGTTGTTGTTAGTAAAAAGAACACACATGCAATGACACTGGTGGATCCATAGGTGGATTGTGAAAAGAACACACATGCAATGGCACTGGTGGATCCATTTGTGGTATGTGAAAAGAACACACATGTAATGAATCTAGTTGTTGTTAGTAAAAGGAACACACATGCAATGACACTGGTGGATCCATATGTGGATTGTGAAAAGAGCACACATGCAATGACACTGGTGGATCCATATGTGGTATGTGAAAAGAACACACATGCAATGACTCCAGTTGTTGTTAGTAAAAAGAACACACATGCAATGACTCTAGTTGTTGTTAGTAAAAAGAACACACATTCAATGACACTGGTGGATCCATGTGTGGTCTATGAAGAGAACACACATTTCAATGACACTGGTGGATCCATATGTGGTACGTGAAAAGAACACACATGTAATGGCACTGGTGGATCCATAGGTGGATTGTGAAAAGAGCACACATGCAATGACATTGGTGGATCCATATGTGGTATGTGAAAAGAACACACACGCAATGACTCCAGTTGTTGTTAGTAAAAAGAGCACACATGCAATGACACTGGTGGATCCATGTGTGGTCTCTGAAGAGAACACACATTTCAATGACACTGGTGGATCCATATGTGGTATGTGAAAAGAACACACATGAAATGACTCCAGTTGTTGTTAGTAAAAAGAACACACATGCAATGACACTGGTGGATCCATATGTGGTATGTGAAAAGAACACACATGAAATGACTCTAGTTGTTGTTAGTGAAAAGAACACACATGCAATGCCACTAGTGGTTCCATGTGTGGTCTCTGAAGAGAACACACATGCAATGACTCTAGTTGTTGTCAGTAAAAAGAGCACACATGCAATGACACTGGTGGATCCATAGGTGGATTGTGAAAAGAACACACATGCAATGACACTGATGGATCCATATGTGGTATGTGAAAAGAACAAACATGCAATGACTCTGGTTGTTGTTAGTAAAAAGAACACACATGCAATGACACTGATGGATCCATAGGTGGATTGTGAAAAGAGCACACATGCAATGACACTGGTGGATCCATATGTGGTATGTGAAAAGAACACACATGCAATGACTCTGGTTGTTGTTAGTAAAAAGAACACACATGCAATGACACTGGTGGATCCATAGGTGGATTGTGAAAAGAGCACACATGCAATGACACTGGTGGATCCATATGTGGTATGTGAAAACAACACACATGCAATGACTCCAGTTGTTGTTAGTAAAAACAACACACATGCAATGACACTAGTGGATCCATGTGTGGTCTATGAAGAGAACACACATTTCAATGACACTGGTGGATCCATATGTGGTATGTGAAAAGAACACACATGCAATGGCACTGGTGGATCCATAGGTGGATTGTGAAAAGAGCACACATGCAATGACACTGGTGGATCCATATGTGGTATGTGAAAAGAACACACATGCAATGAATCCAGTTGTTGTTAGTAGAAAGAGCACACATGCAATGACACTGGTGGATCCATATGTGGTCTCTGAACAGAACACACATTTCAATGACACTCGTGGATCCATATGTGGTATGTGAAAAGAACACACATGAAATGACTCTAGTTGTTGTTAGTAAAAAGAACACACATGCAATGAAACTGGTGGATCCATATGTGGTATGTGAAAAGAATACACATGAAATGACTCTAGTTGTTGTTAGAAAAAAGAACACACATGCAATACCACTAGTGGATCCATGTGTGGTCTCTGAAGAGAACACACATGCAATGACTCTGGTTGTCGTTAGCAAAAAGAGCACACATGCAATGACACTGCTGGATCCATAGGTGGATTGTGAAAAGAACACACATGCAATGACACTAATGGAACCATATGTGGTATGTGAAAAGAACAAACATGCAATGACTCTAGTTGTTGTTAGTAAAAAGAACACACATGCAATGACACTGGTGGGTCCATAGGTGGATTGTGAAAAGAGCACACATGCAATGACACTGGTGGATCCATATGTGGTATGTGAAAAGAACACACATTTATTGACTCTGGTTGTTGTTAGTAACTAGAACACACATGCAATGACACTGGTGGATCCATGTGTGGTCTCTGAAGAGAACACACATTTCAATGACACTGGTTGTTGTTAGTAAAAAGAACACACATGCAATGACACTGGAGGATCCATAGGTGGATTGTGAAAAGAACACACATGCAATGGCACTGGTGGATCCATTTGTGGTATGTGAAAAGAACACACATGCAATGACTCTAGTTGTTGTTAGTGAAAGGAACAAACATGCAATGACACTGGTGGATCCATATGTGGATTGTGAAAAGAGCACACATGCAATGACACTGGTGGATCCATATGTGTATGTGAAAAGAACACACATGCAATGACTCCAGTTGTTGTTAGTAAAATGAGCACACATGCAATGACACTGGTGGATCCATAGGTGGATTGTGAAAAGAACACACATGCAATGGCACTGGTGGATCCATATGTGGTATGTGAAAAGAACACACATGCAATGACTCTGGTTGTTGTTAGTAAAAATAAAACACATGCAATGACACTAGTGGATCCATGTGTGGTCTCTGAAGAGAACACACATGCAATGACTCTGGTTGTCGTTAGTAAAAAGAGCAGACATGCAATGACACTGGTGGATCCATAGGTGTATTGTGAAAAGAGAACACACATGCAATGATTTTGGTTATTGTTAGTTAAAAGAGCACACATGCAATGACACTGGTGGATCCATAGGTGGATTGTGAAAAGAGCACACATGGAATGACACTGGTTGATCCATATGTGGTATGTGAAAAGAACACAAATGCAATGACACTGGTGGATCCATATGTGGTATGTGAAAATAACACACATGCAATGACTCTGGTTGTTGTTAGTAAAAAGAACACACATGCAATGACACTGGCGGATCCATAGATGGATTGTGAAAAGAACACACATGCAATGACACTGGTGGATCCATATGTGGTATGTGAAAAGAACACACATGCAATGACTCTGGTTGTTGTTAGTAAAAAGAACACACACGCAATGACACTGGTGGATCCATAGGTAGATTGTGAAAAGAGCACACATGCAATGACACTGGTGGATCCATATGTGGTATGTGAAAACAACACACACGCAATGACTCTAGTTGTTGTTAGTAAAAACAACACACATGCAATGACATTGGTGGATCCATGTGTGGTCTATGCAGAGAACACACATTTCAATGACACTGGTGGATCCATATGTGGTATGTGAAAAGAACACACATGCAATGGCACTGGTGGATCTATAGGTGGATTGTGAAAAGAGCACACATGCAATGACACTGGTGGATCCATATGAGGTATGTGAAAAGAACAGACATCCAATGACTCCAGTTGTTGTTAGTAGAAAGAGCACACATGCAATGACACTGGTGGATCCATGTGTGGTCTCTGAACAGAACACACATTTCAATGACACTGGTGGATCCATATGTGGTATGTGAAAAGAACAGACATGAAATGAGTCTAGTTGTTGTTAGTAAAAAGAACACACATGCAATGACACTGCTAGATCCATATGTGGTATGTGGAAAGAATACACATGAAATGACTCCAGTTGTTGTTAGAAAAAAGAACACACATGCAATGCCACTAGTGGATCCATGTGTGGTCTCTGAAGAGAACACACATGCAATGACTCTTGTTGTCGTTAGTAAAAAGAGCAGACATGCAATGACACTGGTGGATCCATAGGTGGATTGTGAAAAGAACACACATGCAATGACACTAATGGAACCATATGTGGTATGTGAAAGGAACAAACATGCAATGACTCTAGTTGTTGTTAGTAAAAAGAACACACATGCAATGACACTGGTGGATCCATAGGTGGATCGTGAAAAGAGCACACATGCAATGACACTGGTGGATCCATATGTGGTATGTGAAAAGAACACACATGTATTGACTCTGGTTGTTGTTAGTAACAAGAACACACATGCAATGACACTGGTGGAGCCATGTGTGGTCTCTGAAGAGAACACAGATTTCAATGACACTGGTTGTTGTTAGTAAAAAGAACACACATGCAATGGCACTGGTGGATCCATTTGTGGTATGTGAAAAGAACACACATGCAATGACTCTAGTTGTTGTTAGTAAAAGGAACACACATGCAATGACACTGGTGGATCCATATGTGGATTGTGAAAAGAGCACACATGCAATGACACTGGTGGATCCATATGTGGTATGTGAAAAGAACACACATGCAATGACTCCAGTTGTTGTTAGTAAAAAGAGCACACATGCAATGACACTGGTGGATCCATAGGTGGATTGTGAAAAGAACACACATGCAATGGAACTGGTGGATCCATATGTGGTATGTGAAAAGAACACACGTGCAATGACTCTGGTTGTTGTTAGTAAAACTAAAACACATAGAATGACACTGGTGGATCCATGTGTGGTCTCTGAAGAGAACACGCATTTCAATGACTCTGGTTGTTGTTAGTGAAAAGAACACACATGCAATGACACTGATGGATCCATGTGTGGTATCTGAAAAGAGAACACCAATGCCATGATTTTGGTTATTGTTAGTTAAAAGAGCACACATGCAATGACACTGGTGGATCCATAGGTGGATTGTGAAAAGAGCACACATGGAATGACACTGGTGGATCCATATGTGGTATGTGAAAAGAACACACATGCAATGACTCCAGTTGTTGTTAGTAAAAAGAACACACATGCAATGACACTGGTGGATCCATGTATGGTCTCTGAAGAGAATGCACATTTCAATGACTCTGGTTGTTGTTAGTAAAAAGAATACACATGCAATGACACTGGTGGATCCATAGGCGGATTGTGAAAAGAACACACGTGCAATGACTCTGGTTGTTATTAGTAAAAAGAGCACAAATGCAATGGCACTGGTGGATCCATAGGTGGATTGTGAAAAGAACACACATGCAATGACACTATTGGATCCATATGTGGTATGTGAAAAGAACACACATGCAATGACTCTGGTTCTTGTTAGTAAAAAGAACACACATTCAATGACACTGGTGGATCCATAGATGGATTGTGAAAAGAACACACATGCAATGACACTGGTGGATCCATATGTGGTATGTGAAAAGAACACACATGCAATGAATCTGGTTGTTGTTAGTAAACAGTACACACAGGCAATGACACTGGTGGATCCATGTGTGGTCTCTAAAGAGAACACAAGAGAACACACATGCAATGACTCTGGTTGTTGTTAGTAAAAAGAGCACACATGCAATGACACTGGTGGATCCATAGGTGGATTATGAAAAGAACACACATGCAATGACACTGGTGGATCCATATGTGGTATGTGAAAAGAACACACATGCAATGACTCTGGTTGTTGTTAGTAAAAAGAACACACATGCAATGACACTGGTGGATCCATAGATGGATTGTGAAAAGAACACACATGCAATGACACTAGTGGATCCATATGTGGTATGTGAAAAGAACACACATGCAATGACACTAGTGGATCCATATGTGGTATGTGAAAAGAACACACATGCAATGACTCTGGTTGTTGTTAGTAAAAAGAACACACATGTAATGACACTGGTGGATCCATGTGTGGTCTCTGAAGAGAACACACATTTCAATGACATTGGTGGATCCATAGGCGGATTGTGAAAAGAGATTTGCCCTCTCTCTCGGTCACAAATCTCACAAAAGCCCAAACGTGTGGAGATCCCAAACATGTGCTCGCTCTGGTTGATATGCCCTTATTGGCTGACACAGATGTCACACGGATCGTCTCCACCAACCGTTGATCCTATGTGATCCAACGGGCAGGATAACCCCTCCCTTCTCCACTTTTTTATGCATGGTCAATCCATGCCACCTCTCTATCCGTGCCACCGATACTTTACCTCCCTAAACAAGTGAAAATCCATCTATCTAACTAAAATAAATGATCATATTTTGAAGAAGCCATCGTCCTCGTCTTCCGGTTCGTCCTCGTCTTTGTCAACGCCATGGTCCCTGCCATCGCCGCTGTTGGTGTCCTCCTCTGACGACTCGACACCGCCCCTTACTCGAATAAGCGCTCTCTCCTTGTCGGAGTCCTCCTCCTCCTCCTCTTCGTAGTCCCACGGGTCCACATCACTCCCCTCCGCTTCTGCCTCCAACTAATCGATGAACGCCTCCTCATTGGCTGAGTTGGACTCATCCAAATAGCTATCTCCTCTCTTCTTCCTGGTCTTCTTCTTGTTCCTCTTCTTGTCCGTACTCGCCGGTGCAACACGCGCCCCTGTCCTGGCTGCTACTTTGTGCTCGTCCGACGCTGCAGGTACCCCACGCTCCTCCTACGCGGCTGGTATGAGCTTCGACATCGCGGTGTCCTCGAGTGCCGATGTCGATGGATCCTGGCGTGGTCAGACACGACATGCTGCCTCAGCAGGCGACTCGCGAGTGCGAACAATGCAGCAAAAATCCGAGGACGCAGGAAGGTCAGTGGACGGCTTGGACCTGCCACCAAATGGTCGATGGCAGGTACACAGAGTGGGGTGCCGATCTGATCAAGGACGAGCAGCGGTTTCGTGCATCGTGTCCACGCATGCATTTGTCGATTATCAAAAAAAAAGAAGTAATATCTCACGTACTGAACATAATTTGATCGCAACAAAAGTGGCACAACATATTCTAGACTCATAAATATCCCGTGCATGCCTATCACGTGGAGTTCGACGGAGTTCAATGTGCCGACGTGATCGTGCAGCAGTTGCGCGCGTCATTGCCCCATCAACACGTGACACACGCATGCGGGATGTACATGCAGATTCTCGTGATGACCACCCGGCTCGCACTCCCATTATTATATACTGGATTTTGGGCGGCGCCCAAGACCATTGAAGTGTCCATCACAATAAAGACAAGTCCCATCGATTCCCTACTCCTGCCTCCCTGACTTATTTGAGAAGGTAGACCATACACAGTGGTCTTTTATAATAGTTCTAGTACTACTAGACCACGACCTGTACTCTTTGGCTCTTCTCCCACAATAATCACTATCTCCTTCCTCCTGCCGCCGCCACCCTCACCCTGAGGAGGGGGAGAGGCCGGTCGACGTCCTTGTAGAGAAAAGGGAGAGAAATCGCCGCGAGGCACTTCTTGCTCTACCAGCCGCTCAAGCCCACCCTCTCATGGAGGCCCAATCTCCCCCGATAATGGCGCCGAATGTTCTAGCAGGCGAGGGCTCCTCCTGGTACGGTCTTCTTGTTCTACTTCTTCTCCATCTCCCTCTCCATCATGATCTTATTCAGCTTCTTCTTGTTTTTCTTCTTCTTCTTGCTCTTCCTATTCTACGTATTACAGACTGGCAGTGGAGCCCGAGTCCACCATGACGGAGGCGTTGCAGGACCCGTTCGGTCCTGTTCCATGTCTCAGCGAGGTAGCAAATCTCCACACTATTATTTCTCCGAGTTGTGATGTGGATTTCTTAGATCCTATCCGCCCCACATTGGTTTTTCTTATTCCTTTGTGAGTTGTATTAGTTTTCATGAATATGACTAGATCTCTTGGTTTGTCCTTAATACCGCTGTTCATAGATTCACTATGGATTTTTTGTGATTAGGATTAGTTTATCGTGGTCATGAATAGATATCTAGGTCCATTTATTAACACTGCGGTCAATAGATTCAACGGGGATTTTTTTGATCTGTATTAGTATTCACCTGGGACCTAGAGTGTAATTATAGAATTCCTATTTCAATTAACATGAACAATGCAGCGATCGAAGGCCGAGTACCGTGACAAGGTGGCCGTGATCAGTTCCAAGATTGTCAACCAACATGATCTTGCACGCTCCCTCACCCAAGCTAATGAGAGCCTATGAAAGCAATTATCTGTGAAGCAGGAGATCTCGCTAGATTTTGCACGTGACGTCGTTAGGCTGCAGAAAGTGCTCGACCGTAACTTGAACATGCAAGAACAGGCCATCAAGATAATCAACGAGCTCACAGAGGAGAAGAAGAATCTCGTGGAAAGGTGCATTCTCCTGCAGCACGAAGTCAGCGAGGCACTTAGAGGACGCGTCGAGGACACCAAGGCTACCATCCGAGCCTACCATGACAAGAACCGTTGCTTGGATGCAGTCAAGGAGATGAAGGCGGACATGACCAGAGGGATCACCGTACTCGAGGGTGTTCGGAAAGAGAACGAGGAGCTAAGGGAATGTCTAGAGGCGTATCAGAGCAATGCCCAAGTCTGATTCCTGTTATGGGGGCACGAATATCAGTTCGTCCTCCACTCCTTTTGTAATGTTTAGGGTTCAGGGAGCAATGCCCAAGTCTGCTTCCCATTATAGGGTGCAATAAGAATCCTAGGGCAACTCCTTATCAATCTGGACATGTGTTGGTGTTCATGTTCATGAATGGACACCATATGCTCTTTCCATTATGTATCTGGACATGGGTTTCTGCATTATGAGTTTGCCACTCTCCCACTACTATTTGGTGATATTGGGAAAAACCCACAGCACACTAAACTGCAGATAAAACTTATTTGTCTTCGAAATTGAAATTATGACAGTTCCACTAGTCGATTCATAAAATGTTGATTAGTCCTAGATTGCTTCTTCCTTGAAATTATGACAGTGCCACTAGTCGATTCAGTTAATTATGGAAACTAAACAGCTTGTCCTAGTGAACTGAACAAACCATACTATGTATTTTTGTTGTAGGGAAAGAGGCGAAAGATCGACCAGGAACTGGCGACCTGGCTAAATGACAAGATATCAATCCAAAGGGAGAAGCAGAATTCCCAGAAACTGGCCTTTGACCAACTGCGTGCTGAGCTCGTGGTCCTTTCTAACAAGTGCCAGAAACTGAAGGAGTTAAACGCCGGCTGGGCGAAGCTACACAGTGAAGGTCGCACCTCGGCTAGGAAGCAGACGAAGATCATGAAAGGGATCTTAAAGGAAAATCGTATGGCTACGGACCAAATTCTCCAATCCGTGACGGAGCGCTGGAACCTACAGCTGAAGCACGACATAGTACTAAAGGAGCTGGCCAATCTTAGGGAGGAAAACAGGCAGCTCTGGGCCAGGCTCGCTTGAACACAACATATGTTTATTTAGTACCGAACTGCCTGGTTCATCCTCTACGATGGTGATTTTGTAAGCGTGAACTTAACTCTATGCATGATATGTGTGTTCGTCTGAAATTAGTTTGCTCGAGGATTGAGTTTGGCTTAGTTAGGAAAGCGCAACTGCAAGTCTTACAATTAACTAGTTTCGGGCATTGACACAACATAAATTATTCATCTCGAATTTCATTTATCCTCTATAGTCTGTCCTTGTTCACCCTCGCGAGCCTTCTTCAGTTCCTTCAACAGATCCGCAAGGCAGTACTCTAGCTTCTTCTTGTCTTCCCTGAGCTGATCTCTCTCCTTTTTTGCATTATGAATCAGCAACCTGTGACTATCCTGAAGCTTCTTTGTAGTTCCAACAACCAAGCTCCCATCGATTCCGTCAGTTAGCTCTGACTGCAAATTCTCGATTTCTTGTTCCAGCTCCTTATTTCGTACCGACAGCTTGTATTTTTTTAGCTGCATCACTTACATCAGTAAATCTCCCCGACCTTTCCAACTCATACATCCCATAACTGTGCCAAACATTTCTTAAGTGCATCTAGCCACTCAAGATCCACCCACTCTACTACTTTACACACCGGGCCAACCTAAAAACACACACACTATAGTGTTATGAACATGCACGATACATTTTACTTCATGTCACAGTTACACATAATGTAAACAAACCTGACTTGTACAACCCAAAAACCTTCTCCTAGTGTTACTGCCTTCGAATGCAACATATCTCCTCAGTTTTAGCCCATGGTCACATGGCACTTCTCCATCAAGATCTAGGCCCTCCCATTCGGAGTCATAGATCGTCCGTGGTACCTATAGGTAAACGCAAAGCTGAAATTAAACACGATTGCATGCACATATGGAGCTCAGATCGAGAGATTTACCATTGCCTAACCCTAGCCCGAGAAAACAGAGGAACTCACATCATGGAAGGAATACTCGATGTCGGAGAGAAGGTTGTCGCTGCTCGACTGGTCTTCCTCGTTGTTCAAGGACAGCATGGCAAATGCGTCGTCGCAGGCGACAGCGTCAGCGTTGGTGTCGGCGAGAGAGAGCGAGAGAGAGAGAGAGCAGCCCTTCTACCACTGCAACAATGACTAGATTGGCATGTTACAATAGTTTAATGGATACCATGCCCTTTCCCTGGATTACTGTCTCCTGCCTGATATGGATTCTCTTCACACATTCTCATTTCAAATATTAAACCTGCACTCCCTCCATCCCAATTTCATTGCCTAACGAAAACATACCAGTATATTACATCATCTAAAGAAACAAAATCATGTCAACTACAAGGTACTTATGCATCACTTCTTCAGTCATGGTTTCACAAAACATTACATTACAATCTCTCAACACACATAATCACAACATGGTTTCACAAAACATCACATTGCAATCTCTCAACAAACATAATCATAGAAACAAGTATATTACATCAACTCAAGAAACAAAATCATGTCGACTACAAGGTACTTACACATCACTTGTCCTGTCATGGTTTCGCAAAACATTACATTACAATCTCTCAACAAACAAAATAACAAAAATAAGTACAATACATCATCTCAAGAAACATAATCATGTCAACTACAATGTATTTATGCATCACTTATCCAGTCATGGTTTCACAAAACATTACATTACAATGTCCCAACAAACATAATAACTGAAACAAGTACGGTACGTCATCTTAAGAAACATAATCATGTCAACTACAATGTACTTATGTCTTATTACAACAACGATGGTTTCAGTGAGTGACATGTCCGAAAATCTCAACAGCTCGCACAACATTATATCGCAATCTCTCAACAAACATAATCATAGAAACACGCTCTAAATGCAACAATAGTCAATATTACAAATACAGGCAGGGGAACCCCGCGGTTCATATGACAAGCCTAGGGTAGCAGCTCTCATCAGATCTCATCAACGTCGATCACCTCATTCTGTTCAGCCACTACAGGGTCATCTACGTCCACTATAACTTGTTCAACAACATCAGAAATGGTACCAAGGAAGAACACCTTCCTGGTTTGCTTCTTTTGTCGCATAATCTTCATAAGATCTTCAGTATCCAAAACATCTATGAATTGCTACTTCTTATGATGCCACCACCGGATTTTTGTCATCTGCTTAGGGCCAATACTGATTTCCTTACCGATCATCTCTCTCATTTCATCAAGAGTTATGTTTTTCGCATCGACAGTGATCTCCACAGTACATGACAAAACTGGCTTATTAACTCCCTCATCAAGTTTTTCCATGTATGAATCCACCTCTATGCGTATACTGAACTTATCTAGATCATCATCTATTGGTCCGTATTCTCTAGGAGCAGAAGCTCTGGCAGCAAGATCTCCAACATCTGTATACATATGATGGGGGGATACCACCGGGTAGGTCACGCCGGGGTATAAGTGCCGAATTAGCCGAGGTTCGGCAAGGTCAAAGCGGATGCTGGCCGAGTCACCTCAAGGCAGGCCGGATCACGGGGTAACCCAGACCAGGGGACGTCCACCTAACTTGGTCTCAACCGACTTAAGCCGTAAGTCGGTAAGATGTATCTAACTTATATGCAGGAACAGGTGTGGCCGGATCAACTATGTAGGATCCGAGTTATATCAAGTTTGTAAGAGAAGGAAGGTATATCGCTGGTCAAAGGTGGTAACTGTATGCAGAGAGTGAGTGAAGCGGACAGAGGCCGGACCACCGAGGCGTGGCCGACAAAGGTGACAAAGCCAATGTCGGGTGATGCAGGCGCCACAGAGGCTCACGTAGCCTCTGCATGGATGACGCGGGGGAAAGAGACCCGGTCGGTTTGCTATTTTGGGAAGAGGCATATTCCCTGGAATATGCCTCCACGTATGCCCTAAGTGGAGACCTAGCCACCCCTATATAAGGAGGGCTAGGGCCTCTGTAGAAGGGGGTTGGTCTTGAATAGAGTTTGGTTGGGTTCCGCTGGTTGAGTTCTTCTAGTTGATTACTGAGAGATTGCTCTAAGGGCTAGCTAGTGGCGAGAGTAAGAGAGTTCCTTCTTCCTCCTCTCCCCAATATAGCTCTAGGAGCACTTGTAATCTGTGAAGGTGAATCAAATATTAAACTTTTGTGTGTGGAATCACCACACTATCCCTCCCTGGATTCCCCTAGTGCATTTAGTCCCCACCTTTAGCCTATCCATGGCATCTGCCGTGACACCACCATGACAGTTGGCGCCCACCGTGGGGCTAGCAGTGCTAGCAGGGGTCAAGATCCGGACGTGAAACCTCATCGGCACCGGCGAACGCATCGTCTCTAGGCTCGTTCAGTGCTTTGGAGCGCTGGATTTCGTCAGCGACAACGCTGGCTACTTCGGGAAGCATCCACTTCCGTGCAACAGCCTCTTCGTCAAGCTCGGCGCGCACAAAGTCTACGTTGCTGTGGATGTATCATGCGTTCATCTGTGGCACGTCATCAAGGCAGGCGAGCCACCCCTTAGCATGGTTCACGGGGAGCGTACCACTCCCTCCCCGTACTGCGTAGAGGTGATGATGACTGCGCCTGGCGCAGGCGCAAGCAAGGATCCGACACCAGATCCGGAGGTAACGCCCAAGGCACCGAGGAAAGGTAGAGGTCCTCCACTAGAGATGCCAGAGAATGTGTTGAGGGAAGCGATGGATAGCTTGGCGAACCCTGTAGCAGCAGCAGTAGATCCAGCACAGGCACATGCCGAGCTAGAGGAAACTAGGCAAAAAATACTAGAGGGTGCAAAAAAGATAGCCGTGGCTCAGCAGTCGTTGAACATGACGCTGTGTGAGTACGCAAAGGCAAATAAAGTTGATGCTGTAAAAGTAAAGGAGGGAAATCTCATGAGTGAAATGAACAAAGAGGGTGATACTAGGATTGAGGAATCAGAGAACTGTTTCTCCGTGGGGCTGCCGAAGTATAGTACCCCGGCAAAGAACCTTAGGGTAGCAGATGCAGCTGCATCCGAGTTAGAGGGTCTAACGGGTGAATCCCGTCAAAGACAGCAAGATAGGGTCAATGAGTTGGTTCTGATCGCGAACAGGCAAAATAAGGAATTGCTCAGGGCAAACACGGAAAGAGCTGGGGCCTCCAAGATCGTTCATTTGGCGGTGGGTAACCTAGATAAATCCGCTGGAGCCGCATTGTCTCCTCATGGTGGTCCTAGGAGGGAAGAGGTAATAACCTCGGCCAGGAGGAACAAACAGATCGTCCCGTATGACCCGACAAGGGCAAGGAAAGGAAAAGAAGTACAGAGAAATGACGATCGACAAAGTGTGAGCCGAGGAGAAGCTGGCCGAGGTAACCATGACCAAGGCAACGCCGGTCAAGGAAACATTGTAAATGGCAATGCCGGACAGCAAAACTCGGCAGGAGCAGGACAACCGCAACAGCGGAATATACCAAGGCAAGAGCAAAGTGCTGGCCGAGGTATGCAACAGAGAGGTGCTCCACGAGAGCAGGATCGGTATAACAATGGAGATTCGGAAATGGTGAACGCAGGATACCCAAGGTCGGACTTTCATGTGATAGGGTCAAGATTGGGAAACAGGGATTTGATGCCTGATGATGCCAGATTAAAACTGGATCGGCTGTATAGGTCGGAACAGATTGAATGTCAAGATCCTCCAGGTCCTGCGTGTTTTGGGCCCCAGATCATGAAGGATCCACCGGTACCTAACTTCCAGTTACCTAGAGGCACAAAGACGTATGACAGCAGTACTAAGCCGAAGGATTGGTTGATAAACTATGCTACAACTGTGAAAATTGCTACATGCAACTTGAGATGGGCTGTGAGATACATACCCCAGATGTTGGAGGGGCCAGCAAGGGTATGGTTAAACAATTTGCCGCCCAGAAGTATTAACTGCTGGATCGATTTTAAGGAAATGTTTATCAGCAATTTCTCAAGTATGTATCAGAGGCCAAATAGGCCACATACCCTAGCTATGTGTAAGCAGAGACCAAACAAGACGGACCGGGAGTTTTTAACCCGGTGGTGTACCGTGAGAAACTCGTGTGAGGGTGTGATAGAATCACAGGCCATAGCATGGTTTGCGCAAGGGTGCAGATATGCAAGGGAGCTATGGCAGAAGTTGCAAAGGAAAATGCCAACTACATTGGCAGAGATGATCCGGATTGCTGATTCGTATGCTTTGGGTGATCCGACACAACCCAGGCTCGTGTCAAACGAGTCAAATGATGAGTACTATCTGAGAGATGGAGCCAGATCGTCCCGGAGGAATGGCTATAGAGGTAAAAGAAGAGATGACAGACCGGATCACCGGTACAGTTCACAACAAGTTGCTACTGTGAATCAAGATCAGCACGGAGCAGGGGGCAATCAACGTCAGAAAACTGGAGGGCAACAATGGACTCCAAGAAATGATGTCAAGAAAACTTGGACACCAGAGCAAAAGAAATAGTGGGAAGAAAAGAAGGACCGTCCGAGGTATACTTACGAGTCAATGTTGGATCAGCCGTGTAAATTTCACACACCAAATCCAAGTAACCCAGCGGGTCATACAACAAGACAATGTGAGTGGATGCGTAAAATAGAACAAGGTGGTTCGAGGAATGCTTAGGCACCCTGGAACGATCAACCTCGGTAGGAGTTACCCCGGCAGCAATTACTCTTCGGAGCAAACACGCAACAGCTAATGTTGCCTCCCTCTCCGCCGAGGTATGATAACCATGAGAGAAGGGATGCAGTGCATCAAGTAGAAAACCAGCATCAGCCGGATCAGAGGTACCCTGGAAATAAGGGGAGGAATGAGTACAGAGAGCATCATCAGAGTTATTGTGTGTTTACCACTGAGGAAACAGATAGAAAGAGCTTGCAGCGCCGACATATGGAGGTGAATGCGGTAATGCTAGCAGTGACGAGGTATATGCCTTGGTCGGACCAGGAAATCACCTGGAGCGTCAAAGATCATCCCAAGCTTATGCCGAGTCCTGGTTCGTATGCGTTAGTGCTGGATTCAACATTCATTGGGCCAAACATCAATGTGAGGTTCTCCAAGGTACTGATTGACAATGGCAGTAGCATTAACATCATGTATGCGGATACAATGCGCAAGTTAGGTATCTCGGAGAACATGCTCCAGGCTACAAGGACAACTTTCCATGGTATTGTGCTAGGCATTTCTTGTGAGCCCATAGGCAAGGTCCGGGTTGACATATTGTTCGGCATGAGAGATAATTGCAGAACTGAGAATTTGGAATTTGAAGTGGTGAACTTAGAAAGTGCATATCACACGTTACTCAGAAGACCAGCACTGAACAAGTTCATGGCAAGTTGTCACATCAGTTATTTGAAGATGAAGTTGCCCGGGCCAAACGGGGTGATTACCATTGCTGGAGATTTCCGACGTTCCATTGAGTGTGCGTCAGCTGGGTCTAACCTAGCCGAGTCACTCGTGATTGCGCAAGAGAAAACAAAAATCCAAGAGGTGGCGGCATTGGCTCAGTCCGCTCAGCAGTATATGCCGGCACTGAGTAACCCGCATGGAAGTGTCTCACTCCAAGCCATGAAAGATACTAAGAAGGTGCCTGTTGATGATATGTTCCCAGAGCGCACTGTAACAATTGGTGCCGGGTTAAATGACAAATAGGAAAGCGAGCTCATCAACTTCCTCCGTGAGAATCGGGACATTTTTGCTTGGTCCACACAGGACTTGCAAGGTGTTCCGAGGGAGTTGGCCGAGCACTCTTTGAATGTGAGACCCGGAGCAAAGCCGGTGAAGCAACCTCTCCGCCGCTTCGCCGAAGATAGGAGGAAAGTCATCGGAGATGAGATAGCTCGGTTGTTGGCTGCAGGATTTATCATGGAAGTTCTTTACCCGGATTGGTTGTCTAATCCGGTACTGGTGGAAAAGAAGAAAGATGATCCGAATGTGGCAGTGGTTTGGCGCATGTGTATCGATTACACAAACCTAAATAAGGCATGTCCAAAAGATCCATTTCCACTGCCCAGGATAGATCAGGTCATAGACTCAACTACTGGATGTGAACTATTGTCATTCATTGATGCATATTCTGGTTTCCACCAGATACCTCTGAATCTGGATGATCAAATAAAGACTGCATTTATCACCCCGTATGGGGCTTATTGCTATCGCACCATGCCATTTGGTTTACGTAATTCAGGGGCAACGTACCAAAGATGTATGCAAAAATGTTTGCACGACCAAATTGGTCAAAATGTACAAGTGTATGTGGATGATGTGGTTATCAATACCAAGGAAAGCAAAATGCTCCTTGACGATATCAGGCAGACATTCGCGAACCTAAGAAGGTTCCGGATGAAGCTTAACCCGGAAAAATGTACCTTCAGTGTCCGGCTGGAAAATTACTCGGATTTCTTGTCTCCATCCGAGGTATGGAAGTCAATCCAACTAAAATCCGGGCCATTGAGCGAATGGAACTGCCGAAGTGTCTTAACGATGTCCAGAAGTTCACTGGTTTCCTGGCGTCGTTAAGTCGGTTTGTGTGTCGGTTGGGATAAAAGGCATTGCCTCTCTATCAACTCATGAAAAAGTCGGATAAGTTCGTTTGGACGCCACAGGCCAATGAAGCCTTTGCCCACTTAAAGAAGATGTTAGCCACTGCACCAGTGTTAGCCTCTCCACTATCAAAGGAGCCAATGTTGCTCTACATAGCCGCAACCAACCGAGTTGTAAGTGCAGTGATTGTGGTAGAGCGCGACGAAGAGGGTAAGTCGGTGCAAAGGCCAATGTATTATCTGAGCAAGGTATTATCTGTCTCAAAGCAGAACTACCCACACTATCAAAAGGTGGCGTATGGTGTCTATATGGCAGCTAAGAAGTTGAAGCATTACTTTGAGGAGCATTCCATCAGGGTAATATGTGAGGCTCCCATATCCGAGATAATGAGTAACAAGGATGCGAGTGGAAAGATCCAATGGATTAGTATTATCCGGGATAAAACCCCGGCTCATTGAGCCGCTGTAAAGGTCAGCGGGGTGCTAGATAGAAGAACTACCAGTAGTACTGTGCAGTTTAAGAACAACTCTGAATCGATCAACGGGCTATACGCCATTCTTTCTGGTATATGGGGCAGAAGCTGTATTACCAGCCGACATAGAGCATGACTCACCTAGGGTCACCCAATACACAGAAGCCGAAGTGCAAGAAGCCCAGCAAAATGATGTTGATCTGCTGGAAGAAGCGAGAGAATTGGCATTGTCCAGATCCGCCATATATCAGCAAAATCTCCGACGCTATCATAGCCGGAAAGTAAGCCCCCGAGTTTTCCGGGAAGGCGATCTGGTACTCTGGTTGGTACAACATACTGCTGGCATGCACAAGTTATCCCCCATGGGAAGGGCCATTCATTGTGAGCAAAGCATTGCACAATGATTCTTATTATCTTATCGATGCGAAGCCACAGGAAAAGAACAAGGCGGACAGGTCCGGTGAGGAATCTAAGCGTCCATGGAATGTAGCTCTACTTCGTCCTTTCTACACTTAGCAAACAAGTGTATGTATCCGAGTCTTCTCATATGTCAGTATGTATGCCGGCAATGAGCTTATCAATGAAGTGTTGGCACCTCGAGCAGTAACTCGGGGACTGCCTTAATAATGATTATTGTCTTCTGTATTTCTTATTTATGCGTCAGCTGGCGTAAGTTGTTCTACTTAGGCCGGATTAGTAATGTGTGTGCACCAAGAACCCAACTCTTTGACTTGCTGCTGTCCAACAAGAATTGGCTTCATGGCAAGCAAGAGAACACGTTTGGAATTGCGTAGCACATGAAAAATGACTAAGGAAAAGAACTTAATCGAGCCGACATTAGTTTTTCGATCTAACCTTGTGTGTACTTTAAATTTATTATGCTGAGTTATTTTGAGCTAATCCTAAAGTTTCCAAGTATTGTTAAGACAATTTTTGAAACTCGGACTCGTAAGTCATAAAACCGAATCAATGTAGACGCGAGCCGAGCCAAAAGATTGGAAGAACGAGAAAACGAAACTCGGGGACTACGCCCAAGTCAATCCAGCATAGAAACTTAGTAGCAAAATATTACTTGTGCACTTGATACAACTGCACCCGGCATACCGGGGATCTGATAAATTCTTAAGTTTTTTCGATCAAGGGGCAGCAGGAGGAAGTTCGGCGTCATCTTCGCCCTCCTCAACGTCCGAAGCCTCGTCATCTTCGTCCTCATCCGAGCCATCTTCGACATTTTCAGCATTCTCATCATCGGCAGCATCTAGAAAGCTTGGTCCCTCGTTCCACTGGTGAATGGGGGCGTATTGGATGAGGCTGTGAGCGCAAGCCTTGCGCCGAGCCACCCAATCCAGGTCAGTAGACCACTTTGATCCAGTCCGCATGCGTGCGAGGAGGTTGAGGTCGATCTTCTCGTACCACGTGAGCACGTAATGGAGAACTATCTCAGCTCCGGCGCGCCCAGCAGATTCTCTCCAGAGATCGAGCTGAGTCTCACAGTCCATAAGCCGGGCAAAGAGAACAGACAGGTTTTCCGGGGTATCTTCTTGAGGCCAAAAGGCGTTGAAGATCCGGATTACCACGTCCATAACATCCTTGCCATAGTTCCTCACAGTCTCAATTCGGGAGGACAAGCTGACTATCAGATCTTCAAGGTCAAGAGGGATGGAGCCAGAACCGGACGGAGTACCCCTCTACTGCCGAAACTTGGTAACAGCCTTGGAGGCAATAGCATCGCTCTCTGGGAACTTGCATGGAAAAAATAGCACAGGCGAAATGAGTAAAGGAAGGAGACCCGGAAAGGTCAATGTCGGGTGAAGGAAAAGAACTTACTAGAGATATGGATGTGAACCCGGGATAGCTCATGGATGCAGTTATCGCGTCTCTCCTGGAGTTGCTCAAGTTCAGCATTCGCTGACTCAAGCTTGATGTCGGCCTCCTAGAGTAAGTCCTGGTCCTTGGCAATCTGGAGATTGAGGCGCTCGCACTCTTCAGTATAATCCTGGTTAGCCTTTTGAAGCTCGGATTGGTGCTGTGTTTTCAATTTTTTCATCTCGACCTTGAGCTTGGCGATCTCATCATCCTTGGTCCAGAGCAGGGCAAGCTCATCATCCTTCTTTTTGAGCTCGGCCTGATGCTGTCCTGCTTGTTCGAGAAAATGCAGCATCATATCAGGCACGGACACACTATCTTCAAGAGATGTTGAAATAGTTTATTGACCCGGCAGAGCCGAGGTATGAATGTTTGCCGAGCCAAGGAGGAAAGGAGATACAAAGCATAGCAAGGTCACACAAAAGTAACTTACCCTTGATCTGGTCCAAGCTCCTCCTCATGAGGGTATTCTCAGCCTCTACCCTAGCTGCAGAAACCGAATGATGGGTTAGCTCAGCAGAAAAAGATGAAGAAAAACGGAGAAATATCAAGGAAGAAATTTACCCCTTTTCTCGTGTTCAGTGAGAAGTGCAGTATGTTTGGCACGCAGCATCTTGTGAGTATCCAGGAGACGCTGAAACTCAGCGCTCCGGCGGTTGGTGGTCACCTGAAAAGAGTACAAGAATACAACTTAGCCTTGTGCATATTTGAAGTGTACTAAATCCGGACCAAGTGGAACTTAACCCGGCTCTAGGTGTGTGCATATTCGAAGTGTACAAAATCCGGGCCAAGTGGAACTTAACCCAGCTCTAGGTGTGTGCATATTCGAAGTGTACAAGATCCGGGACAAGTGGAACTTAACCCGGCTCTAGGTGTGTGCATATTCGAAGTGTACAAGATCCGGGCCAAGTGGAACTTAACCCGGCTCTAGGTGTGTGCATATTCGAAGTGTACAAGATCCGGGCCAAGTGGAACTTAACCCGGCTCTAGGTGTGTGCATATTCGAAGTGTACAAGATCCGGGCCAAGTGGAACTCAACCCGGCTCTAGGTGTGTGCATATTCGAAGTGTACAAGATCCGGGCCAAGTGGAACTTAACCCGGCTCTAGGTGTGTGCATATTCGAAGTGTAAAAAATCCAGGCCAAGTGGAACTTAACCCGGCTCTAGGTGTGTGCATATTCGAAGTGTAAAAAATCCGGGCCAAGTGGAACTTAACCCGGCTCTAGGTGTGTGCATATTCGAAGTGTACAAGATCCGGGCCAAGTGGAACTTAACCCAGCTCTAGGTATGTGCATATTCGAAGTGTACAAGATCCAGGCCAAGTGAAACTTAACCCGGCTCTAGGTGTGTGCATATTCGAAGTTATCAAGGAGCTACGTTAGTTTTCTAAGGAGCATCCGGCCGAGTAACAAGTTACTCCCCCGGAGGCTCGGGGACTAATGGTTATATCACTAATATCTACAACATGCTAAGGAAAAGGGGAAGTAACGTACCTCCATCATCCGACCCGCGAGGTTAATTGCCTTAGCGACTGTGTTCATTTGGGCGGAAAATTTGGCGGGACCGAACTTCTCTGGGAGATCTTCATTGTGGACAAACTCCGCCTTATTCCAATTATTGACAAACTCAATCAGGGTCGGAGGGTATCCCTCGCCGCTGGGCATATGGGGCGCCACTAAGCCCTTCGCATGCGCCTCCCTCCTCTCAACCAGGGCAAGGGCCGAGCTGGTGTGCAAAACAAGTTGTTGCGCATCAGCTGACTCGGCAGGGGTGTCCTTCAGTGCTGGAGGTTTCTTGGAAAGCATGGACGCGAGAGTGCGCTGCCCAGCCTCGACGGACGCTGCCCTGGTGGCGTCAGGGGCCTTTTTGCCCATGGGCTGCTGAGAGGAGGAAGTGGTTGCAGCAGATTTACCCTTGGGAGCTTCTTGGGTACTTTCTCGCCGAGACTAAGAAGTCTCAGACAAGGCGGAGGGGCTTGGCGATGCTGCTGTTGCTCTTGGTGTTGCTGATGTTGCTCTTACTGCTAGAGTTGGTGCTGGTGCTGGAGCTGGTGCTGGTTTATTCTTCGGTGGAGGTGCTGAGGTAGCCTCGGTAGTAGCTGGTTGTGGCGGAGCCGAAGTGGTGGATGCCGCTGCCTTGGTTGTGCCAGTCTCCCCCGCTCCAAGGTCGCCCCCCTCTTGACAAGGTGGAGTGGAACCCAGAGCAGCCGCTGAACCCTCCGAAATAGGGCTCAGCGGGCGTGAATCGTCGCCACGAGGGGGAGAAGGGCTGGGTCGGAGCGGCGAAGCAATGCTAGATCCACTCTGGGGGACCTCCACCGCGGCCCTGCGGAATCAAACAATGTAGGATGAGAAACTATAACAATACAAGAACAAGTAAGTGGCAGAGGGAAAAGAGGCTTACGCATCCGAGGTCAGGGGCTCCTTGGGCTTCCGGGCCCTTCGTGCTGGGGCCTTGGTTGCGGGCTTGGAGGCAGTTTTGTCTCCGGACTTCTTTCGCCTTTTGGCTGGCTAAGAAGGTCCGGAGGAAGAAGTTGATGCAGCTCCCCGCTTCTTCTTCGGTGCAATCGGAACAGGGTCACCCACGGCAAGGGGAGGGTCCTCATGGATCTGCCCACCGGGGTTAGCTAATGCCGGAAAAGCATAAGAAAGGGGGACAGTGTCAAATGCTTCCATCACCTCAACATCGGAGTCATCTTCATCGTCGGGCCAATCTCTAATGGAAGAGAGTTTACCGGTGGGTCGCTTGGTCGCGTTCATCATCGGAAGGAACATCTCCTGATCTGATTCTTCCTCGTCTAGGGTCTCCCAGTTAGGCACCCATTTGAGGGTAGGATCGGTGCCATCCTCGATGGTTTGCTGAAGGAATTGCTAAGGGAACGAAAAGACAACAGAGTTAAATATACAATAGCGACCGACATATGATTTAATTCGGAGAAAGTTTGCGGCACGAAGCTTACCACGGGAGGAAGCCTATCTCGGCAATAGTGTTCGATTCCCCACGTCCACTCAGAGGAGAAGTCCTTGTGGGTGGTGAAGAGGGCCTTGACCCGGCGGTAAATCTCTGTGTTGCTCAACTCAAAAGACGAGGTACGGTTGGGGTCGCGGCCCCAGCTCATGTGGCACACTTTATGAGTGCGTTTCTAGAGAGGGGAGATCCGGTTGTGGATGAATGTGATCATGGCGTCCTTGTTGCGCAACCCGAGCTCCTTCAGCTCCACGAATCTTTTGTTGACCTGGTTGGCCAAGACTGTGGGCTTCTTGGGGATAACGTCCCACAACTCCGGGTTAGGAGGACCCGGAGTATAGGGGCGCAGCCGGATCAGGTCTTCGGTGCCGTCGTTCTGAACATAAAAGAAAGTCCGGGCCCATCCCTTGCAAGAGTCCAGCCCGATAACCCGGGGAAAGACGGAGAACCTCCGGGGAGAAATGGACGCAGCGCCGAACTGCGTAAGTTGTTTGTTCTTCGGCTCTAGATCAACATTCGGAATTACGTTTCGACGGAGGCCAAAGAACCGGATCCATAGCTCCTTTGTGGGCCATAATCCGGCATAGCCTTCGATCGTGGAGGCGAAAGCAGAGAGAGATGTGATGGCATTGGCAGGAAGGTGGTGCGGCTAGAGTTCGTAGGTGTTCAACCAGTCATGGAAAAAATCGCTAACTGGCAAACCGAATCCCCGCTGGAAATGTGACAGGAACACCACATACTCACCTAGATTGGGTGAGGGACGAGTTCGGCGGAGGCGAGGCGTGCGGTGACGCCTGCGGGGATGCGCCTGGTGTGGTAGAGCCAATCCAGGTCATCCTGGCAGACCCAGGATCCCACCCACGCACCACGGTCCGCCGTCGTAGCGTCTTCTTCCATCTCCTACTCGGCGATGATGAGCTCTTCTTCTGTCATCTCGAGGTTGCTGCCCTCGTTGGCGCTAGCGGCGGAGGGTGGCAGGGGCCTGGACAGACGAGGACCCGTGGCGGAGGAGGTGCGCACCAGCGGCGGCGACGCAGATGCGTGTGGAAGCAATGCGGCGGCGGCGCTGCTACTCAAACGCGGTGGCGGCGGCGCTGTCGCGGGAGAAAACGAGGAAGAAGAAAGGGCAGAGGGACGCGGAAATGGGGGAAAGGACCCAAGGGGCGCACCCCTCCCCTATTTAACCGCTCCCTCAGTGAGGTCGTGGGATCGCTTTTGTGGGTGGGCCACATCGTGTGGCCGTGTACAAACCGGATTGACCAATCAGCATCTAGCCACACGGAAGGCCACAGGGCGCAGCGGATCCCATGACGTGACGTTATGATGCAGTTAACGAGGAGGCAGGCATGATGTGACGTGCGCTACAGTGATAACTGACAATTACTGTGGCGGTTACTATGGCTGGCCCTTAAAATGAGGCGATGTGATGATTAGCCTCCACGTGGGGAAGCGTACGAGAGAAGGAAGAACAACCCGGATGAGAATGTGGTAACCTGGCCAGCGAGTGAAAACTCGGAATGTGCCAAGGGAAAGTAAATCCATAGAATCTGAGATAAGGAGGTAACTCGGAAATGAAACCCAAAACTCAGTGAAATTGAACCTCTTGTGGCCTTAGCGGCTAAGGCAGCTAAGACCGCACCAGCTTCGGGGACTAATGTTGGGGGGATACCCCCGGGTAGGGTCACGCTGGGGTATAAGTGCCGAATTAGCCGAGGTTTGGCAAGGTCAAAGCGGATGCTGGCCGAGTCACCTCAAGGCAGGCCGGATCACGGGGTAACCCGGACCAGGGGACGTCCACCTAACTTGGTCTCAACCGACTTAAGCCATAAGTCGGTAAGATGTATCTAACTTATATGCAGGAACAGGTGTGGCCGGATGAACTATGTAGGATCCGGGTTATATCAAGCTTGTAAGAGAAGGAAGGTATCTCGCTGGTCAAAGGTGGTAACTGTACGCAGAGAGTGAGCAAAGCGGACAGAGGCCGGACCACCGAGGCATGGCCGACAAAGGTGACAAAGCCAATGTCGGGTGATGCAGGCGCCGCAGAGGCTCACGTAGCCTCTGCATGGATGACGCGGGGGAAAGAGACCCAGTCCGTTTGCTATTTTAGGAAGAGGCATATTCCCTGGAATATGCCTCCACGTATGCCCTAAGTGGAGACCTAGCCACCCCTATATAAGGAGGGCTAGGGCCTCTGTAGAAAGGGGTTGGTCTTGAATAGAGTTTGGTTGGGTTCCGCTTGTTGAGTTCTTCTAGTTGATTACTGAGAGATTGCTCTGAGGGCTAGCTAGTGGCGAGAGTAAGAGAGTTCCGTCTTCCTCCTCTCCCCAATACAGCTCTAGGAGCACTTGTAATCTGTGAAGGTGAATCAAATATAAAACTTCTGTGTGTGTAATCACCACACTATCCCTCCCTGGATTCCCCTAGTGCATTTAGTCCCCACCTTTAGCCTATCCATGGCATCTGCCGTGACACCACCACGACAACATATCATCAATCATCGCTTCAATTTTCACCTTACGATCAGCTGCACAACACTCCCAAACCATCTGAAGCTCATGGGACTGCTCAATTTGCTAATAGGTATCATTCATGTTGCGCCACACCAATTTTGTCCTCTGTCTAGAACCCTAGGTAATTCTAGCGGCAAGCATATCTACCAGCTGCGAAACAGACAACCCCTCTTTGCAATTCACAAGCAGATGCACATCTTGCCCGAACACAACCCTCTCGCAACCAAAATCAAGTTTTGTAGTGTACTGCCGAACATGAACTGTGAACTCATATAGGTCCCTTGTATCAAAGGTGTGCCTAATTTGATTAAAAAGGGGAACATTTCAGTTCATTCGATTCTATTGTACCGTAACTAATCTACTTGCAAGATAAGGCACATATAAGAAAAATTCACCTCTCGCTCTTCTCCCGGTTTTTTTTCGAGATCTGGGTGCTGCATCCGCCCACCGGAGCTGAACAATCCGCTGCCGGCCTTGCTTTTCTCTTCAACCCGCTGCTCGTAGGTACCATGAGAGAAGAATCCTTGCTGGCCTCCTCGCTAACCGGGGCTGAAGACCTGTCACTGCTACGCATTGAGCCCCAGACTTGGGTCCCGATGGACCCAAATCAGTCAGCGACGTAGCTACAACCTTCGCCTTGCAAGACATGCTGGGCCACCGCCGTCGGATTCAGTGTCAGGGGAGGGAGAAAAAAGGTCCTCCGCCGCCGGCAGATTTAGGGTCGTGGAAGGGAAGAAAAGGGACCGCCGCCGCTGCAGTAAGATTCAGTGTCGAGAGTTATGAAAGTATAGGAATGGATTTGCCCCTACGACACGTGCAGGGTGGATACGAAGAGTGACCGGCGAAGAAGGGGCACATCAGGAACTATTGTAACAGAATATCCTGACTTAACGGGCGCGATTTGAAAATATTGGGTTTGGCCATCATTCACTCGAAAGACCCCTCTAAGCAATTGGCGCCCCAACTTTTCGAATCGCGGTGATAAAAATCAACTTGGGTACCGCGTTGCCTAGGCGACCCAACTTTCGGGCCGCAAAATGATATTCTCCAAGGGAGCCTATGTTGGTATACATGGCAGCGACCAACCGAGTAATCATCATCATCATCGTGGTGGAGCGCAAGGAACCAACGCACGAATATGGAGTTCAGCGACCCGTTTACTATGTGAGCGAGGTCTTGACGGAATCCAAGCAGCGTTACCCGCACTACCAGAAGATAGCTTATGGAGTTTTCCTTGCTTCGTGTAAGATAAGGCATTATTTCCATGAGCACCCCATCACAGTAGTGAGCAAAGCTCCACTGTCCGACATCATCAACAATAGCGACGCTATAGGGAGAGTGGCAAAGTGGGGCATTGAACTTGCCGCCTTTGACATCACCTACAAGCGATGCGACGCTATCAAATCACAAGCATTGGCAGATTTTCTTGCAGATTGGACAGAGCTGCCAGAAGACACTCTTGTGCTAGAGCCAGAGTATTGGGTCATGCACTTCGACGGATCCAAGTTACTCAATGGCTCGGGGGCTGGTGTATTATTGCAATCACCAACAGGAGAGAAGTTGCAATACATCCTGCAGATCCACTTCAATGCTACAAATAACATGGTAGAGTATGAGGCCCTCATTCAAGAACTTCGCGTAGCCAAGGATATTGGCATCAAGCGCATAATTTGCTGTGAAGATTCTGACTTGGTTGCCCAGCAAGTAGCTGGCACCTGGAACGCACGGAACCATATGATGGCGGCATATCAGGATGAAGTAGACGAAATAGCCAAGTGCTTCGATGGCTACGAAGTCAAGTACATCAAAAGGGAGGATAATGAGGTGGCAGATCTGCTGTCAAAGCTTGGATCAGCTCGTCGACCAATTCCGCCAAGTGTTTACCTAGAGCATTTACAGAATCCATCCGTGAAGGGAGCGGACCCCGATAACCCGGATAGAGTGGATTCATTTGTTAACATAGTAATAGTGACCTCTCCGACTTGGACGAAGCCGTTCATGGATTATCTACAAGACAGAACTTTGCCCGCTGACGAAGTCGAAAGACGACAAATAGTACGCAGAGCAAAAGGTTACATCATCATTGATGGCTAGCTATACAAATGAAGTACCACAGGAGTCTTCCTACGATGCGTCTCCTAGCATCAAGGTATTGAAATCCTTAGAGAAATACATCTCAGAGATTGCGGGCATCACGCTGCTCCCCGATCATTGGTGGCCAAGGCCTTCCGACAAGGATTCTACTAGATAACTGCCAAGGCGGATGCCAACAAGTTGGTACAAACATGCATTGGGTGTTAGTGTTATGATAGACAACCAAATGTTCCAGCTGAAGAATTGTGAACAATACCAATAACTTGGCCGTTCGCAGTCTGGGGGCTGGACATGGTGGGACCTTTGCAGATAGCAACCTGTGGATTCACACACTTGCTAGTAGCACTAGAAAAATTCACAAAATGGATTGAAGCTAAACCCATTAGAAAGCTTGATGGGGCAACAACCCTAAAGTTTGTCTGGGATCTAGTGGTGAGATTTAGTCTCACACATAGCATCATCACCAACAATGGCAGAAATTTATCTCTTGGAGAAGTTGAGGAGTACTGTCATGAGAAAGGCATCCGCCTTGACCTAGCATCTATGGCACATCCACAGTCAAATGGACAAGTTGAAAGGGCCAATGGACTAATTCTGCATGGAATCAAGCCACGCTTAGAGGCACCACTGCGTAGAGCAGCAAGAACCTGGGCGGAGGAACTATCATCTGTTTTGTGGAGTATACGAACAACACCTAATAGATCTACAGGCTTGACTCCTTTCTTCATGGTTTATTAAGCAGAAGCAGTTCTCCCATCCGACATCCTCCACGATGCACCAAGAGTTTCCGCCTACAAGGAAGATGATGCTGAAGAATCCAGACGGCTATCTGTGGACCTACTTGAAGAAGAGCACGTGCTGGCATGCCAGAGATCTACTATCTACCAGCAGAAGCTACATGGCTACCATAGTCGCCATGTAAAGCATCGCTCGTTTAAAGAAGGGGATATGGTGCTTAGACTCAAGCAGGAAAAATCACACAAATTATCCCCGCCTTGGGAAGGACCGTTCGTCATAAGCAAAGCATTGCTCAATGGTTCCTATTACCTCGTTGATATTCGCAAGTTGAAAGATAGGCCAAAAAATCGCAAGAGCAAGCAACATGACTTCAATGATGATTACCCGGAGACAGATCGGCCATCGAACATAGCACATCTACGTCCCTTCTACACTTAGCACATTTATATTATGTAATAAGTGGAGTAGTGACTTTTCGGCACTCAAAGCCGGTGATTTTGTTCTTAGGTTCTGGATGGTGCTATTAAGCATCATCACCTGAGAGCATAGTTCTGTGCTAAGAGTCTTCCATCTCACGAAAGGTCAAGCATACGAACTAGAATAATGGATAAGCCAGCACTTGCTTAAAAAGTATATACACATGTTGGAAACAGATAAGTTGCAGGCAGCTTAAATACAAGTTTTCTGCCTTAGACACACATAAGTTTTTTCCGCATACATTCCATAGACACACATTTAATACAAATATTGTTTTTATGGCTCTGCTGCAGGGGACTTCGTGGTGGCATCATCAGGAGAGCCAGGCTGGGAGAGCTCGTCAAACTCTGAAGGACAAGGGCTAGACTCGGACAAAGTCACGTCGTCATCTAGGATCTCGGCAGGCACAAAGACATCCGCCTTAACCATCTTGGCTACTCTAGTGTCGAAGCCGGCGAGAGAATTCCAAATAGCATCGCTATCGATCTCTCAACCTTCCTCGTCTATCTTGGGAAAACCGAAAGTCACCAGGTCGATGTAGGCGTTGTCGTAGTGCACCTTGACCAAGGACAGGGTCATCCTTGCACCAACCCAGACGCAAGAGGCTTTCCAGTCCTTGACTTTCTCAGGGGATCATGCAGGATTTCCGCGAACTTGGCTGCTGAGTCTGCCGCCTTGATATTTATACCTAGAGGTTGAGCTATCTCCTTGGCTTGGGCGATGGCGGTGCTGACGAAGTTGCCGGCAAGAATCACGCATTCCTTGGAACTTGGAGCACCCTCACCCAAGTTGGCTAAGCTAATGGGAGCTGCAGTTTGCACAAAACACAAGGACCATGAGTACAAACAAGTAAAATGGTTGTCCAACTTAGAGAAAAGACCAAGACAGAGAAAGGTTACCAAAGATGCTCGTTTCCGCTTGCATGCATGTCTCCGCCAAGACATCGCATTCCTTCTAGACTGACTTGAACATCTCAAGACTCCTAGCATTTTGCTCTTTGGCAGCTTGGTTCTGGTCTTTGAGCTGTGCAATCTCATCCTTCAAGCGCTGCATCTCGGTGTCCGCAGACTCTTGCATAGCCTTCATCGTTGCCTCATGCCCCTTGACAGCCTCGTCCAGGTCCTTTAGAATCTTGTTTTAATCATCGAGATCCTAGATATGCTCGGATTGCTCGACGATTCTCTTGGCCTTAGCAATGGCTTCTGTAAGACAGAAATCAAAAAGTGCTATCAGAAGACAGAAAAAATGACTCAATGAGAAAGCAAGGAGCTATCGTAGGAAACATACTCTGGCTATTTTTGATTTGTTCCTTCAGGAATTTGGTTTCACGCTGTTCAAGGTCCATCTCCTTTCAAAGAGCAACAAACCTCTCATTGGTGGCTATCCTCCGTTTATTCTCATTCTGCACATGATATAAGCATGCTTAGCTTCTCTAGAGCATCTAGTCAGAACTATTCAAATTTGAACTAAACGCTCGGGGGCTACAGTACATGATTTTAAAGTAAGCTAGTTTCTCTAGAGAATCTAGTCGGAACTTTTAGTTTCAACTCAACGCTCGGGGGCTACACGGACAAGTTCTACGCTTAGTTCTCTAGAGCACTCATGCCAACAACTATTGACTTATCTGCCTTAGAGCTCGGGGCTACAGTGGGATATACTACACAAAGTAAAGCAAGTGAAGTTCAAAAAACTTATGATGGCAATCATCCTGAGATTGTTGGCTAGATGAGCGTAGGAATCATGAAAGGTCCAAGCATTCTTATAGATTGCGTCGGCCTGCTTGATGAGATCATCTAGGCTCAACATCGGAGGAGTCGCAGCCAATGGAGAGGTCGAAGCCAGAGGCATGGACGAAGCCCTAGCTGCCTCATGCACCTTCAAGGCAGTAGATGGCGCGGAGGCTCCCGCCTCAATTGTAGCTTCCACGTCCACCTCTTCCACTTCCTTCCCTTTCTCAGTGGAATCCTTAGTCGGAGCTTCAGCCACTTTAGAAGAGGTGCTCTCCTACGTTGCCTGGTCGCTGGGAGCAACGTCTGCCTCATCCAGGTTTGGATTGATATCTATCTCCATGGCGGAGGTCTCAGGGATGACGGGAGATGAAGGCCTAGCGGGACCAGCAGAAGGAATGGTGGCAGGAGTAGGGGGAGCAGTGGCGGGAGAGGTCTTGGTGGACGGACCCTTGGTCAACATGTCACGAATGTTTTTTGACCCTCTAACATCTTTGGAGGATCGCTTCAAACTAACACCAGCTTTCCTCCTGAAACATACAAAGTATAAGTACTAGAGTTGAAAAAAGGTACGGGCTAAAAAGCACAAGTAAGAGAATGAAAATACTTACTCCACGATAGGAGCCTTGGTGAGGGGAATGCCGGTGGACTTCTTCTTCTTCTCCGCCCCTAAGGTGGCAGTGGAATGTTTGGAGACTCCACTCTCCGATTTCTTCTTCTTGGCCTCGGCAGCTGATACGTTGCTAACGTATCCATAATTTTTGATGTTCCATGCTTTGTTTTATCTACTTTCTTGTGTTTTGTCCACACTTTGGAGTACTTTCTATACACTTTCTTGGACTAACCTATTAATAAGAGCCACAGTGCCAGCTGCCTGTTTTCTGCTGTTTTTGGTTCCAGGAAAGTCAGAAAATGAATATTCTCGGAATTGGACGGGACAAAAGCCAAAGTCAGTTTTCGCCGAGGGACACCCGGAGCCAGAATACAAGACAGAGAGGGGCCAGGGGGCCGCCACACCACCTGGCCGCGCGGCCCAGCCTGGCTCGTGCCAGGGGGTGGTCCAGCCACCCTAGGCACCCCCTCGGCCTTCGCTTTCGCCTATAAGATGCCTTCGATACACAAAGCCCTAAGTACCCGATCAAAATTACACGAAAGACTCTGTAGCCACCGTCATCTCCATCCCTAGATCAGGAGGGATCTGAAGCTCTTCCCGGCACCCTGTCAGAGGGGGGAATTCACCCTGGAGGGCTTCTTCATCACCATGCAAGCCTCCGGTGTGATGCGTGAGTAGTTCATCCTTGGACTACGGGTCCATGTAGTAGCTAGATGGCTGGTTCTCCTCCTTTGTGCTATCATGTTTAGATCTTGTGAGCTCCGTTCATGATCAAGATCATCTATTTGTAATTCTACATGTTGTGTTTGCGGGGATCCGATGGATATTCAGATGCTATTTCAGATTGATTATTGATTCTATCATGTCTTTGTTATTTGTGATCTTGCATGCTTTCTGTTGTTAGTAGCTATCTTGGCCAAGTAGATGCTAGCAATTCCAAGAGTTAGTATTTATGCTCGATAGTGGGTTCATGCCTCTAGTAACCTGGGGAAGTGACAGAAATCTCTAAGGTACTAGATGTGTTGTTGCTACTAGGGAGAAAACAACAATCCTTTATTCATGGAACAATCGTATTGTTTACTTTACACGCAATGCGTAATGCAATTATCCATTGCTTGCAACTTAATACTGGAGGGGGTTCAGATGATAACCTGAAGGTGGATTATTAGTCATAGATGCTGTTGGATTATGGTCTATGTATAATGTTGTAATGCCCAATCAAGTATCAAAGGAGTCAAGATGAGTAGTATATGCATATTGCTTTCTCGATGTTTGTCAATTGCCCCACTGTAATTTGTTCACCCAACATGCCATCTATCTTATGGAGAGCCACCACTAGTGAACTATGGACCCCGGTCCTTTCTTTTACCATCAATCTACAATCAATTGTTTACTGTGTTCAGTTTACTTTCTGCAAACTATTGCTTTCTTCCACTCGATATGTTTAATCCTTTGTTTTCAGCAGAACCGGTGAGATTGAAAACCTCATCGCAAGTTGGGGGCAAAGTTCGGTGGTTGTGTTGTGCAGGTTTCCACGTTGCTACTGGCACCGGTAGTGCGCCCTGCCAAAGTCCAGCTAGCAACACCTTTGAGGTGTTTCCTTGCTCCTACTGGACTGATAACCTTGGTTTCATAACTGAGGGAAAACTTGCTGTTGTGCTCATCATACCTTCCTCTTGGGGTTCCCCAACGGGCTTGATATAATTTGGGCGAAGCAACCGATTTTCTAGCACCATTGCCGGGGAGTCAAGGACATCTTCACAAGGGGAGTCCCTCATAACCAATCTCTTTACTTTGTTATTTTTGTTTTGCTTAGTTTACTTTTTGCTTAGTTTGCTTGTTTCTTTATCAAAAACACAAAAATTAGTTTTACTAGTTTGCTTTCTTAAAAACACAAAAAATGACTACTCTTGAAAACACAAAGTTGTGTGACTTCACTAGTACCAACAACAATTATTTTATGAGCACACCTATTGCTCCACCTGTTCCTAAAGCTACTTTCTTTGAAATAAAACCTGCTTTACTCAATCTTGTTATGAGAGAACAATTTTCTGGTATTGGTAATGAAGATGCTGCTACTCATCTAAATAACTTTGTTGAACTTTGTGAGATGCAAAAGCATAGGGATATAGATGGAGATATTATTAAGCTTAAATTGGTTCCTTTCTCTTTGAGAGGAAAAGCTAAATAATGGTTGAATTCCTTAACTAGGAATAGTATTGATTCTTGGACTAAATGCAAAGATGCTTTCATTGGAAAATACTATCCTCCTGCTAAGATTATATCTATGAGAAGTGAAATAATGAAGTTTAAACAATCTGGTAATGAACATGTTGCTCAATATTGGGAAACAATGAAATCTTTGGTAAAGAATTGCCCCACTCATGGACTGACTGCTTGGATGATTATCCAAACCTTTTATGCAGGAATGAACTATTATTCAAGAAATCTATTGGATTCTGCTGCTGGAGGTACCTTTATGACCATTACTTTGGGTGTTGCAACAAAGCTTCTGGATAATATGATGGTTAACTACTCTGAATGGCATACTGAAAGAGCTCCACAAGGTAAGAAGGTAAATTCTGTTGAAGAAACCTCCTCCTTGAGTGATAAATTGATGTTATTATGTCTATGCTTGTTAATGGGAAAGCCCATATTGATCCAAATAATGTTCCTTTAGCCTCTTTGGTTGCTCAAGAAGAGCAAGTTGATGTGAACGTTATAAGAAATAACAATTTTAGCAACAATGCCTACAGGAATAATTTTGGTAACAACAATTATAGGCCATATCCTCCCAACAATGGTAATGCTTATGGAAATTCCTACAACAATAATAGGAGTGCACCCTCTGAACTTGAAGTTATGCTTAAAGATTTTATTAGTAAACAAACTGCTTTCAATGAAACTATTGAGGAGAAACTCTCTAATGCTGAAAGAAATATAGCATCATTGGCTGAAGCTCAATCTTCTTTGAATAAAATGGCTGCTAAACCTGAAACTATTGATAATCCCTTTGCGGCTACTAATTCCATACAAGTTATAATTGATGAAAATGTTAGACTATTAGCTGAATTGCATGCTAAGTGGGAAAGAGAAGATGAAATTGCTAGAAACATTAGTGTTTCTACTATCACTACCACTAGTGTTGAGGCTAGTAATAGTTCTACTACTTTAGATGATAATTATGATTTTGATCTTGATGGTTGCAACATCTCTGAAGTTATTAAGTTCCTACAAAAGCTTGCTAAAAGTCCTAATGCTAGTGCTATGAATATGGCCTTTACAAAACACATTACTGATGCTCTCATAAAAATTAAAGAAGAAAAGATGAAACATAAAGCCTCTATTCCTATAAAACAAGAAGATGGTTGGGAATCCATCATTAATATGAAAGTGAATGATTTTGATTTCAAGGCTTTATGTGATCTTGATAGTAGTGTTTCTATTATGCCTAGAAGGATTTATGATATGCTTGATTTGCCACCACTGGAAGATTGTTATTTGAATGTCCCACTTGATGAGAATGCTAAAAAGAAACTCATGGGGAGTATTAATGATGTTCTTATTATGGTTAAAAATGCCTATGTCCCCATTGATTTCTATGTTTTGGATGTTGAACGCAATGCTTCTTGTCCTATTACTTTGGGAAGACCTTTTCTTAGAACTGTTGGTGCCATTATTGATATGAAAGAAGGCACCATTAAATATCAACTCCCACTCAAGAAAGGTATAGAACACTTCCCTAAGAAGAGAGAGAAGATTTATTTTGCCTCTCCTATGAAAACAAAATTTGCTCTTAATGCTTCTTCATTTGAGAACACTTGATCTTTTTCTTGCTTCTTATGCCTAACTTAAAGGCGTTAAAAGAAAAGTACTTATTGGGAGATAACCCAAAAGTTTTAGATGAGTCTTGGAAGTTATTACTTCAGTAATAACCGCTCCTTGTCCTTTTTATTTGCTTTTTGTGCCAAGAGTAACCTCTAAAGAGAGAGAAGTAATGATTGGGAAAGTTGTTGTCCCAAAACAAATTTCTGTGCTTCACCGTAAATATTTGTGTAACATCTCTGTACGTCCGTTTGAGGCATGAATGTTTGTGCTTCTGCCCCAGGTTGTTATCTAACTTTAGTTAGTTCAACACTTTTCTATTTGAGCAACAGACGGTCTTCAAAAAAAATCGTCTTTACCTGCTGGTCTATTTTAACAGATTTCTGCCATTATTTGCATTTGCTTCTTGTTGGTTCCTTTTTGAGTTCTTTTGGGGAATTGAGCTTTTTGAGGGAAGTTCTACAGTAGCTTGTGTTTTAATGGATGTTTTATTGGTGCTGGAACTGAACCTAAAGACCTATTATCTTGAGTGCACTAATGTCGCTAATAAAGATTGTGTGAAGTTTTGTATGAAGGAAAAATTTCAGGTGTATGGAAGGAATGAGTAATGAGATGAAAGATGGACTAAAGCTCAAGCTTGGGGATGCCACACATGTCACCCCAAGAAATATCCAAGAAGTACATGCGTCAAACCTTGGGGATGCCCAAGGCATCCCCTCTTGATCAATAAAAATCCCAGGTTTCTTCCAAACGCTTCATTTTTATTGTTTCATGCACAGTTGTGTTGTTCTTGGAGCGTCTTCTTTTTTGTTTTTGTTTTGGTTTTTCGTTAGATTTTTTTTCTTAGTTTGCTGAATAAATTGGTTGGACCCCCTCTTTCATGCATTGGTTTTCAAATAGTTTGGTTTGGATTGGAAAAGAGTAGGAAAGTTCATGCTTAAGTGGTAAAGAGAGCTTGTTTTTGACTGTGGCCTATGCTTTGTCATGCCATGCTTGATACTGTTTTGGCTTTATGCTTAGTATTCTTTGTTGTAGCATGACTTGTTACAAACAATTGAGATTGCTTAATGTGCCTTTGAAAAATCATGCATTGTTTTAGCATATTAAAGCATAGTATTGTGGTATTCTCCTTTGATGCTTTTGGGTTGACTTGGCACATGCTCACACCATGTTATGAGTAGTCCCAAGTCACAATAGACTTTATGATACTTTAGTTTTCAACTTGTAGTATCACTTTATGCTTTGATTAATGATGTTTTGTCGCTCTGCATGATTATGGCCATTATTGCTCTCTTAGTTGGTCGCTCCCAGTATTTTGCTAGCCTCCATAACCAAGTATGAGTTCCACTCATGCATCCAACTCCTAAAACCAAGTTATTCCAAAGAGTCCACCATACCTACCTATTAGCAATTGCTATTCCAAGTATATTCATGTTTTTATCTACCTTCTGAATGACACTTGTTATGAGAAAACTAGTGATTGAAGCTCTCACGAACTTGATGGCACACTTTACTTTTCTTGCCCTTAATAAACTTGAACCATTGTGTCGTCTATGTTGTATATGCTTGCACCTATATGTTGGGGATTAGCAGAACCATGCTGTCATGGGGAACGCTTTCAACATTGCACTTGTACTTTGTACCTAGTTGATATCATGCTCTTTTGTCTATGGATGCCGTCGGTGTGAAATGAAAGGGGAGCTTGTAAGTCCATGTAGTTATGTATGTGTGTTAGAGAAACGTCTGGGCCGTTGGTCTGATCCATGCTGTCATGGTGGAAACCTACAGCGTAACCATAATGAGTTGTCTATGAAGCATTCTTCTTATAAAAAAGTCAGATATTGAGAAAAAAGAGAAAAAGAAAAAAATGAGATATGAGAAAATAGGAAAGAGAGAAAAAAACACCATTTTCCCATGGTAAATAATAAGATTGCTGAGATGCTCATTGTCTGCTTGCCTTGTCATTTTGATATGGGGATTCTTCTGTATCATCGGGCAAGGGGTACCCCGTTGGCGGTTCTCTATGATACACATGTACTTAGTATGACAAGAACTTACCAGTAACTTAACTTGAGTAGCATGAGGAGCGGCCCTCGTATTCAAGGGACATGAGATTTCCAACTTATACTTCGTCAAGCATATACACCATAGTTTGTTCACTTTAACCTTAATCACTTCAAGATTCTTATGATAGGGGCAATGAGAGCTGAAAGCAAACAAGTACCATAATTTTTGGAAGCTCTTTATGAGACTTGAATCCCTACTTCCTTCTATGAAGGCCTTTCTTTTACTTTTATGTTGAGTCTCCACCTACTATCTTTATGCACCTACTTTGAGAGCATAGTGGCCATTCTTAGTTCTATGTGCATTGTCCCAAGACTTGTTGATTGACGCATAGCTTTGATATTGTGTGTTTTAAACTATTTGTATCTAGTCACACTTATGAACTTTGAAGGTGTCCTATGCATTTATGTTTGCTACTCTATGAGGGACAAGCTGAATGCCACTATGCTATGCTTTCTTTATGTGAAAAAAACAAACGTCTTGCAAAGCATTGTTATCCATGAATCTTTTGTTTGTGCCTTTTCATGTTGCAACATAATTGCTTTGTCTTATTGCTAGAACTTTATCTTTTATGTTATGATTGAAGTACTATGATCCCAACTATCATTGTTTTACAAATACTTTGATCAAGTTTATGATGGTGCATGTCACCTCAAAAATTATTCTCTTTTTATCACTTACCTACTCGAGGACGATCAGGAGTTAAGCTTGGGGATGTTGATGTGTTGCTAACGTATCCATAATTTTTGATGTTCCATGCTTGGTTTTATCTACTTTCTTGTGTTTTGTCCACACTTTGGAGTACTTTCTATACACTTTCTTAGATAACCTATTAACAAGAGCCACAGTGCCAGCTGCCTGTTTTCTGTTGTTTTTGGTTCCGGGAAAGTCAGAAAATGAATATTCTCAGAATTTGACGGGACAAAAGCCAAAGTCAGTTTTTTACCGAGGGACACCCAGAGCCAGAATACGAGAAGGAGAGGAGCCAGGGGCCACCACACCACCTAGCCGCGTGGCCCAGCCTAGCCCGCGCTAGGGGGTGGTCTGGCCGCACTAGGCACCCCCTCGGCCTCCGCTTCCGCCTATAAGATACCTCCGATACAGAAACCCTAAGTACCCGATCGAAATTCCACGAAAGAGTCTGTAGCCACCGTCATCTCCATCCCTAGATCAGGAGGGATCTGAAGCTCTTCCCGGCACCCTGTCGGAGAGGGGAATTCACCCTGGAGGCCTTCTTCATCACCATGCAAGCCTTTGGTGTGATGCGTGAGTAGTTCATCCTTGGACTACGGTTCCATGTAGTAGCTAGATGGCTGGTTCTCCTCCTTTGTGCTATCATGTTTAGATCTTGTGAGCTCCGTTCATGATCAAGATCATCTATATGTAATTCTACATGTTGTGTTTGCGAGGATCTGATGGATATTGAGATGATATTTCAGATTGGTTATTGATTATATCATGTCTTTGTTATTTGTGATCTTGCATGCTTTCCGTTGTTAGTAGCTATCTTGGCCAAGTAGATGCTAGCAACTCCAAGAGTTAGTATTTATGCTTGATAGTGGGTTCATGCCTCTAGTAATCTGGGGAAGTGACAGAAATCTCTAAGGTACTAGATGTGCTGTTGCTACTAGGGACAAAACAACAATCCTTTTTTCATGGAACAATCATATTGTTTACTTTACATGCAATGCGTAATGCAATTATCCGTTGCTTGCAACTTAATACTGGAGGGGGTTCGGATGATAACCTGAAGGTGGATTATTAGTCATAGATGCAGTTGGATTACGGTCTATGTATAATGTTGTAATGCCCAATCAAGTCTCAAAGGAGTCAAGATGAGTAGTATATGCATATTGCTTTCTCGATGTTTGTCAATTGCCCCACTGTAATTTGTTCACCCAACATGCCATCTATCTTAAGGAGAGCCACAACTAGTGACTATGGACCCCGGTCCTTTCTTTTACCATCAATCTACAATCAACTATTTACTGTTTTCTATTTACTTTCTGCAAACTATTACTTTCTTCCACTCGATACGTTTAATCATTTGTTTTCAGCAAAACCGGTGAGATTGACAACCTCATTGCAAGTTGGGGGCAAAGTTCAGTGGTTGTGTTGTGCAGGTTTCCACGTTGCTGCTGGCACCGGTAGTGCGCCCTGCCAAAGTCCAGCTAGTAACACCTTTCATGTGTTTCCTTGCTCCTACTGGATTGATAACCTTGGTTTATAACTGAGGGAAAACTTGGTGATGTGCTCATCATACCTTCCTCTTGGGTTTCCCCAACAGGCTCGATATATTTTGGGTTAAGCAGTAGCAGCATTAGAGGTGGAGCTCTTCCGCTTTCGCGCTACCGGAGCTGGTTGATCTTTGGAGGCGTCGTCGTTGGACACCACCTGGATATCCTTTAGCTTAGGATCATAGACCTGGGAGGCCATTTGATCTGCCGCCAAGGTCGCCAGCTGGGATACATTGCAATGTTAGATGGACAAACTTCAAGACAGAAAAACCTTAGAGAATATAATGAGCAACAAAGGAAACAGAAGCTACCTCTGGGTACTTGCCGCAATCGAACATGTCGAAAGTGATCTTGAAGCCACGCTTCTTTTCCTTCACTCTGACGATGTCCTTTAGCCGGAGCTTGATGGAGTCAGTTGAGAAGTTATCCCGCGAAATTTGCATGGGATCCCTCCTGTCTTGGCTATATTTGCACATCAGCTGGGCACGGTACTGTAGAGGCTGGATCCGCCTAACGTACCAGCACATGGAAAGATCCAAGTCCGTCAGATCTCCGTCTACGAGCCATTCGATCCGCCTTACGGCGCGATTGGCTTCGTCGTCGGAAGGAAGAGAGGCCGGGGTACGCCATGTGGGCACTTTGGTGGCAGCTCCATCGACAAAGTCGGGGTAGGTCTCAAGACAGTCTGGCAGAGGGATATCTGGCCCGTAGAAATACGTGCGCTGCCAGTTCTTGCAAGAGTCGTGCCCTACAATGTCGGGGAAACGCCGGCTAGGCCGGATCTTAAAGCTAATGGTTTCGCAGATCCACAGTTCGTCCTTGGATCCACAGACCCTCTCTTGACGGTGAAGAAATATACAAACAGATCTAATCTAGGTTTGATTCCTAGATATCCTTCACACAGAGCTACAAAGTTGCTAAGGACTAGGATGCTGTTGGGAGAGAGGTTGTGGGGGAGTACCCCGAAGTACCGGAGGACATCCAAGAAGAAGTCGGAGACTGGTAGGCTAACGCCGCGTACCAGCTGAGATTTGTGGTACACCTTCTCTCCGGCTTGGGGAGAAGGGACCACCTCGCCGGCCGGCACCGCCCGCCAGACGAACTTCTCCGCCACAGGGAGATACCCCTCGTCGATCAGCTCTTGGAGATCTTTGGCAGAGAGATTAGAACCTCTCCACACCCCCTTATGGGAGTCGTTTTCCTCTTCAGCGGCTTTGGGCGCCGCTCGTTCTTGGTCATCGCCGGCGGATTCCGTCATGGCAGAGACGGGGATGACCACCCCCTCCGGCGGAACGATAACTCCCTAGGATGGCTCCATCGTAGCCTCGGGAATCGCCACCGTGAAAGGAGCAGAGCTACTGGAGGCCATTACGACGAGGAGTGTGTGGAGGAAGAAAGGGCTCTAGTTAGGGTTTTCACAGAGGAGCTCGAACGGTCATGCGGCTGGAGGAAGACGAAGACTGGGAGCGAATGCGGGTAAAAAGAAATAAATTGACTATGGTGGAAATATATAAGCCTCGCGTCAAGATTCATGCAAAAAGAACTAATGGATGGAACATTGCCGACGTGGAAGTGAACGTGCACGGTAATTTCGCCACGTCCTCCGTCTTTTGCCGCTCCGCCGTTTCGGATTTCACGCGCATGAAAACAGCTAATGATTAATTCTTTGCTTCTATGAGTTTCGAGGTAACATCATCCTCCTGACAGTTGCAGTGAAGGGTCACGTCCGAAGATTCCATCGAAGACGGAAATCGACCGACTCTAGAAATGAAGACTCAAGGAATCTCCGGCTACATTGTGAAGCCGGAGAGGATTGCAGGGTTCTTTGGGAGACCTTTGAGATATTGCTTGACGAATTGCCAGCATCACTTAGACGGGATATTCAGAGATCAACGAGCAAGACGACGCAAGATTTCAAAGTCCTCCGGGGGCTACTGTTGGGGATATGCTATATGGGTATCCTCATAGCATGTCACCAATCCGCCTAACCCGGGTGGCCCATTGTTGGTAGCAAGGCCTATGGCCTACTGGGCGGCCCAGTTAGACGGATCCTAAAGGGAGGCCCATGCCGGATAAAGGAAGGCTACGCAGGAGTCACCGACATACTCGGAGCCTTGGAGTACAAGACACGGAAGACTAGTTCGTATAGGTGTAGGACTCTTTACCTTGTCCGGCACGGACCTTTCCCTGTAAACCCTAGGTCTTGGCACCTTTATAAGCCGGCATGTGGAAGCCTTTAGGGCATGAAAACTTCTCTGATTGCAGCGTACAACGTGCAACATCTCGCATGGCGAACCTATCTCTGTAACCCGACGTATTGCCATTATAGTGATTTATAGCAAGAGTAGAATTCCGCCACCATTGTGGGACTTGAACCTGGGTAAGCTGTATTAGCTCGTACCCTCCAACTCTCTGCCTTACCCCACGTCTCTAAACACGCAATGTGAGGACCCCTCCATGGCGTACTTATCAGCAATACCACGATAGTTGAAGTATGCTCTGTGGTCTCCTAGTAAGTTCCTGCATCGGGATGGTTAGACTTCTTACGCTTGGGAGAGGAATAGTTGACAGCCATGAACTTAAGTGACTCCGTGCAGCCCTTTCCATGAGGCTTTTAGGCTTCCTCTTTTTCTTCGGGCTTCACCATAGCCAAGTAGTTTGGCTGCTGCCACCCCCTGTTTGTTTGCTCCATAAAGGTCTCGTACTCTTCATCATCGGATTCATCATCAGAATCATATGTGTACCGCTTGTTCTTAGGGCTCAAGCCTTGAGCTTCACGGTCGTCTGCTTCAATGGAGGAAGTCTGAAAGCTATCCCATGAAAGAGCCATGAGGTTTAGAGGCTTGCCTTTGTCTTGAATAGGATGTGGCGCATCGGGTAGATTGGATCCGTTGATAAAAGAGGGAGGAAGACCTCTATGTAGGCTTATTAAGGTTCAGAGGCAAATAGAAATTCGTACTAGAAGAAAAAGGGCCAGCCAAGAAAATAATCCTAACAAATATGGAAAAAAATAATCAAAAAGGAAGAAATCATGATCATATGGTATGGGCGGATGCCCGTACGGCGCGCATGTACTGGATAGTTTCCAAAAACTCAGCCTTCGATGTCGGTAACTAGCCAACCGACTAAGCAGTACGGGCGGGTCCCGTCTGTACTGTCCGTCTATACTGAATTTACTGACTTCAGCTTTCAATTTTATTTAACACAACGAACAAAGAATAAGCGGGAAGATATCATATGGGTGACGACCAACCTTACGGGCAGATACGCCCGTACTACGTGGTCATACCAAAATGCACAAACGAAACGAGGGTCACCGCCCGCTTAACGATCAGTGGTACGGGCGGATCCGGTCATACCGCCCGCCCTTACCGACCTCGCAAGACCGGCCATAGACTCAGAAAAATGAAGGGAATACAGAAATGCAAAAATAAACAACAGAAAATCTTCAGAACAAAAGTATGTTCAGACTTCACATACATGGATCATTTAGAGAGAACGAGTGCACTTGGGTACCTTCTCCTTTTGGATCATCTTTTTATTTTTTCTTCGAACAAAGTTGGTTGCAGAAAATCACCAAAACCATTGCAAGGAGAGATCGAGAATTTTCTTTTCGGCAGTGTGGTTCCCACAGGTATGTAAATGGATAACACTTCTTTAGGTGGAGCAATTTCTTGAATGCCCATGGATGTTTCCTCTATCTCCTCTTTCTTTGTAGAATCTGTAGATCAAATTTTTTCAAAAGTAGAGTCCAACAGATCATTCTTGGCTTAACGTCAGTCCTCTCTAGGATTTCATTTAGGCCAATACGATCAGTATACACCTTTACTTTTTAGTTAATGACTAGCTGAACCCAATGTGTGTTATGACTGCCCCTTAATATTTTTTTTTGTGGTGTGAATCTGAAAACTTGTAACGAGAGCCACCCAATCGTGAACATATACAGACCCAATGAGACTTTTTTTCGTCATAATAATATTATTACTGATGCACACAACGAATTCGATAACATGTCGCGAAGTTACAAATATTGTTTTCATAAAAATCTCACGGGAAATAAAGCTATCTATCGTCTAGCACTACTTCAACGATGGGAACTCCGCGGTGTCACATAGGCTGGGTGGCAGCGGCGGCGGCGGAGGAGGAGCTTGCTTGGCAGCAGCCGGCGGCGGCGCCTCCATGGCTTGTCCAGGGACCTTCTTCTCTGCCATACCAGGTTGTTGCTGCCTCCCTGATGCTCCCTTGTTGTCCGATGACTTGTTGAATCCACCAGACGCGCCGGATTGCTGCTTCGCTGACGCTCCCTGCTTGTTCTCTGCCACACTACCAGGTTGCTGATGCCTCCCTGCCGCTCTCTTGTTGCCATCATATGATGATGACTTGTTAAATCCACCCGACGCGGCGCCGGATTGCTGCTTCCCAGATGATGGTCCGCCGTTGCTATACCCTCCCCGCTTCGCGGCGTCGGCCTTCATCTTACCATTGGCGTTGCTATCTGCGGAAGAAGCCCCTGCAGATTTGGTTTTAGCGCGGGCGGCGGCGCGCTTCTTCGCCTTGGCCTTCTTCTCCAGCTGGTTCTATCTGATCACCTGATCACGAGTAGATGGTTCCTGGGTGGCTGCTGCCGCCGCCGTGTTCATGTCGCCGGGGTCGTCACTGTCGAGGAGCGCGAAGAGGTTGACGCTCGCCTTGGCCATGTCGACGATGCTTTCGGTTGTTGCTTGCGCAAGGCTCCGTTGCTGCGCGATTCGACCGTGGGTTGATCTGAAGCTGCACAATGGACGTGTATATAAAGGTCGTGGGGTGCAATCCCAGGCGGATTCACCGTGTACAATAGAGCTACTACTCCGAAACGAACTGGGGTTGGACTGCCGCCGTGCCGTATCTGTGTGGGTTTTGGAGACGGAGCGCTCCTTGCATCAGTCGGTTGTAACTCCATCTTCAATCCGATTTGCGCTCGTCTCCGGAAGTTTTTTTTTTATAAGTAACTATATATTTCATTAGACGATCTAGAATTACATGTATGATCAACATGCTTGTCACACAACTTTGCATAAAGAACCCGCAAGTAAAATTATAATTTTATCCTTGGAGAAACTTGTGCCTCGCCGAACTGTCGTCCATCGTTCGCCGTCACCATGGTAGTGCTGGAAAAAGAGACGAACTACCACCATACCTAGATCTGAGAGAGCACCATCGCATAGAATGGCGAAGGACGAAAATAATTTAAGATCGGGCGAACTCTAAAGCGTAAAAATTCCTAATGAAAAAATTCAACGTATTAGAATATTAGAAGTTCTCGGCAATGGTAAAACTCTACCATATTTTTAAAAATATTCCTTAATTTAGCCAGATCGAAAAGATCTTCAACTAAATTTTTTTTTTTTGCGGAACTTCAACTAATGTTTTTATTGTCAGCATAACTCTATTTTGTATTTATGATTACTCATGTTTAAATCTCCTTATTCATAAATTGCATATCGGGAATGCTATTGACCGACCTGTTTCACACTTGGACAATGCATCATGGGATCATTAGGCCTCTAAACATTCAAAGATTTTATTTTCAGTTTATATATACTAGTAAACATGCCCGTGCGTTGCACCGGGATAGAAAACATCAATTTTGGACAAAGATATGGAACTAACTATATTTAATCTTTCTGTATATCTGCATTGCGCAAGCTAGTATCTGCGAACATATTACATCGGATCAAAAAGCATAATGTATAACAGGTAAAAAGTGGATAAAATAAAATCTTTAATAGTTCAAGTTTGTTTCAATTTGGTCTACTATTAGTTGCAATTTATATTTTTATTTTGTATTTAATATACTCAATTTTAATTCTGTTTTTATTAAATCTACTATTTTAGACTTTGTTTTAAAATAATGTACGTACTTTTATTTCAATTAATCTACCCCTGTCTCTCTTCTCAATCTGTATATCTCACTCACTCTATAAGGGCAAGCATTAGCAGAAATGCAACGTCAGACAGTAGCAAAAGCAATTAGCAGCAATTTCATCAGCAGCGAAGCACGCACACACAGCTAGCAATCACCAGCCAAACAGACGCAAGGGCAGCTAGCAATCAACGGCAGCAGGAAAACAAAACAGATGAGCCGGATACAGCATCTAGTTTTTTTTTTATCTAGTAGCATACCTGTTTAATATACTACTGTACTAACATGAGGAGCAGCTAAAGGTCGCATCTCCATGCTATAGCAGATCCAGCATTTACAGTAGTAATTCATTCTCATTTACAGTAGTAATTGATTCAGACTTGCATCCTTCCAAGATCCAAACACTGATGAACACCAATATCCTAGTTTTCCTGTCCGAATACATGCGCTTTTAATCATTCTTGCTTATCCCTAGAAAGACGAACCTGATTCCTTAGTTCCGCTCTCTTCCATTTCACCATCCACTGACATAATGTGGCGAGGGAGCTAACCTGGAATGATCATAAAGATGTGTACTACTGTAAACAAAGCTGAATCACGGATTGATCGCAGACTCCAATGAACAGAAAATTTTACTTCAGGACATGTACGATTTTCACTAACCATGGTGATGATAGCTATGAAGATATGACCAGAAAACAGAGATGAAAACTCCAACAGTGTCAAAGTAGTTCCGGCTGGCAAAGCTCTTCCAGTGCTTGCTTAGGTAGACGTTCATCTTTTGACCCAGATACTCCTGAATCTGCAGACAGGAAACTATGATACCATAGTAAGTCAGCAGATCAAGAGGGCATGCATGTTCCTTTCTTAGAGATCTTATTGCTGCCCAGTGTGTTGAATATCTTCTATGTCATCTTCAAAATCCGAGGAAATTATGTACTGTATGTTGCCAATTATGGCCTCAACCTGTACACACAACTTAGAAGTAAGGTGATGATCAGGCACAACCAATTATTCAATTCCACAGATTTTTCTGAAGTAACTAATACTGACCACTTATAGCATGCCCACTCTGTCACATGTTACAAGTTGTTCTAGCATTACACTTTTCTTTCACATTTACTGTAACAAGATAAAGTTTCCACATCATTTTGCACTGAACACCCTTCACTGAACTGTGATGTCCTGAATATTTAATCTTAGTGCCAAGGCATCAAAATCTTAGATAAGGTAATGTGGCAATTTTGCCATTCCTTAACTCTTCTGGCAAGCGATTGAACGAATTACAATATGATATCTATTGTAGTACAAGACTGGCATTCAGTTATGTGCTAAAGCGGGTGAGATATACCTAAAGAGCAAAATTCCTAATTGCTATTAGCCGATTGGTGGACCATATACTAATTGAAAACCTCCATTAATAATCCCGGCAAAACAACAAGACTAACAGGCACATCGACCAATTTCTAGGTACCAATCTCCCTAATATATCCCCACTGGATGTGCACACACATAGGACAAGTGGGGTGCTGGAGTAGATCGTGGAGAAGAAGTGTGCCACCCCAATCGCGAACCCCTCGCTCGATCCCCACCTCTCCCCTGTCGGCCTCCTCCCGCTCGATTCCTCCACTCCGGCGCCTCTCTTCCCTCTCCCTTTCTCGGCTCTCTCCGCCGGTGATAGCAGCCGCCCGTCCCCTCCTCTACCGCCGGCAGCCGCTCCAAGCTTCGCCCGCAATCCTTACCACCTCCGGCCGTTCTCCACAAGCGGTGCCACCCCGGGACTTGCCTCGCTTGCAGCGGCCGCGAACCCGCCTCCAGCATAGGCGTGGATAGCCAGCTCCCACCCAGATTGGGAGCGTCTTAGGTGGTCAGCAGAGGGCATCACCGGCGGAACGGGAGGCCAGATGTAGGAGGAGACGGATGGTCCGGGGTGCAGGACCGGTCTAGGGCGGCACGGGACCTTGACCAGGGCAGCGGCGGTGAGGAGATCTGGTATAGGGAACTCGAGGGAAGCATGCCCCACACTCTGTGGGGAGTGGTGGGTAGGTGTTGGAGTTCGAGGGTGGTGGTGTTCCTGTCACCGGTGAGGGTGGGGAGTCACTGGGCAGGGTGGTTATGGTTATCACCGGAGAGGAGTGACATCTCGGAGGTCGTGGGAGACGGGGGCTCGTTCGTTTCAAGGGAGGGGTAAGGAGGTGTCGACCACGGACGGTGCGGTGTGCTTCCCCTTCCACGCCTCCTCTTTCTCCGTCATGGCTCTCTCTCGCGCAAGACCGACCGCGAGACGGCCGGTGAGGTTTGGGAGTCGCCGGAGAGGTGCGTGGAGCTTGGGAGCAGGGGAACGCGAGGCGGTCGGGATAGGGATAGAAACAATTAATCGAAACTTTTTGTTCGCTTACCGGTGGCACGTTGGGTAATTAGCTGTCTAACCGGAGGGCAAAACCGTCAGAAAAAAGACTGGTCGACGGAAGCGTTTCCTATTTTATTATTAAGTAGTATAGATATAAGAGCTAAATTTATCATAGGAGAAAACCACGGTGAAAAATTCCTTTTCTACCATAGGCTAATTTTTTGGGTCCCATTTAAGGTGCGGCTAGCACGATGAATGATATTAAGATCATCACTATCATACTGGAAAAGAATTTCTCCCACGGCTTCATGACAAGCCTCACAAAATAGCTCAAAGAGTTTCCTCCAATCAGGTGGTTTCTTAATGGGGCTTCAAGGAGAGCTCATTTTAATACGTTGAAAGCGGTTAGGAATTTTTCATCTAAATTGAAGACAGCCCCCTTTTGAAGAAGATTAGTTAAAGGCCTAGCAATTTTTGATAAGTTTTTAATGAACCTTCTATAGAATCCAACCTGGCCTAGGAAACTCCTTATAACTTTCATATCTCGAGGAGGGGGAGGCCTTACTATAGCTTCATTCTTCGCTTTATCAACTTAATACCCTTACCTGAGATTTTGTGACCAAGCACTATACCTTCTTGAACCATGAAATGACATTTATCCCAGTTCCATACTAGGTTAGTGTCTTCACATCTCTGTAAAACTCTATGAAGATTATGAAGACAGTGATTAAAGGAAGTTCCATAAATAGAGAAGTCATCCATGAAAAATTCCATAATACTTTCAACATAATCGACAAATATAGTAGTCATACATCTCTGGAAAGTGGCAGGAGCATTGCAGAGTCGGAAAGGCATACGGCGATAAGCATAAAGACCATAGGGACAAATAAAAGTAGTCTTAAGTTGATCATCAGGATGAACAACAATTTGAGAAAAACTAGAATAGCCATCTAAGTAACAAAAATGAGGATGCATAGCAAGCCTTTCTAAGGTTTAGTCTATAAACGGTAAAGGATAATGATCTTTCCTGGTTTCTTTATTAAGTTTTCTATAGTCAATGCACATCATGTGTCCAACAATAGTCCTAGTAGGTATCATCTCATTATGTTCATTTTGAATGACAGTAAATCCACCTTTCTTAAGAACACAATGAACAGGACTTACCCATTCACTCTCTTCTACATGAAAGATGATTCCTACATCTAACAAACGTATTATTTCTTTACTTACCTCCTCTTTCATGTGTTTGAGTCATCGCTGAAAATCTGCAACCGGCTGAGCTCCTTCTTCCATGAATATTCTATGGGTGGCTATCGAAGGACTGACCCCCTTCAAGTCACTCATCGAATACCCAAGAGTATTTCGATGCATCTGAAGAACCCTCATCAAATTATCTTCCTCTTTTTCTACAAGGTTAGAACATACAATAATAGGAAATTTATCCGTCTCATTGATACATTGCAAATGTATCTATAATTTTTGATGTTCCATGCTTGGTTTTTATCTACTTTCTTATGTTTTGTCCATACTTTGGAGTACTTTTCATATGATTTCTTGGACTAACCTATTAACAAGAGCCATAGTGCCAGCTGCCTGTTTTCTGCTGTTTTTCGTTCCAGGAAAGTCAGAAAATGAATATTCTCAGAATTCGATGGGACAAAAGCCAAAGTCATTATTTTACCGGGGGACACCTAGAGCCAGAATACGAGACGGAGAGGGGCTGGGGCCCAGCCACACCACCTGGCCACGCGGGCTGGCCTAGCCACGCCAGGGGGTGGTCTGGCCGCCCCAGGCCCCCCCTCGGCCTCCCTCTTCGCCTATAAGTTGCCTCCTGACCTAAAAACCAAGGGGGGTTCGACATTTTTCTAGAGAGAGTTCCGCTCCGCCGCCACCACCAGATTCCACGAAACAACACCAGAAACTCCGTTCTGGCACCCTTCCGGGACGGGGAATTGGAGGAGATCATCGCCATCATCATCACCATCGCTTCTCCATCAACCATCCATGTTTCCCCCATCTATGAGTGAGTAATCCCTAGATATAGGCTATGGGGATGGTAGGGATTGGATGAGATCGTTCATGTAATGGCATCAGATTTTAGGGCATGGTGCCTAGTATCTTCTATTAGTGTTTTATGACTTTGTTGCGACTTGTTATGCTTAATGCTTGTCACTAGGGCCCGAGTGCCATGATTTCAGATCTAAACATGTTATTGATTCATTATGATAGTATTGTTTATGGTCTTACCTGCAAGTTGTATACACACGTTGTTGTCCGGAACCAATGGCCCCGAAGTGACAGAAATCAGGATAACCGGAGGGAATGGCTTTAATGTGAGGATTACATGTGTTCATGGATTGTTAATGCTTTGCTCCGGTGCTCTATAAAAAGGAGCACCTTAATTGCCAGTAGTTCCCTTGAGGCCCCGCTGCAAACAGGCTGGCAGGACAAAAGATGTTGTGTAAGTTCTCATTGCGAGCACGTATGACTATATATGGAACACATTCCTAGGATTATCTAGTACTTGGATGCTTTATCTTATTTATCTGCAATTGCCCTATGTCCTGATTGCTATGTGAATTGTCTTGTCCATGCAACACCCGTCCATCCATCCCTATGCCTACCGCACTCGAATCCTACTTTTACTGCTATTGTTGCTATTGTCTTTACTTTACTACGGCTGCTACTTTACTATTCCTACTACAAAACTATTGCTACTAATAAACTGTTGTGAGCAAGATTGTTTCCAGGTGCAGCTGAATTGACAACTCAGTTGTTAAGGCTTATAAATATTCTTTGGCTCCCCTTGTGTCGAATCAATAAATTGGGTTTCACTTCCCTCGAAAATACTGCGATACACCCCCTATACTTGTGGGTCATCAAGACTATTTTCAGGCGCCGTTGCCGGGGATCATAGCTTTATTTATCAAGTCCACTTGGAATCAATATTGTTCAAGCTTAGTTTATTTCCGTCTTGTTTGCTTGTTTCTTTATCAAAAATACAAAAAATTAGTTCCTACTCTAGTTGTTATTTTCGTTGGTCTATTATGGTCTTGCTTTATCATGCTTTCTATCAATGGTTGTTTTCTTTGAAACTGAATCTTATTGGCAAGGTGGATTCATGGAAGATCAAAAATATTATTATAAAGAACACCGCTTGTCACAAAAAGGGAAACACTTAAGGGAACAAATTGATAAATTGTATACCATTGCTAGAAACGTGTGCTCTACTTATAATGTTACTTATTGCTTTGATAAATCTTGTTGCTGTAAGAGGTATAAACACCTCCCTTTTCAATGTGATTATAATTATAATGTTACCATATCTTATTATGTTAAAGGAAATTATGATTTTTATGATGTGGAACAAATTGAAGAATTTATTGCTTGGAAGGGTGCATTTGAACTTGCTAGTTTGCTTGAAAATATTGATGATTCACCTTATAAATATGAGGTTCATGATATACTTAGATTTTGCTTTGATAATTACAAGGAAGAAAATGGCTATATTCTTGAATATATTAATAGATGCTTTCCACAAATGGAAGCGACTAATGCCTTGCAGGATCCTATGGAAGAAGAAATTGATGAACCTAAAAGCTCATTAGATGAAAAGGGGGAGGAGAGTGATGAACAAAAGGAGGAAGAATGGATTAGCTATCCATGCCTACCTTCTAATGAGAGTAACTCTTTATCTCTTACATTATTTGATTGTCCCCCATGCTTACCAAAGGAGGATGAATGTTATGCTCATGTTATCTGTGATAATCCTTTATTTGTGCCTAACTTCGAGATGCATGGTACTAAAGAGTTTTGCTTAAAATTGTTTATGATAAAGCTCTAGACAATGGTCCTATATTGAATGATCAGTCATCTTGTTATAGAATTGTTAAAAGTGGGTTTAAAGGTTTTAATCCCACTATTTTTGAGCTTGATAAAAATTATGTGTTTGTAGATCATGAAAAGCATGATTTATATGATAGTTATATTGTTGAGTTTATTCATGAGGCTATTGAAAATTATTATGAGAGAGTAAAATATGGTTGTAGAAGTTTTTAGGGTATTGAAACACCTCTCTATGTGCTAAAAGTTTTGAAGTTACTCTTGTTTTATCTTCCTATACTTTGTTTTTTGCGAATTTATTTGCATACAAGATTGCTATGCATAGGAAGTGGGTTAGACTTAAATGTGTTTTGAATTTGCTTCTTGATGCTCTCTTTTACTTCAATTCATATTTCTTATGTGAGCATCCTCTCAAACTATCATGCCTAACTTAAAGGCGTTAAAGAAAAGTACTTATTGGGAGATAACCCAAAAGTTTTAGATGAGTCTTGGAAGTTATTACTTCTGTAATAACCGCTCCTTATCCTTTTTATTTGCTTTTTGTGTTCCAAGAGTAACCTCTAATGAGACAGAAGTAATGATTGGCAAAGTTGCTGTCCCAAAACAGATTTCTGTGCTTCACCATAAAAATTCGTATAAAATCTCTGTACGTCCTTTTGAGGCGTGCATTTTTGTGCTTCTGCCCCAAGTTGTTATCTAACTTTAGTTAGTTCAATACTTTTTGATTTGAGCAACAGAAGGTCTTCGAAAAAATTTGTCTTTACCTGCTGGTCTGTTTTGACAGATTTCTGCCATTTTCTGTATTTGCTTCTTATTGGTTCCTTTTTTAGTTCTTTTGGGGAATTGAGGTTTTTGAGGAAAGTGCTATAGTAGATAGTGTTTTAATGTAAGTTTTATTGGTGTTATAACTGAACCTAAAGACTTATGATCTTGAGTGCACTAATGTTGCTAATAAAGATTGTGTGAAGTTTTGTATGAAGGAACAATTTCAGGTGTATGGAAGGAATGAGTAATGAGATGAAGGATGGACTAAAGCTCAAGCTTGGGGATGCCACGCGTGTCACCCCAAGAAATATCCAAGAATTACAAGCGTCAAATCTTGGGGATGCCCAAGGCATCCCCTTCTTCATCAATAAAAATCCTAGGTTTCTTCCAAACACTTCATTTTTATTGTTTCATGCACGGTTGTGTTGTTCTTGGAGCGTCTTCTTTTTCGTTTTTTGTTTCGGTTTTCATTTGCTTGGTTTGCTTAGTTTGCTGAATAAATTTGTTGGACCCCCTCTTTCATGCATTGGTTTTCAAATAGTTTGGTTTGGATTAGAAAAGAGTAGGAAAGTTCATGCTTAAGTGGTAAAAGGAGCTTGTTTTTGACTGTGGCCTATGCTTTGTCATGCCATGCTTGATATTGTTTTGGCTTTATGCTTAGTATTCTTTACTGTAGCCAGACTTGTTATAAACAATTGAGATTGCTTAATGTGCCTTTGAAGAATCATGCGTTGTTTTAGCATATTAAAGCATAGTATTGTGGTATTCTCCTTTGATGCTTTATTTGGGTTGACTTGGCACATGCTCACACCATGTTATGACTATCCCAAGTCACCATAAGCCTTTATAATCCTTTAGTTTTCAACTTGTAGTATCACTTTATGCTTTGATCAATGATGTTTTGTCGCTCTGCATGATTATGGCCATTATTGCTCTCTTAGTTTGTCGCTCCCAGTCTTTTGCTAGCCTCCACAACCAAGTATGAGTTCCACTCATGCATCCAACTCCTTAAACCAAGTTATTCCAAAGAGTCCACCATACCTACCTACTAGCATATGCTATTCCAAGTATGTTCATGCTTTTGTTTACCTTCCAAATTAAACTTGTTATGAGAAAACTAGTGATTAAAGCTCTCACGAACTTGATGGCACACTTTAATTTTTTGCATTTAATAAACTTGAACCATTGGGTCCTTCTTTGTTGCATATATGCTTGCGCTTTATAAGTTGAAATTAGCAGAACCATGTATCATGGGGAACACTTTCAACATTGCACTTGTACTTTGTACCCCGTTGATATCATGTTCTTTTGCTTATGGATCCTGGCGGAGTGAAATAAAAGTCGAACTTGTAAGATCATGGAGTTTGTATGTGTGTTAGAGAAACGCCTAGGCCGCTAGCCTAAGCCATGCCTAATCATGGTGGAAACTTGCAGCATCACCATAATGAGCACTCTATGAAGCATCCTCAATAAAAACCTATGCAAATAGCAAATAAAAAGATTGTTGAGATGCTCATTGTCTGCTTGCCTTGTCATTTTGATTATGGGATAACTCCTGTATCATGTGCAAGGGGTACCCCGTTGGCGGTTATTTATGATACATATGTACTTACAATGACAAAGCTTACTCGTGACTAAAGTTGAGTAGCATAAGGTTCGGTCTTTGTAAGAAAGGGGCATGAGATTTCGGTTTATAACTTGTCAAGCATATCCTCTTAGTTGTGTCACTTTAACCTTAATCACCTTCAAGATGCTTATGATAGGGGCAATGAGAGCTGAAAGCAAACAAGTACCATAATTTTTGGAAGCTCTTTATGAGACTTGAATCCCTACTTCCTTCTTTGATGGCCTTTCTTTTACTTTTATGTTGAGTCTCCACCTTCTATCTTTATGCACCTACTTTGAGAGCATAGTGGCCATTCTTAATTCTATGTGCATTGTCCCAAGACTTGTTGATTGATGCATAGCTTTGATATTGCTTGTTTTAAACTATTTGTATCTAGTCACTCTTATGAACTTTTAAGGTGTCCTATGCATTTATGTTTGCTACTCTATGAGGGACAAGCTGAATACCATTATGCTATGTTTTCTTTATGTGAAACAAACAAACGTCTTGCAAAGAATTGTTATTCATGAATCTTTTGTTTGTGCCTTTTTCATGTTGCATCATAGTTTCTTTGTATTATTGCTAGAACTTTGTCTTTCATGTTATGATTGAAGTATTATGATCCCAGCTTTGAATGTTTTACAAATACTTTGATCAAGTTTATGATGGTTCATGTCACCTCAAAAATTATTCTTTCTTTTTATCACTTACCTACTCGAGGACGAGCAGGAGTTAAGCTTGGGGATGTTGATACATTGCAAATGTATAATTTTTGATGTTCCATGCTTGCTTTTATCTACTTTCTTATGTTTTGTCCACACTTTGGAGTACTTTTCATATGATTTCTTGGACTAACCTGTTGGGGATATACTTTCTGGGTATCCTCACCGTTCCTCACTGACCAGGGTGGCCCACTTCGGGTTAGAGCTTTGCTTCACGGGCGACCCAGTCAGGGAGAAAGACGGAGTCCAATCCGGCTATGGGAAGGCCCAGAAGACTTACCGACTTAGGCCCATAATGTTACTTGTAGTTTAAGATGTACTCTGTAACTAACTCTTAATCGTAGCCGGATTGATTTCTCCTGTAAACCCTAGGCCGAACATCTATATAAGCCATCCTAGGGAGAGACTTGGGATATAACCTCAATAGTCTACAATCTCAACTCGCACAGGCGAAACCCTTGTAGCCCATATTCCGGCTCTGCCGTATTACTAGATTGCTAGCAGGAGTAGGGTCCGTCCAAAGCCGGCGGATTCGAACCTGGGTAAACTTGTGTGCTCACCGTCCCGGAATACTGTACGTCTCACACCCCTCTCTTCTGCATGCCTCGAGGACCCCCTCATGGCATACTTGTCCTCAATCTGACGCCAGTTGGTGCCCACCGTGGGGCAAGGGAGCTTCGGATCTGCGTTCCGAGTGGAATCTGCAAGAATCGGAATCGGCGAGACCATCGCCGTCGGTCGCATCCTCTACGCCAGTGACGTCCCCCTCATCGTTCTCGATGAGACTTGGATTCCGGCTAGGGAGGCCGTGACTGCCTACACAATCATGTCTTTTGGCGAGATCGATGTTTACATCGGATTCGCTGAACCTGCCCAACCCACCCCAGCGGTGATGATAGAGGCAGAAGAATCTTCTGGGTCCCCTTTGTCCGCGGAGGCGGCAGAGTTCCAGATCTCAGAAAACACTAATCCCACCCAGCCTGCACCAGTTGCGGAGATAGTGGAGAAATCCAAGCCTGAAGAAGACCTCACGGTCCAAGTCGAATCTGGAGTGGATCTCCCTGGAGAAGCCGGATCCCAGATCGACCCACCCGTGGAAGTCGAAATCTAGGAGAAGCATATCAACGACACTGATTCTGGCTCTGACGATGCCGGGACAGACAGGCCTTTCCTAAGGTACACACTAAGACGTATGATACTGCAAGGCGAAAGCGCAGATGCAATCCTCGAGACCATTAAAAGTTTTGATATGGCTGATCACGAAAGCCGCAGGTACCTCAGGAAGCACGCGTCGCACTTTGTCGGGTACATGGGGTCCGGCTCTACCGATGCTGGAGAAAACACCGACTCGGTGCTGGAGGCAATTGGAACAAACGCCGACGTTCCCGCATCCTCGGATGAATCTATGACGTCGGCAGATTTCTGAAAGTTCTCCGCGGAATATGAAGAGGAGTACAACTCCAAAGCTGCAGATGAAGGAGAAGCCATGGATGAAGTATCCGGGGAACACTCCCCCAAAGCGCAGGATGACATGGACGTCGGAGACAATCCCGAAGTCCAGATGTCCGAAAGTACCGATCAGAGCTTGACTCCGGGAAACGGACCCAAAGCCGTCTTTGCTACCGGCGCTGCCAAGAAGGCAAAGAAGAAGAACAAGAAAAACAAGACCCCGGCAAAAGACCCTCTTACAGAGGAGGTGATTGCCGAGGAATACGAGGAAGACTCGGATGGAGCACTTATCCTAGACGAGCCGAAAAAAGAAGCATCGGTGGATGGACAGGTGATCACAGAAGGTGCGCGTAAACTCATCGATGCCGCATTAACCACACCTATCCCTACAGCCGCAGAACTTACTGTGGATGAGCTGGACGAAAGGGCGCAAGCCCTAGAAGCGCATCGTCAACAACTCCTCGGTGATGCCAAAAACATCGAGGTGGAGAAGAAACACATGTCCAACAAGGAATACATGTCTCGTCTACATCATAAGACACAGAAGCGTCACATAGATGACAACCAATTCCCACGTGTGCGTGCCGTCCTTTCTAGAGATGAGATGGGGAAGCCACAGAAAGATAGCAACTGAGATTGGGTATACCCAACACCAGTACAGAATACCGTGGTAGCTCGAGAAATTCTATCGGCTAATCCAGGACCGGAGGAGATCCGGTTGGGTATCAAACTACTCAATAAAGGTCTGGAGCAGAAAAAGGTCGCCTTGTCCGGAAGTCAAAAACTGGTCTCAGATTCTGACCAATGTCGCACGAATCCGGCATGGGCTGGCGTAAGATCCCATTACGTCCAGGCGCAGTATCATCACCCCGAACACCGGGAGGACAACTATTCAAGAACCGGATCGTCAGGACAGCATCACAGAGCTTCGCATAACTGGAGCAACGTCGCCCCAGCGGCTGAGAAAGACGCCAATGCTGCCCTAAATCCAACGAACCCTCCCCGACAAGAATCTAAGGATCAAAGGGGAGAAGATAAAGAAAAACGACGGGAGGAGGATCGTCAAAAAATGCCACCTCCTAAGTATACAAGCCGTCCGGCTGAGCCTCACCATGGTGGGAACGACAGACGAAGGAACGACGGGAACCATGTTGGAACAAGCCGGTAGGAGGCTCGTTGTAGTCAAGATCCTCCCCGGAACCGGAATAATGACGTTCTGGACGGAGGCCGGCGATCAGCCGGAAACTATCCAGCTGCCCCGCCCTCTCCACCACACAGTCATCACAACAACCCCCATGGAGGGCAAGGAGGACGACATGGTGGAGGAGGTGGTGGTAGAAGCCGAAGTCCGGCTCCAAGGCACCGCAGCCACAACCGACATTCAGGACGATCTCTATCCCCGAACGACTCAAGGCACATTATCAACTCCAACATAGAGGCGCGGCGCTACGAAAACAATGATGTGTACATGGGCCCAAAGTGCTTCGGACCACGCATCAGAGCTACAAGATTCCCGGAAGGATTTGCTATCTCAAGACATATCCAAGCCTACGATGGCATTGCTCGGCCAGACACCTGGTTGCAGGATTTCTTCCAAGCTTGCTACATCGCTAAAGGCGGAAACAACCTGGTTGCAACCCGATATCTCCCACTTATGTTGTGGAAGACGGCACGATCATGGCTCAATGAACTTCCGGCGAACACCATCCATAACTGGTATGACTTACAAAGTGCGTTCTTTCGGAATTTCGAAGGCACATATCGGAATTCTTGTACGTTGGAGACCTACAGCGTTGCACCCAGAAAGCCGGAGAAACTTGCCGGGATTACCTCGGATGATGGATCGACACCAAGAACTCCTGCGAAGGAGTAAATGATCAAACTGCGATTGAAGCTTTCATCGCAGGTCTCCCAATTGGTTTACTGCGCCATCGCTTGAAGTGTGACAAGGTCACTGATTTGGGAGAAATGATAGAAACAGCGAGCAAGTATGCAGACGCCGACGACGACGCAGAAGGACTGCTCAATGCCCTAGCTGTGCCTCAGTCGGCAAAACAACCAAAGCAACAAGCTCAAAAGCGCAAAAATACCTTAGAAGAAAAACCCAACACGAAAACAGCGGTGGTAACTACTGTTTCTGGGTCTGGAGGACGAGGAGGACGCGGCGGAGGCCGCGGGCGTGGCCGTGGGACATCAAGGGTTCAAGGTAGAGGAGAACGACAACCAGGCAAAACCTACACTTGGGCTGACATTGCCAATAACCCATGTGTGCATCACCTCGACGCTAATGGGGGCTTGTCGTTGTATTGGGAACGGTAGTACCTAAAAAGGTTAGATAGAGGTGTGGGGACTAGCAGGAAGGCTATCGACGGCGTCCGCAGGCGAGATTGGATATGGGCGAGCATAGCGAGATGCAAGAAGTATCCAGATTCGGGGCCCTCGTGGGGAGGTAAAGCCCCTACTCCTGCCTGATCTAACTATGTGGAATACACGAGCTACAAGTGCTCCTCGAGCTGTATCCTTTAGCTACTGCCTTAAATGAACTGAGACCAACCCTTTCTACTGAGGCCCTCCCTCTCCTTATATAGGAAGAGAGGCAAGGGTCTCACTGGCTAGTCCGACTGGCGGGCCCCATAGGCGGGTCCCAGCCGACTAGTCATCTATAGTACCCGGCAGGGTATGTCACATCGGTGTATGAGCGGTATGGCTGTCGTATGCACAGTGGACGCCATGCGAGTCCGTCGTCAGCACAGGCCACTGTTCCCGCGTCAGCCACACCAAGTCTTCGGTATGGGTGGGTGGTTGCCCGTCTTGTCGTCGTACAGGGCGTACCGTGCACTGATACGCACGTCGTCCCGTCCCTCTGATTGGATCCGGCTATGTCGTCGTATCCGGCCGCCTCTCCATGGTCCAGCTACTGGGTGGTAGTCGGTCCATCCTATCCTGTCCGGCTGCATCTGGTCAGCCGGCCGAGATCCGACTGTCCTGTTTCTTATTCAGGTGGGGTATCCGGGGATCATCCCCTGACACTAGCCCCCGTGCGCGTGTGGATTCCGCCCTTGGACGAAATGCGCGCGCGCTCCCTTTTGCTTTTCGAATTTTGATCCGGCTGAGCCTGGCGGTTGCGCTACCCGTGACGTCAGTGCTGACGCCGGCCACGCGCACATGCGCCATCATTGCTCTGCGGCGGGCAGCGTAATGTCCCGTCGCACGTCGCCTCGGGGAACTGCTTGTCCGGCGCTTCGGTTCTCGTTCCAGGATCTTTTGCGCATCCTGTCCCGGCACACGGGATCTGGCCGGCGGTTGGGATGTGGGTGTCCCGGATGCGTGCCACGTGGCCCCGCCGACGGTTGCCCTTCCGGTCCTTTAAAGGGACGCCGCGGGGGAGGCAGCTCTTTTCCTTTGCTCCCCCGCCGGCGGAGGAGGTGGCGGTGCGGTTGGCGCTGGTGGGGGAAGTGTCGCCGCATCCGGCGGAGGGGGAGCGTGTTATCTTCCTCTAGCACCTGGCGCGCGGGTTTGCGCTGCCGCTCCACCCATTCTTTTTGACTTTTCTGGCCTTCTTCGACCTCCGCCTCCATCACCTCGGCACCAACGCCATCGGAACGCTGGCGAACTTCATGGCGTTCTGCGAGAGCTACCTCGGGATCCAGCCGGATCTCGGGCTCTTCTGCCGGCTCTTTCGAGTTCGGCCGTAGGTCCAGTACACGAAGGGCCCGCTAGTCGTCTGCGGTGGCACCTCCATATACTCCCGCTCCCAATCCGGCTACCCGAAGTTCTTGCTCCAGGACATGCTACGGCTGTGGCAGCAGTCGTATTTTTATGTCAAGAACGTCACCGGCGTCGACCGGATAAACCTGCCGGCCTTCCAAGACGTCGAGTCCAGCCGGAAAAACTGGAACCTGAAGGTCTACGGCGACAAGGCAGAGACGGACGCGATGCTGGCACGCATGCGCTCCCTTGTCACCTGCCAGCTAACTGGTCGGGACATCACCCTTAGCTGGATGTCCCGGCTGATGATGCCGCTCCAGCAGCGGGCGCACAAGATGTGCTTCTACTCCGGCCGGCTGGACCCGACCCGGCTGTCGCGCTGCGATCCCCGCTACCACAACTTGAAGGAGTGGTTGTGGACGATCAGCAAGGAGCGGCTGCCGGAGAACTGGAAGTTCAGCCTGGCGCCCTACAGCCGGGAGAACCGCGCGCCCCGGGTAAGTTCTTGTAGACGGAATTTTTGCTTATTCCCTCTGTTATCTCCTTGTTCTGTTTGGCTGACCTTTTGCACTCGCCAGATCTTCCCCTGCATCCTTCGTGAGGAGGGCGACGCTCCTCTCGAGGTGTTCGCACCGGACTTGCCCGAGCCGCACGCTCGGCGAGGAATCGGATGGGGACGGCGATGCCTTCCCCAGCCGGAACGATGAGCCGGTCGCCGACCCGCACGCGGAGGTGCACGAGGAGGAGGAGGCCGGGCCGATCGCGGAGCCGGCGACGCGCTCCGTGGCAGACGGCGAAGCCGGCGGGAGCGGCTCCGGCCATTCCGGCTCCCGCCGGCCTGCGGCGGAGGAGCCGGCTCCGAAGAGGGGCCGGACTAGCGCCCTGCCGCCAAGCCATCTTGGCCGGAAGAAAGGGCCGCCCCCGGTTGTGCCAGGGTACATTTTTCTCCCTCCCCCCTCGGTGCTTTCTGTTTGTTTTTCCTTGTCCTTGTTTTTCTGACTTTAGCCTGTTTTGCTCTTGTCTGTTCCTCTTTCCCTTTAGCGCACTGGTTTCTTTCGGCGCCACGAGCCCGGCTCGGACGCCAGCCGGGTCGCCGCCTCGCGCCCCGACTGATCCGACCGGCGCCTCCCCTTCCTCTGAGGCGCAGCCTCCTTCTCCTCCTCAGGCCGAGCCGGCTGCCCCCTCCCAGCCGGAGGGTCCCTAGCCGGAAGGTTCCTCCGTCGGCGCGCGGGGGGCTACTGGCAAGGAGCTTGTCGTGGTTGGCGACGATGACTCCGACGAGGCGCTCGGGGAGGAGTGGCAAACAGCGGTGCTCGTGGCGAAGGAGTCCTTGGCCGTCAACGCCATGGACGATGACGCCTCCTCCGCTGCTTCGCTGTCGGATCTTGCCGCCACGCTCGAGCTGGCGGTCAAGGAGATCCGGCTGCTTGACGCCACAGCCGGTGGAACCCGCAGCCTAGAGCAGAAGCTTGCTGCTGCCAACGGGACCTCCCAGAGTAAGTCCGCCTTATCCGTCTGGCTCTTTTTTTTAATAATAATAATCGGCTTCGTTGCAGCCATCCTCGTGTGTGCTCAGCGCGAGATCGATCGCTTGAAGAAAGCGAACGACCGGCTGAGCAGGTCCAACTCCACGCTGCGCTTGCAGAACAAGGACTGACACGCACGGGTAGACGGCTTGGAGGCTACCATCAAGGAGCACGACGCCTCTCTCGCTAGCCGGGCCGAAGCCTTCTCCCTTCTCGAGGCCCAGAACAAGGACCAAGAGAAGGAGATAAAACGACTAGCGGTCAAGGAGAAGGCGCTGGTGGAGGAGCTGATGCAAGTCGGCCACACTGCCAAAGGTGAGTTCTTTCTTCCGTCTTCTTTTCTTTCCGGATCCGATAGCCGGATTTGACTCCTCTTTTATGACAGCCTTTTACCCCGGCATAGACCTGCTGGCCTACAACCGGCTGCAGGAGAACTGGCCGGGAGCGCAGCCGACGGCTCAGGAGCTCGTCGTTCTTCTTGGCGAGGAGGCCGCGAAGCTTCGTTAGGCGGCGCGGGACATCTTCTCCTTTATGTGGCCAGAGGCTCCGGTTCCGGAGACGATGGCGCAGCTGGCGGCGAAGGTGGGGGAGGTGCCGGCTGCGGTGGACCGGCTGCAGGATCTGGCGGCGCGGGGTGGAGCGGAGATGGCCTTGGCGCTGATGCTTTCCTGGTACAAGGATGCTCGCGTCGAGAAGATCGATGGGGGCTTCCGCGCCGGAGCCGATCTTGCCGCCATCCGCCAAGCCCATCCAGAGCTTCGCGGGTCCGCCATCAAGATTGCCGACTACGTGGATCCGGACGAGGTGGTCACCGACTCGGAGTCCCCCAACACTCCGGATGCGGAGTCCTCGGTGCCGCCGTCTGCCAGCGCTAGAGCTGGAACGAGCACTGCGGCTCCACCCCCGCCTCCAGCATCTGCCAGCCAGGAAGCCCCCCACGGCAAAGGCCCTGCCGTTTAGTTGTTGCCCCGGGATGTCGGGTGTATTTGTCTTGTTTTTAGGTTATCATGGAACTTGTCTGTCTGTACCGGCTATCTTTGATGCCGGGTAACTCTCGGGAGCTTCGTCTCCCTTTTGCTTGTTAATATTAAACTCTTGAGTCTTCCTTTGCTTGTGTCTTGAATTTTCTTTTGATATCTTTGCCGGCCCACTTCGCCCGGCTGACCTAGCCCGGCTACACACTTTTAGCCGGACGAACTACACCTCCAGTGGGGGCGCGCGAGCGCACCCACTTGGTGTAGTCCCCAAGATTCAGAGTAGCTGGCGTAGCCAGGTGCTTCGAATCTTCCTTGTTCTTCCCTGTTCTTCTAACTTTATCCGACTGGCCTCGCCCCAGTCGGCAGCTTTCGTCGGCTGGACGCCTTCAGCCGGGGGAACCAACATTCCAGTGGGAGCGTGCGAGCGCACCCACTGGGTGTAGCCCCCGAGATTCGGAGTAGCTGGCGTAGCCAGGTGCTTCGACTCTTTCTTGTCTTTTATTCCTCCCGCCCTTGCCCTCACCTGGGCTCCGAACTGCCGGCTAAACGCCCTTAGTCGGCCAGGAACTACAAGATTCCACTGGGGGCGCGCGAGCGCACCCAGTGGGTGTAGCCCCCGAGATTCGGAGCGCTTGATGAAGGCAAGGGCTTCGAATCTTCTTTCCTTCTCCTGAATTCCGACTCGAAGTAGTCGGACAAGAACGCACATATGCATACACATACATCTTCATAGGTTAATAGGTTAGTCCGTCAAATCGTAGCCGAGAAACGGCTTATTTTTTCAAAAACTGGCTTGCTCCTTTCTAGGCACTTAGTCGCTTTCTCGTGTGTTCTGCTGTTTTGCTGCGTCCTTGCCGGATAGCCGGGTTGCAGTCTGCAGCCGGAATCGAAGGGAGCTGACAGTACATTACGCACGGTACTAGCGGCTTAGCGGCTGGATTGGTTTGAGCTAGTTGCGGGGCCGGGATGCCCGATCTGTCACGCCTCTTCCCTGTTTTTCATGTGGGATGCCTCGGGCTTTTGCTCTTGCTAGCCGGACAGCCGGGTTGCGGTCTGTAGCTGAGACGAAGAGTGGCCCTCTGACATCATCGCACACTACTCAGCCGGTTTGTTGGCTTAACAGGCCGGGCTAGCCGGCGAGCCCCCGGGTAGGGGTAGCCGGAGTCAGAAAATTTTAATCGGAGAACAGGTACGCACACATTTCCAGAAGGAGCCCCCGAGATTCTCGTGGGAGTCCGCATTTTCATTTATGAGGTTTTCGGGATACATACACTGTTTGGCGACTAGGTGTAAAATGGGCGCAGCAGGGCCGCGTTCCAAGGACGTTCGGTCTCCTTGTCCGATTTGTCCATCTTGTTCTTGCGCGGCTGTTGTGCGTCGATGAGGTAGTAAGAGTCATTGGGCAGCGCCCGGCTGATGATGAAGGGGCCCTCGCAGGGTGGTGATAGCTTGTGCATGACCTTCGTGTCTTGCACCAACCAGAGAACCAGGTCACCCTCGCGGAATGCGACTGGGCGAATCCGGCTAGAATGGTAGCGGTGTAGTCGCTGCTGGTACAGGGCAGATCTGGACAGGGCCAGCTCGCGGGCCTCCTCCAGGAGATCTACCCCGTCCTCCCACGCGTCCTTGTTGGCCTGCTCGTCATAGAGGAGCTTGCGGGGGGAGTCGAATTCGATGTCGGCGGAGAGGACGGCTTCCGATCCGTAGACCAGGAAGAATGGTGTGTAGCCGGTTGACCTATTTGGTGTGGTGCGGAGGCTCCACAGCACAGCCGAAAGTTCTTCGATCCAGCATTCGGGTGACCGCTCCAATGGCTCGATGAGACGTGGTTTGATGCCGGCTAGCACGAAGCCGTTTGCTCGTTCGACCTGCCCGTTGGACTGGGGATGTGCGACGGAGGCGAGGTCTAGCTGGATGCCCTTGTTGCTGCAGAACCTGGCGAAGGCCCCCTTGGCGAAGTTCGTGGCGGCGTCGATGATGATGCTATTGGGGTAGCCGAAGCGGTTGATGATGTCGGTGAAGAAGGTAACCACCGTCGCCCCGTCCAACTTCCGGATAGGCTTGGCCTCGATCCACTTTGTGAACTTGTCCACCGCTACTAGTAGGTGGGTCATTCCCGCGCGAGCTCGCTTGAAGGGCCCGACCATGTCGAGGCCCCAAACCACGAAGGGCCAGGTGATCGGTATGGTATTGAGCACCGAGGTTGGCATGTGCCTGAGCTGCCCGAAGCGTTGGCACCCCTTGCACGCGCGGACCAGCTGCTCGGCATCCTCGAGGGTGGTGGGCCAATAGAAGCCGTGGCGAAACGCCTTGGCGACTATCGCCCTTGACGAAGCGTGGTGCCCGCACTCGCCCTGGTGGATGTCCTTGAGTAGCCGGTAGCCTGTGTCTACGTCGACACATCTTTGGAAGATACCGGATACACTGCGCTTGTATAGCTCGCCGTTTATGATGGTGTATGTATGCGCGCGGCGTCGGATTTGTCTGGCCTCCACCTCGTCATCCGGGAGTTCGCTGTTGGCGATGCAGTTCATGAAGGGCTGTGCCCAGGATGGCACTTCCCGGATGACGAGGACGCTCCTGTCCTCCGGCTGTCGGGTGTCGGTGGGCCGTCCGGGTGGGATGTCTGGGGCGGCAGCCCCTAAGCCACTGGGCGAGCCGGTAGCCCCCGGGTCTTGCGATTCGGAGGGCACCGCCTGGCCGGAGTTGGCACGAGTTTTCTTCTTTGGTGGCTCCGTCGGCTCCGCTTCCGCTGCCCCGGCCGCCGGGACGCTCCCCGCCCAGATGATGGAATCTGATTCCCCTGACGGGTTGATGGATGGCTTGCGCAGGTGCTCCAGGGAGACCCCTGGTGGGATGGCCTGCCTGGTGGTCCCTATCTTGGAGAGCGCGTCGGCTGCCTCGTTGTTGGTGCGGGGGACGTGATGAAATTCACACCCGTCGAAGGAGGAGCTGAGCTTCTGGATGTGGAACCGGTAGAGGGCCATGTTGGCATCTCTGGCGTCCCATTCCCCGGATACTTGTTGTACCACCAGGTCCGAATCGCCGAAGCACAGGATCTGGTTGACGCCGATTTCCTTGGCCAGCCGGAGCCCATGCACCAGTGCCTCGTATTCGGCTACGTTGTTGGAGGCCTTGAAGTGGATCTGCAACACGTACTCCAGCCGGTATCCCTTGGGCGAGGTGAGCACGATGCCGGCTCCCAAGCCCCCGAGCATCTTCGACCCGTCGAAGTGCATCCTCCATTGGTCCGAATCCGGAACCGGTGGGAGATACTGGGTCTCGGCCTAGTCGACGAGGAAGTCCGCCATCGCCTGTGACTTGATCGTGAGCCAGGGCTCGTACTGGATGGAGTACGCTGCGAGCTCGATGGCCCATTTGGCGACCCGGCCGATGGCGTCCTTGTTGCCGATGATTTCCTAAAGGGGTGCAGTGCACACGACCTTGATCGAGTGCTCCTGGAAGTAGTGCTTGAGCTTCTTGCATGCTAGGTACACGCCGTAGCACATCTTTTGGTAGTGGGGGTAGTTCTGCTTGGAGAGGAGAGAACCTCGCTGAGGTAGTAGACGGGTCTCTGAACTTGCTGAGCCTTGCCTTCCTCGGGGCACTCCACCACCAGGACGACGCTGACGACCCGGCTGGTGGCTGCTATATAGAGCAACATCGGCTCCTTGCTAGCCGGTGTGGCTAGAACCGGCGTTGTGGATAGCATGCGCTTGAGGTCGTGAAACGCGGTGTCGGCCTGCGAAGTCCGTCTTTTTCATCAGCTGGTACAACGGAAGTGCCTTCTCCCCCAGCCGGCTGACGAAACGACTGAGGGAAGCCAGGCATCCGGTGAACTTCTGGACTCCAAGCAGGTTCTTGGGTGGTTGCATCCTTTCGATGGCCGCGATCTTCTCCGGATTTGCCTCGATGCCTCACTGAGATACGAGGAAACCGAGTAGCTGGCCGGATGGTACTCCGAAGACGCATTTTTCCGGGTTTAGCTTCATCTGGTACTGGCGGAGGTTGCCAAATGTTTCTCGCAGATCCTCGAGGAGGGTGCGATTTTCCTTGGTCTTGATGACCACGTCATCCACGTAAGCGTGCACATTTCGGCCTATCTGTGAGTGCAAGCATTTCTGCATACATCGCTGATAGGTGGCGCCTGCGTTCTTTAGGCCGAAAGGCATGGTTACATAGCAGAAAGCCCCGTAGGGGGTGATAAATGATGTCTTAATCTTATCAGCCGGGTTTAGCCGGATCTGATTGTATCTGGAATAACAATCTAGAAAAGACAACAAATCACAGCCGGCCGTGGAATCGATGACTTGATCGATACGGGGCAAGGCGAAGGGGTCTTTCGGGCATGCCTTGTTCAGGCTGGTGTAGTCGATACACATGCGCCAGGTCTTGTTCTTTTTCAACACCAAGACTGGGTTCGCCAGCCAATCCGGGTGGTATACTTCCATGATGAACCCGACTGCGAGGAGCCGGGTGATCTCGTCACCGATTATCTTTCTCTTTTCTTCTGCGAACCGGTGCAGAGGTTGCTTGACCGGCTTGGCATCCAGACGCACATGAAGTGAGTGCTCGGCGAACTCCCTCGGCACACCCGGCATGTCTTTGGGAGACCATGCGAAGATGTCCCGATTCTCACGGAGGAAGTCGATGAGCGCGCCTTCCTATTTGCTGTCTAAGCCAACACCAATGGTGACGAACTTAGTCGGGTCGTAGGGGTCGAGCAGGATCCTCTTCGTCTCCTTTGCTGGTTGGAAGGCTCCTTCTCCAGCCGGTTTGCTGCTAGCCGGGACGTCCTGCTGGGCCATGGCCACATTGCGCATGATCGCGCACTTTTCTTCAGCTACGATGAGGGCCTCTGCTAGTTTGGAACCGGCTGAGGCGCACTCCATCGATCGCCTGAAGCAGCCGGCAACGGTGATCACGCCGTGGGGTCCTGGCATCTTCGTCTTGAGGTATGCGTAGTGGGGGACGGCCATGAACTTGGCGAGGGCGGGGCGCCCGAGGAGAGCGTGGTAGGAGCTCGTCAAATTTACCACCTCGAACCAGATTGGTTCGCGGCGGAAGTTCTCCTCGGTCCTGAAGATGACGTCTAGCTGGATTTTTCCCAGCGGAGCGCAGGCTAGCCCCGGCAGTACACCGTGGAACGTCGTGGTAGTCGGGCGCATGTCGCTTTCGCGAATGCCCAGCTTCTCCAGCGAGGACTGGTAGAGGAGGTTGAGGCTGCTGCCTCCGTCGATGAGGACGCACGGAAATCGGCAGGTGCGCGCATTGGAGACGATGAGGGGGTCGAGCACCATGGCGTAGCCCCCGGGAGTCGGCAGATGCTCAGGTTGATCTGCCCGGCTCCAGGTGATGGGGGTTTCCGACCAGTTTAGGTATTGGGGGACCGGAGAAACGATGGCGTTGACCTCCTTGGAGCGTCGCCTGCGGCTGTGCTTGTCGTCCTGCTCCATCTCGAAGATGTGGTAGGCGGCGTGCGGCTGGGGGTAGCCGTTGTTGTTGTTGCCGCTGTTGCCGCTGTTACCATCATTACCGGCTCCCCTAGCCGGTGGTGGGGGTCCACCCGGTGGGGGAGGCGGGAGACGAGGCTGGTTGCCCTGGTCCTTTAGCTGGCGAGTCCAGCTGCAGTTCCGGGTGGTGTGCGTAGCTGGTTTGAAGGGACCGCTATGCCACTTGCACGGGCCGTCAATCATCTGGTCAAAGGTGAGCCGGGGCTTCTGCCTTCTTGTGTCATTAGCCGGTGCGTCGGGCGCACCCTCTACGGCATTGACCTGCCGCGCGTGGTAGCGAGGCTTCTGCTGCCTGTCCTGGCGGTCCCCGTGGAACCGGTTGTCGTTGCCGTGGCGTCTGGAGGATCTGGCTTCACCAGCCGGATTGCTCGGACGGTCGCGAGCCGGCTCCGTGGGAGTCGGACGGCCTTCCGTGTTTACTCGGAGGGGCTTCTTCATGGCGGAATCCGCCATGGCGTACTGGTCGGCAACCATCATGAGCTCCGCCATGGTTTTTGGCTCGTCACACAGTAGCCGGTGGCGAAGCATGGTGCCCTCTCGGCATCCTTCGATGAAGAAACCGATGGCTTGGCTCTCCAGGATGTCCTCGCAAGTGTTGCAGAGCTCCGTCCACTTGGCGAGGTACTCGCGGTCGGTCTCGCGGTCGCCCTGGATGCACAAGGCCAGGTCGCGCGGGCGCCCTGGGCGCTTGTACGTGCCGTTGAAGTTGCGGACGAAAACCTTCTCGAAATCAGGCCAGGCGTTGATGCTGTTGGGCGCGAGGCTATTGAGCCAGGTCCTTGCCGACCCGGTTAGCATGAGAGGGACGTAACGCACGGCTGTGCGCTTATTCCCGTGGGCGATGCCGACTGCCGTGGCGTAGTCGGTCAATCAGTCTTCCGGCTTCATGCTGCTGTCATACTTGGGGGTGTCCCTGGGCAGGGAGAATTTATCCGGAAACGGCTCGTTCCGGATGCGGGGTCCGAAACAAACTGGTTCGGTAGAATCTTCCTCCTCCATGACGCGTGCTTGAGCGAGCAGCTCGATGCGGTCGCGGGCATCCGGACAATCTGGGCTGGGCGCACCCACCCGGCCCGAGAGGCGGGAACCGGCTGGCCTGGGTGCTCCGGCTGGTGGTGGGGGAGGTGGCGGGTTGCTGTTGATCGTCTGCTCCTGGCGCGGCTGGCCCCTGTTGCCGGAGCTGCGACGCCTGCTGCGGGACCTAGCCGGCTGAGGGGAGGACGCCTGCTGCGTGTCACGTGGTGCGCCCCTGCTGCTGGCGGGTAGCCTGCTTCCTCTGGAGTAGCTAAGGTCCTCCTGCGTCTGCCGGTTGGCGTCGGCCTGCTCATCCGCGACGCGGAGGAGCTCTTGGACGCGAGAGTGCTGGCGGGCTCGCTCCTCGCCCTCCAGGATGGGTAGTTCTTCTGCCGCGGCTCGCGCCGCGCGCAAGTTCTTGATGGGCGTGCTGTAGGTGAGCCGTGTAGGGGCAGGTGCGGGATCCGGTTCTCCGTCCTTCTCCATCCTGCCGCCTAGCTCACCGCCCTGACGTCGTACATGGCCGCGCCGGCTCGGCTCCACGGTAGTCGGGGTGAGACCGTGCGCACGGTCATACTCGCGCCTGGCGATCTCCAGCTGCTTGCGGGCTGCTGCCAGCTCCATGGCCTCCTGGAGGAGGATCTGTCTCTCCATGGTGAAGTTGGCCTCCGCCTCCTCCGGGTTGTCCCCGAGGGTAACCGGCGTCAGGAGCCGATCAATGGCATCCTCGACCGGGTTCCGAGGCTGCGAGGGAGCGGAAGTTCCGACCTCGTCCACGCCTCGCTCCCGCGGCCGGCGGGGCTGCGAGCTGGATCCGGCCATCATGACCTCCACGCCGCAAGGTGCGGCGGAGGTGCCGCCGCTTGAGCATGGCGGCCCCACGACAGAGACGATTTCCCTAGGGAAACGCTCCGGGACGATGGCGATGTAGACGGGGAGATCGCCGAATAGCAGAACAATGCCGTTTGCCGGGAAGGAAGTTCCGGCGAAGCAGGAGGCGTTGTCGATGACGCAGTCGAACCTGCTGAGCGTGAGCACCAGGCCGGAGGCCACGCGCTCACTGGCTGAAGTGCGGGGTCCCGTGCAGAATGTGACTCCGGTCGAAGCCATTAGCCCCACGGTGGGCGCCAACTGTCGTTGTATTGGGAACGACAGTACCTAAAAAGGTTAGATAGAGGTGTGGGGACTAGCAGGAAGGCTATCGACGGCGTCCACAGGCGAGATTGGATACGGGCGAGCGTAGCGGGACGCAAGAAGTACCCAGGTTCGGGGCCCTCGTGGTGAGGTAAAGCCCCTACTCCTGCCTGATCTAACTATGTGGAATACACGAGCTACAAGTGCTCCTCGAGATGTATCCTTTAGCTACTTCCTTAAATGAACTGAGACCAACCCTTTCTACTGAGGCCCTCCCTCTCCTTATATAGGAAGAGAGGCAAGGGTCTCACTGGCTAGTCCGACTGGCAGGCCCCACAGGCGGGTCCCAGCCGACTAGTCATCTACAGTACCCGGCAGGGTATGTCACATCGGTGTATGAGCGGTATGGCTGTCGTATGCACAGTGGACGCCGTGCGAGCCCGTCGTCAGCACAGGCCACTGTTCCCGCGTCAGCCACGCCAAGTCTTCGGTATGGGCGCATGGTTGCCCGTCTTGTCGTCATACATGGCGTACCGTGCACTGATACGCACGTCGTCCTGTCCCTCTGATTGGATCCGGCTACGTCGTCGTATCCGGCCGCCTCTCCATGGTCCGGCTACTGGGTGGTAGCCGGTCCATCCTACCCTGTCCGGCTGCATCTGGTCAGCCGGCCGAGATCCGACTGTCCTGTTTCTTATTCGGGTGGGGTATCCGGGGATCATCCCCCTGACAGGGCTCGTCCCACACCAACGCTGGGTGTCGTTTCAATGACGACATCAAAAGAGAAGATACCGCGGGCTACAAAGCTAAGCGGAAGAAGGGAAAGAAAAATCCTGAAAAAGACAAAGAGACCAAGGAAGATTCCGACATGGAGGAAGCTGATGCTTCAAATCCCAAGTCGGAAGGGAAGAAGACTTTTCCCACCAAGAAGGACACTTACGTCACCTTCCTCAGATCTCAACCAGCAAAGGTCAAGAAAGCAGTTCTCTACGAGCTCAATGCAATAGTTCTGGCTGTCCCTCAGTATCTAGACTGGTCGGAAGTGGCAATCACGTTTGACCGTGCTAATCATCCGCCTAAGCTACATAGGCGAGGAAAATACGCCTTAATCGTCAATCCACTTATTGACGGTTATGGTTTCTCCAAGACCCTCATGGTCCCAACAACGTGATCACCATCAGGGGAGACCCGAAGAAGGCGCGAGAGTGTGAGGATGGAAATGCCACCTTTGCCGAAGCCGTGCTGCATGCCCAGGAGTACCAGGAGATCAAGAAGAGCGTAGATCCGTCCGAGATGCCTACAACGAAGAAGGAGGTGACAAAGCCAAATCCGGAGTTCAAGGCATCAGAAGAGACGAAGAAGGCGCCGTTGAAGGATGATGACCCCTCCAAGGTGACCCAGATAGGCGTAGGCCTAAGTAGCGCATAGGAAAGCGCGCTCGTCAAGTTCCTCTAAGCAAATCAAGACATCTTCGCATGGCAGCCATCTGACATGACTGGAGTACCTAGGGAACTTGCCGAGCACTCTCTAAATGTAAAGTCCTTACGACGGTTTGGCGACGAAAAGTGCAAGGCAATAGCTAAGGTACTAGCACGACTCGAGTTAGCCGGATTCATAGAAGAGGTCATCCATACTGATTGGTCGGCCAATCCTGTAATGGTCCCTAAAAAGGACACCACTGATTTAAGGATATGTGTTGATTATACTGCCTTGAACAAGGCTTGTCCAAAAGATCCGTTCGCTCTGCCTAGAATTGATCAAGTCATCGATTCTACGCCAGGCTCGGAACTCCTATGTTTTCTCGATGCATATTCCGGTTATCACCAAATCCGGATGAAGGAATCTGACAAAGTCAAAGCTCCATTCATAACCCCCTTCGGAACCTTCTGTTTTGTTACGATGCCCTTTGGGCTGAAGAACACAGGAGCTACGTACCAGCGCATGATGCAGCGTTGCCTCCATAACCAACTCGGACGCAATGTACATGCATACGTGGATGATATTGCGGTGATGTCCAAAAAGAAGGAAACACTGATTTCCGACTTGGAGGAGACATTCACCAATCAACGAAAATACAACATCATGCTTAACCCGAAGAAATGCTTCTTTGGAATACCAGCCGGAAAATTGTTAGGTTTCATCGTGTCTCAAAGAGGCATAGAGGTGAACCGCAACAAAATCAAGGCTATACTTAATATTTCCAGGCCAACTCGCCTGAAGGACGTACAAAGATTAACTGGCTGCATCGCTGTGGTCAGTCGATTTGTAAGCCGGCTTGGTGAAAGAGCCGCACCATTATACAAACTCCTGAAAAATACCAAGGATTTTGTTTGGACTGACGAAGCTGAAGCCGCACTACAAGACCTGAAGAAAGTACTCTCATCTGCTCCTATCCTTGCAGCGCCGGAACCTCAGGAACCGATGTTGCTCTACATTACTGCGACAAATAAGGCCGTTAGTATCGTCATGGTGGTGGAGAGACCAGAGGAAAATCAGGAGCACCTAGTGCAGCGTCCGACGTACTTTGTCAGCGAGGTCCTGACAGAATCAAAACAGCGGTATCCGCACTATCAAAAGTTGGCTTACGGTGTTTTTCTAGCATCTCGTAAGTTACGACACTATTTTCAGGAGCATCCAATTACCATGGTGAGCAAAGCTCCCATGAGAGATATAATCAACAACAGTGACGCCACTAGACGCGTCGCCAAATGGGGCATAGAGCTTGCAGCTTTCGATATTGAGTATAAACCTCGGACAGCAATCAAATCCTAGATCCTTGCTGACTTTGTCGCTGATTGGACAAAGACGAAGGAGAACAGGGTCCTCCCTGAGTCGGAATATTGGACCCTCTTTTTCGATGGGTCTAAAGCTCGAGGAGGCTCGGGGGCTGGCGTGGTGCTCAAATCACCTCAAGGAGATAAACTTTTATACGTGTTGCAGATCCACTTCACAGCGACAAACAATATTGCCGAGTATGAAGCACTGCTGCATGGAATCCAGATTGTTAAGGATATTGGCATCTGACATTTGATGTGTTATGGAGATTTGGATCTTGTTGCTCAACAAGTGTCGGATATTTGTAATGCCAATAAACACATCGCAGCATATAAAGTTGTCGTGGATGATCTATCTAAATCGTTCGAAGGGTTTGAAGCTCAACACATCCCTCGAGCAGAAAATGAGGAAGCAGACGCACTATCTCGGATAGGCTCTGCGCGGAAAGAGGTCCCGGATGGCGCTTTTTTAGAGCACCTCAAAGTCCCCTCGATAAAGGGAGTAGATGAGGAATATCCGACCAAATCCGACTCACCTTTGATAGAAGTTCTGGCTGTAATTCCCAGCTGGACTCAACCCTACCTAGATTATTTGGTAGATGGCAAATTACCCGGAGACGAGGTGCTGAGCCGGCAGATTATCCGACGAGCAAAAGCCTATACTATTGTTAAGGGCGAGCTCTATAAGCGGAGTGTTTCTAGGGGTTTTCAGCGATGCATATCTCCGGAAGGAGTGGAAATCTTAAGAGAAATTCACGAAGGTGAGTGTGGTCAGCACGCTGCAGCCAAATCTTTAGTGGCAAAAGCTTTTAGACACGGATTTTTCTGGCTTACAGCTCAGGCAGACGCCGAACGATTAGTCAAGACGTGCAAAGGCTGCCAAAAGCACGCCAAGCAAGCTCATGTTCCGGCTGATCAGCTGCGAACAATACCCATAACATGGCCCTTTGCGGTCTGGGGGTTTGATATGGTAGGACCATTTAAACAAGCTCCAAGTGGATTTACTCACCTCTTAGTGATGGTGTATAAATTCACCAAATGGATCGAGGCCAAACCTATCACTAGTTGTGATGGAGCAACATCCAAAAGATTTGTCGAGGATGTTATAATCCGGTATGGTCATCCGCATAGCATTATCACGGACAACGGGAGTAACTTCTCTATGGGAGAATTGGCTGAATTCTATGACAAGCAAAATATCCGGCTTAACATTGCGTCAGTCGCACATCCACAGGCTAACGGACAAGTCGAAAGGGCAAATGGTTTAATTCTACAAGGCCTGAAACCAAGACTCGAAGCACCACTACGACGTGTTGCGGGGGCTTGGGCAGAGGAACTACCCTCTGTAATTTGGAGTTTACGAACAACCCCAAACAGGTCAACAGGATACACACCTTTTTTCTTGGTCTATGGCGCAGAAGCAGTTCTTCCTAGTGATTTAATTCATACTTCTCCTAGAGTGGCCGCGTATATCGAAGAGGATGCCGAGGTTTCTCAACAAAATGATCTCGACTTACTCGAAGAAATTCACGTCGTTGCTGAAATGAGATCTACAGCCTATCAGCAGAAGTTACACAAGTATCATAGCAGAGAGTCCGAATTAGATCTTTCAATAAAGGTGATTTGGTTCTCCGGCTTGTGCAACATAGAAAGCACAAACTTTCCCCAGTATGGAAAGGGCCCTTTTTAGTTAGTCGAGTATTACACAATGGATCGTACTACTTAACTGACATGAGGCCAGTCAAAGAAAGACCTGCTACTAAGAAGAGAAAGAGAGCTGGAGGCAGTACAAATCCGGATGAGTTAGACAGACTGTGGAATATTGCTCAGCTACGTCCCTTTTATTCTTAGTTTATCCTTCTTTGTAACTATATATATGTACATGTTCTGTGAGAAATAAAAGTTTTGGTTGCCTCAAGTTTTTCTGAGAAGTTTTTACCATCTTATTTCCAAATGATCATGTCACAGTCGAAAATCCCAGAATGCTTGAAAGTACTTTATGCTCATGTTCGTTCTGGTGTAGATTTCTGATTCTAAAATTGCTACCTTCGGGTATAACTCCAAAATTTCTAGTCTTTACTTTGGTTATTTGTCTGGTTGCTGGATGCGGGTATTTTCCGAGTAGTGAATTGTTGGTACTGGAAGCCGGCTTTGTTTCCGAGTTTAAACTGGTTTAGCAATTGAGCTCCGTTGCTCGGCAAAGTTTCCGGCGGAAGGTTTAGCCGGCTCGTGAAAGGGACAAAGCGGAAAGCTAGATAAATGATAAGTGAAGACGAAAAATTACAAGTGCTTATGTAAACATTTCAGGCACGCAAAAATTTCAAAGCCAAAATTGCTGAATATATTAAAAGCTTAGCACTAGCAAAAGTTAAAGTACTATATATTTACAAACACATCATACTGTTCCGGAATAATACAAAAAAGTTTTTGATCTATGATGCCGGAGGAGATGAAGGAGATGCCGTCTCGCTGGTTACTCCGCCTTGGTACCATTCCGAGATATCCGCATCCGAGTTGGTGTGTTCATCGTCGGAAACTTCTTCGGTTTCTTCTGTAGGAGGAGGCGGAGTATCCACGCGGGTGAAGAAGGGGATATCGTAGCTGGTCAGATCAGCCACGTGACACCCGTACCCGGCGTAGGAGTGCATGATGGCTTGAAGGTCCTGCTCATGGCCGTCTTCATCTACCTTGCAGTACCCTTTGTTCACTTGCCATATCTCCATGTTTCCATGGTGGCTCATGACCATGGTGAGAGCGTTCTGTGCAGCAGTCCGTGCGTAGGACATGTTCTAGTCCCGAACAAGCTGCGGCATCTCCTTGGCCTTGTCCCGCACCTGAAAATCCGACATGCTTGGAATGTCCGGAATCTTGAGAGCTTCGCCAACGTCTTCAAGACACTGGTGGAAGTCATGAAGCAGGTCACCGACTTGAGTAAGCCGGTGGGTGCGGGGCTTGGAGGAGGAAGAGTCCGTCAAGTTCAGAGGACCTATACACAAAACAAGTTAAGAAAAATCTGACATTGATAAACGTCGAAGAAATAAATAAGTTGGATAGATGGAACGTACCAAGAATGACGTTGTCAATCTTGGTCTTCTCCTCCCGGAGACTCTGGAGTTTAGCCCGGAGCGCCTGGGACATATCCTTCTCTCTACCAAGCTCATTCTTGAGATCCGAGATTATTTGATCTTGAGCAGCGATCTTGCGATCATGCTCATCTGTGGCCATGGAGGAGGATTCAAGGACTTGAGCTATGCTCCTTTCGTGATCCGCCTTAAGATTATCCAGCTCTTGGCGAAGTCCCTTGCTCTCCACCACCAAGGTCTTGAGGTTCTCGGCCTCTTCAATCATGGCGACGGATTGTTTCACCAGCGCTGTAACGTAAAAAAAAAAAGAACAACGGTTCAGAAAAATTCGACATTAAAAACAACAAAGGCAAGGTTTGAGTCTCGAAATGTTTACCTTCGGCCTCATCCTTGGCAACTTTAAGCTCAACATTTTTAAGCCGGAGAGCTTTGATCTCTCTCCGCTTATCGCAGACATTGGTCAATAATTCTTGGTTATAGGAACATACTTTCTGTAAGTCAGAATACCCAAAGTCAGAAAGCTACTTAAGACTCACGATAATATTTTTGCTAAATATCAGCACGAGCCTTGGGGGCTACACTAGTTCGTTCTTTGGCATCCTAATGAAGCATAAACTCGGATTCTATATCCTACTTCATGCTTGGGGGCTAGAGGATATGATATAACATAATGGAAAAACAAGAGTTGGAACTCTGACTTACATATTGCTCGCGGGTGAGTTTATCCAAACCCGCGTTCACTTCAGCGGCCACCTTCTCGGCAAGAGTAAGAGGGATCACTAGGGTTGTTGGAAGCTCGCCAGTCCTAATCCTCTCATCGCGAAGGCGGACTTGGGCAAGAAGCTTGACGTCCTCTTCTTCTTGCGCTTCTTCTTCGGGAGATAAATGGCTTTTCTCTAGGACTTGCCTGGCTAGCCGCTGGATCTCTTCTGCAGATTTTCGGGACATGCCAAATTTGGCAAGTCCCAGATTGCTGATGAGGTTTTCAGCGAAGGTTTCAGCCGAGGGATCATTACCCGAAGAGGGTTCACCCTTATCTTGACCTGACACACCCACGGTGACGTCAGTTTGCGACCCAAGGATTGCAGGCTCCATTGGAGGAGCCGGATCTTCTGCAACCACCGGAGAAGGAGTGATCGTCGTAATTGCAGAAGGTTGAGGGGCAGGAGTCGGAGGAGCCGCGGCAGGGGAAGCTATTGTGAGCTTCCTCTGTCGCAGGGGCTTCGAAGGAATCCCTTTCCCTTGCCCTTTATGAGCGGCTTTGCTCTGAGAATGTCGTGAAGTCAGAAACATTACATCTCGGAAAGAAATTCGAGAAAGGTACAAAGGCAGAAATTGTGATTGAAAGTTACCTCTTCACAACAGGCACCTCCTTTGTGCCAACAACCACTATCAGAGCTTTGTGCTTCTTAAGCGCAAGGTTCAGCAATGGGACAACCTCTGTCTCCTGAGAAAACTCAGAAGGATAGCCTTCGAGCGGAGCAAGTTCCGACTCGGGGAGGTCAGCAAGCTGAAAACAAGAAAACATATCAGTATTGCAAGATAAACTCGAAGATTGAAAGACATAAAAGATGTGATGATGGAAGCTTACCGGCACCACGGGGTTTTCCGCCGTGTGCATATCCAGAGAAACCTCCGGAATTCTCCTCTCGATCCACTCCTTGATCAGCCACTTGATCTGGCTTATGTAGCCTTGAGTGGTGTAGGATTTGGGGCTGATGCGGAGGGAGTCTTTTTTGGATGACGTGATGGAGTGCATCAGTCTATCCCCGTGGTACTGAAGTGGCTGGATCCGACGTGAGACCCAGCACTGAACCAAGTCGGATCCCTTCAGACCCTTGTGCTTGATCAAATATTCGATCCGCCTCTTAGCGAGGATCAGATCATCAGTGAGAGCTGGAGCAGCCTCGTCCCAAGAAGGTTGGGCCGTGGCAGCTTCGTCGACAAAAGCTGGCAAAGCAGTAGCTTTGTTGGGAGCTGGAATATCCCTATGATAGAAAAAAGTGGCTGGCCATTGTTTGACCGAGTCACTGGCTAAAATTTTGGGATAAGCCCGGTCGCGTCTAAGTGACAAGCTGATAGTGCCGGTGATGTAAGGAACACCGGCAGTGATGGAATTTCTCCGGACATGGAAATAAAACCGGAAGAGAAGCAAACTCGGCCTAATGCCGAGAAAGCCCTCGCAAAGCGAAGCATACGCACTCATCTCTAAGAGATAGTTGGGAGGAAGATTGTGGAGTTTAACTCCGTAATGATCTATCACCTTGGAGAAGAACTCCGAGGGAGGAAAAGACAGACCTCGGTCGAGATGGGTGCCGAAGTGGACCCGCTCGCCATCACGCGGGTTGGGGATGATTTCACTGGAGCCGCTCCTCTAGTCGCCGGCGATGAGAAGCCCCTCCTTCTCCACGTTCTTGAGGCCCTCCTCGGTGAGGGCGCAGGGGATCCAGATTCCTCGGAAGCTCTCCTTCTCTGCCACTGCTTCCGCCATCGCCGCTGCCGCTGCTGCCGCCAAACCGGAGGAAGAAGATGAAGCCATTTCTCCGGTGAGAAGATGACCTGAAAGGGGCGACACTGGGAGTTCTGTGGGGAAGGACGAGGAGGCTCTGTGCACGCAGGAGGATTGGGAAGAAAGGAACGGCAAAGGACTAGTGGAAAGGAGAAGGAGAAATCCAAACCCCTTATATCCACCTAACTGCGCCAAGATTCGTGCAAAAGCTACAGTGTAACCGCCACGCATCGTGGAAGGAACTGGGAAGGACCCACGTGATGATTGCGTCGCCTCGATCTCCACGCACGCATTGAAACGGCACCTCAGTTCCGCGAACCGCGGACCCACCAACGGTCATGATGACGAAACGCCTGTCAGATGACACGACTTGACCATGCTTGTGTCAGGTGGCGTTAGAGACCAAGTTCCGGCCTAGTTTGAAATCGAGCTAGAAAATCCGAGTAACCTATTGATAGGTCTGACTTACTTTTAAGACCCGGATTGTATTTTTTGTTGTGAAGTTTCAGGAACCCTTCAAGATTCTGTAAGCCGAAGATCAAGCTAGACGATGATAAATCCGACTTTGGATCTTGGAGGCCTCCGGGGGCTGCTGTTGGGGATATACTTTCTGGGTATCCTCACAGTTCCTCACTGACCAGGGTGGCCCACTTCAGGTTTGAGCTTTGCTTCACAGGCGGCCTAGTCAGGGAGAAAGACGGAGTCCAATCCGGCTACGGGAAGGCCTAGAAGACTTACCGACTTAGGCCCATAATGTTACTTGTAGTTCAAGATGTACTCTGTAACCAACTCTTAGTCGTAGCCGGATTGATCTCTCCTGTAAACCCTAGTCCGGATATCTATATAAGCCGTCCTAGGGAGAGCCTTAGGGTATAACCTCAATAGTCTACAATCTCAACTCGCACAGGCGAAACCCTTGTAACCCATATTCCGGCTCTGCCGTATTACTGGATTGCTACCAGGAGTAGGGTCCGCCCAAAGCCGGTGGATTCGAACCTGGGTAAACTTGTGTGCTCACCGTCCCAGAATACCGTACGTCTCACACCCCTCTCTTCCGCAGCCTCGAGGACCCCCTCATGGCGTACTTGTCCTTAATCCGACGACATAACCTATTAACAAGAGCCACAGTGCCAGCTGCTTGTTTTCTGCTGTTTTTGGTTCCAGCAAAGTCAGAAAATGAATGTTCTCGGAATTGGACGAGACAAAAGCCAAAGTCATTATTTTACCGGGGGACACCTGGAGCCAGAATACGAGATGGAGAGGGGCTGGGGCCCAGCCACACCACCTGGCCGCGCCAGGGGGTGGTCTGACCGCCCCAAGCATCCCCTCGGCCTCCCTCTTCGCCTATAACTTACCTCCTGACCTAAAAACCAAGGGGGGTTCGACGTTTTTCTAGAGAGAGTTCCGCTCCGCCACCACTAGATTCCACGAAACAGCACCAGAAACTCTGTTCTGGCACCCTGCCGAGACGGGGAATTGGAGGAGATCATCGCCATCATCATCACCATCGCTTCTCCATCAACCATCCATGTTTCCCCCATCTATGAGTGAGTAATCCGCCGCTATAGGCTATGGGGATGGTAGGGATTGGATGAGATCGTTCATGTAATGGCATCAGATTGTTAGGGCATGGTGCGTAGTATCTTCTATTAGTGCTTTATGACTTTGTTGTGACTTGTTATGCTTAATGCTTGTCACTAGGGCCCGAGTGCCATGATTTCAGATCTGAACATGTTATTGATTCATTATGATAGTATTGTTTATGGTCTTACCTGCAAGTTGTATACACACGTTGTCCGGAACCAATGGCCCCGAAGTGATAGAAATCGGGATAACCTGAGGGAATGGCTTCGATGTGAGGATTACATGTGTTCACGAAGTGTTAATGCTTTGCTCCGGTGCTCTATTAAAAGGAGCACCTTAAATTCCAGTAGTTCCCTTGAGGCCCCGCTGCAAACAGGCTGGCAGGACAAAAGATGTTATGCAAGTTCTCATTGCGAGCACGTATGATTATATATGGAACACATGCCTAGGATTATCTAGTACTTGGATGCTTTATCTTATTTATCTACAATTGCCCTATGTTCTGATTGCTATGTGAATTGTCTTGTCCATGCAATGCCCGTGCATCCATCCCTATGCCTACTGCACTCGAATCCTACTGTTTACTGCTATTGTTGCTGCTATTTTTACTTTAGTACTGCTACTACTTTATTATTCCCACTACAAAATTGTTGCTACTGATAAACTGATGTGAGCAAGATTGTTTCTAGGTGCAGCTGAATTGACAACTCAGTTGTTAAGGCTTATAAATATTCTTTGGCTCCCCTTGTGGCGAATTAATAAATTGGGTTTCACTTCCCTCGAAAATACTGCGATACACCCCCTATACTTGTGGGTCATCACTCATCAAGGTACCTATATTTTAATTCCTTTGGTAAAGTTTTGAGGATAGGAGGGGGAGGAACCTTATCTCCCTTTCTTATGGGTTCTTCATATTTTTTTATTAATCTCGTCATCCACCTCAGGTGTGGAGTCAAGATAATCATCCATTTCAGTTTTTCTATGTCCTGGAGGATAATATTATTGACTAAGCTTCTTGCTAAATCATCATCAAGAGTCTCAACGACTAGTGAGGCGAAATTAACGATATTACCTTCTTCCTCACGCTCGTACTCATCATTGTCTAGTTCTTCAATAGCTGGCTTAGGGTCAAATTTGGAGAAATGAAAATCCATTTTCTCTTCACCAAACTTGAGAGGCATAGTTTATCTCTTGCAATCTATGTTTGCCTCTATGGTATATAGAAAACTTCTTCCAAAAATGATGGGACAATAAATATCAGTAGGCAGATCAATAAGAACAAAATCAATGGGGTATTTCTATGGTCCAACGCAAATTGGAACATCTCTAATTATTCCCATGGGGACTATGAGTGTCTTACCTGGAAGCATTATAGTCATGTATGTATCCTCTAGTTCGGCTGGTATTAGTTCATTTTTAATTTTTTTAAATAAAAATTAAAAGGGATCATGTTAACACCTATCCCGATATCACAGAAGCCATAATAAGAAGTTCCTCCGAAGGTATAAGGGAGAATAGGCTTACCAGCTTCTTAAGCTTTTACCTTTCCTTTGACGAATTGCAAAGCTTCGGTATCTAGCTCAATCATGTTGCAGTGTGCAAACATGGTTAACATATCTTCCTTCGTTGATTCCCTCGCCTCTTGTACACCTACTTCTTTAGTTTTCCTTATTTGTGCCTCCTCTTCTAGGTTCTTGAGGAATAGCTTTTCTTCTTCACATTGATCCTCTGACTGCTGAGCCATCATATGTTTCCTCGCTGTCCTTGGGAAAGGAAGGGGTTCAACATATGGGGATACCTCCCTTAACGGTTCAATAGGGGCTATGATTATTGGATCATCTTCTACATCTGGCTTGGGTGGCGGAGTGTAATGATATAGTCCTTCTTGGGGGCCTCAATGTGTTCTATAAAAGACTAAAGGATTTGCAAAATAATATCATCATCAAGTTGAAGTTCATCAATAGTTTCTTTCACTTTACCGGACTCTTTATAAGCATTGAGACAATCATATTCAATTTCTATACCTCCTTTGCCACTTAAATCAAATTCCCATGTTTCTCTATTATGGAAAATTCGTTCTAAAAGTTCCCAAGCTTTAACTATAGTTAACTCCATGAAGGAGACTCCAAAGTTTGTGTCAAGCTCATGCTTAATTTCTGGATTAAGTCCTCCATGGAAAATGTGTGTAAAATGTACCATTCAGGTAAATCATGATGAGGACATTTATTAAGTAGGGACTTATACCTTTTGAAGGCCCTTACTAAGCCTTTACCTGGGAGGTTCTTGAAGTTTGTAATTGACCTTCTTACTTCAGCAGTTTTTACCGTTGGAAAGAATCGAAATACAAATTCTCCTTTAAGTTTTTCCCAAGTATCAATTTTCTCTGCAGGGAAAATTCTATACCAAGCCAAAGCAGTGCTAGTTAGATATTAGCTAAACAGTTTAAGTTTGAATTCATCATAGCCTCTCAGTTTAAGAGTCCAACATATCTCGGTAAAATGCATTAAATGAATGTAAGGATCCTCATCTGGATCATCTCTTGCAAAAGTCTTTTCTTTAATAATAACGATAAAGCGAGGTTTGACCTCGTATTCTAGTTCGCTCCCACTTGGGAATTCCTTGATGAGTCCTCTATTGAACTTCTCGAGGTATTTAGTGGCATCGAGCTGATTCATCAGTCCGAGTGCAGTCATGGTTCTTACCTGAAACTAGTAAGAAACTTTAGTAAAACAATTAGTAAAATAAGAAACTAAGAACAAAGACCAAAAGCGCTTAGCTCCCCGACAATAGCGCCAGAAAATAGGATAACTGCAAGTGCACATATCAATTGTAGCTAGTTTCAAAGTAAAGATAGCGAACCCACAGAGAGCTATTGGTAAAGGTATTAATGCCCCTCGTCACTATCTATCAAAGGATACTTATAAGCTGCCTTTGATCTCAAGTAAAGGGTGTTTGAAAGGTTTTTGGTTGTTTGCAGAAAAGTAACTAAAACAAATGAAAGAAAATAATCAGCAAGATTGTGTGAAAGCGTGGTTGAACTCAATACGGCTAAAACATTCTCGGGGATGTAGGATACACCACTAGCATGATATTGTTATTATTACTAATTGAGATAACATACTTATTGTGTCATGAGATGTGTGGAGAGAGCTCCATAATAAGATGTTCACTAGAAGGCTCGTAGGAAGCCACTTTGTTGAGCCAAGAGTGAGGTCACCTCTAAATAACCACTGCGATGTCTGATAGCAGTCACCCATACAAACGACCACAATTAAGGGTTTCCCCGTGGATATCATAATTAGCTTAGGGAGTCCCTCTTTATCCTCCTTTGACCGTGTAGGTAACGAGCCAGCGCCGATCTGTCACGTGGCCATTCCGGGTATGGTCCCAAAACACGTCCAATTGATTTCTCCCTCCCTTTAGTCCCAAGGGCAAATAATATGTGGTCGACTACACATACCATCTAAAGAGAGAGAGAGAGAGAGATCAACACAAATCATAAATCTATCATAGACCGACAAGTCATATGGACACAAGAATAGATCATCTTTATTACAAATTCATAATAGTGCTAGGGTTTCTCCATCTCCCCAAGAACAAAGGAACTACTCACACATGGAAGCAATCAACAACATCATCATAATCAAATGGATTGATAAAAGTACAGAAATATATCTAATGCAAACCACAATTGAATCTGGAATTACAACAAGATCTAATAGATGAGAGATGGGGACAATGGTGGTGATGTAGATGCAGCGGTTGATGATGAAGCGGATGATGCGTTGTACTCCAATGATCCGTGAAGCAGCTAGGATTTTACCCTATCCAAGTTCCTCCTTAAGATCCCTTTCAGATGTGGTTTTTCGTGGTTTCTGGTGGCTATGAATGTCAGATCTCCCTCTCGTCTTTGCTAGGAGAAAGTATTTGATGAGGCAAACATGATGACACTTAGTACGAGCGGGCTCTACCCGTACCACCGATCATTATTGGTACTGATTGCCTCTCCTTGTTTGGTATTCTCCCGGGCACGAAGGTAAATCCATAAAATGACTTTTATCACTTAAAAATGTCATATTATAGCATAATATGACAGTTCTAATTGATATGTTCATATAAGACTTAATGATACGGGATCCTGTTGAAACAAGGACAAAAAGGTACATGCAAACGCAGTGTAATACAAAGATCCCTACTCTATTTATGCAAAAACAAAAGGTAAATATGCTTCAATTTTGGACTCATCAGTGATCATGCCACTTGGCGAGGCCAAGCACTGATGTCCATGGTGAGAGTCTCTTGAGAGAAAGCTCCCTTGAGTCTGTCCTGTAAGGCCTTTGTAGAGGCAACCATGGGGAAAGCGCGTTCTTTGTGGGGTCTCTCAGCAGAGAGCCATGTGATTACATAAATTTGGGTCGCTTGAGGGGAGTGCCCTCGCGAGCCAGACTATGAGTCCCTCAAGGAGGAGACCATAGGGCTACTGTGTGTCCTGTTGGCTCCTCATGGAGGAAACCATGGGTATTGCTTGAATTTTGTATCTAGAGGGGAGTGCCCTCGTGAGATGCCCTGTAAGTCCCTCGAGGAGGAGACCATAGGATAGTGCATATCCTATTGGCTCCTCGAGGAGGAAACCGTAGGTCTTACATAAAATTTTGACCACTAGAGAGGAGTGCCCTCGTGAGCCGCCCCGTAAGTCCCTCAGGGAGGAGACCGTAGGACAATCCATATCATGTTGGCTCCTCGAAGAGGAAACCATAGGTCTTACATAAATTTTTGGCCTCTAAAGGGGAGTTCCCTCGTGAGACGCCCTATTAGTCCCTCGGGAAGGAGACCATAGGACAATGCATATCTTGTTGGCTCCTCGAGGAGGAAACCATAGGTCTTACATAAATTTTTGGCCGCTAGAGCAGAGGACCCTCGTGAGCCGCCCTATAAGTCCCTTGGGGAGGAGATCTAAGGACAATGTATATCCTGTTGGATCCTCGAGGAGGAAACCATAGGCATTACATAATTTTTTGGCCGCTAGAGGGGAGTTCCCTCGTGAGCAGCCGCGTAAGTCCCTCGAGGAGGAGACCGTAGGACAACGCTTATCCTATTGGCTCCTCGAGGAGGAAACCGTAGGTCTTACATAAATTTTTGGCCGCTAGAGGGGAGTGCCCTTGTGAGCCGCCCTATAAGTCACTCGGGGAGGAGACCATAGGAAAATGCATATCCTATTGGCTCCTCGAGGAGGAAACCATAGGTCTTACATAAAATTTTATCCGCTAGAGGGGAGCGCCCTCGTCAGCCGCCCTGTAAGTCCCTTGGGGAGGAGATCAAAGGACAATATATATCTTGTTGGCTCCTCGAGGAGGAAATCATAGGAATTACATAATTTTTTGGCCGCTAGAGGGGAGTGCCCTCGTTAGCCGCCCTGTAAGTCCCTTGGGGAGGAGATCAAAGGACAATGTATATCCTGTTGGCTCCTCGAGGAGGAAACCATAGGTATTACATAATTTTTTGACCGCTAGAGGGGAGTGCCCTCGTGAGCAGCCGCGTAAGTTCCTCGGATAGGAGACTGTAGGACAATGCATATCCTATTGGCTCCTCGAGGAGGAAACCGTAGGTCTTACATAAATTTTTGCGTGCACCACTTAGTTTCCTTATATGTGTCACACGAGGATTTCAAGCACCAAGAACCGTGGGTTAGGTATCTCTGGAGCAAGTCCACAAGTCAGAGCTTGACACTTTAGGTCTTGGAGTTAATAGGGACTGGCTTAGTGATAGACACCGTGCCTAGCCCCACTCGTGTGGCATATGTAGGAGAACTTTATGAATGCACATAAAGAATAGATCAAGGTGAAAAAGTGAATAGCAAAGTTGGCGCATGGCACAAGGTCAAAAAAAAAACAGGAAGGTACAAGCTTCTTGCCATGCCGCCATGATCAGCATAGGGTCTTATAGGAGATAAGTCTAAAGAGGATGAGAATCGAGTGTCACCTTAAAAAAAGTAGGGTAGGCATCTGCACCGCTTGGAGAGGTTTTTCCACCTCTCTAGCACCTTGCACTGTCTCCTACAGTGGAGGTTGTCAGATGCTGTTGGGGGGCTCAGTGCTTCTTGCACGATGGGTGCACTCCATAGGGTAGTTTCGAGCCCCCGAGTTTCCATCACCCTCGCGTGCTCCTTTAGCTTGGGTGAGGGTCTGAGAGGATGGTACCGGCCTCCTCTCGGGGCCATCTGTCGGAGTATTGGCACCAGGGGTACCTTGTCCGTCAAGACGTTGGAACCATAAGGCGTACCCTGGCGAATCTCGTGAGGAGTACGATCCTCATGAGGACATACGAGAAACATGGAGCACCCATCACCGTCGATGTCGACTGCCTCATGAGGGTCTGGCTCTGCCATCTAGAGTGTCGCGTGCTAGGTGACACGCTAATGGGCGGTCCACGCAGGGACTGGTCCGCCTCGGGAAACCAAGATGCCGCCCCTTCCCTTTGGTGCAAAAGAGGGAGAGGATGACGCAAAATGGTGGCAGTGCCTGATGCGCTACTTTGGTGCAAATAGGCCAGGACGAAGCAACGGTACAATGATGCAACCGTCCACCACTTTCACCACACAACTGGTAGGCGGCCCGACAAAGACAAGAGGAGGCCTTCGCCTCGACCGCGGGAATGTGGTGACCCTTCCTGCCCGATGTTTGGGAGGAAAGAGGCCCAGTGCCACCCTATATAAGAAATCCTTCCCCTACCTTAGCAAAGGATCGATCCTCTGTGATCTAGACCCTAGACATACAACCTCCATTGTACCCTCGCGAAGCCAAGCGAGCAATACAACAAAGTAGGAGTAGGGGCTTTACCTCCTCACGAGGGTCCCAAACCTGGGTAAAAAAAACCGTGTCACCTCTCTGTCGTGGTTCTTGCTCCACCATCACCGCCATCGCTAAGGCTCCTTGAGAACGCGTGTTCAACCCCCTCTCAAACCAAGGGATCATTGGACCCTAGTTCCTTCACGAGACAAATCTCCAACATTTGGCGCGCCGGGTAGGGGGCTAAGGCACGACAATGTACTCTCACCGACGATGTCGGCATGGTCGCTCGCAACATGCCTCATGATAACCGCTCTCGACGGGAGTAGGTGAAAAGGCTCGGGGGCTTGTGCCACACCACTCCCATGCCCGCACCCCGCTTTGGGGACGGCGACAACTCCTCGCCACACCTTCCCACGGAAGCGCGTGGGGAAAACTCCCCTTCTAGCCCTACACCAGCTCCGGCGCGCCGCACCCCACTCACCCCGGAAATGGCGTGCCTCATGGTAAAAGAGCTCCTTCGCTACACACCCGCTGAGGGCGCTCGAGAGGAGTGGCAAGACCGCCTTATGGCCCTGATGGACGTCGCCTGGGACAACACCGAGGCAATGGAAGAACGATTGGGCAACATAGCGCATGGCGCACCCCCTGCACCCCCATTCCGCAAGGGACCCCGGGGCTCGAGCGACACAGGGCTACCCGCCGCGGTGTACCCCGGGAAGGTCAAAGCCCATGCCGAAGTCGCCTGGTCAGCAGAAGATGCACGGGTAACCCTGGCAAGGCACCAGGGCCGCGAGGCCTGGATCCTCCAGGCCATTTCGGCTACTGGGCTCTAGAGTAGAGTAGCCCTTGCTGGCGGCGTGGCAATCAGTCGCTCTAGGTGCCCTGCCCTAGCCTAGCACCTCTGCAAGGTGGTGTGGCCAGCCATGTTCAAGCCAGAGATGACACCATGCTATGATGGCACCACCAACCCCACAAAGTTCCTGCAGCTCTACACCACGGGAGTTAAGGCAGCGGGAGGCGATGACCGCATCCTCGCCAACTGGTTCCCCATGGGCTTGACATGAGAGGCATGTGCGTAGCTACTAAACCTTCCCGAAGGGTCCATCGACTCATGGTTTGAGCTCTACAGCCTGTTCGTCACCAAGTTTGGGGACACGGACATGTGGGCATGCACTTGCGAGAACCTCAAGAGGGTCCGCCAGGGCCCAGGCGAGACTCTACGCAAGTACCTGCAATGCTTCGACCAGACCCTCGTTAGGGTCGTAGGGGCCTCCGATGTGGAGGTCATCGCGGCTTTCGCCGAAGGGGTTGCCGACACCCGGTGCACGACGAGATTGGCCACCACGGAGAGAACCTTGCAATGGTTACCAAGCTCTTTATAGTGGTCGGTCACTGTGCCAAGGCAGAAGCGAGCGGCCTATTCACCCACAACAACGATGGGATAGAAGACACAACAATGGAACCTAAAGGAAGCACCGGTCAACGCGCAAGGAAGGCTACCAGGAAGCTCCTAGCGCGACAAGGCACGAGCGGAGCGCCTGACCAGGGCCCGTAATGCATCTTCCACCAGAGACAAGGCCACGACACCAGCGAATGTGTCAAGCTCAGGAAGGTGAGAGAGGAGTACGACAACAATTGGAGGCACGAGCTGAGCAACAAGCGCGGCAAGGCTTAGTGCCCTAGAGCATCGGACCCGTAGCACTCACGGGAGGCCCGGGGGCTGGTAGGTGGTCACAGAGCTATAGCCATGCCAGAAAGCTCGTGAGGCCAGAGACATCTCCACCCCTCAAGAGGAATAGGCCGGGGCCATGACTCTGCCCTCTCAAGGTGACTTCTGTCGCCATTCTTTTCTGATGGGTAGTCTTTTTCCTCCCCCGGGGGGTAGGGCTTTGAGAAGGGGAACAATTGCTATTGTCGACCTTTTATGTCCGCTATTTTTTGCAAACACATTCGTTCTGCTAGCTGTTCCTTTCTTCCCACGCGTTTTCATGTTCTCATCTATTCACTAGGCGAGCGGGGATGGGATATGGTGCCCATCGCCGGACCTTCCCCTGTCAATGGCAGGGATCTAAAGTGTCGAGCTCTGAACTTGCGGACTAGCTCCTGCGATAAGTCACCTCACCCACGGTTCCTGGTGCTTGAGACCCTGTCATGGTGTATAAACAAAACAGACCAACAGTAGAGACATGACTTGCCCAGGGGTACATTATCCCTAGTGCAGGATCGTCAAAATGTGTAGGACCTAGGATCCCCCTCGGGAGGATCATAGGCATGCACGGTCCCTATGGTGCTCCCCTCGGGAGGCCTACGGGTGGCTCATGAGTCTCCGACCTCCGTGGCCCAACTCTTCAGGACCTAAAGTGTTGAGATCTGAACTTACGGCCCATTCCTCGGCCGCAAGTTACCTCGTCCATGGTTCCAGATCGCTCGTGAGGCTCCGACCTCCACGGCCCAACTCTTCAGGACCTAAAGTATTGAGCTCTGAACTTACGTCCCATTCCTCGGCCGCAAGTTACCTTGCCCATGGTTCCTGATCGCTCGCGAGGCTCCGATCTCCGTGGCCCCCCCTCTTCAGGACCTAAAGTGTTGAGCTCTGAACTTATGGCCCGTTCCTCGGCCGCAAGTTACCTTGCCCACGGTTCCCGATCATTCGTGAAGCTCTGATATCCGTGGCCCAACCTTGATAGGACCTAAAGTGTCGAGCTCTAAACTTACAGCCCGTTCCTCGGCCACAAGATACCTCACCCATGGTTCCTGGCCCTTAAAAACAAAAAATATAAAAAACTTTCATGCTGGCCGTTGGTCCCTCCTCGAGAGGCCAGCCGGTTCAACATTTGCCCTATAGTTCTCTCCTCGAGATGCTTACGGGGCGACTCGCGAGGATCTACCACTCCAGTAGCCAGAAGAATACGGGAAGAAAAGCCTTCGAGCTCTAAACTTACCACCCGGTGGCGGCCGTAAGTTACCTCGTCCTTGGTTCGTAACATTACTATGCAGGCATTTCCGCAAGTCCGCATAACCCTCTCCTCGAGAGGCCCTGGGGAAACAAAACTCTCTAGTAAAGTGCAAGCGGATACAAGCGGAGTAGACATACATAACCACTCTAGGTCCAGCCACGACTGATAAGCCAAAGTCCACCAAAAAAGGATTACAAGGCGAAGAGTCTCTTAGGCCAATGGATCTGAGGCACTACCCTCAGGAAGCTGCCTGTCACTCCCATCCGCGGAGGGTGAACCCCCACAAGGGACATCGCCTTCTTCTTAGGGAGTCGCGTTGGCCTCAGAGAAGTCGTCCACTTCTGTCTGTCTAAACAACAGCATAAACTCATCCACGCGCTCATCCACGAGCTGTTGGAAGCTGGCAACCTCGCTTATCGGAGTCCCCTCGGGATGCTCCACCTCCTGCAGCAGTACCCTCCAGGGGAAGTTGGCGTCATGCTGGTTAAGGGTGGAGAAGACCTGGGTTGCGATGGTCCGCATCATCTTTCGGCACTCGCTGAGGTGGTACACATGGTAGAGGGTGGCTCATCCCTCCAGCGCCGCCGTGATCCAGAAGAGTTCCAGGAAGGTGCCATCCTCATTAGCATCGGCAAGGGGCTTGGAGTAGAAATCGGTCACTCCGAAGGTCGAAAGTGTGTCGCTCGCACACTTGTCGAGCACCCGGTACATGTTGCACCGCTCCTTCTCTAGCACACGGAGGTCTCGCTCCAGTTTGCTGCATTCATGCCAATGCTTCTGGAGGCCCTTATGAGCAATCCGAAGCTCCTTCAAGCCATCTAGCTCGGTGATGGCCTCAGCCAGGCGCTCCTCTGCTTGATGGAGGGATGTCTCCACCTCGCGGCTCTTCTCAGTGAAGCGGGCCTCTTAGGTTCAGGAATTTTCCTGCCACTCATCCCTGAGGGATTGGCAAAGCCATGAGAGAGTCTCCTCGTTGGCTTTCTGTAGTCGCTCTTTCTCCTTGTTCACCTTCATGTAACACCTATGAAGGTGATCATCGAGCTTGGCGCTGTGGTGGTCCACGTCAAGGGATCGCTCCTCAACCCTCAGGCGAGTGATCTCCAACTGTGCATCTAGCGCCTCCAAGCGGCTTCTCTCTTGTTGGGGGATACCCCCAGGTAGGGTCACGCCGGGGTATAAGTGCCGAATTAGCCGAGGTTCGGCAAGGTCAAAGCGGATGCTGGCCGAGTCACCTCAAGGCAGGCCGGATCACGGGGTAACCCGGACCAGGGGACGTCCACCTAACTTGGTCTCAACCGACTTAAGTCGTAAGTCGGTAAGATGTATCTAACTTATATGCAGGAACAGGTGTGGCCGGATCAACTATGTAGGATCCGGGTTATATCAAGCTTGTAAGAGAAGGAAGGTATCTCGCTGGTCAAAGGTGGCCACTGTACGCAGAGAGTGAGCGAAGCGGACAGAGGCCGGACCACCGAGGCGTGGCCGACAAAGGTGACAAAGCCAATGTCGGGTGACGCAGGCGCCGCAGAGGCTCACGTAGCCTCTGCATGGATGACGCGGGGGAAAGAGACCCGGTCGGTTTGCTATTTTGGAAAGAGGCATATTCCCTGGAATATGCCTCCATGTATGCCCTAAGTGGAGACCTAGCCACCCCTATATAAGGAGGGCTAGGGCCTCTGTAGAAGGGGGGTTGGTCTCAAATAGAGTTTGGTTGGGTTCCGCTGGTTGAGTTCTTCTAGTTGATTACTGAGAGATTGCTCTGAGGGCTAGCTAGTGGCGAGAGTAAGAGAGTTCCTTCTTCCTCCTCTCCCAATACAGCTCTAGGAGCACTTGTACTCTGTGAAGGTGAATCAAATATAAAACTTATGTGCGTGGAATCACCACACTATCCCTCCCTGGATTCCCCTAGTGCATTTAGTCCCCACCTTTAGCCTATCCATGGCATCTGTCGTGACACCACCACCACAGTTGGCGCCCACCGTGGGGCTAGCGGCGCTAGCAGGGATCAAGATCCGGACGGGAGACCTTTGTTGGGTCCGTAGCATAGAAAACAAAAATTTTCCTACGATGAGAACTATACGCCAAGATCTATCTACTAGATACAGAGCAACGGGTGGACATACATCCATGGAGAACTTACCCTCGAAGACAACGAGTTTTGTTAACGAGTAGGAACTCGTGGTTGATGTAGTCGTACGCTTGCCGATCTCAAGATCGTGTGGAAGTCCGAGCGCCGCAAATCAGCAGCGCATCCATCCTCGCACACACGTTCAAGCCACCGGACAACCTCCACTTCCTCGCTCCAGCGATCCAGCGGAAGCAGCAACTCCTTCCAGACGAAATGCCACCGGGAACATGTATCTCGCTAATCCGAGACCATGGGGGAATAATTCTAGAGGGGGAGAGAGATCCTTCACAAGGAGGTGTGAGGATGAAGGAGGAAATGGGTGGCCTTTTATAGGAGGAGGGGGGGTGCCCTCTCTCTCCATGGCCGGCGCATGGGGGAGTGACCCCTCACCTCCCCCATTCATGTGGTGGTAACCCCTCCACATTAAAATACCTCTTCACATTCCCTTTTAAAGTCTCCATTTTAAATGCATTAAATTTCTCCAAATTTAATGCTCTCTCATTTAATAAAACTCTTTTTATTAAATTTATTCAGAATTTTGTTAATTACTTTAATTAACAAACATTCACATATAGCCCCTTGCAATATTTCAATATCACATGCAGAACCACCTTCTGCAATTTCACCCGAAACAATTTCCGGTTTCTATTGAAAACAATTCCTGCGCTTTGCAATTCTTTCGTCTGAAACATATGTGCTCCAAAATGGTGTCCGGTAACTCTTAAGTGTGCCACCCTATGGTTCGCGAATAATGCAGACATGATCGAGACCCTTCTCCGATCAATAATCAGCAGCGGGACCTGGAGATCCGTACTGACTCCTACACATTCAACGATGACTCCTGTGATCGTGAGAACCTTTAACGCTTGTAACTAAATCCCTTTGTCTCTCGATATATTACATGTCCGAGATTCGATCATCGGTATCTCCATACCTAGTTTGATCTCGTTACCGACATGCACTCTTTTCTTGTTCCCGTGATATAACATTCTAGTGATCACATCACTTGCTTGCAAGCTATCCTAATGTGATATCACCAAGAGGGCCCAGAGTATATCTATCCGTCATCTGGATTGAAAAATTCCACTCTTGATCCATGAGCCTCAACATAACACCTTCGTATTACTGAACCCATCTTTATAGTCACCCTGTTATGGTGTGACGTTTGATGTTATCAAGATACTCTTCCGGTGTTAGCAATTAACATGATCTCATGGTCTAAGGATAAACATTACTTCGTATGATGTTATAGCAATATAAACATAATGACTTGATCGTAATGCTATACTTCAGATGAATGTTCATCACATCATTTCACAAATGTTGTGACCTTGTTATTAACAACATCCAATGTCCATGATCAGGAAACCTTGATCATCTTGTTAATCAAAAAGCTAGTCTATAAGAGAGGCATAACTAGGAACCTTTTTTGTTTATTAAACACACATGTATTGATGTTTCCTATCAATACAATTATAGCATGCAAAATAAACATCTATCATATACAAGGAATACATAATAACAACTTTATTATTGCCTCTCAGGGCATATTTCCTTCAGTCTCCCACTTGCACTAGAGACAATAATCTAGTTTATATAGTGATAAATCTAACACCCATGGAGTTCTGGTGTTGATCATGTTTTGCCCTAGGGAGTACTTTAGTCAACGGATCTGCTACATTCAGGTCCGTGTGTACTTTACAAATCTTTATATCTCCATCCTTGACATGCTCGCGGATGGAGTGAAACCGGCGCTTAATATGCTTGGAATTCTTGTGAGACCTTGGTTCCTTGGCGTTGGCTATGGCTCCATTATTGTCGCAATAGATCACCATTGGGTCCAACGCACTAGGAACCACACCTAGTTCCTTTATGAACTCCTTCATCCAAACTGCTTCCTGCGCTGCTTCTGAAGCAGCAACATATTCCGCCTCCGTCGTTGATCCAGCCACCACAGGTTGTTTGGAGCTCCTCCAACTAACAACTGCTCCGTTCAAGAGAAATACGTATCCAGATTGAGACTTAGAGTCATACGGATCAGTGTCAAAGCTAGCATCAACATAACACTTAGCGACTAGCTCTTCTTCACCTCCATATACAAGAAACATATCCTTAGTTCTTCTCAAGTACTTAAGGATATTCTTGACCGCTATCCAGTGTTCCGAACCTGGATCAGATTGGTACCTACTAGTCAAACTGATAGCATGTGCCACATCTGGTCTTGTACATAGCATGGCATACATAATAGAGCCTATGGCCGAGGCATAGGGGATCTTATCCATCATCTCTCTTTCTTCCGCCGTAGCCGGACTTTGAGTCTTACTCAACGTCTTGCCTTGCAACAAAGGTAAGAACCCCTTCTTACTTTCATCCATATTAAACTTCTTTAATATCTTATCAAGGTATGTACTCTTCGATAGCCCAATTAGGCGTCTTGATCTATCTCTATAGATTTTAATGCCTAATATATATGAAGCTTCACCAAGGTCCTTCATCGAAAATTTGCTGTTTAGATAACTTTTAACACTGTTTAAAAGATCTATATCATTTCCAATCAATAACATGTCATCCACATATAATATCAGAAATGCCACATTGCTCCCACTCACTTTCTTGTAAATACAAGCCTCTCCACAAGTTTGGACAAATCCAAACTCTTTGATCACCTCATCAAAGCGGAGATTCCAACTCCGGGATGCTTGCTTCAGTCCATAGATGGATCGCTGAAGTTTGCACACCTTATCAGCATCCTTAGGATCGACAAAACCCTTAGGTTGTATCATATACAACTCTTCTTCAATATTACCATTGAGGAACGCAGTTTTGACATCCATCTGCCATATTTTATAATCGAAATATGCAGCAATTGCTAACATAATCCTAACCGACTTAAGCATCGCTAAGGGAGAGAATGTCTCATTGTAGTCAACTCCTTGAATTTGTCGAAACCCCTTTGTGACAAGTCGAGCCTTATAGATGGTTACATTACCATCAGCATCAGTTTTTCTTTTGAAAATCCATTTATTCTCAACGGCCTTTCGATCGTGAGGTAAGTCCACCAAGGTCCAAACCTGGTTTTCGTACATGGATTCCATCTCGGATTTCATGGCTTCTAGCCATTTGTTGGAATCATGGCTCATCATCGCTTCTTCATACGTCGCAGGGTCATCTATTTCATCAATCATGAAATTCATAACAGGATTGCCGTACAGTTCAGGAGCTACACGTGTCCTGCTTGACCTGCGAGGTTTGGTAGTGTCCTCTTTCAGAGTTTCATGATCAATATCATTAGCTCTCTCTTCATTAGGTGAAGTCAACTCCAAAACAACTTCTGGAGCTGCGCTACTCGCCATTTCAGGAAGAGAAGGTTCAATAACCTCTTCGAGTTCTACCTTCCGACTACTCACACCTTTCGCGAGAAACTCCTTCTCAAGAAAGGATCCATTCTTGGCAACAAAGACCTTGCCCTCGGATCTGTGATAGAAGGTATACCTAATCGTTTCCTTAGGGTATCCTATGAAGACGCATTTTTCCTCTTTGGGTTCGAGTTTATCTGGTTGAAGTTTCTTCACATAAACATCGCATCCCCAAACTTTAAGAATTGATAGCTTAGGTTTGTTTCCAAACCATAATTCATACGGTGTCTTTTCAATGGATTTAGATGGTGCCCGATTTAAAGTGAATGCAGCTGTTTCCAGTGCATAACCCCAAAATGACAGTGGCAAGTCAGTCAGAGACATCATAGATCAAACCATATCCAATAAGGTACGATTATGACGTTCCGACACACCATTACGTTGTGGTGTTCCGGTACGCGTGAGTTGTGAAACTATTCCACACTCTTTCATGTGTGTGCTAAACTCGTAACTTAGATACTCTCCTCCACGGTCAGACCGTAGAAATTTGATCTTTTTATTACGATGATTTTCCACTTCATTCTGAAATTCCTTGAACTTTTCAAAGGTTTCAGACTTGTGTTTCATCAAATAGATATACCCGTATCTACTCAAATCATCCGTGAAAGTAACAAAATAACGATATCCACCTCGCGCTGACACACTCATTGGTCCACACACATCAGTATGTATGATTTCCAATACATCTATCGCCCGTTCCATTGAACCGGAAAACAGCGTTCTAGTCATCTTGCCCATAAAGCATGGCTCACATGTATCAAATGATTCAAAATCAAGTGATTCCAAAAGTCCATCAGAATGGAGTTTCTTCATGCATTTAACGCCAATATGACCTAGACGACAGTGCCACATATATGTAGATATATCATTATCAAGTTTAATCCTTTTAGCATCAACATTATGAATATGCGTAATACTACTCTCGAGATCCAACAGAAATAAACCATTCAACACAGGTGCATGACCATAAAAGATATTATTCATATAAATTGAACAACCATTGTTTTCAGACTTAAACGAATAACCACTTTGCATCAAACACGATCCGGATACAATGTTCATGCTCAGTGCAGGCACCAAATAACAATTATTCAGGTTTATAACTAATCTCGACGGCATACGGAGAGGCAACGTTCTGACGGCGATCACATCAACTCTTGATCCATTGTCGACCCGCATCGTGACCTCATCCCTTGCTAGTTATTGCTTGTTCCGCAGCCCCCTGAACCGAGTTACATATATTAGCAACCGATCCCGTATCAAATAGCCAGGTGCTACTGCGAGTACTAGTCAAGTACACATCAATAACATGTATATCACATATACCTTTGTTTGCCTTGCCGTCCTTCTTGTCCGCCAAATACTTGGGGCAGTTGCGCTTCCAATGGCCAGTCCCCTTGCAATAGTAGCACTCGGTGTCAGACTTAGGGCCATCTCGGGGTTTCTTTTCAGGCGCGGCAACAGATTTGCCGCCCTTCTTTCCCTTCTGCTTGCCTTTCTTGTCCTTCTTGAAACCGGTGGTCTTATTGATCATCAACACTTGATGTTCTTTCCTAATCTCCACTTCTGCAGTCTTAAGCATTGACAGAAGCTCGGGAAGAGACTTCTTTATGCCCTGCATATTATAGTTCATCACGAAGCTCTTGTAGCTAGGTGGCAGAGATTGGAGAACACGATGTATGCATAAGTCAATGGGAATCGTTATTCCCAAGGACACAAGCTTATCGGCGTACCCAGACATTTTGAGTACGTGCTCACTAACGGAGCTGTTCTCTTCCATCATGCAGCTAAAGAACTTTTCAGAAGCATTATAACTCTCTATGGCAGCATGGGTATCAAAAATCATTTTCAATTCTCCCATGGTATCAAAGGCATTGCCATTTTCGAAAAGTTTTCGAAGTTCTAGCTCTATCCCATACGGTATGCCGCAATGAACTAAGTTGTGGTCCTCCTGACGGGTTATATAGACGTTCTTTTCCTCGTCAGGGGCATCAGGAGCTGGTGGGGGGCCTAGCGGCGCCTCTAGCACATATTGCTTTTGTGCAGCAGTGAGGAGAATCCTCAAATTCATAGCCCAGTTGGTGAAGTTGCTACCATTCGCAGCAAGCTTCTCTTTCTCCATGAACACATTGAAATTAAAAGCAGGTGGTGCCATCTACAACAGAATTTGTAAAATATATTTAGACTAAGTTTATGATAGATTGAGTTCAACTAATCCATATTACTAATGAACTCCCACTCAAAAACGACATCCCTCGTGTCCTTTTGGTGATTACATGAACCAAATACACTACACCAAGTCCGATCATCACGTGAGTCGGTGTAGCTTCAAAGGCAAGCATCTATATGGGCATCATATCAACTACATGACTCATGCTTAACCTTTCGGTCCGTGTTCCGAGGCCATGTCTGTACATGCTAGGCTCGTCAAGTAAGAACCTTAGTATTTGCGTGTGTAAAACTGTCTTACACCCGTTGTATGAAAGCGTAGAGTCGAGAACACCTGATCATCACGTGATGCCTCAAAACACGATCCACAAAACGGTGCATACTTAAGGAAGAACACATTTTATCTTGATATCTAAATGAGGGATCATCTTATAATGCTACCAAAAGCGCCAAACTAGCAATATAAGATGCTAATGTGTGAAGTGAGGTGATATGATCCATGCATTTGATCTCTATCATTTGCATCGTGGTATGATCTCTATAATTCCTTTGTGTGTAAGGCCAAGGTCTATGGAACTTACACATTAAGTTAGTTGTAAGAGTATCTATCATACATCTACTTACAACAATACCATATCAAGACACTAGCTCAGCAACGATCTAAACTAGACGCCTCTAATTTATCAATTGCAAGTTTTACGTGGCTTAGGGCTTATGGAGATAGAACCGGTCTTACCTACGAACATGAACCACAATGAGGATAACAAAGTTATTAGAAACTCGTTGTAAATCAGATATTGACTATAGTAGGATAGACAGACACCCGCTAGCCACTTATGCAAAACTAGTTGCATGTCAGTCGTGGAACCGGTCTCATGTACGATGACATGTAAGGTTGGTTCAGGCCGCTTCATCCCACTATGCCACCAATATCTAAAGTACATAGAAGATGCAATAACATGATCATCATCGCCCACATATAAACATATGTGTACTACCCGTGCAAAGCACCTACGCATAGATCAGGCTCTGATACCACTGTTGGGTCCGCAGCATAGAAAACAAAAAATTCCTACGATGAGAACTATACGCCAAGATCTATCTACTAGATACAGAGCAACGGGTGGACATACATCCATGGAGAACTTACCCTCGAAGACAACGAGTTTTGTTAACGAGTAGGAACTCGTGGTTGATGTAGTCGTACGCTTGCCGATCTCAAGATCATGTGGAAGTCCGAGCGCCAAAAATCAGCAGCGCATCCATCCTCGCACACACGTTCAACCCACTGGACAACCTCCACCTCCTCGCTCCAGCGATCCAGTGGAAGCAGCAACTCCTTCCAGACGAAATGCCACCGAGAACATGTATCTCGCTAATCCGAGACCATGGGGGAATAATTCTAGAGGGGGAGAGAGATCCTTTACAAGGAGGTGTGAGGATGAAGGAGGGAATGGGTGGCCTTTTATAGGAGGAGGGGGGTGCCCCCTCTCTCCATGGCCGGCGCATGGGGGGTGACCCCTCACCTCCCCCATTCATGTGGTGGTAACCCCTCCACATTAAAATGCCTCTTCACATTCCCTTTTAAAGTCTCCACTTTAAATGCATTAAATTTCTCCAAATTTAATGCTCTCTCATTTAATAAAACTCTTTTTATTAAATTTATTCAGAATTTTGTTAATTACTTTAATTAACAAACATTCACATATAGCCCCTTGCAATATTTCAATATCACGTGCAGAACCACCTTCTGCAATTTCACCCGAAACAATTTCTGGTTTCTATTGAAAACAATTCCTGCGCTTTGCAATTCTTTCGTCTGAAACATATGTGCTCAAAAACAGTGTCCGGTAACTCTTAAGTGTGCCACCCTACGGTTCGCGAATAATGCAGACATGATCGAGACCCTTCTCCGATCAATAATCAGCAGCGGGACCTGGAGATCCGTACTGACTCCTACACATTCAACGATGACTCCTATGATCGTGAGAACCTTTAACGCTTGTAACTAAATCCCTTTGTCTCTCGATATATTACATGTCCGAGATTCGATCATCGGTATCTCCATACCTAGTTTGATCTCGTTACCGACATGCACTCTTTTCTCGTTCCCGTGATATAACATTCTAGTGATCACATCACTTGCTTGCAAGCTATCCTAATGTGATATCACCGAGAGGGCCCAGAGTATATCTATCCGTCATCTGGATTGACAAATTCCACTCTTGATCCATGAGCCTCAACATAACATTCGTAGTACTGAACCCATCTTTATAGTCACCCTGTTATGGTGTGACGTTTGATGTTATCAAGAAACTCTTCCGGTGTTAGCAATTAACATGATCTCATGGTCTAAGGATAAATATTACTTCGTATGATGTTATAGCAATATAAACATAATGACTTGATCGTAATGCTATACTTCGGATGAATGTTCATCACATCATTTCACAAATGCTGTGACCTTGTTATTAACAACATCCAATGTCCATGATCAGGAAACCTTGATCATCTTGTTAATCAACAAGCTAGTCTATAAGAGAGGCATAACCATAACTAGGAACCCTTTTTGTTTATTAAACACACATGTATTGATGTTTCCTATCAATACAATTATAGCATGCAAAATAAACATCTATCATATACAAGGAATACATAATAACAACTTTATTATTGCCTCTCAGGGCATATTTCCTTCAACCTCATCGGCACCGGCGAACGCATCGTCTCCGTGCTCGTTCGGCGCTTTGGAGCGCTGGATTTTGTTAGCGACAACGCTGGCTGCTTCGGCACGCGCCCTCTTCCATGCAACGGCCTCTTCGTCAAGCTCGGCACGCACAATGTCTACACCGCAGTGGATGTATCATGCGTTCATCCGCGGCACGTCGTCGAGGCAGGCGAGCCACCCCTTAGCATGGTTCACGGGGCGCGTACCACTCGCTCCCCGGACCGCGTAGACGTGATGATGACTGCGCTGGCGCGGGCGCAAGAAAGGATCCGACACCAGATCCGGAGGTAACGCCCAAGGAACCAAGGAAAGGTAGAGGTCCTCCACTAGAGAGGCCAGAGAATGTGTTGCGGGAAGTGATGGATAGCTTGGCAAACCCTGTGGCAACAGCAGTAGATCCGGCACAGGCACAGGCCGAGCTAGAGGAAACTAGGCAAAAAATACTAGAGGGTGCAAAAAAGATAGCCGCGGCTCAGCAGTTGTTGAACATGACGCTGCGTGAGTACACAAAGGCAAATAAAGTTGATGCTATAAAAGTAAAGGGGAGAAATCGCATGAGTGAAATGAACAAAGAGGGTGATACTAGGATTGAGGATTCAGAGAACTGTTTATCCGTGGGGCTACCGAAGTATAGTACCCCGGCAAAGAACCTTAGGGCAGCAGATGCAGATGCATCCGAGTTAGAGGGTCTAACGGGTGAAGCCCGTCAGAGACAGCAAGATAGGGTCAATGGGTTGGTTCGGATTGCAAAAAGGCAAAACAAGGAATTGCTCAGGGCAAACCCGGAAAGAGCTGGGGCCTCCAAGATCGTTCATTCGTTGGTGGGTAACCCGGAGATATCCGCTGGAGCCGCATCGTCTCCTCATAGTGGTCCTAGGAGAGAAGAGGTAGTAACCTCGGCCAGGAGGAACAAACAGATCGTCCCGTATGACCCAACAAGGGCAGGGAAAGGAAAAGGAGTATAGAGAAATGCCGATCGACGAAGTGTGAGCCGAGGAGAAGCTGGCCGAGGTAACTATGACCAAGGCAACGCCGGTCAAGGAAATGTTGTAAATGGCAATGCCGGACAGCGAAACTCGGCAGGAGCAGGACAACCGCAACAGCGGAATATACCAAGGCAAGAGCAAAGTGCCGGCCGAGGTATGCAACAGAGAGATGCTCCATGAGAGCAGGATCGGTATAACGATGGAGATTCGGAAATGGTGAACGCAGGATACCCAAGGCCAGACTATCATGTGATAGAGTCCAGATTGGGAAACAAGGATTTGATGCCTGATGATGCTAGATTAAAACTGGATCTGCTGTATAGGTCGGAACAGATTGAATGTCAGGGTCCTCCGGGTCTTGCATGTTCTGGGCCCCGGATCATGAAGGAGCCACCGGTACCTAACTTCCAGTTACCCAGAGGCACAAAGACGTATGACAGCAGTACTAAGACGGAGGATTGGTTGATAAACTATGCTACAGCTGTGAAAATTGCTACAGGCAACTTGAGATGGGCTATGAGATATGTGCCCCAGATGTTGGAGGGGCCAGCAAGGGTATGGTTAAACAATTTGCCACCCGGAAGTATTAACTGCTGGATCGATTTTGAGGAAATGTTTATCAGCAATTTCTCAAGTACGTATCAAAGGCCAAATAGGCCACAGACCCTAGCTATGTGTAAGCAGAGACCGAACGAGATGGACCAGGAGTTTTTAACCCGGTGGTGTACCGTGAGAAACTCGTGTGAGGGTGTGATAGAGTCACAGGCCATAGCATGGTTTGCGCAAGGGTGCAGATATGCAAGCGAGCTGTGGCAGAAGTTGCAAAGGAAAATGCCAAGTACATTGGCAGAGATGATCCGAATTGCTAATTCGTATGCTTTGGGCGATCCGACTCAACCCAGGCTCGTGTCGAACGAGTCAAATGATGGGTATTACCAGAGAGATGGAGCCGGGTCGTCCCGGAGGAATGACTACAAAGGTAAAAGAAGAGATGACAGACCGGATCACCGGTACAGTTCACAACAAGTTGCTGCTGTGAATCAAGATCAGCCCGGAGCAGGGGGTAATCAATGTCAGAAAACTGGAGGGCAACAATGGACTCCGAGAAATGATGGCAAGAAAACTTGGACGCCAGAGCAAAAGAAACAGTGGAAAGAAAAGAAGGACCGTCCGAGGTATACTTATGAGTCAATGTTGGATCAGCCGTGTAAATTTCACACGCCAAATCCAAGTAACCCAGCGGGTCATACAACAAGGCAATGTGAGTGGATTCGTAAAATAGAACAAGGTGGTTCGGGGAATGCTCAGGCACCCCAGAATGATCAACCTCGGCAGGAGTTACCCCGGCAGCAATTGCTCTCCGGAGCTAATACGCAACAGCTAATGTTGCCCCTCCTCCGCCGAGGTATGATAACCATGAGAGAAGGGATGCAATGCATCAAGTAGAAAACCGGCATTAGCCGGATCAGAGGTACCCTAGAAACAAGGGGAGGAATGAGTATAGAGAGCATCATCAGAGTTACTGTGTGTTTACCACTGAGGAAACAGATAGAACGAGCTTGCAACACCGACATATGGAGGTGAATGCGGTAATGCTAGCAGTGAGGAGGTATATGCCTTGGTCGGACCAGGAAATCACCTGGAGCATCAAAGATCATCCCAAGCTTATGCCGATTCCTAGTTCGTATGTGTTAGTGCTGGATCCGACATTCATTAGGCCAAATATCAATGTGAGGTTCTCCAAGGTATTGATTGACAATGGCAGTAGCATTAACATCATGTATGCGGATACAATCGCAAGTTAGGTATCTCGGAGGACATGCTCCAAGCTACAAGGACAACTTTTCATGGTATTGTGCTAGGCATTTCTTGTGAGCCCATAGGCAAGGTCCGGGTTGACGTATTGTTCGACACGAGAGATAATTGCAGAACTGAGAATTTGGAGTTTGAAGTGGTGAACTTAGAAAGTGCATATCACGCGTTACTCGGAAGACCAGCACTGAACAAGTTCATGGCAAGTTGTCACATCAGTTACTTGAAGATGAAGTTGCCAGGCCAAACGGAGTGATTACCATTGCTGGAGATTTCCGACGTTCCATTAAGTGTGCGTCAGCCGGGTCTAACCTAGTCGAGTCACTCGTGATTGCGCAAGAGAAAATAAAAATGCAAGAGGTGGCGGCATTGGCTCAGTCCGCTCAGCAGTATATGCTGGCGCTGAGTAACCCGCGTGGAAGTGTCTCATTCCAAGCCACGAAAGATACTAAGTTCCCAGAGTGCACCATAACAATTGGTGCTGGGTTAAATGACAAATAGGAAAGCGAGCTCATCAACTTCCTCCGTGAGAATCGGGACATTTTTGCTTGGTCCACACAGGACTTGCAAGGTGTTCCGAGGGAGTTGGCCGAGCACTCTTTGAATGTGAGACCCAGAGCAAAGCCGGTGAAGCAACCTCTCCGCCGCTTCGCCGAAGATAGGAGGAAAGTCATTGGAGATGAGATAGCTCGGTTGTTGGCTGCAGGATTTATCATGGAAGTTCTTTACCCGGATTGGTTGTCTAATCATGTACTGGTGGAAAAGAAGAAAGATGATCCGAATGTGGCAGTGGTTTGGCGTATGTGTATCGATTACACGAACCTGAATAAGGCGTGTCCAAAATATCCATTTCCACTGCCTAGGATAGATCAAGTCATAGACTCAACAGCTGGATGTGAACTATTGTCATTCATTGATGCATATTCTGGTTTCCACCAGATACCTCTGAATCCGGATGATCAAATAAAGACTGCATTTATCATCCCGTATGGGGCTTATTGCTATCGCACCATGCCATTTGGTTTACGTAATGCAGGGGCAACGTACCAAAGATGTATGCAAAAATGTTTGCACGACCAAATTGGTCAAAATGTACAAGTGTATGTGGATGATGTAGTTATCAAGACCAAGGAAAGCAAAACGCTCCTTGACGATATCAGGCAGACATTCGCGAACCTAAGAAGGTTCCGGATGAAGGTTAACCCGGAAGAATGTACCTTCGGTGTCCTGGCTGGAAAATTACTCGAATTTCTTGTCTCCAGCTGAGGTATCGAAGTCAATCCAACTAAAATCCGGGTCATTAAGCGAATGGAACTGCCGAAGTGTCTTAACGATGTCCAGAAGTTCACTGGTTTCCTGGCGTTGTTAAGTCGGTTTGTGTGTCAGTTGGGAGAAAAGGCATTGCCTCTCTATCAACTCATAAAAAAGTCGGATAAGTTCGTTTGGATGCCGCAGGCCAATGAAGCCTTTGCCCACTTAAAGAAGATGTTAGCCACTGCACCAGTGTTAGCCTCTCCACTATCAAAGGAGCCAATGTTGCTCTACATAGCCGCAACCAACCGAGTTGTAAGTGCAGTGATTGTGGTAGAGCGTGACGAAGAGGGTAAGTCGTTGCAAAGGCCAGTGTATTATCTGAGCAAGGTATTATCTGCCTCAAAGAAGAACTACCCACACTATCAAAAGGTGGCGTATGGTGTCTATATGGCAGCTAAGAAGTTGAAGCATTATTTTGAGGAGCATCCCATCAGGGTAATATGTGAGGATCCCATATCCGAGATAATGAGTAACAAGGATGCGAGTGGTAGGATTGCAAAATGGGAAATTGAACTAGCTCCCTATGCGCCACAGTATGACAGAAGAGAAGCAATCAAGTCTCAAGCTGTAGCGGACTTTTTTGTGGACTGGGCCGAGGTACAATATGAACCACCCCTACCAGATCCGAACTATTGGAGAATGCACTTTGACGGGTCAAAAACAAAAACCAGGCTAGGTGCCGGAGTTGTACTTACCTCGCCAAAGAAGGACTAGCTGAAATATGTGCTGCAGATCCATTTCGCGGCATCAAACAATGTCGCTGAGTATGAAGCACTTGTGCATGGGCTCAAAGTGGCAAAAGAAATTGGGATACGTCGGATCCTATGCTTTGGCGACTCGGATTTGGTAGTACAGCAAGTGTCGAGACTGTGGGACACCCTTGATCCAAACATGGCGTTGTACAGATTTCATGTGCAGAAGATATCTGGTTACTTTGAGGGATGTGAATTTCACCATGTACCCCGGGTGGAAAATGAGGCTGCCGACATACTGTCAAAGCTCGGATCAACCCGACAAGCAATTCCACCGAGTGTAGCATTGGAACACCTCAGAAAACCATCTATCAGGCCGTCCCCAGAAACCGACTCAATTTACGTCCCGGAGGATACAAAATCCAGAGCTGTGCCCATGGACATTGACATAGGAGATGGTGCACGAAACCCGGGGACTGCCTCGGTAAACCCGGGGACTGCCTCGGCAAACCCGGGGACTGCTTCGCAAGACTCGGGGACTGTTCAGCGTGATCCGGTTGAAGTTATGCCAGTGGATCAGATGGAAATTTATGAGGATGTGTTTCCTGTGCAAGCAATACCAGCTTGGGCACTACCTATATTTCAATTCCTGAAAGATGGAACCTTGCCCACTGAGGAGGTGTTATCCAGGCAAACTCAGAGGAGAGCAAAGGCATACACGATCATCAATGTCGAGCTATACAAAAGGAGTGTGACTAGTGTCCTTCAGCGATGTGTCGACCCGGAAGAAGGGCTTGACATCCTCCGAGATATACATCAAGGGGAGTGCGGGCATCATGACTCGTCCCGGGCCTTGGTGGCAAAAGCTTTCCGTCATGGATTCTACTGGCCAAGTGCCTTAGAACAAGCAGAAGATCTGGTGAGAAAATGCAATGGTTGTCAGAGGTATGCTACCAAGACACATATGCCAATGTTGGAGCTCAAGACCATACCAATCACTTGGCCATTTGCCGTGTGGTGTTTGGACATGGTTGGCCCGTTTAAACCAGCAAGGGGAAATATGACTCACATTTTGGTCATGGTGGACAAGTTTACAAAGTGGATGGAAGTGAAGCCGATAAGAAAATGTGATGGAGCTATGGCCGTGACATTTCTCAAAGACATCATCTTGAGATACGGTTATCCTCACAGTATCATAACTGATAATGGCACAAATTTTGCGGAAGGAGCATTTGCGCGTTTTTGCCGAGATAAGAAGATCTGGCTGGACGTTGCCTCGGTAGCCCACCCCGCATCAAACGGACAAGTGGAAAGATCCAACGGATTAGTATTATCCGGGATAAAACCCCAGCTCATTGAGCCGCTGCAAAGATCAGCGGGGTGCTGGATAGAAGAACTACCAGTAGTACTGTGGAGTTTAAGAACAACTCTGAATCGATCAACAGGCTATACGCCATTCTTTCTGGTATATGGGGCAGAAGTTGTATTACCAGCCGACATAAAGCATGACTCGCCCAGGGTCACCCAATACACAGAAGCCGAAGTGCAAGAAGCCCGACAAAATGATGTTGATCTGCTGGAAGAAGCGAGAGAATTGACATTGTCCAGATCCGCCATATATCAGCAAAATCTCCGATGCTATCATAGCCGGAAAGTAAGCCCCCGAGTTTTTCGGGAAGGCGATCTGGTACTCCAGTTGGTACAACGTACTGCTGGCATGCACAAGTTATCCCCCCATGGGAAGGGCCATTCATTGTGAGCAAAGCATTGCGCAATGATTCTTATTATCTTATCGATGCAAAGCCACAGGAAAAGAACAAGGCAGAAAGGTTCGGCGAGGAATCTAAGCGTCCATGGAATATAGCTCTACTTCGTCCTTTCTACACTTAGCAAAGAAGTGTATGTATCCAAGTCTTCTCAATGTCGGTATGTATGCCGGCAATGAGCTTATCAATAAGTGTTGGCGCCTCGAGCAGTAACTCGGGGACTGCCTTAATAATGATTATTATCTTCTGTATTTATTATTTATACGTCGGCTGGTGAAAGTTGTTCTACTTAGGCCGGATTAGTAATGTGTGAGCACCAAGAACCCAACTCTTCGACTTGCTGCTATCCAACAAGAATTGGCTTCATGGCAAGCAAGAGAACAAGTTTGGAATTGCGTAGCACATGAAAAACGACTAAGGAAAAGAACTTAATCGAGCCAACATCAGTTTTTCGATCTAACCTTGTGTGTACTTTAAATTTATTATGCTGAGTTATTTTGAGCTAATCCTAAAGTTTCCAAGTATTGTTAAGACAATTTTTGAAACTCGGACTCGTAAGTCATAAAACCGAACCAAGGTAGACGCGAGCCAAGCCAAAAGATTGTAAGAACGAGAAAATGAAACTCGGGGACTACGCCCAAATCAACCCAGCATAGAAACTTAGTAGCAAAGTATTACTTGTGCACTTGATACAACTGCACCCGGCATACTGGGGATCTGATAAATTCTTAAGTTTTTCGCTCAAGGAGCAGTAGGAGGAGGAAGTTCGGCGTCATCTTCGCTACCTTCAATGTCCGAGGAATCATCCTCTTCGTCCTCATCCGAGCAATCTTCGACATTTTCAGCATTCTCATCATCGGCAACATCTAGAAAGCTCGGTCCCTCGTTCCACTGGTGAATGGGGGCGTATTGGATGAAGTTGTGAGCGCAAGCCTTGCGCCGAGCCACCCAATCCGGGTTAGTAGACCACTTTGATCTAGTTCGCATCCGTGCGAGGAGGTTGAGGTCGATCTTCTCATACCACGTGAGCACGTAGTGGAGAACTATCTCAGCTCCGGCGCGCCCAGCAGATTCTCTCCAGAGATCGAGCTGAGTCTCGCAGTCCATAAGCCGGGCAAAGAGAACAGACAGATTCTCTGGAGTATCTTCTTCAGGCCAAAAGGCATTAAAGATCCGGATTAGCACGTCCATGACATCCTTGCCATAGTTCCTCACAGTCTCAATTCGGGAAGACAAGCTGACTATCAGATCTTCGAGGTCAAGAGGGATGGAGCCAGGACTAGACGGAGTACCCCTCTGCTGCCGGAACTTGATAACAGCCTTGGAGGCAATAGCATTGCTCTCTGGGAACTTATCTGAAAAATGGCACAGGTGGAATGAGTAAAGGGAGCAGACCCGGAAAAATCAATGTCGGTTGAAGGAGAGGAACTTACTAGAGATATGGCTGTGAACCCGGGACAGCTCATGCATGCAGTTGTCATGCCTCTCCCGGAGTTGCACAAGCTCAGCATTCGCCGACTCTAGCTTGATGTCGGCCTCCTTGAGTGAGTCCTGGTCCTTGGCAATTTGGAGATTGAGGCACTCGCGCTCTTCAGTATAATCCTGGCCAGCCTTTTGAAGCTCGAATTGGTGATGTGCTTTCAATTTCTTCATCTCGGCCTTGAGCTTGGCGATCTCATCATCCTTGGTCCGGAGCAGGGCAAGCTCATCATCTTTCTTTTTGACCTCGGCCTGATGCTGTCCTGCTTGTTCGAGAAAATGCAGCATCATATTAGGCACGGGCACACTATCTTCAAGAGATGCTGAAATAGTTTATTGACCCGGCAGAGCCGAGGTATGAATGTTTGCCGAGCCAAGGAGGAAAGGAGATAGAAAGCATAGCAAGGTCACACAAAAGTAACTTACCCTTGATCTGGTCCAAGCTCCTCCTCATGAGGGTATTCTCATCCTCTACCCTAGCTGCGGAAATCGAATGATGGGTTGGCTCAGCAGAAAAAGATGAAGAAAAACAGAGAAATGTCAAGGAAGAAATTTACCCCTTTTCCCGTGTTCAGTGAGAAGTGAAGTATGTTTGGCGCGCAGCATCTTGTGAGTATCTAGGAGACGCTGAAACTCAGCGCTCCAGCGGTTGGTGGTCACCTTAAAAGATTACAAGAATACAACTTAGCCTTGTGCATATTCGAAGTGTACTAAATCCGGGCCAAGTGGAACTTAACCCGGCTCTAGGTGTGTGCATATTCGAAGTGTACAAGATCCGGGCCAAGTGGAACTTAACCCGGCTCTAGGTGTGTGCATATTCGAAGTGTACAAGATCCGGGCCAAGTGGAACCTAACCCGGCTCTAGGTGTGTGCATATTCGAAGTGTACAAAATCCGGGCCAAGTGGAACCTAACCCGGCTCTAGGTGTGTGCATATTCGAAGTGTACAAGATCCGGGCCAAGTGGAACTTAACCCGGCTCTAGGTGTGTGCATATTCGAAGTGTACAAGATCCGGGCCAAGTGGAACTTAACTCGGCTCTAGGTGTGTGCATATTCGAAGTGTACAAAATCCGGGCCAAGTGGAACTTAACCCGGCTCTAGGTGTGTGCATATTCGAAGTGTACAAAATCCGGGCCAAGTGGAACTTAACCCGGCTCTAGGTGTGTGCATATTCGAAGTGTACAAAATCCGAGCCAAGTGGAACTTAACCCGGCTCTAGGTGTGTGCATATTCAAAGTGTACAAGATCCGTGCCAAGTGGAACTTAACCCGGCTCTAGCTGTGTGCATATTTGAAGTTATCAAGGAGCTACGTTAGTTTTCTAAGGAGCATCCGGCCGAGTAACAAGTTACTCCCCCGGAGGCTCGGGGACTAATGGTTATATCACTAATATCTACAACATGCTAAGGAAAAGGGGAAGTAAGTACCTCCATCATCCGACCCACGAGGTTAATTGCCTTAGCGGCTGTGTTCATTTGGGCGGAAAATTCGGCGGGACCGAACTTCTCTGGGAGATCATCATTGTGGACGAACTCCGCCTTATTCCAATTACTGACAAACTCAATCAGGGCCGGAGGGTATCGCTCGCCGCTGGGCATATGGGGCGCCACTAAACCCTTCACATGCGCCTCCCTCCTCTCAACCAGGGCAAGGGTCTGGCTGGTGTGCAAAACAAGTTGTTGCGCATCAGCTGGCTCGGCAGGGGCGTCCTTTGGTGCTTGAGGCTTCTTAGAAAGCATGGACGAGAGAGTGCGCTGTCTAGCCTCGACGGACGCTGCCCTGGTGGCATCAGGGGCCTTTTTGCCCTTGGGCTGCTGAGAGGAGGAAGTGATTGCAGCAGATTTACCCTTGGGAGCTGCTTGGGTACTTTCTCGCCGAGATTGAGAAGTCTCGGTTGAGGCGGAGGGGCTTGGCGCTGTTGCTCTTGCTGCTGGAGTTGGTGCTGGTGCTGGTTTATTCTTCGGTGGAGGTGCTGAGGTAGCCTCGGTAGTAGCTGGTTGTGGCGGAGCCGAAGTGGTAGATGTCGTTGCCTCGGCTGGGCCAGTCTCCCCCGCTCCAAGGTCGCCCCCTCTTGACGAGGTGGAGTGGAACCCGAAGCAGCCGCTGAAGCCTCCTGAATAGGGCTCAGTGGGCGTGAATCCTCGCCATGAGGGGGAGAAGGGCTGGGTCGGAGCGGCGAAGCAATGCTAGATCCACTCTGGGGGACCTCCACCGCGGCCCTGCCGAATCAAACAGTGTCAGATGAGAAACTATAACAATACAAGAACAAGTAAGTGGCAGAGGGAAAAGAGGCTTACGCATCCGAGGTTAGGGGCTCCTTGGGCTTCCGAGCCCTTCGTGCTAGGGCCTTGATTGCAGGCTTGGAGGCAGTTTTGTCTCCGGACTTCTTTCGCCTTTTGGCTGGCTGAGAAGGTCCGGAGGAAGAAGTTGATGTAGCTCCCTGCTTCTTCTTCGGTGCAACCGGAACAGGGTCACCCACGGCAAGGGAAGGGTCCTCATGGATCTGCCCACCGGGGTTAGCTGATGCCGGAAAAGCATAAGAAAGGGGGACAACGTCAAATGCCTCCATCACCTCAACATCCAAGTCATCTTCATCATCGGGCCAATCTCTAATAGAAGAGAGTTTACCGGTGGGTCGCTTGGTCGCGTCCATCACCGGAAGGAACATCTCCTGATCCGGTTCTTCCTCGTCCGGGGTCTCCCAGTCAGGCGCCCATTTGAGGGTATGATCGGTGCCATCCTTGATGGTTTGCTGAAGGAATTGCTAAGGGAAAGAAAAGACAACAGAGTTAAATATACAACAGCAACCGACATATGATTTAATTCGGAGAAAATTTGTGGCACGAAGCTTACCACGGGAGGAAGCCTATCTCGACAATAGTGTTCGATTCCCCACGTCCACTCAGAGGAGAAGTCCTTGTGGGTGGCGAAGAGGGCCTTGACCCGGCGGTAGATCTCTGTGTTGCTCAACTCGAAAGACGAGGTCCGGTTGGGGTCGCGGCCGCAGCTCATGTGGCACACTTTATGAGTGCGTTTCTGGAGAGGGGAGATCCGGTTGCGGACGAATGTGATCATGGCTTCCTTGTTGCGCAACCCGAGATCCTTCAGCTCCGCGAATCTTTTGTTGACCTGGTTGGCCAAGATAGTGGGCTTCTTGGGGATAACGTCCCACAACTCCGGTCTAGGAGTACCCGGAGTATAGGGGCGCAGCCGGATCAGGTCTTCGGTGCCGTTGTTCCGAACATAAAAGAAAGTCCGGGCCCATCCCTTGCTGGAGTCCAGCCCGGTAACCCGGGGAAAGATGGAGAACCTTCGGGGAGAAATGGACGCAGCACCGAACTGCGTAAGTTGTTTGTTCTCCGGCTCTAGATCAAGATTCGGAATTACATTCTGACGAAGGCCAAAGAACCAGATCCATAGCTCCTTTGTGGGCCATAATCCGGCATAGCCTTCGATCGTGGAGGCGAAAGCAGAGAGAGATGTGATGGCATTGGCAGGAAGGTGCTACGGCTGGAGTTCGTAGGTGTTCAACCAGTCATGGAAAAAAATCGCTAACTGGCAAACCGAATCCCTGCTGGAAATGTGACAGGAACACCACATACTCACCCGGATTGGGTGAGGGGGCGAGTTCGGCGGAGGCGAGGCGTGCGGTGACGCCTGCGGGGATGCGCCTAGTGCGGTAGAGCCAATCCAGGTCATCCTGGCAGACCCAGGATCCCGCCCACGCACCACGGTCCGTCGTCGCAGCATCTTCTTTCATCTCCTGCTCGGCGATGATGAGCTCTTCTTCTATCATCTCGAGGTCGCTGCCCTCGCTGGCGCTAGCGACGGAGGGTGGCAGTGGCCTGGACAGAAGAGGACCCGTGGCGGAGGAGGTGCGCACCGGCGGCAGCGACGCAGATGTGTATGGAAGCAGTGCGGCGGCGGCACTGCTACTCAAACGCGGTGGCAGCGGCGCTGTCGCAGGAGAAAACAAGGAAGAAGAAAGGGCAGAGGGGCGCGGAAATAGGGAAAGGACCCAAGGGGCGCACCCCTCCCCTATTTAACTGCTCCCTTAGCAAGGTAGTGGGATCGCGTTTGCGGGCGGGCCACATCGTTTAGCCGTGTACAAACCGGATTGACCAATCAGCATCGAGCCACACGAAAGGCCAAAGGGCGCAGCGGATCCCATGATGTGACGTTATGATGTAGTTAACGAGGAGGCAGGCATGATGTGACGTGCGCTACAGTGATAACTGACAATTACTGCAGCGGTTACTGTGGCTGGACCTTAAAATGAGGCGATGTGATGATTAGCCTCCACGTGGGGAAGCGTACGAGAGAAGGAAGAACAACCCGGATGAGAATGTGGTAACCCGGCCAGCGAGTGAAAACTCGGAATGTGCCAAGGGAAAGTAAATCCATAGAATCCGAGATAGGGAGGTAACTCGGAAATGAAACCAAAAACTCAGTGAAATTGAACCTGCTGTGGCCTTAGCGGCTAAGGCAGCTAAGACCGCACCAGCTTCAGGGACTAATGTTGGGGGGATACCCCCTGGTAGGGTCACGCCGGGGGATAAGTGCCGAATTAGCCGAGGTTCGGCAAGGTCAAAGCGGATGCTGGCCGAGTCACCTCAAGGCAGGCCGGTTCACGGGGTAACCTGGACCAGGGGACGTCCACCTAACTTGGTCTCAACCGACTTAAGCCGTAAGTCGGTAAGATGTATCTAACTTATATGCAGGAACCGGTGTGGCCGGATCAACTATGTAGGATCCGGGTTATATCAAGCTTATAAGAGAAGGAAGGTATCTCGCTGGTCAAAGGTGGTAACTGTACGCAGAGAGTGAGCAAAGCGGACAGAGGCCGGACCACTGAGGCATGGCCCACAAAGGTGACAAAGCCAATGTCAGGTGACGCAGGCGCCGCAGAGGCTCACGTAGCCTCTGCATGGATGACGCGGGGGGAAGAGACCCGGTCAGTTTGCTATTTTGGGAAGAGGCATATTCCCTGAAATATGCCTCCACGTATGCCCTAAGTGGAGACCTAGCCACCCCTATATAAGGACGGCTAGGGCCTCTATAGAAGGGGGTTGGTCTCAAATAGAGTTTGGTTGGGTTCCGCTGGTTGAGTTCTTCTAGTTGATTACTGAGAGATTGCTCTGAGGGCTAGCCAGTGACGAGAGTAAGAGAGTTCCTTCTTCCTCCTCTCCCCAATATAACTCTAGGAGCACTTGTAATCTGTGAAGGTGAATCAAATATAAAACTTCTGTGTGTGGAATCACCACACTATCCCTCCCTGGATTCCCCTAGTGCATTTAGTCCCCACCTTTAGCCTATCCATGACATCTACCGTGACACCACCACGACATCTCTAGCTCAACCTCTTCCTCACGGATCAAGACAACCTCCTCGTGAAGGGGCACGTCCATATCCCACTGAGAAACCCTCCGTCAGTCTGCTTCCAGCTCCCTCTTAGAAAAGGCAAGAGCGTGGTCGCGGACGAAGAGGTATCCCACCGCGCGCCTCTGGTCCACGGCGGGAGCGCCAACCCCTCTAGAGGATGGGACTGAGCTTCGGGAGAGCCCCGGAGCCTGAGCCTCATCAGGAGCATGAGCGCCTCGCGAGGAACTTGCCTCGCCACGATCCTCCCACCGCTTTTGGGCCTCATCCAGAGCAGCTTGCTCCAGGTGTAGCCGGTGCCACATGATGGCAAGACGGTTCTCTTCTGCGGCGAAGTTTGTAAGGAACCGGTCAAGCCTAGAGTGCGCAGCCACCAGGACGGCATGGAGGCATTCTGACCGGCTGAGGAAAGAATCCGAGGAGATCGGCAGAGCAAGCTCACTCAGGCCCGCGCTCCTAGAGGCTCGGGGGCTCCCCTGGGGAGGATCATCATGGCTAGCATGAGAAGGAGACAATGAAGCGCCCTACACGCCAACAGGGTCTTCGACCAACGGGGCATCATCGCTCACAACCACCAAGTCAAGATCGTCCCGGTTGGCCTCAGGAGAACGGGCCCTAGCCTCAGGGCTAGGGGCTCCATGCGTCGACGACCCTTGACACACCACGGCGGCTGGCGAGAGGCCTCGCCGCACCGCCAGAGAGCGGGCGTCGCCCCCTTCACGCCCAAGGCCTCATCGGAGCCTGAATTTGATGCCTACTTCTTCCTCTTCTCTTCACGCCTGCATCAAGCAACATGGTTAAGAAGAAAGAAGGAAAGGAGAAGAAGGAGCCCCAGGAAGCACCTTACTCATCTCGCAGCCACTACACCCACCAAGGACCAGTTGGCCCTCCGTGCTCCCAGAGGCAAGAAGTTAGGGACCTCTTCGGGTATGGGCCGCTTCTCGGCCACCCAGGCTGCGAGCGCAGCTGGCGTCGGCCTCACCCGAGTCGCGGTAGCATGCACCGCCTGCTCGACAGTACCCCTCGGGAGGCTCGGGAGCGTCCACCTCCTCCTCAGAAGAAGACACATTGTTGATCATCCACCTGCGGCAGACAGCCCGGGAGGATTCAGGGCCATCACCCAGCTCCGCCCCCTCATCATCAAGCTCGACCAGGGAGCACATGCCCCACGCATAAAAGATGGGGAGCATGGCGCGGACGACGCTCGTGTCACCTGATACATTGCAAATGTATCTATAATTTTTTATGTTCCATGCTTGGTTTTATCCACTTTCTTGTGTTTTGTCCACACTTTGGACTACTTTTCATATGATTTCTTGGACTAACCTATTAACAAGAGCCATAGTGTCAGCTGCCTATTTTCTGCTGTTTTTGGTTCCAGGAAAGTCAGAAAATGAATATTCTCGGAATTGGACGGGACAAAAGCCAAAGTGCCTATTTTTCCGTAAGTCATCAGATGCCAGAATACGAGACGGAGAGGAGCCAGGGGGCCACCACACCACCTGGCCACGCGGGCCAGACCTGGTCGCGCTAGGGGGTGGTGTGGCCAGCCCAGGCACCCCCTCGGCCTCTCCTTCCGCCTATAAGATGCCCTCGGGACGAAAATCCTAAGTACCTGATCAAAAATCCATGAAAGAATTTGTAGCCACCGTCATCTCCATCCCTAGATCAGGAGGGATCTGAAGCTCTTCCTGGCACCATGCCGGAGAGGGGAATTCACCCTGGAGGCCTTCTTCATCACCATGCAAGCCTCCGGTGATGCGTGAGTATTTCATTCTTCGACTACGGATCCATGTAGTAGCTAGATGGCTGATGCGCTCGACTTCCGACGTAGAGCTCGTTGGGAACCCCAAGAGGAAGGTACAATGAATATAGTAGCAAGTTTTCCCTCAATTATGAAACCAAGGTTTAATCGAACCAGTAGGAGCAAAGTCGAAGATCTTCATCACCATGCAAGCCTCCGGTGTGATGCGTGAGTAGTTCATCCTTGGACTACGGATCCATGTAGTAGCTAGATGGCTGGTTTCTCCTCCTTTGTGCTTTCATGTCTAGATCTTGTGAGCTCCGTTCATGATCAAGATCATCTATTTATAATTCTGCATGTTGTGTTTGCGGGGATCCGATGGATATTGAGATGCTATTTCAGATTGATTATTGATTCTATCATGTCTTTGTTATTTGTGATCTTGCATGCTTTCTGTTGTTAGTAGCTATCTTGGCCAAGTAGATGCTAGCAACTCCCAGAGTTAGTATTTATGCTCGATAGTGGGTTCATGCCTCTAGTAATCTGGGGAAGTGATAGAAATCTCTAAGGTACTAGATGTGTTGTTGCTACTAGGGAGAAAACAACAATCCTTTGTTCATAGAACAATCATATTGTTTACTTTACACGCAGTTCATAAAGCAATAATTTGTTGCTTGCAACTTAATACTGGAGGGGGTTCGGATGATAACCTGAAGGTGAATTATTAGTCATAGATGCAGTTGGATGGCGGTCTATGTATTATGTTGTAATGCCCAATCAAGTCTCAAAGGAGTCAAGATGATTAGTATATGCATGTATTGCTTTCTCGGTGTTTGTCAATTGCCCCACTGTAATTTGTTCACCCAGCATGTTATCTATCTAAGGAGAGCCACCTCTAGTGAACTATGGATCCCGGTCCTTTTTCTTTACATACAATCTACAACTGTTTACTGCTTTGTGTTTACTTTCTGCAAACTTTTACTTCTTTCCATTCGATACGTTTAATCCTTTGTTTTCCACAAAACACGGTGAGATTGACAACCTCATCGCAAGTTGGGGACAGAGTTCTGTGGTTGTGTTGTGCAGGTCTCCATGTTGCTACTAGCACCGGTAGTGCGCCCTGCCAAGGCTCAGCTAGCAACACCTTTGGGGTGTTTCCTTGCTCCTACTGGTTCGATTAAACCTTGGTTTCATAACTGAGGGAAACTTGCTGCTGTGCTCATCATACCCTCCTCTTGGGGTTCCCAACGAGCTCTACATCAACACCGAGCCATCATCGCCCTCCAAGTACAAGGGGCGTACTCCAGGAGGGAGCTTCGCCATAGACTCTGCGCCCATGAGCAGGCGCAAGAGGGCGTCCACCAGCTCCTCGGCATGGAGACCCTCCGAAAGCCTGGCCCTATCTCGACCGGGTCCCAGAGTCTAGAGGGGCCTTCGATGTTCCTGGAGAGGAGAAATATGCTACCACAGATACTCCTGCACCACCATTTCGCCGGTCAGCCCCAAGCTCCTCAGATGCGCCACGCACCTCGCGTGGGGACCCACACTCATGCAGGCAGTAGCCACACGAGCCCATCCAGGGTTCTCCATGGCTGCCCCTCCGGGACGTGGAGCTACGGCCACACCTGCCTGGCTTTAACCAGCACCGAGTCATGGCGAAACTTCGGTGAGCCTCCAAGGATAGAGATGGGAGCGAAATCCCCCTCCTAGCTAGTGAAGAATCGGACGCTACCCAAGGTTTCCACTGGCAAGAGGACGAGGAGGCGGTAGAAGCACCGGAACAGTGCGATGGTGAGCTCCACGCCAACGAAGGCCTCGCACCAGTACGCGAAGGTGGCGAGGAGCATCACGCTCCACGGATAAAGGTGGACCAGCTTAATGCAGTAGTGCTCCAGGATGGTGAGAAGGAAGGGAGATAAAGGAGGGACGAGCCTGGCGGCAATAGAGTGAGTGAAGACCACAGTGGCAATAGGGCGCCATCCGCTCTCCCCGACTACAAGACACCAAGCCTATGAAGCACCCCACTTGTTCGAGCGGGTGGCCATGAGCTTCTCGGCCTTCTTCAACCCCTCGATGTTGACGATTGTGGGCCACGGCAAGAGCCCCATATTCAGCATGAGGAAGCTCGGTGCGGAGGCGGTGGCGCGGGTTTTCTCGGGAGCCATCTCGAAAAATGCTCAAGAAAGAAATGAGAAGGTCGGCAGCGAGAAGAACAACGACGGAGGAGTTGGAGTGTCCTGGCTCTTCCGAGGTTCGGGGTCTTATGGGTGGTGCGAACCCCAACACCTTTGAGCGGAAGGGACGGTTCCCGCATCGAGCGGATGCCACACGTTGCGTGTCCACGTGGAAGGCACATGTTGTAGGGGTTTCGCGTATGAAAACAATAAATTTTGACCCTACGCCCCTGAACCCCTGATGTTGCCAGGACCTATCTATTAGTAATGCAGTAATGCGAGGGGCTTTTCACGAACTTACCCTTGAAGACTGAAAAGCATTGTCAACGCTCAGGAGAGCATGGTTGATGTAGACGAGCCGGAGCTGACCTCAAGGTCGTGATGAAGTCCTTGCGCTCCTGCGGCTCCAACGACTTGAGTGCCTCAAGTGTGACACCTCGCGGGGAGTTACACACGTCCGGTGCCTGACGATGACTCCCGCTTCCCTGATCCAACAACAGTTGAGGAAGTAGAGCTCCTGGATCCGAATCCTGCAGCGCGACGATGCTCCACGGTGAAGATGTCTCTCGTTAGCGCAGTCCGAACTTGGGACCATGGTCATGAGAGAGAGAGAGAGAGATAGTGTGTGTGTGTGTGAGAGAGAGAGAATATCAATTGGAGGTCTCCCCAAAAGTAAGGAAACCTTTATTGAATATTTTGTGTATTTATCTAGCCAAATACCCCCACTATATATAAGGGGAGGGGAGGTACTACCTCCCTCAAAGTCCCGGGGTGGGACTAAAGGAGAGGGAGAGGTGGGGAGGCGCGCTGGCCAGCCCCCACCCATGGGCCCCACATGGGGAAGGCCCACTAGGGCCGCCGGCCACCCCTAGACCTCTCCTAGGAGTGTGGTCCCCTCTTGGGAGAATATCATTTTGCGGCCCGAAAGTTGGGGTGTCTAGGCAACGCGGTACCCAAGTTCCCTAAAATCAGCCGCGATGACAACAGTTGGTGTGCCAAATACTCAGAGGGTCTTTTTCGGCACGAATTCAACTTTACGTTTCAATACAAAAAATCAGGCTAACGGTCGTCAAGTTGGGCCTCCCCTGTTAGTTCTCGCCGTTATGTCGCTCCTGTCGCTCCCGTCGCTTAGGTGTCAATTAGGCTTGCAGCGTTGGCGCCTGCATCCATTACGCGTCTTCTTCTTCCCCGAAGCGGCAATCTGTGGGGCGTCGCAGCCATGGCGCGGAGCTGGGACGTGGACGAACCTTCTTAGCCTAGCTCTCCTCCCTTTAGGCTTGCAGCGTTGGCGCCTGCATCCATTACGCGTCTTCTTCCCCAGAGCGGCAATCTGTGGTCACGGCCATGGCGCAGAGCTAGGACATGACGAAGCTGCTCGGCCCCGCTCTCCTCCCCATCCCGAGTCGGAGCTCGCCCTTACCATGGACGCACCCATGGCACGGTGCAGGGACGAGAATTGGTTCCCGGTGAGATCTATCACCTTGTCGACCATGCTCGGTTCTGTTTTCCTCCTCTAGAATCCAAGCTCGCCATCGCCGTGGTTGCACCTGCACCAATTCTGCCACCTCTGCCGAGGTCTCTGTGGTAGCTCAAGTTCTGCCATGTTGGGCATGTAAGGGTTCTATTGTGTATGCATGAAGAATAATTGTAACAAAGGCCTGAAAATCTTGGGCGATATCGCATATCGGAAGTATATGACGATTGCATTGAGTTCACCGACCCCTAGGCTGAATTATGTGCTAAAAATAGAATTTTCCTTGATGATCTGCTCATCGTCTAGGTCAAGGTGATGAGGCACTATATCAAGCTAATTATTGAGGTGGTCACCGGTCCGGCAGAGGAAATAGGAGGATGCGGAAGACGACAACGACGAGCATCACGAGGAGGACGAAGACGAGAGCGTTGGCTCTGTAATGTCGGTTGTAGCTCAGAACTTCTGAATAAATCATCAGAATTTAAATTTCAAGAATACATGCTCAGAAATTTTTTGTGATGTTGTATGTTAAACTAGCAAATCTCTTTTGTTCAAATCTCTTGGGCTATACCAACTTCATTGTGTTTAATTATGAAAGACAAAATATAAATGATTTCTCTCAATTTCTCGCATAGAAAATGCATAGCTAATTTCATATTCTCGCAGGAACTGGCCCCACTTGTTGAACCGGCAGCACTGCCACGATCTCCACATAACCACGGTGAGTTCTCGAATCGAAAGTTGCAGTTACCACGTTTCTTCTGCAGTCATTCATCTTCCTCAGTCATTCCTTTGCAGTTTTTCCTGGGCGCTTCTTCTTCCTCTGTTCTGGAACCATCGGTTCATCTTCTTCTTCCTCTCGCAGGCAGTTCCTTGCAGGCATTTCCTTTCACCCATTTCCTTGCAAGCATGCACGATGGGAAACGCACAACAGAGACCCACTTGGTACCTACCCATGGCACCACGACTTTGACAGTGGTGTACACTAATGATGAAGCGACTATGGAGACAACTCTCGCCAGGTTTGAGCAATTGCTTGAGAAAGAGAAGCACAAGTTTGTTGGGCTAGACTTGGAGTACACCCATGCAAATAAGCGAAAAAATCCTCCACAAGAGATCGTTGTCGTGCAAATCGCCATACATGAGGAGGTCCTCGATTACCACTTCTGCAGGTATGTGAAATTTAAATTTGAGATCACCACTTCTGCATCCCTTGTTCCCTTACATCCCTAGAACCATCTAAGTGCAGGAGTAAACCAACTGAGATGCATTGTCCGGCTCTGGTCGAGTTCTTGTGTAGGAAAGGGATAACTTTCACTAGCGTGGATATCACAAATGACACAATTATGCTTTCTCGTGCGTTGATAAAAATCCCAGATGGGCACCACATCCACATCCAAAATCTGTACAAGATCAAACCATACCCAGCGAAGGATGGCATGGGTGATCTGGCAGCGGAAATCATCGATAAATCCTATGAAAAACTGAAGAAATTGAAGCGACTCGATCATGACTACTAGGGGTGGAAGCCGATGAGCCAGGTGCGCCTCGAGTATGTAGCCAGAGACGCCTACATGGCGTACAAGTTGTACAGTAAGCTCATTACCATGAAAGATGGGATGGTTAAGGCAGGGGTTTTCGCGAGAGAACTATGCCCTCGTTGCAAGCTAGCCCAGGAGAAGAAGCGCGAGGAGGATAGAAAGCGGTTTCAGGACGAGCAGGGATCTTGGGACGGTGGCGACATCAAGCGGTTGAAGGGGAAGCAAGTCAAGGACGACAACAAGTGGTGGTGATACATTATGTGTTTGAACTAGATTTTAGTTTCTAGTTTATTATGTGTTTGATACATTTGGTTACTTCAATACAAAATTTCGACCAATTTAACTTGTTGATGTATTTCTTGACAATTATAATATAATCGAGCACTAGAAATATTTTGTAGTGTGCATGAGCATGATCAGTAAATATAATTGAACACTAGAAACTTTAAGGCACTCCATATAAAGGAGTACATTAATATAGAAGGTTCACTAGAGACACCACGGATATATTGTCTTACATGCCACACACAGGTAATAATTAACTAGAACAAAATAAAAGCAGGGGCTGCAGTAGGAGGCCGGGACACGGAGACGCCTAGCAGGGCAGGGGTTTATCAGCAGGAGGCAGCGACAACCTAGTCGATGGGATACATGCCAGTCCTGACATACTCCCGGAGGAATTTGCCGTAGGCTGCGTACCGTGCCAAGGTAATCGGCCTATGGCTTCTGCCTCCGCCTCTGTCAACGCCCTCCATGTGCTGGATCATGCTTTTGAGGTCCACGTTGATTGCTCTGCCACATAATGGGCAAAACAGTCACCCCTACGGTGGAAATGGATTAGCCCACACCGTAACCACCTCAGCACGTAGCGGCTCTTGTTGTCCCTGGATACCTTGTTATCGTCCACTTCATCATCATCCTCCTGTTGATTTTTAAGAACATAACTTAGAACTCATACATATGATTGAATTGTATTACAACTCAAGAATTGACAACATGTATATGTAAGACAATATATCCGTGGATATCAAAGATAAAGCATCTCAGCAATAGTTTGATCAGTTCATATATCATTTCATCTCAACATAATGACAAATAATTGCATCCGAGTGAATGTAGGATAAATCTAGGGGCCTCATAAGTTTCTTCAAGGATGGAGTCAGTGAACCAAGTAACAATTGCACAACCTGTAATGTTGTTGTACATCACCCCAGGTTCACGAACTCATCCCTGAAAAAATCTGACACCAATGTGTCTGCCTCTCTTTTGGGACAAATTTGAATCATTGGCCACAATAAGAAATTGAAATGTAATCGTACAAAACATTATTCAGGGATATACATAGTCAGGTACAAAAACAAGCCTAAATATTGTAATTATAAATAAAAAACAAAACAATTAATCTTCAGGTACATGTTAAAAATACTTATGATCAAAACCATTCATATACATATGCATCATACCAATCATTAAAAGATCAAAAACAATTCAAGGATCATATATGTAGTTCCATATGAGAGTAAATCTAGGGCCTCATAATTTGTTTCAGAGATGGAGTTGGCGAACCAAAGTACCAACATCACAACCTATATTGTTTGTGTGCATTGCTGCCTCAGGTTCACCAACCCATCCCTAAAACATGGCACCATCATACGTGTCTCCCCTTGAACTCTTTTGGGGCAAATGTCAATCATCAGCCTCGGTGACAAACTAAAATGTAATTATTATACACTGAATGCATGGAATAGATAATTCGAATATCATAGTTCTATGAATGTAGAATAAAGATTAAGGCCTCATAAGTTTATTCAGGGATGGCGTGAGTGAACCAAGTAACAATTGCACAACCTATATTGTTCTTGTACATCGCCCCAGGTTCACTAACTCGTCCCTGAAAAAATCTGACACCAATGTGTCTGCCTCTCTTTTGGGGAAAATTTGAAGCATTGGCCACAATAAGAAATTGAAATGTAATCGTACAAAACATTATTCAGGGATATACATAGTCAGGTACAAAAACAAGCCTAAATATTGTAATTATAAATAAAAAACCAAACAATTAATCTTCAGGTACATGTTAAAAATACTTATGATCAAAACCATTCATATACATATGCATCATACCAATCATTAAAAGATCAGAAACAATTCAAGGATTATATATGTAGTTCCATATGAGAATAAATCAAGGGCCTCATAATTTGTTTTAGAGATGGAGTTGGATAACCAAAGTACCAACAGCACAACCTATATTCTTTGTGTGCATTGTTGCCTCAGGTTCACCAACCCATCCCTAAAACACAACACCATAATACGTGTCTCCCCTTGAACTCTTTTGGGGAAAATTTCAATCATCGGCCTCGGTGACAAACTAAAATGTAATTCTTATACACTATGAATGCATGGAATAGATAATTCAAATATCATAGTTCTATGAATGTAGAATAAAGATTGGAGCCTCATAAGTTTCTACAGAGATGGTGTAAGCGAACCAAGTAACAATTGCACAGCTTATATTGATCTTGTACATGGCCCCAGGTTCGCTCACTCATCCCTAAAAAAATCTGACACCAATGTGTCTGCCTCTCTTCGGGGCAAATTTGAATTATTGGCCACAATAAGAAATTGAAATGTAATCGTACAAAACAATATTCAGGGATATACAAATGCATCATACAACGCATGCATAGATTAGAAACAATACAAAGATTATATATTTAGCTTCCATGTGAGAGAAAAATTAGGGCCTCATTTTTTTCAGCGATGGAGTCGGAGAACCAAAGTACCAACAGCACAACCTATATTGTTTATGTGCATTGCTGCCTCAGGTTCACTAACCATCCCTAAGAAAATGACACCATCAGATGCCCTTGCACTATTTTGGGGCAAAATTGAATCATTGGTCTCAGTAAGGAATAGAAATGTAATGTTATAGGCCTGCTGTGTATCGAAATCAACACTCAACTAGCAAACTCAATCAATCATTGGCAGATGAGCAGATTGGGGTTTTGTGACTAGACGGATTGGGGTTTTGTGACTAGATGGCAGATGCATCAATCAACTGATCCAACCATATATATACTACCCTACTTCAAGAGCAAAAGAATCTGTACACGATTGAGCAAATCCTATGTATGGACAGTGAGAACTGCGGCTGTGACTAGAGAAGCTAGCAATGTAGTACCTCGGACTCCTCATTAGGGACGTCCTCCTCGAACTCATCATTATCCACGATTGTGTCGAAGATTTCTTGTACGACGATGGGGTCGTTGATGTAGATCACCGGATTGCCTCCGCCTACCCCCATCTAGATCTGCCGCTGGCACCACGACGTTGTAGGCCACCTGCTGCTCGGCGGCGACGGCTACTACCTGCTGCTCGGCGGCGATGGCTACCACCTGCTGCTCGGCGGTGACGGCTACCACCTGCTTCTCGGCGGTGATGGCTACCACCTGCTTCTCGACGGCGACGACTACTGGCTGGACGGATGAGCTCGCACCCTCGACGGTGCGGCGACGAGCGGCGTTCGTGCCCAGAGAAGACGCCTCTGCCTGCTTGGCGACGATCGAGCCATCTGTTGTTGCACCTTCAACTGGCTTCACCTCCGGCTCGTCTCCACGAGTATGCTTCATGGCACACCAAGGGAAGGAGGTAGTGCAAGCAAGGGAGCTTCGACGCGCGTGGCGGGTGTAGATTGGGGTCTTGGGACTAGACAGACTGGGGGGAAATGACATGAGCTCATAGAAGAAGAAGGTCGAGGGGGGTTATAAACACTGGACCATTCGTAGTCCTCGAGAGGACACGTGTGGTGGGCGGGGGGCGGGGGGCTACCACGATCTCCACCCTTTTTTTGGGTTCCCTTTCTTTGAAACAACCATGATCTCCACTTTAGAGCTGCATTGAAAACACGCTCATGGCAGACCTCGATTCCACTGCATGCAAGTGGCGCGGAACCAATTTCTAGCAACGTTAGATCTACTCGAGGGGGGCCCTTGACTCATGGAAGTTACTAGCAGTAGGGCCCAGTTGGAAGTGATATTGAGAGTGCTGCGTAAAAATGGGATATGTCTTATTAACATCAAGTGGCAATAAATTGCAGCGTCCCGTCGACAACCGTGCACTCAATGACCCCGTTGCCCTGTGCATGTGTTGTAGTACCAGTAGTAGGCTTTTCAGACTTGATTAAACTTGACATGACCGCTCGACGACTTTTTCCATGGACGGCATCGTGTTCCTTCCTGTAGAAGTCTCGTTGAGGGAGACGTCCGTGTTGTCTCACGCTATACTGTGAAGGGCACGACGTGTGCAACGATCATTGTTGGATCACTCAGAATCAACGGTTGGTGCGCATGATCCACATGACAACTGTGACAACCAATCAGGGAGTAGCAGACAGGGTGAGCACAGGTTTGAGCTTCTACGAAAGATAGAGAGAGGGGGCAAAACTAAGTACTACCACATAAAACCAAGGGTAAAACTGAGTAGTATAAAAATGGAAAGTGTCTTGTACAATGAAATATATCATGGAATACATCAAATTATGCCAAGATAGATCCACTAGAGTTCATTGGATGTGTGTTCTTCTCATAAACCACACATGGATCCACCTGTGTGATTGCATGTTTGTTCCTCTAAACAAACCACATAAGGATCCACCAGTGTCATTGCATGTCTATTCTTTTCATGAACCACAGCTGGAGTCATTGCATGTCTGTTACTTCCATAAACCACACATGGATCCACCGGTGTCATTGCATGTCTGTTCTTTTCATGAACCACACCCAGTGTCATTGCATGTCGGTTCTTTTCATGAACCACATAAGAATCCACCAGTGTCATTGCATGTCTGTTCTTCTCACAAAGCACATAAGGATCCACCAGTGTCGTTCCATGTCTGTTCTTTTCATGAAGCACACCCAGTGGCATTGCATGTGTGTTCCTGTAGACAAACCGCATAAGGATCCACCGGTGTCACTGCATGTCTGTTCTTTTCATGAACCACATAATGATCCACTAGTGCCATTGGATGTGTGTTCTTCACATGAACCACACATGGATCCACCAGTGTCATTGCATGTCTGTTCTTTTCATGAATCACAGCTAGAGTCATTGCATGTTCGTTACTTCCATAAACCACACATGGATCCACCAGTGTCATTGCATGTCTATTCTTTTCATTAACCACACCCAGTGCCATTGCATGTGTGTTCCTCTAGATAAACCACATATGGATCCACTAGTGTCATTGTATGTCTATTCTTTTCATGAATCACATAAGGATCCACCAGTGTCATTGCATGTGTGTTCCTCTAGACAAACCACCTTAGAAATCCAGCGGTGTCATTGGATGTGTGTTCTTTTCATGAACCACACCCAGTGTCATTGCATGTCTGTTCCTCTAAACAAACCACATAAGGATCCACCAGTGTCATTGCATGTCTGTTCTTTTCATGAACCACACCCAGTGTCATTGCATGTGTGTTCTTCTAAACAAACCACATAAGTCATTGCATGTCTATTCTTTTCATGAAACACACCCGTGTTATTGCATGTGTGTTCCTCTAGACAAACCACATAAGGATCCACCGGTGTCACTACATGTCTGTTCTTTTGCTGAACCACCTAAGGATCCACCAGTGTCATTGGATGTGTGTTCTTCTCATGAACCACACATGGATCCACCGGTGTCATTGCATGTCTGTTCTTTTCATGAATCACAGCTAGAGTCCTTGCATGTCTGTTACTTCCATAAACCACACATGGATCCATCGGTGTCATTGGATGTGTGTTCTTTTCATGAACCACACCCAGTGGCATTGCATGTCTGTTCCTTTTAACAAACCACATAAGGATCCACCAGTGTCATTGCATGTCTGTTCTTTTCATGAACCACACCCAGTGTCATTGCATGTGTGTTCCTCTAGACAAACCACATAAGGATCCACCGGTGTCACTGCATGTCTGTTCTTTTCATGAACGACATAAGGATCCACCAGTGTCATTGGATGTGTGTTCTTCTCATGAACCACACATGGATCCACCAGTGTCATTGCATGTCTGTTCTTTTCATGAACCACATCTAGAGTCATTGCATGTCAGTTACTTCCATGAACCACACATGGATCCACTAGTGTCATTGCATGTTTGTTCTTTTCATGAACCACACCTAGTGTCCTTACATGTCAGTTCTTTTCATGAACCACATAAGGATCCACCAGTGTCGTTGCATGTCTGTTCTTCGCACAAACCACATAAGGATCCACCGATGTCATTGCATGTCTGTTCTTTTCATGAACCACACCCAGTGTCATTGCATGTGTGTTCCTCTAGACAAACCACATAAGTATCCACCCAATGTGATTGGATGTGTGTGTTAGGGATATACTTTCTGGGTATCCTCACAGTCCTCACTGACCAGGGTGGCCTACTATGGGTTAGAGCTCTGCTTCACGGGCGGCCTAGTCAGGGAGAAGAGATGGAGTCCAATCCGGCTACGGGAAGACCCAGAAGACTTACCGACTTAGGCCCATAATGTTACTTGTAGTTCAAGATGTACTCTATAACCGACTCTCAGTCGTAGCCAGATAGATCTCTCATGTGAACCCTAGGTCGGATATCTATATAAGCCGTCCTAGGGAGAGCCTTTAGGGCACCCTCAATAGTCTACATTCTCAACTCGCACAGGTATACCCTTGTAACCCATATTCCAGCTCTGTCGTATTACTGGATTGCTAGCAGGAGTAGGATCCGTCCAAAGCCGGTGGATTCGAACCTGGGTAAACTTGTGTGCTCACCATCCCGGAACACCGTACGTCTCATACCCCTCTCTTCTGCACACCTCGAGGACCCCCTCATGGCGTACTTGTCATCAATCCGACGATAGTTGGCGCCCACCTTGGGGCAGGTGAGCTTCGGATCTGTGTTCTGAGCGGAATCTACAAGAATCGGAATTGGCGAGACCATCGCCGTCGGGCGCATCCTCTACGCCAGCGATGTCCCTCTCATCGTTCTCGAGAGACCTGGATTCCGGCTAGGGAGGCTGTGACTACCTACACCATCATGTCTTTTGGTGAGATCGATGTTTACAGTTGGCGAGATCGATGTTTTCATCGGTGGTACCTTCTCAGCGAGGATGAGTGGAATAACCGGTCGTGGTGGAAGCACACCAGCTCTAAGTCCCTCGTCGTGAAGACGGACTTGTTCAAGAAGGTCGGAGTACTTGATGTCCTCCGCCTCTTGTGCTTCTTCTTCGGCAGAGAGATTTCTCTTCTCTAGGCATTGCCAGGCCAGCCGTTGGATCTCTTCTGCAGATTTTCCGGACATGCCAAACTTGGCAAGCCCCGGATTGTTAAGGAGGTTTTCGGCAAAGGTCTCTACCGAGGGATCATTACCCGAAGAGGGTTCACCCTTATCTAAACCTGGGCAACTCGTGGTGGCGTCAGTCTGCGACTCAAGGGTCGCTGGCCCCATGGTAGGAGCCGGATCTTCTGCAATAGCCGGCGAAGGAGTAATCACCAGCGTTGCAGAGGGTTGTGGGGCAGGAGTCGGAGGAGCCACGGCAGGAGAAGCTATGGTCAGCTTCGTCTGTCACAGGGGCTTCGAAGAAGTTCCCTTCCCCTTGCCCTTGATGAGTTGCTTAGCTCTGAGAATGTAATAGAATAGAAAACATTACATCTTGGAAGAAAATTCGAGAAAGGTACAAAGGCGAAAGTTGTGTTGAAAGTTACCTCTTCACGACGGGCACCTCCTTTGTGCCGACGACCACTGTCAGAGCTTTGCGCTTCCTGGGCACAATGTCCGGCAATGGGACCAGTTCCGCCTCCTGAGAAAACTCTAGAGGATATCCCTCGAGTGGAGCAAATTCCGACTCGGGGAGGTCGGCAAGCTGAAAAGAAGAGAACATCTCAGTATTGCGAAATAACCTAAAGGGTGAAACACATAAAGGGATTAATCATTGAAGCTTACCAGAACCAAAGGGTCTTCCGCTGTATGCATGTCTAGAGGCAAGTCTGGAATCTTCATTTCAATCTGCTCCTTGATCAGCCATTTAATCTAGCTTATGTAATCATGTGGCTTTAAAGCCTTAGGACTGATGCGGAGGGACTCGTTCTTTGACGCCGTGATGGTGTGCATCAGACGGTCGCTGTGGTGTTGGAGAGGCTGGATCCGACGTGCGTCCCAGCATTGGACTAGGTCAGATCCTTTCAAGCCCTTGTGTTTTATCAGATATTCGATCGACCTCTTAGCAAGGATCAGATCGTCACTGAGAGCCGGAGGGGCCTCATCCCAAGACGGTTGGGCCGTAGCGGCTCCATCGATGAAAGACGGCAACGCAGTAGCTTTGCCGAGAGCCGGAATATCCTTATGGTAGAAGAAAGTGGCTGGCCATTGTTTGACCGAGTCACTAGCAGAAATGCGAGGATAACTACGCTCGTGTCTAAGAGAAAGGCTAATAGTACTGATAATATACGGATTATCGGCAGTGGTAGAGTTTCTACGGACATGGAAGTAGAAACGAAACAAGGTGAGACTCGGCCTAATGCCGAGATACCCCTCGTGCAAAGCTGCATAAGAACTCATCTCTAAGAGAGAGTTCGGGGGAAGATGGTGGAGTTGCACACCGTAGTGATCAATTACCTCGGAAAAGAATTCCAAGGGAGGAAATGATAAACCTCTGTCGAGGTGGGTGCCGAAGTGGACCCGCTCGTCGACGTGCGGGTGGGGGATGGTTTCGCCAAAGCCACTCCGCTAGTCGCCGGCACGGAGGAGACCTTCATTCTCCACGACTTGGAGTTTCTCGTTGTCGAGGAGGCACGGGATCCAGATTCCCCGGCTGCTTTCCTTCTCTGCCGCCACCGCTGCTGCCGCCGCCAAGCCGGAAGAGGAAGAAGAAGTCATTTCTCTAGTACGCCGGTGACCTTAGATGGGTGGCACTAGGAAATCTGGGAGGAGGGAGATCTCTGTGCGCTGGGGAGATGTGGAGGAGAAGAAACGGCAAGGGAACAGGTGAAGAGAGGAGAAGGAGAATCCTCACCCCTTATAACCACCTACCTGCGCCAAGATGCGTGCAAACCGCACTGTGTAAATGCCACGCATCCTGGAAGGAACTAGGAAGGACCCACGCGATGATTACGTCGCCTCGATCTCCGCGTACGCATTAAAACGATGCCTCGGTTCCGCAAACAGCGGACCAACCAACGGTCGTGCTGACAAGATGTTTCTCAGATGACGTGACTTGACCATGACGAGTGTCAGATGACGTCAGAGACCAAGTTCCGGCTTAGTTTGAAATCAAGCTGGAAAATCTGAGTAACGTGTTGATAGGTCTGACTTATTTTTAAGACCCGGATCGTATTTTTTGTTGTGAAGTTTCAGGAACCCTTCAAGATTCTACAAGCCGAAGATCAAGCTAGACGATGATGAATCTGACTTTGGATCTTGGAGACTTCCGAGGGCTGCTGTTGGGGATATACTTTCCGGGTATCCTCATAGTCCTCACTGACCAGGGTGGCCTACTTCGGATTAGAGCTCTGCTTCACGGGCGGCCCAGTCAGGGAGAAGAGATGGAGTCCAATCCGGCTACGGGAAGGCCCAGAAGACTTACCGAATTATGCCTATAATGTTACTTGTACTTCAAGATGTACTCTGTAACCGACTCTCGGTCGTAGCCGGATAGATCTCTCCTGTGAACCCTAGGCCGGATATCTATATAAGCCGTCCTAGGGAGAGACTTTAGGGCACCCTCAATAGTCTACAATCTCAAATCGCACAGGCGAACCCTTGTAACCCATATTCCGGCTCTGCCGTATTACTGGATTACTAGCAGGAGTAGGATCCGTCCAAAGCCGGCGGATTCGAACCTGGGTAAACTTGTGTGCTCACCGTCCCGGAACATCGTACGTCTCACACCCCTCTCTTCCGCATGCCTCGAGGACCCCCTCATGGCGTACTTGTCATCAATCCGATGACAGTGTGTTCTTCTCATGAACCACACATGGATCCACCAGTGTCATTGCATGTTTCTTCTTTTCATGAACCACACCCAGTGTCATTGCATGTCTATTCTTTTCATGAACCACACCCAATGTTATTGCAAGTGTGTTCCTCTAGACAAACCACATAAGGATCCACCAGTGTCACTGCATGTCTGTTCTTTTCATGCACCACATAAGGATCCACCAATGTCATTGGATGTGTGTTCTTCTCATTAATCACACATGGATCCACTAGTGTCATGGCATGTCTGTTCTTTTCATGTACCACATCTAGAGTCATTGCCTGTCTATTACTTCCATAAACCACACATGGATCCACCAGTGTCATTGCATGTCTATTCTTTTCATGAACCACACCCAGTGTCATTGCATGTCAGTTCTTTTCATGAACCACATAAGGATCCACCAGTGTCATTGCATGTCTGTTCTTCTCACAAACCACATAAGGATCCATCGGTGTCATTGCATGTTTGTTCTTTTCATGAACCACACCCGGTGTCATTGCATGTGTGTTCCTCTAGACAAACCACCTTAGGAATCCACCGGTGTCATTGGATGTGTGTTCTTTTCATGAACCACACCCAGTGTCATTGCATGTTTGTTCCTCTAAACAAACCACATAAGGATCCACCAGTGTCATTGCATGTCTATTCTTTTCATGAACCACACCCAGTGTTATTGCATGTGTGTTATTCTAAACAAACCACATAAGTCATTGCATGTCTGTTCTTTTCATGAACCACACCTGGTGTCATTGCATGTGTGTTCCTCTAGACAAACCACATAAGGATCCACCGGTGTCACTGCATGTCTGTTCTTTTCATGGACCACACAAGGATCCACCAGTGTCATTGGATGTGTCTTATTCTCATGAACCACACATGGATCCACCGGTGTCATTGCATGTCTATTCTTTTCATGAATCACAGCTAGAGTCATTGCATGTCTGTTACTTCCATAAACCACACATGGATCCACCGGTGTCATCGCATGTTTGTTCTTTTCATGAACCACACCCAGTGTCATTGCATGTGTGTTCCTCTAGACAAACCACATAAGGATCCACCCAATGTGATTGGATGTGTGTTCTTCTCATGAACCACACATGGATCCACCAGTGTCATTGCATGTATGTTCTTTTCAAGAACCACACCCGGTGTCATTGCATGTGTGTTCCTCTAGACAAACCACATAAGGATCCACCAGTGCTATTGCATGTCTGCTCTTATCACAAACCACATAAGGATCCACCAGTGTCATTGCATATCTGTTCTTTTCATGAATCACACCCAGTGTCATTGCATGTGTGTTCCTCTAGACAAACCACATAAGGATCCACCCAATGTGATTGAATATGTGTTCTTCTCATGAACCACACATGGATCCACCAGTGTCATTGCATGTCTGTTCTTTTCATGAACCACACCCAGTGTCATTGCAAATATGTTCTTTTCATGAACCACACCTGGTGTCATTGCATGTGCGTTCCTCTAGACAAACCACATAAGGATCCACCGGTGTCACTGCATGTCTATTCTTTTCATGAACCACATAAGGATCCACCAGTGTCATTGGATGTCAGTTCTTCTCATGAACCGGTGTCATTGCATGTCTGTTCGTTTCATGAATCACAACTATAGTCATTGCATGTCTGTTACTTCCATAAACCACACATGGATCCACCGGTGTCATTGGATGTGTGTTCGTTTCATGAACCACACCCAGTGTCATTGCATGTATGTTCCTCTAAACAAACCACATAAGGATCCACCAGTGTCATTGCATGTCTGTTCTTTTCATTAACCACATATGGATCCACCCAATGTGATTGGATGTGTGTTCTTCTCATGAACCACACATGGATCCACAAATGTCATTGCATGTTTGTTCTTTTCATGAACCACACCCACTGTCATTGCATGTATGTTCTTTTCATGAACCACACCCAGTGTCATTGCATGTGTGTTCCTCTAGACAAACCACATAAGGATCCACCGATGTCTCTGCATGTCTGTTCTTTTCATGAACCACATAAGGATCCACCAGTGTCATTGGATATGTGTTCTTCTCATGAACGACACATGGATCCACCAGTGTAATTGCATGTCTGTTCTTTTCATGAACCACATCTAGAGTCATTGCATGTCTGTTACTTCCATAAACCATGTCTGTTCTTTTCATGAACCACACCTAGTGTCATTGCATCTCACTTCTTTTCATCAACCACATAAGGATCCACCAATGTTATTGCATGTCTGTTCTTCTCACAAACCACATAAGGATCCACCAGTGTCATTGCATGTCTGTTCTTTTCATGGACCACACCCATTGTCATTGCATGTGTGTTCCTCTAGACAAACCACATAAGGATCCACCCAATGTGATTGGATGTGTGTTCTTCTCATGAACCACACATGGATCCACCAGTGTCATTGCATGTCTGTTCTTTTCATGAACCACACCCAGTGTCATTGCATGTGTGTTCCTCTAGACAAACCATATAAGGATCCACCGGAGTCACTTCATGTCTGTTCTTTTCTTGAACCACATAAGGATCCACCAGTGTCATTGCATGTCTGTTCTTTTCATGAACCACATCTAGAGTCATTGCATGTTTGTTACTTCCATAAACCACACATGGATCCACCAGTGTCATTGCATGTCTGTTCTTTTCATGAACCACACCCAGTGTCATTGCATGTATGTTCTTTTCATGAACCACATCTAGAATCATTGCATGTTTGTTACTTCCATAAACCACACATGGATCCACGAGTGTGATTGCATGTCTGTTCTTTTCATGAACCACACCCAGTGTCATTGCATGTCGGTTCTTTTCATGAACCACACCCAGTGTCATTGCATGTGTGGTCCTCTAGACAAACCACATAAGGATCCACCGGTGTCACTACATGTCTGTTCTTTTCATGAACCACATAAGGATCCACCAGTGTCATTGGATGTGTGTTCTTCTCATGAATCACACATGGATCCACCAGTGCCATTGTATGTTTGTTCTTTTCATGAACCACATCTAAAGTCATTGCATGTATGTTACTTCCATAAACCACACATGGATCCACCAGTGTCATTGTATGTTTGTTCTTTTCATGAACCACACCCATTGTCATTGCATGTCAATTCTTTTCACGAACCGCATAAGGATCCAGCAGTGTCATTGCATGTCTGTTCTTCTCACAAACCACATAAGGATCCACCAGTGTCATTGCATGTTTGTTCTTTTCATGAACCACACCCAGTGTCATTGCATGTGTGTTCCTCTTTACAAACCACATAAGGATCCACCGGTGTCACTGCATGTCTGTTCTTTTCATGAACCACATAAGGATCCACTAGTGTCATTGGATATGTGATCTTTTCATGAACCATACCTAGTGTCATTGCATGTGTGTTCTTCTAAACAAACCATTTAAGTCATTGCATGTCTGTTCTTTTCATGAACCACACCCAGTGTCATTGCATTTTTCTAGACAAACCACCTTAGGAATCCACCGGTGTCATTGGATGTGTGTTCTGTTCATGAGCCACACACAGTTTCATTGCATGTCTGTTCCTCTAAACAAACTACATAAGGATCCACCAGTGTCATTGCATGTATGTTCTTTTCATGAACCACACCCAGTGTCATTGCATGTGTATTCTTCTAAACAAACCACATAAGTCATTACATGTCGTATCTTTTCATGAACCACACCCGGTGTCATTGCATGTGTGTTCCTCTAGACAAACCACATAAGGATCCACCGGTGTCACTGCATGTCTGTTCTTTTCATGAACCACATAAGAATCCCCTAGTGTCATTGGATGTGTGTTCTTCTCATGAACCACACATGGATCCACTGGTGTCATTGCATGTCTATTCTTTTCATGAATCACAGCTAGAGTCATTGCATGTCTATTACTTCCATAATCCACACATGGATCCACCAGTGTCATTGTATGTCTGTTCTTTTCATGAACCACACCCATTGTCATTGCATGTCAGTTCTTTTCACGAACCACATAAGGATCCAGCAGTGTGCATGGCTGTTCTTCTTACAAACCACATAAGGATCCACCTGTGTCATTGCATGTTTGTTCTTTTCATGAACCACACCCGGTGTCACTGCATGTGTGTTCCTCTATACAAACCACATAACGATCCACCGGTGTCACTGCATGTCTATTCTTTTCATGAACCACATAAGGATCCGCCAGTGTCATTGGATGTGTGTTCTTTTCATGAACCACACCCAGTGTCATTGCATGTGTGTTCTTCTAAACAAACCACTTAAGTCATTGCATGTCAGTTCTTTTCATGAACCACACCCGGTGTCATTGCATGTGTGTTCCTCTAGACAAACCACCTTAGGAATCCACCGGTGTCATTGGATGTGTGTTCTTTTCATGAACCACACCCAGTTTCATTGAATGTCTGTTCCTCTAAAGAAACGACATAAGGATTCACCAGTGTCATTGCATGTCTGTTCTTTTCATGAACCACACCCAGTGTCATTGCATGTGTGTTCTTCTAAACAAACCACATAAGTCATTGCATGTCGTATCTTTTCATGAACCACACCCGGTGTCATTGCATGTGTGTTCCTCTAGATAAACCACATAAGGATCCACCGGTGTCACTGCATGTCTGTTCTTTTCATGAACCACATAAGAATCCCCTAGTGTCATTGGATGTGTGTTCTTCTCATGAACCACACATGGATCCACTGGTGTCATTGCATGTCTATTCTTTTCATGAATCACAGCTAGAGTCATTGCATGTTGGTTCTTTTCGTGAACCACACCTAGTGTCAATGCATGTGTGTTCCTCTAGACAAACCACATAAGGATCCACCGGTGTCACTACTTGTCTGTTCTTTTCATGAACCACATAAGGATCCACCAGTGTCATTGGATGTATGTTCTTCTCATGAACCACACATGGATCCACCAGTGCCATTGCATGTTTGTTCTTTTCATGAACCACCTCTAGAGTCATTGCATGTCTGTTACTTCCATAAACCACACATGGATCCACCAGTGTCATTGTATGTCTGTTCTTTTCATGAACCACACCCATTGTCATTGCATGTCAGTTCTTTTCACGAACCACATAAGGATCCAGCAGTGTCATTGCATGGCTGTTCTTCTCACAAACCACATAAGGATCCACCTGTGTCATTGCATGTTTGTTCTTTTCATGAACCACACCCGGTGTCATTGCATGTGTGTTCCTCTATACAAACCACATAACGATCCACCGGTGTCACTGCATGTCTATTCTTTTCATGAACCACATAAGGATCCACCAGTGTCATTGGATGTGTGTTCTTTTCATGAACCACACCCAGTGTCATTGCATGTGTGTTCTTCTAAACAAACCACTTAAGTCATTGCATGTCAGTTCTTTTCATGAACCACACCCGGTGTCATTGCATGTGTGTTCCTCTAGACAAACCACCTTAGGAATCCACCGGTGTCATTGGATATGTGTTCTTTTCATGAACCACACCCAGTTTCATTGAATGTCTGTTCCTCTAAACAAACGACATAAGGATCCACGAGTGTCATTGCATGTCTGTTCTTTTCATGAACCACACCCAGTGTCATTGCATGTCGGTTCTTTTCATGAACCACACCCAGTGTCATTGCATGTGTGGTCCTCTAGACAAACCACATAAGGATCCACCGGTGTCACTACATGTCTGTTCTTTTCATGAACCACATAAGGATCCACCAGTGTCATTGGATGTGTGTTCTTCTCATGAATCACACATGGATCCACCAGTGCCATTGTATGTCTGTTCTTTTCATGAACCACATCTAAAGTCATTGCATGTATGTTACTTCCATAAACCACACATGGATCCACCAGTGTCATTGTATGTTTGTTCTTTTCATGAACCACACCCATTGTCATTGCATGTCAATTCTTTTCACGAACCGCATAAGGATCCAGCAGTGTCATTGCATGTCTGTTCTTCTCACAAACCACATAAGGATCCACCAGTGTCATTGCATGTTTGTTCTTTTCATGAACCACACCCAGTGTCATTGCATGTGTGTTCCTCTTTACAAACCACATAAGGATCCACCGGTGTCACTGCATGTCTGTTCTTTTCATGAACCACATAAGGATCCACTAGTGTCATTGGATATGTGATCTTTTCATGAACCATACCTAGTGTCATTGCATGTGTGTTCTTCTAAACAAACCATTTAAGTCATTGCATGTCTGTTCTTTTCATGAACCACACCCAGTGTCATTGCATTCCTCTAGACAAACCACCTTAGGAATCCACCGGTGTCATTGGATGTGTGTTCTGTTCATGAGCCACACCCAGTTTCATTGCATGTCTGTTCCTCTAAACAAACTACATAAGGATCCACCAGTGTCATTGCATGTCTGTTCTTTTCATGAACCACACCCAGTGTCATTGCATGTGTATTCTTCTAAACAAACCACATAAGTCATTACATGTCGTATCTTTTCATGAACCACACCCGGTGTCATTGCATGTGTGTTCCTCTAGACAAACCACATAAGGATCCACCGGTGTCACTGCATGTCTGTTCTTTTCATGAACCACATAAGGATCCACCAGTGTCATTGGATGTGTGTTCTTCTCATAAACCACACATGGATTCACTGGTGTCATTGCATGTCTATTCTTTCCATGAATCACAGCTAGAGTCATTGCATGTCTATTACTTCCATAATCCACACATGGATCCACCAGTGTCATTGTATGTCTATTCTTTTCATGAACCACACCCATTGTCATTGCATGTCAGTTCTTTTCACGAACCACATAAGGATCCAGCAGTGTGCATGGCTGTTCTTCTTACAAACCACATAAGGATCCACCTGTGTCATTGCATGTTTGTTCTTTTCATGAACCACACCCGGTGTCATTGCATGTGTGTTCCTCTATACAAACCACATAACGATCCACCGGTGTCACTGCATGTCTATTCTTTTCATGAACCACATAAGGATCCGCCAGTGTCATTGGATGTGTGTTCTTTTCATGAACCACACCAAGTGTCATTGCATGTGTGTTCTTCTAAACAAACCACTTAAGTCATTGCATGTCAGTTCTTTTCATGAACCACACCCGGTGTCATTGCATGTGTGTTCCTCTAGACAAACCACCTTAGGAATCCACCGGTGTCATTGGATGTGTGTTCTTTTCATGAACCACACCCAGTTTCATTGAATGTCTGTTCCTCTAAAGAAACGACATAAGGATTCACCAGTGTCATTGCATGTCTATTCTTTTCATGAACCACACCCAGTGTCATTGCATGTGTGTTCTTCTAAACAAACCACATAAGTCATTGCATGTCGTATCTTTTCATGAACCACACCCGGTGTCATTGCATGTGTGTTCCTCTAGATAAACCACATAAGGATCCACCGGTGTCACTGCATGTCTGTTCTTTTCATGAACCACATAAGAATCCCCTAGTGTCATTGGATGTGTGTTCTTCTCATGAACCACACATGGATCCACTGGTGTCATTGCATGTCTATTCTTTTCATGAATCACAGCTAGAGTCATTGCATGTTGGTTCTTTTCGTGAACCACACCTAGTGTCAATGCATGTGTGTTCCTCTAGACAAACCACATAAGGATCCACCGGTGTCACTACTTGTCTGTTCTTTTCATGAACCACATAAGGATCCACCAGTGTCATTGGATGTATGTTCTTCTCATGAACCACACATGGATCCACCAGTGCCATTGCATGTTTGTTCTTTTCATGAACCACCTCTAGAGTCATTGCATGTCTGTTACTTCCATAAACCACACATGGATCCACCAGTGTCATTGTATGTCTGTTCTTTTCATGAACCACACCCATTGTCATTGCATGTCAGTTCTTTTCACGAACCACATAAGGATCCAGCAGTGTCATTGCATGGCTGTTCTTCTCACAAACCACATAAGGATCCACCTGTGTCATTGCATGTTTGTTCTTTTCATGAACCACACCCGGTGTCATTGCATGTGTGTTCCTCTATACAAACCACATAACGATCCACCGGTGTCACTGCATGTCTATTCTTTTCATGAACCACATAAGGATCCACCAGTGTCATTGGATGTGTGTTCTTTTCATGAACCACACCCAGTGTCATTGCATGTGTGTTCTTCTAAACAAACCACTTAAGTCATTGCATGTCAGTTCTTTTCATGAACCACACCCGGTGTCATTGCATGTGTGTTCCTCTAGACAAACCACCTTAGGAATCCACCGGTGTCATTGGATATGTGTTCTTTTCATGAACCACACCCAGTTTCATTGAATGTCTGTTCCTCTAAACAAACGACATAAGGATTCACCAGTGTCATTGCATGTCTGTTCTTTTCATGAACCACACCCAGTGTCATTGCATGTCGGTTCTTTTCATGAACCACACCCAGTGTCATTGCATGTGTGGTCCTCTAGACAAACCACATAAGGATCCACCGGTGTCACTACATGTCTGTTCTTTTCATGAACCACATAAGGATCCACCAGTGTCATTGGATGTGTGTTCTTCTCATGAATCACACATGGATCCACCAGTGCCATTGTATGTCTGTTCTTTTCATGAACCACATCTAAAGTCATTGCATGTATGTTACTTCCATAAACCACACATGGATCCACCAGTGTCATTGTATGTTTGTTCTTTTCATGAACCACACCCATTGTCATTGCATGTCAATTCTTTTCACGAACCGCATAAGGATCCAGCAGTGTCATTGCATGTCTGTTCTTCTCACAAACCACATAAGGATCCACCAGTGTCATTGCATGTTTGTTCTTTTCATGAACCACACCCAGTGTCATTGCATGTGTGTTCCTCTTTACAAACCACATAAGGATCCACCGGTGTCACTGCATGTCTGTTCTTTTCATGAACCACATAAGGATCCACTAGTGTCATTGGATATGTGATCTTTTCATGAACCATACCTAGTGTCATTGCATGTGTGTTCTTCTAAACAAACCATTTAAGTCATTGCATGTCTGTTCTTTTCATGAACCACACCCAGTGTCATTGCATTCCTCTAGACAAACCACCTTAGGAATCCACCGGTGTCATTGGATGTGTGTTCTGTTCATGAGCCACACCCAGTTTCATTGCATGTTTGTTCCTCTAAACAAACTACATAAGGATCCACCAGTGTCATTGCATGTCTGTTCTTTTCATGAACCACACCCAGTGTCATTGCATGTGTATTCTTCTAAACAAACCACATAAGTCATTACATGTCGTATCTTTTCATGAACCACACCCGGTGTCATTGCATGTGTGTTCCTCTAGACAAACCACATAAGGATCCACCGGTGTCACTGCATGTCTGTTCTTTTCATGAACCACATAAGGATCCACCAGTGTCATTGGATGTGTGTTCTTCTCATAAACCACACATGGATTCACTGGTGTCATTGCATGTCTATTCTTTCCATGAATCACAGCTAGAGTCATTGCATGTCTATTACTTCCATAATCCACACATGGATCCACCAGTGTCATTGTATGTCTGTTCTTTTCATGAACCACACCCATTGTCATTGCATGTCAGTTCTTTTCACGAACCACATAAGGATCCAGCAGTGTGCATGGCTGTTCTTCTTACAAACCACATAAGGATCCACCTGTGTCATTGCATGTTTGTTCTTTTCATGAACCACACCCGGTGTCATTGCATGTGTGTTCCTCTATAAAAACCACATAACGATCCACCGGTGTCACTGCATGTCTATTCTTTTCATGAACCACATAAGGATCCGCCAGTGTCATTGGATGTGTGTTCTTTTCATGAACCACACCCAGTGTCATTGCATGTGTGTTCTTCTAAACAAACCACTTAAGTCATTGCATGTCAGTTCTTTTCATGAACCACACCCGGTGTCATTGCATGTGTGTTCCTCTAGACAAACCACCTTAGGAATCCACCGGTGTCATTGGATGTGTGTTCTTTTCATGAACCACACCCAGTTTCATTGAATGTCTGTTCCTCTAAAGAAACGACATAAGGATTCACCAGTGTCATTGCATGTCTGTTCTTTTCATGAACCACACCCAGTGTCATTGCATGTGTGTTCTTCTAAACAAACCACATAAGTCATTGCATGTCGTATCTTTTCATGAACCACACCCGGTGTCATTGCATGTGTGTTCCTCTAGATAAACCACATAAGGATCCACCGGTGTCACTGCATGTCTGTTCTTTTCATGAACCACATAAGAATCCCCTAGTGTCATTGGATGTGTGTTCTTCTCATGAACCACACATGGATCCACTGGTGTCATTGCATGTCTATTCTTTTCATGAATCACAGCTAGAGTCATTGCATGTTGGTTCTTTTCGTGAACCACACCTAGTGTCAATGCATGTGTGTTCCTCTAGACAAACCACATAAGGATCCACCGGTGTCACTACTTGTCTGTTCTTTTCATGAACCACATAAGGATCCACCAGTGTCATTGGATGTATGTTCTTCTCATGAACCACACATGGATCCACCAGTGCCATTGCATGTTTGTTCTTTTCATGAACCACCTCTAGAGTCATTGCATGTCTGTTACTTCCATAAACCACACATGGATCCACCAATGTCATTGTATGTCTGTTCTTTTCATGAACCACACCCATTGTCATTGCATGTCAGTTCTTTTCACGAACCACATAAGGATCCAGCAGTGTCATTGCATGGCTGTTCTTCTCACAAACCACATAAGGATCCACCTGTGTCATTGCATGTTTGTTCTTTTCATGAACCACACCCGGTGTCATTGCATGTGTGTTCCTCTATACAAACCACATAACGATCCACCGGTGTCACTGCATGTCTATTCTTTTCATGAACCACATAAGGATCCACCAGTGTCATTGGATGTGTGTTCTTTTCATGAACCACACCCAGTGTCATTGCATGTGTGTTCTTCTAAACAAACCACTTAAGTCATTGCATGTCAGTTCTTTTCATGAACCACACCCGGTGTCATTGCATGTGTGTTCCTCTAGACAAACCACCTTAGGAATCCACCGGTGTCATTGGATATGTGTTCTTTTCATGAACCACACCCAGTTTCATTGAATGTCTGTTCCTCTAAACAAACGACATAAGGATTCACCAGTGTCATTGCATGTCTGTTCTTTTCATGAACCACACCCAGTGTCATTGCATGTGTGTTCTTCTAAACAAACCACATAAGTCATTGCATGTCGTATCTTTTCATGAACCACACCCGGTGTCATTGCATGTGTGATCCTCTAGACAAACCACATAAGGATCCACCAGTGTCACTGCATGTCTGTTCTTTTCATGAACCACATAAGAATCCCCTAGTGTCATTGGATGTGTGTTCTTCTCATGAACCACACATGGATCCACTGGTGTCATTGCATGTCTATTCTTTTCATGAATCACAGCTAGAGTCATTGCATGTCTATTACTTCCATAATCCACACATGGATCCACTGGTGTCATTGCATGTCTGTTCTTTTCATGAACCACACCCAGTGTCATTGCATGTCAGTTCTTTTCATGAACCACATAAGGATCCACCAGTGTCATTGCATGTCTGTTCTTTTCATGAACCACATAAGGATCCATCGGTGTTATTGCGTGTCTGTTCTTCTCACAAACCATATAAGGATCCACCAGTCTCATTGCATGTCTGTTATTTCCATGAACCACACTCAGTGTCATTGCATGTGTGTTCCTCTAGACAAACCACATAAGGATCCACCCAATGTGATTAGATGTGTGTTCTTCTCATGAACCGCACATGGATCCACCAGTATCATTGCATGTCTGTTCTTTTCATGAACCACACCTAGTGTCATTGCATGTCTGTTCTTTTCATGAACCACACCCGGTGTCATTGCATGTGTGTTCCTCTAGAAAAACCACATAAGGATCCACCGGTGTTACTTCATGTCTGTTCTTTTAATGAACCACATAAGGATCCACTAGTGTCATTGGATGTGTGTTCTTTTCATGAACCACACCCCGTATCATTGCATGTGTGTTCTTCTAAACAAACCACATAAGGATCCACCAGTGCCATTGCATGTCTGTTCTTTTCATGAACCACACCCAGTGTCATTGCATGTGTGTTCCTCTAGACAAACCACATAAGGATCCACCCAATGTGATTAGATGTGTGTTCTTATCATAAACCACACATGGATCCACCAGTGTCATTGCATGTCTATTCTTTTCATGAACCACACCTAGTGTCATTGCATGTCTGTTCTTTTCATGAACCACACCCAGTGTCATTGCATGTGTGTTCCTCTAGACAAACCACATAAGGATCCACCGGTGTCACTGCATGTCTGTTCTTTTCATGAACCACATAAGGATCCACCAGTGTCATTGGATGTGTGTTCTTCTCATGAACCACATATGGATCCACCAGTGTCATTGCATGTCTGTTCTTTTCATGAACCACATCTAGAGTCATTGCATGTCTGTTACTTCCATAAACTACACATGGATCCACCAGTGTCATTGCATATCTGTTCTTGTCATGAAACACACCCAGTGTCATTGCATGTGTGTTCTTCTAAAACAAACCACATAAGTCATTGCATGTCTGTTCTTTTCATGAACGACACCCGGTGTCATTTCAGGTGTGTTTCTCTAGACAAACCACATAAGGATCCACCGTTGTCACTGCATGTGTGTTCTTTTCATGAACCACGTAAGGATCCACTAGTGTCATTGGATGTGTGTTCTTCCCATGAACCACACATGGATCCACCAGTGCCATTGCATGTCTGTTATTTTCATGAATCACATCTAGAGTCAATGCATGTCTGTTACTTCCATAAACCACACATGGATCCACCAGTGTCATTGCATGTCTGTTCTTTTCATGAACCACACCCAGTGTCATTGCATGCCTGTTCTTTTCATGAACCACATAAGGATCCACTAGTATTATTGCATGTCTGTTCTTCTCACAAACCACATAAGGATCCACCAGTGTCATTGCATGTCTGTTCTTTTCATGCACCACACCCATTGTCATTGCATGTGTGTTCCTCTAGACGAACCACATAAGGATCCACCCAATGTGATTGGATGTGTGTTCTTCTCATGAACCACACATGGATCCACCAGTGTCATTTCATGTCTATTCTTTTCATGAACCACACCCAGTGTCATTGCATGTCTGTTCTTTTCATGAACCACACCTAGTGTCATTGCATGTGTGTTCCTCTAGACAAACCACATAAGGATCCACCGGAGTCACTTCATGTCTGTTCTTTTCATGAACCACATAAGGATCCACCAGTGTCATTGGATGTGTGTTCTTCTCATGAACCACACAGGGATCCACCAGTGTCATTGCATGTCTGTTCTTTTCATGAACCACATCTAGAGTCATTGCATGTCTGTTACTTCCATAAACCACACATGGATCCACCAGTGTCATTGCATGTCTGTTCTTTTCATGAACCACACCCAGTGTCATTGCATGTCTGTTCTTTTCATGAACCACACCCAGTGTCATTGCATGTGTGTTTCTCTAGACAAACCATATAAGGATCCACCGGAGTCACTTCATGTCTGTTCTTTTCTTGAACCACATAAGGATCCACCAGTGTCATTGCATGTCTGTTCTTTTCATGAACCACATCTAGAGTCATTGCATGTTTGTTACTTCCATAAACCACACATGGATCCACCAGTGTCATTGCATGTATGTTCTTTTCATGAACCACACCCAGTGTCATTGCATGTATGTTCTTTTCATGAACCACATCTAGAGTCATTGCATGTTTGTTACTTCCATAAACCACACATGGATCCACGAGTGTCATTGCATGTATGTTCTTTTCATGAACCACACCCAGTGTCATTGCATGTCGGTTCTTTTCATGAACCACACCCAGTGTCATTGTATGTGTGGTCCTCTAGACAAACCACATAAGGATCCACCGGTGTCACTACATGTCTGTTCTTTTCATGAACCACATAAGGATCCACCAGTGTCATTGGATGTGTGTTATTCTCATGAATCACACATGGATCCACCAGTGCCATTGTATGTCTGTTCTTTTCATGAACCACATCTAAAGTCATTGCATGTTTATTACTTCCATAAACCACACATGGATCCACCAGTGTCATTGTATGTCTTATCTTTTCATGAACCACACCCATTGTCATTGCATGTCAATTCTTTTCACGAACCGCATAAGGATCCAGCAGTGTCATTGCATGTTTGTACTTCTCACAAACCACATAAGGATCCACCAGTGTCATTGCATGTTTGTTCTTTTCATGAACCTCACCCAGTGTGATTGCATGTGTGTTCCTCTATACAAACCACATAAGGATCCACCGGTGTCACTGCATGTCTGTTCTTTTCATGAACCACATAAGGATCCACTAGTGTCATTGGATATGTGATCTTTTCATGAACCATACCTAGTGTCATTGCATGTGTGTTCTTCTAAACAAACCATTTAAGTCATTGCATGTCTGTTCTTTTCATGAACCACACCCGGTGTCATTGCATTCCTCTAGACAAACCACCTTAGGAATCCACCGGTGTCATTGGATGTGTGTTCTGTTCATGAGCCACACCCAGTTTCATTGCATGTCTGTTCCTCTAAACAAACTACATAAGGATCCACCAGTGTCATTGCATGTCTGTTCTTTTCATGAACCACACCCAGTGTCATTGCATGTGTATTCTTCTAAACAAACCACATAAGTCATTACATGTCGTATCTTTTCATGAACCACACCCGGTGTCATTGCATGTGTGTTCCTCTAGACAAACCACATAAGGATCCACCAGTGTCACTGCATGTCTGTTCTTTTCATGAACCACATAAGGATCCACCAGTGTCATTGGATGTGTGTTCTTCTCATAAACCACACATGGATCCACTGGTGTCATTGCATGTCTATTCTTTCCATGAATCACACCTAAAGTCATTGCATGTCTATTACTTCCATAATCCACACATGGATCCACCGCTGTCATTGCATGTCTGTTCTTTTCATGAACCACACCTAGTGTCATTGCATCTCAGTTCTTTTCATGAACCACATAAGGATCCACCAGTGTCAGTGCATGTCTGTTCTTTTCATGAACCACACCTAGTGTCATTGCATGTCAGTTCTTTTCATGAACCAGATAAGGATCCACCAATGTTATTGCATGTCTGTTCTTCTCACAAACCACACATGGATCCACCAGTGTCATTGCATGTCTGTTCTTTTCGTGGAGCACACCCATTGTCATTGCATGTGTGTTCCTCTAGACAAACCACATAAGGATCCACCCAATGTGATTGGATGTGTGTTCTTCTCATGAACCACACATGGATCCACCAGTGTCATTGCATGTCTATTCTTTTCATGAACCACACCCAGTGTCATTGCATGTCTGTTCTTTTCATGAACCACACCTAGTGTCATTGCATGTGTGTTCCTCTAGACAAACCACATAAGGATCCACCGGTGTCACTTCATGTCTGTTATTTTCATGAACCACATAAGGATCCACCAGTGTCATTGGATGTGTGTTCTTCTCATGAACCACACATGGATCCACCAGTGCCATTGCATGTCTGTTCTTTTCATGAACCACATCTAGAGTCATTGCATGTTTGTTACTTCCATAAACCACACATGGATCCACGAGTGTCATTGCATGTCTGTTCTTTTCATGAACCACACCCAGTGTCATTGCATGTTGGTTCTTTTCATGAACCACCCCCAGTGTCAATGCATGTGTGTTCCTCTAGACAAACCACATAAGGATCCACTGGTGTCACTACATGTCTGTTCTTTTCATGAACCACATAAGGATCCACCAGTGTCATTGGATGTTTGTTCTTCTCATGAACCACACATGGATCCACCAGTGCCATTGCATGTTTGTTCTTTTCATGAACCACATCTAGAGTCATTGCATGTCTGTTACTTCCATTAACCACACATGGATCCACCAGTGTCATTGTATGTCTGTTCTTTTCATGAACCACACCCATTGTCATTGCATGTGAGTTCTTTTCACGAACCACATAAGGATCCAGCAGTGTCATTGCATGGGTGTTCTTCTCACAAACCACATAAGGATCCACCAGTGTCATTGCATGTTTGTTCTTTTCATGAACCACACCCAGTGTCATTGCATGTGTGTTCCTCTATACAAACCACATAACGATCCACCGGTGTCACTGCATGTCTGTTCTTTTCATGAACCACATAAGGATCCACCAGTGTCATTGGATGTGTGTTCTTTTCATGAACCACACCCAGTGTCATTGCATGTGTGTTCTTCTAAACAAACCACTTAAGTCATTGCATGCCAGTTCTTTTCATGAACCACACCCGGTGTCATTGCATGTGTGTTCCTCTAGACAAACCACCTTAGGAATCCACCGGTGTCATTGGATGTGTGTTCTTTTCATGAACCACACCTAGTTTCATTGAATGTCTGTTCCTCTAAACAAACGACATAAGGATCCACCACTGTCATTGCATGTCTGTTCTTTTCATGAACCACACCCAGTGTCATTGCATGTGTGTTCTTCTAAACAAACCACATAAGTCATTGCATGTCGTATCTTTTCATGAACCACACCCGGTGTCATTGCATGTGTGTTCCTCTAGACAAACCACATAAGGATCCACCAGTGTCACTGCATGTCTGTTTTTTTCATGAAACACATAAGAATCCACCAGTGTCATTGGATGTGTGTTCTTCTCATGAACCACACATGGATCCACTGGTGTCATTGCATGTCTATTCTTTTCATGAATCATAGCTAGAGTCATTGCATGTCTATTACTTCCGTAATCCACACATGGATCCACTGGTGTCATTGCATGTCTGTTCTTTTCATGAACCACACCCAGTGTCATTGCATGTCAGTTCTTTTCATGAACCACATAAGGATCCACCAGTGTCATTGCATGTCTGTTCTTTTCATGAACCACATCAGGATCCACCAGTGTTATTGCGTGTCTGTTCTTCTCACAAACCACATAAGGATCCACCAGTGTCATTGCATGTCTGTTATTTCCATGAACCACACTCAGTGTCATTGCATGTGTGTTCCTCTAGACAAACCACATAAGGATCCACCCAATGTGATTAGATGTGTGTTCTTCTCATGAACCACACATGGATCCACCAGTGTCATTGCATGTCTGTTCTTTTGATGAACCACACCTAGTGTCATTGCATGTCTGTTCTTTTCATGAACCACACCCGGTGTCATTGCATGTGTGTTCCTCTAGAAAAACCACATAAGGATCCACCGGTGTTACTTCATGTCTGTTCTTTTAATGAACCACATAAGGATCCACTAGTGTCATTGGATGTGTGTTCTTTTCATTAACCACACCCCGTGTCATTGCATGTGTGTTCTTCTAAACAAACCACATAAGGATCCACCAGTGTCATTGCATGTCTGTTCTTTTCATGAACCACACCCAGTGTCATTGCATGTGTGTTCCTCTAGACGAACCACATAAGGATCCACCCAATGTGATTGGATGTGTGTTCTTCTCATGAACCACACATGGATCCACCAGTGTCATTGCATGTCTGTTCTTTTCATGAACCACATCTAGTGTCATTGCATGTCTGTTCTTTTCATGAACCACACCCAGTGTCATTGCATGTGTGTTCCTCTAGACAAACCACATAAGGATCCACCGGTGTCACTGCATGTCTGTTCTTTTCATGAACCACATAAGGATCCACCAGTGTCATTGGATGTGTGTTCTTCTCATGAACCACATATGGATCCACCAGTGTCATTGCATGTCTGTTCTTTTCATGAACCACATCTAGAGTCATTGCATGTCTGTGACTTCCATAAACCACACATGGATCCACCAGTGTCATTGCATATCTGTTCTTGTCATGAAACACACCCAGTGTCATTGCATGTGTGTTCTTCTAAACAAACCACATAAGTCATTACATGTCTGTTCTTTTCATGAACGACACCCGGTGTCATTTCAGGTGTGTTCCTCTAGACAAACCACATAAGGATCCACCGTTGTCACTGCATGTGTGTTCTTTTCATGAACCACATAAGCATCCACTAGTGTCATTGGATGTGTGTTCTTCCCATGAACCACACATGGATCCACTAGTGCCATTGCATGTCTGTTATTTTCATGAACCACATCTAGAGTCAATGCATGTCTGTTACTTCCATAAACCACACATGGATCCACCAGTGTCATTGCATGTCTGTTCTTTTCATGAACCACACCTAGTGTAATTGCATGCCTGTTCTTTTCATGAACCACATAAGGATCCACTAGTGTTATTGCATGTCTGTTCTTCTCACAAACCACATAAGGATCCACCAGTGTCATTGCATGTCTGTTCTTTTCATGGACCACACCCATTGTCATTGCATGTGTATTCCTCTAGACAAACCACATAAGGATCCACCCAATGTGATTGGATGTGTGTTCTTCTCATGAACCACACATGGATCCACCAGTGTCATTGCATGTCTATTGTTTTCATGAACCACACCTAGTGTAATTGCATGTCTGTTCTTTTCATGAACCACACCTAGTGTCATTGCATGTGTGTTCCTCTAGACAAACCACATAAGGATCCACCGGAGTCACTTCATGTTTGTTCTTTTCATGAACCACATAAGGATCCACCAGTGTCATTGGATGTGTGTTCTTCTCATGAACCACACAGGGATCCACCAGTGTCATTGCATGTCTGTTCTTTTCATGAACCACATCTAGAGTCATTGCATGTCTGTTACTTCCATAAACCACACATGGATCCACCAGTGTCGTTGCATGTCTGTTCTTTTCATGAACCACACCCAGTGTCATTGCATGTCTGTTCTTTTCATGAACTACATCTAGAGTCATTGCATGTTTGTTACTTCCATAAACCACACATGGATCCATGAGTGTCATTGCATGTCTGTTCTTTTCATGAACCACACCCAGTGTCATTGCATGTCGGTTCTTTTCATGAACCACACCCAGTGTCATTGCATGTGTGGTCCTCTAGACAAACCACAGATCCACCGGTATCACTACATGTCTGTTCTTTTCATGAACCACATAAGGATCCACCAGTGTCATTGGATGTGTGTTCTTCTCATGAATCACACATGGATCCACTAGTGCCATTGTATGTCTGTTCTTTTCATGAACCAAATCTAAAGTCATTGCATGTCTGTTGATTCCATAAACCACACATGGATCCACGAGTGTCATTGTATGTATGATCTTTTCATGAACCACACCCATTGTCATTTCATGTCAATTCTTTTCACGAACCACATAAGGATCCAACAGTGTCATTGCATGTCTGTTCTTCTCACAAACCACATAAGGATCCACTAGTGTCATTGCATGTTTGTTCTTTTCATGAACCACACCCAGTGTCATTGCATGTGTGTTCCTCTATACAAACCACATAAGGATCCACCGGTGTCACTGCATGTCTGTTATTTTCATGTACCACATAAGGATCCACCAGTGTCATTGGATATGTGATCTTATCATGAACCATACCTAGTGTAATTGCATGTGTGTTCTTCTAAACAAACCACTTAAGTCATTGCATGTCTATTCTTTTCATGAACCACACCTGGTGTCATTGCATTCCTCTAGACAAACCACCTTAGGAATCCACCGGTGTCATTGGATGTGTGTTCTGTTCATGAACCACACCTAGTTTCATTCCATGTCTGTTCCTCTAAACAAACTACATAAGGATCCACCAGTGTCATTGCATGTCTGTTCTTTTCATGAACCACACCCAGTGTCATTGCATGTGTGTTCTTCTAAACAAACCACATAAGTCAGTGCATGTCGTATCTTTTCATGAACCACACCCGGTGTCATTGCATGTGTGTTCCTCTAGACAAACCACATAAGGATCCACCGGTGTCACTGCATGTCTGTTCTTTTCATGAACCACATAAGGATCCACCAGTGTCATTGGATGTGTGTTCTTCTCATGAACCACACATGGATCCACTGGTGTCATTGCATGTCTATTCTTTCCATTAATCATAGCTAGAGTCATTGCATGTCTATTACTTCCATAATTCACACATGGATCCACCGCTGTCATTGCATATCTGTTCTTTTCATGAACCACACCCAGTGTCATTGCATTTCAGTTCTTTTCATGAACCACATAAGGATCCACCGGTGTCATTGCATGTTTGTTCTTTTCATGAACCACACCTAGTGTCATTGCATGTCAGTTCTTTTCATGAACCACATAAGGATCCACCAATGTTATTGCATGTCTGTTCTTCTCACAAACCACATAAGGATCCACCAGTGTCATTGCATGTCTGTTCTTTTCATGGACCACACCCATTGTCATTGCATGTGTGTTCCTCTAGACAAACCACATAAGGATCCACCCAATGTGATTGGATGTGTGTTCTTCTCATGAACCACACATGGATCCACCAGTGTCATTGCATGTCTATTCTTTTCATGAACCACACCCAGTGTCATTGAATGTCTGTTCTTTTCATGAACCACACCTAGTGTCATTGCATGTGTGTTCCTCTAGACAAACCACATAAGGATCCACCGGTGTCACTTCATGTCTGTTCTTTTCATGAACCACATAAGGATACACCAGTGTCATTGGATGTGTGTTCTTCTCATGAACCACAGATGGATCCACCAGTGCCATTGCATGTCTGTTCTTTTCATGAACCACATCTAGAGTCATTGCGTGTCTGTTACTTCCATAAACCACACATGCATCCACCAGTGCCATTGCATGTCTGTTCTTTTCATGAACCACACCCAGTGTCATTTCATGTATGTTCTTTTCATGAACCACATCTAGAGTCATTGCATGTCTGTTACTTCCATAAACCACACATGGATCCACGGGTGTCATTGCGTGTCTATTCTTTTCATGAACCACACCCAGTGTCATTGCATGTTGGTTCATTTCATGAACCACACCCAATGTCAATGCATGTGTGTTCCTCTAGACAAACCACATAAGGATCCACCGGTGTCACTACATGTCTGTTCTTTTCATGAACCATATAGGATCCACCAGTGTCATTGGATGTGTGTTCTTCTCATGAACCACACATGGATCCACCAGTGCCATTGCATGTTTGTTCTTTTCATTAACCACATCTAGAGTCATTGCATGTCTGTTACTTCCATAAACCACACATGGATCCACCAATGTCATTGTATGTCTGTTCTTTTCATGAACCACACCCATTGTCATTGCATGTCAGTTCTTTTCACGAACCACATCAGGATCCAGCAGTGTCATTGCATGGCTGTTCTTCTCACAAACCACATAAGGATCCACCAGTGTCATTGCATGTTTGTTCTTTTCATGAACCACACCCAGGGTCATTGCATGTGTGTTCCTCTATACAAACCACATAAGGATCCACCGGTGTCACTGCATGTCTGTTCTTTTCATGAACCACATAAGGATCCACCAGTGTCATTGGATGTGTGTTCTTTTCATGAACCACACCCAGTGTCATTGCATGTGTGTTCTTGTAAACAAACCACTTAAGTCAATGCATGTCAGTTCTTTTCATGAACCACACCCGGTGTCATTGCATGTGTGTTCCTCTAGACAAACCACCTTAGGAATCCACCGGTGTCATTGGATGTGTGTTCTTTTCATGAACCACACCCAGTTTCATTGAATGTTTGTTCCTCTAAACAAACTACATAAGGATCCACCAGTGTTATTGCATGTCTGTTCTTTTCATGAACCACACCCAGTGTCATTGCATGTGTGTTCTTATAAACAAACCACATAAGTCATTGCATGTCGTATCTTTTCATGAACCACACCCGGTGTCATTGCATGTGTGTTCCTCTAGAAAAACCACATAAGGATCCACCGGTGTCACTGCATGTCTGTTCTTTTCATGAACCACATAAGAATCCCCTAGTGTCATTGGATGTGTGTTCTTCTCATGAACCACACATGGATCCACTGGTGTCATTGCATGTCTATTCTTTTCATGAATCACAGCTAGAGTCATTGCATGTCTATTACTTCCATAATCCACACATGGATCCACTGGTGTCATTGCATGTCTGTTCTTTTCATGAACCACACCCAGTGTCATTGCATGTCAGTTCTTTTCATGAACCACATAAGGATCCACCAGTGTCATTGCATGTCTGTTCTTTTCATGAACCACATAAGGATCCATCGGTGTTATTGCGTGTCTATTCTTCTGACAAACCATATAAGGATCCACCAGTGTCATTGCGTGTCTGTTATTTCCATGAACCACACTCAGTGTCATTGCATGTGTGTTCCTCTAGACAAACCACATAAGGATCCACCCAATGTGATTAGATATGTGTTCTTCTCATGAACCACACATGGATCCACCAGTATCATTGCATGTCTGTTCTTTTCATGAACCACACCTAGTGTCATTGCATGTCTGTTCTTTTCATGAACAACACCCGGTGTCATTGCATGTGTGTTCCTCTAGAAAAACCACATAAGGATCCACCGGTGTTACTTCATGTCTGTTCTTTTAATGAACCACATAAGGATCCACTAGTGTCATTAGATGTGTGTTCTTTTCATGAACCACACCCAGTGTGATTGCATGTGTGTTCTTCTAAACAAACCACATAAGGATCCACCAGTGTCATTGCATGTCTGTTCTTTTCATGAACCACACCCAGTGTCATTGCATGTGTGTTCCTCTAGACAAACCACATAAGGATCCACCCAATGTGATTGGATGTGTGTTCTTCTCATGAACCACACATGGATCCACTAGTGTCATTGCATGTCCGTTCTTTTCATGAACCACACCTAGTGTCATTGCATGTCTGTTCTTTTCATGAACCACACCCAGTGTCATTGCATGTGTGTTCCTCTAGACAAACCACATAAGGATCCACCGGTGTCACTGCATGTCTGTTCTTTTAATGAACCACATAAGGATCCACCAGTGTCATTGGATGTGTGTTCTTCTCATGAACCACATATGGATCCACCAGTGTCATTGCATGTCTGTTTTTTCATGAACCACATCTAGAGTCATTGCATGTCTGTTACTTCCATAAACCACACATGGATCCACCAGTGTCATTGCATATCTGTTCTTGTCATGAACCACACCCTGTGTCATTGCATGTGTGTTCTTCTAAACAAACCACATAAGTCATTGCATGTTTGTTCTTTTCATGAACGACACCCGGTGTCATTTCAGGTGTGTTGCTCTAGACAAACCACATAAGGATCCACCGTTGGCACTGCATGTGTGTTCTTTTCATGAACCACATAAGGATCCACCAGTGTCATTGGATGTGTGTTCTTCTCATGAACCACACATGGATCCACCAGTGTCATTGCATGTCTGTTATTTTCATGAACCACATCTAGAGTCAATGCATGTCTGTTACTTCCATGAACCACACATGGATCCACCAGTGTCATTGCATGTCTGTTCTTTTCATGAACCACACCCAGTGGGATTGCATGTCTGTTCTTTTCATGAACCACATAAGGATCCACCAGTGTTATTGCATGTCTGTTCTTCTCACAAACCACATAAGGATCCACCAGTGTCATTGCATGTCTGTTCTTTTCATGAACCACACCCAGTGTCATTGCATGTGTGTTACTCTAGACAAACCACATAAGGATCCACCCAATGTGATTGGATGTGTGTTGTTCTCATGAACCACACATGGATCCACCAGTGTCATTGCATGTTTGTTCTTTTCATGAACCACACCCAGTGTCATTGCATGTTGTTCTTTTCATGAACCACACCCAGTGTCATTGCATGTGTGTTCCTCTAGACAAACCACATAAGGATCCACCGATGTCTCTGCATGTCTGTTCTTTTCATGAACCACATAAGGATCCACCAGTGTCATTGGATATGTGTTCTTCTCATGAACGACACATGGATCCACCAGTGTAATTGCATGTCTGTTCTTTTCATGAACCACATCTAGAGTCATTGCATGTCTGTTACTTCCATAAACCATGTCTGTTCTTTTCATGAACCACACCTAGTGTCATTGCATGTCAGTTCTTTTCATGAACCACATAAGGATCCACCAGTGTTATTGCATGTCTGTTCTTCTCACAAACCACATAAGGATCCACCAGTGTCATTGCATGTCTGTTCTTTTCATGAACCACACCCAGTGCCATTGCATGTGTGTTACTCTAGACAAACCACATAAGGATCCACCCAATGTGATTGGATGTGTGTTCTTCTCATGAACCACACATGGATCCACCAGTGTCATTGCATGTTTGTTCTTTTCATGAACCACACCCAGTGTCATTGCATGTTGTTCTTTTCATGAACCACACCTAGTGTCATTGCATGTCTATTCTTTTCATGAACCACACCCAGTGTCATTGCATGTTGTTCTTTTCATGAACCACACCCAGTGTCATTGCATGTGTGTTCCTCTAGACAATACACATAAGGATCCACCGGTGTCACTTCATTTGTGTTCTTTTCATGAAACACATAAGGATCCACCAGTCTCATTGGATGTGTGTTGTTCTCATGAACCACACATGGATCCACCAGTGTCATGGCATGTCTGTGCTTTTCATGAACCCCATCTAGAGTCATTGCATGTCTGTTACTTCCATAAACCACACATGGATCCACCAGTGTCATTGCATGTCTGTTCTTTTCATGACCCACACCTAGTTTCATTGCATGTCAGTTCTTTTCATGAACCACATAAGGATCCACCAGTGTCATTGCATGTCTGTTCTTCTCACAAACCACATAAGGATCCACCAGTATCATTGCATGTCTGTTCTTTTCATTACCACACCCAGTGTCATTGCATTTGTGTTCCTCTAGACAAACCACATAAGGATCCACCGGTGTCCCTGCATGTCTGTTCTTTTCATGAACCACATAAGGATCCACCAGTGTCATTGATGTGTGTTCTTTTCATGAACCACACCCAGTGTCATTGCATGTCTGTTCCGCTAAACAAACCACATAATGATCCACCAGTGTCATTGCATGTTTGTTCTTTTCATGAACCACACCTAGTGTCATTACATGTGTGTTCTTATAAACAAACCAAATAAGTCATTGCATGTCTGTTATTTTCATGAACCACAACCGGTGCCATTGCATGTGTGTTCCTCTAGACAAACCACCTTAGGAATCCACCGGTGTCATTGGATGTGTGTTCTTTTCATGAACCACACCTAGTGTCATTGCATGTCTATTCCTCTAAACAAAGCACATAAGGATCCACCAGTGTCATTGCATGTCTGTTCTTTTCATGAACCACACCCAGTTTCATTGCATGTGTGTTCTTCTAAACAAACCACATAATTCATTGCATGTCAGTTCTTTTCTTGAACCACACCCGGTGTCATTGCTTGTGTGTTCCTCTAAACAAACCACATAAGGATCCACCGGTGTCACTACATGTCTGTTATTTTCATGAACCACATAAGGATCCACTAGTGTCATTGGATGTTTTTCTTCTCATGAACCACACATGGATCCACTGGTGTCATTGCATGTCTGTTATTTTCATGAATCACAACTAGAGTTATTGCATGTCTGTTACTTCCATAAACCACACATGGATCCACCGGTGTCATTGCATGTCTGTTTGTTTCATGAACCACACCCAGTGTCATTGCATGTTAGTTCTTTTCATGAACCACATATGGATCCACCAGTGTCATTGCATGTATGTTCTTTTCATGAACCACATAATTATCCACCAGTGTTATTGCATGTCTATTCTTCTCACAAACCACATAATGATCCCCCAGTGTCATTGCATGTCTGTTCTTTTCATGAACCACACCCAGTGTCATTGCATGTGTGTTCCTCTAGACAAACCACATAAGGATCCACCCAATGTGATTGGATGTGTGTTCTTCTCATGAACCACACATGGATCCACAAGTGTCATTGCATGTATGTTCTTTTCATGAACCACACCCAGTATCCTTGCATGTCTATTCTTGTCATGAACCACACCCGGTGTCATTGCCTATGTATTCCTCTAGATAAACCACATAAGGATCCACCGGTGTCACTGCATGTCTGTTCTTTTCATGAACCACATAAGGATCCACCAGTGTCATTGGATGTGTGTTCTTCTCTTGAACCACACATGGATCCATCGGTGTCATTGCATGTTTGTTCTTTTCATGAATCACAGCTAGAGTCATTGCATGTCTGTTACTTCCATAAACCACACATGGATCCACCGGTGTCATTGGATGTGTGTTCTTTTCATGAACCACACCCAGTGTCATTACATGTATGTTCCTCTAAACAAACCACATAAGGATCCACCAGTGTCATTGCATGTCTATTCTTTTCATGAACCACATATGGATCCACCAGTGTTATTGCATGTCTTTTCTTCTCACAAACCACATAAGGATCCACCAGTGTCATTGCATGTCTATTCTTTTCATGAACCACACCCAGTGTCAATGCATGTTTGTTCCTCTAGACAAACCACATAAGGATCCACCTAATGTGATTGGATGTGTGTTCTTCTCATGAACCACACATGGATCCACTAGTGTCATTGCATGTCTATTCTTTTCATGAACCACACCTAGTGTCATTCCATGTCTATTCTTTTCATGAACCACACCCAGTGTCATTGCATGTGTGTTCCTCTAGACAAACCACATAAGGATTCACCGGTGTCACTGCATGTCTGTTCTTTTCATGAACCACATAAGGATCAACCAGTGTCATTGGATGTGTGTTCTTCTCATGAACCACGCATGGATCCACCAGTGTCATTGCATGTCTGTTCTTTTCATGAACCACACCCAATGTCATTGCATGTCAGTTCTTTTCATGAACCACATAAGGATCCACCAGTGTCATTGCATGTCTGTTCTTTTCATGAACCACACCAAGTGTTATTGCATGTGTGTTCCTCTAGAAAACCACATATGGATCCACCCAATGTGATAGGATGTGTGATCTTCTCATGAACCACACATGGATCCACCAGTGCCATTGTATGTCTGTTCTTTTCATGAACCACACCCAGTGTCATTGCATGTCTGTTCTTTTCATGAACCACACCCGGTGTCATTGCATGTGTATTCCTCTAGACAAACCACATAAGGATCCACCGGTGTCACTGCATGTCTGTTCTTTTCATGAACCACATAAGGATCCACTAGTGTCATTGGATGTGTGTTCTTCTCTTGAACCACACATGGATCCATCGGTGTCATTGCATGTTTGTTCTTTTCATGAATCACAACTAGAGTCATTGCATGTCTGTTACTTCCATAAACCACACATGGATCCACCGGTGTCATTGTATATCTGTTCTTTTCATGAACCACACCCAGTGTCATTGCATGTCTGTTCTTTTCATGAACCACACCCGGTGTCATTGCATGTGTGTTCCTCTAGACAAACCACATAAGGATCCACCGGTGTCACTACATGTCTTTTCTTTTCATGAACCACATAAGGATCCACCAGTGTCATTGGATGTGTGTCCACACATGGATCCACCGGTGTCATTGCATGTATGTTCTTTTCATGAATCACAGCTAGAGTCATTGCATGACTGTTACTTCCATAAACCACACATGGATTCACTGGTGTCATTGCATGTCTATTCTTTTCATGACCCACACCTAGTGTCATTGCATGTCAGTTCGTGCCATGAACCACATAAGGATCCACCAGTGTCATTGCCTATGTGTTCTTTTCATGAACCACATAAGGATCCACCAGTGTTATTGCATGTTTGTTCTTCTCACAAACCACATAAGGATCCACTAGTGTCATTGCATGTCTGTTCTTTTCATGAACCACACCCAGTGTCATTGCATGTGTGTTCCTCTAGACAAACCACATAAGGATCCACCCAATGTGATTGGATGTGTGTTCTTCTCATGAACCACACATGGATCCACCAATGTCATTGCATGTATGTTCTTTTCATGAACCACACCTGGTGTCATTGCATGGGTGTTCCTCTAGACAAACCACATAAGGATCCACCAGTGTCACTGCATGTCTGTTCTTTTCATGAACCACATAAGGATCCACCAGTGTCATTGGATGTGTGTTCTTCTCATGAACCACACATGGATCCACCAGTGTCATTGCATGTCTGTTCTTTTCATGAATCACAGCTAGAGTCATTGCATGTCTATTACTTCCATAAACCACATATGGATCCACCTAGTGTGATTGCATGTATGTTCTTTTCACAAACCACACATGGATACACCAGTGTCATTGCATGGTTGGCCGTTAGACCGAGTCTTCTAGAAGGCACGCCCTAACACAGTTGTTCTGCTTGACGATTGTTACATACCGTTCGATTAGGGCGCTTGGACGATTGGGATGGTCTTCGTGAGAGCGATCCACGATAGGCTGTTCTGCGGCATGATTGGCCACGCTTGCTCTGGACAAACTGGCAACACCGGGCGCTCCCGTATTGCGAGTGTCACGTCTCACGAGTTCAGTGGGCCACATCCAAGTGTCACGTCCCCATTACTTCTCTTCCTCCCTGCACTTCTCTTCCTTCCCCTCGAAGCCACTTTCCCCACTTCCCTCCCATCCTGCCGTAGCCGCAAGCCAACGGCGCCTCCATCCCAATCCCCTCTCCGGTAGCCACCCCCCTCTCGCCATGGGTTCAAGGGGAGACGGCGAGGAAACACATCGTGATGACAGGGACGGTGATTTCGATGTGAGTCATCTCATCTCTATTTCTATCATCTGTGGCCAGTTATCTATTTTTTGAGCTAGATCTAATCGGTTTACTCATGCACGTATGATGTGTTAGGCCAACCATACGATGTATGGCTCCGACTATCACGGTTTAGCGGATGAAGACAGTCCTCTGCTATGTAAACATGGATATGTGCCTGCTAAATTTGTAGCGTTCGAAGAACGAAACGCGGGTAGGAGGTTTCTATGGTGTCAAGGACATCGTGCAATGATGCAAGGTGGAAGTTGTGGTGTTGTCAAATGGGTAGATCCAGAGTGTCGCAAATCGATGCAGAAAACGCTAGACAAACTATGGGATATGACTATTGAGTTGAAAGAATCCGTAGTCAGCTCACTTCTTGACAGTGTTGAGATGAAGCTATGGGACCCAGTTGACACGACCAAGCTTAACCGAGATCTCAGGAGGGTGAGAGACAAGGTTAACAAAGTCGAGAAGGAGAGAGACATGGCGTTGGCCTTGAAGGCTAAAGCAGAGCAAGAACTGACTCAAGCAAGGAATGATCTTCACCAGGCCAAAGTCCTGCAGTTCACAACTACGAGTATTCACAATTGCATAAGGAAAAATGCAGAGAAACAATTGAAGCTGTGCAAGGAAGATGCTAAAAGGAAGGTGCAGACGATTCGATCCTTGCTCTCACAAGAAGATGCGCATCGGGCTAAGAATAGGAAGATCAAGGAGATGTGTGATAACTAGTTTTATTTAGCTTAAGCTCTGTGCCTTTTTAAGTTGTAATAGTTGTACTTGTTGACCTAGCGGTCTGAACTATTGATCCCGGAGTCCAGGGAGGAAAAAAATTGCTCTCCCGTTAGTCTGACTCCGCATTACTTCTTTTGTCTGACCAATGCCCCTTGGATATTCTGCCCATCGCTTCGTCGTCCTCGTGTACAAATAGGAGGCGCCACAACACGTCGCTTCGTCGTCCATCCCATCATCCTCTCCAATCTCTACCGCGTCGTCACTTCGTCGTCCATCCCCTCGCTCCCTCTCCAATCTCCACCACGCCGCCATGGAGATGCCCGATCTGAACTTCTACGAGGTGGTGATGTTCGCGAACTTCAACATCCTCGCGCCGCCAGCCACAACGGTGCCCCACGGATGGCACATCAGCTCTGCGGGGGTGCCGGTGGCTCCGCTCCCTGGCCGAGCCGAGATGGAGAGCGAAATCGCGGCGCGCCGCCGCCAGATGCACGTGTGGAAGAGGGCGCTGCCCGGGTATGCGGCGGCTAGCCCGTACTGGCCGACGCTGTTCAAGAAGGAGCGGAAGACCAAGATTGGCAACCGCATCGTTGACGGGCGCGTGGTGCATCGGGATCTCCACAACCGAGAAGGGTGGGAGAGGTTCTGGTCCATCCCTAGACGAACCAAGTACACCGTCATTGCCGCCGCTCGCCGCGAAGAGGTGCTCCGTCTCACGAATAATGCAGAAACCGTGGAGGTTCTGTTCGACAGCGACGAGAAAGCCGGCGGCTCAGAGGATAGGGGCAGCAGAAGTTAAATTGTTGAGTAGTGGTTGAATTAATGTAGGATGTGAAATCACACCTTTGTTTAGAAGAATTTGTGGTTGAAGTAATGAAATGCCTCGATTTAGATCTTTGTCTCGATTAATTTGTGGAAGAATTTGTGATTTAGATCAATTTCTGCCTCGATTTAGATCTCTGTCCCGGATTGGGAACGTGACCGTGGACTAAAGACACCTTTTCTACTAGTGTATTCTGACATTGGTGGTTTGTTTAAACGTAATCTACGTGGATTGTGCCGCATGCAAATGGCACAACCACAATTTATAAAGTGTAATCACGTACACCCGGTTACTGGAGTTCCGGGAGCTTCGCCAGATGCAGGGGATGTAGGAGCAGAGAGGCGGTGAGATAGACGGGCTCAAACTAGGCCAGAAAGTGGTACTGATTTCCTCCTCATCTAGGCATTATCGGTTGCCATTGCTGTTTATGTTGCCATGTCGTTGTGTGCAGCAGCTGAAATAAGTTGCTGCTTCGTGTAGTGTAGCAGCTTAAATAATTTATTTCTGTGCCACTTACATTCCGTCGTATTTGGAGACCTCCTTCCCCTCAGCAATCGTGCAACCAGTGCTGCGTGTTTTCAGATAGCAGTGGCACAATCACAATTTCAGATTCACCTACTGACTCGAGTGTTTCCAAACCCTAAGTCGCGGTACATTTTACTCAGAAAACGTGGGTAGATTGTTTCGCCCAGCAACGTGCCACACACAGAGCTCCAGAATTTAACAGAATTACATATATAGGTTCAAATTCAACACATTACTATGCATCTTCATTGCCAACAGCCTTCTTCCACAGCCTGGGTGCCAAGCCTTCACGTCCACTGGCTTCTTTATTTCCTGCCTTCTTCCTCTTCATCGGTGCCAATTTTCGTAGCTTCACGTACTCTGCATCGCCGGGACAATGGGCACCAGAATCGTGTCCAGCATCATCTTTCCACTCGTTTTTAATTTCTTTAGGCAGCAAAATGACGGACCCGGCCGTCATGTTTCTCACCTTGCGGTGCTTCCTGTCAAAGAAACAAGACTGTTGCATAACTGCCCAATATCTACAGAGTAAATTAAAAAAATACAATTCAGCACAAACATGCAAACCCCCAGAGACCTTTGCTTACCAGGATCTAATTAGGTTCGAGCAACCACCATGTCCAAGAATAGAAGGGCGACTCCCAGTTGCAGCAGCTTCCACATCCAGTACATGACATTTCAGCTCAAACATGGCAACCGAAGCATACCTTTTCATCAACCCAATTAGCTGAGTGTCACACGTTATAGGAACCATGATGCCACGTTCATCCATGAAGCTGAACTTTGCAGTCTGCTTCGGCCATAATTCAACATGATTATGCAGAGCAGCAACCATACCAGATATAGTGCAGATCTTCCCAGGCGCTTCTTCCATCGTGAAACAATGGTATCCGTACCACTTGCCCTTAGAGTCATACATGTAGAGGACTACCGTAACCAGGTAAGGGGGGTCCGCGCAGATCCCACTTGACAGAAAACTGTGGACAAAATATGTTTGTCAGTGATGGCCCAAATATATCGAGCTCGTTGGGGAACCCCAAGAGGAAGGTATGATGAGCACATCAGCAAGTTTTCCCTCAGTAAGAAACCAAGGTTATCAATCCAGTAGGAGCAAGGAAACACCCCAAAGGTGTAGCTAGCTGAACGTTGGCACGGTGCACTACCGGTGCCAGCAGCAACGTGGAGACCTGCACAACACAACCACATAACTTTGCCCCAAACTTGCGATGAGGTTATCAATCTTACCGGTTTTGCTGAAAACAAAGGATTAAACGTATCGAATGGAAGGAAGTAATTGTTTGCAGAAAGTAAACACAAAGAAGTAAACAATTTGTAGATTGTATGTAAAAGAAAGGACCGGGGTCCATAGTTCACTAGAGGTGGCTTTCCTTAATATAGATAACATGCTGGGTGAACAAATTACAGCAGGGCAATTGACAAACATCGAGAAAGCATACAAGCATATACTAATCATCTTGACTCCTTTGGAACTTGATTGGGCATTACAACATTATACATAGACCGCCATCCAACTGCATCTATGACTAATAATCCACCTTCAGGTTATCATCCAAACCACCTCCAGTATTAAGTAGCAAGCAACATATTATTGATTTACGAATTGCCTGTAATGTAAACAATACGATTGTTCTATGAACAAAGGATTGTTGTTTTCTCCCTAGTAGCAACAACACATCTAGTACCTTAGAGATTTCTGGCACTTCCCCAGATTACCAGAGGCATGAACCCACTATCGAGCATAAATACTAACTCTTGGAGTTGCTAGCATCTACTTGGCCAAGATAGCTACTAACAACGGAAAGCATGCAAGATCACAAATAACAAAGACATGATAGAATCATAATCAATCTGAAATAGCATCTCAATATCCATCGGATCCCCGCGAACACAACATGCAGAATTACAAATAGATGATCTTGATCATGAACGGAGCTCACAAGATCTAGACATGAAAGCACAAAGGAGGAGAACCAACCATCTAGCTACTACATGGACCCGTAGTCCAGAGATGAACTACTCACGCATCACACCGGAGGCTTGCATGATGATGAACAAGGCCTCCAGGGTGAATTCCCCTCTCTGACAGGGTGCTGAGAAGAGCTTCAGATCCCTCCCGATCTAGGGATGGAGATGACGGCAGCTATAGACTCTTTCGTGGATTTTTGATCGGGTACTTAGGGTTTTGGTCCCGAGGGGAATATATAGGCGGAAGGAGAGGCCGAGGGGGTGCTGGGGTCGGCCAGACCACCCCCTAGCCCGGGCCAGGCCTAGCCGCGTGGCCAGGTGGTGTGGCCGGTCCCTAGCCCTTCTCCGTCTCGTATTCTGGCTCCAGATGTCTTCCAGAAAAATAGTCACTTTGGCTTTTGTCCCATCGAATTCCGAGAATATTCATTGTCTGACTTTCCTGGAACCAAAAACAGCAGAAAATAGGCAGCTGGCACTGTGGCTCTTGTTAATAGGTTAGTCCAAGAAATTATATGAAAAGTACTCCAAAGTGTGGACAAAACACAAGAAAGTAGATAAAACCAAGCATGGAACATCAAAAATTATAGATACATTTGCAATGTATCAACATCCCCAAGCTTAAATCCTGCTCGTCCTCGAGTAGGTAAGTGATAAAAAGAAAGAATAATTTTTGAGGTGACATGCACCATCATAAACTTGATCAAAGTATTTGTAAAACATTCAAGGCTGGGATCATAGTACTTCAAGCATAACATGAAAGACAAAGTTCTAGCAATAAGACAAAGAAACTATGATGCAACATGAAAAGGCACAAACAAAAGATTCATGAATAACAATGCTTTGCAAGACGTTTGTTTGTTTCACATAAAGAAAACATAGAATAATAGTATTCAGCTTGTCCCTCATAGAGTAACAAATATAAATGCATAGGACACCTTCAAAGTTCATAAGAGTGACTAGATACAAATAGTTTAAAACAAGCAATATGAAGTTATGCATCAATCAAATAGTGTTGGTAAATGCACATAGAACTAAGAATGGCCACTATGCTCTCAAAGTAGGTGCATAAAGGTAGAAGGTGGAGACTCAATATAATGGTGGAAGAAAGGCCTTCATAGAAGGAAGTAGAGATTCAAGTTTCATAAAGAGCTTCCAAAAATTATCGTACTTATAGCTTTCAGCTCTCATTGCCCCTATCATAAGCATCTTGAGTGATTAAGGTTAAAGTGAACAAACCAGTTGGCCATGACACGGTCGTCGCCTCCTGTGGCCTCAATACCCGTGGTATAGAGCTGCAGGAAGTCACCGGGATTGGCGGTCCCGTTGTAGCGTGGTGGCATCTCTGGAGGGGGATTCGGATGATAACCTGAAGGTGGATTATTAGTCATAGATGCAGTTGGATGGCGGTCTATGTATAATGTTGTAATGCCCAATCAATTTCCAAAGGAGTCAAGATGATTAGTATATGCATGTATTGCTTTATCAATGTTTGTCAATTGCCCCGCTGTAATTTGTTCACCCAGCATGTTATCTATATTAAGGAGAGACACCTCTAGTGAACTATGTATCCCGGTCCTTTTCCTTACATACAATCTATAAACTGTTACTGCTTTGTGTTTACTTTCTGCAAACTATTACTTCTTTCCATTCGATACGTTTAATCCTTTGTTTTCCGCAAAACACGGTGAGATTGAAAACCTCATCGCAAGTTGGGGACAAAGTTCTGTGGTTGTGTTGTGCAGGTCTCCATGTTCATACTAGCACCGATAGTGCGCTCTGCCAAAGCTCAGCTAGTAACACCTTTGGGGTGTTTCCTTGCTCCTACTGGTTCGATTAAACCTTGGTTTCATACTGAGGGAAACTTGCTGCTGTGCTCATCATACCTACCTCTTGGGGTTCCCAACGAGCTCTACATCAACACCGCTCCAGCATTTTTCTGGCGCCATACACAGAGCCATCAGATGCGAGCACCTCTGCTTCCTCGACGCCTACTCAGGCTATAACCAGATTCGAATGAAGGAGGAAGATCAAGAAAAAAACAGCATTTACAACGCCTTTTGGTGTGTTCTGCTACAACACAATGCCCTTTGGGCTAAAGAACACAGGGGCCACCTACCAATGGTGCATGCAGGCTTGCCTCAAGAACCAACTTGGTCGCAACATTCAAGTCTATGTTGACGACATAGTAATCAATACCAAAGAGGAAGCCTCACTAATCGATGATTTGCGCGAAACCTTCGCCAACCTCAACCGCTACCGGATCAAGCTCAATCCGGACAAATGCGCCTTTGACGTACCATCTGGGCAACTACTCGGGTATCTTATCTCCGTGAGAGGGATCAAAGCGAACCCGGAGAAAATAAAAGCCATACTGGCCATGGAAAAGCCGAAAAACATAAGAGGTGTCCAGCAGCTGGCCGGGCGAATCACGGCTCAGTCGATTCATCAGTCGAATGGGCGAGAAGGCACTACCTTTCTACCAACTCCTTCGCAAAGCTGACAAGTTCGAGTGGACCAACGAGGCATAGGAAGCATTCGAAGACCTCAAGCGCCTACTGTCCACCTCGCCAGTACTGGTGACCCCACGCGGAAGGGAACCGCTGTTGCTATACATCTCTGCCACCAACCAGGTGGTCAGCACGGTGCTCGTGGTAGAATGAGCCGAGGAAAACAAGGTCCACGGGGTAAAACGCCCAGTCTACTACCTCAGCGAGGTACTTACGCCAACAAAACAGCGGTACCTGCACTACCAGAAACTGGCGTACGGCGTCTTCATGACAGCCCGACGACTATGCCACTACTTCCAGGAACACCCAATCGTGGTAGTCAATGACGCCCCGCTTGGGCATATCCTCAACAATCCCGACGCCACGGGACGAGTCGCGCTTTGGGGAATCGAACTGTCTCCACGAGACATTACATATGAAAAACACGACGCAATCAAGTCGCAAGTTCTCCCCGACTTCCTCGTGCACTGGAGGGAGAACCAACTCCCTGAAAAACCAGATATGTCCTAACTCTGGACAATGCACTTCGACGGTTCGAAGCGAAAGGATGGGGCCGACGTAGGTGTCATACTGACATCGCCCCAGGGAGACAAGCTGAAATATATCCTGTGAATGCAGTTCACTGCCTCCAACAATGAAGCTGAATATGAGGCCCTACTGCATGGGATGAGGATGGCAAAAGCCTGCAGTGCCAAGAGGCTCATAATATATGGCGACTCCAAGCTGGTCGTCAACCAGACAATGCATGAGTGCGACGCACTGAACGATAACATGATCGCCTACCGCGACCTCTACGACACACTCAAAGGGGAGTTCGGCGATTGTGAGCTGCGGCACATAGGTCGCGAAAGCAATGAAGAGGCGGACGCACTCCCCAACATAGGCTCTACCTGTGCCCCCATACCACCTGGGGTATTTCTCGAGCGCATCTGCGAACGCTCCATCAAGCCAAAGGCCGTAGCAAAGAAAAAAAGCGCAGCAACAGACTCGGGGCCTACACCGCCCAATGAGCCAATGGCACTCAACGACTTGGAGCTAGACACAGGACTCGAAGGACCAATGAGCGTCATGATGATCGAGCCATCCTGGACTCAACCGTACATCACGTACCTTCTCAGCAAGAGGCTACGGGACGATCCGACTGACGCATGACACATCGCGCGGCGATCCAAGGCATTTGCTATCATCAACGGCGAACTATACAAGCGCAGCATCACAGGAGTACTCCAATGATGCGTCTCCGCGGCCGATGGAAGAGTTGTTCTCCTCGACATCCATGAGGGGACCTATGGGCACCATGCCGGCAGTCGCGCCCTCGTCGCCAAAGCTCTACGAGCTGGATTCTACTGGCCTACGGCCATGCGCAACACCAAGGACATCGTCCAAAAATGCAACGCTTGCCAGCGATTCGCGGACAAGCCACACGCACCTGGCGCAGAACTCCGGCCAATTCCATTGGCCTGGACCTTCGTGCAATGGGGACTCGACATGGTCGACAAGATCCCAAAATCATCACGAGGAGGATATGTCTACCTCATGGTCGCAGTCGACAAATTTACCAAGTGGATAGAGGCCATGCTAGTGACTAATCAGTCAGGATACAACGCAGTCAAGTTCTTCGAGTCCATCGTCTACCGCTTCGGAGTACCACACAACATCATCACGGACAACGGGACGAACTTCACATCCAAGGAGTTTCAAGAGTTCTCCGAGAATCTGGGAATCAACGTCAGCTATGCCTCCGTAGCGCACCCACAGACCAACGGTTAGGTCGAAAAAGCTAACGAGCTCGTCTGCGGCGGCATCAAGAAATGACTCCTCAGGACACTCGAGCAGGCCGCGGGTTGTTGGCCAGACGAGCTGCAATCGGTACTCTGGAGCCTACGCACAACCCCAATCGGCACCACAGGGTACACCCCGTTCTTCATGGTACATGGGGCTGAAGCGGTGCTACCCGCAGAAGTACGGTACAAGGCACCACGAGTGGTCGTGTACAGCGAGCAGGAGTCAACTCTTGCACTCGAAGACTCCGTTGACCTCCTCGATGAGGTGCGGGAAATCGCTGCGGAAAGATCAACCATCTACCAGCAGAACCTGCACAACTACCACAGCAAAAGGCTACACCTTAGGTCCTTGATCGAAGGTGACTTGGTCATGCGACTGAAACATCAAGGGCATCTCAAACTCGAGTCCCCCTGGGAGGGACCTTACATGATTACAGAAGTAATCTCAGGTGGAGCCTATCGCCTTAAAGATATAGAGACTAGAGTCGCATAATCCAACCCCAGGAATGTCGTGCAGCTGCGGCGCTTCTACCCTTAGTCATTTTTACCTTTACATTGCAAATAAGGCTACTCAGCCAAGGCTACTTAGCCACACATTGTACTTCATACTATTCTGCGAATAAATAAATCTAAGTGCCCCAAAATTCTGTGTTCCTTTTATTTTCTGCAATTAATCCACTCGGGGGCTGCGCCACCCTGTGCACATCTGTACCACGAACTAACGTGATATCCTGAGTAGCTGGCGCACCAGTCGAAACCCTTGATAAACACCAACCCAGTTGCAATGCACCTGATAGGTTGGCAAGGGGCTGAGATAAGCACAAGTCAGGCTTACGAAAAGGAATCGCATAGTGCAACGCACTCACAAAACATACACGCTAATAAGCTCCTTATACATCAATATCAATCAGTTATACACAGCATATATACGAACTTTACAACACTGGTACAACTATGTGCAGGATACAAACTAAACTACTGTTGCAGCAAAGGAACGTTGGTTTGCTCCTCAAAGAAGTCGACAATCTCCTCCGTTGGGTGATCCACCACCTGGTAGTGAGGAACCATGTTCCAGGTCGAACCCGCTGGCGGCGCTGGAGGTCCGGCCGCAATTACAGCAATGTTCACATCAGGTATGTGTAGTCGCACCAGAGACAGAGCAGCCTTGGCACCAGCCACTAGCTGCTGCCGTACACACTCGCAGACCGCATTCAAGTCTTGAAATTTGGCAAGAAGGGCCAGCAGGCTCCATGGAACGATGTCTAGCGGAAACATCGTCCGATAAATATTCTTCAGGCACGATTGCAACTTCTTCAGGAAGTGAAGCACTCGCGACGCATGATCCTGCAGGGTCGCCAGTGCGATTGTGCGATCATGATCCACCCAGAAATATCCACTCGCCTGAAGCTGCTCCTGGGTCAGATCATTCATGCGAATAGCAATCCTATCTTTCTCATCCTGCGGATGGCGCGCACTTACAACTACACCAAGCAAAGGTAGAAGTATGAAGACAACGGACTACTGCGAGTGACTATAAGGAAAGGATAAGGAAGAAGAAAACTAACATTTGAATTGGTTGCCCAACTGCGTCACTACCCCTAACAGATATTGTTCTCGGGCGGCGGCCTTCTCCGCCTTCTACTTCCATACATCCGCATTACCGCGGAGTACGGGCAATTCACGCTCCAGTTGCTTCACGTGGTCATGGAGTCGCGAGAGCAGAGACAGCTCATCCACCCTTGAGTGCGGCGGTGCCAAGGTGTCATCAAGGGGCGGCAAATCCTGAGGCTCCCTCAAAGGATCACTCGATGTGCCCTATCACAAGTCAAGCAAGGGACAATAAGAAGACTAAGGCGAGGCATAGACAAAAGACTCGAGTGCATTCAAGATGAACAAAGTATCAGCAGATACACTCGCCAAAAGGCATGTTCTTGACAAAAGACATAAGCTATTTAACTATTACAAGATGCGACTACTGAGGAACGATTGGCTTCTTCGACTTTGACTTCGGTTTTGGGGGCCTCATCGAGTCTGTGGCAGTGTTAGACACCACAGACTTTCCCCCGGCCCCTGACGTCGCAACCTTAGACATCTTCTTGGCTCGCTGAAGCTCCTCAAAGTACTTCGCAACTGTATTGATCAGCTGTGGTCCGTACTTTCCACAAGCAGTCGCGAAAGGAGCAAAGACTACCTGCTGGCCATCCGCGCTGACAGGCATCGCCTTGGAGACCGCTACAGGATCAACTTCGACTCCATGTGCTTGAACCATGGCGAGTGACATTGAAGCACCAACCGCACGGAGTGAGTTCTTGAAGCTTGAAGGAATGCCTCCGGCAAGGGATTCCACCAGCTCATCCATATTCTTGATCAACTCAGCTTTGGGAGCCAGCTCTTCCTGGAGGCGACTGAGCATGCCCTTGGCCTTGGTGAGCGTCCCCTGAACGGCAGCGCTGCGATCTTTGACTACTGAAATGGCACCTGCCAGGGCGTCATCGCGATGGAGTGCCTGGGGGTCGAAGTTCAGACCATTGGCATCTACACACAAATCAAGCATCGGCACAAAAGTCAAGTACGGCAAACAAATTTGAAAGAAGGGACACGACGAAAATCTAGACAAGGGAATACCTGAGAGGGCCTTGGCAATCGAGAAAAGCTATTCTTCGAACAACTTCTCCCTACCAGCGATGGAGGCACGCAGGTCCTCCTCGCGTTTCCGTGATTCGTCCCGTGCTGCGATTGCCTCATCACGGCTCTTCACCACCGCGGCAAGCGTTTTCTCGAGGGAAGCATCGCTACGGAGGAGTGCATTATGCTCAGCTGTGACACAAATGAAGACAAACCGTCAGTCGAATACATCAAAAGGATGCAGAGGAAAAGTAAAGAACACTCACTTTCCACCACGCGATGGCGATTGTCCAACATTGCATGTTGACGACCCATCGCAAGCACCTGCTCTGCAAGGTGAGCAACTTCCTTCACAACGAGTCGTGGCAAAAAACATAGTAAAGGGTCAACAAATGGCATAGATGAAAATTTGACTGCAAAATCAGAAGAAGAGATACTACACTTACATGATCCTCCAAAGACTCCGAAGTCGATGGATGCGCGGACGTCCGGATAACCATCTGGTGCTCCACATTGTGTGGAGAACTTGATGAATTATGCCCGGAGTGGGCCGCCAATGGAGGAGAAGGGGCGCGCTCAGCCACTTTCTTGGCTTTGGAGGTTGCGACTCCAGATTCTTTCAAAAATTGTACGTCGCCAGAAGATGACGACGCTTGCTGACTGCAAAACAAAACCAACATCAAGAAAAGGCAACTCTAAAGAACAACTAGAAGAAAGATTCACACACTTACTAATCAAACTTGTCAAAATCGAAGGTTTGATCCCCCGCTTCCGATGACGACTCCTTCGGCAGTCGCATCTTCTTGCGAGAAGATGGCGCCACGACACTCACAGGAATGGCAGGTATCGGCGACTCTGCGCCAACAGCTGCACCTTTCGGAGTCGAAGGAGACGATGCATCCGAATCCTCGTTGTGTGAACGCTTGCGAGTGTCCGGACCACTCGACTCGGGGGCTTCCTCCTTCACGTCAGATGGGACGGTCGACTCCGACTCGTCCTCTTCCAAGGCTTCACGAGGGATAACCCCCTCAGGAAGAGGAGCATACAGGGTGACACCCCCCAATCCTGCATACAGAAAATAATTTAGCGCCAAGTCAAGAAAAAACAGCAAAGAAGCAGTCGACAAACAAAGCTACTATGTAGCACAACAGTACCTCGGGAGGAGGGTTAGCAGCATCAAAGGGAGGTACGTCTGGATCATTGGGAAGCACGTCCTTGGCGGTGTACTTGGTGACCAGTCGCACCCTTTTATCTACCTCACTCGCGGAAATGCCATCAGCAGATACGCGAGTAACATCGTCCGTGCCAGCCCACTGGAACATAGGGTGGACTCTGGCCTGCAGGGGTTGGACGCGACAGTGCAGCCATGTGCGAATGAGGGCGCATCCTCCCTCCTCTTTACCCATGTGACTCTCGAGGTCGCAGACACGCTCGTATAGCACATCTATCTCCGCGGACTCGCCGGGCAACACTATGTTCTTCTAGGAGTGCCTCCTCTTGCAAGGCATCGTGGGATCGAAAGGCGCGAGTCGGAAGTGGTCTCCGTCGCCTTCAGGTCACGGATGTAGAACCACTTGTCCCTCCACCCTTGGACGGACGCCGTGAGTTTGATATCAAAGTATGTGGCGGAGGAGTCAATGTGGATACTGCAGTCGCCTACATCATAGACTACGGAGCCAGACGCCGATTGGCACTTCAGCTTGAAGAGCCGCTTGAAGAGACCGAAGTGAGGCTCGATTCTGAGCCAACACTCGCAAAGAGTAATGTAGCAAGCTACATGGAGGATGGAGTTGGGAGACAGCTGATGCAGCTGGAGCCCATAGAAACAGAGAAGGCCCCTGAAGAAAGGATGCAGGGGCAACGAGAGACCATGGATGATGAACGCTAGAAACATCACCCGAAAACCGGCAGGAGGGGAAGGAATTACCTCGCTGCCAGGGACGCGCGTGTTAGCGACTGCGGAAGAAAGAACTCCGTCTAGGCATAGGAGATGGAGCTCAGAGGACTTGATCACGGAGGCGCGCCACGCGCCATTAGTGACGCGAGTGACCGTGCCCTTCTTTTTCCCGACGGCGGTGCTGGTGCCTGCAGCGGTGGAACCGCCTTTCTTCTTCACAGCAACCGCGGCGGCGGCAGAGTCGGCCGCCACACCTCCTTTCTTCTTCCCCATTCTGTGGTGGCGGTGTGATTGGAGAAAGTAACTAGGGAATACGCGGAGCCGGTCCAGCGCCGCGAGAAAGGCCAACACAGAGAAGCAGAGGAGCAGCAGCAATGGCGACGGAGGCAAAGGCAGAGAAAAGAAGAAGATGTGAAAAATTACCGTCACAACACCGCTACTTAACCCCCTAGAAGATGCAATCTAACGGCCAGGAAAAACCCTACCATACGCATGGCGTTCATCGTGCTCGACACGTGGAGGACCCGAAACGTGAACCGTCCCCCACTACCCCCATTACGCGCGGAAATCGAGGAGGCATAGTTAAAACAAAGATTACGCACGCCCGGTCAAGTCAGAGTCAGAAAATGGGACCCACCGCTCGTCACGTCCCGTCAAACCCGCTCACGTGGGCAACTGGGCTCATCAAATCGTCAGCACTGATGTCATCAAAAACTGAGGAGCAGAAGACTACGACTACTTTAAGTCCTTGCTCGAGTCTTCGACTCCACCAAGCACTCGTGGGCTACTCCCATAGGGAGCGCTGGTCTCGCACCCTATGATTTTTCTTTTTCTTTTCTGCAGGAACATGGACAATCAAAACAAACCCAACCACTCGAATCCACGATTCGACTATGCACATGGGTTACTCCCGTAGGGAGCGCTGGCAATAAATTCGACTGAAACAAGCAAACAAAAGACGACAACAGTCGCAAAAGTTCTTTAGTCCCTGCCTGAGTCGAAACCAGGCACTCGGGGGCTACTTCCATAGGGAGTGCTGGTCGCGCACCCTATGATTATTTGTACATCGTACTGTGTGTCGATAACATACACACTCGAAGCTTATGGCTACACCGCCTCATGATGTTTCCCTACAAAGAGACTGCATCTCCTAGGTCACCCGAATCATCTCCGCGATGACAAAATTCGGATGTTGCGCTTGCAGCGTGAAGATAAGACCTGAATAAGGCCTAGCAACGCATTTATTGCGCACTACCAGAAATATATCCATACCAACAGGTACGATGAACATGCCTTGACGGACGCGCCGAGTGCTCACACCCATATACTGGAATTCAACTCCTGTAAGACCTCCGCGGCTTGAGTCGAATTACACCAGCACTTTTCCGGATTCAAGTCTGGGGACTCGAGTTCAAGTAGATTGCGTTGTCTTACCCTAAGGTAGTTCACTGATACCAATACATCGGTTAAATCAGGCACGCACATCAACAATCCCTATGACACAAACAAAGTAGTCAAACAACATACTTAGTCATGCACTCGAAAGGATTCATAAAAGTCCCCAGTCGAATCTGCGATTCCACTGGACACTCGGGGGATACTGACATGGGTATACCCTACATGTACTCAAGCTTGGTATATACGACCTGAAAACAGCGGGAGCCCACGGTGTCGCCAAGGCCCAAACAGAGAACTCGAGTAACCTACGGACTCTCGATTGCTTGAAGGACAAGAAGGAGCTAAAGATGGAAAGTTTTAAGAGGAAAACCCTAACCTGTAACCGACTCGACCTGCTACCCGAGACCTAGCCTATCTATATAAAGGCTAGGAGGGGGCGACGAGGAGGACACACGCAACCCTAGTTTCCACAACCCTTGCCAGATTGCATCTGCGCACCATTGTAATCCTCGATTCCTTTGATAATTCCACGAGCAGACAAGCAGGAGTAGGGACCTCTGCGAGGCCTGAACCTGGGTAAATCTTCGAGTTCCTTGTGTGCTTGTTTGCTAGCCGATAGATGTCTCCAGAGCTCCCTCCTTATCCAAAACCCAAGTCCATAACAATGGGCATTGATGAGTTAAACCCTTGTCAAGGTTAGTTCCAGAAAATGTATAAAAATACCTCGAAGTATGAACAAAACATAAGAAAGTAGATGTAAAACAAGCATGGAGTATCGAAAATTATAGATACATTTACGACGTATCAGTACCGGCTTTGTCAACGGATCCACATTATTTGCATCCGTGTGTACCTTGCATAACTTGATATCACCTTGATCCACGAACTGGCGGATCAGGTGGTACCGCATGAGTATATGTTTGTTCTTCTAGTGTTCTCTAGGTTCCTTGGCTTGTGCGATAACACCATTTTTGTCACAATACATGTCTAACGGATTGGATGAGCCCTGAACCACACAAAGATCCATGAGAAAATTCCTCATCCAAACGGCTTCCTTTGCCGCCTCCGAGGCAGCAATATACTCAACCTCTGTCGTAGACGCAGACACCGTCTCTTGCTTGGAACTCTTCCAGCTCACAACCCCTCTGTTTATTACAAACACATATCCGGATTGCGAACAAGAATCATCTGAGTCAGTGAGATAACTTGCATCTGTGTAACCCCTTACACTGAGTTCATCCTCACCTCCATAAACCAGGAACATATCCTTAGTCCTTCTCAAGTACTTAAGGATATTTTTAGCCGTTGCCCAATGGATCTCTCCAGGGTCAGCCTAGTATCTGCTCACAACACTTAGAGCATAGGAAACATCCGGCCTAGTACAAATCATAGCGTACATGATGGATCCAACTGCAGAAGCATACGGAATCGCACTCATCCGACTTTGCTCATTATTTGTCGAAGGACACTGAGTCTTGCTAAGTTTCACGCCATGGGACATCGGTAAGAACCCCTTCTTAGACGATTCCATGTTGAACTTCTTCAACACTTTGTCCAAATATGCACTCTAACTCAATACAATGAGCCGCCTTGATCTATCTCTATAGATCCAGATTCCTAGTATGTAAGTCGCCTCACCCAAGTCTTTCATCGAAAAACTCTTTTCCAATGATTCCTTGGTCTCTTGCAAAATCTGGACATCATTTCCAATCAGTAATATGTCATCCACATATAAGATCAGAAAGTTTACTTTGCTCCACTAAACTTCTTGTATAAACAAGAATCATGATCACTCTTGATGAAGCCAAACTATTTGACTACCTCATCAAAGCGAATGTTCCAACTCCGAGATGCTTGATTCAACCCATAAATGGATTTCCGAGTTTGCATACCTTGTCAGCATTAGCCGGATCGACAAAACCCTCAGGCTGTATCATATACATGTCCTCGGTTAAATTTCCATTAAGGAAAGCCGTCTTGACATCCATCTGCCATATCTCATAGTCGAAATAGGCTGCTATAGCTAACATGATCCGGACTGACTTAAGCATCGCCATGGGAGAGAAAGTCTCATCGTAGTCAACTACTTGAACTTGTCGGAACCCCTTCGTGACAAGCCGTGCCTTATAGATAGAAACATTTCCATCCATATCGGTTTTCTTCTTAAAGACCCATTTGCACTCGACGGGTCTTGCACCGTCTGGAAGATCAACCAAGTTCCAAACTTGATTTTCATACATGGACTTTAACTCGGATCTCATGGCTCCAAGCCATGACTCAGAATCTGATCCCACCATCGCTTCCGAATAAGTTGTCGGCTCATCATTGTCCAACAACAACACATCACGAACACTTCACAATCTGGCCGATCTTCGTAGTGTCAGTGCAGTTGCCGGCTCAGGTACCACGACTGGCTCAACCTCCAAGGCTTTCACCAAATCACTACTGACCGGTTCCTATCGAACTTCTTCGAGCCGCACCATGCTCCCACTGACTTCCCGACTGAGAAACTCTTTCTCAAGGAAGACATTGTTCCAAGCGACAAACACTTTGCCCTCTTCTCTGTTGTAGAAGTAGTAACCCAAGGTTTCCCTCGGATACCCCACGAAAATGCACTTATCTGACTTGGCTGTAAGCTTGTCCGACTGAAGTCGCTTGACAAAAGCTTCACAACCCCAAATCTGAAGAAAAGACAAACCCGGCTTCTTGCCAGTCCACATCTCATGCGGTGTCTTCTCTACCGATTTTGATAGTACTCTATTTAGTGTGAACGCTGTAGTTTCTAGACAATAACCCCAAAATGATAAAGGCAGATCTGTCCAACTCATCATTGATCGTACCATGTCTAACAAGGTCTGATTCCGCCTTTCCGACACACCGTTTCTCTGCGGCGTTCCTGGCGGAGTGAGTTGGGGAACTATTCCACAACTCTTCAGATGGTCATCAAACTCATGGCTCATGTACTCGCCTCCTTGGTCCGATTGAAGAAACTTTATTTTCTTGCCGAGTTGATTTTGTACCTCATTCTGGAATTCCTTAAACTTTTCAAAGGCTTCCGACTTATGTTTCATCAAGTAGATATATCCATACCTACTCAAATCATCACTGAATGTAATGAAGTACTCATAACCACCTCTAGATGTCGTGCTCATCCGGCCACATACATCACTATGTACTAGTCCCAATAAGTCGGACGCCCTTTCACAACTCTTTGCAAAAGCTGTCTTGGTCATCTTGCCGAGTAGGCAGGATTCACATGTCTTGAATGACTCCAAGTCGAACGAAGTTAGGAGTCCATCATAATGGATCTTCTTCATGCGTTTCCAACTTATATGACCAAGCCGACAGTGCCAAAAGTAAGTCATATTCAGATCATTTGGTTTCAACCTTTTCACATTTATGTTATAGACAGATTCACCTTCAAGATTCAAAATAAATAACCCGTCCTAGACGGGTGCAAAGCCGTGAAACATATTATTCAAATACAAAGAACAACCATTGTTCTTAATATTCGACTCATAGCCTTGTCTCATCAAACATGACGCAGAAATAATATTTTGACTAAGCACTGAAACATAATAACAATTATTTAGCTCCATTAAGAATCTAGAAGGTAAATGAAGTTGCATTGTGCCAACTTCCAACGCATCGACTCTCGCCTTGTTGCCGACTCGAATGTCAACCTCGCCTCTCGCCACACTCCTAGTTCTTACCAGTCCCTGCAACGAGTTGTAGATGTGAAAAATTGATCTGGTATCATATACCTAATATTAGGTGCATCTGGGAGATAGATGTCTACAACATTGCAAACAAGCGTACCTGTGCCGGAATTCACACCTCCACTCTTGGCTTTGTCAGCCAGATACTTGTTGCAATTCCTCTTCCAATGGCCATCTGCCTTGCAGTAGAAGCAAGTGGATCCGGCTGCAGGAGATGGCTTAGTCCCTGAGGAAGCGCTTTGGACCGGGTCCTCAACCTTACCTCCCGACTTAGCCTTCTTCTTCTTAGTCCAAGAACTCTTCTTGAACTTAGCCTTATTCTGCACCATCAACACTTGACTGGCGCCTTTCTTGAGATCCGCCTCATCCTGCTTGAGCATCCCATGTAATTCAGTGAGCTTCTTATCCATACCATGCATGTGGTAGTTTGATATGAACTGACCATACGCTCTAGGAAGAGAGTTCAGAATCATGTCCGTAGAGAACTCTTCGCTAATGGGGTAGCCCAGCCTTTCCAAAGACTGCACGTAACCAACCATCTTGATCACATGCGGACTCAGTGGATCACCATCCTTAAGCTTGCAACTCAACTAAGCCTGAGATACTTGATACCTCTCAGTCTTTTCCTGAGCCTGGATATACTTTTCAGGCTTTTGATCATATCATAGGCCTGAACATTCTCGAACTGCTGCTGCAAGTTTGGTTCCATGTGAGCAAGCATAAGACAACTAATCTTCGTAGACTCATCACAAGTCCTACGGTAGGCATTGGTAGCTGCGACACTCACATTTTCATTCAGCTCATCTGGAAGTGGGTTGTCTAGGACATGATCCCTCTTTTCTTGCTTGAGAACAATTCTCAGATTACGATACCAGTTGGTGAAGTTAGTTCCATTTAGCTTATCTTTCTCTAATATGGTTCTCAAAGCAAAACTAGAAATCTGAGGAAGACTGCTAGGTGCCATTGATCTACAACAGAAAATATGCAAAACACTTAAGACTTGTATCCATAAAAGAGCAAGCATATTAAACACTTTAATACTTATGCTCCCACTAGAACCAACACCCCTCTGATGGTTACTTAGTGATTCAGGACTCTAAATAAGCAAGTCGACTAGTGAGCTTTAGCATCACCGCTAGCCGTCAAGTGATCTACGTAGACAACTCCTTGTCAATCGCATCTCATACAACTCCTATTGAATGGGTGGCATCACATGCCACGGCTCCCATCTGACCTTTCCCCGAGTCCCACAACCGTTGTGATAGACCCGTCTAGATTACCGAGTGCTTCCGCTGTAAGAGTCCGACTCGAACCCACCTAGTCGGAAAGAATTGATAGCACCTCAATTTTATGAGCCCACTACCAAAAATGTCTGACTTGTGATGGTGCAGCACTGGCGAGGAAACCGACTAGACCTTCTTTGAGGGATTACTTTCTACCAACTATCTAATAGAGGTAAAACCAGAGACATAACAGTAACACAAATAAAAGCGATTATAATGTGAAATGGTATGGCTCTCTTCATGGCGATCTCCATCTCCACAAAGCTTGTAATTCGACTCATGTCAACTCTTTTCACGTGCCGCCTTACACCATGTAGCCGACTTGTATATCGACTTGCATGCCATTCGGGTTCTCCAAACAGCTACACTAGCTAGTAAAGTTAATTATATAGAGAATCCGACACGCAGGTCGTTATACAATAAAATGACAACACCTAGGCTCCAGTCGGCTGACAAAAACCGTGATACGCAGATCACGTATGGATTACACACATCACATGCACATAATCCATACAATTCACAACATCATCCTGCAAAAACAAGTTATGCATATATACGATATCTACCGGTGTTGTGAAACTCGCAACGACATCTAAGGCGCTACGACAGGGTGAAGCCGGCGGTCCCATATGCCTTCCGAACATGGATTTCATCATCAGATAAAACAATTTTACCCAAATCAGATCCATACACCGACTCGACCAAACTCTTTGATCTTCGATCATCGCATCCGGATTTACGTGTCACAGTCTACCCCGATGGTGGAAGCCGACCATAGAGGTATGTCGTTCCACGACCTTAGCAGTTAGATCACGGAAACCAGATCATCCATTCCCCGAGTACAGTTGATCCAATCAACTTCGTACCAAACTGATCTATCGCATAGATCAACCACCAAAACTACAATTAGATCCAATCTAACGCCAACCGCATATCACATATGCAAGATCTCGAGCCTAAAACCAGAAGCTAACGCTCTGATACAACTGTTGGGCCATGCAGAGATAAATAAAAACTTTTTCCCCTACGCGGTACTCCCAAGATCTAGCTCAGGTGATAGGCCACGAGATTTACCACTAGACGCGCAGGTGCGAATGTTGATGAAGCGTGTCAGTTGATGTCGTGCCGAACGATCCCCATACAGCACATCTAGATCCCCACGGACCTCCTTGTCTCCAGCGCCGCATGTCCAACGCCTCTATCGGTATCCACACGTACAGGAAGGAGCTCCAGGCAGAGGACTGCTAGATCTTGTCTAGCCTGAAATGGGAGTGGAAAAAGTGATGGCTAGGTCAGGGACAATCCCTTGTCACTCCACTTATATACACTCCTAGTTGGTCTCAACTCTTGAGGCCTATTTAGACCGTACCCCAATCTCCACATGGATCTAATCCACATGGGCTCCTTACCCTTAAGTGTGTGACCCTGTAGGTTTACGTACGCCTAGACACGACATGAGTCACCACTCTGAGTCGATAGTTGGTAGCGACCTCTAGCAAGACGTGCCAACTCCTAAGCGCCATAAAGTTAGAAGACAAACCTTTCTCAATGTGAATTCCGTTCAAGTCCCTTTGCCTCACGATATATCTTGTCAAGCTATAGGCAAGTTGTCGCCATCCTTTTAATAGCTCGACTCTATCTTCTCGTTTTGTGATATACGATTCACTGGACTAACACTGAGTCCAACTCCTTGGTTAACACTTAACCAAGTGATGACCCACAAGTATAGGGGGTGTATCGCAGTATTTTCGATAAGTAAGAGTGTCGAACCCAACGAGGAGCAGAAGGTGTTGGCGAGTGGCTTAGAGCAGGAATTCTCTGTAAATACTTTGCGAACTACTCACAAGACATCATATGGATCAAGATCAGAGATGAAATAATGATATGTAAAAATCAGAACATAAACGATAATTCAATGGTTCACTCAATAACATCAACTACAAGGATTAATCAACACCGGGAAAGTTTCCCCTAAGAACTATGCAAGATTCAACCCAATTGCTATAGCAGTATGAAGTGGTGATGATGGTGCTGGTGGAGATGATGATGGTGATGATGATGATGATCCCGATGAAGTCCAACTTGATGGTGGTGTTGATGGCGACGATCTCCCCTCTTCGGGAAGGAATTCCCCTGGTCAAATTTTGTTTGCCAGAGAGATCTTTCTCTCTCTGTAATTTTCCGCCCCGCAGAGGCGGCAGAATCTTTCTGTGGTCTCTCCCCAGGTATTAGGGTTCTGTGGGGATAATATATGCCAGAGGGGAGATCCTGGAGTGGGCTAGGGTGGCCACACCACCTACTGGCGCGACCTAGGGCTGCCCGCACCAGGGGGTGGTGTGGCCCCCCTGTGGCCCATCTCCACTCCCCCTTCTGACAATCTTCGTCTTCTAGAAAAATAGAATTTTCCATGTATTTTCCTGGATTTTCTGATCTTCGCAAATTTCACCTCCAAATAGCCCCTTTTTCATCAGAATCCTGACTGCAGCGATCCATGCTCCAAAAGTCATCACCCATGCAAAAACAGATGAAATAACATAACTATCATCTCTTAATATGAAATATATCAATGAATAACAGTAAATTATGATATAGAATAGTGATGCAAAATGGACGTATCAACTCCCCCCAAGCTTAGACTTCGCTTGTCCCCAAGCGAAAACTGAGCTAAATAAACATGACCTCAGTTTATGGAGTGAAGAGTCGATAAAAGAATACGGACAAGAAGCATCACATTCATCAATACACAAATCATAATAGAAGACAACTCACTATTATATAACTTAACTTGCAATAAGTAAAGGAAACACAATAAAGATACATAAAGTAAATCATAATTGGTAATGGCAAACTTAGCTCTTGGTCAAAGAATAGTTGACAATTTGCAGGAGTTCACACATAAAGGGTTTTCAATAATAGCTTTCAAAGTAGTATTCACTAAGATAAGAGCAATGTGCAAAACAAGGAACATAAGAAACATGATTCAATAAATCATCATATGAATGAATGAAACACAACAACTCAAAATACTTGCTTGAGATAAAAGGGAAAAGGTTTACTGACTCAACTAAAAAGTAAAAGATAGGCCCTTCGCAGAGGGAAGCAGGGATTTCAAGTTTCATAAAGAGCTTCCAAAAATTATGATACTTATTAGCTTTCAGCTCTCATTGCCCCTATCATAGGCATCTTTAGGTGATTAAGGTTAAAGTGATCAAATATGAGGATATGCTTGACAAGTTGTATGTTGAAAATCTCATGTCCCTTGAATACGAGGGTCGCTCCTCATGCTACTCAAGTTTAGTTACTGGTAAGTTCTTGTCATAGTAAGTATATGTGTATCATAGAGAACCGCCAACGGGGTACCCCTTGCCCGATGATATGGAAGAATCCCCATATCAAAATGACAAGGCAAGCAGACAACGAGCATCTCAGCAATCTTCTTATTTACCATGGGAAAATGGTGCTTTTTTCTCTCTTTCCTCTTTTCTCATCTCTTTTTTTCTTTTTTTTCTCAATCTCTATCTCTTTTTTTATAAGAAGAATGCTTCATAGATTGCTCATTATGGTTACGCTACAGGTTTCCACCATGATTAGGCATGGATTAGACCAGCGACCCAGGCGTTTCTCTAACACACATACATAACTCCATGGACTTACAAGCTCCCCTTTCATTTCACACTAACGACATCCATAAACAAAATAGCATGATATCAACTAGGTACAATGTACAAGTGCAATGTTGAAAGCATTCCCCATGGCAGCATGATTCTGCTAATTCACAACTTACAAAGCGCAATCATATACATAACATAGATGGGCACAATGGTTCAAGTTTATTAAGTGCAAGAAAGTAAAGTGTGCCAACAAGTTCGTGAGAGCTTTAATCACTAATTTTCACATAACAAGTTTAATTCAGAAGGTAGATAAAAACATGAATTTACTTGGAATAGCAATAGTGCTAGTAAGTAGGTATGGTAGACACAAATGGCATAGGTTTTGGTTTAAGGATTGGATGCACGAGAAGTATTCCCTCTCAGTACAGATTTTTGGCTAGCAAGGATGGGTAGCAAGCATAAGAGTTTAACGAAACAAACAAACATACAAGTGATAAAAACAAACATGCAATCTTCCTTGGAAGCACAAAAGATCTTAACTAGAGAATACTAAACTTATGGGAAATCAAGAAAGAAAGATGATGAAATTATATTTCTTTAAGAGTACTTTTATCTTTTTCATTCAATTCTTAAAATAGTGTTGCTACTGACCAAACCAGGTTTGCCAAAACCAACTAAATTTACTCAATGATGCCAAAGTGATACCAATACTAATAACAAGATTAATCATATAACAGAAATTGAAAACTAATATAAGATATGCAAAAGAGTAAATGATAGAAATTCTCATTAATATTCCATAACAGTAACTCACACCAAGGGATACATAGATATCTAACGAGAGGGGGACACTTCCATAATGCAAACCATCCTACATGCTAACTTCTCTATTCATGATATGAATCTACTAAAAAGGTAAAAAGATAGAAGATAATGATGTGATACCGCGACACTCCCCCAAGCTTGGAACAAACCAAGGGGATGCCAAAACCTGATGACAAATTACTCCTTCGGTGGTGGTGGTGTTCTCTTGATTGGCGCGAGGAAATCTTCTAGTATCTTGTGAAGCCTGTTATTCTCCTCTTGAGGCATATCCACCTTCCTCCTCAAGACCCGATACTTGTCGCAGAACTCATCGGTTACTCGTAGAGCTTTCACTGCTGCAGGGCAGGAACTGAGATCTAGAGTTGGATGTATCAGCCCCTTCATGCCTGTTGTCATGTCTTTTACTTCCTCCCTGACGTTCCGGTCCATGTCTTCGCACCTAGTTGCGATCCTTTCTTGTTTCACCCGTCCCATGAGAATCTCCTGCTCAAGATTGCGATGGAGTTCGCGACGGCGTCGCAGCTCATAATCCTTTGAAGATGAACCCTTGAATGACATCTGAACAAAATAGATCGAAACAAAAACCACGACGAGAACACGATATACGAACCTCGGGGGATCCGGGGGATTATATATTACGAATTTTTACAACAAAAGGAAGGAACTGGGAGAAAACGGGTCGGAGACAGAGTCCGAGGTAGCCACACCACCTATTGGCGTGACCAGGGGGCCCGCGCCAGGGGGTGGTGTGAGCCAACCTGGCTCCGTTTCTGTCCCTCTTTCACTTCGTTGCTTTCCTTGTTGGATAAAAACTTCAAAAATATAACTGGACAGAATTTTCGCGGAACTTTTCTTACCAGAACTGTTACCTATTCGAAAATGGACTCTGCAGGTCTCCGAATTTGGTCTTTGATAAATTTTTCCAGAGTTACTACTTGAATAGCATCAATATCTTCATTGTAAGAATCTCTAGCAATATAGTGCTTGAGTCGCTGACCATTCACCACTTGTGTAGTGTTATCTTTTAAAGAAGAAATTTTTATTGCACCTGAATGATATACTTCTTCGATAACGAAAGGTCCTTCCCATTTTGAAAGTAGTTTTCCTGCAAAAAATCTGAGACGAGACCTATACAATAGAACTTTCTCACCAACATGGAACTCTCTCTTAAGAATTCTCCTGCCATGCCATCTTTTAACTTTTTCCTTAAATAGTCTAGCATTCTCATATGCTTCACTCCTCCATTCATCCAACGAACTTAAGTCAAATAATCTTTTCTCACCAGCAAGTTTGCAGTATCTATTAAGTTCTTTCACTGCCCAATAAGATTTGTGTTCTAATTCTAAAGGCAGGTGGCAAGCTTTCCCATAAACCATTTTGTAAGGAGATATTCCCATAGGATTTTTATAGGCATTCCTAAGCCCATAAAGCATCATTCAACTTTTTAGCCCAATTTTTTCTAGATCTATTAACAACTTTTGCAAGATGGATTTAATTTCTCTATTTGATAGCTCTACTTGTCCACTAGTTTGGGGATGATAAGCTGAAGCAATTCTATGATTAACATCATATTTAGCAAGGGTCTTTCTAAAACCACCATGAATGAAATGAGAACCTCCACCAGTCATAAGATAACTAGGCACTCCAAACCTAGGAAAGATAATATCCTTAAGCATTTTTAAAGAGGTATCCCCATCAGCACCTTTTGTAGGTATGGTTTCTACCCACTTAGTAACATAGTCAACATCAACAAGAATATGGGTATAACCTTTTGAAGGGGGAAAAGGACCCATAAATTCGAATCCCCAACAATCAAATAGTTCAATAACTAGAGAGTAATTCATATGCATCTCATTGCGTCTAGAAATGTTACCAACTCGTTGGCACTCATCACATGATAAGACAAATTTTCTTACATCTTTAAAAAGGGTAGGCCAGTAAAACCTGATTGTAGCACCTTCTGTGTGGTTCTATCTCCCGCATGATGTCCTCCATAGGCACTGCCATGAAATTTCCGCAATATCTCCTTTTATTCATATTCTAGAACGCATCTTTGCATACTACCATCTACTCCTTCTTTATATAAATGTGGGTCATCCCAAAAATAATGCTTCAAATCATAAAAGAACTTCCTTCTTTGCGGAGCTGTAAAAGTTGGAGACAAATACTTGGAGACAATAAAGTTAGCATAATTAGCATACCAAGAACTCCCTCGCGATCTTACCCCTACTACAACCAACTGTTCATTTGGGAAACTATCATTAATAGGCATAGGATCAAAAGAGATGTTTTCCAATCGATATAAATTATCAGCAATAGGATTTTTAGCACCTTTCCTATCTACAATATGTAGGTCAAACTCTTGTAAGAGCAGCACCCATCTAATAAGCCTAGGCTTAGCATCTTTCTTCGTCATAAGGTACTTAATAGCAGCATGATCAGTATGAATGGTAACTTTTGAGTCAACAATATAGGTCTAAACTTATCACAAGCAAAGACAACAGCTAAGAACTAGCATCACACATGATTTCAAAGGGTAAGCTCCAATCAGGTGGTTGAACAATAGGAGCAGTAGTTAAAGCCTTCTTTAGAGTTTCAAAAGCTTCCTTACAATCATCATCAAAAACAAAGGGTGCATCCTTTTGAAGAACATTAGTGAGGGGTTTTGATATCTTATAGAAATCTTTAATAAACCTTCTATAGAAACCATCATGACCAAGGATACTATGAATACCTTTGACGTCTCTTGGACAGGGCATTTTCTCAATTGCTTCAACTTTAGCTCTATCAACTTCTATGCCTCTTTTGTAAATCTTATGTCCGAGTACAATCCCTTCATTGACCATGAAGTGGCATTTCTCCCAATTAAGAACAAGATTAGTTTCTTCACATCTCTGCAAAACTTTATCAAGGTTGTGCAGACAATTATCAAAAGAAGTTCCATAGACAGAAAAATCATCCATGAATACTTCCACAATTTCCTCACAAAAACCATGAAAGATAGCAGACATGCATCTTTGAAAAGTAGCAGGAGCATTACACAAACCAAAATGCATGCGTCTATAAGCATAGGTTCCATAAGGGCATGTAAAAGTAGTTTTTTCTTGATCTTGTTGTTTAATAGCAATTTGAGAAAACCCAGAGTATCCATCAAGAAAACAAAAATGGGTCTTTTTAGACAACCTTTCTAACAGTTGATCAATAAAAGGAAGTGGGTAATGATCTTTCTTAGTAACTTTGTTAAATTTTCTAAAATCAATGCACATCCTATAACCTACTACTATTCTTTGGGGAATAAGCTCATCATTATCATTAGGCACAATGGTAATTCCCCCTTTTTTAGGGACACAATGAACAGGACTAACCCATTCACTATCAGCAATAGGATAAATAATACATGCATCAAGGAGTTTTAATACCTCGTTTCTTACCACTTCCTTCATCTTAGGATTTAAACGATGTTGATGCTCTACCACTGGCTTTGCATCTGGTTCTATATTGATAGTGTGCTGACATATAGTAGGAGAAATCCCCTTTAAATCATCCAGAGTATAGCCCATAGCTCCTTGGTGTTTCTTCAATACCTCCAATAATCTATCCTCTTCCTTCCCTGAAAGTTTAGAACTAATAATAATAGGATATATTCTATTATCATCAATGTAAGCATATTTAAGATTGTCAGGTAAAGGTTTTAGACCGAAGACTGGATCCTTTTTAGGTGGCAATGTGGTACCCAAATCTTCCACATGCAAGTTATGCTTAAGCATCTTAGGTTGACGACGGAGAATCTCGTCAATCTCATTTCTCTCTTCCATGAAGATTTCACTTTTGTGGTCTTCCATAAATTGCTGCAAAGCATTGTTAGGAGCAAGAGAAATAGAAGCAAGTTGTTCAACTCTAAAATCCTCATTATGGGTTTCATTTTCACAAGGTACTTTAGTAAATTTCAAAAAAAATTAAACTCATAAGATTCCCCATCAAATTTAGTTAAAATTTTCTCCCTTTTGCAGTCTATAATGGCTCCACACGTGTTCAAGAAAGGTCTACAAAAAATGATAGGGGTTTTACTAGCAGCTGAACCAAGTACTAGAAAATCAACAGGATATTTAGTCTTACCACAAAGAACTTCCACATCTCTTACAATACCAATTGGAGAGATGGTCTCTCTATTAGCAAGGTGAATAACCACATCAATCTCTTCTAGTTCGCAAGGACTAATTTCATGCATAATTTCTTTGTAAAGATCATAAGGAATAGCACTTGAACTTGCACCAATATCACATAAACCATAATAGCAATGATCACCAATTCTAACAGAAAGCATAGGGACACTAGCCTTTTTAGTTCTATTAGGATGTGAGACAATATTAGAAGCATCCTCACAGAAGACAATGTGTCCATCTTCTACACTTTTAGTGACAAGGTCTTTCACAATTGCCACTGCAGGTTCAATATTTATTTCTTCATCAGGTTTTACAGTTCTCCTTGTACTTTTATTAATTACACTAGTTATCATAGGATGCTCCTTTATGTTATCCGGGAAGGGTTTTTTCTCGATATAAGGTTCAGGTAAGATGTGATCAATAGTGCAAAATTCAGTACTTCTAACACGAACATAATCAACAATATCTTTATATGGTGCATGATACTTGTTCCATTCCTTTTTCAGAATTTCAATATAAGAGGCAAAAGCCTTAAAACAATTTGCAATAACTTGAGAATCAAGACCATAAGCATTACTAATATTATGAAAGTCATCAGTTCTCATAAAAGATTCAATGCATTTATAATCATAATTTATACCTGACTTTCTTCCTTTATCATTCTCCCATGCTTCAGCATTGTCTTGAATATGGTCTAGAAGATCTCATTTAGCTTCTTCTTCCATGCATGTAAATGATCTAGCGCAAGAAGAATCCAATAGATCCTTATCATGAAGAGAAAGTCTTGCATAAAAGTTATTGTTAATAATATTGTGAGGGAGCTCATGAATAGGACATTTGAGCATTAGTAACTTCAATATCCCCCAAGCTTGAGTTGTACTCTCTCCATCAAGAGGCCAAAACTTGTATATTTGATTCTGATATTTATGAATCTCACTAGGAGGATAAAATTTTGAATAAAAGAGAGGTACTACTTCCTCCCATTCAAGAGCTTGACCATTCTTCAGCAGCTTATACCATTCCTCAGCTCTTCCTTTGAGTGATAATGAGAATAACTTCTTCTTGACTTGATCTGTTGTAATACCTGTACACTTGAACAACCCGCATAATTCGTGTATAAAGAGCAAATGATCACCGAGATGCACAGTTCCATCTCCAAAATAGTAGTTATCCATAACACGATCAATAATTCTTGTAGGTATTTTAAAAGTATCATTCTCAGCAGGTGGTGGTTCATCTACTACCTTAGCAGTGGTAGTAGCATTACGAAATAAGAAACTCAGCGAATTATCCATATTGAAATCAAGAAACTAACAGAAGTAAACAATACTCATAGTAGAAGTTTCCCTTACCAGTTCCACTCTCCAATAGCGCTTCACACCCCGGCAACGGCGCTAGAAAATAGTCTTTATGACCCACAAGGAGCAGAAGGTGTTGGCGAGTGGGTTGGAGCAGGAATTCTCTGTAAATACTTAGCGAACAGATTTTTAGGGGTTTTTGATAATGCAGGTAAATAAAGTACTAGTAAATAAAAGACAATAAGAATAAATGCAGCAAGTGTCCCAATCCTTTCTTTAGCAAAGGACAAGCCGGTTATATTACTTAAGATGACCAAACGTTCTCGAGGACACACGGGAATATCGTCAAGTGCTTTCGCTTCATATAGTTGATTAATCTTCTTTAGTTTGCTAAGTGTTGTGTGGGTGAACCTGTGCTAATGTACCGACATTCCTAGGACTAATACATACATGTGATTATACCCCTTGCAAGCATCCGCAAGTACAAGAAAGTAATTAAGATAGAAACCTAACCACAACTTTAAACTCCAAGACCCTGACGCCCCTTGTGCAAAGGTTTCCTAACAGGGGTTCAGGTTTCTATTACTCTGGCAACCCCTACGATTAGGTGAAGTTTCATGTAGTCGACGTTCACATGACACCAGTAGAAGAATAACACCACAACTTAAATATCAAACTATTGAATCTTTCTCAACACAATTCCACTACTAACAACATGACTTCCCCCATGTCTGCAAGAACTAAACAAACTACTCAGAAGACATCATATGGATCAAGATTAGAGATGAAATAATGATATGTAACAATCTGAATATAAACGATAATTCAATGGTTCACTCAATAGCATCAACTACAAGGAGTAATCAACACCGGGAAAGTTTCCCCTAAGAACTATGCAAGATTCAACCCAATTGTTACAGCGGTATGAAGTGGTGATGATGGTGCTGGTGGAGATGATGATGGTGATGATGATGATGATCCCAATGAAGTCCAGCTTGATGGTGGTGTTGATGGCGATGATGTCCCCTCTTCGGGAAGGAATTCCCCGGCAGAATTCTGTCTGCCAGAGAGATCTTTCTCTCTCTGTAGTTTTCCGCCCCGCAGAGGCGGCGGAATCTTTCTATGGTTGCTCCCCAGGTATTACGGTTCTGTGGGGATAATATACGCTAGAGGGGAGAGCCTGGAGTGGGCCAGGGTGGCCACACCACCTGCTGGCGCGGCCTAGGGCTGCCCATGCTAGGTGTGGTGTGGCCCCCTGTGTCCCATCTCCACTCCCCCTTCTAGCAATCTTCTTCTTCTGGAAAAATAGTATTTTCCACGTATTTTCACGGATTTTCTGATCTTCGTGAATTTCACCTCCAAACAGCCCCTTTTCCATCAGAATCCTGACTGCAACTATCCATGCTCCAAAAGTCATCACCCATGCAAAAACAGATGAAATAACATAAGTATCATCTCTTAATATGAAATATATCAATGAATAACAGTAAATTATGATATAGAATAGTGATGCAAAATGGACGTATCACCAAGCCGTGCATGGCCATGCTTCCGAATCATATCACACGAGAGGGCCTAGAGAAAATCTCTCCATTACGGAGGGGCAAATCCCATCTTGGTAATCCATGTCACGCAGCTTGCTTCACAACCAACCCGAACCCTACCTTTATAACTGCCCATTTACAGAACAACGTTTGATAAGACCTAAGTTGGCGATCCACAACTCGGATCATGCGGTCACCTTAGGTCGAAGGATTCCATTGCTTGAGAATACAAATTACAACATGCTTGTTGCATCTCAACTGTGGGTCAGTCCGATTTGCTAAACTCTTTAGCTGAATAAGTGTAAGTTGGAATAGCATCTCCATGCCCATGACAAGTGGAACCGAGTCATCAGCCGACTTTCACATTAGTCTAAGTTGTGTGTCCAACACAACCTCAATGACCAAGGACAACTAGTATGAACAACATGAATATATAGTTCCACAATCGAATCACATATTCAATGATACATATCAGTAGTTCATACAAGGACAATAACTTTATGAATACATTGGGAATAACATCACACATGATTTCCTCTAGGGCATATTCCCAACATTCTTTTCCTAAAACCATAATGATGCACACTGATACACTTACACACACATCCAATGAGGGGTAGTGATGTAGCATCTTTCAAGCTGGTGGTAGAATGCATGCTGCAGTTGAATCCCAGCATGCTGCCAGGGTTCCTGGACATGGTTGGACACATGTTGTGGTGGCATCTTTGCATGTGTTCTTTTCCAAAACCACAATGATGCACACTAACACACACATACAGATCCAATGAGGTGAGGTGATGTAGCATTTCATTGTATTTCATTGTGTAAGACACTCACTTTCCATTTTTATTCTACTCAATTTTGCCCTTGGTTTTTTGATACTACTCAGTTTTGCCCCCCCCCTCTCTCTCGTAGAAGCCCAAACATGTGCTCACACCCTGATTGGTTGTCACAGTTGTCACGCAGATCGTGCGTACCAACCGTTGATCCTATGTAATCCAACACGGATCGTTGCACACGTCCTGCCCTTCACAGTACATCGTGAGACATCACGGACGTCTCTCGCAGCGAGACTTCTACAAGAAGGAACACGAAGTTGTCCATAGAAAAATTCGCCGAGTGGTCATTTCATGTTTATTCACGTCTGAAAAGCCTACTACTACTACTACTACCATAACACATGGACAGGGCAACAGGGTCACCGAGTGCACGGTTGTCGATGGGACGCTGCAAATTACTGCCACTTGATTTTAATAAGACATATCCCATTTTTACGCAGCGTTCTCTCAATCTCACTTCCAACTAGGGCCTACCGCAAGTAACTTCCACACGTCAGGGGGCCCCTCGAGGAGACCTAAAGTTGCTAGAAATTGGTTCTACGCCACTTGCATGCAGTGGAATCGAGGTCTGTCATGCGCGTGTTTTCAATGCAGTTATAAAGTGGGGATCGTGGTTGTTTCAAAAAAAAGTGGAGATCTTGGTAGCCCCATCCCCCCGCCCACCACACGTGTCCACTCGAGGACTACCAAAGGTCCAGTGTTTATAAACTAGCTCGGCCTTCTTCTTCCATCAGCTCGTGTCATTTTCTCCAATTTGTCTAGTCCCAAAACCCCAATCTGCACCTACCGTGCACGCCGAAGATCCTTCGCTTGCACCATCGCCTTCCCTAGGTGTGCCATGAATTCTATGCGTGGAGACGAGCCGGAGGTTAAGCCAGTTGAATGTGCGGCAACAGATGTCTCGATCGTCACCAAGAAGGCGGAGGCGTATTCTCCAGGCATGCAAGCCGCTCGTCGCTGCACCGTCAAGGCTTTGAGCTCATCCGTCTAGCCAGTAGCCATTGCCGTCGAGCAGCAGGTGGCCGACAACATCGTGGTGCCAGCGGAAGATCTAGATGAGGGGCAGGCGGCAGGTGGAGGCAATCTGGTGCTCTACATCAACGGCCCCATCGCCATCCAAGAAATCATCGATGCAACCGTAGAGAATGACGAGTTCGAGAAGGAGGTCCCCGATGAGGAGTCCGAGGTACTATTTTGCTAGCTTCTCTAGTTGCAGCCATAGATTTCACTGTTCATACATAGGATTTGCTCAATCGTGTATAGATTTTCTTTTGCTCTTGAGTAGGGTAGTATATATATGGTTCGAACAATCGATTGATGCATCTGCCATCTAGTCACAAAACCCCAACCCGTCTAGTCACAAAACCCCAATCTGCTCATCTGCTCATCTGCCATCTAGTAAATTTACATTTGCTTAACTCATTGTTGTTCATACGGTTCTTCTTGTGCTGTAAATTTATTCGATCTATAACATTTGATTTAGGGGTTTTAGGGTTTGCTAGTTGAGTGTTGATTTCGATACACAACTGCATATAACATTACATTTCTATTCCTTACTGAGCCCAGTGATTCAATTTTGCCCCAAAAGAGTGCAAGGGAGACACATCTGATGGTGTCATTTTCTTAGGGATGGTTAGTGAACCCAAGGCACAATGTACATAAACAATATAGGTTGTGTTGTTGGTATTTTGGTTCTCCAACTCCATCTAAAAAAATAATGAGGCCCTTTATTTATTCTCATATGGTAATGTTTCTGATCTTTGAATGAGTCGTATGATGCATATGTATATCCCTGAATATTGTTTCATAGGATTACATTTCAATTTATTTTTGTGGCCAATGATTGAAATTTTCCCCAAAAGAGAGGTAGACACATTGGTGTCAAATTTTTTCAGAGATGAGTTAGCGAACTTGGCGTGATGTACAAGAACAATATAGGTTGTGTAATTATTACTTGGTTCGCTTACGCCATCCCTGAAGAAACTTATGAGGCCACAATCATAGTTCTACATTCATAGAACTATGATATTTGAATTATGTATTGCATGCATTCATAGTGTATAAGAATTACATTCAAGTTTGTCACCGAGGCCGATAATTGAAACTTGCCCCAAAAGAGTGCAAGGGGAGACACATATGATGGTATCTTTTTTTAGGGATGGGTTGCGAACCCGAGGCAGCAATGCACACAAACAATATAGGTTATGTTGTTGGTACTTTGGTTCACCGCCTCCTTCTCTGAAAAAGTTATAAGGCCCTTGATTTATTCTCATAACTACATATATGATCCTTGAATTGTTTCTGATCTTTGAATGATTCATATGATGCATATGTATATGCATGGTTTTGATCATAAGTATTTTTAACATGTACCTGAAGACTAATTGTTTGGTTTTTTATTTATAATTACAATATTTAGGAATGTTTTTGTACCTGAATATGTATATTCCTGAATATTGTTTCGTAGGATTACATTTCAATTTCCTATTGTGGCCAATGATTCAAATTTGCCTCGAAAGAGAGGCAGACACAATGGTGTCAGATTTTTTTCAGGGATGAGTTAGCGAATCTGGGGCGATGTACAAGAACGATATAGGTTGTACAATTGTTACTTGGTTCACTAACGCCATCCCTGAAGAAACTTATGAGCCCCCTAGATTTATTCTACATCCATAGAACTATGATCTTTGAATTGTTATTGCATGCATGCATTCATAGTGTATAAGAATTACATTTCATTTGCTCACCGAGGCTGATGATTGAAATTTGCCCCAAATGAGTGTAAGGGGAGACAGATATGATGGTGTCATTCTTTTAGGGATGGGTTGGTGAATCTGAGGCAGCAATGTACACAAACAATATAGGTTGTGTTGTTGGTACTTTGATTCGCTAACTCCATCTCTAAAAAAAAATATTAGGCCCTTGATTTATTCTCATATGAAACTACATGTATGATCCTTGAATTGTTTCTGATCTTTGAAGGATTTGTATGATGCATATGTATATGCACGGTTTTGATCATAAGTATTTTCAACATGTACCTTGAGATTAATCGTTTGGTTTTTATTTATAATTATAATATTTAGGATTGTTTTTGTACATTAATATGTATATCCCTGAATATTGTTTCGTAAGATTACATTTCAATTTCTAATTGTGGCCAATGATTCAAATTTGCCCCAAAAGAGAGGCAGACACATTGGTGTCAGGTTTTTTCAGGGATGAGTTAGCGAACCTGGGGCAATGTACACGCACAATATAGGTTGTGCAATTGTTACTTGGTTCGCTCACGCCATCCCTGAAGAAACTTATGAGGCTGCAATATTTATTCTACATACACTTCGATCCAATTACTTGTCATTTTGTTGATATGAAATGATATATGAACTGATCAAACTATTGCTAAGATGCTTTCTCTTTGATATCAACTTAATATTTTCTTACATATATATGTTGTCAATTCTTGAGTTGTAATACAATTCAATCATATGTATGAGTTCTAAGTTATGTTCTTAAAAATAAAAAGGAGAATGATGATGACATGGACGATAGCAAGGAATCCAGGGACAACAAGAGTCGCTACGTGCTAAGGCGGTTATGGTGTGGGCAAATCCATTTCTACCGTAGGGGGAGACTGTTTTACCCATTCTGTGGCAGAGCAATCAACGTGGACCTCGACAGCATGATCTAGCACATGGTGGGCATTGCCAGAGGCAGAGGTAGAAGGCATAGGCCGATTACCTTGGCTCGGCACGCAGCCTTTCACAAATTTCTCCGGTATTATGTCAGGATTGGCATGTATCCCCTCGACTAGGTTGTCCCTGCCTCCTGCTGCTGCCCTGCCCTGCTAGGCGACTCCGTGTCCCGGCCTCCTCCTGCTGCCCCTGCTTTTATTTTGTTTTCGTTAATTATTACCTGTGTTTTGCATGTAAGACAATATATCCATGGTGTCTCTGGTGAACCTTCTATATATATATATTAATCTACTCCTTTATATGGAGTGCTTTAAAATTTCTAGTGTTCAATTATATTACCGATCATGCTTATGCACACTACCAAATATTTCTAGTGCTCGATTATATTATAATTGTCAAGGAATACATCAAGAAGTTAAATTGGTCGAAATTTCGTATTGAAGTAACTAAATGATCTCACATCGGCAGTGGACATTGGCAGAAGCTGAGGCCGAAGGCATCGGCCGAAGACCTTGGCACGGCACGCAGCCTTCTGCAAATTCCTTACAGGCTCAACAACATGTTGCCGCCGCCTAGCTCTGAATTCGCTAACAGGTTCAACATGGCAGAACTTGAGCTACCACAGAGATCTCGACAGGAGTGGCAGAATTGGTGTGGGTGCGACCACAGCGATGGCGAGCTCGGATTCTAGAGGAGGAAAATAGGACAGAGCATGGTCGACACGGTGACAAATATCATTGGGAACCAATTCTCGTCCCCGCACCGTGCCATGGGTGCGGCCATGGTGAGGGCGAGCTCCGACTTGGGATGGGAAGGAGAGCGGGGCCGAGCAGGTTCATCCACGTCCCAGCTCTACGCCATGGCCACGACCACAAATTTCTGCTCCGGGTAAGAAGAAGACGCATAATGGATGCAGGTGCCAACGCTGCAGGCCTACGGGGAGGAGAGCGGAGCCGAGCAGGTTCGTCCACGTCCCAGCTCCGCGACATGGCCGTGACCACAGATTGCCGCTCCGGGCAAGAAGAAGACGCGTAATGGATGCAGGCGCCAACGCTGCAAGCCTACATGGCAGTCACGACAACATCGACATAACAGCGAAAACTGACAGGGTGGACCCAATTTGACGGGCGTTAGCCTGATATTTTGTATTGAAACATTATGTTGAATTCGTGTCGAAAAATACCCTCTTATTATTTGGAACGCTAACTGTGGGCAACGCGGCTGATTACAAGCAACTTGGGTACCGCTTTGCCTGGGTACCTCAACTTTCGAGCCGCAAAATGATATTCTCTCCTTTAAGTCATCTTGCCAACCGGGGCCTTGTGGCTCAGAAAAAAGAGTTTGGGGTTTAGGAATACCAAATATTGCAGAGATGAATATCTGTGTCCTAGCTTCTTGGGTAAGAAGATACCGTTTAGATAAAAATAAGCTTTGGAGAAAAATCATTGACCATAATTACATGGTCAATGACCCCAATATGTATGCATTTTCCTGTAATAACATCTCTCTCTTTTGGAAAGGTGTCTTGTGGGCTATAAATTGATGGGTTCGTAGCATGGAAAACAAAAAATTTCTACCGCAAGAACGAACAAAACCCAGATCTAATCTAGATAAAAGCCAAGATCTAATCTATTAGACATGTGCAACGAGATAGATCTGTACTAACCCTCGTAGATCCGAAAGCGTTACGAGATTAGATCTCGGGGTTGATGTAGTCGATCACTTGCCGATCTCAAGATCGTGTGGACGATCCTTCCGGCGCCGCGTTCTGGCAGCGCTTCCGCAGTCGGTCACACGTGCGGAGTCGAAGCAGACATTCCTCTCCCCGTTCCAGCGAGCAGCGGAGGTAGTAGATCTTCTCCACGGAATTCCAGCAGCACGACGGTGTGGTGGTGGTGGAGTAGAGAATTCTGCAGGGCTTCGCCTAAGCCTGAGCAGAGGGAAGGAGGAGGAGAGAGGCGGCGGCTAGGGTTTGAAGTGGAGGGGGCAAGGGGGTGGCGCCCCCACCCCTCTATTTAAAGGAGGGAGGCGCCATGGGAGGGGGAGTCCTAGTAGGACTCCCTTCCCTCCTTGGCCGGCGGATTGGGAGGGGGGAGGAGTCCTCCTCCCCCACGACTCCTTGTCTTGCCCCACAAGGACTCCTTGATCCTTTCTTGGTTTTCAAGCAAACTCCAAGAAATCTCCTAGAACCTTCTAGAACATTCCGAAACCTTCTAGAATCTCCATACAAACACTCCAGAACATTTCCTAACTTAGAAAATGATCCCCAATATATGAATCTTATTCTCCGGACAATTCTGGATCTCCTCGTGATGTCCCGGATCCAATCCGAGACTCCGAACAACATTCGGTCTCCAACGCATATTCCATATCTACTTAAAACAACTTCGAACCTTAAGTGTGTCACCCTACGGTTCGTGAATATGCAGACATGATGAAGACACCTCTCAAATCAATAACCATCAGCGGGATCTGGAGATCCATAATGGCTCCCACATACTCAACGATGACTTCGTGATTGATAGAACCATTAACATACGAAACCAATTCCCTTTGTCACGCGATATTCTACTTATCCGAGGTTTGATCGTCGGTATCTCCATACCTAGTTCTACCTCGTTACTGATAAGTACTCTTTACTCGTTCCATGTTATGCCATCCCTTGTGACCTAGTCACATGCTTGCAAGCTAACAAGATGACATTCCACCGAGAGGGCATAGAGCATATCTATCCGTCATATGGATGGACAAATCCCAATCTTGGTCCATGCGCTTCAATACATACTTTAAGAATACCCAATGACACCTTTATAACCACCCAGTTACGAAGTGGTGTTTGATGTCATCAAAGTACCCATCCGGTGATGGTGATTAACATAACCTCATGGTCGAAGGATTAGGTTACTATGCATTTGAAAGCTTATAGCAATACGAACTTAATGACTTGATCTTATGCTACGCTTACTATGGGTGTGTGTCCATCACATCATTCTCCTAATGATATAACCTTGTTAAATGTCCATGATCAGGAAACCATGATAATCATTTAATCAACAAGCTAGTTCCACAAGAGGCTTACTAGGGACTCTTTTATATTTACAAAAAACACATGTATCAGTGTTCCCTTATAATACAATTATAGCATGGGATGTAAACATTCATCATAAACACAAAGATATAATAATAACCACTTTTATTATTGCCTCTTGGGCATATCTCCAACAGTCTCCCACTTGCACTAGAGTCAATAATCTAGATTACATGGTAATATACCTAACACCCATGGCGTTCTGGTGTTGGTCATGCTTTGCTCTAGGGAGAGGTTTAGTCAACAGATCTGCTACATTCAGATCAGTGTGTACTTTGCAAATCTTTATGTCACCATCTCGGACATACTCGCGAATAGCATGGAAACGTAGCTTGATGTGCTTCAGCTTGCTATGTGACCTTGGGTCCTGTGCATTAGCTATGGCACCTGTGTTGTCACAGTAGATGGCCATCGGGTCCAATGCACTGGGAAGCACGCCAAGTTCAGTAATGAACTCCTTCATCCATATGGCTTCTTGTGCAGCCTCCGAAGCAGATATGTATTCCGATTCAGTTGAAGATTTCGCCACAACGCTTTGCTTGGCACTCCTCCAGCTCACTGCAACACCATTCAAAATAAATACATATCCAGACTGTGACTTCGAGTCATCTGGATCGGTGTTCCAACTAGCATCAGTGTAACCGTTTACAACAAGCTGTTCATCACCTCCATAAGAAAGAACCATATCCTTAGTCCTATTCAGGTACTTTAGGATATTCTTGACCGCTGTCCAGTGTTCCATTCCAGGATCACTTTGATATCTGCTAGTCAAACTAACAGCATGTGCTATATCCGGTCTTGTACACAGCATGGCATACATGATAGATACCTTTGGCCGAGGCATAGGGAATATTATTCATCTTTTCTCTATCTTCTGCCGTAGCCGGACTTTGAGTCTTACTCAAGGTCTTACCTGACAACATGGGCACGAACCCTTTCTTGCTCTCTTCCATTCTAAACTTCTTTAGAACTTTGTCTAAGTATGTACTTTGTGAAAGCGCTATTAGGCGTCTTGATCTATCTCTATAAATCTTGATCCCTAGAATATATGCCGCTTCGCCAAGATCCTTCATTGAAAAACTATTATTCAAATATGTTTTGACACTATTAAGAAGTTCTATATCATTCCCAATCAACAATATGTCATCTACATATAGTACTAGGAATGCTACAGAGCTCCCACTCACTTTCTTGTAAATACAAGCTTCTCCATAAGTTTGTATAAATCCAAAGTTTTTTATTACTTTATCAAAACGTTGATTCCAACTCCGGGATGCTTGCTTTAGTCCATAAATGGAGCGCTGAAGTTTGCATACCTTGTCAGCATCACTAGGATCGACAAAACCCTTGGGTTGTACCATATACAACTCTTCCTCAATGTCACCATTAAGGAATGCCGTTTTGACATCCATCTGCAAAATTTCATAATCGAAATATGCAGCGATTGCTAACAAAATCCTCACAGACTTTAGCTTCGCTACTGGTGAGAAAGTCTCATCGTAGTCAACTCCTTGAATTTGTCGGAACCCTTTCGCGACAAGTCGAGCTTTATAGACGGTAACATTACCATCAGCATCTGTTTTTCTTTTGAAAATCCATTTGTTCTCGACAGCCTTACGGCCATCCGGTAAGTCCACCAAAGTCCACACTCGGTTTTCGTACATGGATCCCATTTCGGATTTCATGGCTTCTAGCCATTTGTCAGAATCTGGGCTCACCATAGCTTCTTCATACGTCGTAGGGTCATCAGTGTTGTCCACCAACATGACGTTCAAGGCAGAGTTCCATTCTTGGCAACGAAAACTTTGCCTTCAGATCTATGATAGAAGGTATACCCAATTGTTTCTTTAGGGTATCCTATGAAGACGCATTTCTCCGCTTTGGGTTCAAGCTTATCAGGTTGTAACTTCTTTACATACGCTTCACAACCCCAAACTTTAAGGAACGACAACTTAGGTTTCTTTCCAAACCACAATTCATACGGTGTCGTTTCAACGGATTTAGATGGTGCCCTATTTAAAGTGAATGCAGCTGTCTCTAATGCATAGCCCCAAAACAATAGTGGTAAATCTGTAAGAGACATCATAGACCGAACCATATCTAAGAGAGTTCGATTACGACGTTCGGACACACCATTACGCTGTGGTGTTCCCGGCGGTGTCAACTGCGAAAGTATTCCACATTTCTTTAAATGCATGCCAAACTCATAACTCAGATATTCACCTCCGCGGTCAGAACGCAGAAACTTAATCTTCTTGTTATGATGATTTTCCACTTCACTTTGAAATTCCTTAAACTTCTCGAAAGTTTCGGACTTATGTTTCATAAAGTACACATACCCATATCTACTTAAGTCATCCGTGAAAGTGAGAACATAACGATATCCACCACGCGATGCTACACTCATTGGACCGCACACATCGGTATGTATTATTTCCAATAAGTCTGTAGCTCGCTCCATTATTCCAGAGAATGGAGTCTTAGTCATTTTTCCCATTAGACATGCTTCGCATCTTTCAAGTGATTCAAAATCAAGTGATTCAAAATCAAGTGATTCAAGAAGTCCATCAGAATGGAGTTTCTTCATACGCTTCACTCCAATGTGACCAAGACGACAGTGCCACATGTATGTAGAATTATCATTCAATTTTATTCGTTTAGCATCTATGTTGTGAACATGTGTATCACTACTATCGAGATTCAATAAGAATAAACCATTCATCTCAGGTGCATTACCATAAAAGATATTACTCATATAAATCGAACAACCTTTATTCTCAGACTTAAAAGAGTAACCGTCTCGCAATAAACAAGATCCAGATATAATGTTCATGCTTAACGCAGGCACTAAATAACAATTATTTAAATTTAAAATTAATCCCGAAGGTAGATGTAGAGGGAGCGTGCCGACGGCGATCACATCAACCTTGGAGCCATTTCCAACGCGCATCGTCACCTCGTCTCTTGCTAGTCTTTGTTTATTCCGCAGCTCCTGTTTCGAGTTACAAATATGAGCAACCGAACCAGTATCAAATACCCATGCACTACTACGACTACTAGTAAGATACACATCAATAACATGTATATCGAATATACCTTTCTTCTTGATGTTGCCGTTCTTCAGATCCGCTAGGTACTTGGGGCAGTTACGCTTCCAGTGACCAGCACCCTTGCAGTAAAAGCATTCAGTTTCAGGCTTAGGACCAGCCTTGGGCTTCTTAGTAGGTGCGGCAGCTTTCTTGCCATCCTTCTTGAAGTTGCCCTTTTTCTTAGGCTTGCCTTGTTTCTTGAAATTGGTGGTCTTATTGACCATCAACACTTGGTGCTCCTTCTTGATCTCCACTTCAGCAGTTTTCAGCATGGACGATAGTTCAGGCAACGTCTTGTTCATGCAGTGCATATTGTAGTTCATCACAAAGTTCTTATAACTCGGTGGCAGTGATGGGAGGACACGGTGAATCCCTAACTCATTAGGAATCGTTATCCCCAACTCTTGGAGCTTGTTTGCGTCCCCAGACATGGTGAGAACGTGCTCGCTAACGAAGCTTCCCTCTTCCACCTTGCAGGTAAAGAACTTTTCGGAGGCCTCATAGCTCTCCACGGTCGCGTGAGTCTCAAAAATGAGCTTGAGATCCTTAATGATATCGAACGGGTCGTGGTGCTCAAAACGCTTCTGGAGCTCCGTTTCTAAACCGTACAGGATGGCACACTGAACTATGGAGTAATGATTTTTCCGAGTGGCGTAAACATTCTTTACGTCATCGGTGGCATCATCTGCAGGTGGGTCACCTAGCGGTGCTTCGGGCACATAGGTCATCTGACCAGCCCTGAGGATAATCTTCAGACCACGGAGCCAGTCCATGAAGTTGCTTCCATTATTCTTAAGCTTTTCTTTCTCTAGGAACGCATTGAAATTGATGGAGAGATTCGCCATAATCTACAACAAATTTGCAAGTAGTTTAGACTAAGTTTATGATAAATTGAGTTCAATTTTAATTCTTAAATTAACTAGGTGAACTCCCACTCAAAACAACATCCCTCACATTGTCTTAGTGATTACACGAACCAAGTCCACTACACCAAGTCCGATCTTCACGAGAGAAGATGTAGTTTCATCGGCGAACAATCTTCATGTTCATCATATCACTTATATGATTCATGCTCTACCTTTCGGTATTCCGTGTTCCGAGACCATGTCTGTACATGCTAGGCTTGTCAAGATTAACCTTAGTTTCCGCATGTGCAAATCTGGCTTGCACCCGTTGTATGCACAGTAGAATCTATCACATCCGATCATCACGAGATGCTTCGAGACGACGAGTCTTAGCAACGGTGCCAACTAAGGACGAACACTTTATTACTTGAAATTTAGTGAGAGGGATCATCTTATAATGCTACCGTCGCGATCTAAGCAATACAAGATGCATAAAGGATTAACATCACAGGCAATTCATAATTAGTGTGATATGATATGGCCCTTTCTTCTTATGCCTTTGATCTCCATCTCCAAAGAACGGACATGATCTCCATCATCACCAGCATTGTGTCAAGGTCAGTGGCGCCGCTTCATGGTTGTCCATCATCACCAGCAACTATTACAACTACTTGGAATAAAGCTATTACAAGATGAATAGACACGCAGGTCTTAACAGAATTAAAGACAACCATTAGGCTCCTGGCGGTTGCCATATTACAACAAGGATCATTGCATACATCAAATATAATCACAATCACATGATGGCCATAGCACATCACAAAACCCCTGCAAAAACAAGTTAGACGCCTCTAATTTTCTTTGCATGTTTTACGTGGTTTGGGGCTTTCGAATAAGAACGGATCTTACCTACGAAACTGAACCACAACGTTGATACAAGTGCTATCGAGTGCAAAGTGTAGATTGGATCTATACTATGATGGGAGAGACGGACACCCGCAAAGCCACTTGTGCAAAGCAAGTTACACATCAAGCGTGGAGCAAGTCTCATGTGCGATGACATGTAAGGTTAGCCTGAGCCGCTTCATCCCACCATACCGCAAGATGCAAAGTACACAAAGCAAAAGATGGCACGAGCACCAACGCCCACAAAACCATTGTGTTCTACTCGTGCAACAGATCTACGCATAGATATGGCTCTGATACCACTGATGGGTTCGTAGCATGGAAAACAAAAAATTTCTACCGCAAGAACGAACAAAACCCAGATCTAATCTAGATAAAAGCCAAGATCTAATCTATTAGACATGTGCAACAAGATAGATCTGTACTAACCCTCGTAGATCCGAAAGCGTTACGAGATTAGATCTCGGGGTTGATGTAGTCGATCACTTGCCGATCTCAAGATCGTGTGGACGATCCTTCCGGCGCCGCGTTCCGGCAGCGCTTCCGCAGTCGGTCACACGTGCGGAGTCGAAGCAGACCTTCCTCTCCCCATTCCAGCGAGCATCGTAGGTAGTAGATCTTCTCCATGGAATTCCAGCAGCACGACGGTGTGGTGGTGGTGGTGGAGTAGAGAATTCTGCAGGGCTTCGCCTAAGCCTGAGCAGAGGGAAGGAGGAGGAGAGAGGCGGCGGCTAGGGTTTGAAGTGGAGGGGGCAAGGGGGTGGCGCCCCCACCCCTCTATTTAAAGGAGGGAGGCGCCATGGGAGGGGGAGTCCTAGTAGGACTCCCTTCCCTCCTTGGCCGGCGGATTGGGAGGGGGGAGGAGTCCTCCTCCCCCACGACTCCTTGTCTTGCCCCACAAGGACTCCTTGATCCTTTCTTGGTTTTCAAGCAAACTCCAAGAAATCTCCTAGAACCTTCTAGAACATTCCGAAACCTTCTAGAATCTCCATACAAACACTCCGGAACATTTCCTAACTTAGAAAATGATCCCCAATATATGAATCTTATTCTCCGGACAATTCCGGATCTCCTCGTGATGTCCCGGATCCAATCCGAGACTCCAAACAACATTCGGTCTCCAACGCATATTCCATATCTACTTAAAACAACTTCGAACCTTAAGTGTGTCACCCTACGGTTCGTGAATATGCAGACATGATGAAGACACCTCTCCGATCAATAACCATCAGCGGGATCTGGAGATCCATAATGGCTCCCACATACTCAACGATGACTTCGTGATCGATAGAACCATTAACATACGAAACCAATTCCCTTTGTCACGCGATATTCTACTTATCCGAGGTTTGATCGTCGGTATCTCCATACCTAGTTCTACCTCGTTACTGATAAGTACTCTTTACTCGTTTCATGTTATGTCATCCCTTGTGACCTAGTCACATGCTTGCAAGCTAACTAGATGACATTCCACCGAGAGGGCCCAGAGCATATCTATCCGTCATATGGGTGGACAAATCCCAATCTTGGTCCATGCGCTTCAACACATACTTTCAGAATACCCAATGACACCTTTATAACCACCCAGTTACGAAGCGGTGTTTGATGTCATCAAAGTACCCATCTGGTGATGGTGATTAACATAACCTCATGGTCGAAGGATTAGGTTACTATGCATTTGAAAGCTTATAGCAATACGGACTTAATGACTTGATCTTATGCTACGCTTACTATGGGTGTGTGTCCATCACATCATTCTCCTAATGATATAACCTTGTTATTAATGACATCCAATGTCCATGATTAGGAAACCATGATCATCATTTAATCAACAAGCTAGTTCCACAAGAGGCTTACTAGGGACTCTTTTATGTTTACAAAACACACATGTATCAGTGTTTCCTTATAATACAATTATAGCATGGGATGTAAACATTCATCATAAACACAAAGATATAATAATAACTACTTTTATTATTGCCTCTTGGGCATATCTCCAACACAAATGTAGACAAAATAGGATATCAATGGAAAGTGGGAGATGGTAAGAAAATCAAGTTTTGGGAAGATCAATGGTTTGGGTACTCTAGTTTAGCTATTCAATACTAGGAGTTATATGTAATTACCAATGAACAAACTATACCATTGCTGAAGCTTGGAATTCTACCCAACTGGAAATTACTTTTAGAAGATGCTTTAATGATGAAATGTTGCATAAATGGTATGATATTTTGGAGATTGCTAACACTCTCCGTCTTAATGAGGAGGAGGATACTATCTTGTGGAAACTTGAACCTAATGGCATATATAATGTTAGATCCCTTTATGTTGTGGTTTTTTTAGGGGTGTAATGCCAGAATATGTGCATGCTGATTGGAAAATTAAGGTACCCCTAAGATACAATTTTTTCCTTTGGCTATTAGCACACAATAAGCTCCTTACAAGGAACAATCTTTCTAAAAGACAAAAAGTGGATGACTTGACTTGTGTTTTATTTTTGAATCTTAGACTTGCTGCCATGTATTTTTTGAACGTGCAGTAGCAAACTTGGTTTGGACTAACATGTGTTCCTTTAGATCTACTATTGACCTTCTTGTCATGGTGGCACTAGCCTGATCCTTCTAGTGAGGTTGCTAACTCTTCCTGATGGTCAACAAGTCCCATTCTTCCTGGTAAGGCTTCTTTTTCTCTCCTAACATGAGGAATGACTCTAGGTGATCATAATGCTGTGATGGTGGTGGATATTCTAGTGTTGTGGACTAAAGGGAAGATGGTGTGGTGTGGATGAGAAGTGAAAGTGGGGAATTGTAGTGAAGTGAAATGCGTTGGTTGGTTTCTATGCTGAAGTGAAATGTGTTGGTTGGTTTCTATGCTACGGCAGGTTCACTTAACTTCTATGCTCCCGGTCGTTTCCCTGTGGTGTTGACAACACACCAACTTGCATGCATGTGTGTTGTAAGGTCCTGTCAAGTGGGACCCACTGGGTTCAAGTTTCCACGATTGGACTTCTCTCCTTGAGGATTAGCTTGGGTGAGATAATTCCTAATTATTTGGCTATCTTATTTACTAGGTGGGCATGCGCGCTTCGCCGCGCTGTCTACAGTCTATTTGTCAGAGTATGGTAGGTGTGTTGTATTCATTGCTAGTAACACGTTTTATTTCGTTTGTGTTACTATAAATTAAACTTATGAGCATGTGCGGGGTTGACTGTTTTAATCTGTAGACAAATGTATCATTTACGTGTTAGACATGTCTAAAACTGAGAGATCTGAGCTCAGACGCAAGAAGCAGGCCCTTATTTCATATTAAAGCTCATAAGCAACATAGGGGTATCAATGTTTCTTCAAGTAAACAAAAGGTGCATCGAGCAAAGTTCAAATAAAAATACATCGAGCAATGGACCAAGTTCAGTACCACAAGAAACTGGCATGTTACATGATCAATGTAAAAAAATAATGATGTCAAAATAAGCTAACTTATGAAGATCACACGATAACCTTGTTCGACTGCCTCAAAATCGATGCTTGCAACTATTGGATTGCAGAGCTCCAAGGAAATGCTAGATTATTAAATGATTAGTTTAGTCAATATAGACAACTAGATTACATATATACTAATTCTATGTAGGAGTTATACTTGATATATTCCAAATTATTCACTGGTTCAATAAAGTTTAAAAGAGAAGGTATGGCTGGAAGTTGCACAAATTTTTACATAAAAGAAAGATCTAATATGTAATCGAGTTTGATAATTTCTGTACATCAAAATAAAAATAGAAGTTATGACATTTCTTTTGGACCCACTTAGTCGATGGAACCCGCTTGTTCATTAATCATAGAGCATACTCCAAGTCAAGAGCACTGAAATTTTTATTAACTCATGTAGAAATTGTAGAACAACGTAGAACATGTACCAATTTACCCAAACATCTCGTGTATTATCGAGATATGCTAATATATTTAAAAGCAAATTTAGTTGAAGAGCCTAAGAGGGACCAAAATCAGCTTGTTCTGCTTTATTTCAGGAATACACATATGTTAATTGTTGAAGTGAGATGAAATAGCGCTCCACTCTTTCCGTTCAGTGATTTTTCTATTCGGTTACTATAGATTCCAGGTTCTGGATAATCGCTCTGCGCCGCGTCATCGCATCCTCGCGAGCCTTCTCCTTTTCAATTTCTTTTTTTCGCCATTCGTCCCTAATTTTTCCAGTCAAAGTGGTGAGGATGATGCGACATCTTCGTGTAGTCCCACATAGGAGCATCTCTACCTGTGCTGCTCACTCTCTCTTACCCCTACCATCCCACGTATTCACCTCCTCCTTATCTTCCTCACCACCGGCAAGGCGTGGCAGCGGACGGCTGCGCGAGGTCGGGGGCGATGTTGAATCGGTATTGGGCAGGTTCGAGGCGGGGAAGCAGTGGCGGCTAATGCTGGATGAGGGAGCTGGACGGGAGGCGGTGGCCTCGTGAGTGGATGGGGCGGAGGGAGCGGAGGTGAGAGGGAGAGCTCAGGAGCAGAGGGGCATTCTCCTTTTCAATTCCTTTTTTCCGCCATCCGTCCCTGATTTTTTCAGTCAAAGCGGTGAGGATTATATGACATCTTCGCGTAATCCCGCATAGGGTGTCTCTACCTGCGTGGCACCCTCTTTCTCACCCCCACCGTCCCACACACTCACCTCATCCTTATCTTCGTCACCACCAGCAAAGCGTGGCGGCGGACGAGTGCGCGAGGTCAGGGGCGATGTTGAATCGGTATTGGGAAGGTTCGAGGCAGGGAAGCAAAGGCGGCTGACGCTGGATGCAGGAGCTGGACGGGAGGCGGTGGCCTCGTGAGCGGATGGGCAGAGGGAGCGGAGGTGATAGGGATAGCTCGGGAGTGGAGGGGCGGCACAAGTTGCTGGGGGAGACGAAGGAGGGGCTGGGATGGGCGGGAGCTCGGGTGGAGGGGAACATGATCAAGATGGGGTGGGGGGGCAGGGACGGGAGGGACCAGCTCGTAAAACTTTGGTCAACACCTGAAACTGTACCGTTGAGATGACTTAGAGTGAAAATCAAACAGCTAGAAATGCGCGCACGGGCAGATAACCTCAGATGACTCACTTTTGCTCAAGCTTAAGCTATAGTATAATATTGCCAAGTGCTATTTTCCTAGCCTATGATGTAAAAACACCGAGGCAGATTCTTTGGATAAAAACAGATTCTATAACTTAATCTCTTTTAAACACTTGATGATGATAATGGGCAGAGCAACTCTGTGCCAAGTCTGAGAGTATCACTAACATTAACTATTTCTTTATTTTATATTTTGTTTGTCTATTTCCTTTTTGTTGTGTTGTAGGGATTAAGGTGAAGAAGAAAAGAAGACATGGGAAATGAATAGGAAATTTAGTTTAGGGCTTTCTTTTATTCTTTTGTAAATTTTCTTTTTTATTTGAACAATATAATATACTATAACATTATTATTAGAATAATTTACCTTTCTTCTATTTAAATTTTTATAAAGACAATGTATTATATATTGTGATGAAATAAAGTTTAATTTTCTATTCTTGTACCTTGAAACTTGTTGCATTATTAGATTATGTTACATTATTAGATTAAACATTTCAGAGATAATCCGTTAACATGTAAAGTTTATATTTTTTACTTGATGGAAAATTGTTTACACAACATATGATAGTATGGATATTATATTACATATTGCTTTTTGTTATGATCATCATCAATTGTAGATGTAACGGGGGAGGGGGGGGGGGGGTTGAGTTGTTGCTTTCTTGGTGCTCTTGCTTCTGTTCAGTTTTTTTTGCATGTTCTGCATATATGACAAGAAACAGAGGTTCCTCATCTCAACTTAGATACATGACTAAGAATGGCAACATATTATTTCCCCCTTAATATCTTGTCTAGGTTGATCTAACATCTCATAATATGCCAATATTTTTAGTTTTTTCATTTGCTCCTTTTTTGCATTTTTTCTCTCCATGCCAATTATGGTTATATGAATGCCAGTGATGTTTACACATCTAGAATCATGGCCAAATGCTCGACCTGCTTACCTCTAATTCTTGCCACTACAACATTAGCGTTGCTTCTTTTTATACTAACAAGTGGAGCAGAGCCATTCGTTCGTTTAAAACCCCAGCTCCACCCCCATTGCCATGTGAACAAGCTCACCTCTGGCAGGAAAAAACTGGACTATAATAACTAGTGGAGCAGAGCCATTCGTTTGTTTAAAGCCTCAGCTCAAGGAATTCCTCAGCTCCACCCCCAATGCCATGTGAACAAGCTCACCTCTGGCAGGAAAAAACTGGACTATAATAACTAGTGGAGCAGAGCCATTCGTTTGTTTAAAGCCTCAGCTCAAGGAATTCCTCAGCTCCACCCCCAATGCCATGTGAACAAGCTCACCTCTGGCAGGAAAAACTGGACTATAATAACTGCTACATCTCAGTCTCCAAGAAGTAGAAAACAAATATGCGAATAATAGAGAAAAAAAAGGCGCGCGGGCTGTGTCTTTGAAAGCAGCGCCCAAGAGCCAACTAGTATAGCGGCAGAGGAGGCACGGTGGTAGAGCCAGCAGGAAAGCAGACGCAGAGGAGAGGAGTCAGGCTGGCAGTGGCAGTGGCGGGTAACTGGTAGCGAGTAGTGCAGGTGCAGGGAACCTTTTCTCCCCTCCGGCCTGCTCATGCTCATGGCTCTCCTCCGCCTCCTGCTCGCCGTCGTGCTTCTCCACCACAATGCCGCCGCCGCCTTGCCGCACCACGGCCCCGCCAAGCACGACTACAGGGACGCTCTCGCCAAGTCCATCCTCTTCTTCGAGGGCCAGAGGTCCGGGAAGCTGCCGCCGTCCCAGCGCGTTTCCTGGCGCAGGGACTCCGGCCTCTCTGACGGCTCTTCCGTCAAGGCAAGCTCGACTAGCACAGCACCTTTGCTCCTCCTCTGCGTTTTAGTTCATGGCATTTGTTCTCCTTCGCTAATACTAGCTGTGTGCGTGTTTGTTTGCTTCCTTTTTTTCAGGTTGATTTGAGTGGCGGGTACTACGACGCCGGGGACAACGTCAAGTTCGGGTTCCCTCTAGCGTTCAGCGCGACGATGCTGGCGTGGAGCGTGCTGGAGTTCGGCGGGGTGATGAAGGGGGAGCTGCAGCACGCCAGGGACGCCGTCCGCTGGGGCTCCGACTACCTCCTCAAGGCCACCTCCCATCCCAACACAGTCTACGTCCAGGTACCTGCTTAGAAATTAGAACAAAAGCGCTGTACTAGAGACGCTCATGCCGCCGTGTGGAGGTGGAGGTGAAGGTGGAGGTGGAGCAGACAGCCAATGTGTGGGCGTCTGTTTGCCTCTAGTTCAACAACTCAGTGTGTACTCTCTCTGTTGCTAGGTTGGGGACGCGAGCAAGGACCACGCGTGCTGGGAGCGACCGGAGGACATGGACACGCCGAGGACGGTGTACAAGGTCGACCCGGGCACCCCCGGCTCCGACGTTGCCGCCGAGACCGCCGCCGCCCTCGCGGCGGCTTCGCTCGTCTTCCGCAAGTCCGACCCGGCCTACGCCAGCCGCCTCGTCGCCCGGGCCAAGCGGGTACTACATCACATTGCTTGGCTGGCTCCTCTCTGCATCTTGCAGTGTGCAAAGCGATGACGCTCTGTTTTCTTTTCTTTGCTTTGTGTATGTAGGTGTTCGAGTTCGCTGACAAGCACAGGGGCACGTACAGCACCAAGCTCTCGGCATACGTCTGCCCCTACTACTGCTCCTACTCTGGATACCAGGTCCCAACTAGATCATTAAAAATTCTGCTTTTCCTTTCATTGGCTCCAACTTCCCAGTTGGCTCCAGAGACCTATGAGAACTGCTAGTATAGTTGTGCGCTCTCTGCCCTATACGCGCCGTTTGCTTTTCACTTTACCTCTCTCGTCTCTCGTGTGAAGGATGAGCTGCTATGGGGCGCCGCATGGCTGCACAGGGCGACCAAGAACCCAACCTACCTCAGCTACATCAAGGTGAACGGCCAGATCCTCGGCGCCGACGAGCAGGACAACACGTTCGGCTGGGACAACAAGCACGCCGGAGCAAGAATCCTCATCTCCAAGGTACCTCACCCGACCCGACCCGACCCGACCCGACGGATTCTGTCTACATTTGGTCCGTCCTGTTGTTGACATTTATTTGGTCCGTCTTGTCTTGGACGAGCGAGCAGTCCTTCTTGGTGCACAAGGTGGGCGCGCTGCAGGAGTACAAGGGCCACGCCGACAGCTTCATCTGCTCCATGGTTCCGGGAACCCCCACCGACCAGACGCAGTACACCAGAGGCGGCCTCCTCTTCAAGCTCAGCGACAGCAACATGCAGTACGTCACCTCCAGCTCCTTCCTCCTGCTCACCTACGCCAAGTACCTCGCCTTCTCCAAGAAGACCGTCTCCTGCGGCGGCGCAACCGTCACGCCGCACCGCCTCCGCGCCATTGCCAGGCGCCAGGTCCGTCAGACACATTGCCCTTGCCTTGCCTTGCCTTGCATGTCATCATTAATTTGGATTAATCATCGTCCTCCCTCATGTTCGTCGTTCTAGGTTGACTACTTGCTCGGGAGCAACCCGATGGGCATGTCCTACATGGTCGGGTACGGAGCCAAGTACCCGAGGAAGCTCCACCACCGGGCCTCCTCCCTCCCCTCCGTCGCCGCGCACCCGCGGAAGATCGGCTGCTCGCAGGGCTTCACCGGCCTCTACTCCGGCGCGCCCAACCCCAACGTGCACGTCGGGGCCGTCGTCGGCGGGCCCAACCAGAACGACCAGTTCCCCGACCAGCGCAATGACTACGAGCACTCCGAGCCGGCAACCTACATCAACGCGCCGCTCGTAGGAGCGCTCGCCTACCTCGCCCACTCCTCCGCCCAGCTCTAGCAACCGATTAGGTCAGCTAGTTAGCTAGCTAGTTAATTGTGATTTGGGGACCCCGGCCGGTGCAAGCGAAGCTAGAGCACTAGCGGGTCTTGATTTATCCCTACTACTACTAGTACTACTTTGTTGTGGGTGTTTACTAGTAGTACGCCTCGTGCACTAGTATGCTTGTTGCAACTCGCAGCTCAATTGTGAAATTAAGGTGCTTCCATTAAGAAATTATATGTTAGCATGCATTACTACATTTGTGTCCTACGATCTTTGAGTAGTGTTAAACAGAGTAAGAGTAATCATACAAGTACAACCATGAATTATGCAGTGGCAGCATCATGTGTGGAAACGAATCATGGCATAGTGAAAAGAACAACAGACGACCTCAAAAAAAAAAAAAAACACGTCTGCATCTGCAAAATCCCTGGTTACTAACTTATCAAAGGATCATCAACAATAGGACAACAAAACCAGTGTATGAACAATAGTACCATCATCCAGCAAACAGTACAAAAGAACCACCAGCAGTCCGGTCAAGAGGAAGTTGTGTTCGTTAGGCTTGGGAAACTGGCCATTTCATTGGCTGGACCGCTGCAACATGCAGAAGTGGACTCCTGCTGACTGTTGGCTGAACAAGGTGTCTATTTAGAAAAAAAATAACACTTTGGCTAAAATTTAACGGACTGTAACCCTTGACCGAAACAATTTCGAAATCCTCCGTCTCCTACCCTCCCTTCCCGTGTTCCCACCCCTTACCCTAGGTCGACTAGCCGGCAGGATGGCGAGCGCCAACGTGGTTTCAAACACGGAGGGTCGACGGGGTGGTTCCCAGGCAGGGGAACACCATGCATAGTTCCAATTTCTCCTATTCTCTGATCCCTCTAACCAAAATTGAATAGTCATGCATAGTTCGAATTTCCTGATAGTGTAGACTGTGATTTGATCATGCCATATTGGAGCGGTTTTGTTGTGATGTTATAGAACTATTTGTCTAAATCGACGTACATGTACTCTGCTGCTTGTGTCCGCTGGCTGAAGGACTCGATAATTGATCCATCCTTCCAGCCGTTGGATGTACTCCCTCTGTTTCAAATTACTCCGCGCGCATGTTTACCTAGGTGGCCTAGTATTCTCTCGTTTTTCATCAAAAAATTCTTAGAATTTTCGGTATACGTAGTACATATTTCATACTATCTATTTCAAAAATTCGAGGATTTTTTTGAATGAAAAATGAGGGAGTACTAGTTCACCTACATAAGCGCGCCGGCGGAGTAATTTGAAACAGAGGGAGTATATAACTAGCTAAGTACCTGTTGCTACAGACAAAATATGTGTAACAACAAAATATGTCTCTCTCACCCTTCATCCCTTGGCTTTTCGAGTCTTGTATGACACTCTTTTCCTTTTGACTATATCGTCACCCCAATTTGTCACTCGACCCTACGAAATGATGGCATCACCTCCTGAGAGGGTACTTTGTCGTGTTAAGTAATAAGCTTTTGTGCGTACGGCTACGAGTGCTTTGTCACTTCGCCTCTAGCCACATCATTGCAATCCCCAATTAGCATCTGATGATACTAATGTAGCTGTCATTTTATTGTGATAGATTTACCAATGTTCTCTCTGCAATTAGTAGTGAGATGCAAAGGTAATACACAGAGAATTTGGATCCAACTCAAGGATCACGAATCAAATATGATTTTGGTCACGATAGAGGAATGGAGAACCAAGTAGATTGTAACTTTCAAATAATGTTCATGTTACAAATAGTCTGATATATTCATTTGATCTGAGGTACTGTGACGAGGCAATAAAACTCTCTAGCATAAAATAACAAACTTCATTCAGCACCTTAGAATTCCTAAGTTTATTAAATAGATACATGTCACACTTACTGTGTCGAGAGGTAGTGCTTCCTTGTCAAAACTTTTGACACCCGAATGTGCCAACATAAATTCTGAAGCCTCATGTAGGTAGCTGCCCAGCCAGCCACGGGAAAACATGAGTAACCAGAGCACAAACATCAACGGCGAAACAGTCACTTATGTACCAAGAATTACAACATCAGTGAAGTGAATTACAAAATTCAAGGTGTGGAACACAATGTCAGTGCCACTAGACATGTGGCTTTATGAGATAAATAAAATTATTCTAAGTGAAATTATAGAATGTGGTCTTTCCATAATCTAGGTTTCCTATGTCCTAATCTATAAATCAGTTATAGAGAGGCGTCGTCATTGTCAGGAATCAGCAATACACGCGATGATGACAACAACCGTGGGGTAATGCATGACGGTGCTCTAAAAAAAAGTACGCACACGCCATACACCGAAGCGAGTCATGATGTGCACGCGACAACCATGTCCGATAACTACGTGTGCATTTGGCTACTGCTCTGTGCGAAAACAGATCAAACCGGCGAAGCCTCGATCACCTGCAACCGAGGAGGAAGCACGACCGCCACTACCGCCCACGTCGAGGGCCCACGTATCCTCGACACCGTACGCCTTTACCTACCGAGAACCTAGCAACAGTTATACAAGGAGAAGCAGCAATTGACGGTGTACATCTATCAAAGGAACTTGGTGTGATTCCGCTCAAGTAATTTTTATATCTCATGGATGCATGGTGGAGCATAGTATGTGCCAGAGCGGTGTTCAGATCAGAGCACGACAAGAAGGAAGAAACAGAGTGGAGCGGCGACGCGGTGGTGTTGGTGGAGGCGGAAACGGAGAGGCGAGGAGGGTGTGGGTGGCAACGAACATCACAGGACATGTAATTTAATTTTGGCAAGTGTTTACTCCGGTAGATGTGATTAACCGTGATTGCTTTCCAATTTAGTTTCTAAGAAAATAAGAAGATATTTGGTTTATTTATTTGCATTCCCCTGATTTGTGGGATCCCGTGATTGGTAGAACATGATATATTTCCTTAACTCTTTAGTTTATTAATAAAAAAGAGATATCTGGTTTAGTTATTTGCATTTAATTTCCGTGATTGATAGCAAATATATTTCCTTACCCGAGGGAGAGACTGTATGGTTAGGATTCTTCCCATGTTTAGTGAGGGAGTTTGGACAGCCATGATATATCAGATGTTTGATGGCTACTTACGATCACCAAATCCTATTTAATAGAAAGAATATCATTAACACTGTTTTATTTTTGAAGGTATACCTTACTGACTTAACATATGGTTTAAGGATGTTCTTATAGAACTATGTGTAAGTCGAACTCTAGATGAAATTTTATTGTTATATGAAACTTGTTTATAAACTGGTATGCTCATGTTAATTTAAACCGAACTCTAGATGAAACCTGTTTGTAATAATATTGTCAGATTGTATTTTGTGATAGTTGTTTTCTTCAATTTGATCCAAACACGTATGTGAAATTTAAATTTGTTATCTCTTATGTGTTGGAATTTGTGAAATATGTAGGATGTCGCTCCTCTATCCCCACTATGAGCCTGCATACCACGCGCATTTTATGGTGGAGGAGAACCTGTCGCATCTCTATTCACGGACACGGGGGAGGATATTCGCCTTTGAGTTTAGCCAGGGACGTAGCCCGAAGATAGCTTCTATCAGTCGTCGAGAGATCAACATAGAAACATACAAGTTTTTTACCCAAATTTATGCTGCATTGCATAAAACCCTATGTCCTACAACTATGGTGTATCTAGGTGATGAGTATTTGATACATATATATGTCCTTCCCAGGGAAGGAACTCTCTCTCTCTCTCCCCCTCCTACTCAGCTAGCTACCTTTTAGATCCAACCGAAAAAAACCTCCCCTCACTCTCTAACTGGGGCCTCCTCTTCTAACAGCGAGGGGCTCCCACAAGGGTCAACTTCCACGCAACACAGCGCTGGGTGCATGGCGGAGACGTGTTGAGGTGTTTCTGCAACCATGGTGCATGGACGGTAATGCTTTGGTGCGGAGTGATTCTGCCAGGTCTAGTGCCCTTGCCATGCTCGATTGGTATCTGGTTATAGAGAGAGAGCGTGCCAGCAGCCCCCTCTCAACTACCCATTTTAACGGTTGAAGGTGATGCGTCACTATGGGTGACCTTGCCGCCGGGCTCCCGGGAACGCTTTGGCGGTGTTCCCGAGGAGTGTCTTCTTTCCTAGATGAGTGATCGCGGTCCCGCCAACCGGATCCTGGGTACCCCTGGACTAACGGAGATGACAGAACAGGGTAATAGAAATATCTTAACCCACTTGTGTTCATTTATCTTTTGTTCACATGAGAGCCACATAGTAATCCAACTTTTTTATTTTCAGGTCTTGGCACCGCTGCGCCTGCAGTACCACAAGGCGTTATCCCCTAAGAAGATGACATATGGCAAGCGGTACACGTAGTACGTCGAGCAGATCATACTCTTCCATTCATCCAGCTTGTTAGCCGATCGAGGCCGAACTTGACCCAACTGCGATTACCACGCTTATTGACCGATGGAGACCAAAGACACACCTTTCACCTCCGGACTGGGGAGATGACGCCGACTCTTAAGGATGTGTCCATGATCCTAGCACTCCCCATCGAGGGAGATTCTTTGTGGAGCATAGATTCTTCAGGATGGCATGGGCAGATGGAGGATCTTATTGGTATGGCTCCTGAGGTTCTTGAAGACCACGCAAAATACATAGTCCTCTAGTATCGTGGCCAGGCCATTGTTCGCCTGTGCTTGCATCATTTATCTTTGATCTTTTTGTTCTAGTCCAATCTATAGTGTTGTGGCCTTCACCATTGCAATCTCCGAAACAGTCGCTAACACGATCCTCCTCGAATAAATGGTTGCTCCACCCTCGCCTGCCTCCACCACCTCATCCGTCCATATCACCCCAAAGACGCTTTGTTTGTCATATTACCCGTTTCTTCACCATAAATTCTAGATTGGGCCATAACTGAAGTCCACGATACTCTAACCATTGTGAGATGTCAAATATGGGTGAAATATACCCGCCCATGTCTTCTTGGTCTTCTTGATCATGAACTTGGACAACCTAACGGTTAGCGGGTGATTGACATTCACATGTCTAGCACGAGCCGCGCCCCACAAGTGTGAGCATGGGAGATGAAGCAACAAGGACCTCATGCAAGAGTAATCACATTGCCTCGATGAGACCTTGAATGACGGGCCTCCGTGTTAGACACCATCGCTTGTGGTGCCTCCGGGATCATTGACTTGGTAAATCCATTCTTAGTTGTCAAAACAAAAGACTACATGGGAGTCTGCCTTTATTGACTCATAGAGCATCCAATCGTCCACCTTATGTGGATACCTGTACTTCTTTTTTCGCTTGTTATTTCCGGCAATCATCTTATCTGTTTCCTTACTCACTCCAAAAAATACTCATTCAACTTGTCAAATGTGTATTGAACTATTGATATCACAGGCAATGCACGAACACCCTTGAGCACATAGTTGAAGCATTTTGCCATATTACTTGTGATCTGACTGTACCTCTTGTCGCTGTCAAAAAATCGATCCCACTTAACCTAATGCTCCAAGTGACTATTTAGGAACTCCCAACCTCCCGGCTTGAGTTCTTTCTGAGAGAGCAATCGGTTGTACATCCTCGCAAAATGCCTCTAGGTGAAAGCGAGACAACAATATTTTAGATCGTCGGAGTGCTCCTTGCTCGCACATGTCCTATAGAAGTTTGCCAAAACAATACCTCATGCACCATCGATGGTGCAAAGGAGCATGCCCGAGAATGCCAATCTCAACTGCGTTGAGAATGCTTTGGTTATGGTTAGAATGATGCAAACTTATCTGTTAGCTAGAATTACCTTGGTTCTCAATAGCCGGAAGAACCACTCCCACATTACGTTGTGCACCGCCATAACCAAAGGAAAAGCCAAAGGCAACGATTATTGGCATCATTTGCTATTGCAACCAAGAGTTGCCCTTTAACTGGTTAGTCAAGAAGGTGCTATCGACAAAGATCACCGTCCTACAATGTTGAAATTCCCTTATAGATTTCTCGATAGCCAGAATGCATGGCCAAATACTTGGACTTCTTCACCTTTGTACATTGTAGTTTGATGGCCAAACGGTTCCACTACATGATACATGCCTGGGTTATAATGCGCCATTGCTCCCAATATCCTAGGGAGTCAGTTGTATACTTCCTCCCAATCAAAGTACAACATCTTAGATGCGCCTTGGTTGGCCCTCCATGCCTTTCTATACTTCACCAAGTAACCGAAGAGTGCTTTCACCATATGCATGATACGGTTAATGGGAAAAGTTGGGAGTGCCTTGATTTCATTGGAAATCATGTAAGCATTGAATTCAGATGCGAGTTGTCGGTGAACATCCTTCATATTGGGATCATCGATGCTCTTTCCCTCGCACATGTGAGGAACGAAAAAACTTGATATGTTCCATTGAGTCCCTCCTTTAAGCGGCTGGGCATGCATAATCCAAGGAAATCCATCCTCCTCACATTTCATCGTGTAACGCTTATTCATGTCCGATTGAATCACCTTGTATGACCAGAAATACTTAGCTAGAAAGTCATTGATTCATATTTGAAATTCCAACAAGGTTTCAAGGGTGAGTCATTGACGAATCCCATACTTCTTGTGATTCATATCCCACTTCTAAATTGGCCTTGGTCCAAGCACTAGAATAGTACCACCGTTAACCACGACTTTATCCACGAGACTAAGATCACGGAACAATGATATCCAATGATCCCGGCAAGTGACCTTTGTGAAAAGTTTGACTTCTTTAGCTGTGAAACCTTTGACATAAACATCTTGTTCGGTACATTCTGAAGGAAATATGCCCGAGAGGCAATAATAAAGTGGTTATTATCTTATTTCATGTTTATGATAAATGTTTATTTTGCATGCTATAATTGTATTGATCGGAAACATCAATACATGTGTGTTTAATAAACAAAAAGGGTTCCTAGTTATGCCTCTCTTATAGACTAGCTTGTTGATTAACAAGATGATCAAGGTTTCCTGATCATAGACATTGGATGTTCTTAATAACAAGGTCACGACATTAGTTGAATGATGTGATGAACATTCATCCGAAGTATAGCATTACGATCAAAGTCATTATGTGTATATTGCTATAACACTATATGAAGTAATCTTTATCCTTAGACCATGAGATCATGTTAATTGCTAACACCGAAAGAGTATCTTGATAACATCAAACGTCACACCGTAACAGAGTGACTATAAAGATGGGTTCAGTGCTACGAAGGTGTTATGTTGAGGCTCGTGGATAAAGAGTGGGATTTGTCCATCCCGATGAAGGATAGATATACTCTGGGCCCTCTCGGTGATATCACATTAAGATAGCTTGCAAGCAAGTGATGTGATCACTAGAATGTTATATCACAGGAACGACAAAAGAGTGCATGTCGGTAACGAGATCAAACTAGGTATGGAGATACCGATGATCGAATCTCGGACATGTAATATATCGCGAGACAAAGGGATTTAGTTAGTAGCGTTAAAGGTTCTCACGATCACAGAAGTCATCGTTGAATGTGTAGGAGTTAGTACGGATCTCCAGGTCCCGCTGCTGATTATTGATCGGAGAGGGGTCTCGATCATGTTTGCATTATTCGCGAACCGTAGGGTGACACACTTAAGAGTTACCGGACACCATTTTGGAGCACATATGTTTCAGACGAAACAATTGCAAAGCGCGGGAATTGTTTTGATAGAAACCGGAAATTGTTTCGGGTGAAATTGCATAAAGTGGTTCTGCATGTGATATTGAAATATTGCAAGGGGTTTTATGTGAATGTTTGTTAATTAAAGTAATTAACAAAATTCTGAATAAAAGTAATAAAAGAGTTTTATTAAATGAGAGAGCATTAAATTTGGAGAAATTTAATGCATTTAAAGTGGAGACTTTAAAAGGGAATGTGAAGAGGCATTTTAATGTGGAGGGGTTACCACCACATGAATGGAGGAGGTGAAGAGGCACCTCCTCCATGCGCCGGCCATGAAGGAGGGGCACCCCCCCTCCTATAAAAGGCCCCCCTCTTCCTCCTTCATCCACACACCTCCTTGTGAAGTATCTCTCTCCCCCTCTAGAATTATTCCCCCGTGGTCTCGGATTAGCGAGATACATGTTCCCGGTGGCATTTCGTCTGGAAAGAGTTGCTGCTTCCGCTAGATCGCTGGAGCGAGGAGGTGGAGGTTGTCCGGTGACTTGAACGTGTGTGCGAGTACGGATGCGCTGCTGAGTTGCGGCGCTCGGACTTCCTCACGATCTTGAGATCGACAAGTGTACGACTACATCAACCACGAGTTCCTACTCGTTAACAAAACTCGTTGTCTTCGAGGGTAAGTTGTCGTTGGATGTATGTCCACCCGTTGCTTTGTACCTAGTAGATAGATCTTGGCGTGTAGCTCTCATTGTAGGAAATTTTTTGTTTTCTATGTTGCAGACCCAACAACGGTATCAGAGCCTGATCTATGCGTAGGTGTTTTGCACGGGTAGTACACATATGTTTATATGTGAGTGATGATGATCATGTTATTGCATCTTCTATGTATTTTGGATATTGGTGGCATAGTGGGATGAAGCGGCCCGGACCAACCTTACATGTCATCGTACATGAGACCGGTTCCACGACTGACATGCAACTAGTTTTGCATAAGTGGCTGGCGGGAGTCTGTCTCTCCTACTATAGTCAATATCTGATTTACAACGAGTTGCTAATAATTTGGTTATCCTCGTTGTGGTTCATGTTCATAGGTAAGAACGGTTCTATCTCCGAAAGCCCTAAGCCACGTAAAACTTGCAATTGATAAATTAGAGGCATCTAGTTTAGATCGTTGCTGGGCTAGTGTCTTGATATGGTATTGTTGTAAGTAGATGTATGATAGATAGTCTTACAACACACTCAACGTGTAAGTTCCATAGACCTTGGCCTTACACACAAAGGAATGATAGAGATCATACCACGATGCAAGTGATAGAGATCAAATGCATGGACCATATCATCTCACTTTACACATTAGATGTTAGCATCTTATACTGCTAGTTTGGCGCTTTATGTAGTATTGTAAGATGATCCCTCATTATCAAGATAAAAATGTGTTCTTCCTTGAGTATGCACCGTTCTATGGATCGTGTTTCGAGACATCACATGATGATCGGGTGTACTCGAATCTACGCTTTCATAGGAACGGGTGTAAGACAATTTTACACACGCGAATACTAAGGTTCTTACTTGGCGAGCCTAGCATGTACAGACATGGCCTCGGAACACGGACCTAAAGGTTAAGCATGAGTCATATAGTTGATATGATGCCCATATAGATGCTCGCCTTTGAAGCTACATCAACTCACGTGATGATCGGACTTGGTGTAGTGGATTTGGTTCATGTAATCACCAAAAAGGCACGAGGGGTGTCGTTTTTGAGTGGGAGTTTATTTCTAATTTGGATTAGTCGAACTCAATTTGTCATAAACTAAATCGAAGTGAATTTGCATAATTTGTTGTAGTCATTGGCGTCTGTTCACTACCTTATGCTTAGTTTTTATTTGAGATAATAGAACTATAGAATTCTGGATATTTACTTTACGAACTGGTATCGTATTGTTTTGAATGTCAATTTAAAGTTTATAAGTCCTATTGCAAACTTTCAGCAAACTCTATCTACTCCATGAAGTTTAATAAGTAGTATTAAATCAAGAGTAAGAATTCCAATGTTAGTATCTAAAGTATCATGTTTGCCTCCATGATTATTGATATTCAAAAGTTGTTTTAATATCAAGATTATATAGGAGCTGAAAATTGTTTCAGAAACCATCATGTGTGAAAGATATTGTGATATCTGAAACAATGTTTTTGGGTTGCATTATGATAGAGTATAATTTAGCAAAATACATGTTCTCATATTGTATGAGAATTTGTGAAGGTTGGAGACGCTATGCGTCCTAATCTACCAAAAAGGTTTTGGCAACTGATATTATACTCGTGATTCTTCCTTATAAGCTATAGTAGATAGATCATGAAAGTTGTCATGATAAGGATGAATAGAAGATGTAAGTAAAATGTTTACTACACTAATAGATTACTAAAGAATGGATGTTTGAAAGAATACCAAACATTTGATGATGGTGATCCACTTCAAAGTGCAAGTCCAAAGGTATTAGTATTTGACTATATACGCTTTGTACTATGTGTCATGTGAATGGCACCACAATTGATGTTGATAGATTCTTTTAAAAGAAAAGGAATTGCTGAAAGAGAATCTATAAAATATTTGGCAGAAAATAAAAGGTTGGAGATGTCCAACTTGGGTATATAGAAGATATACATGTTATGGTTGTATTCCTTGCTTATTAAACAATGTGGTTCTTAGCTATTGGATACCGAATTGGTTGGTATGAAGTGTCATACAGGACAACACAATTCATGAACTGCAATGGCCTAAGTAACTAGCAAGAGAATAAGTGATGATGATCATCAAAAACAAATAAAGTATTATTGTGCTTTTCGTTGTCGTCAAACCTAGCCTTCAAGATTTGTTTTAATAATTGTTATTTTGTTCCGGTATTACGCAGGAACAGGTGTGGCCGGATCAACTACGATCCGGGTCATGTCAAGCTTCTAGGAGAAGGAAGGTATCTCGCCGATCAAAAGTAGCCCCGGTACGCACGGCATGAGCGAAGCGGACAGAGGCAGGACCACCGAGGCGTGGCCAACAGAGGTGACGACGCCAATGTCGACTGACGCAGGCGCCGCAGAGGCTCACATAGCCTCTGCATGGGTGACGCGGGGAAAAGCGACCCGGTCGGCTTACTATTTTGAGAGGAGGCATATTCCCTGGAATATGCCTCCACGTATGCCCTAAGTAGAGACCTAGCCACCCCTATATAAGGAGGGATAGGGCCTCTGTAGAAGGGATTGGTCTTAAACGGGTCGAGTTTTACTATGTTGATCTCTATTGACTAGTTTTTACTTGGTTCCTGAGGGCTATCTAGCGGTGAGAGTAAGAGAGTTCCTTCTTCCTCCTCTCTCCAATACAGCTCGAGAAGCACTTGTAAACCTTGGAAGTGAATCAAATACAAACCTTCTGTGTGTGGAATCACCTCACTATCCCTCCCTGGATTCCCCTAGTGCATTTAGTCCCCACCTTTAGCCTATCCATGGCATCTGCCGTGACACCACCACGACAGTTGGCGCCCACCGTGGGGCTAGCGGCGCTAGCAGGGGTCAAGATCCGGACGGGAAACCTCATCAGCACCGGCGAACGCATCGTCTCCGGGCTCGTTCAGCCCTTTGGAGCGCTGGACTTTGTCAGGGACAACGATGGTTGCTTTGGCACATGCCTACTTCCGCGCAACGACCTCTTCGTCAAGCTCGGCGCGCACAAGGTCTACGTTGCTGTCGATGTGTCATGCGTTCATCCGTGGCACATCGTCGCGGCAGGGGAGCCACCCCTTAGCGTGGTTCATGGGGCACGTATCACTCGCTCCCCGGACCGTGCTGAGGTGATGATGACTGCGCCTGGTGTAGGCGCAAGCAAGGATCCGACACCAGATCTGGAGGTAACGCCTAAGGCACTGAGGAAAGGTAGAGGTCCTCCACTAGAGAGGCCTAAGAATGTGCTGCAGGAAGCGATGGATAGCTTGGCAAACCCAGTAGCAACAGTGGTAGATCTGGCTCAGGCGCAGGCCGAGCTAGAGGAAACTAGGCAAAAAAATCTAGAGGGTGCACAAAAGATAGCCGCGTCTCAGTAGTCGTTGAACATGACGCTGCATGAGTACGCAAAGGCAAATAAAGTTGATGCTGTAAAAGTAAAGGGGAGAAACCTCATAAGCGAAATGAACAAAGAGGGAGACACTAGGATTAAGGAGTGAGAGAACTGATTGTCCGTGGGGCTACCGAGGTATAGTACCCCGGCTAAGAACCTCAGAGCAGCGGATGCAGCTACGTCCGAGTTAGAGGGTCTAACGGGTGAAGCCCGTCAGAGACAACAAGATAGGGTCAATGAGTTGGTTCGGATCGCGAACAGGCAAAATGAGGAATTGCTCAGGGCTAACCCGGAGAGAGCTGGGGCCTCCAAGATCGTTCATTCGGCGGTGGGTAACCCGGAGAAATCCGTTGGAGCCGCATCGTCTCCTCATGGTGGTCCTAGGAGAGAAGAGGTAGTAACCTCGGCCAGAAGGAACAAACAGATCGTCCCGTACGACCCGACAAGGGCAGGGAAAGGAAAAGAAGTACAGAGAAATGACGATCGGCGAAGTGTGAGCCGAGGTGAAGCTGGCCGAGGTAACCGCGACCAAGGCAATGCTGGTCAAGGAAACGCTGTAAATGGCAATGCCGGACAACGTAACTCGGCAGGACAACCGCAGCAGCGGAATATACCGAGGCAAGAGCAAAGTGCCGGCCGAGGTATACAACAGAGAGGTGCTCCACGAGAGCAAGACCGCTATAACGATGGAGATTCGGAAATGGTGAACGCAGGATACCCAAGGCCGGACTATCATGTGATAGGGTCAAGATTGGGAAGCAGGGATTTGATGCCTGATGATGCCAGGTTAAAACTGGATCGACTGTATAGGTCGGAACAGATTGAATGTCAAGGTCCACCGGGTCCTGCGTGTTTTGGGCCCCGGATCATGAAGGAGCCACCGGTACCTAACTTCCAGTTACCTAGAGGCATGCGTATGACGACAGTACTAAGCCGGAGGATTGGTTGATAAACTATGCCACAGTTGTGAAAATTGCTATAGGAAACTTGAGATGGGCTATGAGATACGTACCCCAGATGTTGGAGGGGCCAGCAAGGGTATGGCTAAACAATTTACCGCCTGGAAGTATTAACTGCTGGATCGATTTTGAGGAAATGTTTATCAGCAATTTCTGAAGTACGTATCAGAGGCCAAATAGGCCACAGACCCTAGCTATGTGTAAGCAGAGACCAAACGAGACGGACCGAGAGTTTTTAACCCGGTGGTGTACCGTGAGAAACTCGTGTGAGGGTGTGATAGAGTCACAGGCCATAGCATGGTTTACGCAGGGATGCAGATATGCAAGCGAGCTATGGCAGAAGTTGCAAAGGAAAATGCCAACCACATTGGCATAGATGATTCGGATTGCTGATTCGTATACTTTGGGTGATCCAACTCAACCCAGACTCGTGTCAAACGAGTCAAATGAGGAGTACTACCAGAGAGATGGAGCCGGATCATCCCGGAGGAATGATTACAGAGGTAAAACAAGAGATGACAGACCGGATCACCGGTACAGTTCACAACAAGTTGTGGCTGTGAATCAAGATCAGCCCAGAGCAGGAGGCAATCAACGTCAGAAAACTGGAGGGGGACAATGGACACCAAGAAATGATGGCAACAAAACTTGGACGCCGGAGCAGAAGAAACAGTGGCAAGAAAAGAAGGACCGTCTGAGGTACACTTATGAGTCGATGTTGGATCAGCCGTGCAAATTTCACACGCCAAATCCGAGTAACCCAGCAGGTCATACAACGAGGCAATGTGAGTGGATGTGTAAGATAGAACAAGGTGGTTTGGGGAATGCTCAGGCACCTCAGAACGATCAACCCCGACAGCAACTGCTCTCCGGAGCGAACACGCAATAGCTAATGTTGCCTCCCCCTCCGCCCAGGTATGATAACCATGAGAGAAGGGATGCAGTGCATCAAGTAGAAAACCAGCATCAGCCAGATCAGAGGTACCCCGGAAATGAGGGGAGGAATGAGTATAGAGAGCATCATCAGAGTTACTGCATGTTTACCACTGAGGAAACAGATAGAAAGAGCTTGCAGCGCCGACATATGGAGGTGAATGCGGTAATGCCAGCAGTGATGAGGTATATGCCTTGGTCGGACCAGGAAATCACCTGGAACATTAAAGATCATCCCAAGCTTATGCCAAGTCCTGGTTCGTATGCGTTAGTGCTGGATCCGACATTCATCAGGCCAAACATCAATGTGAGGTTCTCAAAGGTACTGATTGACAATGGAAGTAGCATTAACATCATGTATGCGGATACAATGCGCAAGTTAGGTATCTCGGAGAACATGCTCCAGGCTACAAGGACAACTTTCCATGGTATTGTGCCCGGCATCTCTTGTGAGCCAATAGGCAAAGTCCGGGTTGACGTATTGTTCGGCATGAGAGATAACAGCCGAACTGAGAATTTGGAGTTTGAAGTGGTGAACTTGGAAAGTGCGTATCATGCGTTACTTGGAAGACCAGCACTGAACAAGTTCATGGCAAGCTGCCACATCAGTTATCTGAAGATGAAGTTGCCCGGGCCAAATGAAGTGATTACCATTGCTGGAGATTTCCGACGTTCCATTGAGTGTGCGTCAGCCGGGTCTAACCTAGCAAAGTCACTCGTGATTGCGCAAGAGAAAAGAAAAATCCAGGAGGTGGTAGCGTTGGCTTAGTCCGCGCAGCAATATATGCCGGTGTTGAGTAATTCGCATGGAAGTGTCTCATTCCAAGCCACAAAAGATACCAAGAAGGTGCCTGTTGATGATATGTTCCTAGAGCGCACCGTAACAATTGGTGCTAGGTTAAATGGCAAATAGGAAAGCAAGCTCGTTAACTTCCTCCGTGAGAATCGGGACATTTTTGCTTGGTCCACACAGGACTTGCAAGGTGTTCCGAGGGAGTTGGCCGAGCACTCTTTGAATGTGAGACCCGGAGCAAAGCCGGTGAAGCAACCTCTCTGCCGCTTCGCCGAAGATAGGAGGAAAGTCATCGGAGATGAGATAGCTCGGTTGTTGGCTACAGGATTTATCATGGAAATTCTTTACCCGGATTGGCTATCTAATCCGGTGCTGGTGGAGAAGAAGAAGGATGATCCGTTTCCACTGCCAAGGATAGATTAGGTCATAGACTCAACTGCTGGATGTGAACTGTTGTCATTCATTGATGCATATTCTGGTTTCCACCAGATACCTCTGAATCCGGATGATCAAATAAAGACTGCATTTATCACCCCATATGGGGCTTATTGCTATCTCACCATGCATTTTGGTTTACGTAATGCAGGGGCAACATACCAAAGATGTATGCAAAAATGTTTGCACGACCAAATAGGTCAAAATGTAAAAGTGTATGTGGATGATGTGGTTATCAAGACCAAGGAAAGAAAGACGCTCCTTGACGATATCAGGCAGACATTCACGAACTTAAGAAGGTTCCGGATGAAGCTTAACCCGGAAAAATGTACCTTCGGTGTCCCGGCTGGAAAATTACTCAGATTTCTTGTTTCCAGCCGAGGTATCGAAGTTAATCCAACTAAAATCCGGGCCATTGAACGAATGGAACTGCCGAAGTGTCTTAACGATGTCCAAAATTTCACTAGTTGTCTGGCATCGTTAAGTCGGTTTGTATGTCGGTTGGGAGAAAATGCATTGCCTCTCTACCAACTCATGAAAAAGTTGGACAAGTTCATTTGGATGCCGCAGGCCAATGAAGCCTTTATACAGTTAAAGAAAATGTTAGCCACTGCACCAGTGTTAGCCTCTCCACTATCAAAGGAGCCAATGTTGCTCTATATAGCCACAACCAACCGAGTTGTAAGTGCAGTAATTATGGTAGAACGCGATGAAGAGGGTAAGTCAGTGCAAAGGCCAGTGTATTATCTGAGCGAGGTGTTGTCTGCCTCAAAGCAGAACTACCCACACTATCAAAAGGTGGTGTATGGTGTGTATATGGCAGCTAAGAAGTTGAAGCATTACTTTGAGGAGCATCCCATCAAGGTAATATGTGAGGCTCCCATATCCGAGATAATGAGTAACAAGGATGCGAGTGGTAGGATTGCAAAATGGGCAATTGAACTAGCTCCCTATGCACCACAATATGACAAAAGAGAAGCAATCAAGTCTCATGCTGTGGCCGACTTTTTTGTGGACTAGGCTGAGGTATAATACGAACCACCGCTACCAGATCCGAATTACTGGAGGATGCACTTTGACGGGTCAAAAACAAAAACCGGGCTAGGCGCCGGAATTGTACTTACCTCGCCAAAGAAGGACCAGCTGAAATATGTGCTGCAGATCCATTTCACGGCATCAAACAATGTCGCTGAGTATGAAGCACTTGTGCATGGGCTCAAAGTGGCAAAAGAAATTGGGATACGTCAGATCCTATGCTTTGGCGACTCAGATTTGGTAGTATAGCAAGTGTCGGGACTGTGGGACGCTCTTGATCCAAACATGGCGTTGTACAGATGTATTTGGTTACTTTGAGGGATGTGAATTTCACCATGTACCCCAGGTGGAATATGAGGCTACCGACGTACTGTCGAAGATCGGATCAACCCGACAAGCAATTCCACTGGGGGGTAGCATTGGAACACCTCAAAAAACCGTCTATCAGGCTGTCCCCAGAAACCGACTCAATTTACGTCCCGGAGGATACAGAATCTGGAGCCGTGCCCATGGACATTGACACGGGAGGTGGTGCGTGAAACCCGGGGACTGCCTCGGCAAACCCGGGGACTGCTTCGTGATGTCTACTCACTTCTATTCTTGTAGACAGTTGTTGGGCCTCCAAGTGCAGAGGTTTGTAGAACAACAACAAGTTTTCCCTTAAGTGGATCACCCAAGGTTTATCGAACTCAGGGAGGAAGTGGTCAAAGGTATTCCCTCTCAAGCAACCCTGCAATCAAGATACAAGAAGTCTCTTGTGTCCCCAACACACCTAATACACTTGTCAGGTGTATAGGTGCACTAGTTCGGCGAAGAGATAGTGAAATACAAGTGGTATGGATAATTATAAGTGGTAACGGTGATAGAAAATAACTTGATGGAGTGTAAGAGACTAAAGGCAAACTGAAATAAAGATGGAAGCAAGCAAACATGTAACAGATCTAGTAGCAAACGAAGTTTCAGTGCTAAGAAACAAGGCCTAGGGATCATACTTTCACTAGTGAACACTCTCATATAAATATCTTCAAGGCCTAGGGATCATACTTTCGTCGGTAGGGCTATAACAGCACACCTCAAAGTTCATCTTTCCCATCTAGATAACCCCACATTGTCACCTTGAGTACTAGATGAGTCTAACAAAAACCACAATTTCATAAAGACATCCAACTCCAATATAACTCATAACAAGTATTTGTAATCTCTAGCCTAAGTGCCACCATGGTGTGCACGCTGTCACTTTCACACACATGGGGAGAGCAGAGATCTAATAAAGCACTCGAGTAGCAAGGTAGATCTATAGATTACAAGCTCATGATCTCAATAAGATCATGCATATAAAGAGAGATGAACACATAGCTACCGGTAGAACCCTTAGCCTCGAGGAAGAACTACTCCCTCCTCATCATGGGAATCAACAATGGTGATGGAGATGGTGGTGGAGCTCGATGGAGATGACTCCGGGGGCACTTCCCCGTCCCGGCAGGGTGCCGAAACAGAGACTTTCTGTCCCCCGAATCTCCCCTTCGGTGGCGGCGGCGCTGCGGAACTTTTCGTGGCTGGAGGCTTGATGATTTAGGGTTTTGGTATCGGGAGGCTCTTATAGGCGAAGGAGGCAAGGTCGGTGGAGTGCCAGGGGGCCCACACCACCTGGTGGCACGGCCAGGGCTAGCCCGCGCCACCATATGGTGTGGCCAGGCCCTGGCCCTCCTCCGTCTCTCTTTTGGCTCCGTGAGTCTTCCGGTAAAATAGGAACTTTGGCTTTTGTCCCGTACAATTCCGAGAATATTGATTTTCTGACTTTCCTAGAACCAAAAACAGCAGAAAACAGGCAACTGGCACTATGGCTCTTGTTAATAGGTTAGTCCAAGAAATCATATGAAAAGTACTCCAAAGTTGGAACAAAACACAAGAAAGTGGATAAAACCAAGCATGGAACATCAAAAATTATAGATACATTTGCAATGTATCACTTCGCAAGACCTGGGGACTGCTCAGCGTGATCCGGTTGAAGTTATGCCGGTGGACCAGATGGAAATTGATGAGGATGTGTTCCCTATGCGAGCAATACCAGCTTGGGCACTGCCTATATTTCGATTCCTGAAAGATGGAACGTTACCTACTGAGGAGGTGCTATCCAGGCAAACTCAGAGGAGAGCAAAGGCATACACAATCATCAATTCCGAGCTATACAAAAGGAGTGTGACCAATGTCCTCCAGCGATGCGTTGACCCAGAAGAAGGGCTTGACATCCTCCGAGATATACATCAAGGGGAGTGCGGGCATCATGCCTCGTCCCGAGCCTTGGTGGCAAAAGCTTTCCGGCATGGATTCTACTGGCCAAGTGCCTTAGAACAAGCAGAAGATATGGTGAGAAAGTGCAATGGTTGTCAAAGGTATGCTACCAAGACACATATGCCAATGTCGGAGCTCAAGGCCATACCAATCACCTGGACATTTGCCGTGTGGTGTTTGGACATGGTTGGCCCATTTAAACCAGTAAGGGGAAATATGACTCACATTTTGGTCATGGTGGACAAATTTACAAAGTGGATCGAGGTGAAGCCAATAAGAAAATGTGATGGAGCTACGGTCGTGACGTTTCTCAAAGACATCATCTTGAGATACGGTTATCCTCACATTATCATAACTGATAATGGCACAAACTTTGCGGAAGGAGCATTTGCGTGTTTCTGCCGGGATAAGAACATTTGGTTGGACGTTGCCTCGGTAGCCCACCCCGCTTCGAACGGACAAGTGGAAAGATCCAACGGATTGGTATTATCCGGGATAAAACCCCGACTCATTGAGCCACTGCAAAGATCAGCGGGGTGCTGGATAGAAGAACTACCAGCGGTACTGTGGAGTTTAAGAACAACTCCGAATCGATCAACAGGCTATACGCCATTTTTTCTGGTATATGGGGAAGAAGCTATATTACCAGCCGACATAGAGCATGATTCGCCTAGGGTCACCCAATACACAGAAGCCGAAGTGCAAGAAGCCCGGCAAAATGATGTTGATCTGCTGGAAGAAGCGAGAGAATTGGCACTGTCTAGATCAGCCATATATCAGCAAATTCTCCAACGCTATCATAGCCAGAAAGTAAGCCCCCGAGTTTTCCGGGAAGGCGATCTGGTGCTCCGATTGGTACAACGTACTGCTGGCATGCATACATTATCTCCTCCATGGGAAGGGCCATTCATTGTGAGCAAAGCATTGCACAATGATTCTTATTATCTTATAGATGCAAAGCCACAGGAAAAGAACAAGGCGGACAGGTCCGGAGAGGAATCTAAGCGTCCGTGGAATGTAGCTCTACTTCGTCCTTTCTACACTTAGCAGAGAAGTGTATGTATCCGAGCCTTCTCATATGTCGGTATGTATGTCGGCAGTGAGCTTATCAATGAAATGTTGGCACCTCGAGCAGTAACTCGGGGACTGCCTTAATAATCTTTGTTGTCTTTTGTTATTTATACGTCAGCTGGAGTAAGTTGTTCTACTTAACTCGGATTAGTAGTATGTGAGCACCAAAAATCCAACTCTTCGACTTGCTGCTGTCCAATAAGAATTGGCTTCATGGCAAGCAAGAGAACAAGTTTGGAATTGCGTAGCACATGAAAAACAACTAAGGAAAAGAACTTAATTGAGTTGACGTTTGTTTTTCAAACTAACCTTGTGTATTTTTAGTTTATTATGCTGAATTATTTTGAGCTAAGCCTAAAAGTTTCCAAGTATTGTTAAGACAATTTTTGAAGCTCGGATTCGTAAGTCGTAAAACCGAATCAAGGTAGAAACGAGCCGAGCCAAAAGATTGGACGAACAAGAAAATGAAACTCGGGGACTACGCCCAAGTTAATCTGGCATAAAAACTTAGTAGCAAAATATCACATGTGTACTGGATACAATTCCACCCGGCATACCCGGGATCTGATAAACTTTAAAGTTTTTTCACTTAAGGAGCAGCAGGAGGAGGAAGTTCGGCGTCATCTTCGCTGTCTTCAATGTCCGAGGCATCGCCCTCTTCGTCCTCATCCGAGCCATCTTCAACGTTTTCAACGTTTTCGTCACCGGTGGCTTCCAGGAAGCTCGGTCCCTCAGTCCATTCATGAATGGGAGCATATTCAATGAGGCTATGGGCGCAAGCCTTGCGCCGAGCTACCCACTCCAGGTCACTGGTCCATTTGGATCCGGTGCGCATGCGCGCTAAGAGGATCTTCTCGTACCACGTAAGTACGTAGTGGAGAACGGTCTCAACTGCGGCGCGTCCAGCAGATTCCCTCCAAAGGTCGAGCTGGGTCTCCCATTCCATCAACTTTTCAACAAGAACTGCGGTTCCCTCCGGAGTGTCTTCTGCAGGCCAAAATGTGTTGAAGATTCGGACTGCAACGTCAAGGATATCCTTGCCATAGTTATTGATGATTTCCACGCGAGATGACAGGCTGACCAACAGGTCCTCCATGTCATAGGGAATCTCTTCAACGTCAGGAGCAACGGGAGTGCCCCTCTCTCGGCGGAAATCAGCAACAGTGGCGCTCGCGATGGCAGTGCCCTCTGGAAATTTGCCTGAAAACGAGATAAGAGGAGCAGGTAAAGAAAAGACATGTGAAGTAACCCAGAGAAATATGCCAGATAAGGGAAAGGAACTTACGTGAAATATGGCTGTGGATCCGAGTCAACTCTCTGGTACAGTCATCACGTCTTTTGCGAAGCTGCACAAGTTCAGTGTTCGCCGACTCAAGCTTGACGTCGACCTCCTGGAGAAGTTCTCGGTCCTTGGCAATTTGGAGGTTGAGGCGCTCGCGCTCCTCGGTGAAGTCTTGGCCAGCCTTTTGGAGCTCAGATTGATGTTGTGCTTTCAATTTCTTCATCTCGGCCTTAAGCTTGGCGATCTCATGATCCTTGGTCCGGAGGAGGGCAAGCTCATCGTCTTTCTTTTTGAGCTTGGCCTGATGCTGCCCTGCTTGTTTGAGAAAATGCAACACCATATCAGGCACGGGCACATTATCTTCCAGCGATACTGAAATAGGTTGTCAACCCGGCAAAGCTGAGATATGGATGTTTGCCGAGCCAAGGAGAAAAGGAGATAGAAACTGGAGCAAGGTCGCGCAAAAGTAACTTACCCTTGATCTGGTCAAGCTTCTTCCTCATTATGGTATTCTCAGCTTCCACCCTAGCTGCGAAAACCAAATGATGGGTTAGTTCAGCAGAAAAAGATGAAGGAAAACAGAAAAATGTCAAGAAGAGAACTTACCCCTTTTCTCGTGCTCAGCGAGAAATGCATTATGCTTTGCGAGCAGCATTTTGTGAGTGTCCAGGAGACGCTGAAACTCAGCGCTCCGGCGGTTGGTGGTCACCTGAAAGGAGTACAAAAATGTAGCTTAAGCCTTGTGCATATTCGAAGTGTACAAGATCCGGGCCAAGTGGAACCTAACCCGGCTCTAGGTGTGTGCATATTCGAAGTGTACAAGATACGAGCCAAGTGGAACTTAATCCGGCTCTAGGTGTGTGCATATTCGAAGTGTACAAAATCCGGCCAAGTGGAACTTAACCCGGCTCTAGGTGTGTGCATATTCGAAGTGTACAAAATCTGGGCCAAGTGGAACTTAACCCGGCTCTAGGTGTGTGCATATTCGAAGTGTACAAGATCCAGGCCAAGTGGAACTTAACCCGGCTCTAGGTGTGTGCATATTCGAAGTGTACAAGATCCGGGCCAAGTGGAACTTAACCCGGCTCTAGGTGTGTGCATATTCGAAGTGTACAAGATCCGGGCCAAGTGGAACTTAACCCGGCTCTAGGTGTGTTCATATTCGAAGTGTACAAGATCCAGGCCAAGTGGAACTTAACCCGGCTCTAGGTGTGTGCATATTTGAAGTTATCAAGGAGCTACGTTAGTTTTCTAAGGAGAATCCGGCCGAGTAACAAGTTACTCCCCCGGAGGCTCGGGGACTAATGGTTATATCACTAATATCTATAGCATGCTAAGGAAAAGGTGAAGTAACGTACCTCCATCATCCGACCCGCAAGGTTAACCGCTTTAGCGGCTGTGTTCATTTGAGCAGAAAACTCGGCGGGACCGAACTTCTCCGAGAGATCGTCGTTGTGGACGAACTCCGCCTTGTTCCAGTTGTTCATGAACTCGATCAAGGTCGGAGGATATCGTTCGCCGCTGAGCATGTGGGGCGCCACTAAACCCTTCGCATGCGCCTCCCTCCTCTCAACCAGGGCAAGGGCCGGGCTGGTGTGCAAAACAAGTTGTTGCGCATCAGCTGGCTCGACAAGGGTGTCCTTCCGTGCTGGAGGCTTCTGGGAAAGCATGGATGCGAGAGTGCGCTGTCCAGCCTCGACGGACACTGCCCTGGTGGCATCAGGGGCCTTTTTGCCCTTGGGCTGCTGAGAGGAGGAAGTGGGTGCAGCAGATTTACCCTTGGGAGCTGTTTGGGTAGTTTCTCGCCGAGACTGAGATGACTCAGACGAGGCAGAGGGGCTTGGCGCGGCTGCTGTTGCTTTTGATGTTGCTGCCGTTGCTCTTGCTGTTGGTGATGGTGCTGAAGTTGGTGCTAGCGCTAGTGACGGTGCTGTTTTCTTCTTCAGAGGAGGAGGTGCTGAAGTAGACTCGGTAGTAGCTGGTTGCGGCGGAGCCGAAGTGGTGGATGCCGCTGCCTTGGCTAGGCCAGTCTCCCCCGCTCCAAGGTTGCCCCCCTCTTGGCGAGGTGGAGTGGAACCCAGAGCAGCCGCTGAACCCTCCAGAATAGGGCTCAGCGGGCGTGAATCGTCGCCACGAGGGGGAGAAGGGCTGAGTCGGAGCGGCGAAGCGATGCTAGATCCACTCTGGGGGACCTCCACCGCGGCCCTGCCGAATCAAATAGAGTCAGATGAGAAACTATAACAATGCAAGAACAAGTAAATGGCAGAGGGAAAAAGAGACTTACGCATCCGAGGTCAGGGGCTCCTTGGGCTTCCGAGCCCTTCGTGCTGGGGCCTTGGTTGCAGGATTGGAGGCAGTCTTGTCCCTGGACTTCTTTCGCCTTTTGGCTGGCTGAGAAGGTCCGGAGGAAAAGGTTGATGCAGCTCCCCGCTTCTTCTTCGGTGCAACCGGAACAGGGTCACCCACGGCTAGGGGAGGGTCCTCATGGATCTGCCCACCGGGGTTAGCTGATGCCGGAAAAGCATAAGAAAGGGGGACAGCGTCAAATGCTTCCATCACCTCGACATCTGAGTCATCTTCATCGTCGGGCCAATCTCTAATGGAAGAGAGTTTACCGGTGGGTCGCTTCGTCGCGTCGGTCATTGGGAGGAACATCTCCTGATCCAGCTCTTCCTCATCCGAGGTCTCCCGGTTAGGCGCCCATTTGAGGGTGGGATCGGGGCCATCCTCGATAGTTTGCTGAAGGAATTGCTAAGGGAGAGAAAAGACGACAGAGTTAAATATACAACAGCAACCGACGTAAGATTTAATCCGGAGAAAGTTTGCCGCACGAAGCTTACCATGGGAGGAAGCCTATCTCGGCAATAGTGCTCAATTCCCCACGTCCACTCAGAGGAGAAGTCCTTGTGGGTGGTGAAGAGGGCCTTGACCCGGCGATAGATCTCTGTGTTGCTCAACTCGAAAGACGAGGTCCGTTTGGGGTCGTGGCCCAGCTCATATGGCACACTTTATGAGTGCGCTGCTGGAGGGGGAGATTCGGTTGCGGACGAATGTGATCATGGCGTCCTTGTTGCGCAACCCGAACTCCTTCAGCTCCGCGAACCTTTTGTTGACCTGGTTGGCCAAGACCGTGGGCTTCTTGGGGATAACGTCCCACAACTCTGGGTTAGGAGGACCCGGAGCATAGGGGCACAGCCGGATCAGGTCTTTGGTGCCGTCGTTCCGAACATAAAAGAAAGTCCAGGCCCATCCCTTGCAGGATTCCATCCCGGTAACCCGGGGAAAGACGGATAGCCTCCGGGGAGAGATTGACGCGGCCCCGAACTGCGTAAGCTGCTTGTCCTCCGGATCAAGTTGGATGTTCGGAATCACGTTCCAGCGTAGGCCAAAAAACCGGATCCATAGCTCCTTTGTGGGCCATAATCTGGCATAGCCTTCGATCGTGGAGGCGAAAGCAGAGAGAGAGGTGATAGCATTGGCAGGAAGGTGGTGCGGCTGGAGTTCGTAGGTGTTCAACCAATCGTGCAAAAAATCACTAACTAGCAAACCGAATCCTCGCTGGAGATGTGACAGAAACACCACAAACTCACCCGGATTGGGTGAGGGGGAAAGTTCGGCGGAGGCGAGGCGTGCGGTGACGCCTGTGGGGATGCGCCTGGTGCGGTAGAGCCAGTCCAGGTCATCCTGGCAGACCCAGGATCCAGCCCATGCACCACGGTCCATCGTCGCAGCGTCTTCCTCCATCTCCTGCTCGGCGACGGCGAGCTCCTCTTCAGTCATCTCGAGTTCGCTGCCCTCACTGGTGCTAGCGGCGGTGGGGGGCAGCGGCCTAGACTGACAGCGTCCCGTGGCGGAGGAGGTGCGCAGCGGCGGCAGCAACGCAGATGCGTGTGGAAGCAGTGCAGCGGCGGCGCTGCTACTCAAACGCAGTGGCGGCGGCGCTATCGCGGGAGAAGACGAGGAAGAAGAAAGGGCAGAGGGGCGCGGAAATGGGGAAAGGACCCAAGGGGCGCACCCCTCCCCTATTTAACCGCTCCCTTAGCTGTTGGAGATATGCCCAAGAGGCAATAATAAAGTGGTTATTATTATATCTTTATGTTTATGATAAATGTTTACATCCCATGCTATAATTGTATTAACTGGAAACATTAATACTTGTGTGTTTTGTAAACATAAAAGAGTCCCTAGTAAGCCTCTTGTTAAGCTAGCTTGTTGATTAATGGATGATCATGGTTTCCTGATCATGGACATTGGATGTCGTTAATAACAAGATCATATCATTAGGAGAATGATGTGATGGACACACACCCATAGTAAGCATAGCATAAGATCAAGTCATTAAGTTCGTTTTGCTACAAGCTTTCAAATGCATAGTAACCTAATCCTTCGACCATGAGGTTATGTTAATCACCATCACCAGATGGGTACTTTGATGACATCAAACGCTGCTTCGTAACTGGGTGGTTATAAAGGTGACATTGGGTATTCTGAAAGTATGTGTTGAAGCGCATGGACCAAGATTGGGATTTGTCCATCCATATGACAGATAGATATGCTCTGGGCCCTCTCGGTGGAATGTCATCTAGTTAGCTTGCAAGCATGTGACTAGGTCACAAGGGATGACATATCATGGAACGAGTAAAGAGTACTTATCAGTAACGAGGTAGAACTAGGTATGGAGATACTGACGATCAAACCTCGGATAAGGAGAGTATCGCGTGACAAAGGGAATTGTTTTTGTATGTTAATGGTTCTATCGATCACGAAGTCATCGTTGAGTATGTGGGAGCCGTTATGGATCTCCAGATCCTGCTGATGGTTATTGATCGGAGAGGTGTCTCCATCATGTCTGCATATTCACGAACCGTAGGGTGACACACTTAAGGTTCGAAGTTGTTTTAAGTAGATATGGAATGTGCGTTGGAGACCGAATGTTGTTCGGAGTCTCGAATTGGATCCAGGACATCACGAGGAGATCCGGAATTGTCCGGAGAATAAGATTCATATATTGGGGATCATTTTCTAAGTTAGGAAATGTTCCGGAGTATTTGTATGGGGATTCTAGAAGGTTTCAGAATGTTTCGGAAGGTTCTAGAAGATTTCTTGGAGTTTGCTTGAAAACCAAGAAAGGATCAAGGAATCCTTGTGGGGCAAGACAAGGATTCATGGGGGAGTAGGACTCTCCCCCCACCTCCTTGATCCGCCGGCCAAGGGAGAGGGGAGTCCTACAAGGACTCCACCTCCCCATGGCGCCTCCCTCCTTTAAATAGAGGGGTGGAGGCACAAGCCCCCTTGCCCCTGCTATTCTCTAGATCTCAAGTTGCCTCTCTCCTCCTCCTTCCCTCTGCTCTGGCTTAGGCGAAGCCCTGCAGAATTCTCTACTCCACTACCACCACCACGCCGTCGTGCTGCTGGGATTCCGTGGAGAGATCTACTACCTCTGCTGCTCGCTGGAACAGGGAGAGGAAGGTCTGCTTCAACTGCGCACGTGTGATCGACTGCGAAAGCGCTGCCGGAACACGGCGCCGGAAGGATCGTCTACTCGATCTTGAGATCGGCAAGTGATCGACTACATCAACCACGAGATCCGATCTCGTAACGCTTTCGGGTCTACAAGGGTTAGTATAGATCTATCTCGTTGCACATGTCTAATAGATTAGATCTTGGCTTTTATCTAGATTAGATCCGGGTTTTGTTCGTTCTTGCGGTAGAATTTTTTTGTTTTACATGCTACGAACCCATCAGTGGTATCAGAGCCATGTGTATGCGTAGATCTGTTGCACGAGTAGAACACAATGGTTTGTGGGTGTTGGTGCTCGTGCCATTTTTTGCTTTGTGTACTTTGCATCTTGCGGTATGGTGGGATGAAGCGGCTCGGGCTAACCTTACATGTCATCGCACATGAGACTTGCTCCACAGTTGACGCGCAACTCGTATTGCACAAGTGGCTTTGCGGGTGTCTGTCTCTCCCATCATAGTATAGATCCAATCTACACTTTGCACTTGATAGCACTTGTATCAACGTTGTGGTTCATTTTCGTAGGTAAGATTCGTTCTTATTCGAAAGCCCCAAACCACGTAAAACATGCAAAGAAAATTAGAGGCGTCTAACTTGTTTTTGCAGGGGTTTTGTGATGTGATATGGCCATCATGTGATTGTGATTATATTTGATGTATGCAATGATCCTTGTTGTAATATGGCAACCGGCAGGAGCCTAATGGTTGTCCTTAATTCTGTTAAGACCTGTGTGTCTATTCATCTTGTAATAGCTTTATTCCAAGTAGTTGTAATAGTTGCTAGTGATGATGGACAACCATGAAGCGGCGCCACTGACCTTGACGCAATGCTGGTGATGATGGAGATCATGTCTGTGCTTTGGAGATGGAGATCAAAGGCATAAGAAAAAAGGGCCATATCATATCAGACTAATTATGAATTGCCTGTGATGTTAATCCTTTATGCATCTTGTATTGCTTAGATCGCGACGGTAGCATTATAAGATGATCCCTCTCACTAAATATCAAGTAATAAAGTGTTCGTCCTTAGTAGGCACCGTTGCTAAGACTCGTCGTTTCGAAGCATCTCGTGATGATCGGGTGTGATAGATTCTACGTGTGCATACGACGGGTGCAAGCCAGATTTGCACATGCAGATACTAAGGTTAACCTTGACGAGCCTAGCATGGACAGACATGGTCTCGGAACACGGAATACCGAAAGGTAAAGCATGAGTCATATGGATGATATGATGAACATGTTGATTGTTCACCTTTAAAGCTACATCATCTCACGTGATGATCGGACTTGGTGTAGTGGATTTGGTTCGTGTAATCACTAAAACAACTCGAGGGATGTTGTTTTGAGTGGGAGTTCATTTATAATTTGGATTAGTCAAACTCAATTTATCATAAACACAATCAAAGTGAATTTGCATAGTTTGTTGTAGTCATTGGCATCCGTTCACCACCTTACGCTTAGTTATAGTTGAGATAGTGGAACTATAGAAATTCTGGATATTTGCTTTACGAACTGGTATCGTATTGTTTTGAGTGTCAATCTAAAGTTTAAAAGTCCTGTTGCAAACTTTCAGCAAACTCCGTTTACTCTATGAAGTTTAATAAACAGTATTAAATCAAGAGTAACAATTCCAGTGTTAGTATCTAATGTATCATGTTTGCCTCCATGATTCTTGATACTCAAAAGATTGTTTTTAATATCAAGTTTATCTAAGAGATGAAAGCAATGTTTCAGAAACCATCATATGTGAAAGGTATTGCGATATCTAAAACAATGTGTTGGTTACAACATGATAGAGTATAGGTCCTCATATTTGATGAGAATTTGTGAAGGTTGGAGACGCTAGTCGTCCTAATCCTCCAAAAGGTTTTGGAAAATAAACATTATACTCGCAATTCACCTTTATAAGCTATAGCAGCTTGATCATGAAAGTTGTCATGATAAGGATGAATAGAAGATGTAAGTAAAATGTTTACTACACTAAAAGATTACTAAAGAATGGAATTTTGAAAGAATGCCAAACATTTTATGAAGGTGATCCACTTCAAAGTGCAAGTCCAAAGGTATTAGTATTTGACTATACACACTTTGTACTATGTGTCATGTGAATGACACCACTATTGATGTTGATAGATTCTTTTAAAAGAAAAGGAATTGTTGAAAGAGAATCTATAAAATATTTGGCAGAAAAGAAAAGATTGGAGATATCCAACTTAGGTATATAGAAGATACATGTTATGGCTGTATTCCTTGGTTGTTAAACAATGTGGTTCTGCGGTATTGGATACCAAATTGGTTGGTATGAAGTGTCATACAGGACAACACAATTCATGAACTGCAATGGCCTAAGTAACTAGCAAGAGAATATGTGATGATGTTCATCAAAAAAAAACAAAGGGTTGTTGTGTTGCTCGTTAACATCAAAGCTTACCTTCAAGATTTGTTTCAATAATTGTTATTTTGATCAGGTATTATGATGACAAAAGGTTGTTCAAATAATTACCGTATTCCATAATAGATGGATGATATACAAGTCTGGTTGGAGAAATAACGACCATAAAACTAATGCTAAAATGTCGCAAGACAAATGATTGAAAGATCACTTGCAAAGTGACATCACCGTTTAAATTATATTAGGGATACATGAAGAAACTCCATGTTGATGGATTTTTGGAGTCTTTGATTTTGATCAAATGACGCTTGTGATACTTTCCTGGAGATAATTAAAACTCCGTTCGTAGGCCAAAAGAGGAACGGATGACTAACTGATTGGAATTTGTACATATTGATGTGTATAGTCCATTATGTGTAGTCGTGGGCGATGGATTTCAACTTCATATGCTTTCTCCGAAGATTTGAGTGAGTATATGTATATACTTACTCAATAAGGAAGAAGTATGAAACATTTGAAAATGTTCAAAGACTTTCAAGATGAAGTGGAAAATTATTGTAACAAGAAAATAAAAAAAAGTTTATGATTGGATCATAAAGATGTTTGAGTTACAAGTTTAGCAAAACACCTAAGATTTGAGGAATCGTTCCATGGATTTGCATTTCCCAAAACACCATTTGAGTATGGAGTGTTCAAGATATGTAATGAAACCTTGTTTGACATGATAAGATCAAAGGTGTCATTTATAAAACTGCCATTATATTTTAAAGATTAAAGCTTTAGTGACTACCGCTTTTACACTGAAAAGAGCTCCATCGTGATCCGTTGAAATGACACCATATAAGTCATGGTTTGGGATAAAACCCAGGTTGTCCTTTCTTAAATTTTTGGTATGCTAGGCATAAGTAAAATGTTTACAACCAAAGTCGGATGAGCATGTCTTTGTAGGTTATTTCGAATAACCATTGGGTATTCCTCCATAACACCGAAGACAAAAGTGTTTGTCACTTAGAATGTCGAGTTTCTTGAGAAGAAATTTTTGGTGAAAAGTTAAGTGGGAGGACAATAAAACTTTGACAAGGTTGTTGAACCTTGGCTAATATGTGCTGAGTTGCGCAGCATTGGTAAGTGTCCCGGAGGCAGCAACAATGCTCATGGCTCACGTGCCTCAAAGGTTGTGGTCACAGAGATCTAAGTTACTATTGAACCAAGTAGGTCGAGTAAGTAATCAAATGCTAAGATTTGAGAGTTAAATCATTGTTGTTTGACAATGATGAACCGACTACATGCAAATAATCAATGATGGGCCCTGACTTTGTTAAGTGGCTTGAAGCCATAAAATCCGTGATAATTCTATACACGAGAAATCAAGCTTTGAATTTTAAAGACCCTCTGGAAAGGTGCAAGACCTTACAGTCGTATATGGATCTATAAAGAAATAGACATGGATGTTTCACATCTATGAAATAGTCGACATGTCGGAAAGAGTTTACGACAATGTTCAAGGAATTGACTATGATAAGATTTGATCTTTCATAGCGATATTTAGTCTGGACGGATTAATGTAGCAACCACTACATATATTTTGGTATATGGTAGTTGAACAAACAAAACAAGTTCTTATAATAGAATGATTACCTAGGATGTGTCCATGACACGATCCAAAGGGTTTTGTTTATTCAAAGGATGCTAAAAGAGTATGCAAAACTTCAATGGTTGAAGTGAGCATCGCGGAGTTGGAATCATCACCGTGATGAAACCGTTAAAAGGTTTAATTTCATCAGAGACGATGAAGATGTTTGCATTTTGCAAGAAATTAAGTGGGAGCGCTAAGACATATTTCTAATACATTATGTGAAAGACATATTGTTGATTAGAAATGATGTATATTTTATTGACACGGTTTAAGAATTTCATTTTGATGACAGACTTAGGCATAACCCAAGAATTAGGCATCAATGTCTATATGGATAGATTGATGCGCTAATATGGTTTTGCCAAATGTACATAGATAAGATGTTGAATGAGTTCAATATGGAAACAACAAGAAAGGTTCTTAACGCACGGAAAGGACTGAATCAAGATTCAAGTGTGTTGACACGAGATTCAAGTGTTTTGACACTTGGTGAAATCACAAGAATATTTTGATCAATCGTTTTTTGAGATGTACACATCCAGATATGTCCTATGCTCTAAATGTTATGAGCATATACCAGAATGACTCATAAGATGATCATTGGACAATAGTAGGGATATTCCTATGATCTTTGGAAGAACTAAGAATATATTATTTATATAGTGGTGACAAATAGTTCATTGTAAATTGTTGCATTGATACTAGTTTTTTCACAAATTAAGTTTATCTCAATTTAAACTATGGGTGGCACAATGTAATGGAAAGGAAGTTCCATAACGGATTTGGTTGAGTACCAAAGTTAAAACATTGTGACAGATACTACAACAAAAGGCTAAGTATATGACTACTATTGTAGCAACAAATGAGGGCATTTGCGTCAAGTAGTTTGTTATCAAACTAGGTGTGGTTCATAGCGGGATAATACTATGAAGATACATTGTATGACAATTGTATCAACATGATTTAATCCCAAGGAACTAAAGGTCTCACCAAAGGACCAAATTTATACAATGCCATCTCATTGGAGAATGAGTAATGCGTAGAGACGCAAGGACATGCAAATACACACGGACTTGGAAGTGTCCGATCCGAAGATTATGTTTACCACTAGCAATAGTGTCTATACAACACCAGAAAGCCATAGGTGTTGAATGCACAAGTTTTTAACTAGATTATTGACTCTAGTGCAAGTGGGAGACTGTTGGAGATATGCCCAAGAGGCAATAATAAAGTGGTTATTATTATATCTTTATGTTTATGATAAATGTTTACATCCCATGCTATAATTGTATTAACCGGAAACATTAATACTTGTGTGTTTTGTAAACATAAAAGAGTCCCTAGTAAGCCCCTTGTTAAGCTAGCTTGTTGATTAATGGATGATCATGGTTTCCTGATCATGGACATTGGATGTCGTTAATAACAAGATCATATCATTAGGAGAATGATGTGATGGACACACACCCATAGTAAGCATAGCATAAGATCAAGTCATTAAGTTCGTTTTGCTACAAGCTTTCAAATGCATAGTAACCTAATCCTTCGACCATGAGGTTATGTTAATCACCATCACCGGATGGGTACTTTGATGACATCAAACGCCGCTTCGTAACTGGGTGGTTATAAAGGTGACATTGGGTATTCTGAAAGTATGTGTTGAAGCGCATGGACCAAGATTGGGATTTGTCCATCCATATGATGGATAGATATGCTCTGGGCCCTCTCGGTGGAATGTCATCTAGTTAGCTTGCAAGCATGTGACTAGGTCACAAGGGATGACATATCATGGAACGAGTAAAGAGTACTTATCAGTAACAAGGTAGAACTAGGTATGGAGATACCGACGATCAAACCTCGGATAAGTAGAGTATCGCGTGACAAAGGGAATTGGTTTCGTATGTTAATGGTTCTATCGATCACGAAGTCATCGTTGAGTATGTGGGAGCCGTTATGGATCTCCAGATCCCACTGATGGTTATTGATCGGAGAGGTGTCTCCATCATGTCTGCATATTCATGAACCGTAGGGTGACACACTTAAGGTTCGAAGTTGTTTTAAGTAGATATGGAATGTGTGTTGGAGACCGAATGTTGTTCGGAGTCTCGGATTGGATCCGGGACATCACGAGGAGATCCGGAATTATCCGGAGAATAAGATTCATATATTGGAGATCATTTTCTAAGTTAGGAAATGTTCCGGAGTATATGTATGGGGATTCTAGAAGGTTTCGGAATGTTCCGGAAGGTTCTAGAAGATTTCTTGGAGTTTGCTTGAAAGCCAAGAAAGGATCAAGGAATCCTTGTGGGGCAAGACAAGGATTCATGGGGGAGTAGGACTCTCCCCCCACTTCCTTGATCCGCCGGCCAAGGGAGAGGGGAGTCCTACAAGGACTCCACCTCCCCATGGCGCCTCCCTCCTTTAAATAGAGGGGTGGAGGCACAAGCCCCCTTGCCCCTGCTATTCTCTAGATCTCAAGTTGCCTCTCTCCTCCTCCTTCCCTCTGCTCTGGCTTAGGCGAAGCCCTGCAGAATTCTCTACTCCACTACCACCACCACGCCGTCGTGCTGCTGGGATTCCGTGGAGGGATCTACTACCTCCGCTGCTCCCTGGAACAGGGAGAGGAAGGTCTGCTTCGACTCCGCATGTGTGACCGACTGCGGAAGCGTTGTCAGAACGCGGCGCCGGAAGGATCGTCTACTCGATCTTGAGATCGGCAAGTGATCGACTACATCAACCACGAGATCCGATCTCGTAAAGCTTTCGGGTCTACAAGGGTTAGTACAGATATATCTCGTTGCACATGTCTAATAGATTAGATCTTGGCTTTTATCTAGATTAGATCCGGGTTTTGTTCGTTCTTGCGGTAGAATTTTTTTATTTTCCATGCTACGAACCCATCATTAGCGAGGAAGTGGGATCGTGTTTGCGGGCGGGCCACATCGTGTGGCCGTGTACAAACCAGATTGACCTATCAGCATCAGGCCACACGGAAGGCCACAAGGCGCAGCGGATCCCATGACACGACGCATTGATGCAGTTAACGAGGAGGCAGGTGTGACGTGACGCGCGCGCAGTAACTCCTGACAATAACTGCGGCGGTTACTGTTGCTGGCCCTTAAGATAAGACAACCTAATGATTAGCCTCCACATGAGGAAGTGTACGAGAGAAGGAAGCATGGCCCGAAAGAGATTGTGGTAACCCGGCCAGCGAGTGAAAACTCGGAATGTGCTAAGGGAAAGTAAACCCATGGAATCCGAGATGAGGAGGTAACTCGGAAATGAAACTCAATGCATGGTGAAATTGAACCTGTTGTGGCCTTAGCGGCTAAGGCAACTAAGACCGCACCAGCCTCGGGGACTAATGTTGTGGGGATACCCCCGGATAGGGTCATGCCGGGGTATAAAGGCCGAGTTAGCCGAGGTACGGCAAGGTCAAAGCGTGTACTGGCCGAGTCACCTCAAGGCAGGCCGAATCTCGGGGTAACCCGGGCCAGGGGATGTCCACCTAACTGGGTCTCAACCGACTCAAGCCGTAAGTCAGATGGATGAATCTAGCTTGTACGCAGGAACAGGTGTGGCCGGATCAACTACGATCCGGGTCATGTCAAGCTTCTAGGAGAAGGAAGGTATCTCACCGGTCAAAAGTAGCCCTGGTACACACGGCATGAGTGAAGCGGACAGAGGCAGGACCACCGAGGCGTGGCCGACAGAGGTGACGACGCCAATGTCGGCTGACGCAGGCGCCGTAGAGGCTCACGTAGCCTCTTCATGGGTGACGAGGGGAAAAGCGACCCGGTCGGCTTACTATTTTGAGAGGAGGCATATTCCACATTCCCTGGAATATGCCTCCACGTATGCCCTAAGTAGAGACCTAGCCACCCCTATATAAGGAGGGCTAGGGCCTCTGTAGAAGGGGTTGGTCTTAAACGGGTCGAGTTTTACTATGTTGATCTCTATTGATTAGTTTTTACTTGGTTCCTGAGGGCTATCTAGCGGTGAGAGTAAGAGAGTTACTTCTTCCTCCTCTCTCCAATACAGCTCGAGGAGCACTTGTAAACCTTGGAAGTGAATCAAATACAAACCTTATGTGTGTGGAATCACCTCATTATCCCTCCCTGGATTCCCCTAGTGCATTTAGTCCCCACCTTTAGCCTATCCATGGCATCTGCCGTGACACCACCATGACAGTAAGAATCAAATAGTAAGATTTGATAAGCAAGTCGTTATTGTTTTGACAATGATGAACCGATTACATGCAAAGAAGCGATGATGGGCCCTGACTCCATAAAATGACTAGAAGTCATAGAATCCGTGATAGTATGCATACACGAGAAATCAAGTTTCTGAACTTGGAAGACCCTCCGGAAAGGCGTGAAGCCTATCGGTTGTGTTTGGATCTATAAAGAAATAAGACATGGATGTTTAACATCTATGAAATAGTCGACATGTCGGAAAGAAGTTTACGACAATGTTCAAGGAGTTGACTATGACAAGATTTGATCTTTCATAGCGATATATAGTCTTGACGGATTAATGTAGCAACCACTACATATAATTTGGTATATGGTAGTTGAATAAACAAAACAATGTTCTTCTAATAGAATGGTTACCTAGGACGTGTACATGACATGGTCCGAAGGGTTTTGTTAATTCAAATGGTGCTAAAAGGACATGCAAACATCAATAGTTGAAGTAAGCATAGCGGAGTTGGAATCTTCACCACGATGAAACTGTTAAAAGAGTTTAAATTCATTAGAGATGATGAAGATGCTTGCATTTGCAAGAAATTAAGTGGGAGCGCTGAGACATATTTCTAATACATTATGTAGAGGACATATTGTTGATTGGAAATGATGTATCTTGTATTGACACAAGTTAAGAATTTCATTAAAATAAGATTTTGATGAAAGACTTGGGCAAACCTGGAATATTTGGCATCAATTTCTATATGGATAGATTAATATGCAAATATGGTTGTGCCAGACATACATATATGAGATATTGAAAGGGTTCAATATGGAAACAACAACAAAGGTTCTTGCTGCATGGAAAGAATTGTATCAAGATTCAAGTGTTTCAACACTTGGTGAGTAAAATCACATGAAGATTTTGATCGATTATACCATGATGTATATATCCAGAATGTCCTATGCTCTAAATGTGATGATCATATACCAGAATGATTCATAAGATGATCATTGGACAATAGTAAAGATATTCTTATGAGCTTTTGAAGAACTAAGAATATATCATGTATAAGTGACAAATAGTTAAAGGTAGTTCATTGTAAAGTGTTACATTGATACTAATTTTGTCACAAGATACAAATTAAATTTATCTCAATTTAGACTATGGGTGGCACAATGTAATGGAAAGGATGTTCCATGATGGATTTAGATGAGTTCCATAGTTGAGACATTGTGACGGATACTACAACAAAAGGCTAAGTATATAACTACTATAGTAGCAGCAAAGGAGGGCATTTGTGTTAAGTAGTTTGTTATCAAACTAGGTGTGGTTCAGAGTGGGCTAATACTATGAAGATATATTGTGTGACAATAATATCAACATATTTTGAGCCGAACGAACTAAATGTCTCACCAAAGGACCAAATTTATACAATGCCATCTCATTTGAGAATGAGTGATGCGTAGAGATGCAAAGACATGCAAATACACATGGACCTGAAGCTGTCAGATCCGGAGATTATGTTAACCACTAGCAATAGCGTATATGCAACACCAGAAAGCCATAGGTGTTCAATAAGCAAAGTTTTTCAAACTAGATTATTGAATCTAGTGAAAGTGGGAGACTGAAGGAAATATGCCCGAGAGGCAATAATAAAGTGATTATTATCTTATTCCATGTTTATGATAAATGTTTATTTTGCATGCTATAATTGTATTGATCAGAAACATCAATACATGTGTGTTTAATAAACAAAAAGGGTTTCTAGTTATGCCTCTCTTATAGACTAGCTTGTTGATTAACAAGATGATCAAGGTTTCCTGATCATAGACATTGGATGTTGTTAATAACAAGGTCACAACATTAGTTGAATGATGTGATGAACATTCATCCGAAGTATAGCATTACGATCAAAGTCATTGTGTTTATATTGCTATAACACTATACGAAGTAATCTTTATCCTTAGACCATGAGATCATGTTAATTGCTAACAACGGAAGAGTATCTTGATAACATCAAACGTCACACCGTAACAGGGTGACTATAAAGATGGGTTCAGTTCTACGAAGGTGTTATGTTGAGGCTCATGGATCAAGAGTGGGATTTGTCCATCCCGATGACGGATAGATATACCCTGGGCCCTCTCGGTGATATCACATTAAGATAGCTTGCAACCAAGTGATGTGATCACTAGAATGTTATATCACGGGAACAAGAAAAGAGTGCATGTCGGTAACGAGATCAAACTAGGTATGGAGATACCGATGATCAAATCTCGGACATGTAATATATCACGAGACAAAGGGATTTAGTTACTAGCGTTAAAGGTTCTCATGATCACAGAAGTCATCGCTGAATGTGTAGGAGTCAGTACGGATCTCCATGTCCCGCTGCTGATTATTGATCGGAGAGGGGTCTCGATCATGTCTGCATTATTCGTAAACTGTAGGGTGACACACTTAAGAGTTACCAGACACCATTTTGAAGCACATATGTTTCAGACGAAGGAATTGCAAAGAGCAGGAATTGTTTCGATAGAAACCGGAAATTGTTTCGGGTGAAATTGCAGAAAGTGGTTCTGCATGTGATATTAAAATATTGCAAGGGGTTTTATGTGAATGTTTGTTAATTAAAGTAATTAACAAAATTCTGAATAAAATTAATAAAAGAGTTTTATTAAATGAGAGAGCATTAAATTTGGAGAAATTTAATGCATTTAAAGTGGAGACTTTAAAAGGGAATGTGAATAGGCATTTTAATATGGAGGGGTTACCACCACATGATTGGAGGAGGTGAAGAGGCACCTCCTCCATGCGCCGGCCATGAAGGAGGGGCACCCCCCTCCTCCTATAAAAGGCCCCCCCTCTTCCTCCTTCATCCACATACCTCCTTGTGAAGGATCTCTCTCCTCCTCTAGAATTATTCCCCCATGGTCTCGGATTAGCGAGATACATGTTCCCGGTGGCATTTCGTCTGGAAGGATTTGCTGCTTCCGCTGGATCGCTGGAGCGAGGAGGTGGAGGTTGTCCGGTGGCTTGAACATGTGTGCGAGTATGGATGCGCTGCTGAGTTACGGCGCTCGGACTTCCTCGCGATCTTGAGATCGGCAAGTGTACGACTACATCAACCACGAGTTCCTACTCGTTAACAAAACTCGTTGTCTTCGAGGGTAAGTTATCGTTGGATGTATGTCCACTCGTTGTTCTATACCTAGTAGATAGATCTTGGCGTGTAGTTCTCATCGTAGGGAAAATTTTGTTTTCTATGCTGCGGACCCAACACATTCATCATACAACGACGATGCATAACATTGGTTATAAGGGATGTCAGGGTCCATGTGCTCTTGCACACAATATTCCTCCACATCACCAACATTATTTTCATGGATATCATGGTCCAACTCATCACTGTCATAATAATTATTGTCCTCTTCCGGTGCTTCATATTGGTAATTGTGGATCGGGCTCGGAGGTTGGTATGGTTCAATTCATCTTGGGGAGATGGACTCATTGTTGTGTTGTCCACATTGGGGTCAATAAACGTCTCACTTCGAACCAGGATCGTAGCATCAAATGGGGAGGCACGCCGGTTCAAGTCCAAGGGCAATCGGGAGTCCACCTTATTTGTGGCAAATAACTCAAGAGCCTTATCATACAATTCTGCCACCACTTTCTTATATGCACTTCAACGTTGCTCGGAGTAAATCTTCATTATCTTCCAACGAATATGCATTTAAAACCTGACATTATGTCGACCCTCCAATTCAACTATATCACCTGGGTCCAACCAATTCAAGTCAATCCTCAAATTTTTCTAACACCTCGTCATAGCTAGGACTAGTATCAAACACCATCACAACCTCATCCAGATCACCCTCGACATTGGCTTTAAGAGGGCTTCCTTGTCCACATGATGCACGCTCACAATTATTTTCATCGCATCTAGCAAGTAAATACAACAACCCAAATGAATCAAATATAAATAAACTATGCATTTTATAATACAATAACAAGATTTACATAGTTACCATTGGCCAACCCTAACACGAACTCTAACCCTAACTACAACTAACAAAAAAAATAACCCTAACCTAAAAATCGTGAGCATAATGCATCATAGCCATCATACAAGTCACCATTACCTACCACAACAAGAATAAACCATCCATCTTTTGTGATACCAAATTTCTAGGATTTCCAAGATTTGCACAAATGCCACCAAAAAACAAGATTTCAACTAGAAAAAACAAAGGGGATGTGGGAGGGTACCTCTATGCACTTGGGGAGTGTCGAAATCCACAAGTAGTCGAACCCAAATGGAGGGATTTGAGAGGGGTTTGAGTTGGGGGAGAGAAAAGGAGGAAGAGGTGGGGTCGAGAGGAGGAATGAAATGGATAGGGGTCGCTGGGTGGGCAGCCCACCGGTGACCCCCCCCCCCCCCCCCGACACTTAACCATTCTCAGGAGGGTATGTGCCTTGAACACGGAGTTACCCTAGTTAGGCTAAAGCCCGGCTCGGTGGAGCTACATAACCCGCCTATAGGCCCCGCATTGCCACACTGGCATGGGAGGGTAGCTTGATTGCCTGGGGCGCTACCCCATGAAGGTTATCTCTATTCGTGCAGACGCTAAAACGAGCGAGTTAGATTTCGAAATTGTTTCAATCGAGAGGTAGGGTTATTTTTGTCTAAATTAACAGAACATGTAGTAGTAGTAGTAGTAGTAGTAGTAGTAGTAGTAGTAGTAGTAGTATATTTATGGCTCGGTGAGACAGCTGCCGGTGGTGTCCCAGCGGTGCTTGCGTGACCCACATCGGCAAATTGCTCCCGGTACCTCCCAAGAGTAACTGTCCAACCGCCAGTGCTATTAAATGAAGGAACTTCAAAGGGGTCCAAGATTGGCTCAGATAATCAGATTATACTATAGCTGAATCGAGATCCCTTGTCCAACATGTACCTGTAATAAATTCTTTCAAAAAAATCCAACTTTGTTGATCTAGGAAGTAGACCAAAGCTGAAATCGTGAACACGTGAAGCTGAGCAAAGTCTCGTTTGTGATGTATGTACTGGATGCGGATGCAATACTACCGCTGTGGAATATACTATTGCTCGGTCCATAATAATTGTGATGGTTTTAATTCAAATTTTAACTAAAACCATAATAAATATTTTGGAAAGATGGAGTATTAATATGGATGTGAAAATTCTTCAACAGTACTGTACGTGAGTATTTAGGGCACTTATTGGATTATTATTATTGCAGGAGTTTTAAAAGGCAACTGAATCCATTTCGCTAGCTACCGCTATTTGTAGGTTCCTCTCGACTCTCGTCGGCACATATGACATGATCGGTGGATGCTTTTGGAGACCAAAAATGATATAGTACCGTAGGCGTAAGTTTTAATCTTTTCTCTGCGTCCCAGGGCGCGGCTGTTAGTCAAAATATTAAGGGGTCATTTGAAACGTAGGATTTCCACGGGAAAAACGTAGGAATCGACAATCCTATGAAATATCTACTATAGAGCCATTTGAAACGCAGGATTCACTCATAGGAAATTTTCAGGAAAATTTCCTTTGCCTTTAGTTTCACAGGAAAAGTACAGAAAAGAAAACGATGGCTCCGACCTCTTTTTATTTTTCCTATGCACATAGTGAAGCGATCCATCACGTGAGCTGTTGCCTAGTTCATGCACCGGCATTATAGGCAACTAGCTGAAGCTGGAGGTCCGCTAGCTAGAACACCGTTGTTCCGCCGATCACCACAGTAGCCTAGCCTCCTTGCAAGATGACATTATAAAACTCGCAGTATCCGCTTGCAAATGAATAGGGTCTCTGGTTCTTGAGACCATGACTTCATTTTCAGTTCGTACAAATTGTGTTTTATGCAAATGAGTTTTTCTTTTGAAAGCTCCGCTCGAAGGCTTATATGGAGGCGCGGAGATCCTCCGGCCAGTGGCTCAGCGACTGGATTGAGTACGGGCCCCCGTGTCGCTCCTGCACGGGCGGCGAAACCCGCCGCCTCCCGTCGTCCCCTCTCCCCCCTCCCACACCCTAGCCACCGGGCAAAGCCCCAGTGGTTGACGACGGCGGGGGGGGGGGGGGGGGGGGGGGGGGGGCTCTCCTGCGCGGCTCCCTCCCCGGACCAGGGCTCCTCGCGCGGCCGGGTGGTTGTCGTCGGCCCTGCCCCTCCAGATCTGGCGCCAGGCGTCCTGGACGTCCCCCTCGTGCCGCCGATTAGGGCTGGTCGGCCCGGATGGGCTCAGGGCGGATCTCGCGTAGGTGGCTGATGTCTACGCACTTCTATTCTTATAGACAGTTGTTGGGCCTCTAAGTGCAGAGGTTTGTAGAACAGCAGCAAGTTTTTCCTTAAGTGGATCACCCAAAGTTTATCAACTCAGGGAGGAAGTGGTCAAAGGTATTCCCTCTCAAGCAACCCTGCAATCAAGATACAAGAAGTCTCTTATGTCCCCAACACACCCAATACACTTGTCAGGTGTATAGGTGCACTAGTTCAGTGAAGAGATAGTAAAATACAAGTGGTATGGATAATTATAAGTGGTAATGGTGATAGAAAATAGCTTGATGACGTGTGGTTGATGTGGGAAAAGACTAAAGGAAAACTGAAATAAAGATGGAAGCAAGCAAACATGTAATAGATCTAGTAGCAAACGAAGTATCAATGCTTAGAAACAAGGCCTAGGGATCAAACTTTCGCTAGTGAACACTCTCATATAAATATCTTCTCTTTATGATTCTACTCTTAACTACTCTTCGGTTGAACACTCTAATCGTTGGTAGGGCTATAACAGCACACCTCAAAGTTCATCTTTCCCATCTAGATAACCCCACATTGTCACCTTGAGTACTAGATGAGTCTAACAAACACCACAATTTCATAAAGACATCCAACTCCAATATAACTCATAACAAGTATTTGTAATCTCTAGCCTAAGTGCCACCATGGTGTGCACGCTGTCACTTTCACACACATGGGGAGAGCAGAGATCTATTAAAGCACTTGAGTAGCAAGGTAGATCTACTTGATTACAAAGCTCATGATCACAATATGATCATGGATAGAGAGATAGATGAACACATAGCTACCGGTAGAACCCTTAGCCTCGAGAAAGAACTACTCCCTCCTCATCATGGGAATCAACAACGGTGATGGAGATGGCGGTGGAGATCGATGGAGATTGCTCCGGGGGCACTTCCCCGTCCCGGCAGGGTGCCAAAACAGAGACTTTCTGTCCCCCGAATCTCCCCTTCGGTGGCGGCGGTGCTGCAGAACTTTTCGTGGTTGGAGGCTTGATGATTTAGGGTTTATGCATCAGGAGGCTTCTTATAGGCGAAGAGGCAAGGTCGGTGGGCGGCCAGGGGCCCACACCACCTGGTGGCGCGGCCAGTGCTAGCCCACGCCACCACATGGTGTGGCCGCCCTGTGGCCCCTCTCCGTCTAGTCTTCTGGCTCCGTGTTCCCCCCGGTGAAATATTGACTTTGGCTTTTGTCCCGTCCAATTCCGAGAATATTCATTTTCTTACTTTCCTGGAACCAAAAACAGCAGAAAACAGGCAACTGGAACTGTGGCATCTTGTTAATAGGTTAGTCCAAGAAAGTGTATGAAAAGTACTCCAAAGTGTGGACAAAACATAAGAAAGTAGGTAAAACCAAGCATGGAACATCAAAAATTATAGATACATTTGCAATGTATCAACATCCCCAAGCTTAACTCCTGCTCATCCTCGAGTAGGTAAGTGATAAAAAGAAAGAATATTTTTGAGGTGACATGCACCATCATAAACTTGATCAAGGTATTTGTAAACATTGATAGCTGAGATCATAGTACTTCAATCATAACATGAAATACAAAGTTCTAACAATAAGACATAGCAACTATGTTGCAACATGAAAAGGCACAAACAAAAGATTCATGAATAACAATGCTTTGCAAGACGTTTGTTTGTTTCACATAAAGAAAACATAGCATAATAGCATTCAGCTTGTCCCTCATAGAGTAGCAAATATAAATGCATAGGACACCTTCAAAGTTCATAAGAGTGACTAGATACAAATAGTTAAAAACAAGCAATATCAAGTTATGCATCAATCAACTAGTCTTGGGACAATGCACATAGAACTAAGAATGGCCACTATGCTCTCAAAATAGGTGCATAAAGATAGAAGGTGGAGACTCAATATAATAATGGAAGAAAAGCCTTCATAGAAGGAAGCAGGGATTCAAGTCTCATAAAGAGCTTCCAAAAATTATGGTATTTACTAGCTTTCAGCTCTCATTGCCCCTATCATAAGCATCTTTAAGTGATTAAGGTTAAAGTGACACAACTAAGAGGATATGCTTGACAAGTTATAAACCGAAATCTCATGCCCCTTACTTACGAAGACCGAACCTGATGCTACTCAACTTTAGTCACAAGTAAGCTCTTGTCATTGTAAGTACATGTGTATCATAAAGAACCGCCAACGGGGTACCCCTTGCACATGATACATGAGCTATCCCATAATCAAAATGACAAGGCAAGCAGACAATGAGCATCTCAGTGATCTTTTTATTTTCTATTTGCATAGGTTTTTATTGAGGATGCTTCATAGAGTGCTCATTATGGTTATGCTGCAAGTTTCCACCATGATTAGGCATGGCTTAGGCTAGCGGCCTAGGCGTTTCTCTAACACACATACAAACTCCATGATCTTACAAGTTCCCCTTTTATTTCACACCGCCGGGATCCATAAGCAAAAGAACATGATATCAACGGGGTACAAAGTACAAGTGGAATGTTGAAAACGTTCCCCATGATACATGGTTCTGCTAATTTCAACTTATAAAGCGCAAGCATATACAACATAGACGACACAATGGTTCAAGTTTATTAAGGGCAAGAAAAGTAAAGTGTGCCATCAAGTTCGTGAGAGCTTTAATCACTAGTTTTCTCATAACAAGTTTAATTTGGAAGGTAAACAAAAGCATGAATATACTTGGAATAGCATAAGATAGTAGGTAGGTATGGTGGACTCTTTGGAATAACTTGGTTTAGGGAGTTATATGCATGAGTGGAACTCATACTTGGTTACGGAGGCTAGCAAAAGACTGGGAGCGACAAACTAAGAGAGCAATAATGGCCATAATCATGCAGAGTGACAAAACAACATTGATCAAAGCAAAAAGTTATACTACAAGTTGAAAACTAAAGGATCATAAAGGCTTATGGTGACTTGGGATAGCCATAACATGGTGTGAGCATGTGCCAAGTCAACCCAAATAAAGCATCAAAGGAGAATACCACTATACTATGCCTTAATATGCTAAAATAACGCATGATTCATCCAAGGCACATTAAGCAATCTCAATTGTTTATAACAAGTCATGCTAAAGCAAAGAATAATAAGTATAAAGCCAAAAAAAAATCAAGCATGGCATGACAAAGCATAGGCCACAGTCAAAAACAAGCTCTTTTTACCACTTAAGCATGAGCTTTCCTACTCTTTTCCAAACCAAACCAAACTATTTGAAAACCAATGTATGAAAGAGGGGGTCCAACCAATTTATTCAGCAAACTAAGCAAACGAAAAACCAAAACAAAACAAAAAGGAAGACGCTCCAAGAACAACACAACTGTGCATGAAACAATAAAAATGAAGCGTTTGGAAGAAACCTGGGATTTTTATTGATGAAGAAGGGGATGCCTTGGGCATCCCCAAGCTTTGACGCTTGTACTTCTTGTATATTTCTTGAGGTGACACGTGTGGCATCCCCAAGCTTGAGATTTAGTCCATTCTTCATCTCATTACTCATTCCTTCCATACACCTGGAATTTTTCCTTCATACAAAACTTCACACAATCTTTATTAGCAACATTAGTGCACTCAAGATAATAAGTCTTTAAGGTTCAGTTCTAACACCAATTAAACTTTCATTAAAACACTAGCTACTATAGCACTTCCCTCAGAAAGCTCAATTCCCCAAAAGAACTCAAAAAGGAACCAACAAGAAGCAAATGCAAATAATGGCAGAAATCTATCAAAACAGACCAGCAGGTAAAGACGATTTTTTTCGAAGACTTTCTGTTGCTCAAATCAAAAAGTGTTGAACTAACGAAAGTCAGATAACAACCTGGGGCAGAAGCACAAAAATTCACGCCTCAAAAAGGATGTACAGAGATTTTACACGAATTTTTACGGTGAAGCACATAAATATGTTTAGGGACAGCAACTTTCCCAATCATTACTTCTCTCTCATTAGAGGTTACTCCTGGCACAAAAAGAAAATAAAAAGGATAAAGAGCGGTTATTACAGAGGTAATAACTTCCAAGACTCATCTAAAACTTTTGTGTTATCTCCTAATAAGTACTTTTCTTTAACGCCTTTAAGTTAGGCATGATAGTTTGAGAAGATGCTCACATAGGAAATATGAATTAGAGTAAAAGAGAGCATCAAGGAGCAAATTCAAAACACATTTAAGTCTAACCCACTTCCTATGCATAGGAATCTTGTAAAGAAACAAGTCATGAAAGAACAAAGCAACAAGCATAGTAGAGCAAAACAAGTGCAACTTCAAGACTTTCAACATAAAGAGGGGAAACCTAATATTATTGAGGTGCATAAAACCATGTTTCCCTCTCTCATAATAACTTTCAGTAGCATCATGAATAAAATTAACAATATAACTATCACAAGAAACATTCTTATCATGAGCCACATGCATATAATAATTATTACTCTCCACATAAGCATAGTCATTCTTATTAATTATAGTGGGAGCAAATTCAACAAAATAGCTATCATTATTATTTTCATCACCATAATCATCAAATATAGGAGGAATATTGTAATCATAATTAATTTCCTCCTCAATAGTAGGTGGACTTAAAATATCATATTCATCATTGCAATCATCATATATTGGAGGTATAGTATCATCATAAGCAATAGAATAGTTATCTTCCAAAGTGTGTTCATTTGTAAACATATCATCGTTGGAAGGATCATGGATATCACTAATAGTATAGCAATTATTAATATCATCATTTTTAGAATTGGTACCAAAGGGATTTTCAATATCAAAAGAAGTGTGATTTTGCCAATCATGATCACTACTATAGGTAACAGGCATAAGAACATCATCGAGTTCAGACTCATCAAAATAGGAGCAACATGCTTAGAGGAAAATACCGTTTCCTCTCTCCTTTTACTCCTCCTCTTCTTCTTTTTCTTCTTCTCTTTAGGAGGGAGAGGCTTGAAAGGAGGCTTCTCCATATACCCTGGTTTATTATTAGAGACAATAGAAGAAACTTTGGAGGATTCCTTCTTTTCATTAATAAGATCAAAACACATATTAGTCCTATCATATTTTGGTAAAATCTCATCTTCTATAATATTTTCTATGTAAGTATTTGTGTGGCAATTATCAACACAATAAAGATGACAACCATGAAGGACACTATTCATATCAAAAGCACTCATATCTACCAAAGATGTTTTTCTTGATAACTCTTCACATCCCAAAAATAATGTAAGTTCATCATGCTGATTAGGAGTGATCATGTCATCACAATACAAACTTGCAGTACTCATTGGATTAGAAAGGCTATTATTATGGCCTGGGCATTGAAAATTGAAATGACCCACTTCAAAGCAAAGTTCACAAATAAAAGGATAAAGGGCACAAACTTTTTTACCAAGATCATTTAAAGCCATATACCACATTGTAGTTTTTTCATTCCCGTGGGTGATACAATATTCTTCTTCAATTGGATTATTCTCACAAGGTCTATGTATTCCACAAAAATTAACATGCTTATAAGAAATAGTACTTTCAGAGGTTTGAGCATGTTTATTGCTATCATTAACAACAATTTCATTTTCCATGCAAGTGTCTTTAAAAGGCTCATGATACATGTCCCACTTTTATTTAGGAGCATTAATATGAGAAGCAAAGGTTTTAAAAAAATCAATAAGAATTTGAGGATCAAGACCATATTTAGCACTAAGCTCTTGAAAATCAGCAGTTTCAGTGAAAGACTTAATGCAATCATACTCATAGTTTATATCTGGTTCTTTACCTTTGTTGTTATCCCATTCTTCGGTATTGCTTTGAATTGTTTCAAGAAGATCCCACTTAGCTTTGACCTCCTTACTCGTGAAGTATCAACAAGTATCTAGATAGTCCTTGTAATGTCCTGAAAGACTTGCATAAAAATTAACATTTGAGAATTAGTGACTTCAATCTCCCCCATGCTTGGGCAATACTTTCTCCATCATGAGGATGAAAATTATAAATATAATTCCTATCTTTATGAATTTCATGAGGAGGATAAAATTTAGAGTAAAAGAGAGATTCAAGTTCCTTCCACTCCAAATGATGAGGATCATCCAGTAGCTCATACCACTCCCTTGCTTTGCCCTTAAGTGATAAAGAGAATAACTTCTTATTGCGTGATCTGTTGTAATACCTGCACACTTGAACAACCTGCATAATTCGTGTATAAAGAGCAAATGATCACCGTGATGGATAGTTCCATCTCCAAAATAGTAGTTATCCATAACACGATCAATAATTCTTGTAGGTATCTTAAAATTATCATTAGAATTACCACATATGGGAGATAAAGTATCATCAGAGCAAATTTTCTTTTTTAAAACTAGGGAAGTAAAAAGATCATTTCCATAAAAACTAACTTCCCCAAGCTTAGAGTTTCCATAGCATTAGTAACAAAGTTGTTCAAAAGATCCATACTAATAACATTGCTATTAGCATGCAAAGAAGGTTCCAAGGGTTTTTTAATTTTCTTTTCAAAGAGTTCATGTTCTACATTAGGAAAAATACTAAAAATCTCTCTAATTTTGTTGTTGTTTTCCATTAAGCCTAACTAGTGAAAACAAGAAACAGAAAGACAAAATTGCAGAATCTAAAGGAAATAACTTTGAGCACTCACACTAGAGAATGTGAGTACCTTTTACCTTACCTCCCCGGAAACGGTGCCAGAAAATAGGTGACATGGGTATACCCTACAGGTACTCGAGTTTGGTATATACGGCCTGCATACGTAGAGGCCCACGGTGTTGCCAGGGCCCAAATGAAGGACTCGAGTAACCTACAGACTCTCGATTGCTTGAAGAACAAAAAGAAGCTAAAGATAGAAAGTTAATAGGGGAAAACCCTAACATGTAACCGACTCGACCTGCTACCCGAGACCTAGCCTATCTATATAAAGGCTAGGAGGGGGCAACGAGGAGGACACACAACCCTAGTTTCCATAACCCTCGCCAGATTGCATCTGCACGCCATTGTAATCTTTGATTCCTTTGATACTTCCACGAGCAGACAAGCAGGAGTAGGGACCTCTACGAGGCCTGAAACTGGGTAAACCTTGCGTCCTCTGTGTGCTTGTTTGCTAGCCGATAGATGTCTCCAGCGCTCCCTCCTTATCCAAAACTCAAGTCCATAACAATGGGCATTGATGAGTTAAACCCTCGTCAATTGGCGCCGTCTGTGGGAATTGGGAGTGTTGATGTTGCGGCTTCTTCGGCCCCATCAACTGCGATCTACAACTCCGCAACAGCAGAGATTCGCCAGCTCTTTGGCGCGTTTGACTTCACCGTCCACACGCTGGCCACTTGCCCAGCTTTCGAGTCCGTAGGCGACGGAATCAGCTTGGCGATCGGGAGCTTCCGCTTCCATGTTGGTCAGATGGGCACGCTTCGCATGCCTAACCAGCTGACGGTGCTGTCGATTTCCCCAGCATCATGGTTCCCTCCATCAATCGGCACCCTCAGTGAGCTCAACGCCCCGACAACAGTCGAGAACACGGTCAGCGACAGTAGTCGCGAATCCGATCTGAGTGATTTGGCAACTGAAGATGAAGCCTACGGCTCCAGATCTGAGAGTTGCGGGAGCAGCAGCTTCCCCAATCACTTCATGTGCACCGTCATCAACGTGGGCGACACCTCCGCCAATCGCGATAACATGGGCAACCGTGGCAACGAAACCGACCCGCCGAACGGCGGCAACGGTGGCAATGGCGGCAATCTCACCCCACCGTCAACAACGGAGGGGCAATCGAACCTCCAACCATAACCAACGAGCAAACCGGCAAACACGTCGTGGTTAGGCTCAATGAGCTTGAATGGGCTCGCTGCCACGAGGCCCTACGGGGGAACCCTTTACCCCCCGGATCCTCGCAAGAACTTCTGATGGGCTACCATTGGCTCCTGGAGGAGGAATTTAAGCACCAAGCGCAAACAATCGCGCAGCTCGAAGCGCGTAAAAAGGCGGCGGACGAGTCGAGCCTTCGACGTGATGGGCTCTACTCTCACAGAGGATCCTCCTCAAAGGGAAACGAGTACCTCGCAAACAAGAGGCGGTCTCGGATGGCCCATCTCACTGAGTAAGAACGCATATAAGATGCAAAGGTCCTCGACTTCAGCTCTATGACAGTCGATACACGTGGCAACGTGGTCCCCAAGACGCCACAAGCCACGGTGACAGCAGCCACCATGTACCTCCTCAACAACCAGCCACCAGTTGGAGATCCCCGAGCTGCCATGCACCAATCTACGATCGCGGGCTTGGGAATAATCGAGGCTGCTCTCGACAAAGAGCCAACACCTAAGCCAAAAAAGGCAAAGCGATAGCAAAGCGCTACTCCTCGCCCTCATCCAGTGACGACAGTCACGACCTATCTCGACGCCGCCGCTCACAGCGACACGACCGCGACTATGACGCGCGCGATGACCTCATGCAGCGCAAGATCGACAAATCAAGGGCGCGACGCGCCCTGTCGACTAACTCGGAAGAGGAAGATGTGGAGGTCTGTGGCACCAGATGCTTCAGCAGGTCCATCAGGCAAAAATGAATGCCCAAGGGGTTCAAACTCCCATCGGAGCACCCGAAATTTGACGGCCTACAGGACCCGAAGATCTGGCTGGAGGACCACATCTCCTCCGTCAGGCTCCACGACGGCAGTCGAAGCACGACCATGCAATGTCTACAGCTACAGCTGCAAGGCACCGGTCGAGCATGGCTCAACAACCTCCCACGCGGATCCATCCGCAGTTGGGATGAGCTGGTTTACAGCTTCGTGCGCAACTTCAAGGGCACATATAAGTGACCTGCATCAATCGAAGAGCTGAGATGCTGCCAGCAAAGATCGGGCGAATCGCTACGCTCCTACATCCAAAGGTGGTCCATCATCAAGAACTCCGCAAAGAACACCTCGGAGGATCGCGCGATTGACGCGTTCAATGGCGGCGTCCACTGCCTAGAGCTTAGGGAGGAGTTGGGCCGCTCAAAGCCCAAGACCATCGACCACCTGATGGAAATCGCGAATCGGTGAGCCGATGGAGAAGATTCAGTGAAGAATCATGTACACTCCAACGAGGAGGCAGAACTCGAGCGAAGACGCGACCGCCGAGGCAAATGCCACATGATGAATGCGACGACGTTAACATGGTCGCAGCTGGCTATGCCGACAGCCGCGACGATAACCGCAACAGCGGATACCGCAGCGGCGGATACCGCGACTCCGGGAAAACCACGCAAGTGTGGCAATGTAGCAATCGTGATGAGGCAGCCGCGACATCCATTGAAGACAAAATGTCCGGGCCATGTACAGTGTGCACTTCTACATCGACAAGCATGATGGAAAGAAGAAGTCCAGCCACCTCATCAAGGACTGCCGTGAGTTCCTCAAGCTACACGAGGGATTGGTTCGGATGAATCGCAACGCAGTCGAAAGAGGCTACGGAGCCTCTCCAGGCGCCGTGGCACATGGCGCTCCGCCACCACCACCTGGACCACCGTTAACTTGGCCACACACTCGCCACCATCTACTACTGAGTACCTCAGCGGAAGCGAGTCCTGCATCACCTTCGACAAACACGATCATCCGCCTCAAGTACCTCGTCCAGGCCATTGTCCCCTCGTACTCGAGGCGCAAATCGGAGGCTTCGACATGAGCCGCATCTTCATGGACGGCGGAAGCGGCATCAACCTTATATTCGCGAGTAGCTTGCGAGCAATGAGGATCCCTCTAACCTGCCTAGAGTCCTCGAACACAACGTTCCACGGCATCGTCCCAGGAAAAGGCGTATATTCCCTGGGAAAAATCAACCTCGATGTCATCTTTGGCACAACAAAAAACTTTCGGCGCGAGCACATCGACTTTGAGGTCGTCGACTGGCCCTCACAGTACCACTGCATCCTCGGGCGTGTCGCTTTCGCTAGGTTCATGGCAGTGCCACATTATGCCTACCTGCAGATGAAAATGCCAGGTCCCAATGGCGTCATCACGATCAACGGGAGCTTCGAGAGATCCGATAGTTGCGACAGGGAATTCAACAGAATTTCCCAGTCCTTCGGCATGCAGGAAGAACTCGCAAGGCTAAAGGAGTCGACAGACAACAGTCTGCCTCCCCTGAGCCGGCCAAGCTCGCCCGATCTATCCTTCGACTCATCGGTGCACACAAAGAAAGTGTAGGTCCACCCATCGGATCCTGCCAAGACGGCCCTCATCGCCAACAACTTGAGTCCCGCATAGGAACTCGCGCTCGTCGAATTCCTCCGTGAGCACTGGGAAATTTTCGCTTGGTGTCCAGCGGACATGCCAGGAGTTCCCAGGGAATTCGCTGAGTACGCACTCAACGTCAACCCAGACACAAGGCCAGTCAAGCAAACAATATGGCGATTATCTGAGCCAAGAGCAAAGGCAGTCGGAATGGAGATCAACAGACTCCTCGACGCCAAATTCATACGCGAGATCAAGGAGAGCACTTGGCTCGGCAACACGGTGCTGGTACCAAAAAAGGACACGGATATCCTGCGGATGTGCATGGACTTCACCTCTTTAAATAAGCACTGTCCAAAGGATCACCTCCTGCTACCGCGAATCAACCAGATCATCGACTCTACCGCGGGATGCGAGCGCCTCTGCTTCCTCGACGCCTACTTAGGCTATAATCAGATTCGAATGAAGGAGGAAGATCAAGAAAAAAACAGTGTTTACAACGCCCTTCGGTGTGTTCTGCTACAACACAATGCCTTTCGGGCTAAAAAATGCAGGATCCACCTACCAGCGGTGCATGCAGGCTTGCCTCAAAGATCAACTTGGTCGCAATATTCAAGTCTATGCCAACGACATAGTAATCAAGACCAAGGAGGAAGCCTCCCTAATCGACGATTTATGTGAAACCTTCGCCAACCTTGACCGTTACCGGATCAAGCTCAATTCGGACAAATGCGCCTTCGGTGTACCATCTGGGCAACTACTCGGGTATCTCATCTCCGTGAGGGGAATCGAGGCAAACCCGAAGAAATTAAAAGCCATACTGGCCATGGAGAAGCCAAAAAACATAAGGGGCGTCCAGCAGCTGGCTGGGCGGATCGCGGCCCTCAGCCGATTTATCAGTCGGATGGGTGAAAAGGCACTGCCCTTCTACCAACTCCTCCGCAAAGCTGAAAAGTTTGAGTGGACCAACGAAGCGCCGGAAGAATTCGAAGATCTCAAGTGCCTGCTATCCACTTCGCCAGTACCGGTGACCCCATGAGAAAGGGAACCGCTATTGCTATATATCTCCGCCACCAACCAAGTGGTCAGCATAGTGCTCGTGGTGGAACGAGCCGAGGAAAACAAGGTCCACGGAGTATAGCGCCCAGTCTACTACCTCAGCGAGGTCCTCACACCAACAAAACAGCGGTACCCGCACTACCAGAAGTTGGCATACGGCGTCTTCATGACCGCCCGACGACTGCGCCACTACTTCCAGGAACACCCAATCTTGGTGGTCAATGATGCCTTGCTGGGACACATCCTCAATAACCCCGACGCCACGGGACGAGTCGCGCTTTGGGGAATCGAATTGTCTCCACGGGACATTACATACGAAAAGCACGACGCAATCAAGTCGCAAGTTCTTCCTGACTTCCTTGTGCACTGGATGGAAAACCAGCTCCCCGAAAAACCAGATATGTCCTATCTCTGGACAATGCACTTCGATGGATCCAAGCGGAAGGACGGAGCAGGTGCAGGTGTCATACTAACATCACCCCAAGGGGACAAGCTGAAGTACATCCTACGAATGCAGTTCACCGCCTCCAACAACGAAGCCGAATACGAGGCCCTGCTACATGGGATGAGGATGGCAAAAGCCTGTAGCGCCAAGAGGCTCATTATATACGGCGACTCCAAGTTGGTCGTCAACCAAACAATGCATGAGTGCGACGCACTGAACGACAACATGATCGCCTACCGCGACCTCTACGACACACTCGAAGGGGATTTTGACGGCTGCGAGCTACGGCACATAGGTCGCGAAAGCAATGAAGAGGCGGACACACTCGCCAACAAAGGCTCTACCTGTGCCCCCATACCACTTGGGGTATTTCTCTAGCGCATCTACGAACGCTCCAACAAGCCAAAGGCCGCAAAGAAGAAAACAAGCGCAGCAACGGACTCAGGGACTACGCCGCCCAATGAGCCAATGGCACTCGATGACTTGGAGCTAGACACAGGACTCAAGGGACCAATGAGCATCATGATGATTGAGAAATCCTAGACTCAACCGTACATCACATACCTCCTCAGTAAGAAGCTACCGGACGATCCGACTGATGCACGGCACATCGCGCGGCGATCCAAGGCATTCATTGTTATCAACGGCAAACTGTATAAATGCAGCATCACAGGAGTACTCTAACGATGCGTCTCCACGGACGATGGAAGAGTTTTTCTCCTCGACATCCATGAGGGGACTTGCGGGCACCACGCCGGCAGTCGCGCCCTTGTTGCCAAAGCTCTACGAGCTGGATTCTACTAGCCTACGGCCATGCGCGATGCCAAGGACATCGTCCAAAAATGCAACGCTTGCCAGCGATTCGCGGACAAGCCGCACGCACCTAGCGTAGAGCTTCGGCCAATTCCATTAGCCTGGCCCTTCGCGCAATGGGGACTCGACATGGTTGGCAAGCTCCCACGGTCCTCACGAGGAGGCTATGTCTACCTCTTGGTCGCAGTCGACAAATTCACCAAGTGGATAGAGGCCATGCCAGTGACCAATCAATCAGGGCACATCACAGTCAAGTTCTTCGAGTCCGTCGTCTACCGCTTCAGAGTGCCACACAGCATCATCACCGACAATGGGACAGACTTCACGTCCAAGGAATTCCAAGAATTATGCGAGAATCTAGGAATCAACATCAGCTATGCCTCGGTGGCACACCCACAGACCAACGATCAGGTTGAAAAGGCGAACGGGCTCGTCTACAGCGGCATCAAGAAGCGACTCCTCCGGCCACTCGAACAAGCCACGGGTTGCTGGCTAGACGAATTGCAATCAGTACTCTGGAGCCTACGCACAACTCCAAACAGTGCTACGGGCTACACCCCGTTCTTTATGGTGCACGGGGCCGAAGCGGTGCTACCCGCTGAGGTCCGGTACAAAGCGCCGCGCGTGGTCGCCTACAGCGAGAAGGAGTCAACCTTGGCACTCGAAGACTCCGTCGACCTCCTTGACGAGGCAAGAGAAATTGCCGCGGAAATATCAACGATCTATCAGCAGAACCTGCGCAACTACCACAATAGGAGGCTACGCCCCAAATCCTTTGTCGAAGGCAACCTGGTCCTACGACTGAAGCAGCAAGGACATCTCAAGCTCGAGTCCCCCTAGGAGGGACCATACGTGATTATAGAAGTAATCCCAGGTGGCGCCTATCACCTTCAAGATTTAGAGACAGGAGTCGCATACTCCAACCCCTGGAACGTCGCACAACTGCGACGCTTCTACCCTTAGTCGTTTTTTACCTTTACATCACAAATAGGGCACTCATCCAAGGCTAATTAGCCGCACATTGTACTTCATACTGTCTCAAGAATAAATAAAGCTAGGTGCCCCAAAACTCTGTGTTCTCCTTTATTTTTTCACAACTTATCCACTCGGGGGCTGCGCCACCCTACACATTTGTTCTACGAACTAAAACGCGATATCCTGAGTAGCTGGCGCATCAATCGAAACCCTTGACACAACATCAACCCAGTTGCAACACACCTGACAGGTTGACAAGGGACTGAGATAAGCGTATGGCCAGGATAACGAAAAGGAGTCGCATAGTGCAACGCACTGACAAAACATACACGCTAACAAGCTCTTTATACGTCATCAACAATTATGCACATCATTACATACGAACTTTACAGCATTGGTATGTTTATATGCAGGATACAAACTTATCTACTATTGCAAAAAGAGAACGTTGGTCTGCTCCTTGAAGAAGTCGACGATCTCCTCTGCTGGGCGATCCACCGCCTGATAGTGCGGCACCATATCCCAAACAGAACCCGCTGGTGGTGTAGGTGGACCAGCCGTAATCGCCGCAACGTCTACATCAGGCCTATGCAGTCGCACCAGCGACAAAGCGGCCTTGGCACAAGCCACCAATTGCTGCCTCACACACTCGCGAACCATAGCCAGGTGTTGGAACTTGGTAAGAAGGGCCAGCAGGCTCGAAGGAGTAACATCCAGCGGAAACATCGTCCGATAAATGTTCTTCAAGCATGACTGAGACTTCTTCAGGAAGTGCAGCACTCGCGACGCACGATCCTGCTGGGTCGCCAATGCGATCGCACGATCATGATCCACCCAGAAGTATCCACTCTCCTGAAGTTGCTCTTGGGTCAGGTCATGCATACGAATGGCAATCCTATCTTTTTCATCCTGCGGATGGCACGCGCTGACAACTATACAAAGCAACAACGGAAGCATAAGGACATCACACCATTGCGAGTGACTACAAGGAAAAGATAAGAGCAAGCAAACTAACACTTAAATTGGTCGCCCAGCTGCGTCATCTCCCCCAGCAGATACTGTTCTCGAGCGGTGGCCTTCTCTGCCTTTGACTTCCATACATCCGCGTTACCGCGGAGCACGGGCAACTCACGCTCCAACTACTTCACGCGATCACGCAGTCGTGAGAGCAGAGATAGCTCATCCACCCTCGAGCGCGGCGGTGCCAAAGTATCATCAAGGGGCGGGGAATGCTGAGGTTCCCTCCATGGTTCACTCGACGTACCCTATCACAAGCCAAGCAAGAAGCAAAATAAGAAGACCAAAGCGATGCAGAGACAAAAGAGTCGAGTGCATTCAAGATTAGCAAAAGTATCAGCAGATACACTCGCCAATAGGCATGTTCTTGACAAAGGACATAAACTAATTAACAATTACAAAGCTACTGAGGAGCAACTGGCTTCTTCGACTTGGACGGCTTCGGGGGCCTCATCGAGTCCGTGGCGGTATCACACGCCACTGACTTTCCGCCGGCCCCTGATGCCGCAGCCTTTGCCGCCTTCTTGGCTCGTTGCAGCTCCTCAGAGTACTTCGCAACTGTGCTAATCAGCTGCGGACCATACTTGCCACATGCAGTCGCGAAGGGAGCAAAGACTACCCGCTGGCCATCCGCTCTAACGGGCATCGCCCTCGAGACCGCCGCAGGATCAACTTCAACTCCGTGGGACTGCACCATACCAAGTGACATTGACACGCCAGCCGCATGAAGCGAATTCTTGAAGCTTGCAGGGACACCCCCGGAGAGAGACTCCACCAGCTCATCCATGTTCTCGATCAGCTTAGCCTTGGGCATCAGCTCCTCCTAGAAGCGACTGAGCACGCCCTTGGCCTTGGAGAGCATATCTTGAACGGCGGCGCTGCGGTCCTCGACTGCTGAAAGTGCACCCGCCAAGGCATCGTCACGGTGGAGGGTCTGAGGATCGAAGCTCAAATTGCCAGCATCTGTACATAAACCCACGCATGGGCACGAAAGTCACCACTAGCAATAAAAATCGAACAAAAGAACGACAATGATATCCAAGCAAGGTACCTGAGAGGGCCTTGGCAATCGAGAAAATCTTTTCTTCGAACAACTTCTCCCTAGCTACAATGGAGGCACGTAGGCCCTCTTCGCTCTTTTGCGCCTCGTCACGCGCCGTGATTGCCTCATCGCGGCTCTTCACAGCCGCAGCGAGCGTCTTTTCCATGGCGGTGGCGTCGCGAAGAAGGGCATTATGTTTAGCTGCAAGACAGAACAAAAGGGATTGACTATCAGTCGACTACAGGAGAACGATGTAGAAGAATGAGAAGAAAAGGTACTTACTTTCCACCACGCGATATCGCGTATCCAACATTGCATGCTGACGACCCATCGCAAGCACTTGGTCCGCCAGATGAGCAGCTTCCTTCACAAGGAGCTGTCGCAACAAATAAAAACAACAAAGTTAGCAGATGCCATAGGCAACATCGACTGCAGCACGGGAAGAAGAGAGGCTACACTCACATGATCCTCCAGTGACTCCGAAGTCGACTGGTGTGCAGTCATCCGGGCAACCATCCGATGCTCCCCATCATGCGGAGAGCTTGATGAATTGTGCCTGGAGTGGGCCTCCAATGGAGGAGAAGGAGCACGATCAACCTCTTTCTTGGATCTGGAGGTCGCGACTCCAGATTCTTCCAAAAATTGGACGTCGCCAGAAGACGACGACGCCGGCTGACTGCAAGATCAAATCAACATCAAGAAAAGGCAACTGCAAAGAATAACCAAAAAAAGGAGGATTCGAATACTTACCAATCAAAGTTATCAAAGTCAAAGGTTGGCTCCCCCGACTCTGATGAGGACTCCTTTGGCAGTCGCATCTTCTTGCGAGAAGAGGGCGCCACGACACTCACAGGAATGGCAGGGATCGGCGACTCTGCACCAATGCCTGCACCTTCCAGAGTCGAAGGAGACGACACATCGGAATCCTTGCTGCGCGACCGCTTGCGAGTATCCGGACTACCGGACTCGGGGCTTCCTCCTCCACATTCGATGGGATGGTCGACTCCGACTCGTCCTCTTCCAAGGCTTCATGGGGGATACCCCCCTCAAGAAGAGGGGGCATACAAGGTGACACCGCCCAATCCTGCATACAGACAACAATTTAGCACAAAGATAAGAAACAACAAAGAAGCAATCAACAAACTAAGATACTGCGTAGCACAACTATACCTCATGAGGAGGGTTAGCAGCATCGAACGGAGGAACAACTAGTTCACTAGGGAGCACGTCCTTGACGGTGTATTTGGTGACCAGTTGAACCCTTTTATCTACCTCACTCGCAGAGATGCCCTCGGCAGACACGCGAGTGACATCATCAGCACCACCCCACTGAAACATGGGATGGACTCTGGCTTGCAAGGGCTGGACGCGATAGCACAGCCACGTGCGAATAAGGGCGCAGCCTCCCTCCTCTTTGCCTATGCGACTCTCGAGGTCGCAGACGCGCTCGTACAGCACATCTGTCTCCGCGGACTCGCCAGGCATGATCACATTCTTCCAGGAGTGCCTCCTCTGGCACGGCGTCGCGGGGTCGAAGGGCACGAGTCTGAAGTGGTCTCCGTCGGCCTTCTGGTCGCGAACGTAGAACCACCTGTCCCTCCACCCTTGGACGGACATCGCCAGCTTGATGTCGAAATATGTGGCGGATAGATCGACGTGGATTCCGCAGCCGCCTACATCGTAGACTATGGAACCAGATGCCGATTGACGTTTCAATTTGAAGAGGCGCCTGAAGAGACCGAAATGCGGCTCGATACCGAGCCAACACTCGCAGAGAGTGATGTAGCAAGCTACATGGAGGATTGAGTTGGGGGACAACTGATGGAGCTGGAGCCCGTAGAAACAAAGAAGGCCCCTGAAGAAAGGATGCAGGGGCAATCAGAGGCCGCGAATGATGAACGCTAGGAACATCACTCAAAAACCGGCAGGAGGAGAGGGGATTACCTCTCCTCTGGGGACACGCACGTCGGCGACTGCGGTGGACAACACTTCGTCTTGACGAAGAAGACGAAGATCAGAGGACTTGATGACGGATGGACGCCACGCGCCATTCGTGACGCGGGTGCCCGTGCCCTTCTTCTTCCCGCCGGTGGCAGTGCTGGTGCCCGCAGCGGCGGAGCCACCTTTCTACTTCATCGCAACAGCGGCAGCGGCGGAACCGGCGATAATACCTCCTTTCTTCTTCCCCATCGTGTGGCGGCAATGCGACCGGAGGAAGTAGCTAGGAAATGTGCGGAGTTGGTCCAGCGCCGTGAAGGGAAAAAAGCGCAGAGAAAGCAGAGGAGCGGCAACAATGGCGATGAAGGAAAAGGATGAATGCGAGTAGATGTGAAATTTACCATCGCAGCGTCACTACTTAACCCCTAGAAGATGCAATCCAACGGCCTAGAAAAACCCTACCAGACGCGTGGCGTTCATCGCGCTCGACACGTGGAAGAGCTAAAACGTGAACCGTCCCCCCACTACTCCCATTACGCATAGAAATCAAGGAGGCGCAGTTAAAATAAATATTACGCACGCCCGATCAAATCAAAGTCAGGGAGTGGGACCCACCGCTCATCACGTCCCGTCAAACTCGCTAACGCGGGCAACTGAGGTCATGAAACCGTCAGCACTAACGTCATCAAAACTACGCAGCAGAAGACTTCGACTACTTTAGTCCTTGCTTGAGTCTTCGACTCCACCAAGCACTCGGGGGCTATTCCCAGAGGGAGCGCTGGTCGCGCACCCTACGATTTTTCTTCTTCTTTTACAGGAACATGGACAATCAAGGCAAACCCAACCACTCGAAACACGGTTCGACTATGGACATGGGTTACTCCCATAGGGAGTGCCGGAAACAAATTCGACTGAAACAAGCAAACAAAAGACGACAGCAGTTGCGAATGTTCTTTAGTCCCTGCCTGAGTCTTCGACTCAACCAGGCACTCGGGGGCTACTCCCATAGGGAGCGCTGGTCGTGCACCCTATGATTATTTGTACAAAGTAGTGTGTGTTGATAACATCCACACTCGAAGTTTATGGCGACACCGCCTCATAATTTTTCCCTACAAAGAGACTGCGTCTCCTGGGTCACCCGAATCATCTCCGTGGTGATAAAATTTGGATGTCGCGCTTACAGCGTGAAGATAAGACCTGAATAAGGCCTGGCAACGCATCTCGTGCGCACTACCAGAAATATATCCGTGCCTACAGGTACGATGAACATGCCTCGACGGACGCGTCGAGTGCTCAACCCATATAACTGGAATTCGACACCTGTAAGACCTCCGCGGCTTGAGACGAATTACACCAGCACTTTTCCGGATTCGAGTCCGGGGGCTCGAATTTGAGTAGATGGCGTTGTTTTACCCTAAGGTAGTTAAATGATACTGGTACATCGGTTAAATCAGGCACGCACATCAACAATCCCTATGACATAATGAGAGTAGTCGAAAAACATACTCAGTCATGCACTCGAAAGGCTTCATAAAGTCTCCAGTTGAATCTGCGATTCCACTGCACACTCGAGGGCTACTGACATGGGTATACCCTACAGGTACTCGAGTTTGGTATATATGGCCTGCATACGTAGAGGCCCACGGTGTCGCCAGGGCCCAAACGAAGGACTCGAGTAACCTACGGACTCTCGATTGCTTGAAGAACAAGAAGAAGCTAAAGATAGAAAGGTAAAAGGGGAAAACCCTAACATGTAACCGACTCGACCTGCTACCCGAGACCTAGCCTATCTATATAAAGGCTAGGAGGGGGCGGCAACGAGGACACACGCAGCCCTAGTTTCCATAACCCTCGCCAGATTGCATCTGCGCGCCATTGTAATCTTCGATTCCTTCGATAATTCCAAGAGCAGATAAGTAGGAGTAGAGACCTCTACGAGGCATGAACCTGGGTAAACCTTGCGTCCCTTGTGTGCTTGTTTGCTAGCTGATAGTTGTCTCCAGCGCTCCCTCCTTCTCCAAAACCCAAGTCCATAACAATGGGCATTGATGAGTTAAACGCTCGTCAATAGGCGTTTGCCGTGGGAGGTTCTTCTTCTTTAATCCTCCGGTGTGAATACCTTTTACTTTACGTCCCCGGCAACGGCGCCAGAAAATAGCTTGATGTATACGCACTTCTATTCTTGTAGACAGTTGTTGGACCTCCAAGTGCAGAAGTTTTTAGAACAACAGCATGTTTTCCCTTAAGTGGATCACGCAAGGTTTATCGAACTCAGGGAGGAAGTGGTCAAATGTATTCCCTCTCAAGCAACCCTGCAGTCAAGATACAAGAAGTCTCTTGTGTCCCCAACACACCCAATACACTTGTTAGTTGTATAGGTGCACTAGTTCAGCGAAGAGATAGTAAAATACAAGTGGTATGGATAATTATAAGTGGTAACGGTGATAGAAAATAGATTGATGGCGTGGAAAAGACTAAAGTAAAACTGAAATAAAGATGGAAGCAAGCAAACATGTAACAGATCTAGTAGCAAACGGTGTATCAATGCTTAGAAACAAGGCCTAGGGATCATACTTTCACTAGTGAACACTCTCATATAGATATCTTCTCTTTATGATACTACTCTTAACTACTCTCCGGTTGGACACTCTAATCGTTGGTAGGGCTATAACAGCACACCTCAAAGTTCATCTTTCCCATCTAGATAACCCCACACTGTCACCTTGAGTACTAGATGAGTCCAACAAACACCACAATTTCATAAAGACATCCAACTCCAAATATAACTCATAACAAGTATTTGTAATCTCTAGCCTAAGTGCCACCATGGTGCGCACGCTGTCACTTTCACACACATGGGGAGAGCAGAGATCTATTAAAGCACTTGAGTAGCAAGGTCGATCTACTTGATTACAAATCTCATGATCACAATATGATCATGCATAGAGAGAGAGATGAACACATAGCTATCGGTAGAACCCTTAGCCTCGAGAGAGAACTACTCCCTCCTCATCATGGCAATCAGCAACGGTGATGGAGATGGCGGTGGAGATCGATGGAGATTGCTCTGAGGGCACTTCCCCGTCTCGGCAGGGTGCCAGAACAAAGACTTTCTGTCCCCCAAATCTCCCCTTCGGTGGCAGCGGCGCTGCGGAACTTTTCGTGGCTGGAGGCTTGACGATTTAGGGTTTATGCATCATCAGGAGGCTTCTTATAGGCGAAGAGGCAAGGTCAATGGGCGGCCAGGGGGCCCACACCACCTGGTGGCACGGCCAGGGCTAGCCCGCGCCACCACATGGTGTGGCCGCCCTGTGGCCCCTCTCCGTCTTGTCTTCTGGCTCCGTGTTCCCCCGGTGAAATATTGACTTTGGCTTTTGTCCCGTCCAATTTCGAGAATATTCATTTTCTGACTTTCCTGGAACCAAAAATAGCAGAAAACAGGCAGCTGGCACTTTGGCATCTTGTTAATAGGTTAGTCCGAGAAAGTGTATGAAAAGTACTCCAAAGTGTGGACAAAACATAAGAAAGTAGATAAAACCAAGCATGGAACATCAAAAATTATAGATACATTAGCAATGTATTAGTGGCAGCGTTTGGATCTAGGTCTGGCTGGGCCTGGCCGCCACCGGCGTGTGGGATGGCTCTAGCCGGGCCTCGCCCTAGGGCGTTTCCTAGTGCGCCATGGTGGTGGTGGCCTGGCGGAGGTCACCGGGTGGCTTCCTGCACGTCGCTCTGTGAGGGTGGTGGCTAGATCTAGGCCCGCGGACCTAGGTTTGGGCGGGGTTGGGCCTGGTCACCGTCTCTGTGTCCCCACCCTGCCCTCGATGCTCGGCAGTGTTGGGTTGGGGTTCGGCAACAGTCGGGCATCGTCCTTGATGGTACGCCGGGAGTGGTTCCCGGGGCTGGCGCATGCTTGCCGGGGTAGGCAACATGTTCTCCCTCTGACCCTCGGGTGGGTCAGTGGTGCGGTTGTGATTACTGCTGGGTCCACTTTGCGTCCTCGCGTCGGCGTCAGGATTTTGATTGGCTGGATCTCGGCGTAAGCTGTGCTTGGCTTTGGCAAGTGCCGATGACAGCATCACCTCCTGGTGTCATTCCCTTGTTGAAGGCGTCCCGATGATTATCCCTTGGGCGAGCTTGATGGATTCCGTCCCTCCGCCCCAAGTTGTTCCCTTGGGTGGCCTCGCTTCGGGCTAGCCTCCTGGCACTGTCCTATTGATCACCCTGTGACCTCTCGCTGGTGCCACAGCCCTCGCGTAGTGTTGGCCTAGCTACATTTTCACGGTTGTCGTGGTGGTGTCACGGCAGATGCCATGGATAGGCTAAAGGTGGGGACTAATACACGCTAGGGGAATCCAGGGAGGGATAGTGGAGTGATTCTCCACATAGAAGATTGTATTCCTTTCAAGTTTACAAGTGCTCCTAGAGCTGTATTGGTGAGAGGAGGAAGAAGAAGCTCTCTTACTCTCAACTATAGTTCACTCCTAGCATCTTAGTGAAATCAGTATCGAAGAAAGACCAACCAAACTCCCACTCAACCCCTTCTACTGGAACCCTAGCCCCCCTTATATAGAGGGGGCTCGGTCTCTGCCTAGGGCATACGTGGAGGCATATTCCTAAGAATATGCCTCCCCTCAAAGTGGTAACCCGACCGGGGTGCTTTTCCCCTGCGTCATACATGCTTTAGCTACGTGAGCGTCTGCGGCGCCCGCGTCAGCCGACACGGGCATCGTTACCCTTGTCGGCTATGACCCGGTGGTCCTGCCCTTGCTTTCTTTGCTCATGCAGTGCGTACTGGGCCTTCTTTTTAACCAGAGAGATTCCTTCCTTCTCCTAGAAGCTAAACGGGACCCGGATCATGGTAGATCCGGCCACACCTGTTCCTGCATACAAGTTAGACAAGCACTTCCGACTTACTCCTTAAGTCGGCTGAGACAATGTTAGGCGACCCCCTGGTCCGGGTTACTCCGTGATCCGGCCTGCCTTGAGGTGACCCGGCCAGCATCCGCTTTGACCCTGCCGAACCTCGGCTAACTCGGCCCTTATACCCTGGAGTGACCCTACCCGGGGGTATCCCCCCAACATTAGTCCCCGAAGCTGGTGCGGTCTTAGCTGCCTTGGCCGCTAAGGCCATATCAGGTTCATTTATGTTCGAGCCTTGGACGTTTATTTCCAGGTTAGCTCTTTATCTCGGATTATATGGATTTACGTTCCCTTTGCACGTTCCAAGTTTTCACTTGCCGGCCGGGTTACCACTGTGACTCGGATCTCATGGTTTTACTTTCCCTCTGCACATTCTAAGTTTTTACTTGCGGTCCGGGTTACCATGGTTTGATCTGGGCCTTGCTTCCTTTTCTCATACGCCAACCCACGTGGAGGCTAATCATCACGTTGTCTTATTTTAAGGGCCTGCAAAGTAACCGCCGCAGTAATTGTCAGTTATCACTGTGTGTGGGTCATGTCACGCCTGCCTCCTCGTTTACCGCATCTGTGCATCACGTCACGGGATCGCTTCTACTCTGTGGCCCTCTGTGTGGCTCCTCTACGATTGGCTGAGGCGTGTGATACACAGCCACACCATGTTGCTTATTGGCAGGGGGCGATCCCACTCACCCTCTCAGGGGGTGGTTAAGTAGCGGAGGGGCGCACCCCTTATAAGTTTTCCCTCTTCTGCGCCCCTCTGCCCGTTGCTCTTCTTCTTCATCTTCCTCGCGACCGCGCCGCCGCCAGTGCCCCTAGCAGCAGCGCCGCCGCCGCACTTTCCCCATGCCTTTGCATTGCAGCCACCGCTGCGCGACTTCCTCGCCATGGGTCCTCGCCAATCCAGGCCTCAGATTCCCGCCGCTGCCAGCGCTAGCAAGGGTAGCGAGCAAGAGATGACGGAGGAGGAGCTCGTCGTCGCCGAGCAAGAAATGGAGGAGGACGCCGCTGCGGCGGACCGTGGCGCATGGGCCGGATCATGGGTCTGTCAAGATGACCTTGACTGGCTCCACCGGACCAGACGCATTCCTGCCGGCGTTGCCGCTCGTCTCCCCTCTGCCGAACTGGCCCCCTCACCCAATCCGGGTGAGTTCGTCGTGTTCTTGTCCCACTTTCAATGGGGATTCGGCCTGCCGGTGAGAGATTTTTTCCGGGATTGGCTTAGCACCTACCACCTGCAGCCGCACCATCTTCCAGCCAATGCTATCACCTCTCTCTTTGCCTTTTCTTCTACGATCGAAGGCTACACCGGACTATGGCCCACGAAGGAGCTGTGGATCCGATTCTTCGGCCTTCGTCGTAACGTCATCCCTAATATCCAAGTTGAATCTGAGGACAAGCAGCTCACCCAATTTGGAGCTGCGTCCATCTCACCCCGGAGGACTTTCGTTTTCCCCCGGGTCACCGGGCTTGACTGCTGCAAAGGATGGGCCCGGACCTTCTTCTATGTCCGGAACTCGGGCACTGAAGATTTGATTCGGTTGCTCCCCTACACTCCGGGTCCACCTGGTCCGGAATTCTGGGAGGAGGTCTCCAAGAAGCCCACGGCTCTGGCCAACCAAGTTAACAAGATGTTCGCGGAACTGAAGAAACTCGGATTGCGCAACGAGGATGCTATGATCATGTTCGTGCGCAACCGAATCTCTCCCCTCCAGAAGCGCACCCACAAGGTGTGCCACATGAGTTTTGGCCGCGACCCCAACCGGATCTCCTCCTTCGAGCTGAGCAACACGGAGATTTTTCGCCGGGTTAAGGCTCTCTTCATCACCCACAAGGATTTCTCTACCGAATGGACGTGGGGAATTGAGCACTTCTATCGTGATAGGCTTCCTCCTGTGGTAAGCTTCGCGGGGCAAACTTATTTCGGATCAAATATGTGTCGGTTTTTGTTGTATTTTTGACTCTATTCTTCATGCTTTGTCTCAGCTGTTCCTTCAGCAAACTCTTGAGGATGGTACGGATCCGACCCTTAAGTGGGAGCCGGACCAAGAAATCACGGATGAGGAGGAGTCGGACCAGGAGATGTTTCTCCCTATGACCGACGCTACAAAACGACCCAGCGGTAAATTCTCTTCTCTTAGAAACTGGCCCGATGATGAGGATGACTCGAATGTCGACGTGATTGAACCTGTTGAGGTTGTCCCTCTTTCTTTTGCCTTTCCGGCATCAGCTAACCCTGGTGGGCATATCCACGAGGATCCTCCACTTGCTATGGGCGAGCCGGTTCCGGTGGCGTCGAAGAAGAAGCGCAGAGCCGCACCAACTTCCTCCTCCGAACCTTCTCAGCCCACAAAAAGGTGAAAGAAGGCCGGAGACAAGATTGCCTCCAAGCCGGCAGGCAAAGCCCCGACACGAAGGGCCCGGAAACCCAAGGAGGCCGAAACCTCGGATGCGTAAGTCATTTTTCGTTGCGTAACTCACTTCTCCTTGCATCGTGGTAAATTCTCTTCTGACATTATTCTCTTCTTCAGGGCTCCGGTGGAGGTCCCTCAGAGCAGATCAAGCATCTATTCACCACTTCGATCTGGCAATTCTCCTCCTCGTGACGACGAGTCACGTCCACTGAGCCCTATTCTAGAGGGTTCTGCGGCTGCTCCGGGTTCCACGCTACCTCGTCGAGAGGAATGCGACCTTGGAGCGGGAGGGGTCGGTCCAGCCGAGGCGACGGTGTCCACAACTTCGGCCTCACCGCAACCAGCAGCCACCGAGTCTACTCAACACTAGCACCAGCAGCAGTTCCAGTACCAGTGACCGAACCAGCACCAGCACCTGTTCCGGCACCAAGAAAACCAACAACAGCTCTAAGTCCAGCTACAAGAGCTCCAGTGCCAAGTTCTTCCGCCTTGTCCGAGTCATCTCAACCTCGGCGAGGAACTACTCTAGTAGCTTCTAAGGGGAAATCCACTGCAGTTACTTCTTCCCAGCAAGCTAAGGGCAAAAAGGCTCCGGATGCTACCAAGTCTGCATTTGTCGAGGCTGGGCAGCGAACCCTAGCGTCGATGCTTCCCAAGAAAGCTCCAGCAGCAAAGGATGTTCCTGCCGAGCCAACTGATGCGCAACAGATGGTTCTGCATACCAGCCCAGCCCTTGCCTTGGTTGAGAGGAAAGAAGCGCACACGAAGGGCTTGGTGGCACCCCATATGCCCACCGGTGAGCGGTACCCTCAGAGCCTTATTGAGTTCGTCATGAACTGGAACAAGGCGGAGTTCGTCCACAACGACGATCTCCCAGAAAAGTTCGGCCCCGCAGAATTTTCTGCCCAAATGAATACCACCGCTAAGGCAATTAACCTCGCGGGGCGAATGATGGAGGTATGTCGTTTCTCCTTTACATGTTGTAGATAATAACCATTAGTCCCCAAGCCTCCGGTGGAGTAGCTTGTTACTTAGCCGGATGCTCATTAGAAAACTAACGTAGCTCCATGTGAACTTCGAATATGCACACACCTAGAGCCGTGTTAAGTTCCACTTGGCCCGGATCTTGTATACTTCGAATATGCACACACCTAGAGCCGGGTTAAGTTCGACTTGGCCCGGATCTTGTACACTTTGAATATGCACACACCTAGAGCCGGGTTAGGTTCCACTTGGCCTGGATCTTGTACACTTCGAATATGCACACACCTAGAGCCGGGTTAGGTTCCACTTGGCCCGGATCTTGTACACTTCGAATATGCACACACCTAGAGTCGGGTTAAGTTCCACTTGGCCCGGATTTTGTACACTTCGAATATGCACACACCTAGAGCCGGGTTAGGTTCCACTTGGCCCGGATATTGTACACTTTGAATATGCACACACCTAGAGCCGGGTTAAGTTCCACTTGGCCCAGATTTTGTACACTTCGAATATGCACACACCTAGAGCCGGGTTAAGTTCCAATTGGCCCGAATCTTGTACACTTCGAATATGCACACACCTAGAGCCGGGTTAAGTTCCACTTGGCCCGGATCTTGTACACTTCGAATATGCACACACCTAGAGCCGGGTTAACTTCCACTTGGCCCGGATTTTGTACACTTCGAATATGCACCAAGCTAATTTTATGCTTCTATACTTTTTTCAGGTAACTACCAATCACCAGAGTGCTGAATTCCAATGTCTGCTGGATACCCACAAGATGCTACGTGCAAAGCACGTTGCACTTATTGCAGAACATGAAAAGAGGGGTAAGTTTCTCCCTTGGCACTTCTCCATTTTTCTTCACCTTCTTCTGCCGAACTAATCTCCTCATTCGGTTTCTGCAGCTAGGGTGGAGGCTGAGAACAAGATCATGCGGAAGAACTTGGAGGAAATCAGGGGTATGTCCTCTTTTGTCCGACCTTGTAGTGTTTTCCATTTCCTCTTCTCCTTGGCTCAGCAAACATTCACTCCTCGGCTCTGCCGGGTCAACATACTATTTCAGCATCGCTTGAGGATAGTGTGCCCGTGCCTGATATGATGCTGCATTTTCTCGAACAAGCAGGGCAGCATCAAGCCGAGCTGAAGAAAAAGGATGATGAGCTCGCTCTCCTCCGGACTAAGGACAACGAGATTGCCAAGCTCAAGGCTGAGATGGAGAAGATGAAGGCCCAACACCAAACCGAGCTCCAAAAGGTTGGCCAGAACTTCACAGAAGAGCGTGAGCGCCTTACTCTCCAGATCTCCAAGGACCAGGACCTACTCAAAGAATCTGACATCTAGCTTGGGTCGGCAAACGCTGAGCTTGACCAACTTCGCAAGAGACGCGATGACTGCATCAAGGAGTTAACCCGGATCCTCAGCCACATATCATGTAAGTTCCTTCCGACCTACTTTTCCGGGTTGCTTCATATGTCTTTTCTTTACCTTCTTCCCTTGTCTGGCTTCCAGGCAAATTTCCTGAGAGCATCACTATTGCAAGCGCAGCAGTTGCAGATTTTCGCCAAGCGAGGGGTACTCTTGCCGCTCCTGCTGGTGAGGAGGTTCCTTACGACATGGAGGACCTGTTGGTCAGCTTGTCATCTCGCGTGGAGATCATCAAGAATTACGGCAAGGATATCCTCGATGTTGCAGTTCGCATTTTCAACACATTCTGGCCCAGAGAAAGTAGACCGGAGACCACCACGATTCTCGTCGAGAAGCTAATGGAGACTGAGACCCGGCTCGATCTCTAGAGAGAATCCGCTGGGCGTGCCATAGCTGATACTATCCTTCACCACATACTCACGTGGTATGAGAAGATCGACCTCAGCCTCCTTACACGTCGGTGCACCGGATCCAGATGGACTGATGACCTGGAGTGGGTAGCTCGGCGCCAAGCTTGCGCCTACAGCCTCGTCGAATATTCTCCTATCCATGACTGGGTTAAAGGACCAAGCTTCCTGGAATCCGCTGGTGACGAGAACACTGAAGACGGGTCGGATGAGGACGGAGAAGGTGATGCCTCAGATATAGAAGACAGCGACGACGACGCCGAACTTCCTCCTCCTGCTACTCCTTAGGTCAAAAAACTTGAAAATTTATCAGATCCCTGGTATGCCGGGTGCAACTGTATGCTGTATATGTGATATTTTGCTACTACGTTTCTATGCCGGATTAACTTGGGCGTAGTCCCCGAGTTTAATTTTCTTGTTCGTCCAATCCTCTGGCTCGGTCCGTGTCTACCTTGATTCGGTTTTACGACTTACGAATCTGAGCTTCAAAAATTGTTTTAACAATACTTAGAAACTTTTAGGCTTAGCTCAAAATAATTCAGCATAATAACTTGAAAATAAATACAGGGTTAGTCCGAAAAACAAACGTTAGCTCGAATAAATTCGTTTCCTTAGTCATTTTTCATGTGCTACGCAATTCCAAACTTGTTCTCTTGCTTGCCATGAAGCCAATTCTTGTTGGACAGCAGCAAGTCGAAGAGTTGGGTTTTTGGTGCTCACACATTACTAATCCGGGTTAAGTATAACGACTCATTCCAGCTAACGCATAAGAAGTAACAACAAACATTATTAAGGCAGTCCCCGAGTTACTGCTCGAGGCGCTGCTATTTCATTGATAAGCTCATTGACAACATACATACCGACATATGAGACGACTCGGATACATACACTTCTTAGCTAAGTGTAGAAGGGATGAAGTAGTGCTACATTCCACGGTCGCTTAGATTCCTCTCCGGACCTGTCCGCCTTGTTCTTTTCCTGTGGCTTTGCATCTATAAGATAGTAAGAATCATTGTGCAATGCTTTGCTCACAATGAATGGCCCTTCCCATGGGGGGATAATTTATGCATGCCCGTAATACGTTGTACCAACCGGAGCACCAGATCGCCTTCCTGAAAGACTCGGGGGCACACTTTCCGGCTATGATAGCATCGGAGATTTTGCTGATATATGGCGGATCTGGACAGTGCCAGTTCTCTCGCTTCTTCCAGCAGATCAACATCATTTTGCCGGGCTTCTTGCACTTCGGCTTCTATGTATTGGGTGACCCTAGGAGAATCATGCTCTATGTCGGCTGGTAATACAGCTTCTGCCCCATATACCAGAAAGAATGGCGTATAGCATGTTGATCGATTCGGAGTTGTTCTTAAACTCCACAGTACCACTGGTAGTTCTTCTATCTAGCACCCCGCTGATCTTTGCAGCGGCTCAATGAGCCGGGGTTTTATCCCGGATAATACTAATCCGTTGGATCTTTCCACTTGTCCGTTCGATGCGGGGTGGGCTACCGAGGCGACATCGAGTCGGATCTTCTTGTCTCGGCAAAAGCGCGCAAATGCTCCTTCCGCAAAATTTGTTCCATTATCAGTTATAATACTGTGTGGATAACCGTATCTCAAGATGATGTCTTTGAGAAATGTCACGGCCGTAGCTCCATCACATTTTCTTATAGGTTTCACTTCAATCCATTTTGTAAACTTGTCCACCATGACCAAAATTTGTGTCATGTTTCCTCTTGATGGTTTGAACGGGACAACCATATCCAAGCACCATACATCAAATGGCCACGTAATTGGTATGGTCTTGAGTTCCGACATAGGCATATGTGTCTTGGTGGCATACCTTTGACAACCATTGCATTTTCTCACCAGATCTTCTGCTTGTTCTAAGGCACTTGGCCAGTAGAATCCATGCCGGAACGCCTTTGCCACCAAGGCTCGGGATGAGGCATGATGCCCGCATTCTCCTTGGTGTATATCTCGGAGGATGTCAAGCCCTTCTTCCGGGTCAACGCATCGCTGGAGGACGTTGGTTACACTCCGTTTGTACAGCTCGGAATTGATAATCGTGTATGCTTTTACTCTCCTCTGAGTTTGCCTGGCTAATACCTCCTCAGTGGGTAACGTTGCATCTTTCAGGAATTGGAATATAGGTAGTGCCCAATCTGGTATCGCTCGTGGACGGAATACGTCCTCATCAATTTCCATCTGATATACCGGCATAACTTCAGCCGGATCACGCTGAGCAGTCCCTGGGTTGGCTGATGCAGTCCCCGGGTCTCGCGTACTACCTCCCATGTCAATGTCCATGGGCTCAGCTCCGGATTCCGTATCTTCCGGGACATAGATCGAGTCGGTTCCTGGAGACGGCCTGATAGATGGTTTTCTTAGGTGTTCCAATGCTACACCCGGTGGAATTGCCTGTCGGGTTGATCCGAGCTTCAATAGCATGTCGGCAGCCTCGTTTTCCACTCGGGGTACATGGTGAAATTCACACCCCTCAAAGTAACCAGATATCTTCTGCACGTGAAATTTGTATAGTGCCATGTTTGGATCCAGGGCGTCCCACACTCCGGACACTTGCTGCACCACCAAATCCGAGTCGTCAAAGCATATTATCCGACGTATGCCAATCTCTTTTGCCACTTTGATCCCATGCACAAGAGCCTCGTACTCAGCGACATTGTTAGATGCCGTGAAATGGATCTGCAATACGTATTTTAGCTGGTCCTTCTTTGGCGAGGTAAGCACAACCCCGGCGCCAAATCCAGTTTTGGTTTTCGACCCGTCAAAGTGCATCCTCCAGTAGTTCGGATCTGGTGGCGGTGGTTCGTATTGTACCTCGGCCCAATCTACAAAAAAGTCTTCCACAGCCTGAGACTTGATCGCTTCTCTTCTGTCGTATTGGGGCGCATAAGGGGCTAGCTCAATTGCCCATTTTGCGATCCTGCCACTCGCATCCTTGTTCCCCATTATCTCGGATATGGGAGCTTCATATATCACTTCGATGGGGTGCTCCTCAAAGTAATGCTTTAATTTCTTTGCCGCCATATAGACACCATATGCCACCTTTTGAAAGTGCGGGTAGTTCTGTTTTGAGGCAGACAACACCTCGCTCAAGTAATATACTGGCCTCTGCATCAACTTACCCTCTTCATTGCGCTCTACTACAATCACTGCACTTACAACTCGGTTGGTTGCGTCTATGTAGAGCAACATTGGCTCCTTTGATAGTGGAGAGGCTAACACTGGTGCAGTGGCCAACATCCTTTTTAAGTGGGCAAAGGCTTCATCGGCCTGTGGTGTCCAAACGAATTTATCCTACTTTTTCTTGAGTTGGTATAGAGGCAATGCCTTTTCTCCCAACCGACATACAAACCGACTCAATGATGCTAGGCACCCAGTGAACTTCTGGACATCGTTAACACACTTCGGCAGCTCCATTCGTTCAATGGCTCGAATCTTAGTTGGATTAACTTCGATACCTCGGCTGGAGATGAGAAATCCGAGTAATTTTCCAGCTGGGACACCGAAGGTACATTTTTCCGGGTTAAGCTTCATCCGGAACCTTCTCAAGTTCGCGAATGTTTGCCTTATGTCGTCAAGGAGCGTTTTTCTTTCCTTGGTCTTGATAACCACATCATCCACGTATACTTGTACGTTTGACCTATTTGGTCATGTAAACATTTTTGCATACATCTTTGGTATGTTGCACCTGCATTACGCAAACCAAACGGCATAGTGCGATAGCAATAAGCCCCGTATGGGGTGATAAACGCGGTCTTTATTTGATCATCCAGATTCAGAGGTATCTGGTGGAAACCAGAATATGCATCGATGAATGACAACAGTTCACATCCCGCGGTTGAGTCTATGACCTGATCTATCCTCGGTAGTGGCATGGATCTTTTGGACACGCCTTATTCAGGTTCGTGTAATCGATACACATACGCCAAACCACTGCCACGTTCGGATCATCCTTCTTCTTTTCTACCAGCACCGGATTAGAGAGCCAATCTGGATACAGCACTTCCATGATAAATCCTGCTGCTAGTAACCGAGCTATCTCGTCTCCAATGACTTTTCTCCTATCCTCGGCGAAGCGGCGGAGAGGTTGCTTCACCGGCTTTGCTCTGGGTCTTACGTTCAAAGAGTGCTCGGCCAACTCCCTCGGAACACCTTGCAAGTCCTGTGTAGACCAAGCAAAAATATCCCGATTCTCACGGACGAAGTTGACGAGCTCGCTTTCCTATTTGTCAGTTAACCCGGCACCAATTGTTACGGTGCGCTCCGGGAACATGTCATCAACTGGAACCTTCTTGGTGTCCTTTGCGGCTTAGAATGAAACGCTGCCATGCGGGTTACTCAACGCCGGCATATACTGCTGCGCGGACTGAGCTAATGCCGCCACCTCTTGGATTTTTCTTTTCTCTTGCGCAATCACGAGTGACTCGGCTAGGTTAGACCCGGCTGAAGCACACTCAATGGAACATCGGAAATCTCCAGCAATGGTAATCACTCCATTTGGCCCGGGCAACTTCATCTTCAGATAACTGATGTGGCAGCTTGCCATGAACTTGTTCAATGCTGGTCTTCCGAGTAACGCGTGATACGCACTTTCCAAGTTCACCACCTCAAACTCCAGATTCTCAGTTCAGCAGTTATCCCTTGTGCCGAATAGCACGTCGACCCGGACTTTGCCTATGGGCTCACAAGAAAGGCCTGGTACAATGCCATGGAAAGTTGTTCTCGTAGCCTGGAGCATGTTCTCCGAGATGCCCAACTTGCGCATCGTATCCGCATACATGATGTTAATGCTACTGCCATTGTCAATCAGTACCTTGGAGAACCTCACATTGATGTTTGGTCCAATGAATGTCGGATCTAGCACTAGCGCATATGAACCTGGACTCGGCATAAGCTTAGGATGATCTTTGATGTTCCAGGTGATTTCCTGGTCCGACCAAGGCATGTACCTCGTCACTGCTGGCATTACCGCATTGACCTCCATTCGGATTTGGCGTGTGAAACTTACACGGCTAATCCAACATCAACTCATAGGTATACCTCGGATGGTCTTTCTTTTCTTGCCACTGTTTCTTTTGCTCCGGGGTCCATGTTTTCTTGCCATCGTTTCTCGGAGTCCATTGCCCTCCCGTTTTCTGGCGTTGGTTGCTCCCTGCTCCGGGTTGATCTTGATTCACAGCTGCAACTTGTTGCGAACCGTAGCGATGATCCGGTCTATCATCTCTTCTTTTTTCTTTGTAATCGTTCCTCCGAGATGACCCGGCTCCATCCCTCTGATAGTATTCCTTGTTTGACTCGTTTGACACGAGCCTAGGTTGAGTCGGATCACCCAAAGCATACGAATCAGCAATCCGGATCATCTCCGCCAACGTAACTGGCATTTTCCTTTGCAACTTCATCCACAGCTCGCTGCCATATCTGCACCCTTGCGCAAACCACGCTATGGCCTGTGATTCTATGACACCCTCACACGAGTTTCTCACGGTACACCACCGGGTCAAGAATTCACGGTCCGTCTCATTAGGTCTTTGCTTGCACATTGCTAGGGTCTGCGGCCTATTCGGCCTCTGATATGTACTTGAGAAGTTGTTGATAAACATTTCTTCAAAATCTATCCATCAGTTGATGCTTTCGGGCGGTAAATTATTCAGCCATACTCTGGCCGGACCTTCCAACATCTGGGGTACGTATCGTACAGCCCATCTCAAGTTGCCAGTGGCAATTTTCACAGCTGTAGCATAGTTTATCAGCCAATCCTCTAGGTTGGTACTTCCTTCATACGTCTTCGTGCCTCTGGGCAGCTGGAAGTTGGGTATCGGTGGCTCCTTCATGATCCGGGGTCCAAAGCATGCTGGAACCGAGGGACCTTGACATTCGATCTGTTCCGACCTATACAGGCGATCCAGTTTCAACCTGGTGTCATCTGGCATTAAATCCCTGCTTCCCAATCTGATCCTATCACATGATAGTCCGGTCTCGGGTACCCCGCGTTCACCATCTCCGAATCACTGTCATTGTATCGGTTTTGCACTTGGGGCATAGCTTTCTGTTGCATACCTCGGCCGGCGCTTTGCTCTTGCCTTGGTATGTTCCACTGCCACGGTTGTCCTGCTCCTGCCGAGTTTCGCTGTCCGGCATTGCCATTGACAACGTTCCCTTGACCGGCATTTCCTTGGTCATGTTTACTTCGGCCAGCTTCACCTCGGCTCACACTCCGTCGATCATCATTTTTCCGCGTTTCTTTTTCTTTTCCCACACGCGTCGGGTCATACGGGACGATCTGTTTGTTCCGTCTGGCCGAGGTTACTACCTCTTCTCTCCTTGGACCACCATGAGGTGACGATGCGGCTCCAGCGGACTTCTTCGGGTTACCCATCGCCGAATGGACGATTTTGGAAGCTCCAGCTCTTTCCGGGTTAGCTCTGAGTAGCTCTTCGTTCTGTCTGTTCGCGATCCGAACTAACTCGTTAACCCTATCTTGATGTCTTTGACGGGCCTCACCCGTCAGACCCTCTAACTCGGATGCAGCCGCATCCGCTGCTCTGAGGTTCTTCGCCGGGGTACTATACTTCGGCAACCCCACAGAAAAATAGTTTTCCGATCCCTTGGCTCCATCATCACCCTCTCTGTTCATCTCTCTCATGAGATTTCTCCCTTTTACTTTTACCGTATCAACTTTGTTTGCCTTTGCATACTCATGCAGTGTCATGTTCAGCGACTGCTGAGCCGCGGCTATTTTCTTTGCGCCCTCTAGTATATTTTGCCTAGTTTCCTCTAGCTTGGCCTGTGCCTGAGCCGGATCTACCACTGCTGCTACCGGGTTTGCCAAGCTATCCATAGCTTGTCTCAGTATGTTCTCATGCCTATCTAGTGGAGGCCCTCTACCTTTCCTCGGTGCCTTAGGTGTTACCTCCGGGTCTGGTGCTGGATCCTTGCTTGTGCCTGCCCCTGGCACAGTCATCATCACTTCAGCACGGCCTGGGGAGCGAGTGATACGCGCCCCACGAACCACGCTAAGGGGTGGTTCCCCTGCCTCGACGACGCGCTGCGGGTGAACGCATGATACGTCCACAGCAACGTAGACCTTGTGTGCACCCAACTTGACGAAGAGGCCGTTGCATGGAAGTGGGCGCGTGCCGAAGCAGCCAGCGTTGTTGCTGATGAAATCCAGCGCTCCAAAGCGCTGAACGAGCCCGGAGACGATGCGTTCGCCGGTGCCGATGAGGTTTCCCGTCCGGATCTTCACCCCTGCTAGCGCCGCTAGCCGCACGGTGGGTGCCAACTGTCGTGGTGGTGTCACGCCAGATGCCATAGATAGGCTAAAGGTGGGGACTTGTAAATATAATAACTTGAAAATAAATCCCAACTCTTTGACCACACGTGTCGGGTCATACGGGACGATCTGTTTGTTCCGTCTGGCCGAGGTTACTACCTCTTCTCTCCTTGGACCACCATGAGGTGACGATGCGGCTCCAGCGGACTTCTTCGGGTTACCCATCGCCGAATGGACGATTTTGGAAGCTCCAGCTCTTTCCGGGTTAGCTCTGAGTAGCTCTTCGTTCTGTCTGTTCGCGATCCGAACTAACTCGTTAACCCTATCTTGCTGTCTTTGACGGGCCTCACCCGTCAGACCCTCTAACTCGGATGCAGTCGCATCCGCTGCTCTGAGGTTCTTCGCCGGGGTACTATACTTCGGCAACCCCATAGACAAATAGTTTTCCGATCCCTTGGCTCCATCATCACCCTCTCTGTTCATCTCGCTCATGAGATTTCTCCCTTTTACTTTTACCGTATCAACTTTGTTTGCCTTTGCATACTCATGCAGTGTCATGTTTAGCGACTGCTGAGCCGCGGCTATTTTCTTTGCGCCCTCTAGTATATTTTGCCTAGTTTCCTCTAGCTCGGCCTGTGCCTGAGCCGGATCTACCACTGCTGCTACCGGGTTTGCCAAGCTATCCATAGCTTGTCTCAGTATGTTCTCATGCCTATCTAGTGGAGGCCCTCTACCTTTCCTCGGTGCCTTAGGTGTTACCTCCGGGTCCGGTGCTGGATCCTTGCTTGTGCCTGCCCCTGGCACAGTCATCATCACTTCAGCACGGCCTGGGGAGCGAGTGATACGCGCCCCACGAACCACGCTAAGGGGTGGTTCCCCTGCCTCGACGACGCGCTGCGGGTGAACGCATGATACGTCCACAGCAACGTAGACCTTGTGTGCACCCAACTTGACGAAGAGGCCGTTGCATGGAAGTGGGCGCGTGCCGAAGCAGCCAGCGTTGTTGCTGACGAAATCCAGCGCTCCAAAGCGCTGAACGAGCCCGGAGACGATGCGTTCGCTTGTGCCGATGAGGTTTACCGTCCGGATCTTCACCCCTGCTAGCGCCGCTAGCCGCACGGTGGGCGCCAACTGTCGTGGTGGTGTCACGCCATATGCCATAGATAGGCTAAAGGTGGGGACTTGTAAATATAATAACTTGAAAATAAATCCAAACTCTTTGATCATGCCAGATGCCCAAGTTAATCCACATATAATATCAGAAATGCCACATTTCTCCCACTCACTTTCTTGTAAATACAAGCCTCTCCATAAGTTTGAACAAATCCAAACTCTTTGATCACCTCATCAAAGCGGAGATTCCAACTTCGTGATGCTTGCTTCAGTCCATAGATGGATCGCTGAAGTTTGCACACCTTATTAGCATCCTTAGGATCGACAAAACCCTTAGGTTGTATCATATACAACTCTTCTTCATATATTACCATTGAGGAACGCAGTTTTGACATCCATCTGCCATATTTCATAATCAAAATATGCAGCAATTGCTAACATAATCCTAACCGACTTAAGCATCGCTACGGGAGAGAATGTCTCATCGTAGTCAACTCCTTGAATTTTTCGAAACCCCTTTGCGACAAGTCGAGCCTTATAGATGGTCACATTACCATCAGCATCAGTTTTCCTTTTGAAAATCCATTTATTCTCAACGGCCTTTCGGTCGTGAGGTAAGTCCACCAAGGTCCAAACCTGGTTTTCGTACATGGATTCCATCTCGGATTTCATGGCTTCTAGCGATTTGTTGGAATCCGGGCTCATCATCGCTTCTTCATACGTCGCAGGGTCATCCATTTCATCAACCATGAAATTCACAACAGGATTGCCGTACAGTTCAGGAGCTGCACGTGTCCTGCTTGACCTGCGAGGTTCGGTAGTGTCCTCTTTCGGATTTTCATGATCAATATCATTAGCTCTCTCTTCATTAGGTGAAGTCAACTCCGAAACAACTTCCGGTGCTGTGCCACTCGCCATTCCATGAAGAGAAGGTTCAATAACCTCTTCGAGTTCTACCTTCCGACTACTCACACCTTTCGCGAGAAACTCCTTCTCAAGAAAGGATCCATTCTTGGCAACAAAAACCTTGCCCTCGGATCTGTGATAGAAGGTATACCCAATCGTTTCCTTAGGGTTCCTATGAAGACGCATTTTTCCGCTTTGGGTTCGAGTTTATCCGGTTGAAGTTTCTTCACATAAACATCGCATCCCCAAACCTTAAGAAATGACAGCTTAGGTTTGTTTCCAAACCATAATTCATACGGTGTCGTTTCAACGGATTTAGATGGTGCCCGATTTAAACTGAATGCAGCTGTTTTCAGTGCATAACCCCAAAATGACAGTGGCAAGTCAGTCAGAGACATCATAGATCAAACCATATCCAATAAAGTACGATTACGACGTTCTGACACACCATTATATTGTGGTGTTCCGGCAGGTGTGAGTTGTGAAACTATTCCACAGTCTTTCATATGTGTGCTAAACTCGTAACTAAGATACTCTCCTCCACGGTCGGACCGCAGAAATTTGATCTTTCTGTTACGATGATTTTCCACTTCATTCTGAAATTCTTTGAACTTTTCAAAAGTTTCAGACTTGTGTTTCATCAAATAGATATACCCATATCTACTCAAATCATCCGTGAAAGTAACACAACAACGATATCCACCTCGCGCCGACACACTCATTGGTCCGCACACATCAGTATGTATGATTTCCAATAGATCTGTCGCCCGTTCCATTGAACCAGAAAACGGCGTTCTAGTCATCTTGCCCATAAGGCATGGCTCACATGTATCAAATGATTCAAAATCAAGTGATTCCAAAAGTCCATCAGAATGGAGTTTCTTCATGCGTTTAACGCCAATATGACCTAGACGGCAGTGCCACATATATGTAGATATATCATTATCAAGTTTAATCCTTTTAGCATCAACATTATGAATATGCGTAATACTACTATCGAGATCCAACAGAAACAAACCATTCAACATAGGTGCATGACCATAAAAGATATTATTCATATAAATCGAACAACCATTGTTTTCAGACTTAAATGAATAACCACTTTGCATCAAACACAATCCGGATACAATGTTCATGCTCAGTGCAGGCACCAAATAACAATTATTTAGGTTTATAACTAATCCCGATGGCATATGGAGAGGCAGCGTTCCGACGGCGATCACATCAACTCTTGATCCATTGCCGACCCGCATCGTGACCTCATCCCTTGCTAGTTGTCGCTTGTTCTGCAGCCCCTGAACCGAGTTACATATATTAGCAACCGAACCCGTATCAAATACCCAGGTGCTACTGCGAGTACTAGTCAAGTACACATCAATAACATGTATATCACATATACCTTTGTTTTCCTTGCCGGACTTCTTGTCCGCCAAATACTTGGGGCAGTTGCGCTTCCAATGGCTAGTCCCCTTGCAATAGTAGCACTCGGTGTCAGACTTAGGGCCAGCTCGGGGTTTCTTTTCAGGCGTGGCAATAGACTTGCCACCCTTCTTTCCCTTGTGCTTGCCTTTCTTGTCCTTCTTGAAACCGGTGGTCCTATTGATCATCAACACTTGATGTTCTTTCCTAATCTCCACTTCTGCAGTCTTAAGCATTGACAGAAGCTCGGGAAGAGACTTCTTCATGCCCTGCATATTATAGTTCATCACGAAGCTCTTGTAGCTAGGTGGCAAAGATTGGAGAACACGATGTATGCCTAAGTCAATGGGAATCGTTATTCCCAAGGACACAAGCTTATCGGCGTACCCAGACATTTTGAGTACATGCTCACTAACGGAGATGTTTTCCTCCATCATGCAGCTAAAGAACTTTTATGTAGCATTATAACTCTCTACGGCAGCATGGGTATCGAAAATCATTTTCAATTCTCCGATGGTATCAAAGGCATTGCCATTTTCGAAACGCTTTCGAAGTTCTGGCTCTAGCCCATACAGTATGCCGCAATGAACTAAGTTGTGGTCCTCCTGACGAGTTATATAGACGTTCTTTTCCTTGTCAGGGGCATCAGGAGCTGGTGGGGGGCCTAGCGGCGCATCTAGCACATATTTCTTTTGTGCAGCAGTGAGGAGAATCCTCAAATTCATAGCCTAGTTGGTGAAGTTGCTACCATTCGCAGCAAGTTTCTCTTTCTCCATGAACACATTGAAATGAAAAGCAGGTGGTGCCATCTACAACAGAATTTGTAAAGTATATTTAGACTAAGTTTATGATAGATTGAGCTCGACTAATCCAAATTACTAATGAACTCCCACTCAAAAACGACATCCCTCATGTCCTTTTGGTGATTACATGAACCAAATCCACTACACCAAGTCCGATCATCATGTGAGTCGGTGTAGCTTCAAAGGCGAGCATCTATATGGGCATCATATCAACTATATGACTCATGCTTAACCTTTCGGTCTGTGTTCCGAGGCCATGTCTGTACATGCTAGGCTCGTCAAGTAAGAACCTTAGTATTTGCGTGTGTAAAACTGTCTTACACCCGTTGTATGAAAGCGTAGAGTTGAAAACACCCGATCATCACATGATGCCACAAAACACGATCCACAAAACGGTGCATACTTAAGGAAGAACACATTTTATCTTGATATCTAAATGAGGGATCATCTTATAATGCTACCAAACGCGCCAAACTAGCAATATAAGATGCTAACATCTAATGTGTGAAGTGAGGTGATATGGTCCATGCATTTGATCTCTATCATTTGCATCGTGGTATGATCTTTATCATTTCTTTGTGTGTAAGGCCAAGGTCTATGGAACTTACACGTTAAGTGAGTTGTAAGAGTATCTATTATACATCTACTTACAACAATACCATATGAAAACACTAGCCCAGCAACGATCTAAACTAGACGCCTCTAATTTATCAATTGCAAGTTTTACGTGGCTTAGGGCTTTCGGACATAGAACCTGTCTAACCTACGAACATGAACCACAACGAGGATAACCAAGTTATTAGCAACTCGTTGTAAATTAGATATTGACTATAGTAGGAGAGACAGACACCTGCCAGCCACTTATGCAAAACAAGTTGCATGTCAGTCGTGGAACCGGTCTCATGTACGATGACATGTAAGGTTGGTCCGGGCCGCTTCATCCCACTATGCCACCAATATCCAAAGTACATAGAAGATGCAATAACATGATCATCATCGCCCACATATAAACATATGTGTACTACCCGTGCAAAGCACCTACGCATAGATCAGGCTCTGATACCACTGTTCGGTCCGTAGCATAGAAAACAAAAAAAATCCTACGGTGTGAACTACACGCCAAGATCTATCTACTAGGTACAAAGCAAACGGGTGGACATACATCCATAGAGAACTTACCCTCGAAGACAACGAGCTTTCTTAACGAGTAGGAACTCGTGGTTGATGTAGTCGTACACTTGCCGATCTCAAGATCGTGAGGAAGTCCGAGCGCCGCAACTCAGCAGCGCATCCGCACTCGCACACACGTTCAAGCCACCGGACAACCTCCACCTCCTCGCTCCAGCGATCCAGTGGAAGCAGCAACTCCTTCCAGACGAAATGCCACCGGGAACATGTATTTCGCTAATCCGAGACCATGGGGAAATAATTCTAGAGGGGGAGAGAGATCCTTCACAAGGAGGTGTGAGGATGAAGGAGGGAATGGGTGGCCTTTTATAGGAGGAGGGGGTGCCCCCTATCTCCATGGCCGGCGCATGGGGGGTGACCCCTCATCTCCCCCATTCATGTGGTGGTAACTCGCCACATTAAAATGCCTCTTCACATTCCCTTTTAAAGTCTCCACTTTAAATGCATTAAGTTTCTCCAAATTTAATGCTCTCTCATTTAATAAAACTCTTTTATTAAATTTATTCAGAATTTTGTTAATTACTTTAATTAACAAACATTCACATATAGCCCCTTGCAATATTTCAATATCACTTGCAGAACCACATTCTGCAATTTCACCCGAAACAATTTCCGGTTTCTATTGAAACAATTCCTGCGCTTTGCAATTCTTTCGTCTGAAACATATGTGCTCCAAAATGGTGTCAGGTAACTCTTAAGTGTGCCACCCTACGGTTCGCGAATAATGCAGACATGATCGAGACCCTTCTCCGACATGCACTCTTTTCTCGTTCCCGTGATATAACATTCTAGTGATCACATCACTTGCTTGCAAGCTATCCTAATGTGATATCACCGAGAGGGCCCAGAGTATATCTATCCGTCATCTGGATTGAAAAATTCCACTCTTGATCCATGAGCCTCAACATAACACCTTCGTAGCACTGAACCCATCTTTATAGTCACCCTGTTACGGTGTGACGTTTGATGTTATCAAGATACTCTTCCGGTGTTAGCAATTAACATGATCTCATGGTCTAAGGATAAAGATTACTTCGTATGATGTTATAGCAATATAAACACAATGACTTGATCATAATGCTATACTTCGGATGAATGTTCATCACATCATTCCACCAATGGTGTGACCTTGTTATTAACAACATCCAATGTCCATGATCAGGAAACCTTGATCATCTTGTTAATCAACAAGCTAGTCTATAAGAGAGGCATGACTAGGAACCCATTTTTGTTTATTAAACACACATGTATTGATGTTTCCTATCAATACAATTATAGCATGTAAAATAAACATCTATCATATACAAGGAATACATAATAACAACTTTATTATTGCCTCTCAGGGCATATTTCCTTCATAAACTTCTAACTTCTAGTACATGAAACCACGGATGCTATAAGAGTTGTTTCGGAAGACAGGTTCACACGTGTCTAGTACCCACGATACGACTCACGAAGCGATGTATGCTACTCAAACCAAAGAGTTGAATCGGTTGCTTACGGGACCCACAATACTTCCTTGCAGCAGAACCCGTAGGCGACTGGTACATCCATTTTGCATCACTATTTTATATCATAATTTATTGTTATTCATTGATATATTTCATATTAAGAGATGATACTTATGTTATTTCATCTATTTTGCATGATTGATGACTTTTGGAGGATGAACCACCGAAGTCAGGATTCTGATGGAAAAAGCACTGTCCAGATGCAATATTGGCAAAGATCAAAAAATCCTAGAAAATATACGGAAATTCCTATTTTTATAGAAGATAAAGAATTCCAGAAGGGGAAGTGGAGATGGGCCACAGGGGGCCCACACCACCCCCGGCACGGCCCCCCTAGGCCGCGCCACCAGGTAGTGTGGCCACCGTGCCCCACCTCTGGCATCGCCCTTCCGTGTATATATTCCCCTCAGAAACCTAAAGTTCGGGGAGGGACCACAGAAAGTTTCCGCCGCCTCTGCGGGGCAGAAACTATAGAGAGAGAAAGAGCTCTTCGACAGGCAGAAATCTGCCAGGGAAATTCCTTCTCGGAGAAGGGAGATCATCGCCATCAACACTGTCATCAAGCTAGACTTCATCGGGATCATCGTCATCCTCATCTCCACCAGCACCATCACCACCACTCCGTACCGCTGTAAAAATTGGGTTGAATCTTGCATAGTTCTTAGGGGAAACTTTCCCGGTGTTGATTACTTGTTGTAGTTGATGCTATTGAGTGGAACCATTGAATCATTGTTCATGTTCAGATTGTTACTTATCATTATCTCATCTCTGATCTTGATCCATATGATGCCTCGTGATTAGTTTGTTTAGCTTTTGAGGACATGGGAGAAGTCATGTTGTTAGTAGTGGAATTGTGTTGAGAAAGCTTTAATGGTTTGATATTTAAGTTGTGGTGCTATTCTTCTAGTGGTGTCATGTGAACATCGACTACATGATACTTCACCTTTATGGGCCTAGGGGAATGCATTGTCTATTTGGCTACTAATCGTGGGGTTGCCGAAGTGACAGAAACCTAAACTCCCATTAGGAAACCTTTGCATAAGGGAGTGTAGGATCTCAAAGTTTAAGGTTGTGGTTAGGTTTTTATCTTAATTAATTTCTTGTAGTTGCGGATGCTTGCAAGGGGTATAATCACAAGTATGTATTAGACCTAGAAAGGTCAGTACATTAGTATAGGTTCATCCACACAACACTTATCCAACTAGAGAAGATTAATCAACTATATGAAGCGAAAGCACTTGACAATATTCCCATGTGTCCTCGAGAACGTTTGGTCATCTTAAGTAATACAACTGGCTTGTCCTTTGCTAAAGAAAGGATTGGGCCACTTGCTGCAATTGTTGTTATTGTCTTTTATTTACTCGTACTTTATTTATCTACATTATCAAAAACCACAAAAAATCTGTTTGCTAAGTAATTACAGAGAATTCCTGATCCAAACCACTTGTCAACACCTTCTCCTCCTCGTTGGGTTCGACACTCTTATTTATCGAAAGTACTACGATACACCCCCTATACTTGTGGGTTATCAAGACTATTTTATGACGCCGTTGCTGGGAAGTGAAGCGCTATTAAAGAGTGGAACTGGTAAAGGAAACTTCTACTGTGAGTATTGTTTATTTCTATTTGTTACTTTATTTCAATATGGATAATTCACTTAGTTTCTTATTTTGGAATGCTACTACCACTTCTAAGGTAGTAGATGAACCACCACCTGCTAAAATTGATCCTTTTAAAATACCTACAAATTTTTTTGATCGTGTTATGGATAACTACTATTTTGGAGATGCAACTGTCCATCCAGGTGATCATTTGCTTTTTATACATGAATTACGCAGATTGTTCAAGTGTGAAGGTATTACAACAGATCAAGTCAAGAAAAAGTTATTCTCTGTATCATTGAAAGGCAGAGCTGAGGAATGGTATAAGCTGCTAAAGAATGACCAATCTCTTGAATGGGAGGAAATTGTACCTCTCTTTTATTCCAAATTTTATCCTCCTAGTGAGATTCATAAGGATAGGAATCAAATATATAACTTTTGGTCTCGTGATGGAGAGAGTACCGCCCAAGCTTGGGGGTGATTGAAGTTTCTAATGCTCAAATGTCCTATTCATGAGCTCCCTAATAATATTATTATCAATAACTTGCAAGGCTTTCTCTTCATGATAAGGATTTATTGGACGCTTCTTGTGCCGGATCATTTACACGTATGAAAGAAGAAGCTAAATGGGATCTTCTAGACCGTATTCAAGACAATGCTGAAGCATGGGAGAATGATAAAGGAAGAAAGTCAGGTATAAATTATGATTATAAATGCATTAAATCTTTTATGGGAACTGATGACTTTTATAATATTAGTGTTGCTTATGGTCTTGATTCTCAAAGTGTTGCAAATTGTTTTAAGGCCTTTGCCACTTATATTGAAATTACTAAAAAGAAATGGAACAAGTATCACGAGCCATATAAAGATAGTGTTAATTGTGTTCCTACTAGAAATACTGAAGTTTATATTGCTGATCGTATTTTACCTAAACCTTACATCAAGAAAATACCTTTCCCTGTTAAGGTAAAGGAACATTCTATGATAGCTAGTATGGTTAACAAAAGTACAAAGAAAGCTGTAGAACCTGATAAACAAATAGATGTTGAACCTGCAATAGCAAATGTGAAATACCTTGTTACTAAAAATGTAGAACATGAACACATTGTCCTTTGTAAGGATATTTCTAATATTGTTTCACATCCTAGTAGAACTAGGAAAGCTAGTGTCCTTGTGTTTTTTGTCAGAATAAGTGATCATTGCTACTATGGTTCATGTGATAGTTATATCGTTAAATGTATTCATGATGTTGAAAGTTATTATGAGAGAGGGGAAAATGTTTTTATGCATCTCAATAATATTAAGTTTTCCCGCTTTATGCTAAAAGTCTTTATGTTGCACTTGTTTTGCTTTCCTATGCCAGTAGCCTCTGGTTTTAATAATTTATTTTCTTACAAAATTCCCTTGCATAGGAAGTGGGTTAGACTTAAATATGTGTATATTTGCTTCTTGATGTTCTCTTTTACTTCAATTCATATTCTTATGTGAGCATCATTGAAATTATCATGCCTATCTTAATGGCTATAAAGAAAGAGCTTTTTGGGAGACAGCCCATTATATTTTTGCTTTCAGTTTATTTTTGTTTATTTGAGTCTTGGAATTTATTGCTTCTGTAATAAACTCTCCTTATCCTTTTTGTTATGTCAAGAATAGCCTCTAATGAGAGAGAAGTAAGATTTGGGGAAGTTGCTATCCCGAAACAGAATTTTGTGCTTCACTGTAAAAAATCATGAAAATCCCAGAATGTTGTACTGATCTGTAATTGTTTGTGTGCATGCCCCAGGTTATTATTTAACTTTCGTTAGTTTTGCACTTTTTGATTTGAGCAACAACAGATTTTCAAAAAAAATGATCTTTACCTGGTAGTCTATGATACATTGCAAATGTATCTATAATTTTAGATGTTCCATGCTTGGTTTTATCTACTTTCTTATGTTTTGTCCACACTTTGGAGTACTTTTCATATGATTTTCTTGGACTAACCTATTAACAAGAGCCATAGTGCCAGTTGCCCGTTTTCTGCTGTTTTTGGTTCCAGGAAAGTCAGAAAATCAATATTCTCGGAATTGGACCGGACAAAAGCTAAAGTCGATATTTTACCGGAAGACTCACGGAGCCAGAAGAAGAGACGGAGAGGGGCCACAGGGTGGCCACACCATGTGGTGGCACGGGCTAGCCCTGGCCGCGCCACCAGGTGGTGTGGGCCACCTGGCCGCCCTCCCTGAGTTCGATAAACCTTGGGTGATCCACTTAAGGGAAAACTTGCTGCTGTTCTACAAACCTCTACACTTGGAGGCCCAACAACTGTCTACAAGAATAGAAGTGCGTAGACATCAAGCTATTTTCTGGCGTCATTGCCGGGAGGTAAGGTAAAAGGTATTCACACCGGAGGATTAAAGAAGAAGAACCTCCCACGGCAAACGCCTATTTTCTAGCGCCGTTGCCGGGGAGGTAAGGTAAAAGGTACTCACATCCTCCGGTGTGAGTGCTCAAAGTTATTTCCTTTAGATTCTGCAATTTTGTCTTTTTGTTTCTTGTTTTCACTAGTTAGGCTTAATGGAAAACAACAACAAAATTAGAGAGCTTTATAGTATTTATCTTGAGTTAGGACATGAAGTGTTTGAAGAGAAAATTAAAAAACCTATTGAACTTTATTTTCTTGCTAATAGCAATGTTATTAGTATGAATTCTTTGAACACCATTATTGCTAATGCTATGGAAAAGTCTAAGCTTGGGGAAGCTAGTTTTTATGAAAATGATCTTTTTAGTTCCCCAGCTTTGGAAGATAGCTATTCTATTGCTTATGTTCATACAAAACCTCCAATATATGATGATTACAATGATGAATATGATATTTTCAGTCCACCTATTATTGAGGAGGCAATTAATTATGACTACAATATGCCACCTTTATTTGATGATTATGGTGATGAGAATAATAATGATAGCTATTTTGTTGAATTTGCTCCCACTACAATTAATAAGAATTATTATGTTTATGTGGAGAGTATTAATTCGTTTAAGCATGTGGCTCATGAAAAGAATGTTTTATGTGAAACTTATATTGTTAATTTTATTCATGATGCTACTGAAAGTTAATATGAGAGAGGGAAACATGGTTTTATGTATCTCAATAATATTAAGTTTCCCCTCTTTTAGTTGAAAGTCTTGAAGTTGCACTTGTTTTTCTTTCATATGCTTGTTGCTTTGCGCTTTCATGACTTGTTTCTTTACAAGATTCCTATGCATAGGAAGTGGTTTAGACTTAAATGTGTTTTGAATTTGCTTCTTGATGCTCTCTTTTACTTCAATTCATATTCCTTATGTGAGCATCTCCTCAAGCTTTCTATGCCTAACTTAAAGGCATTAAAGAAAAGTACTTATTGGAAGATAACCCAAAAGTTTTAGATGAGTCTTGGAAGTTATTACCTCAGTAATAACTGCTCCTTATCCTCTTTATTTGCTTTTTGTGCCAAGAGTAACCTCTAATGAGAGAGAAGTAATGCTTGGGAAAGTTGATGTCCTGAAACAGATTTCTGTTCTTCACCGTAAAAATTCGTGTAAAATCTCTGTACGTATTTTTGAGGCGTGAATTTTTGTGCTTCTGCCCCCGGTTGTTATCTAACTTTCGTTAGTTCAACATTTTTTTATTTGAGCAACAGAAGGTCTTTGAAAAAAATCGTCTTTACCTGCTGGTCTGTTTTGACAGATTTCTGCCATTATTTGCATTTGCTTCTTGTTGGTTCCTTTTTGAGTTCTTTTGGGGAATTGAGATTCTTGAGGGAAGTGATACTGTAGCTAGTGTTTTATTTATTGGTGTTGGAACTGAACCTAAAGACTTATTATCTTGAGTGCACTAATGTTGCTAATAAAGATTATGTGAAGTTTTGTATGAAGGAAAAATTTCAGGTGTATGGAAGGAATGAGTAATGAGATGAAGGATGCACTAAAGCTCAAGCTTGGGGATGCCATGTGTGTCACCCCAAGAAATATCCAAGAAGTACAAGCATCAAAGCTTGGGGATGCCCAAGGCATCCCCTTGTTCATCAATAAAAATCCCAGGTTTCTTCCAAACACTTCATTTTTATTGTTTCATGCACAGTTGTGTTGTTCTTGGAGCGTCTTCTTTTCTGTTTTCGTTTTGGTTTTCCGTTTGCTTTGTTTTCTTAGTTTTCTGAATAAACTGGTTGGACCCTGATACTTCCATTTTGCATCCCTATTCTATGTCTTAATTCACTATTATTCATTGATATATTTCGTATTGAGAGGTGATACTTATGTTATTTCATCTATTTTTGCATGGTTGATGACTTTTGGAGCATGGACCGCTGCAGTCAGGATTCTGATGGAAAAGGTGTTGTTTGGAGGCAAAATTCGCGAAGATCAGAAAATCCAGGAAAATATACGGAAAATTCTATTTTTCCAGAAGACTCAGGATGCCAGAAGATGGAGTGGAGGTGGGCCACAGGGGGCTCACACCACCCCATGGCGCGGGCAGGCCTAGGCCGCGCCAGGGAGTGGTGTGGCCACCCTGGCCCACTCCAGCCTCTCCCCTCTGGCGTATATCAACCTCTAGAAACCCTAATACTCGGGGAGCGACCACAGAAAGATTTTCGCCGCCTCTGCGGGGCGGAAAACACCGAGAGAGAAAGATCTCTCCGGCAGACAGATTTCTGCTGGGGGAATTCCTTCCCGGAGAGGGGAGATCGTCGCCATCAACACCACCATCAAGTTGGACTTCATCGGGATCATCATCATCATCATCACCACCATCATCACCATCAGCACCCTCATCACCATCTCCATATTGCTGTAACAATTGCGTTGAATCTTGCATAGTTCACAGGGGAAACTTTCTCGGTGTTGATTACTCTTTGTAGTTGATGATATTGAGTGAACCATTGAATTATTATTTATGTTCAGATTGTTATAAATCATTATTTCATCTCTAATCATGATCCATATTATGTCTTGTGAGTAGTTCGTTTTGTTCTTGAGGACATGGGAGAAGTCTTGTTGTTAGTAGTGGAGTTGCGTTGAGAAAGATTCAATAGATTGTTATTTAAGTTGTGGTGTACTTATTCTAGTGGTGTCATGTGAACGTCGACTACATGACACTTCACCTATATGGGCCTAGGGGAATGCATTGTGTATTTGGCTACTAATCGTAGGGGTTGCCGGAGTGATAGAAACATGAACCCCCGTTAGGAAACCATTGCACAAGGGACGTAAGGGTCTTAGAGTTTAAAGCTATGGTTAGGTTTCTACCTTAATTACTTTCTTGTACTTACGAATGTTTGCAAGGGGGTTTAATCACAAGTATATATTAAGTCTTGGATGGGGTGGTACATTAGCACAGGTTCACCCACACAACACTTAGCAAGCTAGAGAAGATTAATCGACTATATGAAGCGAAAGCACTTGACAGTCTTCCCATGTGTCCTCGAGAACGTTTGGTCATCTATAGAAATACAACCAGCTTGTCCTTTGCTGCATAAAGGATTGGGCCACTTGCTGCATTTATTCCTACTGTCTTTTATTTACTCGTACTTTGTTTACTTGCTTTATCGAAAACCCCTAAAAATCCGTTTGCTAAGTATTTGCAGAGAATTCTTGATCCATACCACTAGCCAACACCTTCTGCTCCTCGTTGGGTTCAACACTCTTACTTATCGAAAATACTGCGATACACCCCCTATACTTGTGGGTCATCAGACCCCCTCTTTCATACTTTGGTTTTCAAATAGTTTGGTTTGGTTTGGAAAAGAGTAGAAAAGTTCATGCTTAAGTGGTAAAAAGAGCTTGTTTTTGACTGTGGCCTATGCTTCGTCATGCCATGCTTGATATTGTTTTGGATTTATGCTTAGTGGTTTTTTATGTAGCATGACTTGTTACAAATAATTCAGAGTGCTTAATGTGCCTTGAAAGAATCATGCGTTGTTTTAGCATATTAAAGCATAGTATTGTGGTATTCTCCTTTGATGCTTTATTTGGGTTGACTTGGCGCATGCTCACACCATGTTATGACTATCCAAAGTCACCATAGCCTTGATGATCCTTTATTTTTCAACTTGTAGTATCACTTTATGCTTTGATCAATGATGTTTTGTCACTCTGCATGATTATGGACATTATTGCTCTCTTAGTTTGTCGCTCCCAGTCTTTTGCTAGCCTCCACAACCAAGTATGAGTTCCACTCATGCATCCAACTCCCTAAACCAAGTTATTCCAAAGAGTCCACCATATCTACCTACTAGCTTATGCTATTCCAAGTATATTCATGTGTTTGTTTACCTTCCAAATTAAACTTGTTATGAGAAAACTAGTGATTAAATCTCTCACGAACTTGATGGCACATTTTACTTTTCTTGCCCTTAATAAACTTGAACCATTGTGTCGTCTGTGTTGTATATGCTTGCACTTATTTGTTGGGGATTAGTAGAACCATGATGTCATGGGGAACGCTTTCAACATTGCACTGGTACTTTGTACCTAGTTGATATCATGCTCTTTTGTCTATGGATGTCGTCGGTGTGAAATGAAAGGGGAGCTTGTAAGTCCATGGAGTTATGTATATGTGTTAGAGAAACGCCTGGGCCGCTGGTCTAATCCATGCTGACATGGTGGAAACCTGCAGCGTAACCATAATGAGTTGTCTATGAAGCATTCTTCTTATAAAAAAGAGTCCTATATTGAGAAAAAAAAGAGATTATGAAAAGAGGAAAGAGAGAAAAAAGCACCATATTCCCATGGTAAATAAGAAGATTGCTGAGATGCTCGTTGTCTGCTTGCCTTGTCATTTTGATATGGGGATTCTTCTGTATCATCGGGCAAGGGGTACCCCGTTGGCGGTTCTCTATGAAACACATGTACTTACGATGACAAGAACTTACCGGTGACTAAACTTGAGTAGCATGAGGAGCGACCCTTGTATTCAAGGGACATGAGATTTCTAACTTATACTTCGTGAAGCATGTACACCATAGTTTTTTCACTTTAAACTTAATCACTTCAAGATGCTTATGATAGGGGCAATGAGAGCTGAAAGCTATAAGTACCATCATTTTTGGAAGCTCTTAATGAAACTTGAATCTCTGCTTCCTTCTATGAAGGCTTTTCTTCCACCATTATATTGAGTCTCCACCTTCTACCTTTATGCACTTACTTTGAGAGCATAGTGGCCATTCTTAGTTCTATGTGAATTGTCCCAAGACTAGTTGATTGATGCATAACTTGATATTGCTTGTTTTAAACTATTTGTATCTAGTCACTTTTATGAACTTTGAAGGTGTCCTATGCAATTATATTTTCTACTCTATGAGGGACAAGTTGAATGCTATTATGCTATGTTTTCTTTATGTGAAACAAACAAATGTCTTGCAAAGCATTGTTATTCATGAATCTTTTGTTTGTGCCTTTTCATGTTGCGTCATAGTTTCTTTGTCTTATTGCTAGAACTTTGTCTTTCATGTTATGATAGAAGTACTATGATCCCAGCCTTGAATGTTTTACAAATACTTTGATCAAGTCTTCGATGGTGCATGTCACCTCAAAAATTATTCTTTATTTTTATCACTTACCTACTCAAGGACGAGAAGGAGTTAAGCTTGGGGATGTTGATACATTGCAAATGTATCTATAACTTTTGATGTTCCATGCTTGGTTTTATCTACTTTCTTATGTTTTGTCCACACTTTGGGGTACTTTTCATATGATTTCTTGGACTAACCTATTAACAAGAGCCACAGTGCCAGTTGCCTGTTTTCTGCTATTTTTGGTTCTAGGAAAGTCAGAAAATCAATATTCTCGGAATTGGACCGGACAAAAGCCAAAGTCGATATTTTACCGGAAAACTCACGGAGCCAGAAGACGAGACGGAGAGGGGCCACATGGTGGCCACACCATGTAGTGGCACGGGCTAGCCCTGGTCGCGCCACCAGGTGGTGTGGGCCCCCTGGCCGCCCACCGACCTTGCCTCTTCGCCTATAAGATGCCACCCGATGCAAAAACCCTAAATCGTCAAGCCTCCAGCCACGAAAAGTTCCGTAGCGCCGCCACCACCGAAGGGGAGATTCGGGAGACAGAAAGTCTCTGTTCCGGCACCTTGTCAGAACGGGGAAGTGCCCCCGGAGCCATCTCCATCGACCTCCACCACAATCTCCATCACCGTTGCTGATTCCCACGATGAGGAGGGAGTAGCTCTCTCTCGAGGCTAAGGGTTCTACCGGTAGCTATGTGCTCATCTCTCTCTCTATGCATGATCTTATTGAGATCATGAGCTTGTAATATATAGATCTACCTTGCTACTCAAGTGCTTTAATAGATCTCTGCTCTCCCCATGTGTGTGAAAGTGACAGCGTGCTCACCATGGTGGCACTTAGGCTAGAGATTACAAATACTTGTTATGAGTTATATTTGGAGTTGGATGTCTTTATGAAATTGTGGTGTTTGTTGGACTCATCTAGTACTCAAGGTGACAGATGGGAAAGGCTTACTTTGAGGTGTGCTGTTATAGCCCTACCATCGATTAGAGTGTCCAACCAGAGAGTAGTTAAGAGTAGTATCATGAAGAAGAATATATTTATATGAGAGTGTTCACTAGTGAAAGTATGATCCCTAGGCCTTGTTCTAAGCATTGAAACACTGTTTGCTACTAGATTTGTTACATGTTTGCTTGCTTCCATCTTTATTTCAGTTTTACTTTAATCTTTTCCACACCTTCAAGCTATTTTCTATCACCGTTACCACTTATAATTATCCATACCACTTGTATTTCACTATCTCTTCGCTGAACTAGTGCACCTATACACCTGACAAGTGTATTAGGTGTGTTGGGGACACAAGAGACTTCTTGTATCTTGAGTGTAGGGTTGCTTGAGAGGGAATACCTTTGACCACTTCCTCCCTGAGTTCGATAAACCTTGGGTCATCCACTTAAGAGAAAACTTGCCACTGTTCTACAAACCTCTGCACTTGGAGGCCCAACAACTGTCTACAAGAATAGTAGTGCGTAGACATCAGTCTATTTTGACAGATTTCTGCCATTTTTGCATTTGCCTCTTAAATCGATTTCCTTTTTTTTGAATTCTTTTGGGCTTTCGAAAGGAGTTGCTACATTAGCTTATGTTTTGATGGATTTCAGTTGAAATTGAACCCAAAGGTTTATTATCTTGCATGCATTAATGTTGCTAATGAAGATTGTGTGAGATTTGTATGAAAGGAATTTTCAAGTCTTGGGAGAGAATGATGTAATGAGATGAAGAATGGTAAAAAGACTCGAGCATTATATTTTTTAAGATTCTTACAATGAAGATATTGATATTATTCAAGTGGTGACTCCGGAAGAATTTATTAAAGACCAAATTCAGAAACCTGTGGAGTCTATTTTCAAATAGGTAACAGTTATGGTAAGAAAATGTCCGCGAAAAAAAATTCAATTTATATTTTTGCAGTTTTTATCTAACATGGAAGATAATGAGTCGAAAAAGGGACGGAAACGGATTCCGGGGGGCTCACACCACCCCGTGGCGTGGGCCCACCTGGCCACGCCACCAAGGGATGTGGCCACCTCGGATCCCGTCTCCAACTCGTTTTCTCCCAGTACCTTCCTTTTGTTGTTAAACTTTGTAATATATAATTCCGTGGATCCCCCGAGGTCCGCATATCGTGTTCTCGTTGTGTTTTCATTTCGATATGTTTCTGACAGACATATTCTCTGTTTTGGAGCCACAGTGTCTTCCTCTGGATCACCCAAGGAGGATTCCTCCGCAGACAACATCAACCCATACATGTATGAGTTGAAGATTCACCCCAAGGAGTTGTTGCTCAAAGATGGGGAGGTACAGATAAAAGAGGTCCAGGGCCCTAAAGGAGAAGGTAGTCTAGAGGACGGGATGGAAGCACTGGAGCAAGAAGTCTTTAGGTACAAGAAGATGGCAGAACGCGAAGTGGATATCATCCATAAGATAAGTTCGGAACTCATCACCGAGCATAAGAAGGAGATTGCTGAGCTTAGGGATGATATTCTCTCACTCCATCGAACAACCAACCAACTACAAGCACAGCTCTACGACATGTAAAATCTAAACTGTGAGTATGAGGCTAGGTAGGTTTTGCTGCTAGTTTCAGGATATTGGAAACCAAGATGTCCTTTGTTGATGGGGATCCTTTACCTTGGAAGTCGGATGATGACGAGAGAACACCGCCACCTCTGAAGGAGTAATTCGTCATCAGGTTTTGGCATTCGCTTGGATTGTTCCAAGCTTGGGGGAGTGCCACGGTATCACATCATTATCTTTCATCTTTTTACCTTTTTAGTAGAGTCATATCATGAATAGGGAAGTTATCATATATGATGGTTTGCATTGTGGCAGTATCTCTCCTCCGGTTCGTTATCTATGTATCCCTTGGTGTGAGTTGTCGTTATGGAATATTAATGAGAAGTTCTGTTGGGGGGATACCCCCGGGTAGGGTCACTCCGGGGTATAAGGTCCGACTTAGCCGAGGTTCGGCAGGGTCAAAGCAGATGCTGGCCGGGTCACCTCAAGGCAGGCCGGATCACGGAGTAACCCGGACCAGGGGGGTCGCCTAACATTGTCTCAGCCGACTCAAGGAGTAAGTCGGAAGTGCTTGTCTAACTTATATGCAGGAACAGGTGTGGCCAGATCTACTATGATCCGGATCCCCGCTTAGCTTCTAGGAGAAGGAAGGAATCTCTCTGGTCAAAAAGAAGGTCCGGTACGCACTGCATGAGCGAAGAAAGCAAGGGCAGGACCACTGGGTCATGGCCGACAAGGGTGACGACGCCCATGTCGGCTGACGCAGGCGCCGCAGAGGCTTACGTAGCTAAAGCATGTGTGACGCGGGGGAAAAGCACCCCGGTCGGGTTACCACTTTGGGAGGAGGCATATTCTTAGGAATATGCCTCCACGTATGCCCTAGGCAGGGACCGAGCCTCCTCTATATAAGGGGGGCTAGGGTTCCAGTAGAAGGGGTTGAGTTCTTTGAGGCCATAGGGTTTTGGTTAAGATTCTAGGGGTGAACTGTAGGCAAGAGTAAGAGAGTTCCTTCTTCCTCCTCTCGCCAATACAGCTCTAGGAGCACTTGTAATCTGCAAAGGAAATCAATACAAACTTCTGTGTGGAGAATCACTCCACTATCCCTTCCTGGATTCCCCTAGCGTGTATTAGTCCCCACCTTTTTAGCCTATCCATGGCATCTGCTGTGACACCACCACGACAGTTGGCGCCCACCGTGGGGCTAGCGGCGCTAGCAGGGGTGAAGATCCGGATGGGAAACACCATCGACACCGGTGAACGCATCGTCTCCGGGCCCGTTCAGCGCTTTGGAGCGCTGGATTTTGTCAGCAACAACGTTGGTTGCTTCGGCATGCGCCCACTTCCGCGCAACAGCCTCTTCGTCAAGCTCGGTGCACACAAGGTCTACGTTGCAGTGGACGTATCATGCGTTCATCCGCGCTGTGTCATTGATGCGGGGGGACCACCCCTCACTGTGGCTCGCGGGGTGCGTATCGCTCGCTCCCCGGACCATGCGGAGGTGATGATGACTGCGCCAGGTGTAGGCGCGAGCAAGGATCCAGCACCGGACCTAGAGGTAACACCTAAGGCACCGAGGAAAGGTAGAGGACCTCCACTAGAGAGACCTGAGAACGTACTGAGAGAAGTTATGGATAGCTTGGCTAACCCGGTAGCAGCAGTGGTAGATCTGGCTCAGGCACAGGCCGAGCTAGAGGAAACTAGGCAAAAGATACTAGAGGGCGCAAAGAAAATAGCCGCGGCTCAGCAGTCGTTGAACATGACACTGCGTGAGTATGCAAAGGCAAACAAAGTTGATACGGTAAAAGTAAAAGGGAGAAATCTCATAAGCGAGATGAACAGAGAAGGTGATGATGGAGCCGAGGGGTCGGAAAACTATCTGTCTGTGGGGTTGCCGAAGTATAGTACCCCGGCGAAGAACCTCAGAGCAGCGGATGCGGCTGCGTCCGAGTTAGAGGGTCTGACGGGTGAGGCCCATCAAAGACAGCAAGATAGGGTTAATGAGCTGGTTCGGATCGCGAACAGACAGAATGAAGAGCTATTGAGAGCTAACCCGGAGAGAGCTGGAGCTTCCAAAATCGTCCATTCGGCGATGGGTAACTCGGAGAAATCCGCTGGAGCCGCATCGTCACCTCATGGAGGTCCAAGGAGAGAAGAGGTGGTAACCTCGGCCAGACGGAACAAACATATCATCTCGTATGACCCGACATGTGCAGGAAAAGAAAAAGAAATGCAGAAAAATGATGATCGACGGAGTGTGAGCCGAGGTGAAGTTTGCCGAGGTAACCACGACCAAGGCAATGCCGGTCAAGGAAATGCTGCCAACGGCAATGCTGGACAGCGAAACTCCACAGGAGCAGGACAACCATAGCAGCGGAATATACCAAGGCAAGAGCAAAGCACCGGACGAGGTATGCAATAGAAAGGTACGCCCCAAGTACAAAACCGATACAATGACGGTGATTCGGAAATGGTGAACGCGGGGTACCCGAGACCGGACTATCATGTGATAGGGTCAAGATTGGGAAGCAGGGATTTAATGCCAGATGACGCCAGGTTAAAACTGGATCGCCTGTATAGGTCGGAACAGATCGAATGTCAAGGTCCCCCGGGTCCAGCGTGCTTTGGACCCCGGATCATGAAGGAGCCACCGGTACCCAACTTCCAGCTGCCCAGAGGCACGAAGACATATGACGGCAGTACCAAGCCGGAGGATTGGCTGATAAACTATGCTACGGCTGTGAAAATTGCCACTGGCAACTTGAGATGGGCGGTACGATACGTACCCCAGATGTTGGAAGGTCCGGCCAGAGTATGGCTGAATAATTTACCACCCGGAAGCATCAACTGCTGGATAGATTTTGAAGAAATGTTTATCAGCAACTTCTCAAGTACATATCAGAGGCCGAATAGGCCGCAGACCCTAGCAATGTGCAAGCAAAGACCTAATGAGACGGATCGTGAATTCTTGACCCGGTGGTGTACCGTGAGAAACTCGTGTGAGGGTGTCATAGAATCACAAGCCATAGCATGGTTTGCACAAGGGTGCAGGTATGGCAGCAAGTTGTGGATGAAGTTGCAAAGGAAAATGCCAATTACGTTGGCCGAGATGATCCAGATTGCTGATTCGTATGCTTTGGGTGATCCGACTCAACCTAGGATCGCGTCAAACGAGTCGAACAAGGAATACTATTAGAGGGATGGAGCCGGTTCATCTCAGAGGAACGATTACAGAGGAAAAAGAAGAGATGATAGACCAGATCATCGCTACGGTTTGCAACAAGTTGCAGCTGTGAATCAAGATCAACCTGGAGCAGGGAGCAACCAACACCAGAGAACGGGAGGACAATGGACTCCAAGAAACGATGGAAAGAAAACATGGACTCCGGAGCAAAAGAAACAGTGGCAGGAAAAGAAAGACCGTCCGAGGTATACCTATGATTCGATGTTGGACCAGCCGTGTAAGTTTCACACGCCAAATCCGAATAGCCCGGCGGGTCACACAACGAGGCAATGTGAGTGGATGCGTAAGATAGAACAAGGTGGTTCAGGGAATGCTCAGGCACCCCGGAATGATCAACCTCGGCAGGAGTTACCCCGGCAGCAATTGCTCTCCGGGGCAAACACGCAACAGCTAATGTTGCCTTCCCCTCCGCTGAGGTATGACAACAATGAGAGGAGGGATGCAGTGCATCAGGTGGAAAATCAGCAACAACCGAATCAGAGGTACCCCGGAAACGAGGGAAGGAATGAGTACAGGGAGCATCACTAGAGTTATTGTGTGTTCACGACTGAGGAAACAGATAGAAAGAGCTTGCAGCGCCGACATATGGAGGTCAATGCGGTTATGCCAACAGTGACGCGGTACATGCCTTGGTCGGACCAGGAAATCACCTGGAACATCAAAGATCATCCTAAGCTTATGCCGAGTCCAGGCTCGTATGCACTAGTGCTAGATCCGACATTCATTGGACCAAACATCAATTGAGGTTCTCCAAGGTACTGATTGACAATGGCAGTAGCATTAACATAATGTATGCGGATACGATGCGCAAGTTGGGCATCTCGGAGAACATGCTCCAGGCTACGAGAACAACTTTCCATGGCATTGTACCAAGCATTTCTTGTGAGCCCATAGGCAAAGTCCGGGTCGACATGCTATTCGACACAAGGGATAACTGCCGAACCGAGAATCTGGAGTTTGAGGTGGTGAACTTGGAAAGTGCATATCACGCATTACTCGGAAGACCAGCATTGAACAAGTTCATGGCAAGCTGCCACATCAGTTATCTGAAGATGAAGTTGCCCGGGCCAAATGGAGTGATTACCATTGCTGGAGATTTCCGATGTTCCATTGAGTGTGCTTCAGCCGGGTCTAACCTAGCCGAGTCACTCGTGATTGCGCAAGAGAAAAGAAAAATCCAAGAGGTGGCGGCATTAGCTCAGTCCGCGCAGCAGTATATGCCGGCGTTGAGTAACCCGCATGGCAGCGTTTCATTCTAAGCCGCAAAGGACACCAAGAAGGTTCCAGTTGATGACATGTTCCCGGAGCGCACCGTAACAATTGGTGCCGGGTTAACTGACAAATAGGAAAGCGAGCTCGTCAACTTCCTCCGTGAGAATCGGGATATTTTTGCTTGGTCTACACAGGACTTGCAAGGTGTTCCGAGGGAGTTGGCCAAGCACTCTTTGAACGTAAGACCCGGAGCAAAGCCGGTGAAGAAACCTCTCCGCCGCTTCGCCGAGGATAGGAGAAAAGTCATTGGAGACGAGATAGCTCGGTTACTAGCAGCAGGATTTATCGTGGAAGTGCTGTATCCGGATTGGCTCTCTAATCTGGTGCTGGTAGAAAAGAAGAAGGATGATCCGAACGTGGCAGTGGTTTGGCGTATGTGTATCGATTACACGAACCTGAATAAGGCGTGTCCAAAAGATCCATTTCCACTACCGAGGATAGATCAGGTCATAGACTCAACCGCGGGATGTGAACTGTTGTCATTCATCGATGCATATTCTGGTTTCCACCAGATACCTATGAATCCGGATGATCAAATAAAGACCGCGTTTATCACCCCGTACGGGGCTTATTGCTATCGCACTATGCCGTTTGGTTTGCGTAATGCAGGTGCAACGTACCAAAGATGTATGCAAAAATGTTTGCACGACCAAATAGGTCAAAACGTACAAGTATACGTGGATGATGTGGTTATCAAGACCAAGGAAAGCAAAACGCTCCTTGACGACATAAGGCAAACATTCGCGAACTTGAGAAGGTTCCGGATGAAGCTTAACCCGGAAAAATGTACCTTCGGTGTCCCAGCTGGAAAATTACTCGGATTTCTCATCTCCAGCCGAGGTATCGAAGTTAATCCAACTAAGATTCGAGCCATCGAACAAATGGAGCTGCCGAAGTGTCTTAACGATGTCCAGAAGTTCACTGGATGCCTGGCGTCGGTGAGTCGGTTTGTATGTCGGTTGGGAGAAAAGGCACTGTCTCTCTACCAACTCATGAAAAAGTCGGATAAGTTCGTTTGGACGCCACAGGCCGATGAAGCCTTTGCCCACTTAAAAAAGATGTTGGCCACTGCACCAGTGTTAGCCTCTCCACTATCAAAGGAGCCAATGTTGCTCTACATAGCCGCAACCAACCGAGTTGTAAGTGCAGTGATTGTAGTAGAGCGCGATGAAGAGGGTAAGTCGGTGTAGAGGCCAGTATATTACTTGAGCGAGGTATTGTCTGCCTCAAAACAGAATTACCCGCACTTTCAAAAGATGGCATATGGTGTCTATATGGCGGCTAAGAAGTTAAAGCATTACTTTGAGGAGCACCCCATCAAAGTGATATGTGAAGCTCCCATATCCGAGATAATGGGTAACAAGGATGCGAGTGGCAGAATCGCAAAATGGGCAATTGAGCTAGCCCCTTATGCGCCCCAATACGACAAAAGAGAAGCGATCAAGGCTCAGGCTGTGGCGGACTTTTTTGTAGATTGGGTCGAGGTACAATATGAACCACCGCCACCAAATCCGAACTACTGGAGGATGCACTTTGACGGGTCGAAAACCAAAACCGGATTAGGCGCCGGGGTTGTGCTTACCTCGCCAAAGAAGGACCAGCTAAAATACGTATTGCAGATCCATTTCGCGGCATCGAACAATGTCGCTGAGTACGAGGCTCTTGTGCATGGGCTCAAAGTGGCAAAGGAGATTGGCATACGTCGGATAATATGCTTTGGCGACTCGGATCTGGTGGTGCAGCAAGTTTCCGGAGTGTGGGACGCCCTGGATCCAAACATGGCACTATACAAATTTCACGTGCAGAAAATATCTGGTTACTTCGAGGGGTGTGAATTTCACCATGTACCCCGAGTGGAAAACAAGGCTGCCGACATGCTGTCGAAGCTCGGATCGACCAGACAGGCAATTCCACCGGGTGTACCATCTATCAGGCCGTCTCCAGGAACCGACTCGATCTATGTCCCGAAAGATACGGAATCCGGAGCTGAGCCCATGGACATTAACACGGGAGGTAGTACGCGAGACCCGGGGACTGCATCAGCAAACCCGGGGACTGCCTCAGCAAACCCGGGGACTACCTCGCTAGACCCGGGGACTGCTCAGCGTGATCCGGCTGAAGTTATGCCGGTAGATCTGATGGAAATTGATGAGGAGATGTTCCCTCCACGAGCGATACCGGCTTGGGCACTGCCTATATTCCAATTCCTGAAAGATGGAACGTTACCCACTGAGGAGGTATTAGCCAGGCAAACTCAGAGGAGAGTAAAAGCATACACGATTATCAATTCCGAGTTGTACAAATGGAGTGTAACCAATGTCCTCCAGCGATGCATTGACCCGGAAGAAGGGCTTGACATCCTCCGAGATATACACCAAGGAGAATGCGGGCATCATGCCTCATCCCGAGCCTTGGTGGCAAAGGCGTTCCGGCATGGATTCTACTGGCCAAGTGCCTTAGAACAAGCAGAAGATCTGGTGAGAAAATGCAATGGTTGTCAAAGGTATGCCACCAAGACACATATGCCTATGTCGGAACTCAAGACCATACCAATTACGTGGCCATTTGATGTATGGTGCTTGGATATGGTTGTCCCGTTCAAACCATCAAGAGGAAACATGACACAAATTTTGGTCATGGTGGACAAGTTTACAAAATGGATTGAAGTGAAACCTATAAGAAAATGTGATGGAGCTACGGCCGTGACATTTCTCAAAGACATCATCTTGAGATACGGTTATCCACACAGTATTATAACTGATAATGGAACAAATTTTGCGGAAGGAGCATTTGCGCGCTTTTGCTGAGACAAGAAGATCCGACTCGATGTCGCCTCGGTAGCCCACCCCGCATCGAACGGACAAGTGGAAAGATCCAACGGATTAGTATTATCCGGGATAAAACCCCGGCTCATTGAGCCACTGCAAAGATCAGCGGGGTGCTGGATAGAAGAACTACCAGCGGTACTGTGGAGTTTAAGAACAACTCCGAATCGATCAACATGCTATATGCCATTCTTTCTGGTATATGGGGCAGAAGCTGTATTACCAGCCAACATAGAGCATGATTCGCCTAGGGTCACCCAATACACAGAAGCCGAAGTGAAAGAAGCCCGGCAAAATGATGTTGATCTACTGGAAGAAGCGAGAGAACTGGCACTGTCCAGATCCGCCATATATCAGCAAAATCTCCGATGCTATCATAGCCGGAAAGTGTGCCCCCGAGTCTTTCAGGAAGGCGATCTGGTGCTCCGGTTGGTACAACGTATTACGGGCATGCATAAATTATCCCCCCATGGGAAGGGCCATTAATTGTGAGCAAAGCATTGCACAATGATTCTTACTATCTTATAGATGCAAAGCCACAGGAAAAGAACAAGGCGGACAGGTCCGGAGAGGAATCTAAGCGACTGTGGAATGTAGCACTACTTCATCCCTTCTACACTTAGCTAAGAAGTGTATGTATCCGAGTCGTCTCATATGTCGGTATGTATGTTGGCAATGAGCTTATCAATGAAATAGCAGCGCCTCGAGCAGTAACTCGGGGACTGCCTTAATAATGTTTGTTGTTACTTCTTATGCGCTAGCTGGAATGAGTCGTTCTACTTAACCCGGATTAGTAATGTGTGAGCACCAAAAACCCAAATCTTCGACTTGCTGCTGTCCAACAAGAATTGGCTTCATGGCAAGCAAGAGAACAAGTTTGGAATTGCGTAGCACATGAAAAACGACTAAGGAAACGAATTTATTCGAGCTAACGTTTTTTTTCGGACTAACCCTGTATTTATTTTCAAGTTATTATGCTGAATTATTTTGAGCTAAGCCTAAAAGTTTCTAAGTATTGTTAAAACAATTTTTGAAGCTCGGATTCGTAAGTCGTAAAACCGAATCAAGGTAGACACGGACCGAGCCAGAGAATTGGACGAACAAGAAAATGAAACTCGGGGACTACGCCCAAGTTAATCCGGCATAGAAATGTAGTAGCAAAATATCACATATCCAGCATACAATTGCACCCGGCACACCGGGGATCTGATAAATTTTCAAGTTTTTTGAACTAAGGAGCAGCAGGAGGAGGAAGTTCGGCGTCGTCGTCGCTGTCTTCAATGTCTAAAGCATCATCTTCTCCACCCTCATCCGACCCATCTTCAATGTTCTCAACGTGCTCGTCCCCAGCGGATTCCAGGAAGCTCGGTCCTTCAACCCAGTCATGGATAGGAGAATATTCGACGAGGCTGTATGCGCAAGCCTGGCGCCGAGCTACCCACTCCGGATCATCGGTCCATCTGGATCCGGTGTGCTGGCGTGTAAGGAGGCTGAGGTCGATCTTCTCGTACCATGTGAGAATATGGTGAAGGATAGTATCAGTTGCGGCGCGACCAGCGGATTCTCTCCAGAGATCGAGCTGGGTCTCAGTCTCCATTAACTTCTCGACGAGAATCGTGATGGTCTCCGGGCTACTCTCTCCAGGCCAGAACGTATTGAAAATGCGAACTGCAACGTCGAGGATATCCTTGCCATAATTCTTGATGATCTCCACGCGAGAGGACAAGCTGACCAACAGGTCCTCCATGTCGTAAGGAACCTCCTCACCAGTAGGAGCGGCAGGAGTACCCCTCGCTTGGCGAAAATCTACAACTGCTGCGCTTGCAATAGGAGTACTCTCTGGAAAGTGGCCTGGAAACAAGGCAAAGGAAGAAGGTAAGGAAAAGACATATGAAGCACCCCGGAAAAGTAGGTCGGAAGGAACTTACATGAAATATGGCTGTGGATCCGGGTCAACTCCTTGATGCAATCGTCGCGTCTCTTGCGAAGTTGTTCAAGCTCAGCATTTGCCAACCCAAGCTGGATGTCGGATTCCTTAAGTAGGTCCTGGTCCTTGGAGATCTGGAGAGTAAGGCGCTCACGCTCTTCTGTGAAGTTCTAGCCAACCTTTTGGAGCTCGGTTTGGTGTTGGGCCTTCATCTTCTCCATCTCAGCCTTGAGCTTGGCAATCTCGTTGTCCTTAGTCCGGAGGAGAGTGAGCTCATCATCCTTTTTCTTCAGCTCGGCTTGATGTTGTCCTGCTTGTTCGAGAAAATGCAGCATCATATCAGGCACGGGCACACTATCCTCAAGCGATGCTGAAATAGTATGTTGACCCGGCAGAGCCGAGGAGTGAATGTTTGCCGAGCCAAGGAGAAGAGGAAATGGAAAACACTACGAGGTCGGACAAAAGAGGACATAGCCCGGATTTCCTCCAAGTTCTTCCGCATGATCTTGTTCTCAGCCTCCACCCCAGCTGCAAAAACCGAATGAGGACATTAGTTCGGCAGAAGAAGGTGAAGAAAAATGGAGAAGTGCTAAGAGAGAGGAAATTACCCCTCTTTTCATATTCTGCACTAAGTGCAACATGTTTTGCGCGTAGCATCTTGTGGGTATCCAGCAGGCGCTGGAATTCAGTGCTCCGGCGATTAGTGGTTACCTGAAAAAAGTACAGAAGTGTAAAATTCGCTTGGTGCATATTCGAAGTGTACAAGATCCGGGCCAAGTGGAACTTAACCCGGCTCTAGGTGTGTGCATATTCGAAGTGTACAAGATCCGGGCCAAGTGGAACTTAACCCGGCTCTAGGTGTGTGCATATTTGAAGTGTACAAGATCCGGGCCAAGTGGAACTTAACCCGGCTCTAGGTTTGTGCATATTCGAAGTGTACAAGATCCAGGCCAAGTGGAATTTAACCCGGCTCTAGGTGTGTGCATATTCGAAGTGTACAAGATCCGGGCCAAGTGGAACTTAACCCGGCTCCAGGTGTGTGCATATTTGAAGTGTACAAGATCCGGGCCAAGTGGAACTTAACCCGGCTCTAGGTGTGTGCATATTCGAAGTTTACATGGAGCTACGTTAGTTTTATAATGAGCATCCGGCCGAGTAACAAGCTACTCCACCGGAGGCTCAGGGACTAATGGTTATTATCTACAGCATGTAAAAGAGAAATGACATACCTCCATCATTCGCCCCGCGAGGTTAATTGCCTTAGCGGCGGTATTCATCTGGGCGGAAAATTCTGCGGGGCCAAACTTTTTCGGGAGATCATCGTTGTGGACGAACTCCGTCTTATTCCAGTTCATGACGAACTCAATAAGACTCGGAGGGTACCGCTCACCGGTGGGCATATGGGGTGCCACCAAGCCCTTTGCGTGCGCTTCTTTCCTCTCAACCAGGGCAAGAGCTGGGCTGGTATGCAGAACCATCTGCTGCACGTCAGTTGGATCGGCAGGAACATCCTTCGCTGCTAGGGCTTTCTTGGGAAGCATCAATGATAGGATTCGCTGCCCAGCCTCAACGGATGCTGACTTGGTAATATCCAGAGCCTTTTTGCCCTTAGCTTGCTCGGAAGAAGTAATTGCAGTGGATTTCCCCTTAGAGGCTGCTGGAGTAGTTCCTCGCCGAGGTTGAGATGACTCGGACGAGGCGAAAGAACTTGGCACGAGAGCTCTTGTAGATGGACTTGGAGTTGTTGTTGGTTTTCTTGGTGCCGGAACAGGTGCTGGAGCTGGATCGGTCACGGGTACTGGAACTGCTGTTGGTGCTGGTGGTGAGATAGACTCGGTGGCTGCTAGTTGCGGTGATGCCGAGGTGGTGGACACCATCGCCTCGGCTGGACCGACCCCTCCTGCTCCGAGGTCGCGTTCCTCTCGACGAGGTAGTGCGGAACCCGGAGCAGCCGCAGAACCCTCCGGAATAGGGCTCAGCGGACGTGACTCGTCATCACGAGGAGGAGAAGGGCCAGATCAAAGCGGTGAAAGAGATGCTTGATCCGCTCTGAGGGACCTCCACCGGAGGCCTGAACAAGAGAATAATGTCAGAAGAGAAATTACCACGATGCAAGGAAAAATGAGTTACGCAACGAAAAATGGCTTACGCATCCGAGGTTTCGGCCTCCTTGGGTTTTCGAGCCCTTCGTGTTGGGGCTTTGCCTGCCCGCTTGGAGGCAGTCTTGTCTCCGGCCTTCTTTTGCCTTTTTGTGGGCTGAGAAGGTTCGGAGGAAGAACTTGATGCGGCTCCGCGCTTCTTCTTCGACGCCACCGGAACTGGCTCGCCCGTAGCAAGTGGAGGATCCTCGTGGATATGCCCACCGGGGTTAGCTGATGCCGGGAAGGCAAAAGAAAGAGGGACAGCCTCAACAGGTTCAATCACGTCGACATCCGAGTCATCCTCATCATCGGGCCAATCTCTAAGAGAAGAGAATTTACCGCTGGGTCGTTTGGTAGCACCGGTCTTAGGGAGGAACATCTCCTGGTCCGGCTCCTCCTCATCCAGGATTTCTCGGTCCGACGCCCACTTAAGGGTCGGATCCGTACCATCCTCGAGAGTTTGCTGAAGGAGCAACTGAGAAAAAGCATGAAGAACGGAGTCAAAAATACAACAAAAACCGACACATATGTGATCCAGAATAAGTTTGCCCCCAAACCTTACCGCGGGAGGGAGCCTGTCACGACAGTAGTGCTCAATTCCCCACGTCCATTCGGCGGAGAAGTCCCGGTGGGTGGTGAAGAGAGCCTTAACCCGGCGAAAAATCTCCGTGTTGCTCAGCTCGAAGGAGGAGGTCCAGTTGGGGTCGCGGCCAAAACTCATGTGGCACAACTTGTGGGTGCGCTTTTGGAGGGGAGAGATTCGGTTGCGCACGAACATGATCATAGCATCCTTGTTGCGCAATCCGAGTTTCTTCAGCTCCACGAACCTCTTATTAACTTGGTTGGCCAGAGCTGTAGGCTTCTTGGGGACCTCCTCCAGAATTCGTGTTAGGTGGACCCGGAGCGTAGGGCAGCAACCGAATCAAATCTTCAGTGCCCTCATTCTGGACATAGAAGAAGGTCCGGGCCCATCCTTTGCAGGAGTCAAGCCCGGTAACCCGGGGGAAAACGGAAAGTCTCTGAGGCGAGATGGAGGCAGCTCCGAATTGGGTGAGCTGCTTATCCTCCGACTCTACTTGGATGTTGGGGATGACGTTGCGACGAAGGCCGAAAAACCGGATCCACAGCTCCTTCGTGGGCCACAGTCCGGTGTAGCCTTCGATCGTAGAAGCAAAGGCAGAGAGAGAGGTGATAGCGTTGGCTGGGAGATGGTGCGGGTGCAAGTGGTAGGTGCTGAGCCAATCCCGGAAGAAATCGCTCACCGGCAGACCAAATCCCCGCTGGAAGTGGGACAGGAACACGACGAACTCACCCGGATTGGGTGAGGGGGCCAGTTCGGCGGAGGGGAGACGAGCGGCGACGCCGGCAGAAATGCGCCTGGTCCGGTAGAGCCAGTCAAGGTCATCTTGATAGACTCATGATCTGGCCCACGCGCCGCGGTCCGCCGCGGCGGCGTCCTCCTCCATTTCCTGCTCGGCAACGACGAGCTCCTCCTCCGTCATCTCGTATTCACTACCCTCGCTGGTGCTAGAGGCGGCGGGGATCTGAGGCCTGGATTGGCGAGGACCCGTAGCGAAGAAGTTGCGCAGTGGTGGCTGCGATGCAGAAGCACGGGGAAAGTGCGGCGGCGACGCTGCTGCTAGAAGCACTGGCGGCGACGCGGTCGCTAGGAAGACGAAGGAGAAAACCAATGGGCAGAGGGGCGCAGAAGTGGGAAAAACACTAAGGGGTGCGCCCCTCCGGTACTTAACCACCCCCTGAGAGGGTGAGTGGGATCGCGGTGCGCCAACGAGCCACTTGGTGTGGCTGTGTATCGCACGCCACAGCCAATCGTAGAGGGGCCACATAGAGGGCCACAGAGCAGAAGCAATCTCGTGACGTGATGCACTGATGCGGTAAATGAGGAGGCAGGCGTGACGTGACCCGCGCATAGTGATAACTGACAATTACTGCGGCGGTTACTGTGCAGGCCCTTAAAATAAGACAACGTAATGATTAGCCTCCACGTGGGTTGGCGTATGAGAGAAGGAAGCAGGGCCCGGATCAAACCATGGTAACCATGGGGTCCGAGCCAAAGTGGTAACCCGGCCATCAAGTGAAAACTTGGAACGTGCGAAGGGAACGTAAATCCATATAATCCGAGATAAGGAGCTAACTCGGAATTAAACGTCCAAGGCTCGAACATAAATGAACCTGATGTGGCCTTAGCGGCCGAGGCCGCTAAGATTGCACCAGCTTCAGGGACTAATGTTGGGGGGATACCCCCGGGTAGGGTCACTCCGGGGTATAAGGGCCGAGTTAGCCGAGGTTCGGCAGGGTCAAAGCAGATGCTGGCCGGGTCACCTCAAGGCAGGCCGGATCACGGAGTAACCCGGACCAGGGGGGTCGCCTAACATTGTCTCAGCCGACTCAAGGAGTAAGTCGGAAGTTCTTGTCTAACTTATATGCAGGAACAGGTGTGGCCGGATCTACTATGATCCGGATCCCCGCTTAGCTTCTAGGAGAAGGAAGGAATCTCTCTGGTCAAAAAGAAGGTCCGGTACACACTGCATGAGCGAAGAAAGCAAGGGCAGGACCACCGGGTCATGGCCGACAAGGGTGACGACGCCCATGTCGGCTGACGCAGGCGCCGCAGAGGCTTACGTAGCTAAAGCATGTGTGACACGGGGGAAAAGCACCCCGGTCGGGTTACCACTTTGGGAGGAGGCATATTCTTAGGAATATGCCTCCATGTATGCCCTAGGCAGGGACCGAGCCTCCTCTATATAAGGGGGGCTAGGGTTCCAGTAGAAGGGGTGGAGTTCTTTGAGGCCATAGGGTTTTGATTAAGATTCTAGGGGTGAACTGTAGGCAAGAGTAAGAGAGTTCCTTCTTCCTCCTCTCGCCAATACAGCTCTAGGAGCACTTGTAATCTGCAAAGGAAATCAATACAAACTTCTGTGTGGAGAATCACTCCACTATCCCTCCCTGGATTCCCCTAGCGTGTATTAGTCCCCACCTTTAGCCTATTCATGGCATCTGCCGTGACACCACCACGACAAGTTCTATCATTTACTTTTTGCACATCTTATTTTAGTTTGCAATTTCTGTTATATGACTGATCTTGTTGTTAGTATTGGTATCACTTTGGGATCATTAAGTAAATTTGGCTGGTTTTGGCAAACCTAGCTCTGGTTAGTAGCAACACTATTTGAGGATTGAATGGAAAAGAGAAAAGTACTTTTAGAAATATAATTTCATTATCTTTCTTTCTTGATTGGCTCATAAGCTTAGTATTCTCTAGTTAAGATCATTTGTGTTTCCAAGGAAGATTGCATGATTGTTTCTATCACTTGTATGTTTGTTTGTTTCCTACAATTCTTATGCTTGCTACCCAACCTTGCTAGCCAAAAACTTGTACTGAGAGGGAATGCTTCTCGTGCATCCAATCCTTGAACTAAAACCAATGTCATTTATGTCCACCATATCTGCCTATTAGCATTATTGCTATTTCAAGTAAATTCTCGAGTTTTATCTATCTTTCAAATTAAACTTGTTATGTGAAAATTAGTGATTAAAGCTCTCACAAACTTGATGGCACTCTTTATTTTCTTGTACTTAATAAATTTGAACCATTGTGACTATCTTATGAAGCTTGTATGCTTGCAAATTATAAGTTGGGAGTTAGCAAAACCATGTTATCATGGGGTCCGCTTTTGACATTGCACTTATTATTTAGTTGATATCATGTTCTTTTTTTATGGATGCTGGTGGTGTGAAATAAAAGGGGAGATTGTAAGCTCATGGCGTTTGTATATGTGTTAGAGAAACGCCTGGGCGGCTAGCCTAATCCATGCCTAATCATGGTGAAAACCTGCAACATAACCATAGTGGCATTATATGAAGCATCCTCAATAAAAACCTATGCAAATAGCAAATAAAAAGATCACTGACATGCTCACTGTTTGTTGCCTTGTAATTTTGATATGGGATAGCTCCTATGTCATGGGGCAAGGGGTACCCCGTTGGCGGTTCTCCATGATACACATGCACTTACAATGACAAGAACTTACCGGATACCAAAGTTGAGTAGCATGAGGTCTGGTACTCGTACTCAAGGGGCATGATATTTTCAACTTATAATTTGTCAAGCATATAACTCATATTTTCCCTCACATTGACCTTAATCACCTCAAAATGCTCATGATAGGGGCAATGAGAACTAAAAGCTAATAAGTACCATAATTTTTGGAAGCTCTTTATGATACTTGAAATCCCTGCTTTCCTCTCTGAAGGGCCTATCTTTTACTTTTAGTTGAGTCAGTAAACCTGTTCCTTTCTATCTCAAGCAAGCATTTGAGTTGTTGTGATTCAATCATTCATTTGATGATTTATTCAATCATGTTTCTTATGTTCCTTGTTTTGCACACTGCTCTTATCTGAGTGAATATTACTTTGAAACCTACCATTAAAAACCCCATTATGTTTGACTCCTGCAATTTGTTAACTGTTCTCTGACCAAGAACAAAGTTTGCCATTACCGATTATGATTTACTTGTGTATCTTTATTGTGTTTCCTTTACTCATTGCAAGGTAAGTTATATAATAGTGAGTTGTTTTCTATTATGAATTGTGTATTGATGAATGTCATGCTTCTTGTCTGTATTCTCTTTATCAACACTTCACTCCATAAACCTATGGTCATGTTTATTGAGCTCAGTTTTCGCTTGGGGACAAGCGAGGTCTAAGCTTGGGGGAGTTGATACGTCCATTTTGCATCACTATATTATATCATAATTTACTGTTATTCATTGATATATTTCATATTAAGAGATGATACTTATGTTATTTCATCTATTTTTTGCATGGTTGATGACTTTTGGAGGATGAACCACCGGAGTCAGGATTTTGATGGAAAAAAGCACTATCCAGATGCAATATTTGCGAAGATCAGAAAATCCCAGAAAATATACAGGAATTCCTATTTTTCAGAAGATGAAGAATGCTAAAGGGGAAGTGGAGATGGGCCACAGGGGGCCCACACCACCCCCTGGCGTGGGCCCCTCTGGGGCGCGCCACCAGGTGGTGTGGCCATCCTGGCCCACCTCCGGCATCGCCCTTCCGCGTATATATTCACCTCGGAAACCTAAAGTTCGGGGAGGGACCACAGAATGTTTATGTCGCCTCTGCGGGGTGGAAATCACAGAGAGAGAAAGAGCTCTCCAGCAGGCAGAAATTGTTGGGGATCGCAGCAGAAAACAAAAAAAATCCTACAATGGAACCCCAAAACTGCCTAGGATTTATCTATGTAGTAATGCGGTAATGGCCGGAGCATAGAGAATACATACCATTGTAGACTGTACGCGGTTAACGTTCCGCGGGGAACGTGGTTGAAGTAGTCGTACTCATAGCCGACCTCAAGGTCACGAAGCTCCTCGCAGGTCACCCCTTGCTCCTTCTTCATCTTCATCGTGCAACAGCTTCGGCTCAGGACATTTAAGCGCCCCAAGTGTTGTGCCTCGTGTCTTCGTACACATCCGGTGCACGATGAGACCTCCGGCTCCCCGATCCCGCCGGGAGTGCGGAAGTTGATATCTGGCTAGGAATCCCTGCAGCGCAACGGCATACTGCAGGTGTGCCTTGATCGCACAGCCCAGACTTGGGGACATGGTCACAAGGTATAGAGAGAGAGAGGGAAGAAGGAAGTCAACCAAAGGACTTCTCCAAATATTGGTGTGTCTCATCTCAGGGTGCAGGTGGGACTGCCCGCGGGAGGCCCGCATACGCCCGCATAGTCCCACACAATTTAAGTGGGTGTCCCACGGGAGCCCGTGAAACTTATTCAGGTGTCCACTATCCCACATATACCCACATATACCCACGAAATATGACTAGATATATTCAAATCTAGACAAATATAAAAATATTAATTTGGATCGAAATAATTTTTTTGATGTTCGCTCGATCGCGGGCTTCCCACGAAAACCCACCATTTTTTCTTGTTTACCCGCGGGTGTCCCACATATCCTTTTATGTGGGCTTGGGTAGTGGGCTCCGTGGGCAGCCCACTCCCGCCGGCACCCTGAGTCTCATCCCACCCATTGTCACCCCTTTATATAGGGGGAGGGGGTGTGCCTTCCCCTTTGGGTTTCCCATGTGGGACGAAACAAAGGAGAGGGGGGAGGCGCATGGGCCTTCATGGGCCAGCCGGCCTGGGGTGGGCCCCACCCCGCGCACAGCTCTAGGTTGGCCGGGTGGGCCCCCTTGAGGCGCTTGGGCCTTGGCCCTTTGGCCCTTGGCCCTTCCCCCTTCGGTTTTTCCCTCATGGGCCTTTATTCACAAGGAAGTTTGGCCCATTAGTAGAATAACCCTTCAAATTAGATTTTAATATTATATTTAATATTAATTACATTAATTAATATGCAAATACATATTACAAAATCCGTCTTGACCAGAAACACCTTTTAGTTCCCTTTCAATTTCCTCCGAACGACTTCAGATCTTTCCCGGAATGATTCTGGTCCTTTATTCTTTCTCCGAACAACTTCGGATCTCTCTGCGGAACGATTTCGGCTTTCTCTTTCTCTATTGTGATTCCGTCTTACGAATGATCGCTCTCATCGTACCCTTAAGTGTATCCTCTCACGGCTCGGGAATGTTCTAGACATGATCTGTATCAATGATCAACAGAGGGACTAGGGATGTCCATGTGACCCCTATGCATTCCTGATGACAATGTCATTTGAACCGTCTAAATGTAGCATCCTCTTCCTTTTGTTTCTCGATACAACTTGTCCGAGATCCGATCATTGGTATCCCATACCTTGTTCAATCTCGTTCACAACAAGTTTTGTTTTCTTGTTACCGTGATATTACATCCCCATGACCTAGTCACATGTTGCAACATTTATGGATGTAATCTCACCAAGTCGGCCGTATGTATCTTTACCCGTCATGTGGGTGAACAAATCCCGGTCTTGCAGTCACATGTCATCAACTGTTCCTTTGGAATACCCAACATACACCTTTATGGCCACCGTATTACCAGATGACGGTTGATGTAGTCAAAGCAGCCTCGGGAAACAGGGAGTAATATGAGCTCACGGTCTAAGGAGAAGGAGTCTAGGTATAGCTGTTGCAACAATGAACTGTATGACTTGATCGTGTTGCAATCCTTCGAGGAATGTCCAATCACATCATTCTCCAATGATATGATCTTGTTGTCAGTCGGCATAAATGCCCATGATCTTGAAACCCAGATCATCTTCGTGACCAACGAACTAGTATGAATAGAGGCTACTAGGGACTTGGTTGTTTCATACCACACCTGTACCAATGTTTCTACTTGGCACAGTTATAGCACAATATGAAACTATTATAAACTAATTGAGATATGACAATAAAAACCTATTTATTATTTGCCTCTAGGGCATATCTCCTTCAGTCTCCCACTTGCACTAGAGTACAAATAATCCAGCTCGCATTTTACTCGTATAAACCATATACCATATGCATTTACAGATCATGCATGCTCATGGGAAACGTCAGGTCCATGTTCTGTTTTACCAGATCATTATGTATTTTGCAAATTGTTAATGTCTTCCTAATTTTGACATTCACACCATTATCTTATAATGGGTCGAAGTATTTGTTTAGCAACAAAGCGAGACTTTCTTTCTAGTGTTTATGAAATACATTAATTCTGGTTCAGTGATCAACTCAGGTATCACTCAAAGACATGTTCTTACAGTTAAGACTTTGTCCTATCAACCAGAACTCCGGGTCACTTTATGTCGAGTATACAACATGGTTATATGGAAGAACCTATGACTGAGGCATAGGAGATGCAACACATCTCTTTCTTTCAACCATAGTTGTAATACTAACCCAATGATTCATATAGTAAGAACTTCTTTCTTACCTTGTTCCATTCTGAGCTACTTCAGAATCTTGTCTTAGGACATTCTGAACATCTTTCAGAATCAAGTCCAGGAAGCATTCGACATTCAGTGTTTATTAAACTCACCAATCTATCTTGATAGATCTTATTGTTTAATAACTTCAACTTCATCCTTACTTAAATATTATTAACACCAATCACATCATTCACATATGTCGTCCACATATCCCAGAATGATTTCACGCTCCCACTCAAATATGACATTCATGTTTGAGATCCAGGGATTTCACTTAGCTCCCACTCAAAATATGTCAGCAACATATTATGAATTATCCAAGCTGATTTGCTCCCACTCAAATCTAGGTCCTCTCAATAATCTTGGAAATTCCAAAATTCCTTGATCATTATCAATTTGAGAATTCCAATTATGAGACTTCAATATCCATATATTTCTAGTGTAAATCCAAAAGACTTAAGCATCACTACTGTTGTAGTCAACTTCTTGAATTTGTCCACACTTGTGACAAATCGAGCTTTTTGTCATTCATTAAGTTTCATTTCTTTCTTATGACTTTGTAGTCATTCAAAAATATCAAGTAAACTTCTTTACTTTAATAAGATCAAGTAACATGTTACTTTACAATCTTAAATGTAACTTAATATGGGATTTTATGACTCTTGGTCATTTCTCGCACTCAGGTCCATCACGCTTCTTTGTAATTTGTAGGTATGTCTTGTTCAAAACATGACAAGTGAATAAATAATATAATTCCACAAACTTGCATAGAATATATAGTTGAATACTACCTTCTTCAGTAAAAGTATTCCCTGAAACTTTATGATCATTATCATTGGTTTCTCCTCTATTTGTAGAGTTTGGATTCACGAAACAAATTCCGCTGCGCCACTCAACAATTCGAAAGCAAGGTCAAATACCTTGTTTTGATCTTTTACTTTCTTCCACTTGTATCTTCATCAAGACACATCAACTTAGGACAACAGCATGTTTGCCCCTTTTGTGGAAGATGCATTCATAGCTTCCTAAGAAAGATCTACAAAGACTTGTTTATTCGCCATGATTTCGACTTGTCGAAATCTCCAGAAACTCGAACTTGCCATAACACTTATGGTGTTGTTTCCACGAATCTTTTAGATATTCCTTTGTATTTCAAATGAGTATTTGCTTATTTTGATCTCTAACTCTAAACGACAACTATAACCCCTATAAGAGATAATATCATACCATATGTATCTAATACATAATGATTATGATGTTTAGACATTTCAACATAGTTTGAATTCGTCCAATTATCATAATTCGTGAAACATCTTTCACAAGTTCCTTTTATTCTAAACTTAACTTGAATACCTTAGTCATGTCGATCAAATTGAAGAGACTTGTTATTCTTGTTAATTTCAATATCCTCCTTTTGTTGTGAACTCATTTGAATAATTCAAATCGTTTCAAACTCATGTTTCATTAAGTAAATACACTTATTCACTTAAGTCCATAATAAATGATTTCCACTACTTGTTGAAAATGTGATACATCACTATGTATAAGATTCAACATTTGTTCGCATATCACCGTTTTACCAGAATGCGGAGTTTTAGTCATTCTGCCCAAAAAGCATGGTTTTGCAAAGTCTCTAGATTAAGCATCTAGGACCCCGATCTTCATTAAGGACATGCAATAACCAAAATGACTTAAACTGTAGTGTCTTTTCATTATCAAGCTTTGGATATCCTTTAGCATTCTAATTCTTTATAAATGTTTAAACTATTATCATTAACATAGTGATGAGAATAACTTATTTGTAATCGTTATGTGACCATAAGGTATTGTTCATAAGAATAGTACAAACTGGTTTGTAACTGGTTCATATGAATAATCGTCTCGCCATAAGCAAGACACATAAACAAGGATTACAAATTCTATTCAAGTCCACTAATACAAATGATAAACTTTGAGGAAAGAGGTGATGTCGGCCATCAACTGTTTTGCTTGCCGTCATCAAGTCACGTTGCCTCAAATCCAGCAATTCTCAAGTAGATCATCCTGTTTTCACAAAACGGGACAAGTACCAAATACTTTGCAAACTGCAACGAGTTTTGCAAGAACCACATTTATAATTTGTATATCCTACATATACATTTTCATCCATGACCTCCATCTGTAATTAAGTCCTTCTAAGAGTTCTCAACTCTAATGCAAGATTGCTAAGTGTTTTTCCAAACATTCTCTTTTCATCCATGATGGAGGAAAACCCATCCAACGGCTCATACTCTATGTGCCTTATTTTGTAGAATACAAAATGTAGCCCAACTCTCCATCAAATGGAGAATGGCTTGTTGCATGATTATGGAGAAAACACAAACATTCCGGAGTCATCTGGTTATCTCCTAATGGTTATTGTATCAAGAAGAGAAGATCACCTTTTACGAGGATATCCCTCAGGCGTGGGTATTAATCTATGAAGTTGGACCCTTTTGTTAAGTTTCACATTAAGCAATATATTCCCATGGTCGCAAAGGACCTCAATGGGATAGGCCAAGATCTACTAAGATATATGCAAACAGACATCTAGACTAAGTTTATAATAAGAGATCAATTTATAATTGGTCTCCACTAAAATTGTCATCCCCTGGACGATTTTAGTGATCGCATGATCCCTATCCTCTACACCTCCCCCGATCATCACGGCCATCAGTGCAACCTCAAAGGTAGACATTCAACATTGTCAATCACATCATCCATGTGACTCATGCTTGATATTTTGATCTCTTGTGTTTCGAGGCCATGTCTGTACATGCTAGGCTCACCAAATCTAACTTGTGTGTATTCGCTGTGTAACATGGCTTACACCCACTGTATGCGAACGTAGATATGTTTGACCCCCGATCATCACGGTCGGCCTCATACCGAAGAACTTTCTTGGTGGTGCACACACAAGGGGAACACGAAACATTGGAATTAAATAGGGATTATCTTATTTGCTACTGTTGAGTATCTAAATACTAGCACACAATAAGATGTAAAAACTGGTATCAACATCATGTGTATATTGTGATATGATATGGTCTTTCTTGCGCCTTGATCTCCATCGAGCGCTCCGGCATGATCTCCATCTTGCCCTTGGTTTGACACCAAGTCCACGACGTCGCCACCAGGTCGTCCATCGGAACGATGACTATAACTATACTACTTAGTAACATAAAAGTAAACTACTTTACCTTCGTATCAACCAACGCCATATCATAATCACATGCCCCCTGCAAAATAAAGTTAGACGCATGTACTTTATCTATTACAAGTTTTATGTGGTTGTTAGGGCTTTCGTACTAGAACCGATTGTAAACTACGAACTTTCCAACCACAACATGGATCCGACAGTTGTCTCTATTACACCCCTTTCGGGGCCCTCCGTTGTAAATGTTGTATCAACTATTGAATGAGAGACAGACACCCGCTAGCCACTTATACGGTACAAACCGTATGTTGAGAGTGGAACTAGTCTCGCGTACGAATACGCGTAAGGTCGGTCCAGGCCGCTTCATCAAACAATATCGTGATATAAACAAGTACACGTTAGAGGGTAACAACTAAGGGATCAATGCCCGCACAAAACTTGTGCGTACTGGCCATACAACACTCCTACGCATAGATCGGCTCTGATACCACTGTTGGGGATCGCAGCAGAAAACAAAAAAAATCCTACAATGGAACCCCAAAACTGCCTAGGATCTATCTATGTAGTAATGCGGTAACGGCCGGAGCATAGAGAATACATACCCTTGTAGACCGTACGCGGTTAACGGTCCGCGGGGAACGTGGTTGAAGTAGCCATACTCGTAGCCGACCTCAAGGTCACGAAGCTCCTCGCAGGTCACCCATTGCTCCTTCTTCATCTTCGTTGTGCAATAGCTCCGGCTCATGACATTTAAGCGCCCCAAGTGTTGTGCCTCGTGTCTTCGTACACATCCGGTGCACGATGAGACCTCCGGCTCCCCGATCCCGCCGAGAGTGCAGAAGTTGATATCCGGCTAGGAATCCCTGCAGTGCAACGGCATACTGCAGGTGTGCCTTGATCGCACAGCCTAGACTTGGGGCCATGGTCACAACGTATATATAGAGAGAGAGGGAATAAGGAAGTCAACCAAAGGACTTCTCCAAATATTGGTGTGTCTCATCCCACCCATGGGCACTGATGACCCACAAGTATAGGGGTGTATCGCAGTATTTTCGATAAGTAAGAGTGTCGAACCCAACGAGGAGCAGAAGGTGCTGGCTAGTGGTATGGATCAGGAATTCTCTGCAAATACTTAGCAAATAGATTTTTAGGGGTTTTCGATAAAGCAAGTAAACAAAGTACGAGTAAATAAAAGACAGTAGGAATAAATGCAACAAGTGGCCCAATCCTTTATGCAGCAAAGGACAAGCCGGATGTATTACTTAAGATGAAATAACATAAGTATCACCTCTCAATACAAAATATATCAATAAATAATAGTGAATTAAGACATAGAATAGTGATGCAAAATGGACGTATCAGGCACCCCTATATATGGGGGGAGGGGGTGTGCCCTCCCCTTTGGGTTTCCCATGTGGGACTAAACAAGGGAGAGGGGGGAGGCGCATGGGCCTTCATGGGCCAGCCGGCCTAGGGTGGGCCCCACCCCATACATAACCCTAGGCTGGCCGGGTGGGCCCCCTTGAGGTGCCTGGGCCTTGGCCCGTTGACCCTTGGCCCTTCCCTCCTTCGGTTTTTCCCTCATGGGCCTTTATTCACTAGGACGTTTGGCCCATTAGTAGAATAACCCTTCAAATTAGAATTTAATATTATATTTAATATTAATTACATTAATTAATATGCAAATACATATTACAAAATCCATCTTGACCTGAAACACCTTTCAGTTCCCTTTCGATTTCCTCCGAACGACTTTGGATCTTTCCCGGAATGATTTCGGTCCTTTATTCTTTCTCCGAACAACTTCGGATCTCTCTGCGGAACGATTCTGGCTTTCTCTTTCTCTATTGTGATTCCGTCTTATGAATGATCACTCTCATCGTACCCTTAAGTGTATCCTCTCACGGCTCGGGAATGTTCTAGACATGATCTGTATCAATGATCAACAGAGGGACCAAGGATGTCCATGTGACCCCTATGCATTCCTGATGACAATGTCGTTTGAACCGTCTAAATGTAGCACCCTCTTCCTTTTGTTTCTCGATACAACTTGTCCGAGATCCGATCATTGGTATCCCATACCTTGTTCAATCTCGTTCAGAACAAGTTTTGTTTTCTTGTTACCGTGATATTACATCCCTGTGACCTAGTCACATTTATGGGAGTAGGTTTACTGACTCAACTACAAAGTAAAATAAAGGGCCCTTCGCAGAGGGAAGCAGGGATTACAAGTCTCATAAAGATCTCCCAAAAATTATGATACTTACTAGCTTTCAGCTCTCATTGCCCCTATCATAGGCATCTTTTGGTGATTAAGGTTAAAGTGACACAACTAAGAGGATATGCTTGACAAGTTATAAATTGGAGTCCCATGCCCCTTACTTATGAGTACCGAACCTCATGCTACTCAACTTTAGTCACGGGCAAGTTCTTGTCATTGTAAATACATGTGTATCATTAAGAACCGCCAACGGGGTACCCCTTGCAGATGACACAGGAGCTATTCCATAATCAAAATGACAAGGCAAGCAGACAGTGAGCATCTCAGCGATCTTTTTATTTGCTATTTGCATAGGTTTTTATTGAGGATGCTTCATAGAATGCTTACTATAGTTATGCTGCAAGTTTCCACCATGATTAGGCATGGCTTAGGCTAGCGGCCCAGGCGGTTATCTAACACACATATAAACTCCATGATCTTACAAGTTCCACTTTTATTTCACACCACCGGGATCCATAAGCAAAATAACATGATATCAACTAGGTACAAGTACCAATGAAGTGTTGAAAGCGGTCCCCATGATACATGGTTCTGCTAATTTCAACTCATAAAGCGCAAGCATATACGCAACAAAGAAGGACCCAATGGTTCAAGTTTATTAAATGCAAGAAAGTAAAGTGTGCCATCAAGTTTGTGAGAGCTTTAATCACTAATTTTCACATAACAAGTTTAATTTGGGAGGTAGATAAAACAAGAATCTACTTGGAATAGCAATAATGCTAATAGGTAGGTATGGTGGACACAAATGGCAAAGGTTTTGGTTTTGAGGAGTGGATGCACGAGAAGAATTCCCTCTCAGTACAGGTTTTTGGCTAGCAAGGCTGGGTATCAGGTACAAGAGTTGAAGGAAACAAACAAACATACATGTGATAAAAACAAACATGCAATCTTCCTTGGAAGCGCAAAAGATCTTAACTAGAGAATACTAGACTTATGAGCAAATCAAGAAAGAAAGATGATGAAATTATTTTTCTCTAGAGTACTTCTATCTTTTCTTTCAACTCTCAAACATAGTGTGCTACTGACCGAGCCAGGTTTGCCAAAACCAACTAAATTAACTCGATGATCCCAAAGTGATACCAATACTAACAACAAGATCAATCATACAACCACGAATTGAAAACTAGTATAAGCTATGCAAAAGAGTGAATGATAGAACTTCTCATTAATATTCCATAACGGCAACTCACACCAAGGGAGAGGGGACACTTCTATAATGCAAACCATACTACATAATAACTCCACTATTCATGATATGACTACTAAAAAGGTAAAAAGATAGAAGATAGTGATGTGATACCGCGGCACTCCCCCAAGCTTGGAATAAACCAAGGGGATGCCAAAGCTGATGACGAATTACTCCTTTGGTGGTGGTGGTATCCTCTCATCTTCGTCTGTCTTCCAGGGTAAAGGCTTCCCATCAACAAAGGACATCATGGTTTCCAACATCCTGAAACTTGCAGCAGCACTTATGCATTTAAACCTAGCCTCATACTCATAGTTTTGATTTTGAACGTCATAGAATTGTGCATGTAGTTCGTTGGTTTTTGGTGGAGTGAGAGGACTTTGTCTTTGAGTTCAGCAGTCTCCTTTTGGTGCTCGGTGATGAGTTCGGAACAAATCTCATGGATGATATCCACTTCGTGCTCTGCCATCTTCTTGTACCTAAAGACTTCTTGCTCCAGTGCTTCCATCCTGTCCTCCAGACTTCCTTCACCTTTAGGGCCTTGAACCTCTTTAATCCATACCTCCCCATCTTCGAGCAACAACTCCTTGGGATGAATCTTCAACTCTCTCATGTATGGGTTGATGATATCTTCTAAGGTGTTGGGGGGATACCCCCGGGTAGGGTCACGCCGGGGTATAAAGGCCGAGTTAGCCAAGGTTCGGCAAGGCCAAAGCGGATGCTGGCCTGGTCACCTCAAGGTAGGACGAATCACGGGGTAACCCGGACCAGGGGGCGTTCGCCTAACTAAGTCTCAACTGACTTAAGCAGTAAGTCGGAAGTGCATGTATAACTTGTATGCAGGAAAGGGTGTGGCCGGATCAACTATGATCCGGGTCACATCTAGATTCTAGGAGAAGGAAGGAATCTCGCTGGTCAAAAGAAGCCCCGGTACGCACTGCCTGAGCGAAGCAGATAAGGGCAGGACCACCGAGGTGTGGCCGACAAGGGTGACGATGCCCATGTCGGCTGACACGGGCGCCGCAGAGGCTTACGTAGCCGCTGCATGTGTGACGCAAGGGAAAAGTAACCCGGTCAGCTTACTGCTTTGGGAGATGTCATATTCTTAGGAATATGCCTCCACGTATGCCCTAAGTGGAGACCTAGCCCCCCTATATAAGGAGGGCTAGGGCTTCTGTAGAGGGGGTTCCGTTTTTTCTGATTGGGCAAGGGTTGTAAGTGTGATCTGTGAGTGAGAGTTAGAGAGCTCATTCTTCCTCCTCTCGCCAATACAGCTCTAGGAGCACTTGTAACCTTGGAGGCAAAGCAAATATAAACTTCTGTGTGGAGAATCACTTCACTATCCCTCCCTGGATTCCCCTAGCGTGTATTAGTCCCCACCTTTAGCCTATCCATGGCATCTGCCGTGACACCACCACGACAGTTGGCGCCCACTGTGGGGCTAGTAGCGCTAGCAGGGGTGAAGATCCGGACGGGAAACCTCATCGGCACCGGCGAACGCATCGTCTCCGGGCTCGTTCAGCGCTTTGGAGCGCTGGACTTCGTCAGCGACAATGCTGGCTGCTTCGGCATGCGCCCACTTCCGTGCAACGGCCTCTTCGTCAAGTTGGGTGCGCACAAGGTCTACGTTGCTGTGGACGTATCATGCATTCATCCGCGGCGCGTCGTCGAGGCAGGGAACCACCCCTTAGCGTGGTTCACGGGGCGCGTATCACTCGCTCCCCGGACCGTGCTAAAGTGATGATGACTGCGCCGAGTGCAGGCGCAAGCAAGGATCCAGCACCAGATCCAGAGGTAACACCTAAGGCACCGAGGAAAGGTAGAGGTCCTCCACTAGAGAGGCCAGAAAATGTGCTGAGGGAAGCTATGGATAGCTTGGCAAACCCGGTAGCAGCAGTGGTAGATCCGGCTCAGGCACAGGCCGAGCTAGAGGAAACTAGGCAGAAAATTCTAGAGGGAGCGAAAAAGGCTGCTGCGGCTCAGCAGCCGTTGAACATGACGCTACGTGAGTATGCAAAGGCAAATAAAGTAGATGTTGTAAAAGTGAAGGGGAGAAATCTCATGAGTGAAATGAACAAAGAAGGGGATACTCGGATTGAGGAGTATGAAAACTGTTTGTCCGTAGGGCTGCCGAAGTACAGTACCTCGGCGAAAAACCTCAGAGCAGCGGATGCAGCTGCATCCGAGCTAGAGGGTCTGACGGGTGAAGCCCCTCAGAGACAGCAAGATCGGGTCAATGAGTTGGTCCGGATCGCAAACAGGCAAAATGAGGAACTGCTTAGGGCAAACCCAGAGAGAGCTGGGGCCTCCAAGATCGTTCATTCGATGGTGGGTAACCCGGAGAAATCCGCTGGAGCCGCATCGTCTCCTCATGGTGGACCAAGGAGAGAGGAGGTAGTAACCTCGGCCAGGAGAAACAAGCAGATCGTTCCGTATGACCCGACAAGGGCAGGAAAGGCAAAAGAAGTACAAAGAAACGACGATCGACGGAGTGTAAGCCGAGGTGAAGCTGGCCGAGGTAATCGTGACCAAGGCAATGCCGGTCAGGGAAACGCTGTTAACGGCAATGCTGGATAGCGCAACTCTACAGGACAACCGCAGCAGCGGAATATACCAAGGCAAGAGCAAAGTGCCGGCCGAGGTATGCAACAGAGAGACGCGCCACGGGAGCGAGACCGGTACAATGATGGAGATTCGGAAATGGTAAACGCAGGATACCCAAGGCTGGACTATCATGTGATAGGGTCGAGATTGGGAAGCAGGGATTTGATGCCAGATGATGCCAGGTTGAAACTGGATCGACTGTATAGGTCAGAGCAGATTGAAAGTCAAGGTCCTCGGGTCCTGCGTGTTTTGGACCCCGGATCATGAAAGAGCCACCGGTACCTAACTTCCAGTTACCTAGAGGCACGAAGACATATGACGGCAGCACTAAGCCAGAGGATTGGTTGATAAATTACGCTACGGCTGTGAAAATTGCCACAGGCAACTTGAGGTGGGTTGTACGATACGTACCCCAGATGTTGGAGGGCCCAGCAAGGGTATGGTTGAACAATTTGCCGCCCGGAAGTATTAATTGTTGGATAGATTTTGAAGAGATGTTCATCAGCAATTTCTCGAGTACGTATCAGAGGCCGAATAGGCCATAGACCCTAGCTATGTGCAAGCAAAGACCGAATGACACGGATCGGGAGTTTTTAACCCGGTGGTGTACCGTGAGAAACTCATGTGAGGGCGTGATAGAATCACAGGCCATAGCATGGTTTGCACAGGGATGCAGATATGCAAGCGAACTATGGCAAAAGTTACAAAGGAAGATGCCAACTACGTTGGCAGAGATGATCCGGATTGCTGATTCGTATGCCTTGGGCGATCCAACTCAACCTAGGCTCGTGTCCAACGAGTCGAATGAGGAGTACTACCAGAGAGATGGAGCCGGATCATCCCGGAGGAATGATTACAGAAGTAAAAGGAGAGATGATAGACCGGATCACCGGTACAGTTTGCAACAAGTTGCAGCTGTGAATCAAGATCAGCCCGGAACAGGAAGCAATCAACGTCACAAAACTGGAGGGCAACAATGGACACCAAGAAATGATGGCAAGAAAACTTGGACGCCAGAACAGAAGAAACAGTGGCAAGAAAGGAAGGACCATCCGAGGTACACTTATGAGTCGATGTTGGATCAGCCGTGTAAATTTCACACGCCAAATCTGAATAACCCAGCGGGTCATACAACGAGGCAATGTGAGTGGATGCATAAGATAGAACAAGGTGGTTTGGGGAATGCTCAGGCACCCCGGAATGATCAACCTCGGCAGGAGTTACCTCGGCAGCAATTGCTCTCTGGAGCAAACACGCAACAGCTAATGTTGCCTCCCCCTCCGCCGAGGTATGACAACAATGAGAGAAGGGATGCAGTGCATCAGGTGGAAAATCAGCACCAGCCGGATCAAAGGTACCCCGGAAATGAGGGAAGAAATGAGTACAGAGAGCATCACCAGAGCTATTGTGTGTTCACAACTGAGGAAACAGATAGAAAGAGCTTGCAGCGCCGACATATGGAGGTCAATGCGGTAATGCCAGCAGTGACGAGGTACATGCCTTGGTCAGACCAGGAAATCACCTGGAACATCAAGGATCACCCCAAGCTTATGCCGAGCCCTGGTTTGTATGCGTTAGTGCTGGACCCGACATTCATTGGGCCTAACATCAATGTGAGGTTCTCCAAGGTACTGATTGACAATAGTAGTAGCATTAACATCATGTATGCGGATACAATGAGCAAGTTGGGTATCTCGGAGAACATGCTCCAGGCTACAAGGACAACTTTCCATGGTATTGTACCAGGCATTTCTTGTGAGCCCATAGGCAAAGTCCGGGTTGACGTGCTATTGGCACGAGAGATAATTGCCGAACTGAGAATCTGGAGTTTGAGGTGGTGAACTTGGAAAGTGCGTATCACGCGTTACTCGGAAGACCAGCATTGAACAAGTTCATGGCAAGCTGCCACATCAGTTATCTGAAGATGAAGTTGCCCGGGCCAAATGGAGTGATTACCATTGCTGGATATTTCCGACGTTCCATTGAGTGTGCCTCAGCCGGGTCTAACCTAGTCGAGTCACTCGTGATTGCGCAAGAGAAAAGAAAAATCCAAGAGGTGGCGGCATTAGCTCAGTCCGCGCAGCAGTATATGCCGGCGTTGAGTAACCCGCATGGTAGCGCTTCATTCCAAGCCGCAAAAGATACTAAGAAAGTGCCTATTGATGATATGTTCCTGGAGCGCACCGTAACAATTGGTGTCGGGTTGAATGATAAATAGGAAAGCGAGCTCGTTAACTTCCTCCGCGAGAATCGGGATATTTTTGCTTGGTCTACACAGGACTTGCAAGGTGTTCCGAGGGAGTTGGCCGAGCACTCTTTGAACGTGAGACCCGGAGCAAGGCCGGTGAAGCAACCTCTCCGCCGCTTCGCCGAGGATAGGAGAAAAGTCATTGGAGACGAGATAGCTCGGTTGCTAGCTGCAGGATTTATCATGGAAGTACTCTATCCGGATTGGCTCTCCAATCCGGTGCTAGTGGAGAAGAAGAAGGAAGACCCGAACGTGGCAGTGGTTTGGCGTATGTGTATCGATTACACGAACCTGAACAAGGCGTGTCCAAAAGATCCATTTCCACTGCCGAGGATAGATCAGGTCATAGACTCAACCGCGGGATGTGAACTGTTGTCATTTATCGATGCATATTCTGGTTTCCACCAGATACCTCTGAACCCGGATGATCAAATAAAGACCGCATTTATCACCCCGTGTGGGGCTTATTGCTATCACACCATGTCGCTTGGTTTACATAATGCAGGTGCAACGTACCAAAGATGTATGCAAAAATGTTTGCACGACCAAATAGGTCAAAATGTAGTTCAATCTCGTTCACAGCAAGTACTTTACTCGTTCCGTAATCCGATATCACTTTGTTATTAACTCCTTAACCACATGCTTGCAAGCGGTGTTGATATCGATTACCGAGTGGGCCCAAAGTATATCTCTCCGACTTGGGAGGGACAAATCCCATCTCGATACATACAACCCAACAGATACTTTCCGATCACCTGAGAGACACCTTTATGATCACCCTCTCATAGGATGACGTTTGATGACCTCAAAGCTTTCTTCCAATACCAGGGAGTTGCATTATCTCATGGTCTAAGGAATACAATATTTGACATAAGAAAAGCTTCGCAAAGACGAACACGATGACACGATCTAATTGCTTCGCTTAGTTTGGGTCTGTCCACCATATCATTCTCCCAATGATATGATCTCATTATCAATTGACAACTCATGTCTATGGTTAGGAAACCTTAACCATCATTGATCAATGAGCTAGTCCATAGAGGCGTACTAGGGACACGGTGTTGTTCACAAACCACACAAGTATTAATGTTTCCGCTTAATACAATTCTAGCATGGAATATAAACTTTATCATGAACAAGAATTATAATAATAACATCTTTATTATTGCCTCTAGGGCATAATTCCAACAGTCTCCCACTTGCACTAGAGTCAATAATCTAGTTTACATTTGGCAACAATCTTACACCCATGGCACTGAGGTGCTGATCATGTTTTACACGTGGAAGAGGTTTAGTCAATGGATCTGCGACATTCAGATCTGTATGTACTTTGCTGATCTTCAGATCTCCATCTGCTATATAATCTCGGATTATATGAAACTTGCGGTTGATATGCTTGGTCTTTGGATGATATCTTGGTTCCTTAGCGAGTGCTATGGAGCCAGTGTTGTCACACAATATCTCCAGTGGGTCCAATGCACTTGGAACCACGCCAAGCTCAGTGATGAAGTTTCTGATCCAAACTCCTTCACTTGACGCTTCTGCAGCAGCCATGTATTCCTCTTCTACTGTAGATCCCGCGACCACGCTTTGCTTGCAGCTTCTCCAGCTCATAGCTCCTCCATTCAAAATATACATGTATCCTGTCTGAGATTTAGCATCATCCTTGTCGGTGTCGAAACTAGCATCGACGTAACCTTTTACGACGAGCTGTTCATCACCCCCATAGACTAAGAACATTTCTTTAGTCCTATTTAGGTACCTTAGGATGTTCTTCACGGCTGTCCCGTGTTCCACTCATGGATCACTTTGATATCTGCTCGTCAAACTAAGAGCATTGGACACATCCGGTCTAGTACACAGCATGGCATACATGATGGAACCTATGGCCGAGGCATAAGGCACTTTGCTCATAGCTTCCCTATCATTTACCGTAGCTGGACACTGAGCCTTGCTCAATATCTTACCTGACAACATAGGCACTGAACCTTTCAATGCCTTATCCATTCTGAACCTTTTCAGAACTTTGTCTAGGTATGTACTCTGGCTTAAAGCTATCAGGCGTCTTTGTCTATCTCTATAGATTTTGATGCCCAATATATAAGCAGCTTCACCTAGGTCTTTCATTGAAAAACACTTGTTCAAATGACTCTTCACTTCGTTAAGCATGTTGATGTCATTTCCAATAATCAATATGTCATCCACATATAGTACCAGAAACGTCACCGAGCTCCCACTCACTTTCTTGTAGATGCAAGCTTCGTAGCAATTTGGAACAAATCCAAAGCTCTTGATCACTTGATCAAAACGAAGGTTCCAACTCCGAGATGCTTGCTTCAGTCCATAAATGGAACGCTGAAGTTTGCATACTTTATCAGCATCCTTAGGATCGACAAAACCTTCGGGTTGCATCATATACAACTCTTCATCAATGTTGCCATTGAGGAAAGCAGTCTTGACATCCATTTGCCATATTTCATAATCATGAAACGCAGCAATTGCTAATAAAATCCGAATGGACTTAAACATCGCTACGGGAGAGAAAGTCTCATCGTAGTCAACACCTTGAACTTGTCGAAAACCTTTCGCAACAAGCCGTGCTTTATAGACGGTAACATTACCATCCGCGTCCGTTTTCTTCTTGAAGATCCATTTGCACTCAACGGCCTTTCGGTCGCTAGGATGGTCCACCAAAGTCCATACTTGGTTTTCACTCATGGATCCCAATTCGGATTTCATGGCTTCTAGCCATTTCTCGGAGTCTGGGCTCATCATCGCTTCCTCATAGTTCATAGGTTCGCTGTCTTCTACTAACAAGACAGTCAAGACAGGGTTGCCGTACCACTCAGGAGGGGCACGCGACCTTGTCGACCTGCGACGTTCAGTAGCAGCATCGTCCGAAGCTTCATGATCCTTGTCATTAGCTTCCTCTATTGTTGGTGCAGGCGGCACTGGAACAATTTCAGGTGCTGCGCTACTCTCCAATTCAAGAGAAGGTTCAATAACCTCGTCTAGCTCTACTTTCCTCCCACTCACTTATTTTGAGAGAAACTCCTTCTCAAGAAAGGAACCGTTCTTTGCGACAAACACTTTGCCTTCGGTTCTGTGATAGAAGGTATACCCAATAGTTTCCTTAGGGTATCCTATGAAGACGCATTTCTCCGCTTTGGGTTCGAGCTTGTCCGGCATCAACTTCTTGACGTAAGCTTCGCATCCCCAAACTTTAAGAAACGACAACTTAGGTTTAGCACCAAACCACAGTTCATACGGTGTCGTCTCAACGGATTTAGATGGAGCCCTATTTAAAGTGAATGCAGCGGTTTCTAATGCATAACCCCAAAATGATAACGGCAAATCAGTAAGAGACATCATCGATCGGACCATATCTAATAGGGTTCGATTCCGGCGTTCAGACACACCATTGCGCTGTGGTGTTCTGGGTGGCGTGAGTTGTGAAACGATTCCACTTGTTTTGAGATGCGTGAGAAAATCATAACTCAAATATTCGCCCCCACGATCGGATCGCAGAAACTTAATCTTTCTGTTACGATGGTTCTCCACTTCATTCTGAAATTCTTTGAACTTTTCAAACGTTTCAGATTTATGTTTCATTAAATAGATATACCCATATCTACTTAAGTCATCGGTAACAGTGAGAAAATAGCGATATCCACCGCGCGTCGAAACACTCATCGGTCCGCATACATCGGTATGTATGATTTCCAACAAGTCCGTTGCTCGCTCCATCATACCGGAGAACGGGGTTTTGATCATCTTGCCCATGAGGCATGGTTCACATGTGTCAAATGATTCAAAATCAAGAGACTCCAAAAGTCCATCAGAATGGAGTTTCTTCATGCGCTTTACACCAATATGACCTAGACGACAGTGCCACAAATAAGTAGTATTATCACTATCTACTTTGCATCTCTTAGCCTCAATGTTATGGATGTGTGTTTCATCCCTTTCGAGATTTAGAAGAAATAAACCATTCACAAGGGGTGCATGACCATAAAAGATGTTACTCATATAAATAGAACAACCATTATTCTCCGATTTAAATGAATAACCGTCTTGCAATAAACACGATCCAGAAATAATGTTCATGCTCAACGCAGGCACATAATAACATTTATTAAGGTTTAAAACTAATCCCGAAGGTAAAACTAAGGAGAGCGTGCCGACGGCCATCACATCAACTCTTGATCCGTTGCCAACGCGCATCGTCACCTCATCCCTCGCAAGCCGCCGTCTATTCCGTAGCTCCTGTTTCGAGTTACAAATATTAGCAACTGAACCAGTATCAAATACCCAGGCACTACAACGAGGGCTAGTAAGGAAAACATCAATAACATGTATATCAAATATACCTTTGATGGTGCCAGCCTTCTTGTCTGCTAAGTACTTCGGACAGTTGCGCTTCCAGTGACCCTTGTCCTTGCAATAGAAGCACTCAGTGTCCGGCTTAGAACCAGACTTGAGCTTCTTCTCAGCAGGGGCAACGCGCTTGCTGCCGCCTTTCTTGAAGGGCTTCTTTGCACCCTTACCTTTCTTAAAGGAGGGCTTGTTGACCATCAACACATGATTATCCTTCTTGATGTCCACCTCCGCAGCCTTCAGCTTTGCGAAGAGCTCGGTGATCGTATCAGTGGAACCAATCTGATTATGAGTCACTACAAAACTTTTGTAGCTGGGAGGGAGTGATTGCAGAACTCTGTCAATCTTGAGCTCCTCTGGAATCTTGTAGTCCAGTTGCTCAAGGCGTTGAGTGTAGCCCGACATCTTAATGGCGTGCTCACTAACAGAACTCCCTTCCTCCATCTTGCAGTTAAAGAACTTCTCGGAGATCTCATATCTCTCAGAACGGGCCTGAGTCTGAAACATGGTTTTCAGCTCTTCGAGAATCTCAAAGGGCCCGGGATAGTTTTCAAAACGATTTTGAAGTTCCGGTTCCATAGCAAACAACATGGTGCTCTTAATCACACCATAATCATCTTTGCGCGACTGATAGACAGCTTTCTCATCAGCCGACATAGTTGCAGCGGGGGGGTTACCTAACGCTTTCTCAAGGACATAGTCCTTTTGACCGCCAGAGAGAATGATTCTCAGATTGCGGAACCAGTTGGTGAAGTTAGACCCATTGTTCTTAAGCTTTTCTTTCTCAGCAAAAACGTTGAAGTTGAAGTTGGACTTAGCCATGTGATCTACAATATTTGCAAGTACAAATTAGACTATGTTCATGATAACTAGTTCAACTTTTAATCAAATTACTAGATGAACTCCCACTAAATTCAACATCCCTCAAGTTGTTTAGTGAACACGATCCAAATTCACCACACCTAATCCGATCTTCACGAGAAGAGATGTGGTTTCAATGGTGCACAACAAAGTGTCGATCATATCATTCATATGACTCATGCTTAACCTTTCGGTTCGTGTGTTCCGAGGCCATGTCTGTACATGCTAGGCTCGTCAAGTTAGACCCAAGTATTTCCGCGTGTGCAAAACTGGCTTGCACCCGTTGTATGTGAGCGTAGAGTCTATAGCACCCGATCATCACGTGATGCTTGGACACGGCGATCTTTCGCAACGGTGCATACTTGGGGAGAACACAGTTTTTATCTTGATCTTTAAGTGAGGAATCATCTTATAATGCTACCGTCGCGATCTAAGCATAATAAGATACATAAAAGGATAAACATCACATGCATATAACTTTATGTGACATGGTATAGCCAATCTTCGCGCAATGATCTCCATCTTGTGTGTTCCGGCATGATCTCCATCACTTCACCATGATTGCCTCCACCACGAATAGCAACTACAACTATTGCTAACTACTTAGCGATAAAGTAAAGCTATTACATGGCGTATAAGAAGTTGACTCGCAGGTCATACACAATTATAAAGACAACCATATGGCTCCTGCCGGTTGTGTACTCATTGACATGCAAGTCGTGAAACATTACAAAACATGATCATCGCATACAATATACACATCACATCTTGGGCCATACCATATCACAGAAAACACTCCCTGCAAAAACAAGTTAGACGCCTCTACTTTGTTGTTGCATGTTTTACGTGGCTTATGGGAGTAGATGCTAAGAACGATTCTTACCTACGGAAAGCCACAACGGTGATATTATGGTTGCCAAACTCCGGTGTTAATCCCATGACAACTATAGTGAGAGAAACTGACATCCACCAGCCGCATGTATGGTACAAGCCACACGTCAAGTGCGGAGCCGGTCTCGCGAACGACGTCGCGTAAGGTTGGCCTGGACCGCTTCAATCTCACTATCCCGCGCCATAAGAAGAACACAAACAAGAGGCTTGCAACAGAAAACATCACCGCCCGCAACAACCATGTAGCGTTCTACTCGTGAATCACATCTACGCATAGATCTAGCTCTGATACCACTGAAGGGTTTCGCAGCATAGTAAATCAAAATTTTCTACGGAAGCGAACAGAGGGAAAGCCAAGATCTAATCTAGGAGATGCAAACAACGAGAGAGATTGGATTAGATCTTCATACCCTTGAAGATTCGCACAGCGGAACGTTCGTCGGAACGTGGGTGATGTAGTCGTACTCGCTTCTCCTCCTCGCGATCCGATCCGATCTAGCACCACAAGTGGCGGTGCCTCCGTGAGATGCACACGTGCAGCACCTCGACGTCTCCTCCTTCCTCGGACCAGCAAGTATGGTGGAGAGATAGATTGGATCTACAACGTGACGGCACGGTGTATATGGTGGAGAATTTCTGCAGCAGGGCTTCGCCTACAAACAGTCGGGAGGGAGAGAGGAAGGCAGCAGGGCTACTAGGGTTTGGAGGAAGGTGTGTCGGTAGGGAGGGGGCGCACCAGCCCTCTATATATAGAGGGGGGTGCGGCCAGCCCTTGCCCATCCTCCAAGCCTATCTCTAGTTTAAACGATTTAAACTCTCCCTTATCTAGAAACCCTATCTTATCTCTAGTTTAAACGATTTAAACTTATCTAGGATCGGCTGGGCCCTATGGGGCCTTGTGCCCCTGGCCCAATGCGGCCAGGACACTCCCTCATAGGCCCATGCCCCCTCCCGGAAGGTGGGACCACGTTGGCCCCCTTCCGGAAGGTTCTAGAAGCTTCCGGTACAATACCGATTAACCCGGAACAATTCCGAACTCCAAAAACTGCACTGCCTTATATGAATCTTATTATCCGGACCATTCCGGAACCTCTCGTGATATCCCGGATCCCATCCGAGACTCCGAACAAAAATTTATAAACCAAGTATCCAATCTATCCTAGAGTCGAGACACGTTAAGTGTGTGACCCTGCGGGTTCGAGAATATGCAGACATGATCTTCTATCAATAATCAACAGCGGGGTCTGGGCACCCATATTGACTCCCACACATTCATCGATGATCATATCGGATGAACCACGATGCCAGGATTCAATCAATCCCATATATATATTCCCTTCGTCTCGCGATATTTTACTTGCCCGAGATTCGATCGTCGGTATCGTCATACCTAGTTCAATCTCGTTCACAGCAAGTACTTTACTCGTTCCGTAATCCGATATCACTTTGTGATTAACTCCTTAACCACATTCTTGCAAGCGGTGTTGATATCGATTACCGAGTGGGCCCAAAGTATATCTCTCCGACTTGGGAGGGACAAATCCCATCTCGATACATACAACCCAACAGATAATTTCCGATCACCTGAGAGACACCTTTATGATCACCCTCTCATAGGATGACGTTTGATGACCTCAAAGCTTTCTTCCAATACCAGGGAGTTGCATTATCTCATGGTCTAAGGAATACAATATTTGACATAAGAAAAGCTTCGCAAAGACGAACACGATGACACGATCTAATTGCTTTGCTTAGTTTGGGTCTATCCACCATATCATTCTCCCAATGATATGATCTCATTATCAATTGACAACTCATGTCTATGGTTAGGAAACCTTAACCATCATTGATCAATGAGCTAGTCCATATAGGCGTACTAGGGACACGGTGTTGTTCACAAACCACACAAGTATTAATGTTTCCGCTTAATACAATTCTAGCATGGAATATAAACTTTATCATGAACAAGAATTATAATAATAACATCTTTATTATTGCCTCTAGGGCATAATTCCAACAACTTTCAAAAGGTGGCATATGGTGTCTATATGGCAGCTAAGAAGTTAAAGCATTACTTTGAGGAGCACCCCATCAAAGTAATATGTGAAGCTCCCATATCCGAGATAATGGGTAACAAGGACGCAAGTGGTCGAATCGCAAAATGGGCAATTGAACTAGATCCTTATGCTCCACAATATCACAGGAGAGAGGCAATCAAATCTCAAGATGTGGCGGACTTTTTTGTGGATTGGGCCGAGGTACAATACGAACCACCGCCACCAGATCCGAACTACTGGAGGATGCACTTTGACGGGTCAAAAACAAAAACCGGGCTAGGCACCGAAGTTGTGCTTACCTTGCCAAAGAAAGACCAGCTGAAATATGTGCTACAAATCCATTTCGCGGCATCGAACAATGTCGCTGAGTATGAAGCACTTGTGCATGGGCTCAAAGTGGCAAAAGAGATTGGGATACGTCGGATACTATGTTTTGGCGACTCGAATTTGGTAATACAGCAAGTGTCGGGTTGTGGGACGCCCTGGATCCAAACATGGCTCTGTACAGATTTCATGTACAGAAGATATCTGGTTACTTTGAGGGGTGTGAATTTCACCATGTACCCCGGGTGGAAAATGAGGCTGCCGACATGCTGTCGAAGCTCGGATCAACCCGACAAGCAATTCCACCGGGTGTAGCATTGGAACACCTCAGAAAACCATCTATCAGGTCGTCCCCAGGAACCGACTTGATCTATGTCCCAGAAGATACAGAATCCGGAGCTGATCCCATGGACATTGACATGGGAGATGGTGCGCGAAACCTGGGGACTGCATCAGCAAACCCGGGGACTGCCTCAGCGAACCCGGGGACTGCCTCGCAGGACCCGGGGACTGCTCAACGTGATCCGATTGAAGTTATGCCGGTGGATCAGATGGAAATTGATGAGGATGTGTTCCCTGTACGAGCAATACCAGCTTGGGAACTGCCTATATTTCGGTTCCTGAAAGATGGAACGTTGCCCACTGAGGAGGTGTTATCCAGGCAAACTCAGAGGAGAGCAAAGGCATACACAATTATCAATTCCGAGCTATACAAACCGAGTGTGACCAATGTCCTCCAGCGATGCGTCGACCCAGAAGAAGGGCTTGACATCCTCCGAGATATACACCAAGGAGAGTGCGGGCATCATGCCTCGTCCCGAGCCTTGGTGGCAAAAGCATTCCGGCATGGATTCTACTGGCCCAGTGCCTTAGAACAAGCAGAAGATCTGGTGAGAAAATGCAATGGTTGTCAGAGGTACGCTACCAAGACACATATGCCAATGTCGGAACTCAAAACCATACCAATTACATGGCCATTCGCCGTATGGTGCCTGGATATGGTTGGCCCGTTCAAACCAGCAAGGGGAAATATGACTCACATTTTGGTCATGGTGGATAAGTTTACGAAGTGGATCGAAGTAAAGCCTATAAGGAAATGTGATGGGGCTATGGCCGTAACATTTCTCAAGGATATAATCTTGAGGTACGGTTATCCACACAGTATCATAACTGATAATGGAACAAATTTTCGGAAGGAGCATTTGCACTCTTCTGCCGGGACAAGAAGATCCGACTCGACGTAGCCTCGGTAGCCCACCCCGCATCGAACGGACAAGTGGAAAGATCCAACGGATTAGTATTATCCGGGATAAAACCTCGGCTCATTGAGCCGCTGCAAAGATAGGCAGGGTGCGGGATAGAAGAACTACCAGCGGTACTGTGGACTTTAAGAACTACTCCGAATCGATCAACAGGCTATACGCCGTTTTTTCTGGTATATGGGGCAGAAGCTGTATTACCAGCCGAAATAGAGCATGATTCGCCTAGGGTCGCCCAATACACAGAAGCCGAAGTGCAAGAAGCCCAGAAAAATGATGTTGATCTGCTAGAAGAAGCGAGAGAACTGGCATTTTCCAGATCCGCCATATATCAACAAAATCTCCGATGCTATCATAGCCGGAAAGTAAGCCCCCGAGTCTTTCGGGAAGGCAATCTAGTGCTCCGGTTGGTACAACGTACTGCCGGCATGCATAAATTATCCCCCCATGGGAAGGGCCGTTCATCATGATCAAAGCATTGCACAATGATTCTTATTATCTTATAGATGCAAAGCCACAGGAAAAGAACAAGGCGGACAGGTCCGGCGAGGAATCTAAGCGCCCATGGAATGTAGCTCTACTTCGTCCTTTCTACACTTAGCAGAGAAGTGTATGTATCCGAGTCTTCTCATATGTCGGTATGTATGCCGGCAATGAACTTATGAATGAAATATTGGCACCTCGAGCAGTAACTCGGGGACTGCCTTAATAATATTTGTTGTTTTTTATTTTTACGTTAGCTGGAATAAGTTGTTCTACTTAACTCGAATTAGTAGTGTGTGAGCACCAAAAACCAACACTTCGACTTGCTGCTGTCCAACAAGAATTGGCTTCATGGCAAGCAAGAGAACAAGTTTGGAATTGCGTAGCACATGAAAAACGACTAAGGAAAAGGACTTAATCGAGCCGGCGTTTGTTTTTCGGACTAACCTTGTATTTACTTTCAAACTATTATGCTAAATTATTTTGAGCTAAGCCTAAAAGTTTCTAAGTATTGTTAAAACAATTTTTGAAGCTCGGATTCGTAAGTCGTAAAACCGAATCAAGGTAGACACGAACCGAGCCAGAAGATTGGACGAACAAGAAAATGAAACTCGGGGGCTACGCCCAAGTTATTCCGGCATATAAACTTAGTAGCGAAATATCACATAAGTACGGGATACAATTCCACCCGGCATACCGGGGATCTGATAAGTTTTCAAGTGTTTTTACTTAAGGAGCAGCAGGAGGAGGAAGTTCGGCGTCATCTTTGCCCTCTTCGATATCCGAGGCATCGTCCTCTCCATCCTCATCTGAATCATCTTCAACATTCTCGACCTCTTCGTCGCCAGCGGCTTCCAGGAAGCTCGCACCCTCAGTCCACTCGTGAATGGGAGCATATTCAACGAGGCTATGGGCGCAAGCCTGGCGCCAAGCTACCCATTCCGGGTCATCGGTCCACTTGGATCCGGTGCGCATGCGCGTTAGGAGGCTGAGATCGATCTTCTCATACCACGTGAGTGTGTGGTGAAGAACGGTCTCAGCTGCAGCACGTCCAGCGGACTCCCTCCAGAGGTCGAGCTGGGTCTCAATCTCCGACAGCTTTTCAGCAAGAAGTGTGATTCTCTTCGGAGCGCTCTCACCGGGCCAGAACGTGTTGAAGACTCGGACTAAAACGTTGAGGAGATCCTTGCCGTAGTTCTTGATGATTTCCACGCGAGATGACAGGCTGACCAATAGGTCCTCCATGTCAAAGGGAATGCTCTCACCGTCAGGAGCGACGGGAGTACCCCTCTCTCGGCGGAAATTGGCAACAGCAGCGCTCGCAATAGGAGTACCCTCTGGAAAGTGGCCTGAAAACAAGGCAAAGGAAGAAGCTGAAGAAAAGACATATGAAGTAACCCGGAGAAGTATGTCGGATAAGGGAAAGGAACTTACGTGAAATGTGGCTGTGGATCCGAGTCAATTCATTGATGCAATTATCGCGTCTTTGGCGGAGCTGCACCAGTTCAGCGTTCGCCGACTCAAGTTTGACGTTGGCCTCCTGGAGAAGGTCGCGGTCCTTAGCAATTTGGAGGTTGAGGCGCTCACGCTCTTCGGTGTAGTCCTGGCCAGCCTTTTCAAGCTCGGTTTGGTGTTGCGCCTTCATCTTCTTCATTTCTGCCTTCAGCTTGGCAATCTCGTCGTTCTTGGTTCGGAGGAGGGCAAGCTCATCATCTTTCTTTTTGAGCTCGGCCTGATGCTGCCCTGCTTGTTTCGAGAAAATGCAGCATCATGTCAGGCACGGGCACACTATCTTCAAGAGATGCTGAAATAGCGTGTTGACCCGGCAGAGTCAAGGTATGAATGTTTGCCGAGCCTAGAAGAAAAGAAAATGGAAAGAAAAGCAGGGTCGGACAAAAAGGACTTACCCTTGATTTGCTCCAGGTTCTTTTGCATAATCTTGTTCTCAGCCTCCACCCCAGTTGCGGAAACCGAATAATGAGATTAGTTCGACAGAAGAAGATGAAGGAAAACGGAGAAGCGCCAAGGGAGAAACTTACCCCTTTTCTCATGCTCAGTGAGATGTGCATTGTGCTTTACGAGCAGCAACTTGTGGGTATCCAGAAGATGCTGGAACTCAGCACTCCGGCGGTTGGTGATCACCTGAAAAGAATACGAAAATTTGGCTTAAGCCTTGTGCATATTCGAAGTGTACAAGATCTGGGCCAAGTGGAACTTAACCCGGCTCTAGGTGTGTGCATATTCGAAGTGTACAAGATCCGGGCCAAGTGGAACTTAACCCGGCTCTAGGTGTGTGCATATTCGAACTGTACAAGATCCGGGCCAAGTGGAACTTAACCCGGCTCTAGGTGTGTGCATATTCGAAGTGTACAAGATCCGGGCCAAGTGGAACTTAACCCGGCTCTAGGTGTGTGCATATTCGAAGTGTACAAGATCCGGGCCAAGTGGAACTTAACCCGGCTCTAGCTGTGTGCATATTCGAAGTGTACAAGATCCGGGCTAAGTGGAACTTAACCCGGCTCTAGGTGTGTGCATACTCGAAGTGTACAAGATCCGGGCCAAGTGGAACTTAACCTGGCTCTAGGTGTGTGCATACTCGAAGTGTACAAGATCCGGGCCAAGTGGAACTTAACCCGGCTCTAGGTGTGTGCATATTTGAAGTTGTCAGGGAGCTACGTTAGTTTTCTAAGGAGCATCCGGCCGAGTAACAAGTTACTCCCCCAGAGGCTCGGGGACTAATGGTTATATTGCTAGTGCATGCTAAGGAAAAGGTGAAGTAACGTACCTCCATCATCCGACCCGCAAGGTTAATCGCCTTAGAGGTTGTGTTCATCTGGGCAGCGAATTCGGCGGGACCGAACTTCTCCGGGTGATCATCGTTATAGACGAACTCCGCCTTGTTCCAGTTATTCATAAACTCGATCAAGGTCGGAGGATATCGCTCACCGCTGAGCATGTGGGGCGCCACCAAGCCCCTCGCATGTGCCTCTCTCCTCTCAACCTGAGCAAGGGCCGGACTGGTGTGCAGAACAAGTTGCTGCACACTAGTTGGCTCGGCAGGGGCGTCCTTCGGTGCTGGAGCCTTCTAGGCAAGCATGAACGCGAGGGTGCGCTGTCCAGACCCGGTGGACGCTGCCCTGGTGATGTCAGGGGCTTTCTTGCCTTTGGCTTGCTGAGAGGAGGAAGTGGTTGCGGCTGATTTCCCCTTAGGAGCTGCCTGGGTACTTCCTCGCCGAGATTGAGAAGACTCGAATGAGGCGGAGGATCTTGGCGCTGGTGCCCTTGTCGTTGGTGCCAGAATTGGTGCTGGTGCTGGTGCTGGTGTCGGTGCTGGTACGGAGGTAGTCTCGGTAGTTGCTGGTTGTGGCGGAGCCGAAGTGGTGGATGCCGCTGCCTCGGCTAGATCCATCTCCCCCTCTCCAGGGTTGCCTCCCTCTTGACGAGGCGGGCTGGAACCCGGAGCAGCCGCAGAACCCTCTGGAATAGGGCTCAACGGGCGTGACTCGTCGTCACGAGAGGGAGAAGAGCTAGGATGGAGCGGCAAAGAGATGCTAGATCCACTCCGAGGGACCTCCACTGCAGCCCTGCCAAATCAAATAATGTCAGAAGAGAAATTACAACAATGCAAGAAAGAACAAGTTGCAGAAGAAAAAGAGACTTACGCGTCCGAGGTTTGGGGCTCCTTGGGTTTCCGAGCCCTTCGTGATGGGGCCTTGCCTGCAGGCTTGGAAGCAGTTTTGTCTCCGGACTTCTTTCGCCTTTTGGAGGGCTGAGAAGGTCCGGAGGAGGAACTTGATGCAGCTCCACGCCTCTTCTTCGGCGCTGCCAGAATAGGTTCACCCGTGGCAAGGGGAGGGTCCTCGTGGATCTGCCCACCGGGGTTAGCTGATGCCGGAAAAGCATAAGAAAGGGGGACAGCATCAACAGGTTCAATCACCTCAACATCCGAGTCATCTTCATCATCGGGTCAATCTCTAATAGAAGAGGGTTTACCGGTGGGTCGCTTCATAGCATCGGTAATCGGGAGGAACATCTCCTGGTCCGGCTCTTCCTTGTCCGGGGTCTCCCGGTCAGGCGCCCATTTAAGGGTCGGATCGGTGCCGTCCTCGAGGGTCTGCTGAAGGAATAGCTGAGAAAAAGAATGAACAACGGAGTCAAAAATGGAACAATGACTGACATATAATTAACCCGGAGTAAATTTGCGCCACGAAGCTTACCGAGGGAGGGAGCCTATCTCGGCAGAAATGCTCAGTTCCCCACGTCCATTCAGTGGAGAACTCCTTGTGGGTGGTGAAGAGAGCCTTGACCCAGCGATAGATCTCTGAGTTGCTTAACTCGAAGGACGAGGTCCGGTTGGGGTCGCGGCCAAAGCTCATATGGCACACCTTGTGGGTGCGCTTCTGGAGGGGGGAGATTCGATTGCGCACGAACATGATCATAGCATCCTCGTTGCGCAACCCGAGCTTCTTCAGCTCTGCAAACCTCTTGTTGACCTGGTTGGCTAAGGCTGTGGGCTTCTTGGGGACAACGTCCCACGACTCTGGGTTAGGTGGACCTAGAGCATAGGGAAGCAGCTGGATCAAGTCTTCAGTGCCCTCGTTCTAGACATAAAAGAAAGTCCGGGCCCATCCTTTGCAGGAGTCCAGCCCGGTGACTCGAGGGAAAACGGATAGCCTCCGGGGTGAGATGGATGCAGCTCCGAATTGAGTGAGCTGCTTGTCCTCCGGGTCGAGTTGAATATTCGGAATGACATTACGACAAAGGCCGAAAAACCGGATCCATAGCTCCTTCGTGGGCCATAATCCGGCGTAGCCCTCGATCGTAGAGGCAAAAGCAGAAAGAGAAGTGATTGCGTTGGCAGGAAGGTGGTGCGGCTGGAGTCTGTATGTGCTTAACCAGTCATGGAAGAAATCGCTGATCGGCAAACCGAACCCCCGTTGGAAGTGCGACAAGAACACAACATACTCACCCGGATTGGGTGAGGGGGTGAGTTCGGCGGAGGCAAGGCGCGCGATGACGTCGGCGGAGATGCGTCTGGTCCGGTAGAGCCAGTCCAAGTCATCTTGGCAGACCCAGGACCCGGCCCACGCACCACAGTCCGCAGCGGCGAAGTCCTCCTCCATCTCTTGCTCAGCAACGACGAGCTCCTCCTCCGTCATCTGATAATCGCTTCCCTCGCTGGCGCTAGCGGTGGCGGGGGCAAAGGCCTAGATTGGCAGCGACCCGTGGTAGAGGAGGCGCGTAGCGGTGGCGACGACGTAGAAATATGGGGGAAAAGATGCGACGGCGGCGCTGCTGCTTGGGAGCACTGGCGACGGCACGGTCGCGAGGAAGACGAAGAAGAAGAGCAAAGGGCAGAGGGGCGCAATAAGGGGAAAAGGCCTAAGTGATGCGCCCCTCCCCTATTTAACCTCTCCCACGAGGAGAAAGTGGGATCGCGTCCTGCGGGCACGCCACACGCAGTGGCCGTGTACCACCCGCATCGACCAATCAACAAGGAGCCACACGAAGGGCCATAGAGTGGGGTTGGTCCCATGACATGACGCGTTGATGCGGTAAACAAGGAGGCAGGCGTGACGTGACCCGCGCACAGTGATGACTGACAATTACTGCGGCGGTTACTATGTTGGCCCTTAAAATCAGATAGCATAATGATTAGCCTCCACGTGGGTTGGCGTACGAGAGAAGGAAGCAAGACCCGGATAGGACCGTGGTAACCCGGCCAGCAAGTGACAACTTGGAATGTGCAGAGGGAAAGTAAAACCATGAGGTCCGAATTGAAGTGGTAACCCGGCCAGCAAGTGAAAACTTGGAACGTGCAAGGGGAACGTAAATCCATATAACCCGAGACAAGGAGGTAACTCGGAAATAACGTCCGAAGGTCAAACATAATTGAACCTGATGTGGCCTTAGCGGCCGAGGCAGCTAAGACCGCACCATCTTTGGGGACTAATGTTGGGGGGATACCCCCGGGTAGGGTCACGCCGGGGTATAAAGGCCGAGTTAGCCAAGGTTCGGCAAGGCCAAAGCGGATGCTGGCCTGGTCACCTCAAGGCAGGCCGAATCACGGGGTAACCCGGACCAGGGGGCGTTCGCCTAACTAAGTCTCAACCGACTTAAGCAGTAAGTCGGAAGTGCATGTATAACTTGTATGCAGGAAAGGGTGTGGCCGGATCAACTATGATCCGGGTCACATCTAGCTTCTAGGAGAAGGAAGGAATCTCGCTGGTCAAAAGAAGCCCCGGTACGCACTGCCTGAGCGAAGCAGATAAGGGCAAGACCACCGAGGCGTGGCCGACAAGGGTGACGATGCCCATGTCGGCTGACGCGGGCGCCGCAGAGGCTTACGTAGCCGCTGCATGTGTGACGCAAGGGAAAAGTAACCCGGTCGGCTTACTTCTTTGGGAGATGGCATATTCTTAGGAATATGCCTCCACGTATGCCCTAAGTGGAGACCTACCCCCCCCCTATATAAGGAGGGCTAGGGCTTCTGTAGAGGGGGTTCCGTTTTTTCTGATTGGGCAAGGGTTGTAAGTGTGATCTGTGAGTGAGAGTTAGAGAGATCCTTCTTCCTCCTCTCGCCAATACAACTCTAGGAGCACTTGTAACCTTGGAGGCAAAGCAAATATAAACTTCTGTGTGGAGAATCACTTCACTATCCCTCCCTGGATTCCCCTAGCATGTATTAGTCCCCACCTTTAGCCTATCCATGGCATCTGCCGTGACACCACCACGACATAAGGACTCTCCCTCGGTTGATCCAGTGGAAGACATTGTGGATCCAAATCTAGGATTCTACCTGGCAGAAACAGATCGAAACAAAAACACGACGAAAACACGATATACAAACCTCGGGGGATTCAGGGGGTTATATATTACGAAGTTTCAAATCAAAAGGAAGGTACTGGGAGAAAACGAGTCAGAGGCAGAGTTTGAGGTGGCCTCACCACCTGGGGGCGTGGCCAGGGGTGGGCCCGCGCCACAGGGTGGTGTGGGCCACCCTAGCTCCATTTCTGTCCCTTTTTCGCTTTGTAACTTCCCTTATTGACTGAAAACTGCAAAAATATAGTTGGATTGTATTTTCGCGGAACTTTTCTTACCAGAACTATTACCTATTTGAAAAGAGACTCCGCAGGTCTCCGAATTTGGTCCTTGATGAATTTCTCCGGAGTTATAACTTGAAAGGCATCAACATCTTCATTGTAAGAATCTCCAGCAATATAGTGCTTGAGTCGCTGCCCATTCACTACTTGTGTAGTATTATCTTTTAAAGAATAAATTTTTATTGCTCCTGAACGGTATACTTCTTCAATAATAAAAGGTCCTTCCCATTTTGACAGTAGCTTTCCTGCAAAAAATCTGAGACGAGACCTATACAATAGAACTTTCTCACCAACATGAAATTCTGTCTTAAGTATCCGCTTGTCATGCCATCTTTTAACTTTTTCCTTAAAGAGCCTAGCATTTTCATAGGCTTCACTCCTCCATTCATCTGAAGAACTTAAGTCAAATAATCTTTTCTCACCAGCGAGCTTACAATCTCTCTTTAGTTCTTTAACTGCCCAGTAAGCTTTGTGTTCTAATTCTAAGGGTAGGTGACAAGCTTTCCCATAAACCATTTTGTAAGGAGACATCCCCATAGGATTTTTGTAAGCACTTCTATAAGCCCATAAAGCATCATTCAACTTTTTATCCTAATTTTTTCTAGATCTATTAACAGTCTTTTGCAAGATGGATTTAATTTCTCTATTTGATAACTCTACTTGCCCGCTAGTTTGGGGGTGATAGGCTGAAGCAATCCTATGATTAACATCATATTTAGCAAGGGTCTTTCTAAAACCACCATGAATGAAATGCGAACCCCCATCAGTCATGAGATACCTAGGCACTCCAAACCTAGGAAAGATAACATCCTTAAGCATTTTTAGAGAGGTCTCCCCGTCAGCACTCTTTGTAGGAATGGCTTCTACCCACTTAGTAACATAATCAACGGCAACAAGAATATGAGTGTAACCTTTCGAAGGAGGGAAAGGACCCATAAAGTCGAATCCCCAGCAATCAAAAGGTTCAATAACTAGAGAGTAGTTCATAGGAATTTCATTGCGTCTAGAAATATTACCAACACGCTGACATTCATCACAAGATATAACAAATTTTCTTGCATCTTTAAAAAGGGTAGGCCAGTAGAAACCTGATTGTAGTACCTTTTGTGCAGTTCTATCTTCTGCATGATGTCCTCCATAAGCACTACCATGTCATTTACGCAATATCTTCTTTTGTTCATATTCTGGAACACATCTTCGCATAATACCATCCACTCCTTCTTTGTATAAGTGTGGGTCATCCCAAAAATAATGCCTCAAATCATAGAAGAACTTCCTTCTTTGCTGAGCTGTAAAAGTTGGAGGCAAATACTTGGAGACAATAAAGTTAGCATAATCAGTGTACCAAGGGCTCCCTCGCGAGCTCACCCCTACTGCAGCTAACTGTTCATTTGGGAAACTATCATTAACAGGCATTGGGTCAAAAGAGATGTTTTCCAAACGAGATAAATTATCAGCTACAGGGTTTTCAGCACCCTTCCTATCTACTATATGTACATCAAACTCTTGTAAAAGCAGCACCCATCTAATAAGCCTAGGCTTAGCGTCCTTCTTCGTCATAAGATATTTAATAGCAGCATGATCAGTATGAATGGTGACTTTTGAGTCTACAATATAGGGCCTAAACTTATCACAAGCAAAAACAACGGCTAGAAATTCCTTTTCAGTAGTAGCATAATTCCTTTGAGCAGCGACTAGAGTCTTACTAGCATAATGGATAACATTTAACTTTTTATCAATACGTTCCCCAAGGACAGCCCCTACAGCAAAATCACTAGCATCACACATTATTTCAAAGGGTAAACTCCAATCAGGTGGTTGAACAATAGGGGATGTAGTTAAAGCCTTCTTAAGAGTTTCAAAAGCTTCCTTACAATCATCATCAAAAATGAAGGGTGCATATTTTTGAAGAAGATTAGTGAGGGGTTTTGATATCCTAGAAAAGTCTTTAATAAACCTCCTATAGAAACCAGCATGACCAAGGATACTACGAATACCTTTGATGTCTCTTGGACATGGCATCTTCTCAATTGCCTCAACCTTAGCTCTATCAACTTCTATGCCTCTTTCAGAAACTTTATGCCCAAGAACAATCCCTTCATTAACCATGAAGTGGCATTTCTCCCAATTAAGAACAAGATTAGTTTCTTCACATCTCTGCAAAACTTTATCAAGGTTGTGCAGACAATTATCGAAAGAAGTTCCATAGACAGAAAAGTCATCCATGAACACTTCTACAATTTCCTCACAAAAACCATGAAAGATAGCAGACATGCACCTCTAAAAAGTAGCAGGAGCATTACATAAACCAAAAGGCATACGTCTATAAGCATAAGTTCCGTAAGGGCAAGTAAAAGTAGTTTTTTCTTGATCTTGTTGTTTTACAGCAATTTGAGAGAAACCAGAGTAACCATCAAGAAAACAAAAATGGGTCTTTTTAGACAACCTTTCCAACATTTGATCAATAAAAGGAAGCGGGTAGTGATCTTTCTTAGTAACTTTATTAACCTTCCTAAAATCGATGCACATCCTATAGCCTACCACTATTCTTTGGGGAATAAGCTCATCATTATCATTAGGGACAACGGTAATACCTCCCTTTTTAGGAACACAATGAACAGGACTAACCCATTCACTATCAGCAATAGGGTAAATAATACCAGCATCAAGGAGTTTCAATACCTCATTCCTTACCACTTCCTTCATCCTAGGATTCAAACGTCGTTGGTGCTCCACTACTGGCTTCGCATCTGATTCTATGTTGATAGAATATGGACATATAGTAGGTGAAATCCCTTTTAAATCATCTAGAGTATATCCCATAGCTCCTCGATGTTTCCTCAAAACCTCCAATAACCTTTCTTATTCCTTCCCTGAAAGTTTAGCGCTAATAATAACATGATATATCTTTTTATCATCAATATAAGCATATTTAAGATCATTAGGGAGAGGTTTTAGATCGAAAACCGGATCCTTTTTAGGTGGCATCGTGGTACCCAAGTCTTCTACAGGCAAGTCATGCTTAAGCATCTTAGGTTGATCACGGAGAATCCTGTCAATCTCATTCCTTTCTTCCATGAAGATTTCACTTTCATGATCTTCCATAAATTGGTGCAAAGCATTGTTAGGATCAAGAGAAATAGAAGCAAGTTGTTCAACTCTAAAATCCTCATTATGGGTTTCCTCTTCACAAGGTTCTTTAGAAAATTTTGAGAAATTAAACTCATAAGATTCCCCATCAAACTTAGTCAATATTTTCTCCCTCTTGCAATCAATAATAGCTCCACAAGTACTCAAGAAGGGTCTACCAAAAATGATAGGATAAGTTTTACTAGCAGCTGAACCAAGTACTAGAAAATCAGCAGGATACTTAATCTTACCACAAAGAACTTCCACGTCTCGTACAATTCCAATTGGAGAGATGGTCTCTCTATTAGCAAGGTGAATAACCACATCAATCTCTTCCAATTCGCAGGGACTGATTTCATGCATAATTTCTCTGTAAAGCTCATAAGGAATAACACTGGAACTTGCACCAATATCACATAAACCATAATAGCAATGATCACCAATTCTAACAGAAAGCACAGGAGCACTAGCCTTTTTAGTTCTATTAGGATGTGAAACAATATTAGAAGCATCCTCACAAAAGACTATGTGCCCATCTTCTATGCTTTTAGTGACAAGGTCTTTCACAATTGCTACCACAGGTTCAATGTTTATTTGTTCATCAGGTTTTACAGTTCTATTTTCACTTTTGGTGATTACATTAGTTATCATAGGATGGTCCTTTACCTTTTCGGGGAAGGGAATCTTCTCAATATAAGGTTCGGGTAAGATGGGATCAATAATACAATACTTAGCTCTTCCAATAGGAACATAGTCAACAATATCTTTGTAAGGTGCATGGTATTTATTCCATCCCCTTTTTGGAATTTCAATATAGGAAGCAAAAGCTCTAAAGCAATTCGTAATAACTTGCAAATCAAGACCATAAACAATACTAATATTTTGAAAGTCATCAGTTCCCATAAAAGATTCAATGCATTCATAATCATAATTTATACCTGACTTTCTACCTTTGTCATTCTCCCAAGCTTCAACATTGTCTTGAATACGGTCCAGAAGATCCCATTTAGCTTCTTCTTCCATACGAGTGAATGATCCAGCACAAGAAGCATCCAATAAATCCTTATCATGTAGAGGGAGCCTTGCATAAAAGTTGTTGATAATAATATTGTTGGGGAGCTCATGAATGGGACATTTGAGCATTAGTAACTTCAATATCCCCCAAGATTGGGCTGTACTCTCTCCATTAAGAGGCCAAAAGTTGTATATTTGATTCCGATCTTTATGAATCTCACTAGGAGGATAAAACTTTGAATAAAAGAGAGGCACTATTTCCTCCCATTCCAGAGCTTGACCATTCTTCAGCAGCTTATACCATTCCTCAGCTCTTCCTTTCAGAGATAATGAGAATAACTTCTTCTTAACTTGATATGTAGTAATACCTGCACACTTGAACAACCCGCATAATTCGTGTATAAAGAGAAAATGATCACTTGGATGGACAGTTCCATCCTGAACATAGTAGTTATCCATAACACGATCAATAATTCTTATAGGTATTTTGAAAACATCATTCTCAGCAGGTGGTGGCTTATCTACTACCTTAGCAGTGGTAGTAGCATTACCAAATAAAAAACTCAGCGAATTATCCATAATGAAAATAAAGCAACTAGCAGAAGTAAACAATACTCATAGTAGAAGTTTCCTTTACCAGTTCCACTCTCCAATAGCGCTTCACTCCCCGGCAACGGCGCCAGAAAATAGTCTTGATGACCCACAAGTATAGGGGGTGTATCGCAGTATTTTTGATAAGTAAGAGTGTCAAACCCAACAAGGAGCAGAAGGTGCTGGCTAGTGGTATGGATCAGGAATTCTCTACAAATACTTAGCAAACGGATTTTTAGGGGTTTTCGATAAAGCAAGTAAACAAAGTACGAGTAAATAAAAGACAGTAGGAATAAATACAACAAGTGGCCAAATCCTTTATGCAGCAAAGGACAAGCCGGTTGTATTACTTAAGATGACCAAACGTTCTCGAGGACACATGGGAAGACTGTCAAGTGCTTTCGCTTCATATAGTTGATTAATCTTCTCTAGCTTGCTAAGTGTTGTGTGGGTGAACCTGTGCTAATGTACCGCCCCATCCAAGACTAATACATACTTGTGATTATACCCCTTGCAAACATCCGTAAGTACAAGAAAGTAATTAAGGTAGAAACCTAACCACATCTTTAAACTCTAAGACCCTTACGTCCCTTGTGCAATGGTTTCCTAACGGGGGTTCAGGTTTCTGTCACTCCGGCAACCCCTACGATTAGTAGCCAAATACACAATGCATTCCCCTAGGCCCATATAGGTGAAGTGTCATGTAGTTGACGTTCACATGACACCACTAGAAGAAGTACACCATAACTTAAATAACAATCTATTGAATCTTTCTCAACACAACTCCACTACTAACAACAAGACTTCTCCCATGTCCTCAAGAACAAAACAAACTACTCACAAGACATCATATGGATCATGATCAGAGATGGAATAATGATGTATAACAACCTGAACATAAACAATAATTCAATGGTTCACTCAATAGCATCAACTACAAAGAGTAATCAACACCGGGAAAGTTTCCCCTATGAACTATGCAAGATTCAACACAATTGTTACAGCAATATGGAGATGGTGATGAGGGTGCTGATGGTGATGATGGTGGTGATGATGATGATGATCCCGATGAAGTCCAGCTTGATGGTGGTGTTGATGGCGACGATCTTCCCTCTCCGGGAAGGAATTCCCCCGGCAGAAATCTGCCTGCCGGAGAGATCTTTCTCTCTTGGTGTTTTCCGCCCCGCAAAGGCGGCGGAATCTTTCTATGGTCGCTCCCCGAGTCTTAGGGTTTCGGGAGGATGATATACGCCAGAGGGGAGAGGCTGGAGTAGGCTAGGGTGGCCACACCACCTCCTGGCGTGGCCTAGGGCTGCCCGCATCAGGGGGTGGTGGGGGCCCCATGTGGCCCATCTCCACTCCGTCTTCTGGCATCCTTAGTCTTCTGGAAAAATAGGATTTTCCGTATATTTTCCTGGATTTTCTGATCTTCGTGAATTTTGCCTCCAAACAGCACCTTTTCCATCAGAATCCTGACTGCAGCGGTCCATGCTCCAAAAGTCATCAACCATGCAAAAACACATGAAATAACATAAGTATCACCTCTCAATACAAAATATATCAATAAATAATAGTGAATTAAGACATAGAATAGTGATGCAAAATGGACGTATCAGGCACCCCTATATATGGGGGGAGGGGGTGTGCCATCCCCTTTGGGTTTCCCATGTGGGACTAAACACGGGAGAGGGGGGAGGCGCATGGGCCTTCATGGGACAGCCGGCCTAGGGTGGGCCCTACCCCATGCACAACCCTAGGCTGGCCAGGTGGGCCCCTTGAGGTGCCTGGGCCTTGGCCCGTTGGCCCTTGGCCCTTCCCTCCTTCGGTTTTTCCCTCATGGGCCTTTATTCACTAGGACGTTTGGCCCATTAGTAGAATAACCCTTCAAATTAGAATTTAATATTATATTTAATATTAATTACATTAATTAATATGCAAATACATATTACAAAATCCATCTTGACCTGAAACACCTTTCAGTTCCCTTTCGATTTCCTCCGAACGACTTTGGATCTTTCCCGGAATGATTTCGGTCCTTTATTCTTTCTCCGAACAACTTCGGATCTCTCTGCGGAACGATTCCGGCTTTCTCTTTCTCTATTGTGATTCCGTCTTACGAATGATCACTCTCATCGTACCCTTAAGTGTATCCTCTCACGGCTCGGGAATGTTCTAGACATGATCTGTATCAATGATCAACAGAGGGACCAGGGATGTCCATGTGACCCCTATGCATTCCTGATGACAATGTCGTTTGAACCGTCTAAATGTAGCATCCTCTTCCTTTTGTTTCTTGATAGAACTTGTCCGAGATCCGATCATTGGTATCCCATACCTTGTTCAATCTCGTTCACAACAAGTTCTGTTTTCTTGTTACCGTGATATTACATCCCCATGACCTAGTCACATGTTGCAACATTTATGAATGTAATCTCACCAAGTTGGCCGTATGTATCTTTACCTGTCATGTGGGTGAACAAATCCCGGTCTTGTAGTCACATGTCATCAACTGTTCCTTTGGAATACCCAACATACACCTTTATGGCCACCGTATTACCAGATGACGGTTGATGTAGTCAAAGCAGCCTCGGGAAACAGTGAGTAATATGAGCTCACGGTCTAAGGAGAAGGAGTCTAGGTATAGTTGATGCAACAATGAACTATATTACTTGATCGTGTTGCAATCCTTCGAGGAATGTCCAATCACATCATTCTCCAATGATATGATCTCGTTGTCAGTCGGCATAAATGCCCATGATCTTGAAACCCAGATCATCTTCGTGACCAATGAACTAGTATGAATAGAGGCTACTAGGGACTTGGTTGTTTCATACCACACCTGTACCAATGTTTCTACTTGGCACAGTTATAGCACAATATGAAACTATTATAAACTAATTGAGATATGACAATGAAAACCTATTTATTATTTGCCTCTAGGGCATATCTCCTTCAGAAATCTATCGGGGAAATTCCTTCCCGGAGAGGGGAGATCGTCGCCATCAACACCTTCATCAAGCTAGACTTCACCGGGATCATCATCATCATCTCCACCAACACCATCACCACAACTCCGTACCGCTGTAACAATTGGGTTGAATCTTGCATAGTTCTTAGAGGAAACTTTCCTGGTGTTGATTACTTATTGTAGTTGATGCTATTGAGTGGAACCATTGAATTATTGTTCATGTTCAGATTGTTACTTATCATTATCTCATCTCTGATATTATCCATATGATGTCTCGTGAGTAGTTCGTTTAGTTCTTGAGGACATGGGAGAAGTCATGTTGTTAGTAGTGGAATTGTGTTGAGAAAGATTTAATGGTTTGATATTTAAGTTGTGGTGCTATTCTTCTAGTGGTGTCATGTAAACATCGACTACATGATACTTCACCTTTATGGGCCTAGAGGAATGCATTGTATATTTGGCTACTAATCGTGGGGTTGCCGGAGTGACAGAAACCTGAACCCCTGTTAGGAAACTCTTGCATAAGGGAGTGTAGGATCTCAAAGTTTAAGGTTGTGGTAAGTTTTTATCTTAATTACTTTCTTCTAGTTGCGGATGCTTGTAAGGGGTATAATCACAAGTATGTATTAGTCCTAGGAAGGTCAGTACATTAGCATAGGTTCACCCACACAACACTTATCCAACTAGAGAAGATTAATCAACTATATGAACCGAAAACACTTAACAATATTCTCATGTATCTTCGAGAACGTTTGGTCATCTTAAGTAAATACAACCGGCTTGTCCTTTGCTAAAGAAAGGATTGAGCCACTTACTGCAATTATTATTATTGTCTTTTATTTACTCGTACTTTATTTATCTGTATTATCAAAAACCACTAAAAATCTGTTTGCTAAGTATTTATAGAGAATTCCTGATCCAAACCACTTGTCAACATCTTTTGCTCCTCGTTGGGTTCGACACTCTTATTTATCGAAAGTACTACGATACAGCCCCTATACTTGTGGGTTATCAGCGGCCATAGTTTGTGTAGCCTTCGTGGCTCACAAACGGAACCCACCGCACGAACACGCCGCAATAAGCTGCTACCTGCTATAGCCTATACTGCCAACTGGGCCACCTACGCTGTCAGCCATGCTCTCTGCCGCGAGAATCCACGCAAGCTACAGTGCCAAGACGGTAGCTCGTATGCGTAAAGTATCATGTACGCCTATAATCAAGAACCAAAATATGCAATATGGTAAGCATTTTTTTAGCACGAAGACGCAAGCATACATGAATAGAATGTTGAACACTAAGACGCGGAAATACACATGAAAAAAGTAAAACAAAAGATACACACATGTAATTATAGACAAATAATCTGACGACTAATCCTAAAACCTTATCTAACAATCTACGTACACAACATAGCCGAGAAAGGGGCTTCCGTGCAGGCAACTAATTTGAATTTCGTAAAACCTAAATACATGCGAACCTAGACAAAAGTACTTTATTTAGCACTAAAGTAGAAGGCAGTAAAAAAAATAAAAACGTAAAAATTGAAATAGTACTGGAAGAAGAAAAACATGCAGTATGCATCAAAGTCAATATGAAGCGTTGTAGACAGTAATAATTTTTGTAATAGATATTTTCGATATATTCCTGTACACATTATAATGGAAAAAGTAAACGCATAAAAGAATAAAGATAATACTGGAAAAAGAAAAACACACGGAGGTAGAAACCGATATTCGCACGAAATAGTAATAACTTTCGCAATAGATATTTTCTATATTTTCTTCATACATATTACAAACCTAATTACCTAATTGCAGTCTATCTAATCTAGACCTACCAACCTAGGCATCGCCATTCTAGTCCTAACTATCGGCCAAAATGCCCTAGCGCTGACTAAATCATGTACTACGTCTTGTCCACGTGGCCTCCGTGTCGCCATATTCGCCCTGACGATGCGCTTCTCGTAGACACCATAATGGAAGGACACAACGTCGACACTGGTCCTTCTCCCCACCGGCGCGGGCTTCAGCGTCGATGTGCTAGCCGCTTCTCCTTCTCCCTATCGGTGTGGGCTTCATCGTCGGCGTGTCAGCCGCTTCTTCCAATGTATGTGGCTCCCGCGTACGTCACAGTGGGAGAACGTCGCTCCGCCACGGCGCCTTCTTGACGTGTATGATCTCGTCGTTCACGTCGTGTCCCTAGTCCTCGCAGCTCCTGCTAGACATCGACGCGGTACTTGCGGATGTCGGGGAGAGAGAACATGCCGCCGATGGCAGCACTTCTCCCCGTCATAGCAGTGGCTGCTTCTCCTCGTGTATGTGATTCCCACATATGCCGACTGTGGAGGACATAGCTCCACCGTGAAGCCATCTCCCGTATCAATGATACGCGTTGATGTCGTGCCACCGATCATCGCGTATGCCGCTTATCCCCGTTGATGGGGTTCATGCCACCGACTCGAGTCCATAGACGTGTTTCATTGGCTATCGCTACGTTGTACCTACAGTGAAATGAACCTACTATTTCGCTACCCGTCGTGCTATAGAGTAGCACACCGCCACCCCAAACGTGTCGGATACGACAAAGCCATCATTTGGGGGGCATGTGGTGTCTCTTCTAGCATGATGTGTAGTGAAGGTAAGATGAACCAGCTAAATCAATGAGAGAAAGCACGAAGATGGAGGAGTCTTCTATAGGCTAAACGTTGGTAGTGGCGTTGTGTTTTCGCGTACATGGGCCCTACCATCACGTACCTCGAAAGATAACGCTGCTAGCTTGACTGCGTCTCCAAGAATTGTCGGACAACGAGGGATGGCGATGTCAGGTAGACCGTAGACGTACGCGCGAACCCACGAACGTCTATCGTTTAAGCCATCGGCTCAGATATTAACGAGCCCACCATACTACCTCACCGCGAGAACACGCGCACGTGTACCGTCTACGATGTCAGTCGGGCGCTCCGACCGCGAGAACCTGCGTACTGGTAGAGTCTACGGTGCCACGTTGGCGCTGGGCAGGCCCTACATCCGCTAAAAACCGCGGCTCACATGGGCTCACAGCTTCACATCGGCGTTGAGCGGGCCCATGTCCATGATAAACCACAGGCTCACCGCGCCACAAGGATCTCGACGGGCCCCGCCACCCGACGGGTGCAGAATGTTGTTGCCCCTAGAATGCCTCCCACACAGCGCGTTCCTACCCGCGTATGCTAATGGCGGACCCATGTCACGCGCGCGGCCCACCTCCTACGACGCGGGGTATGATAGCACGTGACACCAACCCACGGTATGGAACCTTTCACCCTGGCGCACAGTGGGTTCCGCCTCACGGGATAGCAGGGCTCTATTACGACGTTGTTTCTTGTCCATCCCACGGCCGAAAAGAATTAGGATGACGTGGATAGTAGTTTGAACCGAAACAATCTACCTCTATTATTTACTCCCGACCCCGTGCGGCGCCGCCGCCACCGCACCGGGTCGCCACCCGTGCCCCCGGCTAGCCACCCCCTCCCGCATGCCCCCTCCTCTCCGTCGCTGTCGAATCCGTCGTCGGACAAAGCTCCAGTGGCGAGGTGACGGCGGGGCCCTAGCCCTCGCGCGCCTCGCTTCCATGGCGGCAGCGGCTTGAGATCCAGGCAACAGCCATGGAGCTCCAGCGGATCTGTAGTCATGATGGAGGGTGGGCGGCGGCCGGTGAGCTCTAACGGCAGCGGTCCCTAGGCGGTGGGTGGTGGCAAGATCTAGGGTTCCTAGATTGGTCGTATTCGCCTCCTCGATGTCGGCCAGTGTCATCTGGAGGTCTTCTACGACCTTCTTTGCATCATGAGGGCACCCGGGCAGAGGCCCTGGGTTTGGTGGAGGTGGTCATCTTCTCCGTCGAAGGTGGTGGCCCTACGGCTTGATTGGCAGATCTCGCGATCCGTCTTCCAGTTCCAGCAGCGAGGCGGGGAGACCTAGGTGCCGGTGAAAACTGAGCCATTAGCAAGCGATGGCGGTGTTACCACATCGTTACCTTGATGAAGGCATCGCCGTGCACCTTGTGTTGACCGCAATCGTGCTACTCCGGGGAAACCCTAAAATCTTCGGGTCGGGCGATGGTGGTGCCGCGGTGTCGGTATCACGTTCTCTCCTAGGAGCATCGCCTGTGGAGCTGCGTTGGATGGAAGCAGCAGGAGGGGTGGAGCGGTTAGCGCGCGGGGGGTGGTGCTGCTTGGCACAGAGGTGGTGTCGGTGGCTGGTGTGGCGAGAGTCTGCGCATCGATCTACATGTTGACGATGGGTTGGCGGAAGATTATGAAGGCGACGACATCCGGAGCGTGTGCGTGGGCATAACTCCGCCGATATGTTGTGCGGTTCTAGGGCTCCTTTTGCTTGAGTTCGTGTCGTCGCACCAAGGCACTCCAGCTTCTCTTGGCGAGTGCCAACGGTGTGGTGACTATGGGGTGGGGTCGAAACAGGTAGATTGGGGTTTGATAGATCCCGTTGGGAAGCTGGCGATAGGTTATCGTTTTTGCTTAGTGTTTTGCTTTGACGGTTCTGGTTTGTATGATCTTTGTAATGGTCTTTGCCAAACAATGTGGTTCTAATAATAAATAAAGGCTATGTGCATCGTTTGATGCAGAGGTCGGGGCTCCACTCTCATTTCAGAAAAAAAAAAACCCGACACATAGACTCTGAGCGTGGCGGGTCCACCTGTTAGCTGAGAGTTGTAGCCCCACCTATTAGCAATCTAAAGTTAATTAGCCTTAGTGCTTAGGAACCAGTTGTGTCTGCAGGTCAAATATTGAAGCCTTGGTACTAGCGGAAAGGGAAAAGGCGAGACAATATTAAAGCCATAAGTTTTATTCATGCCAATTGAAGTCATAAGTTTTATTCATGTCAATGTCCATTAATTACATCGTGTATATTTGTGTTGTTCTCCCCCCTATAATCCGTTGGTCTTGATGAGTTACAGGTACACGGTGGAAATTTCGTCCCGTGTATTATTATGTAGATCACACTGGTTGATGGCTTTTTTCTGTGTGTATGTTGAGAGGTATCGAGGAAATTTCCTGACCAAAATAAAGACAAGCATCACAGGCTTGTCCCAGCCGAGAACTGTGGGAAGAACCTCACTACGACGCCGTGGTGTGTAGGAAACGTGCATATATGTGAAGTTGAGCTTAGCCAAAGGGCCGCAAAAGCAGGCGTCTTGTATTTGGAGAAGACGATATCGATATGTCTGATAGATTTGAACTACAACAAAATGTCGCATGTTGAAGCGTGTATAGCAGCGGCACAAAATGTACTGGATCTTTTTTCTTCCCTCACCACAGATGTCATGTTAAATTGCGAGAACATACAAGGCATGGTTGATCTACGCGCTAGACGAAATCTCTTAAAATACCTTTGTACATATAGAGAAAGAATAAGTCGGAGGTACGAAGAGCTTTGTATGGACACATCTCTAGGAAAAGGGCACAATTATATCAACCATATGCTAGCGATGTTGTTGTTATTATGGGTATGTAATATGTAGCTTCTATTTTCTCATGTTCGTCCATAAGTTGTTGGAACTTTGGAGGGTGTCTTGTTCTTTGGTACGCTGAAATGTGTCTTGACTTATTGATAAAAGCTTTTGTTGATCAAGGTGTTGTAAGTGCAGTTTTGTGTCTGTTTCGGGATAGTGAAGACCACCACAAATCTAACTAAATGTTACTCCTGCCCTGAATTAGCTGGATGGGTTGCCTCTTGATAAAGACCGTCAAGATCTGGCTTATATAGGCATAACATCTCTGTAGTATAACTAAACATCATGCTAACTATGTGTTTTATTTGGACTAGTTAATGGCCACACTTAAAGCATGAGAGGCATCAATCAAATTAGATCATGCATACACTCACAACTACCAATACAAATGGCATACTAATGCTATCAAACACATCAAACTATTGTCGCACTATTATTCCTTGTTGTAAGGGTAATTGTCCCTATGTGTGATTTTGATAATTAATGACAATCCTTATGAACTAATATTTTCATTGAGTTTTTTATAAAGGAATATTCCATAGGTCATGCTTGTAGTCCATGTGTTGGATTCGAGTATGGATGCCATGAAGATAAATATATACCTTGAGTATTGGTCTCAAGATTATCGAATCAAAGAGAAGAATATGTTATAAACAAGATCTTGAGAGTTTGATCTCAATAGAAGAATTCAAGTTATGGCTCTAAGTCAGTGTCTTGATAGCCTCATGAGTTGAGCTATGTTGACTAAGATTTAGAGCATGTAATCAAATGAAGACTTATTTATGTACCTCAAGATATTGATATAGAGCATGAGAAGATACATGGTTGACCAATATAAAGAGTGAAGAGTGAATTCAAGTTGGTCAACACATGAAGCATAAATAATGTACCACATGGATCTTGTGGTATGGTAAGACTTGTCAATTACTCTTCATGAACTAACCCATTATATATGTGCCTTTGCGTTTTCTATGTGGGTTAGGTATGTCTCCATGGGCATGCATCAAAAGAGAAGATTTCATATAGCCTATGAGAGGATGCGATCAAGTGGTGATCGTCATCGAGGTTGAGAAGTGAAAAGTCAATATAAGAATATCAAGAATATCATATGGTTGAAGCTTGCTGTCCATATTGGTGATAATGGACATGTGAAGACGTGCCTTAGTTTCTAGGAGCAAATTATGAGTCTTCATGAAGCAACATTGTTCAAGTGATGCATTCTGGCTTGAATGGATCTTAAAGCATTGTCATCAAGATCAAGTAGTATGCGCAAGACAAAGGTATGGACTTGCTAGGTTTTCATGTTACTGGTCTCAAGGTGGTTGTTGGGATACTAGGTTATATGAGAGGGGCTTTTAGTTGGGTAACTCGATCACATCGTCTTAGTAAGCTCAATCCTTTAAATACTTTGCATCTCTCTATTTGGTTGCTTTTTGGTGTTTCTATGTGTGAGGTTCTTGAGCTTGTTGCTAGCTCTTCAATAATCCCAATTTCATCGAAAATGGAATTTGTATGGATCTTCTATTGCGTTGGAGGCTTTGCCGGTTCTTCAGTTAGGAAGGTTTCATGCCTCTCCTTATTTGGTATTTTACCTCTTCAATTTCTTAATATTTCGGACGCAAAAAGCCCAAGTTTGCTTTAATCAAAGTTTAGACGCAAAAATTATCACCGTTTTCTTCATCGTCATTTCTTTCTGCGAAATCAGCAGGATTTCTGGCCCGTTGGCCTAGCCGCAGAAATGTTCGGCCGTCACCGAACCGGTCCAGTGCCCACCGGTATCGCCCACAGTATAGTGGTTCGGTGGGGTGCCAAACGCTCCAGTGGTCACCTGTTATTCCAACCTGGACTACGGTCTGCTGTACCCGCCGCCTGTCCTTCCGGCGTGGGCTCTGGTCCGTCGGCCCTAGCACCGATCCGTCCGGTGTGCGCTCCGGCGCTGCCGGGGTTATTACCGATTTTGGCACAAAATGTCCCCAATGGTCAGATTTGCTTTCTCCTATAAAAGGGGCTTCTTCCCCAAGGTTTTTTAGGGTTCTTAAGCACAAAATTGACCACCATTGTTGATGAAGGGAATATGCCCGAGAGGCAATAATAAAGTGGTTATTATCTTATTCCATGTTTATGATAAATGTTTATTTTACATGCTAGAATTGTATTGATCGGAAACATCAATACATGTGTGTTTAATAAACAAAAAGGGTTCCTAGTTATGCCTCTCTTATAGACTAGCTTGTTGATTAACAAGATGATCAAGGTTTCTTGATCATGGACATTGGATGTTGTTAATAACAAGGTCACACCATTTGTGGAATGATGTGATGAACATTCATCCGAAGTATAGCATTACGATCAAAGTCATTATGTTTATATTGCTATAATATCATACGAAGTAATCTTTATCCTTAGACCATGAGATCATGTTAATTGCTAACACCGGAAGAGTATCTTGATAACATCAAACGTCACACCATAACAGGGTGACTATAAAGGTGGGTTCAGTGCTACGAAGGTGTTATGTTGAGGCTCATGGATCAAGAGTGGGATTTGTCCATCCCGATGACGGATAGATATACTCTGGGCCCTCTCGGTGATATCACATTGAAATAGCTTGCAAGCAAGTGATGTGATCACTAGAATGTTATATCACGGGAACGATAAAAGAGTGCATGTCGGTAATGAGATCAAACTAGGTATGGAGATACCGATGATCGAATCTCGGACATGTAATATATCGCGGGACAAAGGGATTTAGTTACTAGCGTTAAAGGTTCTCACGATCACAGAAGTCATCGTTGAATGTGTAGGAGTCAGTATGGATCTCCAGGTCCCGCTTCTGATTATTGATCTGAGAGGGGTCTCGATCATGTCTGCATTATTCGCGAACCGTAGGGTGACACACTTAAGGGATACTGACACCATTTGGAGCAAATAGGTTTCAGATAAAGATTTAAGAAAGCGCTGGAATTATTTCAATAGACACCGAAACTGTTTCAGGTGAAATTGCTGAAATTGGTTCTGCATGTAATATTGAAATGTTGCAGGGGGTTTTATGTGAATGTTTGTTAATTAAAGTAATTAACAAAATTCTGAATAAAACTAATAAAAGAGTTTTATTAAATGAGAGAGCATTAAATTTGGAGAAATTTAATGCATTTAAAGTGGGGACTTTAAAAGAGAATGTGAAGGGGCAAATTTATGTGGAGGGAGTTACCACCACATGAATGAGAAGGTGAGGGGTCACCCCTTGGGGTGTCGGCCATGGGGAGGGGTACCCTCCCCTCCTCCTATAAAAGGCCCCCTCTCACACCTTCATACTCACACCTCCTTGTGAAGGATCTCTCTCCCCCTCTAGTATTATTTCCCCATGGTCTCGGATTAGCGAGATACATGTTCCCGGTGGCTTTATCTGGAAAGGAGTTGCTGCTTCTGCTGCTTTGCTGGAGCAAGGGACGGAGGTTGTCGGGGTGCCGGACGTGTGTGCGATCATGGATGCACCGCTGCTTTGCGGTGCTGGACTTGGTGGTGCTGGAGCTGGATCTGATGGACGTGCTGGAGCCGGACCTGCTGGACTTCATCACGATCTTGAGATCGGCAAGTGTACGACTACATTAACCACGAGTTCCTACTCGTTAACAAAACTCGTTGTCTTCGAGGGTAAGTTCTCGATGGATGTATGTCCACCTGTTGCTCTGTATCTAGTAGATAGATCTTGGCGTATAGTTCGCATCGTAGGAAATTTTTTGTTTTCTATGCTGCAGACCCAACAGTGGTGTCAGAGCCTGATCTAGGCGTAGGTGCTTTACACGGGTAGTACACATATGTTTATATGTGCGCGATGATGATCATGTTATTGCATCTTCTATGTACTTTGGATATTGGTGGCATAGTGGGATGAAGTGGCCCGGACCAACCTTACATGTCATCGTACATGAGACCGGTTCCACGACTGACATGCAACTAGTTTTGCATAAGTGGCTAGCGGGTGTCTGTCTCTCCTACTATAGTCAATATCTGATTTACAACGAGTTGCTAATAACTTAGTTATCCTCGTTGTGGTTCATGTTCGTAGGTAAGAACGGTTCTATCTCTGAAAGCCTTAAGCCACGTAAAACTTGCAATTGATAAATTAGAGGCGTCTAGTTTAGATCGTTGCTGGGCTAGTGTATTGATATGGTATTGTTGTAAGTAGATGTATGATAGATACTCTTACAACACACTCAACGTGTAAGTTCCATAGACCTTGGCCTTACACACAAAGGAATGATACAGATCATACCACGATGCAAGTGATAGAGATCAAATGCATGGACCATATCATCTCACTTTACACATTAGATGTTAGCATCTTATACTGCTAGTTTGGCGCTTTCTGTAGCATTGTAAGATGATCCCTCATTTAGATATCAAGATAAAATGTGTTCTTCCTTAAGTATGCACCGTTTTGTGGATCGTGTTTTGAGGCATCACGTGATGATCGGGTGTTCTCGACTCTACGCTTTCATACAACGGATGTAAGACAATTTTACACACGCAAATACTAAGGTTCTTACTTGACGAGCCTAGCATGTATAGACATGGCCTCGGAACACGGACCGAAAGGTTAAGCATGAGTCACATAGTTGATGTGATGACCATACTGATGCTCGCCTTTGAATCTACACCGACTCACGTGATGATCGGACTTGGTGTAGTGGATTTGGTTCATGTAATCACCAAAAAGGCACGAGGGATGTCGTTTTTGAGTGGGAGTTCATTTCTAATTTGGATTAGTCGAACTCAATTTGTCATAAACTAAATCGAAGTGAATTTGCATAATTTGTTGTAGTCATTGGCATCTGTTCACTACCTTATGCTTAGTTTTAATTGAGATAATAGAACTATAGAATTCTGGATATTTACTTTATGAATTGGTATCGTATTGTTTTGAAAGTCAATTTAAAGTTTATAAGTCCTATTGCAAACTTTCAGCAAACTCTATTTACTCCATGAAGTTTAATAGGTAGTATTAAATCAAGAGTAAGAATTCCAATGTTAGTATCTAAAGTATCATGTTTGCCTCCATGATTATTGATATTCAAAAGTTGTTTTAATATCAAGATTATATTGGAGCTGGAAATTGTTTCAAAAACCATCATGTGTGAAAGATATTGTGATATCTGAAATAATGTTTTTGGTTGCATTATGATAGAGTATAATTTAGCAAAATACATATTCTCATATTGTATGAGAATTTGTGAAGGATGGAGATGCTACGCATCCGAATCTACCAAAAGGGTTTTGGGAACTGATATTATACTCGCGATTCTTCCTTATAGGCTATAGTAGCTTGATCATGAAAGTTGTCATGATAAGGATGAATAGAAGATGTAAGTAAAATGTTTACTACACTAATAGATTACTAAAGAATGGATTTTTGAAAGAACACCAAACATTTGATGATGGTGATCCACTTCAAAGTGCAAGTCCAAAGGTATTAGTATTTGACTATATACGCTTTGTACCATGTGTCATGTTGATGACACCACTATTGATGTTGATAGATTCTTTTAAAAGAAAAGGAATTGTTGAAAGAGAATCTATAAAATATTTGGCAGAAAATAAAAGGTTGGAGATGTCCAACTTAGGTATATAGAAGATATACATGTTATGGCTATATTTCCTTGCTTGTTAAACAATGTGGTTCTTAGGTATTGGATACCGGTATTGGATACCGAATTGGTTGGTATGAAGTGTCATACAGGACAATGCAATTCATGAACTACAATGGCCTAAGTAACCAGCAAGAGAATGAGTGATGATGTTCATCGAAAACAAATAAAGTGTTATTGTGTTTTTCGTTGTCATCAAACCAAGCTTTCAAGATTTGTTTAAATAATTGTTATTTTGTTCCGGTATCATGAGAACAATGGCTGTTCAAATAATTACCGTATTCCATAAAGGATGGATGAACTTTTACAAGTCTAGTTGGAGAAATCACATCCATAAACACTATTGCTAAAATGTCGCAAGACAAATGGTTGAAAGATCACTTATGAAGTGACATTGCTGTTTAAATTATATTTGAAAGAAAACATGAAGAAACTCCATGTTGATGGATTTTTGGAGTCTTTGATTTTGATCAATTGACACATGTGAGACTTTCCTCGAGATAATTGAAACTCCGTCCATAGGGCAGAGAGGAACGGATGACTAGCTTATTGGAAATTGTGCATGCTGATGTGCATAGTCCATTATGTGTAGCCATATGCGATGGATCTTTTTGCTTCATATGCTTTCTCCGAAAATTTGAGTGAATATATATGTATATTTACTTAATAAGGAAGAAGTATGAAACATTTGAAAATTGTTCAAAGACTTTCAAGATGAAGTGAAAAATCATTGTAACAAGAAAATAAAGAGTTTATGATTCGATCATAAAGGAAGATATTTGAGTTACATGTTTAGCAAAAACACCTAAGACTTGAGGAATTGTTCCATGATTTGTGTTTCCCGATAAACCATAGGAGTATGGCATATTCGAGAGATAAAATCAAACCATGTTTGACATGATAAGATCAAGGGTGTCATTTATAAAACTGCCATTATGTTTTAAGGACTGAAGCTTTAGAGACTACCACTTTTACACTAAAAAGAGCACCATCGTGATCCATTGAAATGACACCATATGAGTTATGGTTTGGGATAAAACCCGAATTGTCTTTTCTTAAATTTTGGTATGCTATGCATAAGTAAAATGTTTACAACCAAAGTCGGATAAGCACGTCTTTGTAGGTTATCCCAAAGAATTTGTTGGGAATTTCTCCATAACACCAAGGACAAAAGAGTTTGTCGCTTGGAACGTCAAGTTTCTTGAGAAGGAACTTTTCACGAAAAGTTAAGTGGGAGGACAATAGAACTTTGATAGGGTTGTTAAATCTTAGCTATATGTGCTAAGTAGCGCAGCGCCGGAAAGTGTCCCGGTGGCGGCCATAATGCTCATGGCTCTCGTGATTACAAAAGGTGTGATCTCGGAGATTAGAGTTCCTATAGAACCGTGTGGGTCGGTAAGAATCAAATAGTAAGATTTGATAAGCAAGTCGTTATTGTTTTGACAATGATGAACCGACTACATGCAAAGAAGCGATGATGGGCCCTGACTCCATAAAATGACTAGAAGTCATAGAATCCGTGATAGTATCCATACACGAGAAAACAAGTTTCTGAACTTGGAAGACCCTCCGGAAAGGCATGAAGCCTATCGGTCGTGTTTGGATCTATAAAGAAATAAGACATGGATGTTTAACATCTATGAAATAGTCGACATGTCGGAAAGAAGTTTACGACAATGTTCAAGGAGTTGACTATGACAAGATTTGATCTTTCATAGCGATATATAATCTTGACGGATTAATGTAGCAACCACTATATATAATTTGGTATATGGTAGTTGAATAAACAAAACAAGGTTCTTCTAATAGAACGGTAACCTAGGACGTGTACATGACATGGTCCGAAGGGTTTTGTTAATTCAAAGGGTGCTAAAAGGGCATGTAAACTTAAATAGTTGAAGTAAGCATAGCGGAGTTGGAATCTTCACCATGATGAAACTGTTAAAAGAGTTTAAATTCATCAGAGATGATGAAGATGCTTGCATTTGCAAGAAATTAAGTGGGAGCGCTGAGACATATTTCTAATACATTATGTAGAGGACATATTGTTGATTGGAAATGATGTATCTTGTATTGACACAAGTTAAGAATTTCATTAAAATAAGATTTAGATGAAAGACTTGGGCAAACCAGGAATATTTGGCATCAATATCTATATGGATAGATTAAGGCGCAAATATGGTTATGCCAGACATACATATATGAGATATTGAAAGAGTTCAATATGGAAACAACAAGAAAGGTTCTTGCTGCATGGAAAGAATTGTATCAAGATTCAAGTGTTTCGACACTTGGTGAGTAAAATCACATGAAGATTTTGATCGATTATACCATGATATGTATATATCTAGAATGTCCTATGCTCTAAATTTTATGAGCATATACCAGAATGATTCATAAGATGATCATTGGACAATAGTAAAGATATTCTTATGAGCTTTGGAAGAACTAAGAATATATCATGTATAAGTGACAAATAGTTAAAGGTAGTTCATTGTAAAGTGTTACATTGATACTAGTTTTGTCACAAGATACAAATTAAATTTATCTCAATTTAGACTATGGGTGGCACAATATAATGGAAAGGATGTTCCATGATGGATTTGGATGAGTTCCAAAGTTGAGATATTGTGACGGATACTACAACAAAAGGCTAAGTATATAACTGCTATAGTAGTAGCAAAGGAGGGCATTTGTGTTAAGTAGTTTGTTATCAAACTAGGTGTGGTTCAAAGTGGGCTAAACTATGAAGATATATTGTGTGACAATAATATCAACATATTTTGAGCCGAACAAACTAAAGGTCTCACCAAAGGACCAAATTTATACAATGCCATCTCATTTGAGAATGAGTGGTGCGTAGAGATGCAAAGACATGCAAATACACACGGACCTGAAACTGTCAGATTCGGAGATTATGTTAACCACTAGCAATTGCGTATATGCAACACCAGAAAGCTATAGGTGTTCAATACGCAAAGTTTTTCAAACTAGATTATTGACTCTAGTGCAAGTGGGAGACTGAAGGGAATATGCCCGAGAGGCAATAATAAAGTGGTTATTATCTTATTCCATGTTTATGATAAATGTTTATTTTATATGCTAGAATTGTATTGATCGGAAACATCAATACATGTGTGTTTAATAAACAAAAAGGTTCCTAGTTATTCCTCTCTTATAGACTAGCTTGTTGATTAACAAGATGATCAAGGTTTCCTGATCATGGACATTGGATGTTGTTAATAACAAGGTCACACCATTGGTGGAATGATGTGATGAACATTCATCCGAAGTATAGCATTACGATCAAATTTATTATGTTTATATTGCTATAATATCATACGAAGTAATCTTTATCCTTAGACCATGAGATCATGTTAATTGCTAACACCCGGAGAGTATCTTGATAACATCAAACGTCATACCGTAACAGGGTGACTATAAAGGTGGGTTCAGTGCTACGAAGGTGTTATGTTGAGGCTCATGGATCAAGAGTGGGATTTCTCCATCCCGATGACGGATAGATATACTCTGGGCCCTCTCAGTGATATCACATTGAAATAGCTTGCAAGCAAGTGATATGATCACTAGAATGTTATATCACGGGAACGAGAAAAGAGTGCATGTCGGTAACGAGATCAAACTAGGTATGGAGATACCGATGATCGAATCTCGGACATGTAATATATCACGGGACAAAGGGATTTAGTTACTAGCGTTAAAGGTTCTCACGATCACAGAAGTCATCGTTGAATGTGTAGGAGTCAGTATGGATCTCCAGGTCCCGCTTCTGATTATTGATCTGAGAGGGTCTCGATCATGTCTGCATTATTCGCGAACCGTAGGGTGACACACTTAAGGGATACCGACACCATTTGGAGCAAATAGGTTTCAGATAAAGATTTAAGAAAGTGCTGGAATTATTTCAATAGACACCGAAACTGTTTCGGGTGAAATTGCTGAAATTGGTTCTGCATGTAATATTGAAATGTTGCAGGGGTTTTATGTGAATGTTTGTTAATTAAAGTAATTAAAAAAATTCTGAATAAAACTAATAAAAGAGTTTTATTAAATGAGAGAGCATTAAATTTGGAGAAATTTAATGCATTTAAAGTGGGGACTTTAAAAGAGAATGTGAAGGGGCAAATTTATGTGGAGGGAGTTACCACCACATAAATGAGAAGGTGAGGGGTCACCCCTTGGGGCGCCGGCCATTGGGAGGGGTACCTTCCCCTCCTCCTATAAAAGGCCCCCCTCTCACACCTTCATACTCACACCTCCTTGTGAAGGATCTCTCTCCCCCTCTAGTATTATTTCCCCATGGTCTCGGATTAGCGAGATACATGTTCCCGGTGGCTTTATCTGGAAAGGAGTTGCTGCTTCCGCTGCTTTGATGGAGCGAGGGACGGAGGTTGTCGGGGTGCCGGACGTGTGTGCGATCACGGATGCACCGCTGCTTTGCGGTGCTGGACTTGGTGGTGCTGGAGCTGGATCTGATGGACGTGCTGGAGCCGGACCTGCTGGGCTTCATCACGATCTTGAGATCGGTAAGTGTACGACTAAATCAACCACGAGTTCCTACTCGTTAACAAAACTCGTTGTCTTCGAGGGTAAGTTCTCCATGGATGTATGTCCACACGTTGCTCTGTATCTAGTAGATAGATCTTGGCGTATAGTTCTCATCGTAGGAAATTTTTTGTTTTCTATGCTGCAGACCCAACAGTTGAACCCTTTGAGCTTACTCCCTCTTCCCTTCCTCCTATGATTCTTGCATCTTTTTGAGGGCTTTGGAAGAGGAGATCTAGATCTACAATCCCCACTAGTCAATTCCTCCTCTAAGTGAGGGGAATACACTTCTTTTTTCCAAGCTAAACAAAAGTATGCTATTTGAACAAGCAAATCACTACTTATAAAACACAATGTCCTAGGACTAATACACGGAACTAGAAGACCAACCACGACAGCTAAGCAAAGCAGATACAATGTATCGAGAGTTTCGGAATGCTAACAAATGTAATTGAAAGAGCACATGCATTATCATAGTATTTTGTTAGTCCTAAAGTAAAGTGCAGCAGCATTAGGTTGGAATATCATTGATCAGTCTGTATAAGTGTTCTTCTAGCACGAAAATAGTATAAAAATAATGTTAATGATAACTGAAATCGACAGAGTTAGAGAATGCTACTAACAGGATCCTCGATTTGATGGACGTGAACGTTTTACAAAAATAGATGTAGAAAATTAGACGGATACCATAACGCTGCTAGCCATAGCAGGAAATGAAGAGAACTAAGATGAACCACAAGCTGCCTATTTTTATTTTGCAAAATGCATGTATAATAATAAAAAACAAGACACGACATACAACCTATGTAGTCACATGAATAAAGGTATAAGCAAAGCCAGACAAAACATACCGCATATGTATTCACCTGAAAAACCTAGTGTAAGTGATTGTTACTAAACAAAATGGTGTGTTTGACGATCTGATAGTACATCCAAATAATCGACGCTGTCTAGATCCTCGAAAATAACGATGATAATCATGGTATTTTGCTCCTTCGCGATCGGAATGTACTTTGTCAGCCTGAATAGGATCAAAGTTGTAAAATGAGAGGATAAAGTTTAGCAAAGTCTTAGGCAATATTGACAGCATTACTATTCACCATTTATTGAAAAATATGTACATAAGAAAACAAAACAAACATCATTTTATTACCTCCTAAATCGAATGTACCAATGCAGCAATCAAACGTATGCAGTTTTGTACGAATATATAAATAGGGAAAAGGCAAAAAGGAATATATACCATGCGTTGCAGTAACAAGATATAAATTAGGCATTGAATTCCTGCTTTCCCTCCACCTAAACGCATTGTCCCCTGGGGAGTATCACCTCGCCATTAGCTAGCTCCTCATGGGAAGGTACATGTGTTTGTCTACAGGTACGCTAATCTAAATAGGAAATCTAATCCAGAATGATCTTTATAAGAAATTTGCAACGTATCTACTGTCCTAAATCTCATATGAAATTTATAATGCATCATCTTGTCAAACTTCAAACTTCTTTGACAAGATTACAACTATTATCTAGTCCTGAAGCGGAAAAAAAATTAATTTGCTGGGTAGATAATAACACTGAAGCTGTGGTGTCCAACCAACACCTGCAGCTATCTGCATGAGCCACCGCTATCTTAGAAACAGGTATTGCCTCAATAATTTCCGAGATCTTCATGTTGTTGGAGATATGCCCAAGAGGCAATAATAAAAGTGGTTATTATTATATCTTTGTGTTTATGATGAATGTTTACATCTCATGCTATAATTGTATTATAAGGAAACACTGATACATGTGTGTTTTGTAAACATAAAAGAGTCCCTAGTAAGCCTCTTGTGGAACTAGCTTGTTGATTAAATGATGATCATGGTTTCCTGATCATGGGCATTGGATGTCATTAATAACAAGGTTATATCATTAGGAGAATGATGTGATGGACACACACCCATAGTAAGCGTAGCATAAGATCAAGTCATTAAGTTCGTATTGCTGTAAGCTTTCAAATGCATAGTAACCTAATCCTTCGACCATGAGGTTATGTTAATCACCATCACCGGATGGGTACTTTGATGACATCAAACACCGCTTCGTAACTGGGTGGTTATAAAGGTGTCATTGGGTATTCTGAAAGTATGTGTTGAAGCGCATGGACCAAGATTGGGATTTGTCCATCCATATGACGGAAAGATATGCTCTGGGCCCTCTCGGTGGAATGTCATCTAGTTAGCTTGCAAGCGTGTGACTAGGTCACAAGGGATGACATAACATGGAACGAGTAAAGAGTACTTATCAGTAACGAGGTAGAACTAGGTATGGAGATACCGACAATCAAACCTCGGATAAGTAGAATATCGCGTGACAAAGGGAATTGGTTTCGTATGTTAATGGTTCTATCGATCACGAAGTCATCGTTGAGTATGTGGGAGCCATTATGGATCTCCAGATCCTGCTGATGGTTATTGATCGGAGAGGTGTCTTCATCATGTCTGCATATTCACGAACCGTAGGGTGACACACTTAAGGTTCGAAGTTGTTTTAAGTAGATATGGAATATGCGTTGGAGATCGAATGTTGTTCGGAGTCTCGGATTGGATCCGGGACATCACGAGGAGATCCGGAATTGTCCGGAGAATAAGATTCATATATTGGGGATCATTTTCTAAGTTAGGAAATGTTCCGGAGTGTTTGTATGGAGATTCTAGAAGGTTTCGGAATGTTCTGGAAGGTTCTAGAAGAGTTCTTGGAGTTTGCTTGAAAACCAAGAAAGGGTCAAGGAAACCTTGTGGGGGCTAGACACGGATTCGTGGGGGAGGAGGACTCCTTCCCCCTTCCCAACCCGCCGGCCAAGGAGGGGAGTCCTAGTAGGACTCCCCCTCCCATGGCGCGCCTCCCTCCTTTAAATAGAGGGGAGGGGGCGCCCCCTCCTAGACCTCTCTCCATAACAAGCTCTAGCCGCCGCCTCTCTCCTCTTCCTTCGCTCTGCTCCGGCTTAGGCGAAGCCCTGCAGAATTCTCTCCTCCACCACCACCACCACACCGTCGTGCTGCTGGTTCCGTGGAGAAGATCTACTACCTCCGCTGCTCGCTGGAACAGGGAGAGGAAGGTCTGCTTCGACTCCGCACGTGTGACCGACTGCGGAAGCGCTGCCGGAACGCGGCGCCGGAAGGATCGTCCACACGATCTTGAGATCGGCAAGTGATCGACTACATCAACCCCGAGATCTAATCTCGTAACGCTTTCGGTTCTACGAGGGTTGTACAGATCTATCTCGTTGCTCATGTCTAATAGATTAGATCTTGGCTTTTATCTAGATTAGATCTGGGTTTTGTTCGTTCTTGCGGTAGAAATTTTTTGTTTTCCATGCTACGAACCCATCAGTGGTATCAGAGCCTTGTCTATGCGTAGATCTGTTGCACGAGTAGAACACAATGTTTTGTGGGCGTTGGTGCTCGTGCTGTCTTTTGCTTTGTGTACTTTGCATCTTGCGGTATGGTGGGATGAAGCGGCTCGGGCTAACCTTACATGTCATCGCACATGAGACTTGCTCCACGCTTGACGTGTAACTTGCTTTGCACAAGTGGCTTTGCGGGTATCTGTCTCTCCCACCATAGTATAGATCCAATCTACACTTTGCACTCGATAGCACTTGTATCAACGTTGTGGTTCAGTTTCGTAGGTAAGATTCGTTCTTATTGGAAAGCCCCAAACCACGTAAAACATGCAAAGAAAATTAGAGGCGTCTAACTTGTTTTTGCAGGGGTTTTGTGATGTGATATGGCCATCATGTGATTGTGATTATATTTGATGTATGTAATGATCCTTGTTGTAATATGGCAACCGGCAGGAGCCTAATGGTTGTCTTTAATTCTGTTAAGACCTACGTGTCTATTCATCTTGTAATAGCTTTATTCCAAGTAGTTGTAATAGTTGCTGGTGATGATGGACAACCATGAAGCGGCGCCACTGACCTTGACGCAATGCTGGTGATGATGGAGATCATGTCCGTGCTTTGGAGATGGAGATCAAAGGCATAAGAAGAAAGGGCCATATCATATCATACTAATTATGAATTGCCTGTGATGTTAATCCTTTATGCATCTTGTATTGCTTAGATCGCGACGGTAGCATTATAAGATGATCCCTCTCACTAAATTTCAAGTAATAAAGTGTTCGTCCTTAGTTGGCACCGTTGCTAAGACTCGTCGTCTCGAAGCATCTCGTGATGATCGGATGTGATAGATTCTACGTGTGCATACAACGGGTGCAAGCCAGATTTGCACATGCGGAAACTAAGGTTAATCTTGACGAGCCTAGCATGTACAGACATGGTCTCGGAACACGGAATACCAAAAGGTAGAGCATGAATCATATAAGTGATATGATGAACATGAAGATTGTTCGCCGATGAAACTACATCTTCTCTCGTGAAGATCGGACTTGGTGTAGTGGACTTGGTTCGTGTAATCACTAAGACAATGTGAGGGATGTTGTTTTGAGTGGGAGTTCACCTAGTTAATTTAAGAATTAAAATTGAACTCAATTTATCATAAACTTAGTCTAAACTACTTGCAAATTTGTTGTAGATTATGGCGAACCTCTCCATCAATTTCAATGTGTTCCTAGAGAAAGAAAAGCTTAAGAACAATGGAAGCAACTTCATGGACTAGCTCCGTGGTCTGAAGATTGTCCTCAGGGCTGGTCAGATGACCTATGTGCTCGAAGCACCGCTAGGTGACCCACTTGGAGATGATGCCACCGATGACGTAAAGAATGTTTACGCCACTCGGAAAAATCATTACTCCACAGTTCAGCGTGCCATATTGTACGGTTTAGAAACAGAGCTCCAGAAGCATTTTGAGCACCACGACCTGTTCGAGATCATTAAGGAGCTCAAGCTCATTTTTGAGACTCACGCGGCCGTGGAGAGCTATGAGGCCTCCGAGAAGTTCTTTACCTGCAAGATGGAAGAGGGAAGCTCCGTTAGCGAGCACGTGCTCACCATGTATGGGCACGCAAACAAGCTCCAAGAGTTGGGGATAACAATTCCTAATGAGTTAGGGATTCACCGTGTCCTCCAATCACTGCCACCGAGTTATAAGAACTTTGTGATGAACTACAATATGCACTGCATGAATAAGACGTTACCTGAACTATCGTCCATGCTAAAAACTGCTGAAGTGGAGATCAAGAAGGAGCACCAAGTGTTGATGGTAAATAAGACCACCAATTTCAAGAAATAGGGCAAGCCTAAGAAAAAGGGCAACTTCAAGAAGGATGGCAAGAAAGCTGCCGCACCTGTTAAGAAGCCCAAGGCTGGTCCTAAACCTGAAACTGAATGCTTCTACTGCAAGGGTGCTGGTCACTGGAAGCGTAACTGCCCCAAGTACCTAGCGGATCTGAAGAACGGCAACATCAAGAAGAAAGGTATATTCAATATACATGTTATTGATGTGTATCTTACTAGTAGTCGTAGTAGTGCATGGGTATTTGATACTGGTTCGGTTGCTCATATTTTTAACTCGAAATAGGAGCTGCGGAATAAACGAAGACTAGCAAGAGACGAGGTGACGATGCGCGTTGGAAATGGCTCCAAGGTTGATGTGATCACCGTCGGCATGCTCCCTCTACATCTACCTTCGGGATTAATTTTAAATTTAAATAATTGTTATTTAGTGCCTGCGTTAAGCATGAACATTATATCTGGATCTTGTTTATTGTGAGACGGTTACTCTTTTAAGTCTGAGAATAAAGGTTGTTTGATTTATATGAGTAATATCTTTTAAGGTAATGCACCTGAGATGAATGGTTTATTCTTATTGAATCTCGATAGTAGTGATACACATGTTCACAACATAGATGCTAAACGAATAAAATTGAATGATAATTCTACATACATGTGGCACTGTCGTCTTGGTCACATTGGAGTGAAGCGTATGAAGAAACTCCATTCTGATGGACTTCTTGAATCACTTGAAAGATGCAAAGCATGTCTAATGGGAAAAATGACTAAGACTCCATTCTCTGGGATAATGGAGCGAGCTACAGACTTATTGGAAATAATACATACCGATGTGTGTGGTCCAATGAGTGCAGCATCGCGTGGTGGATATCGTTATGTTCTCACTTTCACGGATGACTTAAGTAGATATGGGTATATCTACTTTATGAAACATAAGTCCGAAACTTTCGAGAAGTTTAAGGAATTTCAGAGTGAAGTGGAAAATCATCGTAACAAGAAGATTAAGTTTCTGCGTTCTGACCATGGAGGTGAATATCTGAGTTATGAGTTTGGCATGCATTTAAAGAAATGTGGAATACTTTCGCAGTTGACACCATCGGGAACACCACAGCGTAATGGTGTGTCCGAACATCGTAATCGAACTCTCTTAGATATGGTTCGGTCTATGATGTCTCTTACAGATTTACCACTATCGTTTTGGGGCTATGCATTAGAGACAGCCGCATTCACTTTAATTAGGGCACCATCTAAATCCGTTGAAACGACACCGTACGAATTGTGGTTTAGTAAGAAACCTAAGTTGTCGTTCCTTAAAGTTTGGGGTTGCGAAGCATATGTAAAGAAGTTACAACCTGATAAGCTTGAACCCAAAGCGGAGAAATGCGTCTTCATAGGATACCCTAAAGAAACAATTGGGTATACCTTCTATCATAGATCCGAAGGCAAAGTTTTCGTTGCCAAGAATGGATCGTTTCTTGAAAAGGAGTTTCTCTCGAAAGAAGTGACTGGAAGGAAAGTAGAACTCGACGAGGTTATTGAACCTTCTCTCGGAGTTGAGAGTAGCGCAACACCGGAAGATGTTTTTGTGCCGCCTGCACCAATTGGAGAGGAAGCTAATGATGGTGATCATGAAACTTCGAACGAAGTTACTGCTGAACCTCGCAGGTCAACGAGGGTTCGTACCACTCCTGATTGGTATGACTCTGCCTTGAACGTCATGTTGGTGGACAAAACTGATGACCCTGCGACGTATGAAGAAGCTATGGTGAGCCCAGATTCCGACAAATGGCTAGAAGCCATGAAATACGAGATGGGATCCATGTACGAAAACCAAGTGTGGACTTTGGTGGACTTACCGGATGGTCGTAAGGCTGTCGAGAACAAATGGATTTTCAAAAGAAAAACAGATGCTGATGGTAATGTTACCGTCTATAAATCTCGACTTGTCGCGAAAGGGTTCCGACAAATTCAAGGTGTTGACTACGATGAGACTTTCTCACCAGTAGATAAGCTAAAGTCTGTGAGGATTTTGTTAGCAATCGCTGCATATTTCGATTATGAAATTTGGCAGATGGATGTCAAAACGGCGTTCCTTAATGGTGACATTGAGGAAGAGTTGTATATGGTACAACCCAAGGGTTTTGTCGATCCTAGTGATGCTGACAAGGTATGCAAACTTCAGCGCTCCATTTATGGACTGAAGCAAGCATCTCGGAGTTGGAATCAACGTTTTGATAAACTAATCAAAAACTTTGGATTTATACAAACTTATGGAGAAGCTTGTATTTACAAGAAAGTGAGTGGGAGCTCTGTAGCATTCCTAGTACTATATGTAGATGCCATATTGTTGATTGGGAATGATATAGAACTTCTTAATAGCGTCAAAACCTATTTGAATAATAGTTTTTCAATGAAGGATCTTGGCAAAGCGGCATATATTCTAGGCATCAAGATTTATAGAGAGAGATCAAGACGCCTAATAGCGCTTTCACAAAGTACATACTTAGACAAAGTTCTAAAGAAATTTAGAATGGAAGAGAGCAAGAAAGGGTTCGTGCCCATGTTGTCAGGTAAGACCTTGAGTAAGACTCAAAGTCCGGCTATGGCAGAAGATAGAGAAAAGATGAATAATATTCCCTATGCCTCGGCCATAGGTTCTATCATGTATGCCATGCTGTGTACAAGACCGGATATAGCACATGCTGTTAGTTTGACTAGCAGATATCAAAGTGATCCTGGAATGGAGCACTGGACAGCGGTCAAGAATATCCTAAAGTACCTAAATAGGACTAAGGATATGGTTCTTTCTTATGGAGGTGATGAACAACTTGTTGTAAATGGTTACACTGATGCTAGTTGGAACACCGATCTAGATGACTCGAAGTCACAATCTGGATACATATTTATTTTAAATGGTGCTGCAGTGAGCTGGAGGAGTGCCAAGCAAAGCGTTGTGGCGAAATCTTCAACTGAATCGGAATACATAGCTGCTTCGGAGGCTGCACAAGAAGCCATATGGATGAAGGAGTTCATTACTAAACTTGGCGTGGTTCCCAGTGCGTTGGACCCGATGGCCATCTACTGTGACAACACAGGTGCCATAGCTAATGCACAGGAGCCAAGGTCACATAGCAAGCTGAAGCACATCAAGCTACGTTTCCATGCTATTCGCGAGTATGTCCGAGATGGTGACATAAAGATTTGCAAAGTACACACTGATCTGAATGTGGCAGATCCGTTGACTAAACCTCTCCCTAGAGCAAAGCATGACCAACACCAGAACGCCATGGGTGTTAGGTATATTACCATGTAATCTAGATTATTGACTCTAGTGCAAGTGGGAGACTGTTGGAGATATGCCCAAGAGGCAATAATAAAAGTGGTTATTATTATATCTTTGTGTTTATGATGAATGTTCACATCCCATGCTATAATTGTATTATAAGGAAACACTGATACATGTGTGTTTTGTAAACATAAAAGAGTCCCTAGTAAGCCTCTTGTGGAACTAGCTTGTTGATTAAATGATGATCATGGTTTCCTGATCATGGACATTGGATGTCATTAATAACAAGGTTATATCATTAGGAGAATGATGTGATGGACACACACCCATAGTAAGCGTAGCATAAGATCAAGTCATTAAGTTCGTATTGCTGTAAGCTTTCAAATGCATAGTAACCTAATCCTTCGACCATGAGGTTATGTTAATCACCATCACCGGATGGGTACTTTGATGACATCAAACACCGCTTCGTAACTGGGTGGTTATAAAGGTGTCATTGGGTATTCTGAAAGTATGTGTTGAAGCGCATGGACCAAGATTGGGATTTGTCCATCCATATGACGGATAGATATGCTCTGGGCCCTCTCGGTGGAATGTCATCTAGTTAGCTTGCAAGCGTGTGACTAGGTCAGAAGGGATGACATAACATGGAACGAGTAAAGAGTACTTATCACTAACGAGGTAGAACTAGGTATGGATATACCGACGATCAAACCTCGGATAAGTAGAATATCGCGTGACAAAGGGAATTGGTTTCGTATGTTAATGGTTCTATCGATCATGAAGTCATCGTTGAGTATGTGGGAGCCATTATGGATCTCCAGATCCCGCTGATGGTTATTGATCGGAGAGGTGTCTTCATCATGTCTGCATATTCACGAACCGTAGGGTGACACACTTAAGGTTCGAAGTTGTTTTAAGTAGATATGGAATATGCGTTGGAGATCGAATGTTGTTCGGAGTCTCGGATTGGATCCGGGACATCACGAGGAGATCCGGAATTGTCCGGAGAATAAGATTCATATATTGGGGATCATTTTCTAAGTTAGGAAATGTTCCGGAGTGTTTGTATGGAGATTCTAGAAGGTTTCGGAATGTTCTGGAAGGTTCTAGAAGAGTTCTTGGAGTTTGCTTGAAAACCAAGAAAGGGTCAAGGAAACCTTGTGGGGGCTAGACACGGATTCGTGGGGGAGGAGGACTCCTTCCCCCTTCCCAACCCGCCGGCCAAGGAGGGGAGTCCTAGTAGGACTCCCCCTCCCATGGCGCGCCTCCCTCCTTTAAATAGAGGGGAGGGGGCGCCCCCTCCTAGACCTCTCTCCATAACAAGCTCTAGTCGCCGCCTCTCTCCTCTTCCTTCGCTCTGCTCCGGCTTAGGCGAAGCCCTGCAGAATTCTCTCATCCACCACCACCACCACACCGTCGTGCTGCTGGGATTCCGTGGAGAAGATCTACTACCTCCGCTGCTCGCTGGAACGGGGAGAGAAAGGTCTGCTTCGACTCCGCACGTGTGAACGACTGCGGAGCGTTGCCGGAACGCGGCGCCGGAAGGATCGTCCACACGATCTTGAGATCGGCAAGTGATCGACTACATCAACCCCGAGATCTAATCTCGTAACGCTTTCGGTTCTACGATGGTTAGTACAGATCTATCTCGTTTCTCATGTCTAATAGATTAGATCTTGGCTTTTATCTAGATTAGATCTGGGTTTTGTTCGTTCTTGCGGTAGAAATTTTTTGTTTTCCATGCTACGAATCCATCACATGTTCCATATTAAGTTAAAACATTGATACACGACCTACGAGGCAAACTTAATTGTCTCTATTTTTTATTCTTAGATCTACTTTTGTAATATTTTTATTCTTAGATCTATTTTGTAAATAAAATTGCCACTTCCTTCAAATAGTTAATATTAGTATTATGCCAACACCATATCAGCAAATGAGGTTGTGCTGCCAAGTTGCTTCACCAAATCAGCAAACTAGCACCATTGTGAAATGAGGCTAGCACCAGTTATACTGAATTTATAGTCCAGACATAGATGTTTCCACGTGACAATGATAGTTAGTTACAAACACCATCACTATTTCCAACAACACACACTTTGTATGGCAAGAATCATTATCCCAAAAAAACATGAACAATAATAATCTGGAAATGGGACAGGAACATTTGCAATTGGATATTCTCATGGAAGGCTCCTAGTATTTTTAATGGCAGCTTGTATTTTTCTCACCAAACTAAATGTTTTCAAGAAAGTAAGATAGTTTATCCAAAGTATATACAAAATTTGATTTCTAACAGCAATCACGACACATCATATGCCAACCTAAAAATGGCTTGCATATTTGCAATCTAGCATGTGATGGAACATTATATTCTTGTAACCGTTTCAACAATTAAAATATAAAATAGTAAAACTATACCGCTAATATAGCATGGCCTACACAATTCTGAAAATATCGCCGAACATATTTCTCAATATATGTGTTTTCTAATGAAAGCCACATGACCATTTATTATCGTTAGGATCATAAATGACAAGATTCGTAACAATGTGTAAGTAATTATGTATGGTAGTAAAAAAAATCCTTGAAAGTTCTAAGCTCCCTAGAATTGGTGGGCTCTCATGCATCCAAGTATCAAATTGGTTTTTCTCTCGTGCCTCTAGGTATCCTTGAAAGCTGTAAGCTCCCTAGAATTGGTGGGCTCTCATGCATCCCAAGTATCAAATTGGTTTTTCTCTTGTGCCTCTAGGTATCAAATTGGTTATTGCTAGCTATACATATACGTACGACCATAGTCAATGAATCTGACTGTAAGGCGGGTCGTTGGGTCAATTCAAGGCGATGCCCAAATTCAACGAGCATGGGCGATATTTTTCCTCAGAGGTCTCTCTCCGAGCTTCTCGCGTCGACCCTGATTCTAGCCACCTTGACCCCTAATCACTATCGCCAATGACTCGCTTCCCTATGCCGCAACAAGCGGTGAACCTGAGTCGTGGCTCGGTTTGCCAGCGTGGAGGCCTAGCAGTCAGCGACATTACTCACATGGCTTCTCCGATCTCCCGAGAGCCCCTCTGCGTGGAGTGCCAGACTTACGGTGATACGCCCCTTCATCTCTAGACTACACTTTGTGTTGAAATAAATGTAATTTCGATGGAAATCTGGTATCTTCCCCTTGTTTTTTTCATGGTCAACTACTTTTGCTTAGGAGAAGGCAAGAAACTTGTGTGAATTGAAACCAGAGAAGATACCAAACAATCTTTTATTTTAGCATTAAAGCTTTGAACCAGCGAAAATTATAATCTTATAGTGTTGCAATTGATAAAGTTTACAGCATATACATTGCACTCACATCGTGGGCTATAATTTATTTACGAGAGAAAGGATATAGTTAGCGACGGATATATGCATATAAAATAAATTATTACAATACATAATTAAAGAATTCTAATGGGTTCCTTTCATAGGCGAATAATACATATCAAGAAAGGACCGTTGATTCCAAGAATCCAAAAATAGAAATTGATTATCACTTCGAGAAGTGCACATTATAATTTTAGTGTGACTCTTTGGTAAAATACTAGGTCTACCACTCTTATCATATTTGCGTTCGAACCAACATACCACTTGTTGCTTATACTTCTTTATTCTCATCGTGATTTTATCCCATTAAGGTACAAGTTCGGTGTTAAAGGAACTAATGGAGAATCGGTGGTTGACATGATCTTTCTTTGATGATGTCAACAAGGATTTAGCAGAAAAATCAACTGATGTACTCGTGAATGAGTTCTTGATAAACAATGTTATCATTGCTCCCAACATTTCGAGGATGGTTAGAAGAAGCTATGTTGTTGACGTAGCGGTCTCGAGCTTTTCTTTTCGCCGAGAAAACACATACTACCAAAGTCCTATATAGAAAGAGGGCTAGGTCGAAGGGTTCATATTCAAGAGTGAGCCAATAAAACTGCCATGCGGCCGTCATAATGTCCGGTACTAGGAGTTTGGTTCTTGCTTATATTGTTTAAGAGCACAACACCGGTATCTTTTTCTTATCACTACATGGCGGTTAGGTTTTTTGCATGCAGTAGATTGCGAGGTGATCAAAATTGATCGGGAATTCTAGGGCCTTTTCCCATAAAGGCGTCTCTAATTGTTGTAGGACACTTACTCTATTATTCTTTACTTATTTGAATTCTACCATCAATATTTTGGTACTCCCTCCGACCCATATTAGTTGACTCAAATTTGTCTAGATTCTGATGTATCTAGCACTAAAATTTGACTAGATACATTCGTATCTAGATGAATCTAAGTTAACTAATATGGGTCGGAGGGAGTAGCTTAACCCTCCATGTGTGTGAGGTGCACACTAGTGATCTGTTATTGCTGTCGTGTACCGTTCACAACCACGATGGTTGTGCAAAGTTGAAAGCTTACTAGATCATGTAGGCGCGCGTTCCCGCGCCCATTCATTAGAAAATTCATAGTTATGAAATGACAAAACTCTATTTGAATTAAAATTTATCTTAGAATTTGTATTGTATTTGTCTACCTAGGTTTTCCTTTGTCAATCTTTTTTCCCTCTCATTCAGGCTCCATAGAATTTTTTTAGGCACATAATTTTCTTACACAAGATTCGCGGTGTTTTGTATGTTGATAATGGGCCGTGCTACTAAAATATTTCATGATTTTCTAAATTGGAAGGTGAACATGAGTACATCAAATAAATTGAGGATAGATTTAAATAACACGAAGGAAGTAATAGAAGCATGTCTTTTTGTAAGAGGAGCCCCATTCATAGAATGTAAGCAGCTGAGTTAGAACAAGCAGAACCTGCAGAGAAATATATTTCTGATTTAGAAAAGATGACAATTGTTATCTGAAGAAGATGTGTATTTCGTTTGAAAATAAAATCAACCTATCAGACCACCATTAGACCTGGAATCTGCTATCGAGTGAGAGTAGCATAGGCAGAAACTGAGGCAAGAGATTTTATAGGACATGTAGGCAATGTAGTAACGTACCATAATCATCTGTCGTCGTCAATTTGTGCACCATGGCTGCCATTAGGGATTTGCAAGAACTGAAAAACTAACACGGTTTAAAGATCAATTAAGACCGGCGCATCAGGTCTCCATGAATGGGGAGGCAAGGGCAGGATCTGTACCGCATCCGCAGGAGAGATCGATGGCCGCTCCAGATTCTGGCCTGCGTTCGAACAGATCGGGAGGTGTGCACCTGGTCTCAATCGGTCGAATCTCGATTGGAGTCTATTGCATGCCCGCTCTATATTTTGGCCTGCGGTCAATCGATCGGGAGGTGTGCGTCTTGTCTGGATGGTCGAATTTACATTGGAGTCTGCCGCCGCATCATGTGTCCTCTTCAAAAAAGAATCTGGTGGTTCTGTATGAGCAAGGAGACCCGGTTTTCATTGGAGTCTGCTGCCGCACGTGTCCTCTTAAAGAAAATCCGGTGGTTCCCTACGAGGAGACCCGGTTGTCGAAAGGTGGAGTAGAGCGGGCTGAAATAGATAGACATTTCAGCTCAGTTAAGCATAGAAAGCCTTTTTGATATCCAGAGAAGCGTCTCTAAGGGATAATTCGGCCCACGCGGGAGCTAAGGATCATCCAACGGCTAGAATGATGTGGGGGGCGCGATCGGACGGCCAAAACTGCCCAATTCGTGGGAGGCCTCCTTTTTGACTCAGTTTTGTCCTCTTCAAAAAAGAATCTGGTGGTTCCGTATGAGCAAGGAGACCCGGTTTTCATTGGAGTATGCTGCCGTACGTGTCCTCTTCAAAAAAAATCCAGTGGTTCCCTACGAGGAGACCCGGTTATCGAAAGGTAGGGTAGAGCGGGCTGAAATAGATAGACATTCCAACCCAATTAAGCATAGAAAGCATTTTTAATGTTCAGAGAAGCGTCCCTAAGGGATAATTCGGTCCACGCGGGAGCAGAGGATCATCCAACAGCCAGAATGACGTGGAGGGCACGATCAGACGGCCAAAACTGCCTAATTCGTGGGAGGTCTCCTTTTTGACTCAGTTTTAATATCCCTAATATCAGTTTGTTTTTCTGTTCTTTGTGGGTTTTCAAAAAATAAATACGAAACAGTGTTTGCGAACATGCGACCGAGCGGATACGTACCCGTGTTGCTCAACCAAAGAGAAGACCATGTAGCAGCACCACATGAAAATCCCACATGAACTCAGAAGACATTCAAATCACACAAAAAATTTAAGCGCTAGCAACAAAGGATGGCGCGGTGAAGCGCTAGGTCCATCTAGTAATCCTCTATTAGGGTACAATTCCAGTCACCTAAAATGCTAGGGAGCAACATCAATTAAACTTGAAGAAATCCAGGGTGAAAATGTCCAATGCTCCATTGCACCGAGAAGACACAACAAAAGAGATGAATATAAAGGAGATATTATATTGCCTAAATATATTAAAACATAGGCTCCATTTTCAGCGTGAAAGAAAAAATAGATGGAAAGTAGGCTCCATTTCCGATGTTCCATGTATAACTATCCTATTGTACACAAATAGATATAGACAAGCAAAGTGCCATATCCACATCCACAGTAAGAACCAGAACATCAGAAAATTTGTAAATGTATAAAATATAACCATATCTAGGTGTATAAAATATCTGTAGATGTAAAATATAACCAGAATAGCAAAGTACCATACCTAGGTGTAATATTCGAGTTATAGATGTATTACTAACTATCTGTGATATTCGTTCAAATATATTTTGAGAGAAGGAAACTAAAGAACATCCCAACCTCCCTTGGAAAAAAGAGCTTCAACAAACCCGATTTTTCCGGAAAAGGATCCGATTCACTCTCTCACACAATAAAGGACAGATTTAACATACAAAGAAAATGCATAATTCTCGCTTATTGGGCCATGAAAACTATCAACATTTTTTTCATTGACATGCATGTGAATAGAGCTGTGCCACCTGATAATTAATTCCCCAAAATCTCTCACACAATAAACGACAGATTTAACAAACAAAGGAAATACATAAACTCTCTCTTATTGGACCCTGAAAACTATGAGCATCTTTTTGTTTTTCATTTACCTGCATACAAACAGATTTGTGCCTTGTCTTGAACCTATTCTTCTCGCATCTGACTCGTCAACAAAATAAGCCTGACAACTTGGAATATTATGATAAACCAAACCATCATCACACATTATATTTTAGACGATGATATAAGTTCATCATCTGTCCTACATCCTGGTAAATTCTCCTTAATAATCATATAATACATAAAAACATGATATGGAAGGGTTAACTAATTAGAAAACCATCCAAGCCTCCTGCAATCACTATCACTACTACTTCCTCTGTTTACGATTATAAGGTCAGAGGTCCAATTCGCTAATACTAAGAAGATCAATTACTCACTCTAATCGATTTATGCATACACCAATAGATAGTTTTCACATGCATGAGATGCTAGAGAAAAATAAGGGACATGATGAGAGATGAAACACCCTGCGTTGGGGGAGAGGCGAGGACGGCAACGCGCTTTCGGCTTGCACTAGTGTTTATAGTCCTCGCTAGGTGGTCTAATGACCTTTTTGTAATTTTTATTATTTTAGGTCTTTTTATAATACTGTTGATATATTAATAAATTGGTGAAATTTCGAAAAAAATTTATCAAAAAAAGGTATGTCGGTCAAAACAAATAATTTTCAAGTGAAGAAAATGTAACACGAATAGAAGTGACAACGAGGCAACGAAACCAAACCAACCACCCTAATTTCCCACGTCGGCCCCACCTCTCTCTCCCCTTCGGTCAAGTCTCCGTCCTTCGAGAAGGCCGCCGCCGCGCCGGACGCCGCTGTAGACGTACTCCGGCTACTCCGCCTCCAGACCCCTTGCTGCGGGGGCGCACTGGTAAGCCCTAGTCTCCGGACCGCCCGGGATGGCGTAAGTAGGATCGCGGATTCGTTTCCACGAGAGCCCGGTAGAGGCGACGACCGAGATCAGTGGTGCAGAATTCCTATTCCTATCACCCTAGGTATCTGGCACCCAATGCGCGGTGCGCCGTGGCAACAGCCTCGCATGTTCCGCCGCTTCTTTCGTCGTTGTTTACCATGCACTAGTCGGGGAGTGATTGGGTAAGGTTGGAGGCCGTGGCCAGAATCGGAGGCCGAGGGCTTGGACGAGGGGATACCGGATTTTGTGAGCGGATATGTTGTTGCTGGGGTTGGATTCAGTTCCTTCCTTTTGGCTTCGTTGCTTTTACTGGGTCAGGGGGGAGTTGCATCAGCAGCCGTTGTCTATACCTCGGTAGCTGTTGCTTGTTTTGAATTTTCAGATGTTTGCAAGTTTGGTGGGCTGAATTTGTTGGAACCAGTACATAATAAGCCGCAATGTATAGGAGTCCCTCAACTTGGGACCATACCTAATTTTTTAGTTCTAAAGATGTTAATCGAATTGTCATGGCAAAACTATTCCATGTTTCAATTCAAAGGATTCCAGCATGAAGCATATTGAGTTCGCATAAACCATAGCCAAAGTTATTTCCTAAGAACAGCATTTAGAAATGGCTTATGGTCTGATAATGCCCAATGTAACACATCGCTCCCATATTCTTGATCGTCAGCCAGTTACGAGGTTACTTACTAGTATCCATACTTCAATCTTCATGGTGAATTTTATGGAATTTACTCTGAATGGCTTTTATTTAATGTTGTGCTATGTTATATTATTTATAGTTGACTGGCACTTTATTATCCTGCAGGACTCGCTTATCATATGACCGGCAAAATGATTCCTTAGTGATATCCAGGCATGATTTGGGTATTGTTCATAATGCAGTTGGCTTCTCATAATAGTCGAGAAGACGAAGCAACACAGCTGGTGCCCCGTTGTGATCATATAGAAGTGTCAGATTCACAGGAGATATTTTCACAGTCCACTGAGGGAAGCTCCACCGGGTATCTGGCCTCATGTGAAATCAAGCCAGTGATTGTTGAGAATGACAATCACGATAACGATGCGAATGAAGAAACCCATCTTGTCATTCAAGATTTATCACAATGCCGGATTTGCCTTGATAATGAAGGTCCACAAAATTACTCTTTTCTTAGATAATGCCTTAAGGACTTTTATCTTGTTATTTTTGCATTGAGTTGGTGTTTATCGTGTTGCATTCCCGATGAACGCAGGTGATGACTTAATTGCGCCCTGCCATTGCAAGGGTACACAGAAGTATGTCCATAGGTCCTGTCTTGATAACTGGAGATCAACAAAGGTATTGATTCAGGAGCATTTTGTTATTTACACCACACTTGTAGACGCACAAGTGCCCAGTCCTCCTAAGATCCACCCAAAACATCAGATATGCTAACAGTCTTTAACCATTGTAGTAGTCTCGCTCTGACTCAGCTTCTTTATTACACATCATCCAGGAAGGTTTTGCATTTTCACATTGCACCCAGTGTCGGGCAGCATTCTTACTTCGTGCGAATGTTCCTCCTGATCGATGGTGGTCAAGACTGAAGTTTCAACTTCTAGTTGCAAGAGATCACACATTGATCTTTTTTGTTGTACAACTAGTAAGATGTTCACACCTTTTATAGTCTAGTGCAATGGACTACTTTTCTTTAATGATCTTATAATAACAATAGTCTGCACCATATCTTTCTTTCTCTTTTTCTAGATATGTTATTACACATGCTGATGAACTTTTGTTATGTTATATTACATACCCACATAAATGAGATTTACGTTTTTTTCCTCATGATGTTATCACAGTAATAACTGATTGAAATACCAAATATGTTATCGGTTTTGTGTATAGATGCCACTCAAAAGAAGCATATGTGTTGATAAGAAGAGCTAGCATAATAGGAACATATATTGCTGTTAATTTCTCTCTAAGATTCCAATGAACTCACGTGGATAATTTAATATTTCTTTGTCGCTGGGGTTTATACATTTTCTTGTTCCTAGGCCTGTCAAATTTTGTGTTGGTAAATATAGAAGTAAACATGTCTATATTTTTGTTTAATGGCAGCATGCATCCTAAAATGATGAGTCCATAATGTACTGTGCACTGAGATATATCATCGTTTTGATCTTACCAAGTTGATTTATTTTCTTTTTGCCTGATAGGTTGTTGTTTTCTTGGGTATGCTGGTATACAGATTTTATGGAGATGAACTGCGAGAAATGTTTGGTTATGAAGAGCATCCATATGCTTTTTATGCATTGGCAAGTAAGTTCAGTTTTCAAAGTGATGTCTACTGCCCTTGTGCATGTTACAGTTTATCTTCGTCTATGATTCAAGAAATTTCTTGAATTTCCACTTACCTAAAAGGTTGAAGAGAACTAGATAACCTATGCCCTTTATTTGTACTGGATCTCTTCCTATTCGCTGCTGTAAATATCATTTGACAGTTACTTCTTTAAAACAAGCCACTTCATTATTTACATCTTTCATTTTATTTTTGTAGCCAGTACAAAGATACATTGTGTCAAAACAATCTTATGCTGGCATGATCTCTATGTCTTTCTATATCTATTGTGAGGATATAGATCATCATGGTGTAACTTATAATAGCAGTAAGAGGTTTGGTCCTTTGAGTTATACAATAACTATTTCATATTGTATGATTCATGGTTATCTCAGTGTGGTTTGTGCTTTCCGGAAGCATGGAAAGACCTGTCAAATGGATTTGTTTCGTACTTCAGATGATCATGTAGAGTACTTCTTGAATTGTAGACAAACATGTCTGACAACGAAAAGCACTTCCTATTCGCTGCTGTAAATATCATTTGACAGTTACTTCTTTAAAACAAGCCACTTCATTATTTACATCTTTCATTTTATTTTTGTAGCCAGTACAAAGATACATTGTGTCAAAACAATCTTATGCTGGCATGATCTCTATGTCTTTCTATATCTATTGTGAGGATATAGATCATCATGGTGTAACTTATAATAGCAGTAAGAGGTTTGGTCCTTTGAATTATACAATAACTATTTCATATTGTATGATTCATGGTTATCTCAGTGTGGTTTGTGCTTTCCGGAAGCATGGAAAGACCTGTCAAATGGATTTGTTTCGTACTTCAGATGATCGTGTAGAGTACTTCTTGAATTGTAGACAAACATGTCTGACAACGAAAAGTCTACATATGCTCAATAGGAGCTGCAGGATAACTCATGTTTTCACTTTGGCGCCGAAGGCATGTAATAAATTGTAAAAAGAACACATGCTAAATGAGAATGTAACGATATTTGTCTACTGTCATTGGCATTTATCTTAGCATTTGTGATTTTACAAGTATTAACATGCATGCTATATTCTTACCGCTCTCTATGTGCATTACATTTGAATATATTTCTGTGATGTATATGAAGAACTTACTGAGATATTTTTAATATTTATAATAATTACTCAAACTGCAGTACTGGCTATTATTTTGGTTGGTTTGCTGTATGGATTCTTCATAGCTATAATATGTGGACAGAGGATCACTGACCGGCATTACCATGTTCTTGCAAAGCAAGAGTTAACCAAGGTAGGTGAAAGAAAGAAAAACGGAAACAGCAAGTTTGTTGATTGATCTTTCATCTCAAGAAGTGCATTTTCTGATTAATAAAGTGTTTTTGTACTGATTAATAAACTGTTACTTGTGCCTCCATGTACTCACGTTGTCAACAGTCCAATATGTTTGGAAAATCTAAATGCCAAATTTAACATACAGTGTTTTAATTGGTTCTGTACCATGGTTTAGGTTTCCTGTGTTGTCTGGGCATGAACCCAGTGGGTATATTATGAAGTCCCCATGTGATGAACAAAAAGTTGATGTTTCTTTTTAGTTAAACGAGCCTTCTCTTTCTTATCCTGGCATAGAATAGCTTTTTGGCATTACAATTTTTGAAATTGTAGCACCTTCTCTTTCTTATGATAAACTTATGTTAACAGTTCTGCTCATACTGTGATATTCCTCTTATGGTAGGAGTATATTGTAGAGGATCTTGAAGGAGCTGATCTAGTGGCAGATCTTGATCCTAGCCATGTTACAGAGTTGAGGACACTGGGACTTTATTGAGCATAACTGCATATATCATCAGGTAGGCAGTTTAGGTTCTTGTTGATTTACAACATTCTCTTTGTTATTATAGTGCATTCTCTACCTGTCTAGAAAATCACTCTTCGCAGCTTGCAGAAGTATGTGTAACAGCTCCCACGTAGCAATTAGCCTATTAAAGTGCTGCAACAAACATCTCACACTTCTGGATTTTGCTTTAGGCCTCTGTGCCATTTCCATAGTTTTAGTTTTATAATGGCCAGTCCATTATTGCGCCTAAAATGTTTCTTTTCTTCATTAATCATAATTCATAAGCAGTTACTGGGTTTCCATATACCTAAAGACTTCAAGTCCACCCCTTTGCATATCCATGACTGCATTGCTGTCTGCATGGAAACGTTGGAAACGAGTGAATGAAAATAAGTAGGGCCAGTCTTTTTTCGTTTTGTTTGTTCCTGTTGTTGCTTCTGAATGTACACTTAGTTGAAACTTGAATATCATGAATACTGGTTTTCTTTCCTTGAAAAAGATGAAGGAAACTTTAACAGTACAAGCTAATTTTGGGGCTACAAAGGTTGAATTTACCTTGGAGTTTAGTAATATCCCCTGGAGCATCATGCACTACCCTTGGATCTTGATTCTCACAAAATAACCACCTATGGAGGATCAGCCTGTTGCAAACAGGGAACAGCTTGAACTGTTTGTTCCAAGTTTTTCAGGCATCAGAGAATATTGAAGGTGGAACATTATCTATTTTCTAACTTGATGAAGAAATGACAAAGCAAAATTATTTGCATCAGTACAACAATAGCATGAATTTCCTTAACATTTTAGTGACATAATTTTCATGATGAATATTTTTTTTTTGAAGTAATTTCATGATGAAGAATGAGCACATAGACAGTAACTTTAACCCACCTCTCAAAAGCTTCAGCTTGCAAGTCTTCTCATCTAGTTCTTGAGGTCTTGAAGGTCTAGCAGACAAGCCGTCTGGTGTAGAACAATCGAATCAGCAGTTCAACTGGCTACCCTAAGCAGTAGTTCAGATTGTCGTACAATGCTTTGACTTGTCATTTTGTTCCAGCCTTTGCCGCTATTATAGGCTGCAGAGCAGTCATCCTGCAGATACAGGGTCATGTTGTTTCCTACCTGAATCTCCTATAGTCCTACTATTTGCTCTTAATTGATGAGGTTGAACTCCTGCCGGTATTCTTAATTGAAAAAAGGAACAACTAACGAGTTGATATTGAGACAACTACATTTCTGATAGAAAAGTCATGGGAACTGAGTTAGAATTTTTTGAAATTACGATCTTGTCCACATGAGTTGTCTTTCCCGAATCAATATTTCTATTCTCATTGCCTACTACTTTTGAAGCCAAGAATATATGCTCCATCTTTTGTCTGCTTATAGACATAGACTTATTGCATATATCTTTCTGAAAGTAAGAGAATATATGGGGAGATATTACTTTGTCCACTAACCGAGCATCTCCCTCTTAGCAAACTTCCTTGCCAATTTATTTGGTCTAATTGTGGGTGCTCCATTAGTTTATTCTTTTCACCCTCCCATCAAAATCATTAATTTCCCTAATGACATCCTCCAGTTTTTCCTGTTTCCCAGGTATTGGTATTTTTCCTACCAATTTTCCTCCAATTTAATATGATATCTGTATTTGCTGGAGACAACATGAAATTGGAATTTCAATTCTTTTCAGTAAACAATTCATTTTTCCATTATACTTCCTTTAATCGATCAGTAATAATTATTCTTCTAGGTTGGCAACTGGGACACTAGAGTGAACATGGCGCGGGAGTTTATACAGGTTTGAGTTTAAGCGAATGCACTCCTGTCGGTGCACCAAGCTTTAGGGTTGGAGGGGGTACCTCTTATGGTGTCCTTGAGGGCACACCTGTTCATGTGTTCTTGTATTGATCAAGAGAGTTTGAGGCAGAAGCGTTAGTTACACGCAATAACTTATGGCCCTGTACAAATGAGTAGGATACCCCTGTGGCATCTTCTCTGGATGCCGTGGTTCTCTGCCTGTAGGGTCTACAGATGGAGGTTGTCCCATGGAGCAACTAAGTCAGGATCCCTGGGCACATGTACCCCTCCCTGAGCCATAACAAGGGGTCCTAGGAGTTTCTTCCCTCTGAGGTCACCAGGGGACCTTCCTTGAGGTAGTGGAGGGGTCTCTTCTATCACCTCTCCACGGGAGGTGCCAGGGGTCTATTAGAGATGTAAGGAGGCGATCTGCTGTATAGAAGCACATGTAGATGGCCATTTATACTCTGCCTCCTTATTTGTTTTGTGAACATTATAAGCACAAGACTTATTCAAAACGGTACATCACCATGCATGACCATGCTAAGTTATCATCCTAGAACTCCTGAAGTGTGGGGATGATTTGACAATGTGAAAGTGTTCTTTCGATGTGTCCTCTCCAGGCTACTGCTACATTGCTTCCATTTTAGAAAAAATGGCAAGTACATGAACAAAGGTCCCCACTCTTCAATGAGGCAATATCAGCACACTATGAGTGTCAATTGTTGTTTGCTAACCGTTTTTAAACTCTTAACCATTAACACAAGCCATCCTGACAGTGACCTGAAACATCTTATGTCAGGATGTATATGTGAAGGCTATGCAATGCTACACGTTGTAGACATCACATACGTATTTCCTTGATTCACCTCATTTTTGTGTGAAGGAAATAATGCCCTGCAATGCTTCTACCCAAAGTCTGATGGCAACAACTCAGACAGTGATATGAGTAGTCTCCATAACAGTAGACATGTCACAGTACTGCAGTTCTGGATCCCACAGGTTCTTTACCTCTTCTTTTCTGTGAAAAAAGAATGTAACTGGGCATAACTTGGTAACCTGCGCTATGAGTTATCAGCGGTAACACTATCCAACAAGTGGAACACACCAACTTTGGGATTTAAGAACAACTAGAATAGAAGAACACATGTTCGAGAGTTAGAATAGAAGAACACATCCAGAAGGTGTCAGACTGCTGAGTCCTCATCAGTTGCAGCTATTTCCAGTTATGTAGTGCCATGGTCGGTGCCATGATTGTTTTTAGAGAAGTAACTTGATGTTCTGGAGATGCTGTATTTATGCATCTGATGACCGAGCATATGGTTTTCCTGTTATCCAATAGAAGGCACCATCTCCTGGACAGCTGTGTAAGCATGGGCATAGTTGGTGAAGCTACCAAAAGTGTTGGGGTGATAGTTTGAGAATTAGCACTGTCCCATGCCTGTTTCCCACCGATTCATCTCTTGAAGCCCTGATCTTTTCTCATGATTAAGTTGTCGGAAATTACTAGCATCAGTTCCACCGCCTCACCACCTGGGGACCTCTCCCCCGTAACTGTTTGATCCATCTGTATCACATTACAAAATTGCATGGTAAAGTAAACTAAGAGAAAATTTAACTTACAGAAAACTTGCCAAGATTATTTAAGCTTATCATAGTTTAGAAATTATATTGTGATTTAACCTCTAATATTTTTTCTCCAGCTAAACACCAATGATGACATCGGGAAATTAGTCTATTTCAGTATAAATTTGGAAGGCTGATGTTGCATGGATGTCCTCACATTTTCACTACGAAGAATTAAAAATGGGCCTTTGTGTGGTACATATGTATATATTTTCAGGAGTAAAACAAGTGGTTCCTTTGTAGCCACCGAATAGAATTCATGTTTAGGATAGTTTTCTCTCAGAACAAAAGGAGAATAAGGTGAGTTGCTTCACATTCTTGACAAATGAGCAAGGCTGCAATAGAAATGCTAGTATGTTATGCTGAATGTACTTTCTGTTAGATACCATTTTTTCTTTCATTCTTCCGGTTCATGATAAAATGTAACAATTAAAGATACAAATATGTTCAATATTGTGCATAACTTGTAAAACTTTACTTGGATACACTTCACCGTTTGATTATTTTCATCAAATGATGTCCAGTTAATATCCCTGAAGGTGTGCAAAAGGCTGTACCCTCAGCATCCCTCTTCAGAAAACGAAGTAGAGATTTCTGTCTATTGCAGTGTTGCTTGATCCGGCTGCACCATCATATTTTCTATGGCACATGCTGCTATTGTACTTGAGGATCTTTTTAATTGTTTCTTCCATTTCTGTTTTTCTATGGTTGTTAGTACCTCAGGACTTGTGATTTGTTGCTAAAATCAAGGACATGCATGTACGATAGTATGTGCCTTGCTGCTGAACTATTAATAATGCAACAAACAACTGAAGGTGGCGATCATTAGCATACCAGTGGAACAATTTCATGTGCAAGGGCAGTCAGAGATTCTGAATTTCTAGTGTATGGGTGAAATGAAGTAGGAGTAGTTATTATAAGTTCTTGCTAGTACTTCTTTTAGTTTTAGCATTCTTAAATATGGTAGTGTCAAGTGAAACTGATTCCTTTTCCATGCAGAGCTATATGGGAAGTTTGAATGGCCTTATCCCCTATAGCATTGCATGAACTGGATTTTTAGACAGCTGAATTGTTGAGCTGAAGTATCCATGATTTCTGCATAACCAACAAGTTTAATGTATTCTGGATTATTTTTGGTAATGCAAGGCTCTGGAGTCTATCAAACCTATCCTGGGTTCAGAATCTGTGTTAACAAAATATCTTTGAAAAAAAAGTCTAGTTTCTCTCTCGGTTGGGCGATCGGAGAAGCAACATGTTCTTTTTTTGCGAGGAACAACGCAACTCTTCGCACTACTAGTTTCTTTTATTTTGGTCAACTGCACAGCTGTGCCCTAGAGTTCTTTAACTTTGTTTCTCTTGACAAATTAAGTAGATGTATCCCAGTCCCACCATCTACACGTGCACATCAATAGAAAATCTCTTCTAAAGCAAGTGCCAATAAGCAAGCAACCACCATGTGTGCTCAGTTTGGCAACTAAAATCTGATATTTATTTTCCATGGCCTGAATATAATTACTAGTTGCTGAATGGAATTGTGATGCATGATGATGGGCTGAAGCAGCTGGAAGACAGTTACAGATGGAGACTTGCTGAGTTGCCCTGTGGCAATGGGACTCTTCCTGGTTAGGTGGAGGATTCATGGCTTGATATGGGTGTTGATTAATAAATGGTCATGGATTCCAATGCTGTATGTTGCACAATTAAGGCTTATACTACATTGCAAGGAGTCATGAATACATTGTGTTATTAAATGACAGAGGCAACTATCAGAATCTACAAAGAGATAGTTGGTCGGCGGCTCTGAATTTTACAGTTGAATTTTTGTTGAATGAACTAGCTAGCTGTTGTGTCCATGCTTTTCTAAACTAGGAATACCTCACAAATATCACAGATCTGGAATATAACATTCAGTGTGTCATAGACACGTGGCCTTGAACCCCACACTCATACGCAATGCCAATACCATTCGAGTTTATACTTTTATTTTTGTGATGTTACTACGTCAAATTTATCCAAAATTAGAGGTCAAGATCGATTGCCCTACAACGAGGAGTCGTGCATACCTTGATCGCGGCATGGATTCATTTCAGGAGGGCTGAATCTGTTACATTTTTAAATTACAACATAGTGTGCTGTTTACAGATATAAGCCAATTCAATCACTGCATTGTGAGCATAGGAAGATTTCTCTCAACCTAGCCTGAATTTCCTCTCAATATTAGTTCTCCACATAATATTGCTTTCACGCACTGTAGTTTGATAGTTGCCTGTTGCAGTTACTTGTACATCTGCTTAATAATACAGAGATAGACAGAGATGGCCACTGGAATCAAATGAGAGCTAGTGTTCCACTAATGACATAGCAAACAAGAACTTATCTAGCTAAGCATTTATAGGATTCCTAGCTCAGCTGAGGAAGGGAAGGTATCATTCGCCACCTTTCCTGTAAGATTTGTAAAAATGCAAAAGGATAAAAAAAGGTTTACAAGAAAGTCTTGGAGCAAAAGAGCCCATCAAGGATGGAAAAGTGCATTTTTACAATCTGATAGTGATTGCTTTAATCTTCCTCCTTCCAGAGTAAGGCAATTGCTGCTTTGCCACACAGCACAACACCCCCACTGTCAAATGGAGGCTCCTGCATTAAGAAAAATGGTATCATTAGATGCCCAGAAGCTTCAAATTCTCAACAAGAAAAAAGGTTGGTAAATTACGCGAATAACACTAAACTACACGCAACCGCCTTGAGCTGGAACGGATTCTGGTGTTCCAAATGAGGCCTAACTTTTTTCCTTCGAAAAGATCACCGGAAAAGGCCATGTTTATAACCTTACCCATACAATAATGTGATCCAGGCCTGATCTTTTTTGCAGTTTCTTGCATCCAACCTGTCACCACAATCTCATTGGCTTGGCCTCCAAGTGACCGACGAAGATGAGCAGTCAGACTTCCTGCCCCTGTTATTTTTACCCTTACAAGCAAATTCCTATCCCTGCCTTCACCTTCCATGAATGCACATTGCAAGCATGCCTACGGCAATGCAACAGCCTGCTTTTCGACAACTTTTGTTGCTCCCTTGAACATTGCAAAAAAACCTAGCTATCACCACAGTGACCTTGACATGCTCTTTCGCCATCCATTGCGGCAATAATGCCCGCCTTTTCGCATCCTATTTTGTCCGCACGACGTGTGAAATCCATATTCTCGTGTGTGAAAAAAGAGAGTAAGAACTAACAATAAGCATAAGTAGAGGGGCGTATGGCTGCTTTACATAGCAGTGTGTGTGTGTGGGCGTGCACGCGTGTGTGTGCAAGATGTGGTGAGTCTAGCAACAAAAGCAAGAGGTGATGTGTGTGCAATTATTTGGTTTTATCTTTTCCATTTGCAGAAAAGGTATTCCAAGAACAACAATAAAGCTGGACGGCTACGCATATTTCCCTGTGGCCGATGGCTACCTCCAACATGGAAATGCAAGAGAAGCACACAAATGTAATCAGATTCTTGATGCAATTCTTAGGTGAGAACGAACCGTATGGTCCAAGATTTCGAAATTTTTAATCTGTGCGCTTTATGCCCTTCGGGGAAATGTCCTCGAAAATTCATCGCAATTTAGCATCTGGTGTGCCTACGCTTGAGGACATATGATGGTGCTTGTTTAGTAAAATCATGGTTCCTAATCATATCAGGCTCTTCAAGAACTTGTTCATGGACAGTTTCTGTTCGAATGCCTAAGAAAAGAAAGTGAATTTTCAAATCTGTTTCAATCCAAGCGATGTTGACCTATACGCGATTGGCGATGAGATTGTACATTAAGTAAAATACATTTGCATTGCATCTCATATAATTTGTCACAATGCTAAATCTGAATTATCAATGACTGAATCTGATCTGGGGTTCCATGCACCTTGCACTGTTCATCTACTGATGGAGCAATGTGACTGAACATGTACACAGCAGCCTTTGTCTCCACCGACCACATGGACTTGAGGAACACATAAAGCAGGTTAGTGCATGCATTAACCCATATGCATCTGCTCTTAATCAGTATTTAATTGAACATAAGTACAATCCTGCTGAGATTAATTTAAGATGGGGCAGAGCCTTAGCCTTGGTTTCTGCAGGAAGGAATCAAAAGAATATTTGTTTATTTCTGTAGCGATAGATCGTGTTTTGCGATACCCACCATGCTTTTTGATAAGTTCCGAATTACATCTTCACTGTTAAGAAATTCTCATCTTTGGTATGAAATAGTCTTTGGCCGCATTTGGCGGGCTTTGAATGATAAAATTCTGCTCTTTATTCTAAGGAGAATTGTTTAGGGAAGGTAGCCTTTATTCCAATACAGTTCTGCTTTTTATTCATATTATTCATATCTAGTAAAGTTTTTATTCCCTATAACCTTTGCATCTCCAGAAATTATATTTTTTTTCCGAACCATTCAGGAGAACTGCATGTAACATATCAACCAAAGAAGAGGCCAAAGAAGGCCAGAAGTACAAACTGATTACAGCAAAAATATTTTGTATAAGAAAAATTCTTGGCTAATATATAAGCTACAAATCTGCAATGCAAGCAAAAAAAAAGCGAAACTCCACAGTCTCCAAGCCATTGATTGTGGCTCAAGGAGCAAGGTCTTGTCAAGTTCTAAGGAAAATCATGTCTTATCTACCAACCTGTACAGGTACTGTTTCACTAGTTTCATGTATCATGCATGAACCAACCTTTGGACTCGAGTGTCGCTATGATCCAAAAGCTACAATCAATGGCACCACGATCTTTTTTTGATCCTTTTCTTCCTTTCTTCCTTCTGTTAGATCTTCATCTTCACAAATCATCAATAAGTGCCAGATGTATATGAGCAGAACCAACCCACAATTTTAAGATATAATAATGGAGAAAACATATGTACTTTCTCTCTGCTCCGCACACATAAAAAGAGGGTAAAAGAACACCTTGGACACAACAAGCCATGCTAAAGTACAAATAAGTATTCTAGTTCTATTGAGTACCTCAAGAATCTTGAGAGGCACCAACAAGAAAACCAAAGTCCATGGCACTTTCTTTCTCTAGGGACTTCGCCTAATATGCCTTCTTTTTTTTACGCAGAATTTTCGTAGTGCAAGCAACGTCTACTTCTTTAAAATATATATAAAGTGCAAAATATATATGCACACATCATGCAACCAAATCAAGCAGGAGGATGGTCTTGGTGATTCACTTGACCAAAGTAGAGAAAATCTGGCACATAAACCAATTTAAAAATGCACTGTCAATTCAACCCAATCATCATGCGGCCCATATACATCAGGATGCATGGCTCTAGTTGCGTCTCCTTCTCATGGTCAGGAACAAGCAACCCTCATTCACTCCTAGAGCGTCATCAGATTGCTTCTGCTGATAATAACTCCCAAAACACTCAAGCATGTTATAACTCATTTCTTGTGTCCACGAAAACCTCCGACAATCGTCGGTCGACCGACGCATCCACCACCGACTTCACCTACCACCGGAGATGGCGAATATTCCGGCTGTTCTTGGTGATAATTTCTTTTCCTCCGTGGAATTGTGGATGGAGAGGAAGAAAGGTGGTGGCTGGCTGAGGTGAATTGAGTGACCACCTTGTTTGTCCTTGATTCCCTGCCTTTTGCAGCATGGATGGATGGCCTCTGCAATCCCCACTGTGTGAGTGAGAGCTGGCTCTACTCTCCATCAATGTAGCCAAGCTACCTCCAGGCCCATTGCACCAATTTGCATTTCTTCCAGTGGTCCATTACACATCCCATATGTATGTATGCATGTGTGTATCAGTGTACTGCTTACACAAGAACTGAAGGCCAAGATGACATTACACATCCCAATCACTGGATCACATCCTGGGGCAGTTGATGATCTTGCCCAGAACTCCTGTTTCTAGCCACTGAAAGGAGAGGATCATGCATGGGATTCATGTGAATCACATCAGGTCAGGCTGCATCTGCATGTGGTTTGGTGGGTGGGTACCATACCCAAGATATCATCATGTGAGCTGGAGCCAGATGAAAAAAAATGGATTTTGAGGTGAAAGATCTGTGAGCAGCTACTACTACTGCTAGTACAAGAGAGAGATGGCACTCACTCACTGGGGCTACCTTAGCTAGGGTACTGAATGATAGGTAGTGCTGCCATTAGCCTGCAGGAGATGTACATACACTGTACCTGTTATTGGTCCATGCATGCATGACAACTAGAAAAAGTGGCCTTGTGGTACAATCAAATTCTCAAGAACCAATGAATAGTGGAGAGAACAAACAGGGTAATTTGGAGAATCTCTTTCTGCGTGCGCAGCCACCTTTAGTAGTACTACTGTGCTAAGAAAAAATCAAGTGAGAGATAGAAATTGGTGGGGAAAAAACCTGGCCAGTTATTTTTATTCCATTCTTTATATTCCAAAGTCACAAAAGACTGGCTGCTATCGCTCTGATTATTCCCACTGCCTTGTGGAATAATATCGTGGGAATTTTTTCTGAGCAATATGCATTGGTATCAGAAGAATGTACTACTAGCTGTTAATGTAGGTCGTCAGACGTAAGAGCACAGTGAATGTAACTAGCTAGCAGTGCACATCACAATTCAGGGAGGAGAGAAAAATCTTGCTCAAAAGGCAGAAGAAAAAATTAGAGAAAGTAAATCAAGAGAAGAACCGATGATTAAGTTGAGATGATCAGTAAGTAAGTAAGTAGAGTAATTAATTATATATGACACTTCTTTTGTCTGAGGAACAACAACACACACAGAAGGAGAGAGCTTACATAGCTGGATTACATGATGATGCACTGCATGCATGCTAAACATAAGAACCAGCATCCAGATTACCAGACTAAGAGTAGACCCCGAGAATTACATATGGTAATTAGGCCATTAATTAGCTAATTAATTAATCCCAGCAGCTAGCTTAAGCTTAGTTAGGCGCAGTAAAAACTCCATGGCCCTCCACTGATTAACCTGAAAAGGTCAGGAAAAAAGATGATGTTGTCGTTGTTGGTGTGCTTCGTGGTGTGGCATGGCTAGCAGGGCTGGAACATGAACATCTCGGGAGAGGATCTGAACATGTCGTCGAAGGATGCGCCGTCGAAGCCGGCGAGGAGCGGGTCGGTGGAGGCCGTGGCCGCGGCGGCGGCGGCGACGGTGAGCGCGACGGCTGCGGCCGTGGCGGTGTTGCTGCTGGCGGTGGCGTTCATGCAGGCGACGATGTCCTGGAGGGAGCTGAGTCGCGCGCTGAGCTCGGCGGCCTGGGTGCGCAGGACGGCGTTCTCGGCGTCGACGGCGAGGAGGCCCCGCGCGGTGAGCCCGAGCGCGGCGGAGACGTGCGCGTTCTCGCGGCGGAGGTGCGCCGCCTGCGCGGCGAGGTCGTCGAGGTGCCTCTGCTTCCGCATCCTGGAGCGGCGCGCCGACTCCCGGTTGGAGAGCATCCGCTTGGCCCGGCGCTGCTCCATGAGCGCCCGCAGCTCCTCCTCCGTGCCGCCCGCGGCCGCCATGGCCGCCATCGCCGAGAGCGAGCCCGTGCTCCCGCTCCCGCTGGAGGACGCCATGGATGATGCGGGAACTCTGCTTTCTTTGCTCGCGAGCAGGAACAGACACTCGGAAAGAAGCACTGAAGACGGACCGGTTATATCACCTACGACGGAATCTAGAGAGGACGGCGAGGATCGGAAGACGACGAGGAGGAGGAAGGGAGGGAGGGAGGCTAAAGCAGCAGCAGGAGGAGGAGGGAGAGGAGGAAAGGGGAGGTCTGGAGTGTGGCGAGTGGTTTATGAGAAGACATAGAACCAGTAGAGGAAGACGACTGAGAAGGACTGGACGAGGTGTGTTCGGCGCCGGAGTGTGGAGTTGATCATAAACCCGGAGAGGAGGATCTCGCTGATCACCGGCGACATCGCATCAGCGTGCGACTCTCAGCCGGACCCGGGGAAGCATATGCGCTCGCTTGCTTCGGTTTCTTGGGCTCCGCCGGGAGGGAAGAGATCAGATCAAGCGAGAAGAGGGAGGAAGCTCGGCGAGGCCAAGCTAGCAATGGATGATTGATGGGTGCTCCCTCTCTCTCTCTCTCTCTCTCTCTCTCTCTCTCTCTCTCTCTCTCTCTTGCTCCCTGCTTCTCTCTCTCTTGATGCCGGAACTCGAGGAGGAGAGGAGGAAGGAGGAGGGGGGGTGTTGGGGCAGGGAGCGGAGCGGCATTTATAGAGCCGGCCGGGCGCTGGCTGGCCTCGCGGAGAGGTAAACGGGAATGGGATTCCGCGGGACGGGAGCAGGGGAGGAGAGGGAACGGGAATACGATTCCAGCTGGGTGTTGGCAGAGCCGCAGAGCGGGGGAGGTGGGAATGGGGGCGAGCGTCGTACGGCATGCTCGATCGCACGTGCGGTCGGTCGGTCGCCTCCGTTGGATCCGAGGCGAAGCAGCTGGAAATAAACCGCACTGACTTCACTTCGGACGCCCGTGCAGTGCAGCTTCACTCCACTCCTGTTGCTGCCACGCTAGCTAGCGATTGGGTCCCGTGCGTGGAGGCGTCTAGGTGCGTGCGTGGGTACATTCGCATCGAAACCTCTCGAACTTACCCACGCTGGTGAAACAGTAAAATACTACTACATGGGATGGCACGTAACTTTTTTTTTTGCGGGGAGGATGGCACATAACTTGTGCATTCGGGTTCATCCTTGTATTCTCGAAATCCAAAGTTACATGAAAGACGCGGTACGATTGCAGCGCACGATCACCACAGACGGTGGTACTAGGTACGGGTATGACGTGGCGGCGTGGGTCCCGTTGGCAGTGAGCCCGCCGTTCCTGTCGGTTGGCAATCTTATAGGAAAAACCTCGGATTGCATTATCATTGTTTACTCCTCCGCCTCCTCTACCTTTCTTTATTGACACTTGTCTTGTTGATGATCATTTGAAAAGAGAGAAGAAATTGAGAGACCACTCACGTTGATGCTCGTCGACAAGAACACGTTGTGGGCGTTCTTCCTCGCACTGCGAGTGGGGGAGGGGGCGGGGAGCCGTTGCGGCTCTTCTCTGCTTGTAAGAAGCAGTTCAACTCCGACTCGTCGATAGAAAGGCGCTCCGCCGTCGGACTACGGTAAAGTCCCAAACCCTAACCGAATCACATGATTGTCGTCCGATTGTTCAGAGAATCGTCGCATCGTCATTTGATTTAGCGTGTAGCGGTGTTGACCGACGGAGATTTTTGTACGACTATGGTTTGGCTAGGGTTTTGGGTTTGGTAAAAGTTGGGACTTTTGGTGTGCTTCAACGGAACACGTGACTCTCTTACTCAATCCAATTTTTTGATAGTCTTGATTTACTGACGTGGGTGTCAATAAGACACTTCACTATTATGCTACTTAGGACGTGAACTCTCTTACTCAATTTTGCTATTAAAACATACTAATGTTCCTTGGCAAGCTGAGAGTTAACTAGAAGAATTGGATTGATTGTTATACTTCTAGTTATTTATACTTATATTAAACTCTACTTGATTGTCTTGATTTATCGAAAGCTTGCATAGTGTTCTTGTCATCTCTCTAATTTTTATGAGCCTTACAAATGGATGAAGTGATGGACGCATATGACTGTCAACCGTAAGTGAATTCATATTCTCATTTAAGCCCTTACTTTACATAAGTGAGAAGATACAAAGCTTTTAAGACGCAATAGAAGGATCACAAGTTTGCTTTCAAAGCTAGATTCACTTTTGACATGGAGCATTGAAGTTCTAATTAATCTTTTATGGATTGACATCACTGAGCTTCTGTTGCCTTGTATGAATATGTTCTTTCTTACTATGAGCTTGCAGGGAAAATAAGGATACAAGGTATCAATCTTCTATATCCGATATTATACTTTTGTTTTACTTTTTGCCTCATTTAAGGTATCGTCGTGTCTCATGAACATGATGACCTTGTCCATAAGCCACCATCTTGCTCATGGACGAGCAAGAGTCTAGCTTGAGGAAGTTGATGAGTCCAAAATTGAAGCATATTTAAGTACAAACTATTCATATTGTCACTTATTATATGCTATATCTATCTACAATTATGCCTATTATGTATGATTACTAGTTCTCATCCATTTCCACATGGACTTTGCGCAACTAGTACTTTTATTAGGATTTTATTACTTTTTCTTATCTTTGACTTGTGTGTAGGTATTGTGTTGGATTATGGATAAAGCAAGGCAAAAGGAACCAAGAAGATGCAATATGGAGGAGCTGCATGCACCAGACTTAGCCATTTGAGAGGTGAAAAGTGGATTTTCCATAAACTTCAAATGAATATCCAAGGCAATGGTGTTGTAGCCCTCGTCCATACGATTCTAACGAGCCGAAGAACACCCAAATTGGAATTCGTAAGAAGAAATAACGGCAAAAATACGAAAGCATACACCAGTCATAACGACCACTAGTACGGGCAGGTACATCCGCCCGTACCACGGGTCTCGGCACACGGAAATAGCTGTTCTGGACACGTTTCTTCACGGAATCTGTCCCTGTTTGTTTCTAGACCTTCCTTAGGTCATAAGAAACGTATTGGAAGCTATTGGGGGCACCCCTAGACCTATATAAAGAGGCAAGGAGCCAAGGGAGGAGCATCTCTCTCCACATACCTCCACGACGGAGCCCTGCCGCCTTAAAAACTCCATAGCCGCCACCTCCACAAGATCTCCACCATCAACATTGCTCAAGAGGAGAAGTGACTTGGATCTTGAAGGCCTCAACACCGATCTACATCACCATCATCATCACCAACGTCTCCAACACCGATCCCCTTCGTCTACTTGGTTGTAATCCAAACCCTAATGTGGATCTTCACTTGTATTCGATTGTACTCTCATATCCCATTCATATGATTGCCATGATGTTGATTGCCTTTATATGTGAGTAGTTCCTTTGTTCTTGGGGAGATGAAGAAACCCTAACACTATTATGATGTTGAAATAAAGATAATCTATTCTTGTGTCTGTATGACTGGCCTGTCTATGATAGATTTATGATTTGTGTTTGATCTCTCTCTCTTTAGATAGTATGTATAGTCGGCCACATATCATTTGCCCTCGTGGCTAAAGGGAGGGAGAAATCCTTTGGACGTGTTTTGGAAGTGTGTCCAAAATAGCTTCGTGATAATTGGCGCCGGCTCACAACCTACACGGTCAAAGGAGGATAAAGAGGGACCCCCTAAGCTAATTACGATATCCACGGAGAAACCCTTAATTGCGATAGTTTATATGGGTGATTGCTCTCAGACATCGTGGTGGTTATTTAGAGGTGACCTCACTCTTGGCTTAACAAAGTGGCTTCCTACGAGTCTTGTAGTGAACATCTTATTATGGAGCGTTCTTCACATATATCATGACACAAGGAGTATGTTATCTTAATTAATAATTATATCATGCTAGTGGTGTATCCTATATCCCCGAGAACGTTTTAGCCCTATCGAGTTCAACCATTTTCACACAACATTGTTACCTGCTTTCTTTTACTTGTTTTAATTACTTTTCTGCACTCTCAAAGTTTCTTCTTTCCTTTTTTCTGTTCCTTGATTTTTATTTTTTGTAGCGATTTTGGTACAACGAGTCCGATGCTTCCGATGGATCGGGAATCAGTTAATTGCTCATGGGCAAAAACAAGGTTGTCCTACAAATTCAAGTCCCCAGGATCGAATCCGGAATTTGCTACTGGCGTAATTCAGTTCGAGGTCTTACCGAATACTGAATTCCAGCTTCTATTTATCAGGTACCCAACGTGTTCGTCGGGATTTTTCATCGTATCGTTGATACGGATATTTTACTGACAGAGCGCATTCTTGTGCGGTTATCAGGCCACACAGAACGAATCCTGAAGTCTTATCTTCATGTTTTTGAACACGGCATTGAGATTTTTTTTGACGCGTCTGAGCATGATCCAAGATTTTTGGCTTTATTGGCGGTTGTCATGCTGGACCACCAATATTCCTGATTTTATCAGATAGTTTTAATGCTTTATACTGGCTCCCGATGGGAGTAATACCTTTTTGAGGATACACTGGTGTAAAACTCAAAGGTGTTTGCAATCATAAATATATTTTTATACACAACTGGATTTCTATCGGATGCGCGCCAGCGCTCTCGATGGGAGTAGCCCCCGATGCTATGTTCGGATGCCTGTATCTCGACATAGGCTCATAGTTGTTGTTAGCTTTGATGGAAAACATTGATCTTTGGAATAATAAAAATATTAAGGTACATATAACCTATCTCTTTATATATAAGGCAAAAAATCGATGCTACATTATTCTTTGGGCGAATGGCCTCTAGCTGTTGGCCTGGATATTCTGGCTTAAGAAGCCGAACTGTAACTCTTATCATATTGTAAGTAATCTTATGCGTAAAAGCGTCATAACTGTGCTACGTTCCATAGATTTGAGTAATTTACTCCTATCTTCTTATCTTGTAGTCGATATGCTCCTCTAGGAATAACTTCTGTGATGATGTATGGTCCTTCCCATGGCGATTCTAACTTCTTGTGGCCATCTTGCTTGAGGCAGAGAACTAGGTCCCCTACTGCAAAGGACCTAGGCTGCAATCTTCTGCTGCGGTAATTGCGCAGGTTTTGCTGATAGATAGTTGCTCTTTGGAGGGCTTCATCTCGAGCTTCATCAAGTGCATCCACATTATCTTCAAGTGCTTCTCTTGATTCATCTTCATCATATGCAGCTACTCTTGGAGATTCGTGTGGCACCTCAACAAGAAGCACGGCTTATGCACCGTGGACTAAAAAGAAAGGTGTCCCTTGTGTTGAATTATTTGGAGTTGTACGTAAACTCCATAACATAGACGATAATTCATCCACCCACGCTTCTTTTGCTCTGTTAAGTGGTGCTAGTAGTATTTTCTTGAGTCCAGCAGTAACTAGTCCATTAGCCTTTTCTATCTGTCCATTTGTTTGTGGGTGAGCTACCGAAGCGTAGCTTATTTTGATGTCTATTTCCTGGCAGTACTCCTTGAACTCAGTGGAAGGGAAGTTGGTCCCATTGTCTGTGATGATGCTGTTTGGTATGCCAAACCAAAATACTATGGATTTGATAAAAATGCAGCTGAAGTTCCGTCTTGGGTGGTGACAGGCATTACTTCAATCCATTTAGTAAATTTGTCGACTGCTACTAGCAGAAAGACGTGTCCTCCTAGCAATGATTTGTGAAGTTCTCCAACCATATCTAGTCCCCACTGAGCAAATGGCCAGGCTAGAGGTATAGGATTCAACTCAGCGGCGGGTGCTCCGGGCTTTGTTGCGAAGCGTTGACATGCTTCACATGTTCTGACAATGTCTTTTGCATCTTGAACTGCCGTGAGCCAGTAAAATCCTATTCTGAATGCTTTTGCAGCAATTGCTCGGCTACTAGCATGGTGACCACAAACTCCTTCGTGTATATCTTTGAGTATGATTTTTCCTTCCTTGGGTGTTATGCAACACACCCGAAATACTTCTCTTGTATAGCTCCCCTTTGATTATCCTGAAGGCCTTCGATCGTCAGGTGATTCGTTGGGCTTCTATCACATCTTCTGGTAGCTCTCCTTTAGTCATATATGCTACATATGGCTGCATCCAGGTGGGCTCAATTAGAATGACCTCTGCAATTTCTTGTTCTTCCTCTTCGATGGCTTCTTCTATGTTCTTGGCTTCTGAAGAAGCCCACGAGTCTTTTTGCGGATGTTTCTTTTTCCCTATTTCTGGAGCTACAACCTCGGAGACTCTTTTTGCTTTGATCGATTGCTCTGTTATTTCCTCCCAAAAAACTCCGGGTGGTATTGGTAAACACAAGGATCCGATGTTTGCTAGATTGTCGGCTTTCTCATTGCTTGCTCTTCCTATATGTGATACTTCACACCCATCAAATTGAGCTTCCATAACACCATATAGATCGCGATAAGCAACCATATTTTCGCTGACGGTGTCGCACTTGTTCATTGCTTGTTGTGCCACAAGATTAGAATCTCCGAAGATTTTGAGGCGAGTTGCACCGCAAGCTTTGGCCATTCTCATGCCATGCAATAGCGCCTCGTATTCCGCTTCTTTATTTGATGTGTTCATGAAGCTCATCCGAAGTATATAGTGCATTTTGTCGCCTTGAGGTGATATTAGTACGACTCCTGCTCCTGCTCCCTCTATTCTTTTTGATCCATCAAAGTATATTGTCCAAGCACTAGAAAGGTCTGGTGGACCCGCACATTGCTACTCTGTCCACTCTGTGATGAAATCTGGCAGAAGTTGTGACTTAATTGCTTTGCGCTTCTCATACGTGATATCCCGAGGGGATAATTCGATGCCCCATAGAGAAACGCGTCCAGTTGCTTCTAGATTGTTGAGGATGCTTGAAAAAGGCGCTTCGTTGACCACTATGATTGGATACTCCGAAAAATAGTGGCATAGTATTCGTGTTGTCATAAATACCCCGTATGCTAGTTTCTGGTAGTGTGGGTACCTTTGTTTGGTTGGTGATAGAACCTCGCTTAGGAAGTAAACTGGCCTCTGCACACTGTGGGTCTTCCCTTCTTCGGGTTGCTCTACGACCAAGACCGTGCTGACCACCTGATTTGTGGCAGCGATGTAAAGGAGTAAAGGCTCTTTCTCTTTTGGCGACACGGTGACAGGAGATGTCGAAAGTGTCCTTTTAAGGTATTCAAAGGCATGCTGAGCTTATTCCGTCCACTTGAATTTTTCTGATTTCCTCATGAGGGCGTAGAATGGCAGCGCTTTTTCTCCTAACCTTGCAATAAAACGATTGAGCACCGCTACTCGTCCTGCCAGTTATTGTATGCCATGTAGATTTGATGGCTTCTTCATTGTTAGGATTGCTTGTATTTTTTCGGGATTAGCCTCGATCCCTCTAGCTGATACCAAATATCCAAGGAGTTGCCCTGTCGGGACTCCAAAGGAACATTTCTTCAGGTTCAGTTTGATGCTAAACCTGTCGAGATTTTTGAATGTTTCTTCGAGGTCCTTGATCAGCGCAGATCCTTGACCCGTTGTAACTATAACGTCATCAATATACACTTGCACATTTGTGCCTATTTGGCTTCCCAGGCACTTCTACATCATCCACTGATATGTTGCTCCGGCGTTCTTGAGGTCAAAAGGCATTGTTGTGTAGCAGAATACACCATAGGGCGTGATAAACGCTGTTTTCTTCTGATCTTCTTCCCTCATCCTAATCTGATGGTATCATGAGTAAGCGTACAAGAAAGAAAGACGTTCGCATCCTGCAGTTGCGTCGATTATTTGGTCGATTCGCGGCAATGGGAAGTGATCTTTTGGGCAATGCTTGTTCAGTGCAGTAAAGTCGATGCACATCCGAAGTTCTATAGTGTTTTTCTTTGGAACACATACTGGGTTTGCGAGCCACTCTGACTTTGTTATTTCTTTGATAAAATTGGCATCAGTTAGGTGATGGAGATCCTTTCTAATGGCCTTGCGCTTTGGCTCTGTGAAGCGTCGAAGCGGCTGCTTTACTGGCTTCGCCATTGGATCTAGATTTAATGCATGCTCAGCGAGTTCCCTGAGAATTCTTGGCATGTCAAAAGGTAGCCATGCGAAAATCTCCTAGTGCTCACGGAGGAACTCGATGAGCGTGCTTTCCTATGCGGGATCAAGGTTAGAAGCTAAGAATGTTGTTTTCGTCAGGTCGGCAGGGTGGATCTGTACTTCTTTTGTGTCTTTTGCCGTGTCAAAAGCCTGATCATGATTGACACGTGTTACTTCTAGAGGTTGTGTGTTTGCTGAAGTTTTGAGTTGTTCAAACTCTGTTGCCATCCCGAAAGATTCAGAAATTTTGTTGAACTCCCGATCACAGCTGTCGGCACGCGTGAAGCTTCCTTGTATCATGATAATTCCCTTTGGTGCTGACATTTTCATCACTAAGAATGCATAATGTGGCACTGCCATAAACCGTGCAAAGGCTGGTCGTCCCAGGATTGCATCATATTGTGATGGCCAATCCATGACTTCAAATTCAAGTTTTTCTCGCCTGAAATTTATCTTGGAACCAAAAACAACGTCAAGAAATACTTTGCCTAAAGGGATTTCGGCTTTACCTTGTACTATTCCATGGAAAGATGTTTCTATTGGGGCAAGATTATCCAGGGGGTAGCCTATTGTTCTCAGTGTTTTTGCGTAGATTAGATTTATGCTACTTCCTGCATCCATGAAGACCTTGCTCATGTCGAACCCGCCAATTTGTGCTTCGACTATCAAGGCTGAGTGACCTGGTCGTTGGACCCGAAGTGGGTGATCGGCTCTGCTGAATGTGATTTCTTGCTTTGACCAATGGAGATATTCAGGTGTGGTTGATGTGGATGTTTCCGCCATATTGATTTGCCTTGTTATGAGCTTCTAAATTCTGTTGGATGGACGCCCTTTCTGAATCATGGACATTGCTCCTTTTCATCTAGGGTACTCGTTGTTTTGATCGTTTGTGTTTTGTGGTGGTGTCGCTGGTGGTGGTGGTGCACCGATGGCTAGTGTACCCGGTGTGGATGTGTATCCTCCATTTGCCGCTTCAGTTGCCTTTGTGTTGCACAACTCCTGCATCTTCAGGAATGTTCGACAGTCTTTCATGAGGTGGTTTGATTGTCGTCTACCTGCTGAGTCGACGTAAAAATGCATATTACAGGATCCTTCCAGCATTTGCATTGCGGACATAGGTGGGTCTCGTGCTCTTGGCTAATATCGCTATGTGGACTGGCTTCCTCCGACGTCATCCATGTTTTGGCGGTATCCACAGTTGTGGTCGCTGCTTCTGTTGTTACCTTCACCCGAAAAACCTGTTGCAACGTAACTTGGTCCCGTATTTCCGTCGTTGTTCCTTCTTCTTCTATCATTGCCACGCCTATCCCTGTCTTCCTCGGGTGACCGTGCATGCTTGTTATGTAGTGCGTCCTCTCCATCAGCCCAGCGATTTGCTATCTCCATTAACTATGATACTGTCTTCGGTTTAACCCTTCCCAGTTCTTCTATGAATTCTCGATGACGGAGGCCGTCGTTGAAGGCGTCGGTGGCCCTTTCGTCGGATATGGATTCAGCTGAGTTTTTGATAATATTCCATCACTGTATGAACGCTCTTATTGACTCTCCAGATTTTTGTTTGCATGCTCTTAACTACTCCAAGGATGCTGGTCGTTTGAACGTAGAATAGAAATGTCGGATGAATTTATCTTCCAGATCATTCCAGCTACCAATTGAATCTTCGGGTAACTGCTTGAGCCATGATCTTGCGGCGCCGGTGAGATGTAGTTGTAGACTTTGCATTGCGGTAATTGTGGAGCCACCTGTAATTTGACGGTGGCCAAATAGTCTGCTAACCAAGCTTTCGGTTCCTAGAGTCCATCGTATTTGTGGCGATCATCTGGAAGTTTGAAATCCTTGGGTACTAAGGCCTTGTGAATCCTCTACATGAAATAGCTGGCCCCGCATAGCTCATGATCATCTTTGTCATATCCATCTTGATATCGTCAGCTGTGGCTTTCATCTGTGGGTCCGCTGCTCCTATGTTGGGTGTTGTTGTTTCTTGTATTGCTTCGCGACTCGGATCCTACGAGATGCACCTGGTGTGGTGATCGAGATCATCGGGTGTGTCCTACTTGCCGAGGACTGTTATGACGACATGGGGATTTTTGTGTGATTCCTTGTACTGCTTCCGTGAGAGAGGCTCCTACCATGCTGAGGTTCATCAGGGCAGAGAGGCGAAGGGTCGCGTGCGGATCGTCGGGTGCCAGTTTGGTGGTGATCAGATGCGTTTGCACGGCCACAATGGCTGCATGAGTTGTTTTTACCTTGATGTTTCCTGCTTGATCAATTGACATGAATGATAGGTCGAGATCTCGAATGATTCCACTTCTTTCTGCTTCGGGGATATTCTGTAGTCGAGATGTTGCCCTTCTTGGTGGTGCTGCTCCTGTTACACTCCTTGATCCTCGAGTAGAGCTTAATTGTGCCTGTCGTAAGCTGGATTCATCGGCTAATCTCTTTCTTTCATCGAGTTGCCTTTGCATCCGGAGTAGGTCTCTCTTCTTGTGGTGGAGCAGATATTGGTATGCTAATAGATCCTCATGTGAAGCATCCGTTGTCATTGGGACTACTCCCGAAATTGCCTCCCTTGCTTTTTGCCATGCTGACGCTGGTAGCCGGAGTCCTTGCCTTTCTCCTGCGTGCGGTTCTCCGCCTCCTCCTTGGACTATGTGATTATCTGTTGTTTCTCCTCTGTTTCCGTGGTCTCCTTCATTGTCGTGGTTTCCTGCATGATCATGTGATAAAATATCATCAGGGTTGAGGATAGGATTACCGTTTTCGTCACGTGGAGTTGAGATATCTCCGTTGATCATGCACACTTGGTGGCGTTTTATGCGTGGCATAATGGTGTCACCTCCTACTTCAAAGTGTGGGCCGATAGTGTTCTGTGATCGTAGTTTTGGATAGATTTTCGCCATCCTTTCTTCGAAGTCGATGTTTTCACTGCTTTCTTCGGGTTCTGAGTTTGTCGGGTTTAATTTGTGTGGTGGGATTGGCTGGTGACCTTCTTCGCCTGCTTCGGTCTGTGCTGTGATGTCTGTGGAGGATCCGACGAAATATGTTGGTACCTCCGTAGGTGTAGCTTTTCCCACCGACTGTTCTGATACGATCAGGGCTGAAAGGTGTGATTCTCGCGGGTTGTCTGCTTGGAAGTGGAGGCTTCCGATGATTAGATTGGATCCGCCGTTGAAATCGGCAGGTACCAATACAAGGGTGGGCAGGCGTGGATCTGCTTTCGTCGAGTTGATGCTTGGTGGAGAGCGTTCCGCCGAATCCGTGGTTCCAGCGTTCAAGTTTCCCACAGACAGCGCCAATTGACGAAGGGTAACCTCGGCAATGCCCATGGTGATGGACTTGGGGTTTTGCGGAAAAGCGAATGTTCGGGATTTCGTCGGATATCTGGGAAATAATGGAATCAAAGTTGCCTGAATATTGAGTAACTGCACTATTACAAGTTGTCTACTAGATTTCGGTACCCTCGCTTGGGCTTCTCTCATCCTATATATAATAGGCCGGGTCTCAAAGCTGTATGCAGATAGGTTTCATACAGTCGTGATTACAATACCAACATAATGTCGGTTCATAGTTTCTTTCCTAATACAATCAAAGCCTTTGTCGGTTGCTTCCTTGGCCCGTCATCTAGAACCTTCATGGGTCGTATGCCTTTTACCCAATATAGGGTAGCGAACCATAGGCATCCGAGTAATCATACCTATGTCATGCACACAACCAAAAACCTTTCAAACACGCTTTACTTTAAATCAAAGGCATTTACAAGTATCCTTTGGTGGATAGTGACGAGGGGCATAAGGACCTTAACCAAATAGCTCTCTGTAGGTACGATACTCTTATTTTGAAACTAGCTACAATTGATCTGTACACTTGCAGCCATCACAAGAGTAGACCCGTGGGGCCAGATGTACTCCCACTCGACTGGCAGTCGTGCGGCCCAAGGACGGTCGCCAACTGCCCACCGCCCGAGCCACAATAGCTCCATCTGCGGGTAGAAAATCCTGCGAACTCCACCAATGAGCCACGAGCGGTGCACAACACGATCGCTGCCAACGATCAGCTGGTTGACGCGTGGAGCCACATCATCAACAACCAAGCCTAGCGATCTCGCTAGCAACATGACCTGAGGAACACCCTCTCCAATCACCACGGAGGAGTCGGCTTAGGGGAAGCGCGCAAGACACCGACACGTGGAAGCCCTACGCATGGCAGAGGCGCGTGGGGGTGGGGGCTGCTGGTTAGGGGAGGTTGGGGGTGCTCTGTGCTCCTCCTCCTCATTTTCCTAGTGCGTTCTAGGGGCAAGAAAGTTGGGCATGGCTAGAGTTAAAGTTTAGGGTTTCCGTGGGCCAATTGCCTCACCACGGGGTCAATATATATAATGATCGGCACAAGTTACATACGTACACGTGTGTACAAATACATGATAGAATACTACAACTAGACCTATTTTAACACTCCCCCTCAATCTGAACTTCTACTATGAACAAGATTCAGATTGATCTTGAATCGGTCTAGCATCTGTCGAGTGGCTGGTTTAGTAAACACATCAGCTAGCTGATCATCAGAAGATATGAACCTGACCTGCAAAGCTCCAGCGGCGACACGCTCCCGCACAAAATGAAAGTCGATCTCAATGTGCTTGGTACGAGCATGGAAAACTAGATTGGCAGTCAAATATGTTGCCCCTAAATTATCACACCACAACATAGGGGTGCGCTGCTGAGAAACACCCAGCTCCTTGAGTAGATATTCTACCCACATAGCTTCGGCCGCTCCATTTGCCAAAGCTTTATACTCAGCCTCGGTACTCGATCTCGACATTGTGGGCTGCTTCTTCGAACTCCGTGAGATGAGGTTCAGTCCAACAAACATTGCGAAGCCTCCTGTGGATCTGCAATCATCAACACATCCTGCCCAATCCGCATCGGTGAAGATACTGATGCTAGTGGAGGTAGACTTCCGAAAACTCAGCCCTGTACTCAGTGTTCCCTTCACATATCACAAAATGCGCTTCACGGGCTCCCAATGAACATCCGTGGGCTGTGAGAGAAACTGGCAAACCTTATTCACCGCAAACGAGATGTCTGGGCGAGTTAGAGTGAGATACTATAGGCCTCCAACAATGCTGCGGTACCGGAATGCATCATCAGTAGCAAGTGGAGTACCAGACTCACGGGATAGGCGATCTCCGATGGCCAAAGGCGTGGAAGTGGACTTGCAATTCTCCATACTCACACGGTGCAAAAGATCCAATGCATACTTCTGTTGAGTAACCATCATCCCCCTGAATTGAAAGACGCTTCCAATCCTAGAAAATAGTCCAATGGTCCAAGATCCTTGATAGGAAAAGTGGCAGAGAGAGCGGACCAAGACACCGACGGCATCAGGAGTAGAACCAGCAATCACAATGTCATCAACATATACCAGCATATATATCTGTATACCTTTCCGAGAGTAGATGAACAGGGAGGTATCCGCCTTGGAGGAGGCAAAACTGAGCTGATAGAGGAGAGCACTCAGCCGAGCATACCAGGCACGAGGAGACTGCTTAAGACCATACAGCGCCCGCTGCAACTTGCAAACATGAGAGGGGTAACGAGCATCCTCAAAACCAGGGGGGTGCTGCATGTACACATCTTCCGTCAGAAAACCATGGAGAAAAGCATTACTCGCATCAACCTGACGAAGACTCCATCCCTTGGACACGGCAAGAGAGAGAACTAGATGAACAGTGGCAGGTTTCACAACCGGACTGAACATGTCTCCATAGTCAATACCATGCTGTTGAGTAAACCCACGAGCAACAAGATGCGCCTTGCGCTTATCAACCGAACCATCAGGATGCTGCTTGGTCTTGAAGATCCACTTGCAGCCAACCACATTCACACCACGCAGACGAGGAATAAGGACCCATGTCTTGGTGTGCTGAAGCGCGTCGAACTCATCAGTCATGGCTGAACGCCACGTAGTGTCACAGAGAGCATCGCGATGAGTCGACGGCGTGGCGAAGAAGGCGCGATGCTGAGGGTTATAGCGCACCGTCCCATTGGTGAACTTCTTATCACAACGTGTATGATCACGAGCGCGAGTAACCATGGTGTGGATGGGCTCAGGCGAGGGTGTCACGGTCGGCGAGGGACTCGCGAAAGGAGGCGACGCGGGCTGAGCGGGAGACACCGAGGGGGGCACCGGAGGCGATGGCCCAGTCGGGGGCAACGAGGCCGAGGGCCCACCGTTATCTGCCACGCTGGGCGGCGAGGAGGGACGGGCCAGGGAGGGATCCGGGCTCCCTAGTGTCGGATTGGCCTCGTGACGCATGCCACCATGCACGTCGATCATGGGTGCGCCATGCGCGTCGATCGTGACAGATGGCTGCGGTGAGACGGGTACCTGCACAGGATCAGCACTGCCTGGGACAGGTGCATTAGTGTCCAAATAACATAAGTCATATTTACGCATACAATCACTCGTCACTGGTTCATCGAAAGGAAAAGTGATGGCTTTTTCGAGAGTGGACACATCAACGGTTACACCAGGAGTAGCATAGGGAAACACCGTCTCATCAAAAACAACATCCCGAGAAATATAAATACGTCTTATGGAGCAATCCAAGCACTTATACCCCTTATGCATCGGACTATACCCTAAGAACACACACATAGTCGAGCGGAAAGACAACTTATGGGTGTTATACTTGCGCAAACTCGGCCAACACGCACAGCCGGAAGCACGAAGTGAGGAGTATGTGGGTGGAACTTTTAGGAGACGATGGACAGGCGTGTCGTTTTGCAACACCGGAGTAGGCATGCGATTAATAAGGTAGCATGCGGTAAGGAAGGCTTCATCCCAAAAACGCAAGGGGAGAGATGAATATGCAAGTAAAGCAAGCCCAGTTTCTACCAAGTGGCGGTGCTTGTGCTCGGCCACCCCATTTTGCTGCGAGGTATGAGGGCACGAAACGCGATAAGATATGCCGCTGCGCTGAAAATATTGGTGTAAACGGTGATACTCACCACCCCAATCCGACTGGACAGCTTTGATTTTAGAGTCTAAGAGACGCTCAACATGAGCTTGAAAGTTGTAGAAAACTTGCTCAACATCATACTTGTGCTTGAGAAGGTAAATCCAAAAAAGCGAGAGTAATCATCGACAAAGCTAACATAATATTTATACCCCCCCTGAGGATGCAATAGCAGGACCCCATACATCAGAATGGATTAACTCAATAGGCATAGTAGAAACACGACTAGAATTATTATAAGACAATTGTCGACTTTTAGCACGCTGACAAGCATCACACACATAAGTCTGATTATTGGAAGAACACTCTAAATCATTATTCCTAACAATAGATTGAATGACATTATTGGTAGGGTGCCCAAGACGATGATGCCACCGAGATGCGGTGGTTTTGACGCCGGAGGACGCCTGGCAGTGGGTGGAGAAAGCTCTCCTAAATGGGATAGGGTACAGCCCATTGCGACTCCTACCGTGAAGCAGAATTTTCCTCGTGGTTTTGTCCTTGACAAGAAAAAACAAACGATGAAACTCAATGAAGACGTCATTATCACAAGAAAGACGAAACATGGAGAGGAGATGTTTGTTGATATGAGGAACATGAAGAATATTTCTCAAACGGAGGGATGAACCGGGTAAATTCGAGTGACCAATATGCGAAATAGACAAACCTGCACCGTTGGCAACTTGCACTTGATCCTTGCCTCCGTAGCGCTCATGCATGTGGAGGCCCTCTAGTTCGCTGGTGAAGTGGTCCGAAGCGCTAGAGTCCATGATCCACTTTGGTGGCTCGGCGGCGGACGAGGTGGAGCCGGAGTTACCCGCATGGTTGTCGTAGTCGTAGCGCTTCTTGTAGTTGTCCGCCTCATGCCCCCAGTATTTGCAAATCTGGCACTGGGGGAACCGGCGCCGGTTGCGGCCATTACCGCCTCCTCCGTTGCGGTTGCGGTCATTGCCGCCACCGCTGTTTCCTCCGTTGTTACGGCGGTCACCACCGCCGCCCTAGACGTTGCCCCGCTGGCCTTGGTCGCCTTGGCCCTACGAGGCACCACCCGCAGGACGTCCTCCTCCGCCTTGGCGCCTGGGATTATTGTGGTAGACCAGGCGTGACACGACGTTAGCTGATGAGGACCAGTCGTTGACCTCTGCCTGCTGTTGCTTGTGGAGGGCCTCGTAGCTGAGCATGTTGGCGTAGAACGTGGCAAGGGTGATCGCGACCGCCAAAAAATTCAGCGAGGCGGCGATGGGGTTGATGGCCGGGCCTAGCCCGGTCAACATGTAGTCGATGACCTCGACATCACGGAGAGAGGATCCGGCAGCAGCCATGGCGTCGGCCATAGCCTTCACCTGGTTCATGTACTTGCTGGCGGACTTGTCCCCTTTGCGCAACGCCTGGATTTGGCGCCGGAGTTGACGGACATTGGCGCGATTTTCGGCACCGAACATGGCGGCAACGGCTACCCAAGCCGACGCGTCCATCTTGCAGCTAATGAGTTGGGCTGCGATCTCCTCGGTCATGGACCCGAGAAGAATACCAAGAACCTTCTGATTCAGGGTCCACCACTGCTCATAGTCGGGGTTGCTGACGGTACGAGCGGCATCACCGGTGCCAGTGGTCACGGTCTGCGGTGGTCGTGCCGTCGAGGAAGCCGTGGAGACGGGCACCGGAGAATTTGGGGAGGCTCAGCACCCTCCACAACATGTAGTCGGTGCGTCCAGACGGACCGCGATCGGCGTCACGACGGGTACGGAAGCCGTAGACGATGGCGGGGCGATGATGGGGCGAGCGTGGTTCGTGGACGAGGAGCCCATGATGGCCAGCGTGAGCTCTGACTCAGTCATCGCGGCGGCGGCAGCGTGGAGACACGGCGGTGGCGGCGGATCGCCCTAGCTAGGGTTTTGCGGTGGCGGCACGGTGGAGAGGCTCGCGCGGCTCTAATACCAAGTTAAAGTTTAGGGTTTCCATGGGCAATTGCCTCACCACGGGGTCAATATATATAATGATCAGCACAAGTTACATACATACACGTGTGTACAAATACATGCCAGAATACTACAACTAGACCTATTTTAACAGCTAGCATGGCAATCGTCGTAGCATGAGGTGCTGCGACGATTGTGGCATATGGTAGAGCTATGTGGTTGACAATGGAGTCATTCTACCATCTTATGCTCCATGAGTTCCAAAGTCGGGTCAGACTCCAGGTTGAAGCCTTGCATGCACTTCGGTTAGTGCTAACGACGGCGGGCCCTTCGGGCATCGCTCTCCTTCTTGAATGCGTCGTTGTGGAGTTTTGACCCTAACTAACGCTAGTGGTATCAAGATATCCAAGTGAAAACTTAAGCTCCTTCTGGAGCAGGCAATGGTGACAGACGTGTCACTACTGAAAGGGTAACTGCCCCTATGTGTTTTTGCTGATTAATGACAATCCCTATGGACTAATGTTTTCATTGAGTTTTATATGAAGGAATATTCCATAGGTCATGCTTGTAGTCCATATGTTGGATTCAAGTATGGATGCCATGAAGATAAATATATACCTTGAGTAATGGCATCAAGATCGTCAAATTGAAGAGAAGAATATGATATGTTCAAGATCTTGAGAGTGTGATCTCAATAGAAGAATTCAAGATATGGCTCTAAGTCGGTGTCATGATAGCCTTATTAGTTGATCTATGGTTGACTAATATTTAGAGCATGTAATCAAATGAAGAATTCTTTATGTACCTCAAGATATTGAGATGGAGCATGAGAAGATACTTGGTTGACCAATACAAAGAGTGAAGAGTGATTTCAAGTTGGTCAACACATGAAGCATAAAGAATGTACCACATGGATCTTGTGGTATGGTAAGCCTTGTCATTTATGCATCATGAACTAACCCATTATATATGTGCCTTTGCATTTTTTATATGGGATAGGTATCTTTCCATGTGCATGCTTCAAAAGTGAAGATATCATATAGCCCATGAGAGGATGACATCAAGTGGTGATCGTCATCAAGGTTGAGAAGGGAAAGTTCAAGATAAGCATCTCGAGAAGATCATTTGCTTGAAGCTTGCCGTCCATATTGGTGATAATGGATTTGTGAAGATGTGTCTTAATTAAGCTATCCCATAGTGGTGTATGGGGGAGCAAATTACGAGTCTTCACGAAGCAACAATGATCAAGTGATGCATTCTAGATTGGATGGAGCTTGAAGCATTGTCATCAAGATCAAGCGGGATGCGCAAGGCAAAGGTATGGCCTTGTTAGGTTTTCCTTTTACCGGTCTCAAGGTGGTTGTTGGGAGACCGGGTTATAGGATAGATAGCCGCACTATCAAGAGGGGCTTTCGGTTGGGTAACTTGATCACATTGTCTTAGGGAGCTCAATCCTTTGCATACTTTACATCTTCCTATTTTGTTGCTTCTTGGTGTTTCTCCATGTGACGTTCTTGAGCTTGTTTCTAGCTATTCAACAAGCCCAAGTTCATCGAAAATGGAATTTGTATGCATCTTCTATCGCGTTTTCGAGTTCGAAGGTTTTACCGGTTCTTCTTATAGGGAGGCTTTATACCTTTCCTCATTTGGTTCTATCCTCCTTTATTGTACTATGATGTTTTCATGCACCATATTGTAGAGCTTGTTGTCCTCGTCAAAACAAGCCCACGATCATCAAAATCGGAGTCCTGATACAAAAGTTATTGCGTTTTTCGTGAAGTCTGTTTCATCCCGATTGTGGGTCTGGTTCAACCGACTCCCACACCGGACAGTCCGGCGCCAGCGTCGATTAGACCGGATCTGAAATCGGATTTTCTATTTTTCGCGACCGGGTCTATTCCGAGTTGGTAAACAGAGGTATTCCGGTTTGTAGGCCGGTCCTCCGGCCTGGGGATCGAGTTTCCCAGTTCTAGGGGCAGTCCGACCGACTTTGAAACCGAGTTTTTGTTGTTTTCTCTCCAACGGTCATATTTTCTTTCCTCTATAAAAGGTGGTTCTTCCCCCAACGTTTTTAGGTGTTCTTGAGCACGAAATTGACCTCCTTTGTTGACCATCTTGAGCTTGCTTCCTCTCCCTTCCCTCCTATGATTCTTGCATCTTTTTGAGGGCTTTGGAAGAGGAGATCTAGATCTACAATCCCCCACGAATCAATTCCTCCTCTAAGTGAGGGGAACCCTTTAGATCTAGATCTTAGAGTCATTGGTTGACTTCCACAATTGTTCTTCCTCTCTAATTCCTCTCTAGCACTTGTTGCTTTGATGGGATTTGAGAGTGAAGGATTTGAGCACCCTTGGTGTTCTTGCTTTGCATTTTTGCAGAAGTGTTGAGCTCTCCATTACGATTTGTTCGCGTGAGAGACCGTGAGCTTGTTACTCTTGGAGGGTGACCTCCTAGTTGGCTTGGCGGTTGGTGCCGCGGTGTCCTTTTCGTGGAAAATTGTGAAGAGACCTGGGATTATCTTTCATGGAGCTTGTGAAGTGGTTGTGGAGCTTGCCAACTCTGGAGTGGAGGAAAAGCTAGCCATAAATAAAGGGCTTATTCCTTCATGGGATAGACTCGGAGAAGAAAGTGAGCCTTCGTGGCATTGGGAAATCCTTCATGGAATCCGACACCTCTCCAACATGATGTACCTTCTTGTAAGGGAACACGAGAATACATCTTCGTCTCCGCGTGCCTCGGTTATCTCTATACCCGAGCTTATTTTCCTTGTGATAACCATCGTGCTTGAAGTACTTATATCTTGCTTAGCACTTGTGGTATATTTATCTTGTGTTATCTTGCTTAGTTTAACTTTTTGTTGGTGCACTTAGTTGAGCCTAGTGTATTTAGGTTTTATGCTTGTAAAATAAACGTTAGTTTAATTCCGCATTCTATCAAGCCAAAACCGTAATAGGTTTGAAATTGTCTATTCATCCCCCTTTAGATGACATATCTATCCTTTCAACCACCTTGTTGGAGGCGTCGCCTTGGAGTTTTCTTAGCCCTTGCGGTGTTAAGGATCCGCGGCGGCTGGGCATGATGGCTCTATGGTCGGGGAGGTGGTCACCGACGGTGGTGGTACTTCGAGGCGGCGGCCTCGGTGTCCCATGCAGCGACGGTCCTACGAGGCTTGGTCATGGCCTCGCATGGGGCTTGGGTGGCGATTTGGAGATCTGTGTGGACAGCAAGTTCACCGGCCAGGTTGGTTCGACTTCAAGCAATACAGAGTTCGTCCTAGTTGCTACGTCGGGGCGGCGACCCGGTTTTTCTCATAAATAGAGCAATGTATGATTTTCAGTCATTGTTTTCTTTACAAAGTGGGTCGACTCTATTTTATCTACACGACTGCAAGAACACCTTGTCCTCTTCCAGATTTTTCTCGGAAAAAAAAAATAGTGTCTGGGGGTGCAGACACAGGCACATAGAAGGATCCAGCATGGGTCATGGGTGTTCAGCTGAACACCCAAATTTTTCTAGAAAAAATTATTATATATAATCTATAGTAAATACGTAATTCAGTTGGCACATGTACGGAGGTTTTCTAGTCTAGATTTCGTCCAGGAAAAAAGCTCGAACCTCAAATTAGTATTGGGGTCGGTGTATATGTCCATGCAGCCCAACTGAGCCAATAGCAATTAGCAAAGCAGTCATGATCCACTGCCTACTGCTACTCCCGGCTGGCACTTGTTTGACCAAAAAATATAAGAGCCGGACATATCTAAATATATTAAACCTGGAGGCTTTAGCGGGATCCAGGACCGTCTCCTCTATTTAAATGGAGCCAGTAGTCCCCACGCCACCCGCCGGAAACTAGCAAGATCCGCCGTTTGACGGCAAGACCACCCGTCCGACCACTCCGACGGAGAAGGAGATCACCACCACCATGTTGGGGACAGATGCCCCAAGCACCCTAGTGTCACAAACATGGCCCAGGGAACCTGGGCGCTGGCGTCGAGGGCGACGAACAGAGCAGATCGCGGCCCATCTAGGCCCGAATACCCGCCGCCGCTTGCTGCCATCTGGGCCGAGGACCTCTGGCCGCCGCCAGTCATGACACCGCCGTCGAACCAGCCAGGTGCGGGCGCCGCCGCCTTTCCCCGCCGGATCGCTGCCAGGGTCGCCGCCGCTGCCGCCACGCCACCATGTCTTTGCTCGGCTACGATCCGGCGGCGGCGGCGAGCGGGGAGATCGCGGGAGGGACGACGAGGCCGGGGAGGGGTGGGATCCGCCCGGCGCGGCGCGGCCACTCATGAATAACTATTTGGTTATTTTTATTGAGCGGGAATTCTTTTTATAGGTGAAAGATGATGCCGTCATATATCGCTTCCATGCTACGACTGAACGTATGATCGTATTATAATTTTCTTTATTATTTTGCATGTTTCGTAGTCTTTTGAGATACTGTTGCTATAATGTCCAATTTGTACTTTTATTGGCGCAAGGAATGGACTATTTTCATTTTTTTTCTTTATGTTTTTTGTTGATTCGAGTTTGAACACCCAAAGTTAAATTTCTGGATCCGTCCCTGGACACAGGACCCTGCATGAAATGGGGGCCCAGCCCAAACGAGATGACACGGTATCCCTTATGTATCTTTCATCTTTTCGTGGTTCCCATTAATCAGCTCCCGTGAGTGAGTGATCAAACCGATAAAAGGGGGCAGAAAGATACGAAGCCCCGCCCATGCAGCGCTGCTAGCTAGCTTTCGCCTTTCCCAGGCCATGGCTGCTGGTTCACCAGGGTTTCCAGTACAGTACAGCCTCCATGCCGCCATGCCGGAGATCAGATAGCCAAAAGCGTGTATCAATATTCATCGATCTACCGCCATCCATCGTCTCCTGTATGTAAGGCGCAGCCAGCTGGCCATATGTACTGTACTTCGAAAACTCTGAGCACTCTGGGCCGTTGATATCTTGGAAAGAAAAAAACGCTGGCTTGGCTGCTTGCTTTGCTTGGGCGTCGGCTTGGTTATGCGAGTTTCCGTGCAAATTTTGGAACCGGACGAAATTTTCACTATTTAGATATACGGCATGACCCAATTTAGCTAGGAGCTTGGAGAGTTTGGTGGACCTGATGAAGTCCTTATTGTGTGTGAGAAAATATGTACATGTAGAAATGATGTATACTGCAAGCGTGGAAAGTCTCAATCCAAAATATGTTGTATTCTATGATACACAAAAAAGACAGAAATTCAGATATAGGTGTGTGAATAGTGCGTCTTTAAACTCGAAATATAATATAATGTATTTCAGATTGACGCTTGAAGTATACAATATTTTCTTTATGTACATTTTTTTTTTTGAACGATCTGATTTTTTTTACTACTACGTCATTTTTGAATTACTTAACGCGTGTGTGAATGATCAATTTAGTCTTTGTACTGTCCCTACTATTAGAGCTTGATGAAATTGATGGGCCAAACGACGATGTGACAAGGCCAGATAGGAGGAAATGGGGCCGATGCATGTACATATAGGATCTTTACTGGATGGCTGAAAGTTTTCCAAGATCCCGTTCATCTTTTTCCTCTCATTCTTCTCATATTATAAAAGAAATGCTTTCAGTGCAACAATACTTTTGGTTCCAGCTAGCTTTTGTTTGTGTGGCCGGTTCTAAATTAAAAGTTCAGCAGCTTTGCAAAAGAAACAAATATATTTTTCGTACTAGTATTAATATGCTACAGTACTACTATTCCCTCCGAATTAATTGACTCAAGTTTGTCTAGACTCGGATGTATCTAGCACTAAAACATGTCTAGATACATTCGAATCTAGACAAATCTAAGTCAATTAATTTGAATCGGAGGGAGTAGTTTAAATAGGACAGTAAGAGTACGTATCGTATAGTAGGACAGTTAAAAGGAGAGAGGAAACACGTGTCCGTGCATGCATGCGTGACACGTCGCGTTAATGGAACCGGCTAGATGGTGTCCTCTTTCGACGCCGACGTAGCACATGACATGATGCATGCATGCAGGCATCGATCTCGATCCGATGCATGCACGAGAGCCCTCGTGTGCACATACAAAACTGTCTGCCACGAACCTCGCTAGATCCGGTCCTAAATTAACAGAGCTCACGCCAAGTGATTTGAACCCAGTCCACCGCCCATCTGCAGAATTTTGTAGTACCTTTTGATAATTACTCCATATTATACTTGTATGTAGTAGTTCCTGTAAAAAATTACCACATTACCACACCGTAAAAAAAACTTCAAAAGAAATGTCTCTTCTCATTTATTTCCACCTGTCTGTCTCAACATTTTCCTTGACCCTTGAGCATTTTGTTTGTTTTGAGAAAAGCATTGCCCCTTCTCTGCGTCGAACGATGCGCTCAGCCATTTTATGTGAAGTAGCTAGTAGTTCAAAGGAATTTCAGAGCATTCTAGAGAGCTTGTTTGGTTTGTAGGGTTAGAAACTATAGAGATTTTTCCTATGAGCTACTTTGGATGTAGCTCTAGAACAAAAGATTCTATAGAACTTATTTGGTTTGTAGGATTAGAAACCATACAAATAATCTTCCTATATATAAGCCATTTTTTGCGCAATCCCATGCATGGCAAAATTTCCTTAGGTCTGGAAAATCTTCATTTGTTTCAAGGACAAGAATAATGGCATGTATCGTTTAGACAAAATGGTGTATTTCTAAGCACCAACAAGGCCTCCGGTTTTCGATGTGGTTCTTCCAAAGCGGCAGCAGTATGCGGGTGTTCTTAGTGGTTGTTTAGCTTGTTCTTGGACAATCGTATTCCGATTAGTGCATGGCCATATGTATCCTGTCTATGAAACGCGTAGAGAGAGAGAGTAAATTAATGTTTGAGAGTATTGACACCATGAACCCTCCTCGACCGCTAACGGTGCCGATCCTGGTAAGCTCATGAGCACTTGGGAGTCAGGACCCCACATGGCAGATCACCGGAGACACCTACGGTGTCGAATCAACAAGTGATGGTATTCAAAAAGGAAGATAAGTGACTGTATACTTCTTTAACTTCGCACATACCCATTTCTTGGCCAATTAAACGAGTACCAAACCAAGTAGTCTCGAGCTCTACAGACATTCTCGAATGTTCTAGTATGACAAATTAAACAGTCCTTTTCTTTTTCTATTGAGAAAGACAAACTAAACGGTTGGTTACATTGAACCTGGCTGCCTGGCTCGACCTGACTGCGCCGGACCACCCCAAGCAGGCGGGCAGGCAGGCCGGCCGGCTGGCCGGGGTCAATCGTGTGCGGTTCCTGATGGGCAACATGGGCGATAACGACCCAGGATAATGCACCCAACCCACACCACACGTCACACTCTCCGGATATATTCACTCACACACTTTTCTCTTCCCTTTTGCTCTCTCCAACGGGATAATAAAAAGAGATAGATCAGCGGAATACATATCTGAGATTCACACATATCTTGTGGTGCCAAAAGGCGGCACACAATAGGACGCGAGTTCTTGACAAACCTTGCCTCGTCGTCACGTTGCAACCACCGTCGGTGTCCGACATGTATACTCCCTTTTCCCTCTCTTTTTTCTTCTTTACAATCGAGAAATAGAGATAGAATCGATCGGTCCTATATCTAGATTCACCGATATTTTCCGTGGCGCCAAAAGGCGGGTCAAGAACTGGCATGGAAGACGCCACATCGTTCTTTCAGATCGAGCCCTGTCATCGTAAACGGCAAGAGTTGTCGTCGCCGTCTCCCTTTCCCCGGGCACCGACTTTAAGTTTGCAACCAAACCTTTGGTATCAACATATCAGGAGGAATCAGCAAGGAAAAGGATCTTAGGCTACATTTTATCTATCTAGGGCTATACAAAACCGATCGATCGATCGATCGGACACTAGGGTTACCAATGCACAACTTTTGGAATCCTATTCCGCAACATCATATCCCCTACATCGCACAGCTTCGATGCAGGGCAAACGGCAGTTCCACACTACACCTAAGAGTATGTAAAAACCATTTGTGAAGCTGTTGCTTTACAGACAGTACTACGGAAGAAGTGTGCATCAAGCAGGCCAAGGAGAAGGTGTATCTTGTCTACACTACACCTAGAAGCAAGGCTGGCGAGGAAGAATGGATCTAGCTAGGAGATCTGATATCCCGTTGCTTTATCGGGAGGGGTGGCCGGCCGGCTGTTGAAGTGTGTGATATATCTATCCTGATATGTGTTGTGACCACAGGCGCATGCAGCAGTTCGGTGAGGCGACGCCACTAGCAGGCTAAGGTAGCCAAGCATACAGCATGTGTCAACCCAGCAGCAGTTGATGGTGTTGGCTAACCAATCTGCGCTCCTTTCTTAGTACCCAAGGCATAATTGTGCAGCAAGAAAAGCTAGCAAAGCAGAGCAGAGGAAAGGAGAGATTACTTAGCTTAGCTGTGTGGCTGCGGTTCATGCTCCCATGGGACATGACAGCCGCGACGCATGCCCCTCGAGCACAGGATTAGCAGTAGCCCATGCATGGTTGCATGGAGGGTGGTGAGGAGAGGACCTACTCCCGCACCCAAATGAACCCTGCAAAGCTTATTGATACTAGTTGTTACCACTACGTACATGGGTCACGTACGTGGTCTCATTGCACTGTGATGATCGTCCGGTCCATTGACCCTACACCCTAAGTGCTCCGAAGCCGAATGAAGTACAAAGGACTGTCGTCCTGTTCGGAACACTCGAATTCCGCATTAATTTTACATGAAATTTACCGAATACGGTTTGATTCCCGCATGATTCTGGGCGAAATCATATAGGTATAGGTTTCAGATGGCGCCTGATGAAATTGCTTCCCCATATAATCCGTCTATGCCTGGTCTCAAAACTGGTCGAAAAGGTTTTTTCAAAGTACAAGGAGTACTCAACGAAAAGGCGAAAGAAAAACCGGGAGGGGTCCGGGGGGGGGGGACCAAATTTCGAGATGTCTCCAAAACCATTTTTCCAAGCCCCTGGTTTGATCCAGACCCCCCCCCCCCCCCTTTCCTACTCCACCCCACATCTGATCATCAACAACCAACTTCGTTGTGTGTTTGTGGGGGGAATACATCTGCACAGGTGCAAGTTGGGGAGAGGATGTATTATCATGGCAAAATAAGAACCTCTCCTCCTCTTCTCCTACCACACGCGCATACATTACACACACCAGATATGAGATGAGATTCAAGAGGGTAAAAAGGGGTTGTAGCCTTGTAGTGTGGTCTCTGCGCCTGCCTTTGGGAGCGAAGTGGCAGTGGCACATTGCCTTCTGACAAGCTGCTAGTTAGTTAGTGGTTGGCTTGCATGCATGCTTGCTTGAATCCTGGCTGCTGGTTTTGCACCTAACGTATGCCCACCATCTAGGTGGTTTCACTCTTTTACTTGCCCCTCCTATCCCCTTTCTCCCCTTCTTTTCCGGGTTGGAAATAGGGCATGTGTATGTATGTATGTATGTATGTACAGCTAAAGTCTGTGATTTGAATAGTGGCACATCAAAGTTACTTGTAATAGTGCACCCACCAAGTATGTGATTTGATCATGTGCATGTGTACATATGTTCAGTTAAATTGTACCAATGTCAATTACTACATATAAAACCAATAAACCATCCAGGCAACCCATAGCTTTCGACCTGCATCAAAAGCGGGGTCATTCGTTGGAAATAAGAGAATACCAAACCCATATGTGTATATCAACGCTATTTTAGCAAACATGGCGGAATTGTCTGCGTTCATTGCCGGGTTGATGAGAGTCCCTGGTTGCATACAACTAGATAGGCTGGTAAGACAACTCAACTTCTGCATATATCCATTGTTCAACAACCTTTAAAAACGCAAAAATGGAAGGGAAAAAATGACTACAAACACGAAAGCCCCTTTTATGGAGACCGAAGAGTACGCCCAGGATAGCACGTATGTGCCAAACCGTCTTGCATCTTGAGCTTGTTGGCGCCTTATTCTTTTTAACTAGGGACATAAATGAGCCTCTCGTTTTCAGCATATCTGAACTCTGCTTGCATATCTTCAATTAGGCAGTGTATGCCTGTACCAATCATAAAGCATAGCCTGGAACATCACAGGCAATGCATCTGTTTGGACCATTTCATCTTATCTGGTGCGTGTATGTGTGGGGGTGTTCCTTTCTTGCTTTCTCTAGGGCCAGCGTACAATTTTCTTAAACGTTGCCATGTTAGGTTCCCGTCGGAACCATATAAGGTGTGGAAAGAGAAGGGGAAAACGGAAAAGAAAAGAGACAAAATGCAAAGGTTGTTTTCTTCCTCTTTTGATTTTGAGCTATCCAAACCTAAATGCAGTTTTTTTCAAGGTACTAGTAACACTGAGGCATTCAGCCATGCATCTCATCTGCAGCCAGATGCATATGTCCTCTTCGAATTGCTTGAGATGACATCAGCAAACGATCCTTCATTGTCTAACTAGAGTAGCCCCCATCCAGAAGTTGAGGAACTTGAACACCAACGTTCAAACCGCAACTCCGACAGCCTTTTAAACCCTGTGCTGTGCGTGCGAATGTATTGTATGTTGGTTGCTTCATACCGATGACTTGATACCGGGAAATCTCTGCCATGCAGTCCTAATTGTACATGGTCTACCCTACTCCCCAAATCCAAACTGATCATCAAATCTTTTTATCTGGTTGGTGAGGCTGGGGAGAGGAGGCAGTGACTATTTCACACTGAACAAACTCTTGTGGTCACACGTTGGCCATTAAGACAAGTGGGCCATACAGTGCAGGAGTGGTGGTCAGTGTTCCCACCAAAGAGCTCAAATGTGGCAGTGGTCTCATGATCTTTTGGCAATGGCTCCCATGGATGGCTGCCAATTTCAAGCTAGAAAATGTAGCTCCTCCAAGTGGTGCAGGTAATTGTGGGTACCAAACGATAGTACATGACCGAAAAAGTCCATTATGAGGGGGAAGTCTTTTCTTTGTTTGGCTTCAATCTTGAAACGGATTTTACCTTTTTACCCTGTCTCATGCAGTTTCTTTAAATGTAGAGTAGTCCATGTTTCTAACAGGTTCATGAGTAGCCAACAAAATGATTTAATCCCTCTGTTCACTAATGTAAGAGCTTTTAGATATTTCAAAATAGACTAGATACACTCCAAAATAAGTGAACCTATACACTAAAACATGTCTACATACAGGTGTTTTAGTAAAAGGCTAGAATGTCTTACATTAGTGAACAGAGGGAGTATGAGAAACCGTAGAGACTATCAGTAACGAATGAGACTGCATAGAGGGAGCAATTGGCTTCCATTCCTTTCGAGTATTTCATTGTAACAGAAGTGGCAAGGTGGTGCGTCTCTTATACCTTAGCAGTAGTAGTTTTTTCTGGACTGGGCCTAATGCGTCTCTTACCACCCTGTTTTCTATATGTCCTTAGGCAATAGTCAATTATGCAACGAACATGAGGATCATCCTTTGGTATTGTACGCAACAACTTCCGAGCAGGCCTCCATTGTCCAGATGAAAAAAGAGCCTGGCACATCCTGCATGGGCAAATGTCATGTTTGTAATCAATAACACGGAAAAAACAATTGGACAGGGTATCAGAGCGAGCACACTGATCATGATGTCAAATTGCCCAGATGGAGCTTGCACAGCTCCATGTGAAACATCAAGCCACCATTATACAGTATAATGAAATCTCAGCTTATTTCCCTCCAAGGTAAAAGAAACCAACCTCAAGGAAGTCAGCATAGTGTGTGGAAGGCCAGAAGATTCGTATTCTGCCCAGATCTGCTTGGCACGTTGTGAATCCTTTGCCTTTACACACGTGCTGAGAAGAAAATCAAGGCTTGTCCGAGAAACATTAAGCCCGAGTTCTTTGACAGCACGGAGAAGCTCCATTCCAACATCCAAATTTACAGGCTCCATTTCCCATATTTGGCAAAAGACCTTCAGACCAGTTCACGCAAGTAAACAAAAACTACAGTTAAAATAATCTCGAAAGGTTATGGTTCATAAATAGAATGTCTTCTGGAATTCATTCACAGGCATTTCCATCAGCAACAAATAACATTTAAGCAAATTGATAGATAATTACATCAAGGTTTGGTTATTCAAAAATGACACCCTTGTGAGAAAATAAATGAAACTCTGAACTAAGTAGCAGAAAATAAACAAGTGAGATACATCAAACACTCATTAGAGAAAAACAACCCAGTAGAAACATAAAGCAAACATACATCCAATTACCCAACATGAACTGAACAGAACAAATGGTTGCATTTTCAACGCATAGAAAACAGACATGCAATGGAAAACAAAACATGGCTCAACACTGATCAACCAAATCAAAACAAATAAATACAATATCTAGTAAAAGTGTATTGGGTTAGAAAAATGTGAAAATTGCAAAAGGGTGAACTGCTATTGCATCTGGAAGCCGTAACATATGGATATCCCCTAGATAAATTGTTACCATGCAAAAATCTACAATAAGTTAAAGATCGTAACGCTTTTGATCAAACTAAGAGATATACGAAGACCATCAGGTATCCCTTTAAAGAAAATTCAGATAAGTACCTGATCAACAACCATGTACGTACTCATTTCACTTCTTTCCTTGAGTTGCCTAAGTAAATCAACAGCAGCACTGGAAAAATGTATCAAGCAAATAGTGAGTGAAGAGATAACTAAATATCAGTAGAATTTAACATGTTAAATATCAATTAGCCTACTCAGAGTGATGGTGCTGAACACAATATTGAAGCACTCTGCTGCACCCATCAAACCACATGCTTGGTTCGCACAGCTCCTCCAGAAGTTGATACAGTCTATCTAACTCCCCTTCTGTTTGAGTATGCTCCTGCAGAAGCAAATATGATACTATAAGCAGTGGAAACAAAAAAAAAAATGATTATGGAACAAGCAGGCATCACTCTTTCAAGTTTTAACTGTCACAGATTTACTCACAATCAGGGCTACTGCAGCCTTTGGTTCGAGACAGCCTCCGGATTGCTTAATTTCATCAAATATGTCAAGTCCATCTGATACCTTCCCATTCGATGCAAGCGCACCTACAAGCGCGCTTTTTACTTCACTGAGGTACTTAGGTGATATCTCGTTATCCAGGACAACCTAATGAAAAAATAATAGTTTCAAAAATCAATATTTTTCTCCTAGTTAGTTACCACTACCATTGCCACAAACATTAACCTATCTAACTAAGAAAAGAAGCAGTATATCATGTGTGAGGAAAATTGGAACATGAAAGGACTGAAGGAGCAAGAAAATGAATGAAAATTCTAATCACCAGTCACAGTTTACCTGTTTGGCCATGTCAAAATTCCCAAGTCTTGAATATGCATTAATAAGTGCCATATATGCATGCTTGGTCATTTGAATACCATCTTCACGTAGTTCATCAAGATACTGTCAATAATTCAATAGCCAACGGTTATCCCAGTAGAAATCATAAATAGCAATGGATTTGGAACGTTGAAACTTGAAAGAACACTATATGCCATACAGCAGGATCTGACATGTTGCATGTTGAGAAATTTATTGATGTGGGATAAATATATATAGTGAGGTCAGGAGGAAGGAAGAGCTGATAATTGGCACTACACTCGTGGAGTCGGTAGAGTGTTAGATAAATTGGTCCTGTGTCAACATATGTTTTGCAAAACTAGACTTCCGATTCTCTGTTTGAACCAGAATACAAACACAGTGGCAAGTGGCAACAACAAACGATCAGGTACATGACTAACCTTTGATACTTTCTCTTCAGAATCACAGTTCAAGATCAGATAACTAAATGTTTCAGAGTCCGGCTTTACTCCAGCACTCTGCATTTCTGCAATGACCCTTTGTGCTCCATTGTGATTTTTCTGCAGAGAAATGTACCAAGTTACAAGTTACTAGAAAAATGTTGCGAAAGCATAAACATGTTGGAATGGAATCTGTACATTATATACTGCAGCATGTCATGTTCTGTTACTAGACTTTGCAATGTTATGCATCTTTCCATACTGAATACCGATGTAGACCAAGTGATGTACGTGACTGGTGGTTTTTCCATACTGTCAACAAACAACTCTGGTACTGGAATGTAGCCTGTACAATATATACTACAGTATGCCATGTTGTGTCACTAGACTTAGCAACTTTGTGCATCTTTTCATACTGAATAACGATGTATACTAAATGATGTACCTGGGTGGCTGTTTTGCCATACTGTCAACAAACAACTCTAGTACTGGAATGTAGTCTGTACATTATATACTACAGCATGCCATGTTGTGTCACTAGACTTCACAACTTTATGCATCTTTTCATACTGAATACCGATGTATACTAAATGATGTACTTGGGTGGCCGTTTTGCCATACTGTCAACAAGCAACTCTAGTACATGTCATCTCATGGGTGCTATGCATTGCACTAATTAAGCAAATTGAACACTTGTTAAAAAAAGCAGATTGAACAAGTATACTGACGATAGTCCATAGGTGGTCGATGTCAATGTCAGGTATGTGAGGTAAACAAAATGAAAAGAATGGCAATCAGGAATTTACCTCCCTAAAATATCCAGCCATGATAATATTATACAGGGTTACAGTGGATGTCTCCCCAGACTCTTCTGCATCTGAGAGTATATTGTAAGCGCCATCAAACTGGAAAGAGAACATATCAATAAAAAACAGTATCCTTGATGTCTAGAATAGCAGGTGACCTCCATCCTGACTTACATCTTTGATCTTTACACTTAAGCTTATCATGCTCCTGAATGTTTCGTTTTTCAGTTTCAACTTGTGGCGACTCATCAGATCATATAAAGGCCGAACCTGCAAAATAAGCGCAAATATCACTTGAGAACAACTAAAATGATGGTTTAATCCACACAAAGACGAAGTCAGACTACCAAAAGTTGTTCATCCATGGTTGTAGAGTGTCCTAACATTCATTTTATGCATTAACAGCTTGAACAAATGTGACATAACAGTTGATTAGGAGTACTAGTTAGTCATTCTACAACAATAGTAAGGGCGGCAACAGTGTTTTAATAGTTAGGCTGTGTTGGTGCTTGTTATTACAAGTATATGCAGTTCTGTACAGAGTAGTGCCCGTTAAAATGATAAATTAATGTTACCTATATAAGACATATCCCAGTATTAATTTAAACATAAGGAACACACTCCAGCATGCCACACCTATATATACAACGACTTACCATGTGAAGCTCATAGCTCTGCTCACAGGCTTGTATTATTGGATTAAGCAATTCGATCGACACATTCGGATTGGATTTACAGAGGCGCTCAGCCACATCAAGAGCTAAGCTAATCTGCATATAAAATTAGGCAACAGCTCAGTGTCAAGATAGCTCTGTGAAATCCAGAAACACAAAATCCAAGCTCAGCACCAAAATAAAACTATTTTTCACACTTAGGCATAGCATGTGATATCAAGTGGCACAATTAATAGAAGCACCAACGCTCCTTAGGTCATTCATCACTTATGCAATAAATATATTGACCTTCAATAAATATATTAATTAACAAATTCTTCACTTGAGGGGAGTTACTCTTCACCTATACGATGTTCAGCATCCAGTAAGAGACAATTCAAAGCCTCCAGGGAATCGCACATTTTTCAACTGCATGCTAATTAGATAATCAATGCTTGTTTTTACCTCCTAGGTGGTGGCAGTAGAAGTTCTGATAGACGGATTAAAAATAACACTTGTGAAGTGATGGCAATTTGAAATACTACTCCTAGATCAAATGGATACACCACTATATGGTGTATCTAAAGCTTGCCATGTCATATCCAAGGCAGCAGCAAGCCTAAAGTGCTAAAAGGAAAAAAAATATGGACATTGTATACAAATTAAAACAAACTATGATGTAACTATGCTCAGGGAGAATACACATTAGTTAAATTGTTTTCACCAATGAAAAATATATGAATGGCATATGGATCAAGCTATTCCAATCATATAAAATGGCAATAGAGCTTTGAGTGACTTTGGCCATTACCTTCGATGAGCTGCAACAGAAGGAAATGATCCTGTCATATGCACCAACAGAAGGTGCTAGCTCAAACTTCTCTTGCCATTTATTAAAAGTTGCTATGACATCTTCAGCCTTCATGAAAAATATAGCAGAATGGGCTTAGTTAACGTGATAACTAACTGCATTCGCTCAGGTAGTAATTTGTCCTGCTTTGGATTTAGAAAAATGGGGCAGCAAAAGAAATTTAATGAAGTCCTAAATGTGATAACCAATCATCTCCGGCAAAAAAAATGATAACCAATCATGGTCGACATAGTATATAGGTAACAGATAAATAAACGTGTGATTGCTTCCATGATATCAAATAACATGTTAGTAACAAAGATCAAACAAAAACATGGTTCTGGAGAAGATGTCATTTGAAAATTAATTCATCTCTCCAACTAAAAATAAGTTACGTTGACTGATCTTTTGAATCACAATGATATGCAGGTCTGCAGGTATGCACCGTGCAAGTGCAGCATACTCTGCTACATATAAATTAAGGAGAAGTTTGATTTTTGCCGCTCCAAAGAACAACATTTGGTTTTTTCGTCACTACATGTTCTTTGGAGCAGTGAATATCTAATAAATTCATAAATATAAAAAGGTAATTCCAATTACATATGTGCTTTCTGAAGTTACCATGTTATGATGGTATAGTAAATTAGTAACAATTGCATTATGTACATAGTTATGGATTTTGTATTTTTATTTAGAATATCTGTTAAAAGATCATTTAGCACAAGATTACAGAACACTAGACAGATAGTCCATTGTATATCAGAAGCTAAAGGTATTGCTGGCAGTTGTCACAAAAGAGCCCTCACCACTATATTCGGAATGTTTGCAGCATAGTCAAAAGTTAAGGATGAAACTTTTCCATCGGCACACACTGAAACAGAAAAATGTATAAAATTAGCATGTAAGAGATGAACACAGTGGAGGAACAGAAATTAGAAAATCCACTGCATCCACCAAGTGATAAGAAAATAAGATTGCAATGCAAGGATTTTTATATAATATTAGTTGAATGTTGATCTTAATGCCATCAAACTAATTTGATTAAATTTGTCAAAACGTGCATACAATCTATCACCTTTTGACGTCATCTCCCGAAGAAGTTTCTCAGCATAATTCTCCAGTTCAAACCTACCCATATACTTGAATATACTAGAAATGTACTTTGAGCCTGAAAGTTTTCTGGGGTCAAGTAACTCCAAGAACCGGACAAAATCCATCTTTCTGTTGCTTTCAGCAAAGGCGAGCATATAGCTTTCTGTAAAACAACGCAGTGAATAAGGTACTGTTGGGGAAATGGTATGTAAGACTGACAGATTTAACAAACTGTATAAGATGAAACAACAGTCTCGTTACCATGAATACTTGAATAGAAGGTTTTAATTATGATTTGGGGACATTACCTGCCATGCCATAATGAGCTTCCTCATTGCAGTCTTCAACAGAGAGACAAAGTTCTCGAATGTTTTCTTCATCCTGGGCTCTAATCAAAAGCAACATCTCATAATAAGCTATCCTGGAGTCAGACCGTGGATTCGCATCCTTAAAAAATGCACTGAACATCTCAAATTCCTCCAACAAATCCACATCCACCAGATACAGCAAGAATGGCCCATAACTATCTTCCTCTATCTGAAACCCCCTATCTTTTATCATCTCAAAAAGGCGATATGCCCGGAAAATATGTTCCACTGCTGAGTCAATATCCTCGCAGGCCCTAGCCTTGTCCAAGCACACCCTAATCAATGCATTGAACTCCTTGATCCCGGTCTCCCTCCCAAGCCTCCCAAAGAACTCGAGCGCAGACTCTGTGCCAAGCTTGTCAGCGCACATATGCATAAGCCTCGTGAAGCGGCGGCTCTCCGTGTTCTTGAAGATGTACCGTTTCTTCTTCTCTCGTGCGACCTCCTTCCGGTATTGCGTCGACGTGTTACTCGGTTGCGACCCGGCAAACCACTCCATCTCCAGTATCTTGTTGCTGATAACATCCTCAGCGTCTTCGGACTCCTCCAGTGCTGCCTCCGTGCCCCCTGACTCTTCCGCGTCTGCGGGCCCTGAACATCAATCACATAGCTCGCAGTGGTAAATACCAGTTACAGTTACATCACAGTCACGATTGAAAGACCTGCATTTGGTTTTTGGGTGTGGCAGCAGCTGAAGAGATTGCAATCGAGAGAGGGTCTAAGTATACCGTTTAAGATGGACAGGATCTCCTTGGTGAAATCGCGGGAGGTGTCCTCGTCCTCCCTATCTGAGCAAGAGAAAGGAGACGAGTGAGAGGGAAGCAAATGGCGAGAGAGGGATGGGGGTAGGGAGGGGAGGGGGAGGTTCCGGTTACCGTTGGCGAGGGCGTGAGGGAGGGCGGAGGGCAAGGTGGTATTCTTGGAGACGGCGGCCTGCTCGAGGCGGAGGAGGGCGGCGGGGGTGACATTGGTGGCCGGGGAAACGTCGGGGCGGCGGGTGCTGGAGGGGCGCTTCCTAGTGGCGAGCTCCGGCGCCGCGGGGGCTAACTTGGGCGCGGCGGAAGCCACCTTCTTGGTCGCCTCCAGGATTTTTTTCCACATCGGTGCCGAGGGCGGCGGGCGGGGCAGCCGCCGCCGCCGCCGGTGAATAGGGCGGCGGAGGCGCGCCGGCGCGACGAGCGTGCGTGCGAAGCGAGCGGGGTTATTCGCGGGTCGGTGTTGCGGGTCGACTGGGCCCGAACTCACCTTAAACCTCACGGAATAATAGGGTCGGGTCCTCTGAAGAGAAATACATGGGCCGGTGTTCTCTCGAAAGAAAAAGGAAAGGTAAAATATTTCCCTCGAAAAAAAAGGAAAAGGAAAATCTGTGAAGCAATTTGTATTCACATATTACTCCCTCTATTTTAAATGATCATGTGTTTTAAAGCTAAATTTTGTAAAATTTGACTAAGTATAAAAAATATAATACTTGAACTTAGAACCATCGTGAATTATACTTTCATTTGGTGTTGTAGATATTGATAGCTTTTATATATAGTTGCGGAAATTCAATTATGATCTCGGTGCATATGCTCCATTCACCTAAAACACATATTTCAAATTGTTAAAAAATAGAAAAAAAGTCATGTGCTTCACCACATTCTATGTGCTCTTGTAATGTTCACGAAAAAACGATATTTTTTATGGGCTGAGTAAAAAGACAACAAAGTGTCTCGTGATAAGTATTTTAGCACCGAATTTTGTCTTTTTATACACATGCCACACAAAATCTATTTTCGTGAAATGCCTTTCTTCACACCTAGAATGTGAAGTTATATGCACGGGTAATTTGTTTTGGAATTTTTTAACTATTTGACAGGTGTTTAAAATACATTCCAAATAAAGGGAGTATATTGCACCTAAGGGTCAAAACACTACTCTCAAATAGTTGGCCAGTATTTATAAAGTTTGACTTTTATCCAAACTAGAATACAGGTTATTTCAGAATGGATTGGGGATGCTCAAATCAATTCCATTACACTTGAATATTTTAGGAGCAAATATCCCGTACATGAATTTCGACGTGGCGCACATGAAGAAGGAAGGAAGAAGAAACGACATCATGGGGGCTTGTGGTGCACCTGGTGCACACAGCCTTGGTGCACTCATTTAGAAGATGCGAAAAGTTGGAAACAAATTTGGTATGTACAGAAAATGTATCATGCTACAAAAATTAGGTTTGAATTTAAGCACAACTTGGGGAATAGAAAATGCAAATTTTGCTCTATCCCTAGTAGCTAATCTAAATTCAACATGAATTCATCATTTTGTTTCTCGTGGTTGTGTTTTAAGTTTGGATGTGAGATTTCTAAGAAAGTGGTATACATGTTTCTATGCACTCTCTCTTTTCAGAGTTTTTTTAAAATTCTAAATATGTTAACCAAGGTTGGTGCACCACAAACCCCGGATACATTTTAGGAAGGAGGAGAGAAAAGGGGTTGATTGGCATGCGAGTGTGGTAGGAGATGAGGTGGTGACACACCGACAACGAATGTGTAATAAGACTTAGGTTGGTGCATTCGTATGTTTGACTTTGACCCAAACTAGAACACAGGTTAATTCAGAATAGATCGAGGATGCTTAGATCAATTTCATTACATTTGAAAATTGTAGGGACCAAATGTCTGGTCCCTAACCTTTGATGTGGCGAACATGAAGAAGGATGGAAGAAGAACGAGATCATTGGGGCTTGTGGCAGGGTTGTGCCGCACGCATGTGTAGGATGTGCGACCGTGGAGGGCCTCCAAAATAGGAGGGTCCCCAATTTTTTATGTTAACCATTAGTACTAATAGTGACCGGTTTAGTTGGGCCTAATAAATCCTTTAACCTTCTACCAAGAATTAACTCAGCACCAAATTCATGCACGCCTCTCCTTCTCTCTCTTCTGCTTCTCTAATAATGACCGGTTTAGTTGGGCCTAATAAATCCTTTCACCTTCTACCCGGAACTAACTCAGCACCAAATTCATGCACGCCTCGCCTTCTCTCTCTCTTCTCATTCTCTAACTTTCTCATCCAATACCTGTGCAAGCAGTTCTTCCATAGCTCTAATAGCAGCTCCTTGGTGGATTTAATTGCGTCGTAATTTCCCCGGAAGTGAAGCTAATATTGATACAAATGATATAGCCAGTAGTGAAGCTAAATCTTTAGCTAGAATTGATCTTGGTTGGTGATTTCAAGTTTGTGGTAGTCATAATAATTTGGTATGAAATATTGGTTGCGGTAAACTTGGTTAGCAAGAACCTATGGTCAAAAGATATGATTATTTGTGTTGCTATTCAAAAGTGCAGGGGTTGATTACCTTTTTCAAAGGTTACAGAGAAACTGGTTTGGCAAGTGCCTTGGAAACAGCAAAAGAAACCACACTTGAACTTGATATAGATGCAACATTTTGGAAAAAGCATGAAATTAAGAGAAAAAAATGATGAGAACCTTGATAATGTGCCAATTGCTTCACAATCTGCATATCATTTGTTTAGGATAAAGTATTTTTTTACCTATTGTTGATCAAGATAGTGTGTCTCTTACTACGAGGTTTGAGCAATATAAATCATAGAGCAAAATATTGGGTTTCTTATTTACTTCTAGTGCACTACGCCTGTTGGATGATAAAAACTTGAGGTCTTCTTGTTGTTGCCTTGAGACTACGCTTAAAAAGGCTAAAAAATCTGATACTGATGGTAAAAAATCTGACATTGATGGTAATGAGCTATATGTAGAGTTAAAGTTACTCTGAACTTTAATTCCGAAGGAAATTTTGTTACCAGATGATATTTTGAATTTCTTAAAGCGAATAGACTGTTTTTCTAATGCAACCATTGCATATAGAAATTTGCTAACTATTCTAGTGACCATTGCATCCGCGAAGAGAAGATTTTCTAAGCTAAAGTTGTTGAAGTCATACTTGCGTTTGACAATGACACAAAAAAGACTTAGTGGGCTGGCTATGATAGCAATTGAAAATGATATTTTGGAGGAAGTTACTTATAAAAAACTAATTAAAGATTTTATCTCAAGAAATGCTAGAAGAATGGCACGCTTCGGCTAAAGCTTTTCTCTCGAGGAGTACTTTTAAATTCTGAGATCACTTTCTATAAGATGTAATATTCCAAAATTTGTACCACCAACCAGATAATAATATAATATTTTTTTTTTCTAATTGCATGTGGTTATGTTGAGGGCCTAAAATTATACGGCCCTAACTTGTGGTGCACCTAGCCATGGTGCACTCATTTAGGAGATGTGAAAAGTTCAGATTTTGTTTGGCATGTATAGACAATGTATCATGCTACAAAAATTAGGTTTGAATTTAAGCACAACTCGGGTAATAGAAAATGTAAATTCCGTTTTACCCCTAGAAGCTAATCTAAATTCAACATGAATTCATCATTTTGTTTCACGTGGTTGTGTTTTGAATTTGGATGTGAGATTTGAAGAATGTTGTATACATGTTTCTATGCACTCTCTCTTTTCAGAGTTTTTGAAATTTCTAAATATGTTAACAAGGGTTGGTGCACTCAAAAGTCCGAACTAATAAAAAGAGCTAGACAATTTAATTTAATACGCACCCTACGTCTTTGCCATTTGGCCTACCGTGATATTTGTTTAGGGAGACGCAATATTTGTTAATTACTGCGTTGGCCAGGATTTGATCTTAGAACCTCCTGCTCTGATACCATATTGAATTGCATGTACTAGCCAACGCAACCAACTGCCCGAACTGACGGAAAGAGTTAGGCAGTTTATTTCAACATTCACACTACGTCTTTGCCCTTTGGTGTGACGCAATATTTGTTATAAATTCTTGCTTTGGCCAGATAATTTTGGTGAAGCAAGATCTAATCTACTAGTTGCACGACCCCAGCGAAGAACAAACTTTCTGGAGGCGGCGCGGCAGAAGTGGTGGGTGGCTAAACCCTAAGTCGAGAAGCCATGCTCTGGTACCATATTGAATTGCATGCACAAGACAACGCAACCAACAGGCTAAATTTGTAGAAAGAGTTAGATAATTTATTTCAACAATTGTACTCCCTCCATTCAAAATATAAGAACTTATACTCTCTCTGTCCTAAAAATGATGTCGCAAATTTGTTAAATTTGAATGAACTTTGCGACATTTTTAGGACGGAGGGAGTAGTATTTTTCTGAAAGTCATGTATATAGACTCTTTTAGTATGTAGGTTCGGATCAAAATAAGCGAATCAGTAGATACATATGTTTCATAGAAAATCTAAAATATCTTATATTTTGGAAGCGGAGGGGCTAGGAGTAAGAAGGGAAGGGAGCTGATCAGCACGCGAGTCTGGTCGGAGATGAGGTGGTGACACACCAACAACGAATGTGTACTAAAGGCATCTCCACCGGGTCGACCTAACCCGTCCGAGCGCGTCCACGCGGATGTGTGGGGCGTGTGCGGTCTCTCAGTGGCATGACCCATCCGGCTCGACGCGTCGGCGCATCTAATTTGCGTAACTGTTGCGTCGGCCCGGACACTGGCGGGTCGCGGGCGTATCCTCCCCACGCGCGCTACTGGTCCACCCGTCAGCGTCCGTAGCGATTCAGAGACAGCTCCGCCACCGATTCAGACGCAACCGCGGCAGCGATTCAGAGGCACGGGCGACAGACTGAACGGCGGCACCGAGTCAGACGCAGCCGCGGCAGCCTTCGCCATCAATGACAATGGGATGGGGCATCGCCTGAGTTCCGCGCCAACATTGATGGTGAAGGCGCGAGAACCTGCATTGTCAGGGGAGCGGCACGCCGGCCTTCCATCGGGGGGTCCTGACACCGCCGCCCCGGGCACAGGACTTCGTCGACGTCCAGCCGCGCGTCAGGAGGATACGGAGCAAGCCTGTGACCGCCGCTACTTCCGCGTGACGGAGTGCGAGTGGCGGTGGAGGGAGGGGAGAGGCATAGCCCACCACGATGTCTCCCCTCCCACGGGATGGCACCTCAACCAGGACGAGTGTCGGTGCCGCCCGCCTCGAAGGACGACAAGGCGCTGGAGCCGGAGATGGCCCGCCGAATCCGCAAGCTCCCGCAGGCCTCCCGGTATGACCACACGTACCACAACCCGGTCTTCTGAAGGAATTTTCTCGAGTGGGAGCACACAGCACGCCGCCTCGGCACCTACCGCGGTGAGTTCGACCTATTGGGCCCCCAAAACCTCCCTGCCATCGAGGCCACCTCCGACGGCGTCGTCAACCACTCCGACGCTGACCTCGGCGACGACAACAACGACGACGACATCGCCATCAAGGAGGAGGAGGCGGAGGAGGCGGAGGGGCCGTCCTCTGCATCCGTCGCCGCGCACCTGCCCCCGAAGTATCAGGAGGCCCTGCTGCGGGGGTACGACGAGGACGCCTTCCTCGAGCAGGCCATGATGGCCAGCGCGAGGGAGGAGGACCGGATGTGGGACGACTACCAGAAGGCCGTCCAGCTGATGGCTCTGAAATATAGTCATCTAACGTCCACATTTAAACTAGATATTAGTCATATTCTTGATGAAATATCTCTCTAAACCCTGCCACTAATGCTAATCTTTATAGGGGTATGCAATCCTTTCTTTTGTATTTTTCCTGTGCAGATAATGTCGTTTAAAGGAGGGAATCACTACATTAAAGTCAAAGATACGAGATTTCCAACTACCAGAAGAAAGCAGGAGCCTTACATCGGAGGCAGACGCCATAACGACCAACTATACGGCCGGAGCAAAAATTCCGATCGTATAACTCTGGTCGTATAGTTGACGCCGCCACCGTTAGGTCAAACAGAACAATTTTCGTGAAGGAACCCCTTTATAAAGAAGCCTCGAGCGACGAGAAAAGAGAGTCGCACCATCTAGAAGTCTATGCCACAAATCACCAGCCGCCTCCAGATCTCCAAACCCTTCTCCATCTCCATAGCCATATTCCACCACTTGTAATAGTAGATCTCTTCTCCGATTGGCGACATTGTAAGACTATTGCTATCAATCTTATGATTTTTATTACAATGTTTGCGATTGTTGATCTCATCTCTATGTGTGAGTAATTTTCTTTGGGCTAAGGGCTTCGGTCTAGCCATGTAGCAATTGTACATGTGAATTATCATAGATGGGATCGTGTATTAGTTTGTATGACATGATGATTATTGTATCCTCTCTTGCCTCAATCTAAGGACTTGTCAGGTACCCAAGACTCCGAGGGTTGACCAGGTATAGGGAGTATGAGTGATGACTGATCTGCAGGTTGAGAACCCCAGTGACAGAAGGGGTAGTACGGCTGGATTTGCTTGGGATTAACAGTGACATCACTATGCATATTATTAGTTCTCTTTCTTCTATGGATATGACTAGTAGGTTATTGCTATAAGCGGTTGCGGAGGCAATAGCAATTATAGATGCACTGCCCACATATAATTTATCTTGCTCTAACAAGTACACGCATGTTTTATTTCTATTTTTTATTTCCATCAGATGTTTTGCACAGCTATAGGTGAAACCGAATGACCTAGGCCCTCTCTCTCCATCATCGCCAACAATAAAAATACGCAAACTACTAGTCCGGTGAAAACACAAAAGGAATTATAAAACTCTTGAAGTTCCGTTAAAGTAACTTCACTACGCATTCGCTTCCCGAGGATTCGATAACCTAGATCCATTAGGGAAAAGAAGGTTATACTACATCCGTAATCCGGATCGAAGGTATCACCAGCTAACCAGACTGGTGGCGCAGGTCAACGTCGGGCAGCCGCTGCCACCGCCACCGCCCCCACCCCCACCACAGCAGCTGCGGGGATGGGCCGCTCTGCCCGCGTCGGAGTGGTATGGCCTACCCGCACCAGGGCGGTACACTCTGCCCGCGCCGGCTGACACGGATGTGTGGCCGGCAGCCAGGCCGGGTCATCGACCACCTAGCACCTCCCGTACCTGCGTCGGTGCCAGCTCCGGGCCTACCGCTGCCGCACCTCTAGATGTCACCGGAGTACATCGACCTCGATCCATAGATGGACGGGGTGGTGGCGGTGACCGGCAGATCATCAGTAGCTAGGGCTAGGGCCAGGCTTTTCCCCTTTTTTTATGGTTTTGAATGCCAGTTTATTTTACGCGCGAATCGTGTTGGTTTGAATTTCAAAAAAATCAACGTGGCCCATAACCAGGCACAAACATTTGGGTCACGCCGCTGGGCAGACCGGGCCGTACCCTAAAGTGACCACGGGCCGACTCAAACACGATGTGAAACGTGGAGTGTTGACATGGTGTGTCGGGACGCAACGGCTACCCATAGAGGAATAAGAGAACCAACTCAAGGCCTAAAGGATGTCATGTGTAAGGTTAGAGACAGAATGGCCTCGCTAGAGTTGTTTTTTGTTGGCAACTTGTTTCTGTTTGTACTCCCTCCGTTTTAAATAGGTTTGGAGTGAACTTATACATACCGTACTAAAAAACGGCTAGATACATTCGCTAAAATATCTTATATTTTAGAGCGGAAAGAGTACATGTTTATATTATTTAATTTTTGAATTAAATTTCTTTCAGAAACACTGAGTACAACATGTACATTTACATGATTTTCAGAAAATAATAAGAATTTGAACTGATTATAAATAGGCATGAAATTTTACTCTATGTACAGTTGTATATTTGTTCCCAGCATATTACAGTCGAGCGAGCGATGCAATACTTACTACTCCCTCCGTCCAAAAATAAGAGACTTGGATCTGTCTATATTCGCATGTATCTAAACGCGTTTTACTATATACTACCTCCGTCCGCAAATAAGTGTACTTCTAGCATTATCTTAAGTCAAACTTTATTACGTTTGACTAACTTTTTAGGACAACGTACCAACATTTATGACACTAAATTGATACCATTAGATTTATTTTTAAATCTAGTTTCATAATATGTCAATTTAATATAATATATGTATTTATATTTCTGTATAAAGTTGATCAAATTTGGTTATCTTTGACTTAGGCAAAAGCTAGATGTACACTTATTTGTGGACGGAGGGAGTAGACACATGCAAATCTACACAAATGCAAGTCCGATGGAGTACTATTTCCTTCATGACAATGTAGCTCATCAGGATAAACTCAAGCTGGCCGACATTATTTTTCCATAGTCATTCGCAATAGTTCTCACATATTCCACAAAAAATGCTAACATGGGTCATAAGCTCCGAACCTTCTCTCAGGTATCACAACAAAATTCATTATATATTATGTTCTGTACAGACAAGAATGATTCCTAGGTTAAATAAGACAAACAAATGACTTCATGCATACATCAAATTTACAGAGCAATCTCGGCTATCAGCTCTATTCCTTCTCGGTTTCCTATGCTACATTATAAAACAGATGCTTTGATACATACATCAAATTACACAACAATGTTGGTTTTCACCTCTAGTCCTAGGTTTCCTAGGCTAACTTAGACAACAGATCCTTCAGGCCTACATCAATTTACACAGCATTCACGGAGTTAATCTCCATTCCTTCTCGGCGTGAATCAAACGCCTTCAAACTTACAAAACTTGGCAGCAACATTCTGCCCACTGCCCAGAGTCAGCTGTTTTCATCTCTATTCATCCTCAACGCCAACAGCCAGTTTACAAGGCATCCATAACTTATCACCATTCACAATAATATATCATCTCTACGAGTAACCATTGTCTTAATAGCAGTACCAATGGATCTTTACACAACAGTTATTTTGAACTCTCTGCACTAGAACAAGCTCTCTGCACTAGAACTTCTGTTTCTTCCAGGACGGCGGGGCAACGATCACACTTCTAATTCGTGGCCTCGTCCAAGCATCACCGTCAGGTTTATTAACCAGAGATGGATGCTCTCCACCCTCCTGAATCTTTCTCTTCTTGCTGACCAGGTTTGATACCCTTGTCATATTTACATCTTCAGGTCCGCTGCGAACATGGTAGACATGATCGGCTCTTAGAGCTGCCCGGAGAGTTAGTGGCCTACCATCTTTGGCAGTTTCACTCAACCTATGATCCACATGCATTCGCAGTGGCTTCCTAACTTCATTCCTTGCTGGGCTGCCAGTGGAATCTTGATGAACAGAACTGTCCACACGCATACTGGAAGCATGTCTATCGAAGTTATTGCTTGTTAGGCCTCTCTGTGACGGATTTGTATGCCTCAGAACCGAATCTGGGGTGCTTATTATCTGCTCTTTCCTCACCGGAGATCTAGCTGGTGCTGTAGCAGACCTTTCCCCTTCAACTGAAGGTTGAGTATGCCTCAGAGCAGAGACTTGGGTGCTGCTTAGTTTCTGCTGTTTCCGCACTGGAGTTCTAGCTCGAGCTGGACCTGGAGCTGTAGTGGGTTTTCTTTCGCCTCCGACTGAATGATTTGTATGCCTCAGAAGAGAGTCTGGGGTGCTTATTATCTGCTGTTTCCTCACCAGAGGTCTAGCTGGAGCTGTAGTGGACCTTCTTTCGCATTCAGCTGAAGGTTGAGTATTCCTCAGAACAGGGACTTGGGTGCTGATTATCTGTTGTTTCCTCACCGGGGTTCTAGCTCGAACTGGAGCTGGAGCTGGAGCTGGCCTTCTTTCGCCTTCCGCTGAAGAGTGAGTATGCCTCAGAACAGAGTCTTGCGTGCTTATTATCTGCTGGTTCCTCACCGGACTACTAGCTCTAGCTGGAGTTTTAGTGGGCATTGCGCCTACGACTAAAGACTGTGTATGCCCCAGAACAGAGTCTGGGGTGCTTCTTATTTTCTGTTTCTTCACCGGAGCTGTAGTTAGAGTTGTAGCTGTAGCTGTAGTTGGCCTGCTTACACCTCCCCTGGTAGAGTGCTGCTGCCCCGGAACAGGGTCGACGGTCCTTATTATCTCCTGTTTCTCCACCAGAGTTGGAGATGGAATTGGAGCTGCAGCAGGCCTTTCTAGACCTCTCCTTGAGTATGTATACTTCAGAACAGGCTTCGGGAAGCTTATTAGCTGCTGTTTCTCCACTGGAGGCTGAGCTGAAGTAGGCTGGATAGCAGTAGTCGTGCTTATTATCTGCTGTTTCTCTACCGGAGGCTGAGCTGAAGTGGGCCAGATAGCAGGAGTCGTGCTTATTATCTGCTGTTTCTCTACCGGAGGCTGAGCTGAAGTGGGCCGGATAGCAGGAGTCATGCTTATTATCTGCTGTTTCTCCACCGGGGTCCGGGCTGGAACCGGCCGGATAGCAGGAGTCTTGCTTATTTTCTGCTGTTTCTCCGCCAGGGTCTGAGCTGGAATGGGCCGGACAGCAGGAGCCATGCTTCTTGTCTGCTGTTTCTCCACCTGGGTCTGAGCTGGAATGGGCCGAATAGCAGAAGTCGTGCTTATTATCTGCTGTTTCTCCAGCAGGGTCTGCATCTCCTGTTTCACCACCGGGGTCTGTATCTGCTGTTTCACCACCGGGGTCTGTATCTGCTGTTTATCCACCGGGGCATCTATCTGCTGTTTCTCCACCGGGGTCTGTATCTGCTGTTTATCCACCGGGGCATGTATCTGCTGTTTCTCCACCGGGCTCTGTATCTGCTGTTTCTCCACCAGGGTATGTATCTGCTGTTTCTCCACCAGGGTCTGTATCTGCTGTTTCTCCACCGGGGTCTGTATCTGCTGTTTCTCCAGAGGAGTCTGAGCTGCAGTGAGCTGGATAGCAGGACTCGTGGGGAGCGGGTTTCTTTTCAGAAATAGCTCTTTCATTTGCTGGATAGCAGCTGCAAATTTGATTAATCATCAGATGTGAACGAAAATTGATGGTATTTGAAGGTAAATGACTATGTCAATGGATGCAAGGGAAAACTAACTTCATGAGCTTGGCATATCTACACTGTACCTTCCAACAGCTTTGGAGCAACATCGAACTGATGCCACCATATTTTTCCTTTTTCAGTAGGAAGCCTGACATTGTGAAACCTAGCAGCAAGGGAGAGAGATCCAGCAGCAATGTAGTGTGGCTTAAATTGTACTACCAATGTAGTCCGAAGCCTGCATAGGTGGCCATATCAGGAATAACAAGGTTGTCAAATCAGTGAAGGAACATATTGCAGTGTGGCAAGAATAACTTACGTATCATTTATGAGATTTATTGCAGCTTGTTTCACTTCCTTCTGGGAGATCCCCAGATTCTTGAGAGCAACTTTTAGTGGCTCATAAGGATGCTGTATATTGAAATCATATCTAATGGTTGAGAGCAATAGTGCCTCCCCTACTAAAATTAGGGCCTTCCGCTTCTCAAGAATCCCCTATTTTCAATTTAGATAACTTAAGCAATGTTAGACCGGAAACATCACAAAGAACAGGACAACTGCCAGCACCAGCAGTAGAAAGAGAGAGGTTGCCAGTACCTTCTGACTGATTCTGCGAGCAGCAACAGGGTTTTTCTTGTACATTGTTTCGTGTGAAGCGATGACCACACGATCCAATTGGCAAGGCGTGTCTTCAATCTTCGAAGCAAGAAAAACGCAAACAGTTGCAACGGTCTGGGAGAAACAAAGAGTTAGAAACTAACCTTTAACTGCTAAATTAATACTTAGAAATGGTATGAAGATGTGTTGTTGCGTCATATACAGATCACTCAGCTGTGTACAAAAATTCCTTCATGGGGAAGAAGTACCCACGGCAGCAAGAAGAATAGCACCTTAATGTGATGGAAATTACTGGGAGGAAAGTAGAAGGCAGCAAAACAGGTTTTTAATACTTACTGTCTAGGGTATTATTAGAAAATGCCGCTTCAAGTTCGACAAAGTTGCTCCAACGGAACCAGAACCACACCTCTCTCATCTGTGCAATTTTAGGTGCTCCAGGTAAAATCGCACAAAGCTATACTCACTTCCAGACCTCTTACTCAAAAGACTCAGTGTGAAATACCTCAACTCTACCCATCCAAAACCCATCATATAATTGTGTCCACGCCAACAAAGGCATGACCAAAAGTACACAATAGACACGTTACATACATAATACTCGACAACCCCAAACTGTGGCAACATAGTCAGGTCGATCCGACAAGGTGATGTTAGGATCCGACGTGCTAGACAGAAAATGGTAACATTTTCAAGAGTCTACACAGGTAAGAGAAACCATTAGTTCAGACGAACAAGTGACAGAAACTGTTACTAGTTTGGAAGCAGCGTTGACACAAGTACTCCCTCCAGCCCATATTAATGTTCTCAGCTTTGTCTAGATATGAATGCATCTAGTCTAAATACTTAATAACTAGATACGTACGAATCTAGACAAAGTTGAGGCCATTAATATGGACCGGAGGGAACACTGGTTTGGAAGCAGTGTTGACACAAGTAAGAGAAAAAGTTAGTCCAGGCCGACAGTAAAAAATGGCAAGTGTCGACATTTTACCCCCAAGAGCATCGACAGCTTCTCGATTTTGGGCATGATGAATTCAACGCATCGGGCTCGCCAAAGGGGTTAGTAGTAGTAGTAGTTCAGTTAATTGATGGGTTTAAAGGTTGTGGAATGCTGAAACAATTTGCCATTGTTTGGGTCCCGTGAAGAGGGTGGGTAATGTATACCTGCCACTCGTTCTTGGCATGGGACTGGTGGAGGTAGAAGCGGTGGCAGAGCACGATCCCCGTCGCGATTGTGATCTGGGGCCTGCAACAACAGAATAAAAAACGCAGCTTCCGTCAGTGCCGGCAGGAACCTAACCAAATGCAGGCTGCGCCGGCGAATTCCCCGGAATTTCTACGCGCGCTGCCGCCTGATCTAGGGCGCGGATCGGGCTATTTTTTTGGCGGAATTCGGGGATTGGGGGAAGGGAAAGGGGGGCAGAGGAGGGTGGATGCTTACAGGCGGAGCCTGAGGCCGACGTCGCGGATGAAGGAGCTGTAGGTGGCCCTGAGCTGGGCCTCCTTGGCGGCGGCCACGCCGTCCCGCCTGGAGGGCGACCCGCGCTCGATCTCCTCCTTGCTCAGGTACCAGGACCGCCCCCGCTCGCCCGCATCCCCCGCCGCCGCATCCATGGACGGTCGGCCGGCCGGCCGCCGACTCGGCTCGAGAATTCCGACCAGGATAGGGGGCGTGGACTCGGGGAGGGCGGGGCCGCGACTTGGGAATTTTGGCGGCGCGAGGAGAGAGACGCACGCTGCTGTGGTTTGGGTGGGGGGAGCGGTGCGGACTGCGGACTTGCGGAGGCCGAGGTATAGAGGGAACGGAACGGGACGGGTCGCGTGCGGGGTTTCGTTTCGTCGCGGGCAAGTCCTGACGCGTGAGGCTGGCGTCGGACGATGGCGAGTGGGGTCCACGCGGAGGGGGTTCCGACTTCCGAGTCGGTTCCGCGCGCGCGTTTGGCTTTCGGTGAGGCTGGGTGTGCTTGGGCCGAAAAATGGGAGGGGAAGGGGTCGCGCTTGTGAGGCGCTGTGGACGGGCTGGGTGGGCATGGTGACTATAGGCTGCGCTGTGATGGGCCGAATTGGTTCCCCCTGATGCCTTGTTCGGTTTCATGAAATCTGAGCGGGATTGACAGGGATTGGAGGGAATAAATCCCATCTAAATCAAAATCTCTCTAAATCCCTTCCAAACCACTCCAATCTACTAGGGAAGTAGATTAACCGAACAAGGTCTGATTGTGGAATTGCCCACTATCCCCTCCTCTTCCCTCAAAAACACTATCCCTTCCTCTCCAAAAGAATAATCACATCAAATCAACATTAGTGATTTTTTCCTTTACCTTTACAGTAGTCATGTGTCTCTTTCCGGTTTACATCTCACTCGCTAGGTTAGGACTCGTGGAGGACTGGCAGTGACTTTGGCTTTCGATGGCGCACACGACTATCCTTTGGGGAAGGTAAGGGGTGCGAGAAGGCCGGTGTGAAGAAGAAATGGAAAGTGTGCGGGCGCGAGGGTGGATACGACGGCTTGCGGGGGGGGGGGGGGGTTATCGCGTGCAACGTGTTAGGCTAGGATGGGACAATGATGGGTGGGACACACTGAAAATTCAAGTCAGTACCGCCCGCGTTGGGTTTGGTGGGGTTGGCTTGAAAATGGAAGGAGGGGCGGGTCGATGTGGATGAGTTGGGCTAGAAAACTATTTGGTGGGATGTGATGGGTTGAAGGGATTCCCTCTGTTTGCTGAATTGCTTACTATACCTTCCTTAATTACTTTTGCTTCTTAGAGGAAGGGATAGTAGGCAATTGAGCAAACATAGGGAACCACATTCGACCATCATGTTCCTCTTTACTACTTATCTATGCTTAGCCCATCAATATCGACCAACAAGTACGACTCTCTCCCTCACCCCCACTCAATTTTCGACCTACATTCTCAACCCCATAGAAACTTGAGCGACCGTGAAACCGAATTGAACCCCTCGGTGTGGTCCACGCATCATTTACAATGCCAACCTCACACCTTGGATGCGAAGAAACCTCCTATGTGACTCGTGTTACCCATGTCGTGTATTGTCCAAATTTGTTTCTTATTTGCCTCTGCCTCCACACCCCCTCCACTCCTGAGGAACCCAACCACAAAACAAAGTACATAACACCGGTAGAAAAATTAGTGTATTTATCCCAGCAACATTTGTGATTTTCTTTTATCTGTGCAGCAATGAGGTTTATTTTTGATCTACATCTCACCCGCGGGGTTAGGGTTTCGGTTTGTCGGTGTCCCAACTCCTTCCTCGAGGAGACATAGAGTTGGTGGCGCAACTTAGTTGTGTGCTTTATGCAAGGAAGGTGCGGTGGTGAGAAGGATCCAGATCTATTAGTGGTGTGTGGTTTGATCAAGAAAGTATTACTATTCACCTTGCTAAGACAAACTTGGAAAAACATAATTTACTAAAAACAACGGGAATAGTTGATATTCATGTGCTAACAAAATTAGGTGAATTGTCCAAATATTGTTGATTTTCTTACCTTTGTGGAAGTTACGTCTTTCTACTTTTTAGATCTACATCTGACTTCGATGGGTCATTGTTCGAGGTTCACCAGTGCCCCCGAGGTTCATCAGTGCCCCCGCTCCTTCCCCGAGATCGAGGAACGGGCGTGACGGATTTTAGGAGAGCTGATGGCACGACCATGATTGCATGGTTGATGTAGAACATGGGGGTAGATGTAGTGGCGAGAAGAGTCTAGATCTAGTAGGTTGAGTCGTTAGATCTGGAAGATAAGGAATAGCGGTGGAAGAGATTCGTGGAGAAAATAGGGGAGGAGGAGGAGGTAGAGGGTGAGAACTTGCCGGTGGATCCCTACACAGGCTAGACACCGAGAACGACGACGATGGCGCTGCAGAGGCTTGCTAGGAGCTGAGACATTGGTGAGAATCCAAGGAGGGGGAGGCGGCGGTGCACGGGCAAAGGTAGGGGAGATAGGTTTCGGTGTGGTGTCGGGTAGGGTTCAGAGCATATTTATAGAGAGCCCTAAGCGGTGTGGGCCGTTAGATCTGTACTCAGACGTTTTATAAAAACTAAAATATGTTGGGGTGTTAAGTGTTAATTGTATGTGTTTCCTTCTGCGTTACGAAGGAACGCGTGGCTAGTGAATCTTACGCTAGAGCTCTTCGCGTGACGTGGTCGTGGAGTGGCATGTACTTGTATGGAAGGCATTGGGCAATTTCTCTGGAAAAATTGTATATATAGAACAATTTAATTCTCTCCAGAAAAGAAACTTTGGGTGTATGGAGAAGATTTTATCAAAATTTGTCTTTGCGACCTATATTCTGATCCACAGGAACCCATGTTTCTAATTCAAACACCGAATCTCAAGTAGTAGTTGAAGAAAGGTTCAGGCCCAACTTGCACTGCTAACCTGCTCTCGTGTATTGTAGATCTCTTTCTTCGTTTTTTTGAAAGGAGAGTTTCCAAAGGGACTCGAAGCTTCACATTAATAACGCATGCTGGATGTATAAAAATTACAAAGGACCTCATTAAAAAGAGGAAGAAAAACATAGGTCCCTGATATATGTAGAAAAGACCTCGCTAAAGGATAGAAAGTAGCAAACCGATCCTTATCTTTCTCCACCGCCGAGCCGGAAGTCGGACTTGCCGCCGTCAAACTTGGAAGTGGGGACGAAACCACTTACTTCCGCGAAGACGAGGAGTGCAGCTGTCGACCTCGAAAGGGCCTCCCAAGGAGGTTGAGCAAATGTCGGGATCCTTCGCCGGCTTATAGATAGGCCATGTTCTAGCATCGGATGTCGGGCGGCTGTCACCTGCCGCGGAGGTGATGCTCGAAAAAGTTGCTTCCCAACTCCACCGCTGCATGACGCTGCTGCTCACCCAATCGTCTCCTCCAAAATTCGGGACCACTGTGTCCATTGGAGGAAGAGGAAGATGGGAAAAACATAAGGGACCTGCAACGGAAGGTTCTTTACCGGCGCCGGAGATGATAGTCGGCCCGCCTTCCGACCCACTCCTGCCACAGATGGGAGAAGGCAGACGGAGAAGAACGGCTCCAGAAAGTACCCCAACATCAGGCTTATTTGATCGATAGTTGTCGAGAATCGCCGTTGAGGAACTCCCCCATGGAGCTCCAGGAAACAGCGAACCCAACCACTCTAGCAGCGAGCTCACACCGCCACTAGGGTAGCTGCAACTACGCACGCTTTTCGGAGCCTCTCCCCCTCGCCACCAAGGTCGTCCAGGAGAACAGCTTCTCTGCGCGATGGACCACACCAACCTCTAGCCGCACCCGGCGAGACCGCCACCGCTGCTTCCCCCCCCCCCCCCCCTCCCCGCCTCCACGGCCAGCCAGGAAAAACAAAGAAGCACGACAACCACCAACAATAGTCCTTCCTCCCCCGCCTCCACGAGCCTTGGGAGGAGGCTAGAACAGGCACCACACCCATGCAGAGGATGCCACGCCGCAGGACCACTCCACCTCACCACCACGGCCGGCCTGGAGAAGCTCCGCCGCACCACACCACTCATGGACTTGCCTCTCACCTCCGCCACCATGGTCTGCTGAGAGAGACAACACCACTTGCATCGGAAAGGCGCCAACAAACACCGCAACTTTATTCTTGGAGAAGGCCGCCTTCTCCTCCACCCAGGGCTCCGACCAGAGGAACTCCGAGGCGAGCAAGAAGAGCCCTACAGCGTCACGGATCTGGCTGCAGAGATCCGAAGCTCCTCTCCTTGTACAGGGCAATAAGCCCAAGACCAGCATCAAGCTACTACATATGGACGACCTAGCTACTCCGGCCTAGCTACTCCGGCGCCTCCCCTTTGCCATGTCCGGCTGGCGACGCCGGCGGGGATAGCTCGGGGGCGCCCCGGTTCTCCTTCGAGGACTCTCAAAACAGACGGGGTTGGGGAGAGAGCAGGGGAAAGTTTCCACTCTGTTTTTTTAGGTGAATGACACTGATCTCTTTCTTCGTGGATGTTATTTCCCTCGCTCATTTCTATCTGGAATATGCTGTAACTTCTAGTCTGCGATTTGGCATCGTGTTGGTAACCGTAATCCGCCGGTTCATCCCATTACTCTCTGCATTTCTTACATGTTTGCTGAACACAACACACTACCAAATAAGTACGAACTGGCCAGTAATGTCTCCCTCAACCTCTGTTCTCTCCCAAGGCTGACGATCTCTCTCAGAGTTGGTATAACAAAACGGTAGGATCCTCTCTCGCTCTCACTATCACACAAGAAGTACTACTCCTACACAGGAATCGATCGGCCACCATTCCCCATCAGAAAATAATACTGTCCCGAGCCGTGCCATGCCAAACGTTAGGTTCACCATCCGCCGCCCATGTGCTAACCATCATTAGCTTGTAATAATTTGTTTAATCCTCCACCTGACGGTGTGTACGGCGAGCGAGCGAGCGAGTCGACGACGCCATTAACGCGGCAACTGCTAGCACAATAGATAGACTAGTAGTGGTTCTTGGATCAATCCGACAGCTAGCTATCTAGCTTGCTAGATCGATGGATCAATGGGCTTCGAGCTGTCTTAACGCCCAATCAAGCGATGATTGAGTCGGTTTAGCAGCTGAGTTTAGTTTAGTTTAACCCACATGGTCCGCCAAATGGAGACGCGCGCGGGCGTACGGATGAGTGAGGCATTTGAATTAGAGGACGAGCTGTTCGTGTAGAGAAAGTCAGAGCCGCTGGCTCTGGCTGATGCCTGCTGTATGCACGCATGATGTTGAGCTTGCTAGCTAATTGTACAAGCTCTTTACACCCAGAAGATTGTCATTATTCTAACTGTATAAGAAGCCATCTCTTCCTTTCATGTTTTTCTTATTTTTATTTTTTCACCGTATGATTTATTCCTGAGCTGGAAGGGAGAGAAAAGAACGAGAAGAAAGTTGTTTTTTCCTCGTGGAAAAAAGACAAGCTCTTTACGCCCAAGGGATTATCATTTTTCTGTTGTGCAAGAAGTCATCTCTTAATCACATTTTTTTCTATTTCTAGTATGTCACGTATGATCGTTGCTGAGTTGTAAGGGAGTGAAAGAACAAGAAGAAAGTTGGCTTCTCCTCGTGAAAAAGGATAAGCTCTTTACGCACAAGAGATTGTCATTTTTCTCTTTACAAGAAGTCACCGCTTCCTCACGTATTTTTCCTATTTCTAATATATCTCGTAGGATTATTGCTGAGGTGTGAGGGAAAGAAAAGAACAAGAGCTTTTTGTCTTTTCATCATGAAACGGACAAGCTCTTTACGTCCAAGAGATTGTCATGCTTACATCGTATGATAAGTCTTATCTTTTTCGTATAAATTTTCCATTTCCAATACGCCATGCATGCTTATTGCTGAGCTGTAAGGGATAGACAGATCACCAAGAAATTGTCTTCTTGTCATAAAAAGACGAGATCTTTACATCGACCAAGAGATCGTCATTTTTCCGTTGTACAGTAAGTCACATTTCCCTCGCATACTTTCCCTATTTCTAATATGCACACATGATTATTTTTTAGTTGTAAGGGAAAGAAAAGGGCATGGAGAAAGATGTCTTTTCCTCATGAAATGGACAAGCTCCTTATGTCAAAAAAGATTATCATTTTCCATATTGTACAAGAAGTCATCTCTATTGTAATTTTTTTTTACTGTTTTCTCTAAGTAATAGTATCACACACAAGAAAAGGTAATCTTCTCTAATACCAAATAACTCCTTTTGTGTGCTTCCCTTGACCAACGTCCATAAATTTAAGTTAAGAGAATGGTGGTTGGAACTGCACAATTCATCTAACATACAACCGAGACATATTCGATTATGTGTAATTCCATGAGTAAAAAAATCATAGGCAAATGCCCGGGTTTTTCGAAGGTACGATCATCGTGTTGCCAAGGAGCCAAGATTAAATGTAGGGCCATCATGTTGAACTTTGTCCTAATTGCTAAGACGTAATGACATCAACATTTATCTTAAGGGTGTGGTAGGGTCATCATGTTGAACTTGGTACTTATCTTAGGACTAGGACACACGATGAAGCATGACATCAACCTTCTATCTTAAAAGTGTGGTATGGTCATCACGTTGAACTTGGTACATAGGGCTAGGACACAACCAAACATGACATCTACCTTTTTATCTTAAAGATGCAATGTGCTTACCATGTTGAACGCGGTCCTCGGTGCTAGGACACAACCAAGCATGATATCAACCTCTATCTTAAAAGTGTGGTATGGTCATCACATTGAACTTGGTACATAAGGCTAGGACACAACCAAACATGACATCTATCTCTTTATCTTAAAGATGCAATGTGGTCACCATCTTGAATGCGGTCCTCAGTGCTAGGACACAACCAAGCATGACATCAACCTCTATCTTAAAAGTGTGGTATGGTCATCACGTTGAACTTGGTACATAGGGCTAGGACACAACCAAACATGACATCTACCTTTTAATCTTAAAGATGCAATGCGGTCACCATGTTGAACGCGGTCCTCGGTGCTAGGACACAACCAAGCATGACATCAGCCTCTATCTTTAAGCTACATAGGTGCATCATGCTGAACTTGGTTCATTAGGTTTTTTAAGTAGGTTCTTAGGGCTAGGACAGAACCAAGTGATACGTCCATTTTGCATCACTATTCTATGTCATAATTCACTGTTATTCATTGATATATTTCGTATTGAGAGGTGATACTTATGTTATTTTATGTTTTTGTATGGTTGATGACTTTTGAAGCATAGACCGCTGCAGTCAGGATTCTGAAGAAAAATGTGTTGTTTGGAGGCAAAATTCGTGACGATCGGAAAATTCGGGAAAATATACGAAAAATCCTATTTTTTCAGAAGACGAAGGAAGCCAGAAAGGGGCTGGAGATGGGCCACAGGGGGGCCACACCACCCCCTGACACGGGCCAGCCTAGGCCGCGCCACCAAGTGGTGTGGCCGCCCTGGTCCACCCCTAGCACTCTCCTCTGGCGTATATTATCCTCCCGAAACCCTAAGACTCAGGGAGCGACCACAGAAAGATTCTGCCGCCTCTGCGGGGCGGAAAACACCGAGAGAGAAAGATCTCTCCGGCAGACAGATTTCTGTCAGGGGAATTCTTTCCCGGAGAGGGGAGATCGTCGCCATCAACACCACCATCAAGCTGGACTTCATCAGGATCATCATCATCATCACCACCATCATCACCATCAGCACCCTCATCACCATCTCCATATTGCTGTAACAATTGAGTTGAATCTTGCATTAGTTCTTAGGGGAAACTTTTCAGGTGTTGATTACTCTTTGTAGTTGATGCTATTGAGTGAACCGTTGAATTATTGTTTATGTTCAAATTGTTATACATCATTATTCCATCTCTGATCATGATCCATATGATGTCTTGTGAGTAGTTCGTTTTGTTCTTGAGGACATGGGAGAAGTCATGTTGTTAGTAGTGGAATTGTGTTGAGAAAGATTCAATAGTTTGATATTTAAGTTGTGGTGTACTTCTTCTAGTGGTGTCATGTGAACGTCGACTACATGACACTTCACCTATATGGGCCTAGGAGAATGCATTGTGTATTTGGCTACTAATCGTAGGGGTTGCCGGAGTGACAGAAACCTGAACCCCCGTTAGGAAACTATTGCACAAGGGACGTAAGGGTCTTAGAGTTTGAAGCTGTGGTTAGGTTTCTACCTTAATTACTTTCTTGTACTTACAGATGTTTGCAAGGGGTATAATCACAAGTATGTATTAGTCCTAGGAAGGTCGGTACATTAGCACAGGTTCACCCACACAACACTTAGCAAGCTAAAGAAGATTAATCAACTATATGAAGCGAAAGCACTTGACAGTCTTCTCATGTGTCCTCGAGAACGTTTGGTCATCTTAAGTAATACGACCGGCTTGTACTTTGCTACATAAAGGATTGGTCCACTTGCTGCATTTATTCCTACTGTCTTTTGTTTACTCATACTTTGTTTACTTGCTTTATCAAAAAATCCTAAAAATCCATTTGCTAAGTATTTGCAGAGAATTTCTGATCCATACCACTAGCCAGCACCTTCTGCTCCTCGTTGGGTTCGACACTCTTACTTATTGAAAATACTGCAATACACCCCCTATACTTGTGGGTCATCAAGACTATTTTCTGGCGCCGTTGTCGGGGAGTGAAGCGCTATTGGAGAGTGGAACTGGTAAAGGAAACTTCTACTGTGATTATTGTTTACTTTTGCTAGTTGCTTTATTTTCGTTATGGATAATTCGCTGAGTTTCTTATTTGGTTATGCTACTACCACTGCTAAGGTAGTAGATAAGCCACCACCTGCTGAGAATGATGTTTTTAAAATACCTATAAGAATTATTGATCATGTTATGGATAACTACTATGTTGGGGATGGAACTGTCCATCCCGGTGATCATTTACTCTTTATACACGAATTATGCGGGTTGTTCAAGTGTGTAGGTATTACTACAGACCAAGTTAAGAAAAAGTTATTCTCATTATCGCTAAAAGGAAGAGCTGAGGAATGGTATAAGCTGCTGAAGAATGGTCAAGCTCTGGAATGGGAGGAAATAGTGCCTCTCTTTTATTCAAAGTTTTATCCTCCTAATGAGATTCATAAAGATTGGAATCAAATATACAACTTTTGGCCTCTTGATGGAGAGAGTACAGCTCAAGCTTGGGGGAGATTGAAGTTACTAATGCTCAAATGTCCCATTCATGAGCTCCCCAACAATATTATTATCAATAACTTTTATGCAAGGCTCCCTCTACATGACAAGGATTTATTGGATGCCTCTTGTGCTGGATCATTCACTCGCATGGAAGAAGAAGCTAAATGGGATCTTCTGGACCATATTCAAGACAATGATGAAGCTTGGGAGAATGCGAAATGTAGAAAGTCAGGTATAAATTATGATTATGAATGCATTGAATCTTTTATGGGAACTGATGACTTTCAAAATATTAAAAATGCTTATGGTCTAGACTCTCAAGCTATTGCCTCTTATTTTAAGGCTTTTGCTTCCTACATTGAAGTTCCTAAAAAGAAGTGGAATAAGTATCATGAACCTTATAAAGATATTGCTAAGAGTGTTCCTACAAGAAATACTGAAGTTTATACTGCTAATCATGTCTTACCTAAACCTTACATTGAGAAAATGCCTTTCCTAGTTAAGATAAAGGAACACTCTATGATAGCTAGTATGGTTAATGGAAGTATAAATAAAGCTGTGGAACCTGATAAACAAATGGATGATGAACCTATAATATCAAATGTGAAAGACTTTGTTACTAAATATGAAAAAGAGGGACACACTATCCTTTGTAAGGATACCTCTAATATTGTTTCACAAAGTAGTATTATGAGAGCTAGTATTCCAGTGTTTTCTGTTAGAATAAGTGATCATTGTTACGATGGTCCTTGTGATAGTTATATTGTTAAGTTTATGCATGATACTGAAAGTTATTATGAGAGAAGGAAAAGTGTTCTTATGCATCTCAACAATATCAAGTTTCCTCGTTTTATGTTGAAAGTCTTTACGTTGCACTTCTTTTGCCTTCTTATGCAAGTAGCCTCTGGTTTCAACAACTTGTTTGTTTACAAAACTCCCTTGCATAGGAAGTGGGTTAGACTTAAACATGTGTATTTTTGCTTCTTAATGCTCTCTTTCACTTCAATTCATATTCCTATGCGAGCATTATCAAAATTATCATGCCCATCTTAATGGCTATAAAGAAAGAGCTTTTTGGGAGACAACCCAATTCGTTGTTGCTTTTAGTTTGTTTTTGTTTCTTTGAGTCTTGGAAGTTATTACTTCAGTAATAACCGCTCCTTATCTGTTTTGTTTGGTTTTTGTGTCAAGATCAACCTCTAATGAGAGAGAAGTAATATTTGGGGAAGTTGTTGTCCCGAAACAGATTTTTGTGCTTCACCGTAAAAATTCGTGAGAGATCTCTGTATGTAGGAATGAGTGTAATTTTTTGTGATTCTGCCCCAGGTTGTTATTTAACTTTCATTAGTTTTGCACTTTTTGATTTGAGCAACAGAAGATTTTCGAAAAAATTGATCTTTACCTGTTGGTCTGTTTTGACAGATTTGGCCACTCTTGCATTTGCTTCTTTATTCGATTTCCTTTTTGAATTCTTTTTGGGTTTTCGGAAGGAGTTGCTATAGTAGCTTATGTTTTGATGGTTTTCAGTTGAAGTTGGACTCAAAAGGTTTTATCACTTCACTTATACTAATGTTGCTAATGAGAACTGTGTGAAGTTTTATGTGAAAGAAATTTCCAGGAAGTGGAGATAATGGTGTAATAAGGAAGAGAAGGGTTTTATGACTCAAGTAATAAGTGTATGAAGATGAAGATATCGATGATATTCAAGTGGTGACTCCAGAAGAATCTACTAGATACCAAATTCAGAGACATGAAGAGTCTGTTTTCAAATAGCTAACAGTTCTGGTAAGAAAAGTTCCGCGAAAATACTATCCAACTATATTTTTGCAGTTTTTAGTCAATAAGGAAAGCTACGAAGCGAAAGAGGGACGGAAACGGGCCAGGGTGGCTCACACCACCCTGTGGTGCGGGCTCTCCCCTGGCCGCGTGACCAGGTGGTGAGTCCACCCCGGACTCCGCCTCCGACTCGTTTTCTCCTAGTACCTTCCTTTTGATATGAAACTTCGTAATATATAACCCCCCCGGATCCCCCGAGGTTCGTATATCGTGTTCTCGTTGTGTTTTTGTTTCGATCTGTTTCTGCCAGGACATACTCTTTGGAAGTTTAAAAGCACAATGGTGTGTGCCAAGGATAAAGGAAAGGAGCCTATGGAGGAGGATCTCCAAGACCCCAAGCAGGGGCTGGTACCTTTAGTCTCTTGCCCTGCATCAACAGAATACCTACGAGTCACTAAGGAGTTCTGCGATAAGTACCGAGACTTGCAGAGGAAGGTGGACATGCTTCAATGGGAGAATAATAGGCTTCGCAAGATGCTAGAAGATTTCCTCACGTCAACTAAGAAAATATTACCACCACCACCGAAAGAGTAATTCTTCATCAGGTTTGGCATCCCCTTGGTTTGTTCCAAGCTTGGAGGAGTGTCGCGGTATCATATCACTATCTTCTATCTTTTTACCTTTTTAGTAGAGTCATATCATGAATAGAGAAGTTATTGTGTAGGATGGTTTGCATTATGGAAGTGTCCTCTCTCTCGTTAGATATGTATCCCTTGGTGTGAGTTGTCGTTATGGAATATTAATGAGAAGTTCTATCATTTACTCTCTTTTTTGCATAGCTTATATTAGTTTTCAATTCGTCGTTATATGATTGATCTTGTTGTTAGTATTGGTATCACTTTGGGATCATTGAGTTAATTTAGTTGGTTTTAGCAAACCTGGCTCGGTCAGTAGCAACACTATTTTTGAGAGTTGAATGAAAAAGATAAAAGTACTCTAAAGAAAAATAATTTCATCATCTTTCTTTCTTGATTTGCTCATAAGTTTAATATTCTCTAGTTAAGATCTTTTGTGCTTCCAAGAAAGATTGCATGTTTGTTTTTATCACTTATATGTTTGTTTGTTTCCTTCAACTCTTGTACTTGCTACCCAATCTTGCTGGCCAAAAACCTGTACTGAGAGGAAATTCTTCTCGTGCATCCACCTTCCTTAAACCAAAAACCTTTGCCATTTGTGTCCACCATGCCTACCTAGTAGCATTATTGCTATTCCAAGTAAATTCTTGTTTTATCTACCTCCCAAATTAAACTTGTTATGTGAAAAGTAGTGATTAAAGCTCTCACGAACTTGATGACACACTTTATTTTCTTGCATTTAATAAACTTGAATCATTGTGCTCACCTATGTTGCGTATATGCTTGCGCTTTGTAAGTTGTGAATTAGCAGAACCATGCTTTCATGGGGAACGCTTTCAACATTGCACTTGGTACTTGTACCTAGTTGATATCATGCTCTTTTGTATATGGATGTCGTCGGTGTGAAATGAAAGGGGAGCTTGTAAGTCCATGGAGTTATGTATATGTTGGAGATATGCCCAAGAGGCAATAATAAAAGTGGTTATTATTATATCTTTGTGTTTATGATGAATGTTTGCATCCCATGCTATAATTGTATTATAAGGAAACACTAATACATGTGTGTTTTGTAAACATAAAAGAGTCCCTAGTAAGCCTCTTGTTAAACTAGCTTGTTGATTAATTGATGATCATGGTTTCCTGATCATGGACATTGGATGTCATTAATAACAAGGTTGTATCATTAGGAGAATGGTGTAATGGACACACACACCCATAGTAAGCGTAGCATAAGATCAAGTCATTAAGTTCACATTGCTATAAGCTTTCGATACATAGTAACCTGATCCTTAGACCATGAGGTTGTGTTAATCACCATCACTGGATGGGTACTTTGATGACATCAAACGCCACTTCGTAATTGGGTGGTTATAAAGGTATCATTGGGTATTCTGAAAGTATGTGTTGAAGCGCATGGACCAAGATTGGGATTTGTCCATCCATATGACGGATAGATATGCTCTGGGCCCTCTCGGTGGAATGTCATGTAGTTAGCTTGCAAGCATGTGACTAGGTCACAAGGGATGGCATAACACGGAACGAGTAAAGAGTACTTATCAGTAACGAGGTAGAACTAGGTATGGAGATACCGATGATCAAACCTCGGATAAGTAGAGTATCGCGTGACAAAGGGAATTGGTTTCGTATGTTAATGGTTCTATCGATCACGAAGTCATCATTGAGTATGTGGGAGCTGTTATGGATCTCCAGATCCCGCTGATGGTTATTGATCGGAGAGGTGTCTTCATCATGTCCACTTATTCACGAACCGTAGGGTGACACACTTAAGGTTCGAAGTTGTTTTAAGTAGATATTGAATGTGCGTTGGAGACCGAATGTTGTTCGGAGTCTCGGATTGGATCCGGGACATCACGAGGAGATCTGGAATTGTCCGGAGAATAAGATTCATATAATGGGGATCATTTTCTAAGTTAGGAAATGTTCCAGAGTGTTTGTATGGGGATTCTAGAAGGTTTCAGAATGTTCCGGAAGGTTCTAGAAGATATCTTGGAGTTTATTTGAAAACCGAGATAAGATAAGATAAGATAAGATAAGATAAGATAAGATAAGATAAGGGGAGTTTAAAGGGGAAACTTGGGGGGGAAGGACTCTCCCCCCAAGCTCCCTAGTGCGCCGGCCCTAAGGGGTGGGCCTAGGGGTGGGAACCCTAGGCCACACCCCTCCCTCTATATATAGAGGGGTGGAGGCGCCACCCCTCCTTGCCCCTTCCCACTCCAAACCCTAGCCGCCTCTCTCTTCCTCATTCCATCTGCTCCGGCTTAGGCGAAGCCCTGCATAATTCTCTACTCCACCACCACCACCACGCCGTCGTGCTGCTGGGATTGCGTGGAGAAGATCTACTACCTCCACTGCTCGCTGGAACGGGGAGAGGAAGGTCTACTTCGACTCCGCACGTGTGACCGTCTGCGGAAGCGCTGCCGGAACGCGGCGCCGGAAGGATCATCTACTCGATCTTGAGATCGGCAAGTGATCGACTACATCAACCACGAGATCCAATCTCGAACAAGGCTTTGGAAACTACAAGGGTTAGTAAAGATCCATCTCGTTGCACTTGTCTAATAGATTAGATCTTGGCTTTTATCTAGATTAGATCTGGGTTTTGTTTGTTCTTGCGGTAGAAATTTTTTGTTTTCCATGCTACGAACCCATCAGTGGTATCAGAGCCTTGTCTATGCGTAGATCTGTTGCACGAGTAGAACACAATGGTGTTGTGGGCGTTGGTGCTCGTGCCGTCTTTTGCTGTGTGTACTTTGCATCTTGCGGTATGGTGGGATGAAGCGGCTCGGGCTAACATTACATGTCATCGCACATGAGACTTGCTCCACGCTTGACGTGCAACTTGCTTTGCACAAGTGGCTTTGCGGGTGTCTGTCTCTCCCATCATAGTATAGATCAAATCTACACTTTGCACTTGATAGCACTTGTATCAACGTTGTGGTTCAGTTTCGTAGGTAAGATCCGTTCTTATTCGAAAGCCCCAAACCACGTAAAACTTGCAAAGAAAATTAGAGGCGTCTAACTTGTTTTTGCAGGGGTTTTGTGATGTGATATGGCCATCATGTGATTGTGATTATATTTGATGTATGCAATGATCCTTGTTGTAATATGGCAACCGGCAGGAGCCTAATGGTTGTCTTTAATTCTGTTAAGACCTGTGTGTCTATTCATCTTGTAATAGCTTTATTCCAAGTAGTTGTAATAGTTGCTTGTGATGATGGACAACCATGAAGCGGCGCCATTGACCTTGACGCAATGCTGGTGATGATGGAGATCATGTCCGTGCTTTGGAGATGGAGATCAAAGGCACAAGAAGAAAGGGCCATATCATGTCACATTAATTATGAATTGCCTGTGATGTTAATCCTTTATGCATCTTGTATTGCTTAGATCGCGACGGTAGCATTATAAGATGATCCCTCTCACTAAATATCAAGTAATAAAAGTGTTCGTCCTTAGTTGGCACCGTTGCTAAGACTCGTCGTTTTGAAGCATCTCGTGATGATCGGGTGTGATAGATTCTACGTGTGCATACAGCGGGTGCAAGCCAGATTTGCACATGCGGAAACTAAGGTTAATCTTGACGAGCCTAGCATGTACATACATGGTCTCAGAACACGGAATACCGAAAGGTAGAGCACGAGTCATATGAATGATATGATGAACATGAAGATTGTTCGCCGATGAAACTACATCTTCTCTCGTGAAGATCGGACTTGGTGTAGTGGACTTGGTTCGTGTAATCACTAAGACAATGTGAGGGATGTTGTTTTGAGTGGGAGTTCACCTAGTTAATTTAAGAATTAAAGTTGAACTCAATTTATCATAAACTTAGTTTAAACTACTTGCAAATTTGTTGTAGATTATAGCGAACCTCTCCATCAATTTCAATGCGTTCCTAGAGAAAGAAAAACTTAAGAGCAATGGAAGCAACTTCACGGACTGGCTCCGTGGTCTGAAGATTGTCCTCAGGGATGGTCAGATGACCTATGTGCTCGATGCACCGCTAGGTGACCCACCTGCAGAAGATGCCACCGATGACGTAAAAAATGTTTACGCCACTCGGAAAAATCATTACTCCATAGTTCAGTGTGCCATCCTGTACGGTCTAGAAACGGAGCTTCAGAAGCGCTTTGAGCACCACGACCCATTCGAGATCATTAAGGAGCTCAAGCTCATTTTTGAGACTCACGCGGCCGTGGAGAGCTATGAGGCCTCCGAAAAGTTCTTTACCTGCAAGATGGAAGAGGGAAGCTCCGTTAGCGAGCACGTGCTCACCATGTCTGGGGACGCAAACAAGCTCCAAGAGTTGGGGATAACGATTCCTAATGAGTTAGGGATTCACCGTGTCCTCCAATCACTGCCACCGAGTTATAAGAACTTTGTGATGAACTACAATATGCACTGCATGAACAAGACGTTGCCTGAACTATCGTCCATGCTGAAAACTGCTGAAGTGGAGATCAAGAAGGAGCACCAAGTGTTGATGGTCAATAAGACCACCAATTTCAAGAAACAGGGCAAGCCTAAGAACAAGGAAAACTTCAAGAAGGACGGCAAGAAAGTTGCCGCACCTGCTAAGAAGCCCAAGGCTGGTCCTAAGCCTGAAACTGAATGCTTCTACTGCAAGGGTGTTAGTCACTGGAAGCGCAACTGCCCCAAGTACCTGGCAGATCTGAAGAACGGCAACATCAAGAATAAAGGTATATTCGATATACATTTTATTTATGTGTATCTTACTAGTAATCGTAGTAGTGTCTGGGTATTTGATACTGGTTCGGTTGCTAATATTTGTAACTCGAAACAGGAGCTGCGAAATAAACGAAGACTGGCGAGAGACGAGGTGACGATGCGCGTTGGAAATGGCTCCAAGGTTGATGTGATCGCCGTCGGCACGCTCCCTCTACATCTACCTTCGGGATTAGTTTTAAATTTGAATAATTGTTATTTGGTGCCTACATTAAGCATGAACATTATATCTGGATCTTGTTTATTGCGAGACGGTTACTCTTTTAAATCCGAGAATAAAGGTTGTTCGATTTATATGAGTAATATCCTTTATGGTAATGCACCTGAGATGAATGGTTTATTCTTACTGAATCTCGATAGTAGTGACACACATGTTCACAACATAGATGCTAAACGAACAAAATTGAATGATAATTCTACATACATGTGGCACTGTCGTCTTGGTCACATTGGAGTGAAGCGTATGAAGAAACTCCATTCTGATGGACTTCTTGAATCACTTGATTTTGAATCACTTGAAAGATGCGAAGCATGTCTAATGGGAAAAATGACTAAGACTCCATTCTCTGGAATAATGGAGCGAGCTATAGACTTATTGGAAATAATACATACCGATGTGTGCGGTGCGTGGTGGATATCGTTATGTTATCACTTTCACAGATGACTTAAGTAGATATGGGTATGTCTACTTTATGAAACATAAGTCCGAAACTTTCGAGAAGTTTAAGGAATTTCAAAGTGAAGTGGAAAATCAGCGTAACAAGAAGATTAAGTTTCTGCGTTCTGACCGCGGAGGTGAATATCTAAGTTATGAGTTTGGCATGCATTTAAAGAAATGTGGAATACTTTCGCAGTTAACACCGCCGGGAACACCACAGCGTAATGGTGTGTCCGAACGTCGTAATCGAACTCTCTTAGATATGGTTCGGTCTATGATGTCTCTTACAGATTTATCGCTATCCTTTTGGGGCTATGCATTAGAGACAGTCGCATTCACTTTAAATAGGGCACCATCTAAATCCGTTGAAACGACACCGTACGAATTGTGGTTTGGAAAGAAACCTAAGTTGTCGTTCCTTAAAGTTTGGGGTTGCGAAGCGTATGTAAAGAAGTTACAACCTGATAAGCTAGAACCCAAAGCGGAGAAATGCGTCTTCATAGGATACCCTAAAGAAACAATTGGGTATACCTTCTATCAAAGATCCGAAGGCAAAGTTTTCGTTGCCAAGAATGGATCCTTTCTTGAGAAGGAGTTTCTCTCGAAAGAAGTGACTGGAAGGAAAGTAGAACTCGACGAGGTTATTGAACCTTCTCTCGGGGTTGAGAGTAGCGCAGCACCGAAAGATGTTTTTGTGCCGCCTGCACCAACTGGAGAGGAAGCTAATGATGGTGATCATGAAACTTTGAACGAAGTTACTGATGAACCTCGCAGGTCAACGAGGGTTCGTACCACTCCTGAGTGGTATGACTCTGCCTTGAACGTCATGTTGGTGGACAACACTGATGACCCTGCGACGTATAAAGAAGCTATGGTGAGCCCAGATTCCGACAAATGGCTAGAAGCCATGAAATCCGAAATGGGATCCATGTACGAAAACCAAGTATGGACTTTGGTGGACTTACCGGATGGCCATAAGGCTGTCGAGAACAAATGGATTTTCAAAAGAAAAACAGATGTTGATGGTAATGTTACTGTCTATAAAGCTCGACTTGTGGCGAAGGGGTTCCGACAAATTCAAGGTGTTGACTATGATGAGACTTTCTCACCAGTAGCGAAGCTAAAATCTGTGAGGATTTTGTTAGCAATTGCTGCATATTTCGATTATGAGATATGGCAGATAGATGTCAAAACGACGTTCCTTAATGGTGACATTGAGGAAGAGTTGTACATGGTACAACCCAAGGGTTTTGTCAATCCTAGTGATGCTGACAAGGTATGCAAACTTCAGCGCTCCATTTATGGACTGAAGCAAGCATCCCGGAGTTGGAATCAACGTTTTGATAAAGTAATCAAAAATTTTGGATTTATACAAACTTATGGAGAAGCTTGTATTTACAAGAAAGTGAGTGGGAGCTCTGTAGCATTCCTAGTACTATATGTAGATGACATATTGTTGATTGGGAATGACATAGAACTTCTTAATAGCGTCAAAGCCTATTTGAATAATAGTTTTTCAATGAAGGATCTTGGCGAAGCGGCATATATTCTAGGCATCAAGATTTATAGAGATAGATCCTGGAATGGAGCACTGGACAGCGGTCAAGAATATCCTTAAGTACCTGAATAGGACTAAGGATATGGTTCTTTCTTATGGAGGTGATGAACAGCTTGTTGTAAACAGTTACACATGTGCTAGTTGGAACACCGATCCAGATGACTCGAAGTCACAGTCTGGATACGTATTTATTTTGAATGGTGCTGCAGTGAGCTGGAGGAGTGCCAAGCAAAGCGTTGTGGCGAAATCTTCAACTGAATCGGAATACATAGCTGCTTCGGAGGCTGCACAAGAAGCCATATGGATGAAGGAGTTCATTACTGAACTTGGCGTGGTTCCTAGTGCGTTGGACCCGTTGGCCATCTACTGTGACAACACAGGTGCCATAGCTAATGCACAGGAGCCAAGGTCACATAGCAAGCTGAAGCACATCAAGCTACGTTTCCATGCTATTCGCGAGTATGTCCGAGATGGTGACATAAAGATTTGCAAAGTACACACTGATCTGAATGTGGCAGATCCGTTGACTAAACCTCTCCCTAGAGCAAAGCATGACCAACACCAGAACGCCATGGGTGTTAGGTATATTACCATGTAATCTAGATTATTGACTCTAGTGCAAGTGGGAGACTGTTGGAGATATGCCCAAGAGGCAATAATAAAAGTGGTTATTATTATATCTTTGTGTTTATGATGAGTGTTTGCATCCCATGCTATAATTGTATTATAAGGAAGCACTAATACATGTGTGTTTTGTAAACATAAAAGAGTCCCTAGTAAGCCTCTTGTTAAACTAGCTTGTTGATTAATTGATGATCATGGTTTCCTGATCATGGACATTGGATGTCATTAATAACAAGGTTGTATCATTAGGAGAATGATGTAATGAACACACACACCCATAGTGAGCGTAACATAAGATCAAGTCATTAAGTTCACATTGCTATAAGCTTTCGATACATAGTAATCTCATCCTTCGACCATGAGGTTGTGTTAATCACCATCACCGGATGGGTACTTTGATGACATCAAACGCCACTTCGTAACTAGGTGGTTATAAAGGTATCATTGGGTATTCTGAAAGTATGTGTTGAAGCGCATGGACCAAGATTGGGATTTGTCCATCCATATGACGGATAGATATGCTCTGGGCCCTCTCGGTGGAATGTCATCTAGTTAGCTTGCAAGCATGTGACTAGGTCACAAGGGATGGCATAACACGGAACGAGTAAAGAGTACTTATCAGTAACAAGGTAGAACTAGGTATGGAGATACCGATGATCAAACCTCGGATAAGTAGAGTATCGCGTGACAAAGGGAATTGGTTTCGTATGTTAATGGTTCTATCGATCACGAAGTCATCGTTGAGTATGAGGGAGCTGTTATGGATCTCCAGATCCCGCTGATGGTTATTGATCGGAGAGGTGTCTTCATCATGTCCACTTATTCACGAACCGTAGGGTGACACACTTAAGGTTCGAAGTTGTTTTAAGTAGATATTGAATGTGCGTTGGAGACCGAATGTTGTTCGGAGTCTCGGATTGGATCCGGGACATCACTAGGAGATCCGGAATTGTCTGGAGAATAAGATTCATATAATGGGGATCATTTTCTAAGTTAGGAAATGTTCCAGAGTGTTTGTATGGGGATTCTAGAAGGTTTCGGAATGTTCCGGAAGGTTCTAGAAGATATCTTGGAGTTCATTTGAAAACCGAGATAAGATAAGATAAGATAAGGGGAGTTTAAAGGGGAAACTTGGGGGGGAAGGACTCTCCCCCAAGCTCCCTAGTGCGCCGGCCCTAAGGGGTGGGAACCCTAGGCCACACCCCTCCCTCTATATATAGAGGGATGGAGGCGCCACCCCCTCCTTGCCCCTTCCCACTCCAAACCCTAGCCGCCTCTCTCTTCCTCCTTCCATCTGCTCCGGCTTAGGCGAAGCCCTGCAAAATTCTCTACTCCACCACCACCATGCCGTCGTGCTGCTGGGATTGCGTGGAGAAGATCTACTACCTCCGCTGCTCGCTGGAACGGGGAGAGGAAGGTCTACTTCGACTCCGCACGTGTGATCGTCTGCGGAAGCGCTGCCGGAACATGGAGCCGGAAGGATCATCTACTCGATCTTGAGATCGGCAAGTGATCGACTACATCAACCACGAAATCCGATTTTGAACAAGGCTTTGGAAACTACAAGGGTTAGTACAGATCCATATCGTTGCACTTGTCTAATAGATTAGATCTTGGCTTTTATCTAGATTAGATCTGGGTTTTGTTCGTTCTTGCGGTAGAAATTTTTTGTTTTCCATGCTACGAACCCATCAGTATACGTGTTAGAGAAACGCCTAGGCCGCTGGTCTAATCCATGCTGACATGGTGGAAACCTGCAGCGTAACCATAATGAGCTGTCTATGAAGCATTCTTCTTATAAAAAAAGAGTCCTATATTGAGAAAAAAAGAGAAAAGAGAAAAAAAATTATGAAAAGAGGAAAGAGAGAAAAAAGTGAAGGGAATATGCCCGAGAGGCAATAATAAAGTGGTTATTATCTTATTCCATGTTTATGATAAATGTTTATTTTACATGCTAGAATTGTATTGATCGGAAACATCAATACATGTGTGTTTAATAAACAAAAAGGGTTCCTAGTTATGCCTCTCTTATAGACTAGCTTGTTGATTAACAAGATGATCAAGGTTTCCTGATCATGGACATTGGATGTTGTTAATAACAAGGTCACACCACTGGTGGAATGATGTGATGAACATTCATCCGAAGTATAGCATTACGATCAAAGTCATTATGTTTATATTGCTATAATATCATACGAAGTAATCTTTATCCTTAGACCATGAGATCATGTTAATTGCTAACACCGGAAGAGTATCTTGATAACATCAAACTTCACACCATAACAGGGTGACTATAAAGGTGGGTTCAGTGCTACGAAGGTGTTATGTTGAGGCTCATGGATCAAGAGTGGGATTTGTCCATCCCGATGACGGATAGATATACTCTGGGCCCTCTCGGTGATATCACATTGAAATAGCTTGCAAGCAAGTGATGTGATCACTAGAATGTTATATCACGGGAACGAGAAAAGAGTGCATGTCGGTAACAAGATCAAACTAGGTATGGAGATACCGATGATCGAATCTCGGACATGCAATATATCGCGGGACAAAGGGATTTAGTTACTGGCGTTAAAGGTTCTCACGATCACAGAAGTCATCGTTGAATGTGTAGGAGTCAGTATGGATCTCCAGGTCCCGCTGCTGATTATTGATCGGAGAGGGGTCTCGATCATGTCTGCATTATTCACGAACCGTAGGGTGACACACTTAAGGGATACCGACACCATTTGGAGCAAATATGTTTCAGATAAAGATTTAAGAAAGCGCTGGAATTATTTCAATAGACACCGAAACTATTTCGGGTGAAATTGCTGAAATTGGTTCTGCATGTAATATTGAAATGTTGCAGGGGGTTTTATGTGAATGTTTGTTAATTAAAGTAATTAACAAAATTCTGAATAAAAATAATAAAAGAGTTTTATTAAATGAGAGAGCATTAACTTTGGAGAAATTTAATGCATTTAAAGTGGAGTCTTTAAAAGAGAATGTGAAGGGGCATTTTAATGTGGAGGGGTTACCACCACATGAATGGAGGAGGTGAAGGGTCACCTCCATGCTCCGGCCATGAAGGAGGGGCACCCCCATCCTCCTATAAAAGGCCACCCCCTCCTCACTTCTCACACACACCTCCTTGTGAAGGATCTCTCTCCCCCTCTAGTATTATTCCCCCATGGTCTCGGATTAGCGAGATACATGTTCCCGGTGGCTTTATATAAAAAGGAGTTGCTGCTTCCGCTGCTTTGCTGGAGCAAGGGACGGAGGTTGTCGGGGTACCGGACGTGTGTGCGATTACGGATGCACCGCTGCTTTGCGGTGCTGGAGCTGGATCTGATGGACGTGCTGGAGCCGGACCTGCTGGACTTCATCACGATCTTGAGATCGGCAAGTGTACGACTACATCAACCACGAGTTCCTACTCGTTAACAAAGCTCGTTGTCTACGAGGGTAAGTTCTTGTTGGATGTATGTCCACCCGTTGCTTTGTACCTAGTAGATAGATCTTGGCGTGTAGTTCACACCATAGGATTTTTTGTTTGTTTTCTATGCTGCGGACCCAACAGTGGTATCAGAGCCTGATCTATGCGTAGGTGCTTAGCACGGGTAGTACACATATGTTGATATGTGGGCGATGATGATCATGTTATTGCATCTTCTATGTATTTTGGATATTGGTGGCATAGTGGGATGAAGCGGCCCGGACCAACCTTACATCTCATCGTACATGAGACCGGTTCCACGACTGACATGCAACTTGTTTTGCATAAGTGGCTGGCGGGTGTCTATCTCTCCTACTATAGTCAATATCTGATTTACAACGAGTTGCTAATAACTTAGTTATCCTCGTTGTGGTTCATGTTCGTAGGTAAGAACGGTTCTATCTCCGAAAGCCCTAAGCCATGTAAAACTTGCAATTGATAAATTAGAGGCGTCTAGTTTAGATCGTTGCTGGGCTAGTGTATTGATATGGTATTGTTGTAAGTAGATGTATGATAGATACTCTTACAACACACTCAACGTGTAAGTTCCATAGACCTTGGCCTTACACACAAAGGAATGATAGAGATCATACCACGATGCAAGTGATAGAGATCAAATGCATGGACCATATCATCTCACTTTACACATTAGATGTTAGCATCTTATACTGCTAGTTTGGCGCTTTATGTAGCATTGTAAGATGATCCCTCTTTTAGATATCAAGATAAAAATGTGTTCTTCCTTAAGTATGCACCGTTTTGTGGATCGTATTTCGAGACATCACGTGATGATCGGGTGTACTCGACTCTACGCTTTCATACAAACGGGTGTAAGACAGTTTTACACATGCGAGTACTAAGGTTCTTACTTGGCGAGCCTAGCATGTACAGACATGGCCTCGGAACACGGACCAAAAGGTTAAGCATGAGTCATATAGTTGATATGATGCCCATATAGATGCTCGCTTTTGAAGCTACATCAACTCACGTGATGATCGAACTTGGTGTAGTGGATTTGGTTCATGTAATCACCAAAAAGGCACGAGGGATGTCATTTTTTAGTGGGAGTTCATTTCTAATTTGGATTAGTCGAACCAAATTTGTCATAAATTAAATCAAAGTGATTTTGCATAGTTTGTTGTAGTCATTGGCATTCGTTTTCTACCTTATGCTTAGTTTTTATTTGAGATAATAGAACTATAGAATTCTGGATATTTACTTTACAAACTGGTATCGTATTGTTTTGAATGTCAATTTAAAGTTTATAAGTCCTATTGCAAACTTTCAGCAAAATCTATTTACTCCATGAAGTTTAATAAGTAGTATTAAATCAAGAGTAAGAATTCCAATGTTAGTATCTAAAGTATCATGTTTGCCTCCATGATTATTGATATTCAAAAAGTTGTTTTAATATCAAGATTATATTGGAGCTAGAAATTGTTTCAGAAACCATCATGTGTGAAAGATATTGTGATATCAGAAACAAAGTTTTTGGTTGCATTATGATAGAGTATAATTTAGCAAAATACATGTTCTCATATTGTATGAGAATTTGTGAAGGATGGAGATGCTAGGCATCCGAATCTACCAAAAAGGTTTTGGGAACTGATATTATACTCGTGATTCTTCCTTATAAGCTATAGTAGCTTGATCATGAAAGTTGTCATGATAAGGATGAATAGAAGATGTAAGTAAAATGTTTACTACACTAATAGATTACTAAAGAATGGATTTTTGAAAGAATGCCAAACATTTGATGATGGTGATCCACTTCAAAGTGCAAGTCCAAAGGTATTAGTATTTGACTATATACGCTTTGTACTATGTGTCATGTGAATGACACCACTATTGATGTTGATAGATTCTTTTAAAAGAAAAGGAATTGCTGAAAGAGAATTTATAAAATATTTGGCAGAAAATAAAAGTTGGAGATGTCCAACTTAGGTATATAGAAGATATACATGTTATGGCTATATTCCTTGCTTGTTAAACAATGTGGTTCTTAGGTATTGGATACCGATATTGGATACCGAATTGGTTGGTATGAAGTGTCATACAGGACAACGCAATTCATGAACTACAATGGCCTAAGTAACCAGCAAGAGAATGAGTGATGATGTTCATCGAAAACAAATAAAGTGTTATTGTGTTTTTCATTGTCATCAAACCAAGCCTTCAAGATTTGTTTAAATAATTGTTATTTTGTTTCGGTATCATGAGAACAATGGTTGTTCAAATAATTACCGTATTCCATAAAGGATGGATGAACTTTTACAAGTCTAGTTGGAGAAATCACATCCATAAACACTATTGCTAAAATGTCGCAAGACAAATGATTGAAAGATCACTTATGAAGTGACATCGTTGTTTAAATTATATTTGAAAGAAAACATGAAGAAACTCCATGATGATGGATTTTTGGAGCCTTTGATTTTGATCAATTGACGCATGTGAGACTTTCCTCGAGATAATTGAAACTCCGTCCATAGGCCAGAGAGGAACGGATGACTAGCTTATTGGAAATTGTGCATGCTGATGTGCATAGTCCATTATGTGTAGCCATATGCGATGGATCTTTTTTTGCTTCATATGCTTTCTCTGAAAATTTGAGTGAATATATCTATATATTTACTTAATAAGGAAGAAGTATGAAACATTTGAAAATTGTTCAAAGACTTTCAAGATGAACTGGAAAATCATTGTAACAAGAAAATAAAGAGTTTATGATTCGATCATAAAGGAAGATATTTGAGTTACATGTTTAGCAAAAACACCTAAGACTTGAGGAATTGTTCCATGATTTGTGTTTCCCGATAAACCATAGGAGTATGGCATATTCGAGAGATAAAATCAAACCATGTTTGATATGGTAAGATCAAGGGTGTCATTTATAAAACTGCCATTATGTTTTAAGGATTGAAGCTTTAGAGACTACCGCTTTTACACTGAAAAGAGCACCATCGTGATCCGTTGAAATGACACCATATGAGTTATGGTTTGGGATAAAACCCAAATTGTATTTTCTTAAATTTTGGTATGCTATGCATAAGTAAAATGTTTACAATCAAAGTCGGATAAGCACGTCTTTGTAGGTTATCCCAAAGAATTTGTTGGGAATTTCTCCATAACACCGAGGACAAAAGAGTTTGTTACTTGGAACGTCAAGTTTCTTGAGAAGGAATTTTTCGTGAAAAGTCAAGTGGGAGGACAATAGAACTTTGATAAGGTTGTTGAACCTTAGCTATATGTGCTAAGTAGCGCAGCGCCGGAAAGTGTCTCGGTGGCGGCCACAATGCTCATGGCTCTCGTGATTACAAAAGGTGTGATCTCGGAGATTAAAGTTCCTATAGAACCATGTGGGTCGGTAAGAATCAAATAGTAAGATTTGATAAGCAAGTTGTTATTGTTTTGACAATGATGAACCGACTACATGCAAAGAAGCGATGATGGGCCCTAACTCCATAAAATGACTAGAAGTCATAGAATCCGTGATAGTATCCATACACGAGAAAACAAGTTTCTGAACTTGGAAGACCCTCCGAAAAGGCGTGAAGCCTATCGGTCGTGTTTGGATCTATAAAGAAATAAGACATGGATGTTTAACATCTATGAAATAGTCGACATGTCGGAAATAAGTTTACGACAACGTTCAAGGAGTTGACTATGACAAGATTTGATCTTTCATAGCGATATATAGTCTTGACGGATTAATGTAGCAACCACTACATATAATTTGGTATATGGTAGTTGAATAAACAAAACAAGGTTCTTCTAATAGAACGGTAACCTAGGACATGTACATGACATGGTCCGAAGGGTTTTGTTAATTCAAAGGGTGCTAAAAGGGCATGTAAACTTCAATAGTTGAAGTAAGCATAGCGGAGTTGGAATCTTCACCATGATGAAACTGTTAAAAGAGTTTAAATTCATCAGAGATGATGAAGATGCTTGCATTTGCAAGAAATTAAGTGGGAGCGCTGAGACATATTTCTAATACATTATGTAGAAGACATATTGTTGATTGGAAATGATGTATCTTGTATTGACACAAGTTAAGAATTTCATTAAAATAAGATTTCGATGAAAGACTTGGGCAAACCCGGAATATTAGGCATCAATATCTATATGGATAGATTAAGGCGCTAATATGGTTGTGCCAGACATACATATATGAGATATTGAAAGGTTTCAATATGGAAACAACAAGAAAGGTTCTTGCTGCATGGAAAGGATTGTATCAAAATTCAAGTGTTTCAACACTTGGTGAGTAAATTCACATGAAGATTTTCATCGATTATACCATGATATATATATCCAGAATGTCCTATGCTCTAAATGTTATGAGCATATACCAGAATGATTCATAAGATGATCATTGGACAATAGTAAAGATATTCTTATGAGCTTTGGAAGAACTAAGAATATATAATGTATAAGTGACAAATAGTTAAAGGTAGTTCATTGTAAAGTGTTACATTGATACTAGTTTTGTCACAAGATACAAATTAAATTTATCTCAATTTAGACTATGGGTGGCACAATGTAATGGAAAGGATGTTCCATGATGGATTTGGATGAGTTCCAAAGTTGAGACATTGTGACGGATACTACAACAAAAGGCTAAGTATATGACTGCTATAGTAGCAGCAAAGGAGGGCATTTGTGTTAAGTAGTTTGTTATCAAACTAGGTGTGGTTCAAAGTGGGCTAATACTATGAAGATATATTGTGTGACAATAATATCAACATATTTTGAGCCGAACGAACTAAAGGTCTCACCAAAGGACCAAATCTATACAATGCCATCTCATTTGAGAATGAGTGATGCGTAGACACGCAGAGACATGCAAATACACACAGACCTGAAAATGTCAGATCCAGAGATTATGTTAACCACTAGCAATAGCGTATATACAACACCATAAAGCCATAGGTGTTCAATACGCAAAGTTTTTCAAACTAGATTATTGACTCTAGTGCAAGTGGGAGACTGAAGGGAATATGCCCGAGAGGCAATAATAAAGTGGTTATTATCTTATTCCATGTTTATGATAAATGTTTATTTTACATGCTAGAATTGTATTGATCGGAAACATCAATACATGTGTGTTTAATAAACAAAAAGGGTTCCTAGTTATGCCTCTCTTATAGACTAGCTTGTTGATTAACAAGATGATCAAGGTTTCCTGATCATGGACATTGGATGTTGTTAATAACAAGGTCACACCATTGGTGGAATGATGTGATGAACATCCATCCGAAGTATAGCATTACGATCAAAGTCATTATGTTTATATTGCTATAATATCATACGAAGTAATCTTTATTCTTAGACCATGAGATCATGTTAATTGCTAACACCAGAAGAGTATCTTGATAACATCAAACTTCACACCATAACAGGGTGACTACAAAGGTGGGTTTAGTGCTACGAAGGTGTTATGTTGAGGCTCATGGATCAAGAGTGGGATTTGTCCATCTCGATGACGGATAGATATACTCTGGGCCCTCTCGGTGATATCACATTGAAATAGCTTGCAAGCAAGTGATGTGATCACTAGAATGTTATATCACGGGAACGAGAAAAGAGTGCATGTCGGTAACGAGATCAAACTAGGTATGGAGATACCGATGATCGAATCTCGGACATGTAATATATCGCGGGACAAAGGGATTTAGTTACTGGCGTTAAAGGTTCTCACGATCACAGAAGTCATCGCTGAATGTGTAGGAGTCAGTATGGATCTCCAGGTCCCGCTGCTAATTATTGATCGGAGAGGGGTCTCGATCATGTCTGCATTATTCGCGAACCATAGGGTGACACACTTAAGGGATACCGACACCATTTGGAGCAAATATGTTTCAAATAAAGATTTAAGAAAGCGCTGAAATTATTTCAATAGACACCGAAACTGTTTCGGGTGAAATTGCTGAAATTGGTTCTGCATGTAATATTAAAATGTTGCAGGGGGTTTATGTGAATGTTTGTTAATTAAAGTAATTAACAAAATTCTGAATAAAAATAATAAAAGAGTTTTATTAAATGAGAGAGCATTAACTTTGGAGAAATTTAATGCATTTAAAGTGGAGACTTTAAAAGAGAATGTGAAGGGGCATTTTAATGTGGAGGGGTTACCACCACATGAATGGAGGAGGTGAAGGGTCACCTCCTCCATGCGCCGGCCATGAAGGAGGGGCACCCTCCTCCTCCTATAAAAGGCCACCCCTCCTCACTTCTCACACACACCTCCTTGTGAAGGATCTCTCTCCCCCTCTAGTATTATTCCCCCATGGTCTCGGATTAGCGAGATACATGTTCCCGGTGGCTTTATCTGGAAGGAGTTGCTGCTTCCGCTGCTTTGCTGGAGCGAGGGACGGAGGTTGTCGGGGTACCAGATGTGTGTGCGATCACGGATGCACCGCTGCTTTGCGGTGCTGGACTTGGTGGTGCTGGAGCTGGATCTGATGGACGTGCTGGAGCCGGACCTGCTGGACTTCATCACGATCTTGAGATCGGCAAGTGTACGACTACATCAACCACGAGTTCCTACTCGTTAACAAAGCTCGTTGTCTACGAGGGTAAGTTCTCGTTGGATGTATGTCCACCCGTTGCTTTGTACCTAGTAGATAGATCTTGGCGTGTAGTTCACAACGTAGGATTTTTTTTTGTTTTCTATGCTGCGGACCCAACAAAAAGCACCATATTCCCATGGTAAATAAGAAGAATGCTGAGATGCTTGTTGTCTGTTTGCCTTGTCATATTGATATGGGGATTCTTCCGTATCATCAGGCAAGGGGTGCCCCGTTGGCGGTTCTCTATGATACACATGTACTTACGATGACAAGAACTTACCGGTGACTAAACTTGAGTAGCATGAGGAGCGGCCCTCGTATACAAGGGACATGAGATTTCCGACTTATACTTCGTCAAGCATGTACACCATAGTTTGTTCACTTTAACCTTAATCACTTCAAGATTCTTATGATAGGGGCAATGAGAGTTGAAAGCTATAAGTACCACAACTTTTGGAAGCTCTTTATGAGACTTGAATCCCTACTTCCTTTTATAAAAAGGCCTTTCTTCCACCATTATATTGAGTCTCCACTTTCTATCTATATGCACCTACTTTGAGAGCATAGTGGCCATTCTTAGTTCTATGTGCATTGTTCCAAGACTAGTTGATTGATGCATACTTTGATATTGCTTGTTTTAAACTATTGTATCTAGTCACTCTTATGAACTTTGAAGGTGTCCTATGCATTTATATTTGCTATTCTATTGAGGGACAAGCTGAATACTTTTATGTTATGTTTTCTTTATGTGAAACAAACAAACGTCTTGCAAAGCATTGTTATTCATGAATCTTTTGTTTGTGCCTTTTCATGTTGCATCATAGTTTCTTTGCTTATTGCTAGAACTTTGTCTTTCATGTTATGATTGAAGTACTATGATCCCAGCTTTGAATGTTTTGCAAATACTTTGATCAAGTCTTTGATGGTGCATGTCACCTCAAAAATTATTCTTTCTTTTTATCACTTACCTACTCGAGGACGAGCATGAGTTAAGCTTGGGGATGTTGATACATTGCAAATGTATCTATAATTTTTGATGTTCCATGCTTGGCTTTATCCACTTTCTTGTGTTTTGTTCCAACTTTGGAGTACTTTTCATATGATTTTTGGGACTAACCTATTAACAAGATCTACAGTGTCAGCTGCCTGTTTTCTGCTGTTTTTGGTTCCAGAAAAGTCAGAAAATGAATATTCTCGGAATTGGACGGGACAAAAGCCAAAGTGCCTATTTTTCCGGAAGTCATCAGATGCCAGAATACGAGACGGAGAGGGGCTAGGGGGCCACCACACCACCTGGCCGTGCGGCCTAGCCTGGCCCATGCCAGGGGGTGGTGTGGCCGCCTCCGACACCCCCTCGGCATCCCCTTCCGACTATAAGATGCCCTCGGGACGAAAACCCTAAGTACCTGATCAAAAAACCCACGAAAGAGTCTGTAGCCGCCGTCATCTCCATCCCTAGATCGGGAGGGATCTGAAGCTCTTCCCGGCACCCTACCGGAGAGGGGAATTCACCCTGGAGGCCTTCTTCATCACCATGCAAGCCTCCTGTGTGATGCGTGAGTAGTTCATCCTTGGACTACGGATCCATGTAGTAGCTAGATGGCTGGTTCTCCTCCTTTGTGCTTTCATGTCTAGATCTTGTGAGCTCCGTTCATGATCAAGATCATCTATTTGTAATTTTGCATGTTGTGTTTGCGAGGATCCGATGGATATTGAGATGCTATTTCAGATTGATTATTGATTCTATCATGTCTTTGTTATTTGTGATCTTGCATGCTTTCCGTTGTTAGTAGCTATCTTGGCCAAGTAGATGCTAGCAACTCCAAGAGTTAGTATTTATGCTCGATAGTGGGTTCATGCCTCTGGTAATCTGGGGAAGTGATAGAAATCTCTAAGGTACTAGATGTGTTGTTGCTACTAGGGAGAAAACAACAATCCTTTATTTATAGAACAATCGTATTATTTACATTACACGCAATTCGTAAAGCAATAATCTGTTGCTTGCAACTTAATACTGGAGGGGCTTTGGATGATAACCTGAAGGTGGATTATTAGTCATAGATGTAATTGGATGACGGTCTATGTATAATGTTGTAATACCCAATCGAATCTCAAATGAGTCAAGATGATTAGTATATGCATGTATTGCTTTCTCGATGTTTGTCAATTGCCCCGCTGTAATTTGTTCACCCAGCATGTTATCTATTTAAGGAGAGCCACCTCTAGTGAACTATGGATCCCGGTCCTTGTCTTTTATATACAATCTACAATCTTTTACTACTTCGTGTTTACTTTCTGCAAACTATTACTTCTTTCCATTCGATACGTTTAATCCTTTGTTTTCCGCAAAACACGGTGAGATTGACAACCTCATCGCAAGTTGGGGACAAAGTTCTGTGGTTGTGTTGTGCAGGTCTCTACGTTGCTACTAGCACCGGTAGTGCGCCCTGCTAAAGCTCAGCTAGTAACACCTTTGGGGTGTTTCCTTGCTCCTATTGGTTCGATTAAACCTTGGTTTCATAACTGAGGGAAACTTGCTGCTGTGCTCATCATACCTTCCTCTTGGGGTTCCCAACGAGCTCTACATCAACCACGCACCAACACTTTTCTGGGCGCCGTGCATTGAGCCATCAAAATACATTGTGTATTTGGCTACTAATCGTAGAGGTTGCCGGAGTGACAGAAACCTGACCCCCCGTTAGGAAACTATTGCACAAGGGACGTAAGGGTCTTAGAGTTTAAAGCTGTGGTTAGGTTTCTACCTTAATTAATTCCTTGTACTTATGGATGTTTGCAAGGGGTATAATCACAAGTATGTATTAGTCCTAAGAAGGTCGGTATATTAGCATAGGTTCACCCACACAACACTTAGCAAGCTAAAGAAGATTAATCACCTATATGAAGCGAAAGCACTTGACAGTCTTCCCATGTGTCCTCGAGAACATTTGGTCATCTTAAGTAATACAACCGGCTTGTCCTTTGGTGCATAAAGGATTGGGCCACTTGCTGCATTTATTCCTACTGTATTTTGTTTACTCTTACTTTATTTACTTGCTTTATCAAAAACCCCTAAAAATCCGTTTGCTAAGTATTTGCGGAGAATTCCTGATCTATACCACTAGCTAGCACCTTCTGCTCCTTGTTGGGTTCGACACTCTTACTTATCGAAAATACTACGATACACCCCCTATACTTGCGGGTCATCACCAAGCATGACATCAATCTTTATCTTGAAGATGGAGTAGGGTCATCATGTTGAACTTGGTCCCTAGGGCTACGACACAACCGATAATATCAACCTTTATCTCAAAGTGTGCCATATGTGTTTATTGTTGAGATGTAAGTGAAAAATGATACAATAGTCTTATCTATGTCAAGAGACAATCTATTCACTCCTAAAAAGATACTGAGTATGACATCAACATTTTTATCTTAGAGGTGTGGTAGGGTCATCACATTGAACTTGGTCCTTGAGGCTAGGACACAACCAAGCATGGAATCAACCTTTTATCTTAGAGATGCGGTTAGTTTATCATGTTGAACACGGTCCTCGCAGTTAGGACACAACCAAGAATGACATCAACCTTTTATCTTAAAGATATGGTTGTGTCACCATGTTGAACTTGGACCTTAGGGCATGGACAACGGGTAGCCCTATCATGTTGCCCCTCATGTACACATAGGCTCGAACCATAAAGTTACTGTCCCATTGTTGGCGTGCAGAGGAGTTGGGATTTTCAACGAAAAATCTGAGGAAAGTTAGAGTAAAGTATGAACGAGCAGTGGCGGACCTTGGGCCGACATACTGGGGGCAAAATGGGCTGGGGAGAAAATATGAGCTCGGGTAGACTTTCAACTGATAAAATGGGCCAAAAACCTGTGAACAGTAGTCAAATTTTGCATGGGCTGGGGGTGACAACCCCTTTTGGCCTCCACTATGGTCCGCCACTGGTAGGGAGACCGGTCAGGCAACATATATGTTGCAAGTTGATGGCACATGTGATGGCTTGAGCTATCAGCATACCGCTCCCACCATAAATCCCCTTAGGGTGGTATGGGCTAGGAAGAACCATGGGCGGATCTACCATTCATTTAGCCTGGGCAGTCGTCCGGGCTTGCCAACATGCGACGTCATATATTTTCTAACTATACTAAGTTTGTTCGAACAAATGGCATTTTAGACATATTTGCCCAAGCTTCTAGAAACTTCAGGTCCACCAATGGGAACAACCAAGCAGGACATTAGAGTTATCTTGTAGCAACAATAGATTCATTGTGTTGAACTTAGATTTAGGGTTAGGACATCGCCAAGCGTGACATCAACTTTATCTTGAGGTTGTAGTAGAGTTATCGTGTTAAACTTGGTTCCTAGGGCTAGGACACAATTGGACAAGACATCACTTGTATATTAAAATGTGCCCTGTATGATTATCGTTGAGTTGTAAGTGAAAAATGACGGAATAGTCTTCTTTGTGTGGTGAGAAAATCTATTCACGCTTAAAAAAACATTACTCCGTCCGATCCAAATTAGTTGGTTCAACTCTATCTAGTCATGCATGTATCTAGTCTAAATAGTTAACTATTTTTTTTGCGGAGAAAATATTTAACTAGATACGTACAAATATAAACAAACTTAAGCCAATTAATATGGATCGAGGGAGTACTTACTTCCCGGCGTGTTTGTTTTTCTACTGTATTGAAATTTTGACAGATATAAAATATTCTAACTTTTATGGGCGTGAGCCTTAATTGCTAGAGAGGATACGAAGAGATAATCCTATTTTACTACTCTCTTCGCTCCGAAAAGAATGCCGCGGATTGTCTAGATTCGCATGTCTTCATATAATAAAACATAATTTGTGACATTTTTTTGAACGGAGGGAGCACGACAAGTTTTAACGCCTTCTGTTAAAAAAACACCGACAAAGGAAGCAGTCCCTATAAGGCCGTTGCCAATGGTCCAAGTCAGCGTCTCTTAGCGCTGGCCACCTAGGATCAGAGCTGATGTGGAGGGGTGATTAATGAAGGGAGAGAAGATTGTTGTATATAAGCAGAGAACCGGCTCTTGTCCCGTGCCCTGAAGGAAAAACAATAATGGATGATCCCGTGTGGGCAGCGCCAGCCACTTCTCCCCTTTCTCTTCTCAGCTATAGGTAGGTATAGAGTATAGAAGATCCCAAAGAAAACGATGCACTAGAAACTTTTCACCTCTGAGCTATGCGATACGACGTGGCAGCGTTGGAAACGGCATAGAAGTGACGACCATTGTCACCGGCCTAATGCTCCAGTCAAAATGTCCGTAATCGCGTGCTTCCCTTGACCGGGGTTCGTTAGTTTAATTATAGAAATGCTTGCCGGAATTAGGAGGTCAACTAACAACATACAACTAACATATACGTTTCCCTTTTCTGAAACCAACCAACATACCTACATTACGTGCATAATTTTCTTACAACTAACAAAAATCCAGGCACGAAGCCGAGACTGCCAGGCGTGGGGCCAGTCATGAATCCATCATCGCTATGACTATGATCATCGCACCTGCTCTGCGCGGCAGGCGTGCTGCTGCCTGCACGTACCTACCTTTACTTTACGGCAGTCACCTGCACGTTGACCTGCCCCTCCATTCAACTCTCCTTCCGTCGCAGCAGCAGCCCACATGCGTCCACTGGCTGTTCTGGCACTCTCCTCGTGGCACGCCGCAGAGGATCCCAGGCTCTTCTCCTCCCGGCGTAGCATGCCTCCTGCCTTCCATGACTGCATTCTGCAACGGCTGGCTACATACACCAGGTAGGCAGTGTTGAGGCTCTCCGGTCTGCCTACCTCAGGAAACGCTTGGGCCCCTCGCGTGGTCAAGGCGCGTGAGCTTCCACAAAAATGAAGGTGACTCATGGAGGCAAACTGCATATACTTGCGGGTAAATACCAAGGGCCCGTGTGCAAAGTGGTTTTACTCCACATTTTAGCTTTCTTCCATATTTTTCTATTTCTAATATGTCTTGTAAGATTATTGCTAGGTATTTTCTCCTAAAAAAACAAGAAGAAAGTCCCTCTTTTCTTCGTGGAAAAATGTCAAACCTTTTTACCGCTAAGAGACTCGATTTTTTTGGTTGCACAAGAAACCATCTCTTCCTCGCGTGTTTCTTATATGGCTCTAATATGCCACATATGACTTGTGCTGAGATGTAAGGAAGAAAAAAGACCAATGAGAAAGTTGTCTTCTCCAAGAAAAAAGGGGTGAACTCTTTACGTCCAAAACTTTGTTATTTTTTCATTGTACAAGAACTCATCTCTTCATCGCATATTTTTCTATCTGCAACATGTTATGGTGAACTATGACATATCACATATTTTTTCATTCTCTTAGACATTTTAAAATGTGTTTTTCCCACAACAAGACAAAGTAGATTTTCACGATCTTATTAATACTTTATTATCGAAGACATTCGTATGAGTGCTTCTCTTTACCAACGCACATTAGCTTAATTCAAGAAAATGGAGTGTGAAACTGAGAAAATCAGCTTTTCTTAGACAAGCAATTCAGCTACGAGTTAACACATAACGTGGATCATAAATTAGCTATGTGTAATTTCATCAGTAACAAAATCGGAGGCAAATAACTTGAATTGCCCTCTTTGCATCACATCAACTTCTTTTTAAAGGTGCCATGCCATGTATAATTTTCACAGAGTTGTGATGGGAGAATGTGGATCACCCTTTGCATTAAGTGGCGATCTCTTCATGGCTAAGAAGAGATCACCGCATATTTTTATTTTCGATGATGAAGGGATCACCACATATTTCTATTAGCGATATGACTTGTATCCTGACGTGTCTTCTCATATTTAATTTTTTATCTAATCGATATGTATCTTTTGTCACCGTGAGCCTCGCGGGAAAGTTTCTTTGGCTCCCGGAGTTCGGGTGCTCCCTTCATTCAAAATGAAACTCAAAAATCATATTGACAAGTTTCAAGAAATCTGAAAGTAAATTCTGTCATCCTACAAGCTTGCAAAATCACAACCCCGGAATTCTTTATATTGTTTCCTACACAAAAATGATAAAATCTGGAGATTGAAACTACGCATACTCCGATCCAAATTGATATCTTGCACATTTGTGGGTAGATCGTGGACTACATTGTATTATTTCAAGATATTTTTAAAACTCATAAAGTATGATATTCGATTGTTTGTAAAATATAAAATACGGAATCACTAGTAGGCATGAAGCCGAGAGTGCCAGTGTAGGGCCATCATGACTCCATCATCACACACGCTCTGCGCGGCATGCGTGCTGCCGTGCTAGCCTAGAGTGCCCAGCAACCTTTTTACTTTCTGCGGTCTCACCTGCACGTTGACCTCCTCTATCCATTCAATTCTCCTCCCGTCGCAGCAGCAGCCCACATGCGTGCCCTGCACTGGCTCCTCCAGCCAGCACTGCTCTCCTCGGGATCCGATCCGACCCGCAGAGGATCCCAGGCTCGTCGTCGTCCCTTCTTTCTCCCGGCGCAGCCGCAGCTTCTACCGTCTACGTAGAGCAGCGCCACACCTCGCATCGTCCGTCGACGCCGTTTCATCCCCGCCCAACCCACTGACGCGCGGGCCATAGGCGTCTCTCTCCCTGACCCGGTCACCGTGGCCATACCGCGTGAGGAGAGCTTTCGACAGAATGATGGTACTACGGGACAGTAGTATCATCACGAAGCAAACTGCGTACTTGCGGTTGCCACCAAGCGACCCGCGAGGGCGTATCTGCAAAGTGGTCACGGGTGTTTCGCCATGCCAGTGACGTGCAGCGTGGGCGCCGCCTATCGTACCGCGTGGGTGGCCCCACCCCCGCCACCGGCCGGCCGCGCCACGTTGCGGCGTCGACACTCGACAGCACCACATGCTCCCCCCCGGCGCGCGCACCGCTCGCTGATTCCGGAATTTCTTTCCTCTTTCCGTTCGCCTAATTTTTTTCTGGCAGACGTCAAAGCTGGTGGATATTTTTTAAAACAGAAGACAGGGCCGGGGAGCTGGGTCCCTTTGTTATCTTAACGCTTTGTTTCTAGTATGTCCCTGCATAAATCAGCGAATGTTGACTTAGCCCCGCGGACAGATCGATGGGGTGTTCGACCCAATGCCCGCTTTGGCAAACGACATATGGAAACACACCCATTCAAATCAGATCAGACAGCTATCTGAGAAAAAAATCTAACGGAAATAACTCACGTACGATAAAATGCTTACGATTTCTTTACGACTAGACTCGGCAGGGGCTTCCCATGATCTGGCCCACTAGCTGACTAATGCTGCAATGAGTCTGATCGTACCACATTGTCGTACAAATTTGATCGTACGTATAGCATTGCTCAAAATCTAAACATTCCGGTCATTATCCAAATGTACGCGCAAATCCTTTTGAATATAGAGATCATTCAAATGAAATTTTTTTTCCATCGACTCAAACCTATCGGAAATAAGCCACCATCGTGTCTCATCTATCATGGTGCAATTAAACTATCTTTCACACTACTTCAGTTACGCAAGACTTAAGCTGGCGGGATGTTGCAATCATGTGTTTTTTATTTTCCGTAATACCATGTGTATCGAAGAGGTTATAAATCAATGCCATACGGCTATAAAAGTTTCCCAATGACGACAGGAAATAATGTGGTGGTTCAAATGCGCATTATCTTCGCTAATCCCAAAACATAATGGTGTTGTAAAATTTTCCCGAATGATGACGGGAAATAATGTGGTGGTTCAAATACACATTATATTCGCTAATCCCAAAACATAATGTGGAAAATAGATAATCTCGTGATACTTCAAAATGCATAGTGTAACTATTAGTTCTCGAAATGCAACATACTTAAGCACCATTACATTTGATGAAATTTTCCGCGAAGCATGGTAAATTTTTATTCCTTCAGTGGAAGTAACACATAATGTGTCATAGTTAACAATACCATCACTATGATTCCCAGAAGTATCTAGATATTATCACAAGGATTGCAAAAGCAATCCCACTACTTGATGCCAACTTCTTACCCGGACTATTTGTTGGGGTAGCATTGCAAAATACATGAAATTATAAAATGGCCCTCTCAATCTCAAGGAACACATGGTGGCACCTTTTGACGACATAAAATCGATATAATGCAAAAGTATCCTACCCTCCTTTTAGATGCTTTGTTATCTCCAAGAGTAACCGATCGCCGCTAGCTAGTGCCCCTATTGCAGGTATCCAATATTATTCGGCCGCCATGTTGCACATAATACAATCAAAAAGCATGGCTAAAAAGCCAACTTGACAAATTAAGTGGTCCATCGTCTATTTAGTTTGAGTAAAGAAAAGTTCTCTATGAAATACAAGTTTAGTGTTTTAAAAAAAGCAAGGAAAGTGGATTTTTTTAGAAAATGTTTATATGGGACAGAAACCTATAAACCAAACCCTCACATGAAACCCCCCCGAAAGACTCAAATCCCCAATCATCCAAAGCACCATTACAGATAATACAGAGTACAAAGGAACTTGTAAACCCTTGGTCGAAAATAACACCATGTGATCCAAATAACAATAACATAACATTAGTCACGTATCTCAAAAGTATCCGGATATTTTGAGAGAAATGCAAAGCAATCCCACTACATGACGTCGACGTATGTGAACGAACATATGAAAGCATTGCCATATAAAGGCGTATAAAATGAATCTAGGTAAAAGTTTCCCACCGTCTCTTGGACAATCTGTTGGGTACCGGATTAACCGAATACTGCTAGCTAGTGCACAAATTGCAAGTACGGAATATTTGCGTGTCCTCACATTGCACACGTATATACATAGTTACCACCGTAACATATGTGTAAAAGAACCAACAAAGAAAACTAGTATGTAACATGATATAACATACGGTACAATCTTAAAGCACAAAACACGACTATAAGAAAAACTAATGAGGGAAGCTAAACTAGCGTGGCAAAGATACAATCATGATTCACGCCTAGTATAAAATAACCAACAGGCAAGCTATGTATCGTGACATTTCAACGGTAGTAATACTTGTACACGCAGATAGGTCTACAGGTTGACCTCGTAATTTTAAAACCTGATAAAATACCACGCAAAAAAAAAACCACGCAGTGACTTTATTAAACCCACTTAAATAAAGTCAAAGTTGCGACACCAAATACTACTCCAGAGTAGTACCTGCGTCGGCGCTGTCAAGAAAGAAGAAAAGCCTGCGTCAGCCGCCAGACGGGAACCGCGATTCCTAGGAACGCAAGGGGCCGAAACGCGAAACGGCCTCTCCAGAAACAACCCGCACAGATAAAGCAGCAGCCACCGAATTCCGGGAAGAATCGGCACGGACGCTTCCTCTCGCTTTTTTCTTCTCTCATCGTCGTCTCCTTCCTTCCCCCCTCTCCCTCCCTCTCTCTCTCCACCTTCCCCTGCCTCCTTTCCATCAATACTTTACCACCACTCACCACCCACTCCCCACCCGTCCCTCCCCCGCGACGCCACCACCCAGAAAATTCCCTCCGATTCCCGCCTCGGGCCACGCGGCGCGCGCTCGATCGGTCGCCGGCGAAGTTCCCCCGGCGGACGTCTCCCGCGTCAAGGTGAGGCGGCCGAGATCCCCGCACGCACCGGCGGCCCAGGTCGCGGCGGCCGGGCTGGTTTTTTATCCGTGGGGCGGCTTTTCGCTAGGGTTTCTGACGGAATGCGGGTTCCGTTTTCAGGTTTCGGAGGCCTGGTGCGGACCTGAGGAGTACGAGGAGGAGGAGGGGATCCATCGCCGCCCGCCGGCCATGTCGGGCCACCTCGACCGCCTCCCGCGCCCAAGTGAGCCCCCCCCCCCCCCCCTCTCCTTCGTCAACTCTTCCGATGCCGGTTTTCGAGGCGGGATTCGGGGGCGAGGATCGGTTTTCGGTTGCCGGCGCCGGGGCCGTGCTGTACGTTATCTCGCCGTCTTCCACGGTGTTCGCGTGATCTCGCCCTGCGCGAACTGCGCTGGTCAGATTGGATGATTGGCCGCGCCTGAGCGGGCGGCTCCCAGTTCCGTGGGTTCTATCTATCTACTCTAGTAGAATAGTTCTCTCGTATTTTGGAGGCGCGTGCGCACCGGGTCAGGATTTGTTGGCGGCCGCGAGGTGATTTGCTTGCTGTCTGATGACCTGTTCAAACCTTGCGCGGATTTGGTCCCATCAGAGCCCCGCCGCTACTGCAGGCCCTGTTCATACGCGTGGTTTCCTATGCCAGGAGCATCTAGCCTAGGCTGGATTTTGTGGGCGTTAATCTCTGTGTGTGATTTCCGTCCGGGGGCAAGCAAAGCCGGCAGGCTAGAATGGATGAAATCCTTTGGTTTCCACGCGAAAAGGTGCCTTGACCTGTCAACTGCTCAAGGATAATTCGCTACGAATAATCTGGTGGACAGGAATACCAGACAATTTAATGGTCAAGGCTAAAGAGGCACCTGCAATGTAGTTTGGTGCCAAACTGCTGGAGGAAGACCTTGCAATTAAGAGCACATGTCTTTGTTGGGGTCTGTTGAACCTTTTTGCTAATCAGCACCTCTGTTTAGGCAGATGCTTTCAAGGGAGATGGCTAATGATTCTGTTCATCTGATATTTTGATCCTTGTTTTGAAAACTTACAAAGAAGTTGAACCGCCAATCCATACCTCTGTTTTGGGAGAAGGGAGATGGCTAATGATTCTATTCATCTGATATTTTGATCCTTGTTTTAAAAACTTACAAAGAAGTTGAACCGCCAATCCATACCTCTCTTTTGGGAGAAGGGAGATGGCTAATGATTCTATTCATCTGTATTTCGATCCTTGTTTTAAAAACTTACAGGGAAGTTGAACCGCCAATCCATACCTCTGTTTTGGGAGATGCTTTCAAGGGAGACGGCTAATGATTCTATTCATCTGATATTTTGAACCTTGTTTTAAAAACTTACAAAGAAGTTGAACCGCTGATATTTTGAACCTTGTTTTAAAAACTTACAAGGGAGACAAGGTTGTAAACATTGAGTTGTCTTGTTGGAACCTTTGCATGTGAGCTGGATTCATTGTGCAGAACAAAATATTCCCAAAGCTTATTTATTTATTTATTTTGTTGAGAAGTTGCCATGACACTGACTTTGTTGTTTAGTAATCCTAATACTATGGCAGGCTTATATTCTTTGACATACCCAATGTTATGCACTTGTACTTATGCTCCCAAGTATGATGCGCTGTCTATAATTTCATATTGCTACTTACTGCCCTAAAGTCAGTTTTGCATTGAAATAAATTAGTGTTCTAAACTTGGACAACTTGTCATGAACATTGGCTTATTTGCCTTCATGATGTCTCAGGTACTGAAGGGTGCTCAAGTCATGATGAGCGCAGAGACCACAGGTTAGATTTTGAAATCTCCGAAGATGAAAAGAAGACAAGAATGGGCTCTCTGAAGAAGAAAGCTATAGATGCATCGAGCAAACTTAGACATTCCTTAAAGAAGAAAAACAGGAGGAAGAGTGGTAGTCGGGTTCTCTCTGTGTCCATTGAAGATGTACGTGATCTAGTGGAACTGGAAGCAGTAGAATCATTTAGACAGGCACTGATATTGGATGAGTTGTTGCCTGCAAAACATGATGACTATCATATGCTGCTGAGGTATAATCTTGTTAATTGTGATGTCCGTTTTACAAGAGCTCGACATCTCTTTTTTTTTGCTACATTTGAGATGGGTCTCTATAAGCTAATCTAGAATGTTTTATGTTTAGATTTCTAAAAGCAAGAAAATTTGACATTGAGAAAGCAAAGCAAATGTGGATGGACATGCTTCAGTGGAGGAAGGAGTATGGTACTGATACAATTGTTGAGGTCAGCTAGCTGAAATTAAAGTCTTTATACAGTTTGGATTTTTTTGGCTTTAAATAACAGCTGAAGCCATATTTATCTGTAGGATTTTGATTACACTGAGTTGGACACTGTTCTGGAATATTATCCTCATGGTTATCATGGTGTTGATAAAGAGGGGAGACCTGTTTATATTGAAAGGCTTGGAAAGGTTGACCCTAACAAGCTTATGAACGTAACAACTATGGACAGATATGTGAGGTACCATGTGAAGGAATTTGAGAGGAGCTTCTTGATCAAATTTCCAGCATGCTCCCTTGCCGCTAAAAAGCACATCAACTCGAGCACAACAATTCTGGATGTTCAGGGCGTGGTATGTTGCAGAAGACTTAATATACACAACTTGTCCATGTTTTCTCAAACTTGGCAACTGGCAAGTTCTGACTTGCTGCATGCTTTGCAGGGTTTGAAAAATTTCAGCAAAACTGCACGTGAATTAATTATGCGACTGCAGAAAATTGACAGTGATAACTACCCTGAGGTGTGTATGTCCACCCTACTCTTGTGCATAAGCATAGTTCTGCATTTGTATGTTTTATTGAGTTAAATATCCACCCTTTTCTGTTCTATGTTCCAGACTTTATACCAAATGTTTATAGTCAATGCTGGCCCGGGATTTCGACTGTTATGGAACACTGTGAAATCTTTCATTGACCCAAAAACCACTTCCAAGATACATGTAAGTATTTCCATGGACCAGCCATTTTCATGCCAAAGTCACTTCATTTACATGGGACCATTATGTTTCTTCAGGTACTTGGGAACAAGTGTCAAAGTAAACTGCTTGAAATAATTGATGCTAGGTAAGTGACGTTCAATGAACTGTTCTTAACACTTTAAGGAGTACTCTGTTCTAATTATTCTCTTAATTTGTGATGATTCATCAGTGAATTGCCAGAATTTCTTGGTGGCACTTGTACCTGCCCTGAATATGGAGGGTGCCTTAAAGCTGAAAAAGGGCCTTGGAAGGAGCCGTACATACTGAAGGTATGGCTTATGGGTTCCTGCTAATCATGTATCTATTACTAGTCACTTTCCTTTCATTATTTCCCCTTCAAATGTGCTTATTATCTGCTGATATCAGAAAGTCCTTAATGGTGAGGCCCAGTGTGCTCGGCAGATCGTAACTATTTCCAATGGAGAGGAAACTATTATTTCTTATGCCAAGTCCAAGTACCAAACGGTATTTCTCACAATCAATTTGTATTGTTCTATATCCGAGTGATTTATCCTTGAATATAATAATTTACTTTAATGTGAAATTTCAGGTACGTGGAAGCGATACATCAACTGCAGAGTCTGGATCTGAAGCTGACGATGTAACTTCCCCCAAAGCTCTGAGAAGTTACATTTCTCATCCTAAGTTGACCCCCGTTCGTGAAGAGGTCAGCAGTTGAGATTAAATTATTCTACGATGCGGTTGTTTATGAACAAGGAACTAGTCACTTGGATCTGTTAGTGCAAATAGAATTTCAATCAGCTTGCTCAGCAGGGTAACTGAAGTGAAATTCTGATGACACTCAATCTATTGTGCTCCAGAATATTAGTATTTGAGTGCTAAATATTTAACTGTTTGTTTTATTTGCAAGTTCCGTAACAAACAAAACAAGTGGAATTGCCTGTCTCTATCAAACAATCTTTTAGGATAAAAAGGAAATAGCCTGTTAACGCCAATAGCCAGGCACTTCATGGCCATCCTAATTTCTGGCGTGCTATTTTTACATTTTCACGTTCCGAAAAATGCTTCTTTGTCACTGTTATGCACACGGGTTGTGCTACACTGTTTTAATTTGTCCTTCTGCCTTTCAGGTCAAGATGATTAGGGCCACTAGCTTTTCTACCCGGATGCCAGAATATGACGTTCCTATTGTTGACAAGGCAGTGGATGCAACATGGAAGAGAGAACTTCCTAAGAAGGCACCCTTCCCATCCACAGGTTTGTATTTGTCAGTTCAATTGCAGGATATGTAATTTGTTTTTTGTTACAGCCAAAACCTGATATTTGCTGATTGTTACTTCCAGAAGCTGATATTTGCTGATATTTGTGTATGTAGACTCTTCTCTGAAAAGCACCACTAAGGCATCCAACAGGTCCTTGGATCAGATTCTTCCAGCTCTGATGGCTTTTGTGGTTGCCATTGTAACACTGCTTCGTTCAGTTAAAGATATCGCCACAAAGAGATTATCTGATAAAAATGAGTCAGAAGAACAAAGCCCTGAATTATATCACGACTCCTCCTCAAAACCGGAGTTCCGCCCCCCATCCCCAAGCCCTGGGTTTGCTGAATCTGACCTGTTTCCGTTAGTCTTGCAAAGACTGGCAGAGCTTGAAGAGAAGGTTCAGACGCTTCAAGAAAAACCTTCTGAAATGCCTTGCGAGAAAGAAGAGTTGCTTAATGCAGCCGTCCGCCGCGTGGATGCACTGGAAGCTGAACTCATCGTAACAAAGAAGGTAATTCCATACTGCCCAATGGCTTGTTGCTCACTATTTCATTTAGAAGCAGGAACCACAGCTGGTCATGTAGACAAAATTCACTCCAGAATTTGTATACCTCTATCAGTTTTAGTTTAGAAGTTCAATGTTCCAGCCACTTGCTCTGAACATTTCCAAAATTCATGCAGGCTTTACACGAGGCTCTAATCAGGCAGGAGGAACTACTTGCATATGTTGACAGGAAGACAATTGCCAAGGCTCAGGTTTATGACGCATACTCTGTTATCCTTTCACTGCCCTTTCTCGTTCTCTCTTCATTTTCTCATGTCTACCTTTCTCTTGCAGAAAAAGAAGAAGACAATGTCTTGCTACTAGGACCAGGAGGGAGACCACCCCCTGTTGAGTTTTCCTTCTTTCTGAGATGCTGGAGAGGCAGAGGTGGCGTTTGAGATGATGTAAACGAGTGTTCTGTTCGTTTTCCTGACAAATGCGAGAGGACCGAGACATCAGTTGTAAATCAACATAACATCCTGACATAAATAAATGTGTTTTTGCACCGAATTCTGCCCTTTTCATGCCCATCTGCCTGCCTCAAATACATACGGCAAAATTCCCAGGCATGTTTTCGTTACATTCCTTCGTGCAATAAACTACTGTATTTACTCCAATGATTGGTTAGCCCTGCTTTGAGAATCAAGTGATACGCAAGTCTAGCTTTACTATTGGTTGTTCCAGGTTTGATTCTTTTCAAGATAACCTGGTGAAAACCTTTTGTGGCTAGGCAATAACCAATAGGCATCATCATCTGCACAATGTTCCTTAGACATGTAAAATACTGGCCTCATAGCGTCTCATCATCGTCGTCATCATATTTAGCACCATGTTGTAGTCACACATCAGGTTTCGCAATCGTGAAGTGCGCACATCTCCAAAGGCAAATGCTTTACATTCTATACACTTTACAAATGTCTTTTGACAAGATGCGATATTGGCAATAGCTATGACCTTCCTGAGGCTGGAAAGCTGTAACTACACTGAAAAAGTTCAATTTTCTGCATGAAGATGGAGAAAAAACAAAATCGTGTGTTCCAAAAGAGGGGCCTAATGGCTTCAGTCTCGGCGTTCTAGATTGTATGTACTCCCTTTGCTGCAATTTTTCATTTCCTTCTTTGTGTAATCACTCCTTTTCTTTTTTCACTTGCTTCTCTTCCTCCTCCGTCCAGGGTTCGTCGTAATCTTCGATGTCGCCGCCAGAAACCTTTTTCTTCACCAACGGAACGGGTTCTGCTGTTGGAGACAAAACTTTAATGAAATCAGCTTATAAGACGAGCATGATGAGCTCACGAGCTGAGACTGACACTGCCAATTGCTGCAAATGCAAAGCGAGATTGTTGGCCTTACCATCCCCTTCTTCTTTTTCTTCTTCTCGATGTACGCCAGCACCTCCTCCTGCTGCCCTTTCGACGTCTCCAGATCCTGCAAAACCCCAGATCAGATGCCCAACGTTCCAGAACAATGCAGGGAAGAAGCATGAGGTATGCGTGTGTGACCTATACCTTCTTGGTGGTCTCCAGCTCGGCCTCCAGGGCGTCGAGCCGGGTGGCGGCGGCGGCGAGCAGCTCCGCCTTGTCGGCGGGCATCTCGTTGGGTCGGGAGCCGAGGGCGGCCACCTTCTCCTCTAGGTCGCCCACCCGCTTCACCAGTGCCTCGAACTGCGCCGCCGACACCTCCGACACCCCGCCGCCGCCCCCGCCCCTGACCCCCTGGGCCTCCAGGAGCTTGCGGTTCTTCGCCATGGCCTCCATGGTGGCGATGCCCATGGCGGCGTCCATGGCCCGCTTCGGCGCGATCTTGCCCACACGGAACATGGCCACCACCCCCATCACGAACGCCATGAACCCCGTCACCACCTGCCGGTCCCCCGCGTCGCCGTGCTTGTACGCGTCCGGCAGCGACGCGTACATATCTGCCAACACCCACCGTCAGCGGACACATTTCTTCAGAACAAACACCTCGTTCTCTCTGCCTTTCCATTTTTAATTAATCGGGTGAAGGATGCAAGACTTTTGACCTCTGGCGAGCGCGAGCTTCTCGGGGCTGACCTCGCTGGCCCAGTTGAAGTCCATGTTCTTGTCCGCCATGGGGAACACATTGTCGTAGGGCCCCGGCGCTTCCTCCTTGCCTGAAGGAGCTTCCTGCACATCGTACATTGGAGATGCAGGCTGTAGCAAATCCGACAAACGCGAGATATCTTATAACACACACTCATTTACCTGTGCCTCTGAAGTTGCTTCCTCGGGCAGGGGGGACATCTGCGGCGTGTGTTCCATCTTATCGCGCGCGGCCTTGGGAGAACCGCCGCCGTCACGGTCACGACGCATCGACTCTTGCTTCTGCGTGCCGAATAGAAACGCAATGTTCAGGGTGCAAGATATGTATATGCCGAAGCAAGGCTCATGAAACCTGCATGTAAGTAAGGACTGAAGTTCATAGCAACCTTTGCAACTGGTACGGCGCCGTCCTCGGTCACAATCTTCTCTTCGGCGCTGCCAGGTTCCGAGCTGTTCATCCCGCATCTGCCCATGCCGCATTGCACCATCTGAAGAACAGAAAATGTTAGTGGTGGTACTTGTGCTTCAGGAGTTGAGGGGTAGTAATATACTGCTGTTTCATTCGGTTGCCAACTGTAATTTTTGGCGGAAAATAGCGGTCCACCTTTAGGATTTCAGGATCCTTCCATGGTCCTTTGTCTGATTTCATGCAGCCGCCTTCGCATACGCAAGTGCCCCCGAAGATCTCAGGCAATTCACTGTTGAGGACCGCAGAGCAATATCATAAAAGGTGAGTTCAGCTTCAAGCTCGTTTGCATTGTCAGTACGGAAGCTTGAGTTGGAGAAAGGAAACCTTGTGGACAAACCTGGGATCAATGACTTCTAGGAGCTTGGGCTGGTACTTGTTGCCAAGGACCTAAAACCCGAGACGGCAGATGGGAAGCGAATGCGATTAGAACTCTTGATCAAGTGTATCTATAGGCTAACTAGTGTATCTATAGGCTAACTAGTGTAAAAGAGGAGATGTGTTACATGGATCTTGGCCGTGGTCTTGGGGTCAAGGAAGGACTTGACGGTGTTCCAGAGGAGCCTGAACCCCTGACCGGCATTGATGATGAACATCCGGCATAGTGTCTGTAATTTCAATCAGATTCATTAGTCATTCAGGCATCCTTTCTACGCAGTAACATTTGGACGAACACAATTTGTTTCCAGCACTCCTCTTCTAGAGAGCTTTTGGTCATGTACGCCGCATTTGTAGTTAAATTTACACAGTGCAAGCTGTTCCAACATATCAAGAGGAGTACCATATATAAACTGACCACGGCATTGCACACAGATATGGGCATATCATAGCAGATCAAATGATGTACCTCAGGATAGTTATCTCCATCAACCTTTTGGAGGCGACCGATGAGATCCCTGGCGGCCTTGTTGAAGTTCTTGTACCCCTGAGAGATAGATGCCAACAAACAATGTTTCATGAATTTTCTGTAAGATATGTCGTTGGCCTCTGCATCCGGGGATGCACACGGCCAAAGTGCGGCATGTATATGGATCTATACAATGCTGAAGAAGGTATGCAGGTACATATACCACGCCGGCGACGTCGAGGATGGTGGTGCTCTGGTCGACATGGCGCTTGGCGGCGATGGAGCATGCGGGGAACTTGATGGCGAAGGCCCTCTCGAACTCCCTGACGTGGTAGTTGACGTAGCGGTCCATGCTGGTGACCTGCAAGAGCTTGGTGGTGTCGATGGAGCCCAGCTTCTCCATGTAAATCGGGCGGCCGTCCTTGTCCACCCCGTGGTGCCCCTGCGGGTAGTGCTCCAGCACCTGGTCCACCTCCTCGAACTGGAAATCCTCCATGATGGTGTCCGTGCCGAACTCCTTGCGCCACTGGAGCATGTCGGTCCACATCTGCTTGGACTTGTCGATCTCGAACTTGCGGGCCTTGAGGAAGCGGAGCATCATGTGGTAGTCGTCGTGGCGCGCCGGGAGGAGCTCCTCCAGGACGAGCGTCTGCCGGAAGGCGTCCACGGAGGCCATCTCCTCGGCGTCGCGCACGTCCTCGATGGCCACCGACATCACCTTGCTGCTGCGCTGCCGGCTGGACCGGCGGCTCATGGAGCTCCGGAGCATCTTGGAGGACGCGCTCATGGTGCGGTGCCGGAGCGACGCCGACGACGCCATGCCGGGCGCGCGCGGGGTCGACGACGCGCCATCCGCCGCCGCGGCGGTGGCGCTGCCTGGCGCGGCGGCGGACATGCGGTGTCGGTGGTCGTCTTCGTCGCCTTATTGATTGATCGGTCGACCGGGCGGTCGCCGGCTGGCTAGCGGGAAAACGTACGGCGGCCGGGCGAGCGCCCCTGCACCACCACCTACCTGCACAATCAACCAACCACCGGTGTTAGCCATTGCCCACATTAATTAGCCACGGATCGATCAACCAATTTCGTCGAACGGTCGATCGATCGCGAAGAGATAATAATTGACATAATAGACCAAATCAAACGGGAATTGAGGCGAGGGCTTGGATCGATAGGTTACCTACCTGGGAGACGTACGGCCTTGGGGAAAGGTGGAAGGGGCTAGAGGTCCGAGGAAGAAGAAGATGGGGAATGGAGAATTCTGGCTAGCTAGAGTTGGTTGGTGCATGCATGCATGGCCCCAGCCTGCCATGGGCATCTCCTTTCTCCCGGCGCGATCGAGGCTCTCCCACTATTTCAGGCACCATGGTAGCTGAGCCGTTCCTAACTTTAACTTGGTCCATCACGGCTTCTTTTTTCCCTGATGATGGCTGTTTTGTTAGTTAACTTGCAATTGGTCGATCATGGCTGTTTTTGGGAGTTCACTGCTCCCTTGGATTTGTCGCTGATTTTAGTAGTATACTAGCTAGTTTTTTTTTGTTTTTTTGGAGAGAACTTTCGGCTTTATTAAATCAACACGCAACCATACAATCAGCCCTTAGACTGTTCTGGAGGAAAACTGGGCTCGCCTCCAACCATTCTTCCGACACATTATTGAGGCATGCATAGCGTGTACAGTTGTGCGCGGACTTATTGGAGGAGCGGCGAGAAAACGATAAAACAAAAGACTGAAAGACTAGACTAAGATCACTAACTTCTTCTAACAGAGGGGCAATCACTAGACGATTTCCTCTCCTAGTTTCCCAAAGCCGAACCAGTTCTGAACAATCAGATTCAATAGTGATCCGACTGAAGTTTCGAGCCTGGGCAAACAGAACAGCATCACGGAAAGCAAGCGCCTCAGCGATTAGGGGGTCTTCAATTCCAGGATAAGCTTTGCACCATGCACCCTTAAAAAGACCATCATTGCCTCGTGCCAGGCCACCCGTACCAGCAACAGAAATCTGGTTATTGAGGGCACCATCGATGTTGAGCTTGATGGCACCGTCCATGGGAGCTTTCCAAATACAATCCGTCTTCTGGCTTGGCCTAGTTTGCATCCGGGGGAGCTCCAATTCCAGCAAGGTATCATAGACAGACTGAACGGCTGCCTTTGGGTCAAATCCTTGCTCACCGTGTGCCCACCTGTTTCTAGAAGACCAGATGGACCACATCACCGTGATCACTTTCCCTTGTTCATCTTGTGACCACCACTTCTCACTGAGGATATCTGCCGCCCACGTATCCGGGTGCATCCGGGGCAGTTTTACATTCAAAATATCCCTTGCCGCTATCCAGAATAGTTTGGCATGGGAGCATTCTGTCAATGCGTGAAGGAGAGTTTCTGAAGTAGATTTACATACCGGACAGGTGCTATTGTCTCTGACATGCCTCCGGGTGAGGGTTGAGAAATCCGGCACAATGCCTCGCATAACCCGCCACCAAAACACTCGCACCTTTGGTACAACTTTCAGACCCCATAGACGCTTCCACAAGTCCACTTGACCATGGGAAGAAGCAGTACCCTCCGTTCTCTACTCCACAATATGGGAGACAAGCATTCGGTAGGAAGACCTGACTATGTACATACCAGATTTCTCATGCGCCCATGCAATTCGGTCCTCTCCCACTCTATAGCTCAGCGGTATCTGCAAAATGCGCTCGACATCCATCGGGTGGAAATTTGTCTGAAGCTTCTGCACGTTCCATTGGTGAGTGTCTGCACGAATAAGCTCACTCACCATCTCAGCCGTTGCATCCTCTGGCCGAAACATTGGCCGTAGCGTACGGGAATTGGGAATCCAGTTGTCACTCCAGATTGAAATGGAATCTCCCGGACCTACACGTTTGATGACACCCCTTTTCAGTGCCTCTCTTCCTGCCAGGATTGCACGCCAGGTACGTGAGGCCGTACGAGGCGTCGTGGCCTCATCTGGGTAATAGCGGCTCTTCAAAACCTGAGCACACAATGATTCATGAGAGGATATCAGCCGCCAACCCTGCTTCCCCAAGAGAGCAATATTGAATGAGGCCATGTCCCGAAAGCCCATGCCCCCTGCCCTTTTGGTATCGAAATGCTATCCCATGCAAGCCAATGCATGGACTTCTTGTCTAAACATCCACCCCACCAAAATTTTGCCAAAACTGACGTCATTTTGCTGCAAGTGACTTTTGATAGATAAAGCAGCTCATACTGTAGGTTGCCTTAGCTTGGAGAACAGCTTTGATCAGGACCTCTTTAGCTGCAAAAGAAGAATGTTTCGCCGCATAGCCATTAACGCTGCTCTTCATACTGTCCGCGATAAATTCGAACGCCTCACTTTTCAGGCTGCCTGCTGCCGTGGGAAGACCAAGGTACTTCTCACTAAATGCTTCCACGTCAATGTTCAATTCCTCTTTCATGGCCAAGCGAATGTCCTCAGCAGTGCAAGGAGAAAAGAATACTGAGCTCTTCGCTCTATTCACCATTTGACCAGAGGCCCGATTGTACATCAACAGAATAGTATTTAGTCTATCTGCACTTTGCACAGTTGCATTGATGAATATTAAATTATCATCAGCAAAAAGAAGATGTGTGATCCATGGGGCTCGCCGCCACACCCGAATGCCACGGTCCACAACAATGGCATAGGAATTCAGCAACACCGAGAACCCTTCTGCACAAATCAAAAACAGATATGGCGACATAGGATCACCCTGTCGTAGTCCACGTGATGGAATAAATTGTTCCTGTAATTCTTCGTTTATCTTCACCGAAAAGCATACAGAGCGGACGCATTTCATGATAAGCTGCACCATCCTTATTGGAAAACCAATCTTTAATAACATTGTCTCAAGGAAGGGCCACTCAACACGATCGTATGCCTTCATCATGTCAAGCTTGACGGCACACATGCCTTTCTTCCCTTTCTTATTTCTCTTCATCGTGTGGACACACTCAAATGCGATAAGAGCATTGTCCGTGATGAGCCATCCAGGTACAAACGCACTTTGTTCCTTGATTATCACCTCTTCTAGCTCAGCTCTCATACGGTTGGCAATAACTTTGGCACATATCTTGTAAAGGACAGTACACAAAGAAACAGGCCTGAACTGAGCTATGGATTGAGGGTTTCACACCTTAGGAATAAGCACAATTGCTGTGTCATTAAGAGCTTGCATCAACTCTCCACCATTTAAAAATTCCAGAGCCCCCGCCACAATATCACCCCCAGGAGATCCTAGTGCCGCTGAAAGAATCCAGCTGTGAAACCATCCACTCCTGGAGCTTTGGAAGGGTGCATCTGAAATAACGCAACCTTAACCTCCTCGGCACAGTACTCCTTGTCTAAGGTTGCACGTCCATTATCATCAATTTTAGTCTGAACTAGATTCATTAGCTCATCCATATTAGGCACACCTTGTGTAGTGTACAACCCAGTGTAGAAATTTTGAATTCCCTGTTCAACGGCTGCTGCATCATCACACCATGTTCCATCACTCCGCTGCAGCCTTGTGATTCTATTTCGCCTTTTCCGCTGTGCTGCATGAGCATGGAAATATGCCGAGTTACGATCCTTAAGCCACATAACTCGTGACCTTTGGCGTATCCATATTTCTTCCTGGTAAAGCACCTCGTTAATTTTGTCCATGAGTTTCCTCTCCGCTGGCGATGGTCTAGAGTGAACCGATGCCTTACGGGTTCTTTCTAGCGCCTTCCGGAGAACCGAGAGCCTATGTTTAAAATTACCAAAAGTCTCATTGCCCCACGAACTAAGATTTGTTTGCATCTGTTGAAGAGCTGATGCAAAACCCTCCTGTCCTTGCTCTCTCGTAGTTGCATTCCACATATTTGAAATTACTTTATCATAGTCCTTATGTGTCTGCCACACATTTTCATACCGGAACACATGCTGAGAGCTCTGCCTCCTACGAGCAGCTTGTTTATGTAGTGTAGTTAGAACAAAACAATGATCAGATTCAACGGAGGACAAGTGCTGCACACGGTACTCTGGATATAAAAGAAGAAGCTCTTCATTTGCCAAAGCCCGGTCCAATCGTGCCTTCACATTTGCACCTCCTGACTGCCTATTATCCCATGTATAGGGCACTCCAGAGTAACCGAGATCTTGTAGGTCACAATCATCTATCGCTTCACGAAAATTTCTCATTTGCCATTCATCCCTCGGATGCTCACTAAAATGCTCTAAGATGGTGGTTGTCTCGTTGAAGTCCCCCACACACAGCCATGGATACTTTCGGAGCGAATGTAGCCTTCTCAGCAGAGTCCAACTCACATGTCGTTTCTCGTGGCGAGGCTCTCCATAAAACCCAGTAAAACGCCATGGAGTTACACCATCCTCAGGCGTCACAAGCACATCAACGTGATGTAGGTTAAAGCTTTTTACGTCCACACTAACATCGGCCGTCCAGAACAAACCGATACCCCCACTGAGGCCCTCACTATCAACCGCAAAGTAGCCTTTCATGTCAACTCTACTTGCAAGCTTCTCCACCCTTTTTCCTCTTATCTTAGTCTCCAACACAAAGACAAGAGTGGGACCGAACTGCTTCACAATGCTGCGAAGCTCTCGAACCGCCGCGTCGCTCCCAAGCCCACGACAGTTCCACCATAAGTAACTCATTGCGACTATGGCAGCTGCTTAGCAGCTACCGCTGGAGTGTTTGTGTCGGCCAGAGTTGACTTTGTCTTCTTTGGATCAGGACTCGATGCTTCCTCCCTAGTTCTCGACGCTTCTGAAATATCACGTTTCGCGCCTGCAGCCTTAGGATCGTGAAGCACCATTCTGCCATCAACTTCCATGTTGGACCCAATGGAGGCACCCTTGGCAGGCATATTCAGGCGCCGATAAGTTTGTGTGTTTGTGCGCTCAAATTTAGTTTGTCCTCCACGTCCTCTACCCGCGTCCCCTCCACGTCCAGCATTTGCATTGAGAGTATGTGGAGCTTGTCGCTCCTTCCCATCAACAGCATCACGTTGGCCACGGCCTCCCCCTGCATCGTACCAGGGACCCGTCTGTCGCTTTTGCTTCCCGTCATCCGGCGCACGAAGCTCAGCACCATACGGCCATCGGCCAAATTCATCACGCTCTCCCGGGTTTGGACATAAAATATCAGAGTGCCCCAATAACCCACAGGCAAAGCAAAAATATGGCAGATCCTCATAGACTAGTTCATACCAATCACAAGACTCCCTTCTGGTCGAGTCAATTGCCACACACCTACGCAAAGGTTCATCAACCTTGATCCACACCCGCGCTCGCAGAAACCCTCCGGAGGTCAGGCCCTGCTTGTTCACGTCCACTCGGACCACATCAGTACTGATCCATCCTGCAATGCTCTCCCCCAGGTTTTGTTCAGCATGTTGAAGGGTAGATCCATGACCCTGACCCAAATCAGCAGCCTATCAAATCGGATCTCTGCAGGCCGTTGACAATCAACAAAATTCTCAATAATCACAGCATGCTTTGATACTGTCCATGGTGAGCCCTGCCAGACGCGCTCCCGGTCCCGTTCCATCGCAAAGGTAGCGACAAACATGTTCTCACCGCCGTCCCTGAACAGCAGCCCCTTAGGGTTGCCCCACGCCGGCCTGAGGATCTCCGAGATGGTGTGTATATGGAACACCTTCCGAGATAGAACCTTCCCCGCCAGCAACCACGAGGGCCGGGCGCTCTCATCATCACGATCATCCACCACCAGCTTCCTGGATTCAGCTTCTGTCAGCTTCAATCGGCCAATTTTCTCCTCAAGCGTTTCCCCAACAACCGGCTCCTTGCCAGACCGGCTCCCCCCATCAGCTGATGACTGATCCGCCATCTTTGCTGCTCAGCCAAGAAACGCCGATCCAATCTGCCAACCCCACAGGAGGCAGAGACGTCCACCCCCCTAAGCCACCCTAAAAGGATAGCAAAGGTACAAGAGAAGGTCCGGCCGTAACACAGCTTCCGGCTTCCCCGGTCTCGGTAGATTGCTTACGGTGCACCCCAGCGGAGGCCGCCGTGCGCTCAGGTTTCACTGGAAACCCTAATCGCCAGAGAGACGAAAGGGTATCCGGAAAAAAAAACTTATACGGCAGGTTCTGATCCAATCCATTCTCGGGGTCTAAAAAAAGACGTAGTATGTGTTCTTGTGTGGATATACAACAACATATGTCCAATGTGTTGTAAGGTAATAAATAATTTAATTTTTCTTCAATGATATTGATTTCTTATGCCATTTACATGATCATGAACTTATGAGGATACACATGAGAGAGGGGGTGGGGGTGTCTGGAATATGTCTCAGGATCCCAAAGTTGAGCACATGGACGATGCTCATGAATACAAGTGGAAGTTTGGTCTAAACTAGAACGTTGGTTATCCAAAAAATTTGGACAATTTGTTGGTGAAGAATGGAAACCAAAATGACGTACATAAAAAAATTGAAAGACGGTTAACCTAGAACTTCAGTTTTGTTTTTGGTTAAAACCAGGTTTGCCAGTAGAACACACGAGAGCTCATTTCACTAGCATTTTGACAAACTAGTGATTGATGAGTGTCGTGGGATTGTTACGGCATATGCCCTCACGAGAGGTATAATCGAATAGAGTAGGACAAGACGATGCGGGAGAATCCGGGAGCGAGATTGACACACAATGTACCCAGGTCCAGATCCCCTTCGATGGAGGATCCCTACTCCTGCTATAAATCACTATATGAAGATATATCTGTTACAATGCCGTTGGCTTCATAGCTTAACCGGTTGTGTTCTATGTGGCTGACTAATCTCTCTTCGAGATATGTGTATGTCTACTGTCTAATCTGTCTAGATCTGTTGTAAGTAGTCCCTCAAGGGGTGCCCCTGCTTAGCTTTATATATCATAGCTGGGTAAGAGTTACATGAGTTCTACTAGAACGCATCCACCGAGTCCTTTCCTTATACTACAAGTCAGCGCCGTATAGTCGGTGGACTCCTTGGTGGGTCCGGCTTAGGCCTCGGGCTTGGGACATCCGGTGTGTGTGCCGACACTAGTACATCGTGGACCACTCTAGTCTACTTGATTATGTTGAAGTTGTGGACACACCAGTTTGGTATATCCATGACACTGAGAGTTAGGGGATTCAACGACAAACTGAATGTTGATATTTTAAATATTACTGATAAATCTTGATTTGGTTACACCAAAAGTTGGTAGCCTTGTAACCGAGAAATCTCTATGAAGTTATTTGCTAGTTTCGTATACTCTAAACATTCTACTACGTTCTGTAGATATTTAAGGATATTACCGATGAGTATTTGTGCAATATACTCCACTAAGGGCATAAATTATTTTGTGGATTAAGATGATACATTTCCTTCACTTACAATGAAATCCACTTAACACATGAAAACAAAATAATAATAATTGTGAAAAATATAATTATATTTTAATGTAGAAATATATTTGTGATGATAAATATCAAAAGTGCACAAAAAATATGTATCTTGATATACATGAGCATGGTAACATCGTGAGATATGCAGGTTATATGTCTTCCAGAGATATATTTATGATCAGATAATGAATAAGCAAGAATAGATTTAGGGATACAAATTATTATGATAACGTAAAAATATATAGTATAAAATATGCCATAACATGTTTTTCACATTCAATAGGCCCACAATTTTTTTTGCCGAGTTGCTCAGAGCCAAAGTCTAGCAAACTGTTTTTGGAGAGTTGCTCCTAAGCAGAGGCCCACATAGAGAACATCCCATACAATCTCGCACGACAGACACCGGTCGCCCATATAGTGGTCATATATAAGTCACCATTTTGTTTATCTAATTAACAAGTATAGTCTTGGTTATTTATTAGTTATTTTATGTTACTAATACTTAAAATATCTTTAATTAACAAATTTATATTCCATTTTAATAATTGGGAACTTTTTATTTCAAAACCATGAAAAGTGTTCACATATAACAAAAAAAAATCATCGAGTAAAAGAAATTGTTTATGATTTGAAGAAAAAGATCATGGTAAAGAGATGTTCATGTATGTAAAAAATAGTCATATTTTGAGAAAAACAGGTTCACATGAAAGCTTTCACCACATTTTTTTTCAAGAATGTTACAAATATGTTCATGTTTTAAATAAACAAGTTTTCTCATAAAAAAGTTCATGGTTTCTATAATAACATCCATGCTAAACGAAAAAGAAACAAAAAGAAGTCTCCATGCATTCCACAAAAATAAGAAAAAGAAAAAGGGAAAATAGAAAGAAGAAAATAAAAAGGAAACAAACAAGGAAAACATAAAACAACAATTAGAATGCCATGGTCCATCTACCACGTGATGCGGGCGTACATCGCGTGTTTGGCTGGTCGTTTTCCCATTTCTCGCACCGGGCCAGAAGTGACCCCTTGCTCCTTGTACGACATAGCCGACCTCGTGGTCGTGTCGACGTCCAAGCTCCAAGCAAAATCACCACAAGTGGCAGTGCCTCGTGGCCTTACACATATATGGTGTAGAGACATCTACCGGGCTCAGGTCCAGCAAAGCAGTGGAAGAAGATTGATTCGGACCGAGTCCGGCAACACGACATTGTGAACATGGTGGACAAACCCCAATCCCCATATACAATTCCAATCTTGAAAACCACACATAAGGGAGAGGGAGAGAGAATAGGCAAAACCAATTGAAGGGCTGGATTTGGGGAGAGGGGTGGTCCTCTTTATATAGGTGGAAGGGAGGTACTCCCTCCCTCAAAGTCCCGAGGTGGGACCAATCAAGGGAGGAGGTGGGGGAGGCGCACCGACCAGCCCCACTCATGGGCTCCATGTGGGGACAAGCCCATTAGTGCCTCCGGCCACCCCTTGGCCCCTCCTAGGGAATGCGGCCCCCTCTAGGGCCTCTCTGGAGGCCCATTTAGGTGGACAACCCCATTAAATCTAATTAAAAATATATTTTAAATATTAATTCATTTAATTAATATTAAATACATATTATTTAATACCTATCACTCTGAAACATCTTTCGGACCCCTCCGATCATCATCGGATATCCTCGAAACACTTTCGGTATGACTCCGGAACAATTCTGGAGTTCTCTCTTTTTCTCCTACGATGTGTATGTACCCTTAAGTGTGACACCATACGGCTTGGGAATACATAGACATGATCAACACACTTTCCGATCAATGACCAATAGCGGTATCTAGAAACACATAATGGCCCCAATGCATTCCATGAATAACTTGTTTGCTTGAACGTCGAGTCTCATTCCCTTTGCTCTATGATACCTAGTTTGTCCAAGACCCAATCTCCTGGTATCGACATACCTAGTTTGATCTTGTTACCGACAAACACATTTAGTCGTTCCCGTGATATCATATCCCCGTGACCTAGTCACATGTTTGCAAACTTATAGATGTAATCTTACTGAGTGGGCCTAGGGTATCTATCCGTCACTCAGATGGGAAAATCCTGGTCTTGATACATAGGCCTTAAAAGTTCCTCTAGAATACCCGACGCACACCTTTATGGCCACCCAGTTATAGACATGAAAGTTGATGTGATCAAAGCAGCCTCGGGAGACAGTGATTAATATGATCTCACGATCGAAGGACTGAATCACTACGCTTTGCTAGATATTGCAATGTTGAACTATGTGACTGGATCATATTGCAATACTAGGGGTTGGGCGTTGTCCATTACTTCATAAGTGACCTTGTTGTTAGTTGATGCTGTAAAGACCATGATCAGGAAACCTCGATCATTAGCTGCCCAACGAACTAGTCTAAAGGTTACTAGGGACCTAGTTTGTTTATATATCACACCTGTATTAATGTTTCCACTTAATACAGTTATAGTATGATACAAAACTATTACGAACTAATGAGATATGTTAATAAAAACATATTTATTATTGGCCTCTAGGGCATATCTCCTTCAGTCTCCCACTTGGACTCGAGTCAATAATCTAGTCTTCATGCATTTTAACACCTATGGCTTTCCGGTGTTATCCACACACGTTGCTTGTGGTAAAGCCAATCTCCAGAACTGACACTTTCAGCTCTGTGTGTATCTACATCTCTATGCGTCACTACGCATCACTCATTCTCTAATGGGTTGGCATTGTATAAATTAAGTCTTATGGTGAGACTTCAATCCTTAACCCAAAACTATGTTGACACTATTGTCATGCGATAGATCTTCATAGTATAGCCTACTTGGAATTGTACCTAGTTTTGATGACAAAACTATTTTACACAAAAACCCTATATATGCTACTTATAAAGCAGTCATATACTTATCCATCATTGTAGTATCCGTCACAATGTTATACCTTTGGAACTAGTCCAAATTCATCATGGAACTTTCTTCCATTACACCGTGCCACCTTATTTATTAATACATAGCCTAATTGAGATAAAATTTATTTTTATATGTGAAAAAAACTTGCATAATGTAACACATTACATTGAACTATTTCGTCACTTCTGCATACATTGAATATTCTTGGTTCTTCCAAAGTACACAAGAATATTATCACTATTGTCCAATGATCATCTTATGAATCATTCTAATACATGCTCCTAATACTTAGAGCATATGACTCATCTAGATATGCACATATCCTGGCATTCATGATTTAATCAATCATGAGGTTTCACTTAGCAATTGTCAACACAATTAATCTTGCTACCATGTGGCAAGAACATTATACTTATCATGTTGCAATCAAATAGTGTTTCAGATATCAGAATACCTTTTACACAAGATGATTTCTGAAATGAATCTTTCAGCTCCTAGATAATCTTGATACAAATATCTTTCTTTCTAACATCAAGTATCATGGAGGCAAGCATGATCTTTTAGACAGTAACTTTGGAATCAGTTACCTTATGGAGTAAGTGAGGTTTACTTGAAAGTTTGCTTTAGGACTTTTATCTCTAATTTGGCACTTAAACAATACGGTACTAGTCCGTAAAGTAAGTATCTAAAATACTATAGTACTATTATCTCAATTACAACCAAGTTAGTCTATAATGGATGCCAACTACAACAACTATGCAAATTCACTTAGATTGTTTAGTTCATAATATGAGTTCATTACTAAAACTCCCACTCAAACGAACATCCCTCATCTTCGTTTGGTGATTACATGACCCTAATTCACTACACCACCCCCGATCATCACAGACAATGGCATAGTTTCAAAGGTAGAGATTCAACAATGTCAATCACATCAACCATGTGACTCATGCTTGACCTTTTGATCTCTTTTGTTCCGAGGGCATGTATGTACATGCTAGGCTCACAAACTCTAACTTGTGTGTTTGCAGTGCAACATGTCTTACACCCACCGTATGCGAATACATATATGTCTGACACCCGATCATCACAACGTGCCTCATAACGGAGAACTTTCTTAGTGGTGCACACACAAGGGGAATGCGAACATTGGAATTATGTTTGTGGGATCATCTTATAATGCTATCATCGTATATCTAATACACATAATATAACATGTATAAAGTAATTTACATCAAATATAATGTGACATGACACGGTTGTCGCGCCTTGATCTGCATCGAGCACTCCAACATGGCGCCAAGGTCCGAGCCGGTGGTAGAATGTTTCATAAAACTTACAGTACCATATCAAGTGACACGTCCCTGCAAAATAAAGTTAGACGCCTCTACTTTATCTTTGCATGTTTCACGCGGTTGTTAGGTCTTTCACAAGGGAACTGTTTCTACCTAAGAACTTCCAACCATAACATAGATTGACTAGTTGCCGCTTTAAGTCCCTTCCTAGGGCCGTCCTTTGTAAATGACATATCAACTAATGTCGGAGAGACAGACACCCGCTGGCCACTTATATGGTACAAGCCATATGTCAGTCGTGGAACCAGTCTCGCGTAAGGTTACGCGTAATGTCAGTTCGGGCTGCTTCATCCGTCATTGCCATGATATGAACAAATACACGTGGGACAGAAGCAAGTAGAGAGTCTATGCCCATATAATCAACATGTGTTCTACTCGTACCAAACATCTACGCATAGATCAACTTTGATACCATTGTTGGGTTCCGTGGTAGAAAACAAAAATATTTCCTACGGTGCGAACACACCTAGCCAAGATCTATCTATGCAGATATAAAGTAACAAGCGGAGATTTGGTGTTCATACCTTTGAAGACCAAACACGGTTAACATTCCAAGGGGAACATGGATGATGTAGTCGTACTGGACCGACCTCAAGGCCGTGAAGCTCCTCGCAAGTCACCCCTTGCTCCTTATACGCCGTAGCCGACCTTGTGGTCGTGTTGACGTCCAAACTCCAAGATCCAAGCTCTAAGCAAAAGCACCACAAGAGGCCATTCCTCGTGGCCTTACACACATATGGTGTAGAGACATATCCTAGGATCCGATCCAGCAAAGCAACAGAAGAAGATTGATCCAGACCGAGTCCAGCAGCACGAAGGTGTGCATATGGTGGAGAAACCCCAATCCCCGTATGCAATTCCAATCTTGGGAACCACACATAAGGGAGAGGGAGATAGGGATAGATAATAGGCAAAGCCAATTGAAGGGATGGATTTGGGGAGAGGGGTGCCCCTCTTTATATAGGTGGAAGAGAGATACTCCCTCCCTCAAAGTCCCGGGGTGAGACTAATCAAGGGAGGAGGTGGGGGAGGTGCATCAGCCAGCCCCACTCATGGGCCCAACATGGGGAAAAGTCCATTAGGGCCACTGGCCACCCCTTGGCCCCTCCTAGGCCTTTTTTGAGGGCTCAACATAGCTTTATTGATGCTCGACAGTTATAGAATTACAAAATCCGTCTGGAAGATTCAAAATCCACACACGACGGCCCTAGTCCTCGTTTACAACACTACGAGCCAGGTTGTGTGCTTCTTTATTTGATACTCGATTTTCATGGCCAAACCAGAGCTCCTTGAAATCTCCCTTCGCTGCCACCATCTCCTGAATGATATGAGTGTAAACTCCCAGTGTTCCTTCTTCCAGGCATGTGATCATGTTCTTGTAGTCCGGTGCTATTTTGACTCGACGCGTGTTCAAGTCTCTGGCGAGTGCAATCCCCTCCCTGCAAGAAAGAGCCTCGAGAGTCTCGGGATCAGTGCATCTCGGAAATATCACCATGGAAGCGCCCAAAAATAGACTGGAGCCACTTCTAGTGATTGCTGCTATAGTCCCTCGCCCCGTGTTCTTGCTGACAGCAGCATCGACATTGATCTTGGTCATTCCCTGGGGCAGAGGGATCCATCTCTGTGTGGGCTGTCTCGGACCAGACACCCTCTCCTTCTTCCCTGCTTCCTCACATTGTTTCAAGTCTACAATAAAATTCTCCACGAAATAATGTACTGATAGAGGGCTTTGATAAATTTGTTCTTGTATTGCTTTCCTTTTGGCATGCCATATCGTCCAGAGTGTGACAAAAACCCTGACTTGGTCATCCATACCGAGAGTTTCAATCAGTTTAGCCAACCATGCCCTGGCATCTCCATGATCAGATTGGGCCATATGATCCACAATGCCCATACGCATCTGGACATGGAACAGTCCAGAAGCGCATCTCTCCATGAATCATGACCCCCGCACAACTGACATGAAGAGCTGTCACTCATATGACGATTGTGACGTACTTCGTTCATTGGGATAGATTGCTTTGCTAACCTCCATAGAAAGATCTTCACTTTGGAGGGTACACGTGTGTTCCATAGCACACTCCACTCCTGCTTCATATGTGTCCCATGCGAACTCATCGCCCTATGGTCTAACCATGCTTCGTGCCTGTCCCTGATTTTGATAAGCATGTGATATGCCGACTGTACAGAGAACATGCCGCGCTTGTCATAGTGCCTTGCCCAGGTATCATCTTGCCGCTTGTTGCTTAGAGGGATTTGGAGCATGATCTCCACGTCCATCAGTTGGAACGCCTGCCGTAGTTTTCCCTCATCCCATGTGGCCGTGATCGCGTCAATGAAGTATGCAACCTGTTGCGGTGGATCTTCCATCAAACACGCTACAGGATGCAGCATGCCATCTCTCGGCACACATTGATCATTGATTGGATCAGTTTATTCTCCGGCCCCGATCCTCTTGATTAGTCCCTGCTTGAGCACCCCCAGTCCGTCTTGGATTGATCTCCAAACTTGTGAAGGAGCTGATCCGACTGTTGACTGTAGCAAGTCCGAATTTGGATAGTATTTTGCCTTCAAAATTCTAGCATTGAGAGACTCTAGGTTTTGCAACAAACGCCACCCCTGGAGAGCCAAAAGCGCAAGATTGAACAACTCAATATCTCAAAATCCTAAGCCCCCATGTTCTTAGGTTTGCACATCTCTTTCTAGGATACCTAGCTCGGCTTTCTCTCCCCATCCTTGCCTCCCCACCAAAATTTCCGCAGCATAGAGTTGATATGGAGACATAGCCCTCGTGGCAATCTGAAGCATGCCATTGAGAACTTTGGAATTGCCTATGCAACTAATTTTATAAGGATGTCTTTTCCTCTAGCTGATAGTAACTTCTCTAGCCACCCCTGAATCCATTTCTAGATTTTGTCCTTCAGATATTTGAAAGCCCCGGTTCTAGAACGCCCCACATCGGAAGGCATTCCTAAATATTTCTCACTAAGTGTCTCCGAGTGCACTTAGAGATGCTGCTTCACCCCTTCTTTAATCGCTCCAGGGCATCTCTTACTAAAAAAGATCGATGATTTGTCCCTGTTAATCCGCTGACCTAAGGCCATACAGTACAAGTCCAAAAGATCCTAGACTTTCTTTGCTATCTTCGTCTCCGCCTTGAAGAGCAATAGGCTATCATCTGCAAAAAGGAGATGGATAACAGCCGGGGCTGTGGGGGCCACCTTTAGTCCATGGAGCTCTGATGAAAAACTGTGTTTTAAAAGGCATGAAAGGCCCTCTGCTTCCAACAAGAACAGATAAGGAGAGATTGGATCCCTCTAACGAACTCGCCTCGAGGGTATAAAACTGTCCAATTTGCCTCCATCAAATAGAACTTGGAGGGAAACTATAGTAACCAGGCACATAACCATTTGCACCCACGATCTGTGGAAGCCTAGCTTGATCATTATAGCTTCCAGGTAGCTCCACTCAAGTCGGTCATACGCTTTTCTCATATCCAACTTTAACACATAGAACCGATTTTTCTTCGCCCGATTTCGCTTCATAAAGTGCAAGCACTCGTAAGCGGCAATGATATTGTCTGTGATGAGACGTCCAGGGACAAAAGCCGACTGCTCCTCTGATATTATTTCAGGCAAAAAGATTTTGAGTCTATTCGCCATGACCTTAGAGGCAATTTTGTAGATAACATTGCATAGGCTTATTGGTCTAAATTGCCCCAGCTCCTCTGGGCTAGCCACCTTTGGAATAAGCACTATCAAAGTCCGATTTATTTCTCACAAATCATCCAGTCCCTTCAGCACTCGTAGTACTGCCGAGATCACCTCTTCCCCGCATATCTCCCAATGGGTCTGAAAGAAGTGTGCCGGGAAGCCGTTAGGCCCTGGGGCCTTGGTAGGAAACATCTGAAAAAGAGCCTACTTAATCTCGGTACTCCCAAAAGGTTTGAGTAATTTCGCATTCATTTGGGACGTCACCTTTGTAGGAACCACATTCAACACCTCCTCCATATTCTCCACCCCCTCCGATTGGTAGAGATTACTATAAAAGTCTCAGGTGATATCAGCCAGCTCTTGCTCATTCTCCGTCAAGACTCCATCCGGTCGTTTGAGCCAGCAGATCTTATTTTTCTTCTTTCGTTGGCTAGCCCGGAGATGGAAGAACCAGGTGTTCTTATCCCCCTCCGAAAGCCACTCGTTACTCGAGCGCTGATGCCACATTATCTCCTCTCGTTGGTACATCTCCACAAGTCGCTGCTACACCTTCGTCTCCTCATAAGAGGGCCCCTGGTGTGCACTGTCCGACTGTAACTCGGACAGATGGTTACTCAGCTGCTGAATTTCCCGACGGACATGTCCGAAGGTATGTGCTCCCCAATTCTCGAGAGATCCCGAGACTCGGTTTAGTTTCCCCTGAAGCTGGCTTAGCGTGGTTGCCTTCCCGCCCATGCTCCACCTGTCCTCCAGGAACGGTCTAAACTGCTCATGTTTCTCCCACATCAGTTCATATCGGAATATTTTCTCGATAGTGGCCCGCCTCTGTCGAACTGATTCTCTCCATGTCAACAAGATTGGATAATGATTAGATGTTGCTCCCGTCAAGTGTCTTACTATTGCTAAAGGAAAACGATCACTCCATGGTGCTATGGCCACGGCTCTGTCCAGTCGTACCCTGCAGTACGACCCTCCTGCAACTCTCTTTTCAAAGGTCCACTTATTCCCCTCATAGATGAGATCGGCTAGCTCACATACATCTAGAGCTTCACGGAACCCCTCGATTTGTCTTAAGCTCCTCTCCACCACCCCTTCGTGCTCGTGTTGGTGAAGCACTTCATTGAAATCCCCAATGCACATCCATGGTAGCGGTGATGACGATCTGATAAATTTTAGTACATCCCAGGTCTTGTGTCTCTCTGAGGTTTGAGCCTCGCCATACACACACGTTATCCTCTAGGGGTTATTATGCCCTCGGTAATAATGGCATCTAGATGGTACTGGGAATATGGCAAAATATCCATATTTATTGTATCATTCCAAAACATACCAAGGCCTCCACTACGCCCTAAACTGTTTACAACAAAACAACAATCATAACCTAGCCTCCTGGCTGGTCCTTCAACCCGTGATGTGTGAATTTGCGTTTCAGCAACACACAGTATGGTAGGTTTGAAACAGGTTACCAGAGCCTGAAGTTCACAGACTGTCGCGTCGCTCCCCAAACCGCGACAGTTCTGAAAATAAGCAACTCATTGTCCCGGGCGGACCTCCATCCCGGAGTCCGCCTCTTCAGTCGACAGTTCATTCATTCTCAGCCTTTTTGGGTCCGTCTTCTTCACCGGGGATGCGATCAGAGCCGCCTTCTCCTGCGCCTCCTCCTCCATCAATGCAAGGTCTAGATTCTTGCATGCCCCAGAACTAGCATGATCATCTGGTTTGGTACCATCCGAGATCTGTAAGCGCCCCTCCTTCACATGTCACGGTGTTTTGTTTGGCGATTCCACCGGTGGCTGCTTCCTCGAGTTTGTCTGCCTAGCCCCACCGTGCGCACCACCTCGACCGCCTCCAGATTCTTCCCTTGCTGGTGCCCTACTCTTTACCCCGACGTCTATGGGTGTCAGTCCTCCATCGGGGCTATCCTCCAAGCACCATACTTCTTAGCATCCTCATCGTGCACCCCATCTCCACATTTGAGCTCGCCATGGCCAAACAGACCACACACATCACAGAAACATGGAAATTTCTCATATAGTACTTGGAAAGAGAGCCTCTCCTGGTCCTCCAGGTGCAGCCCTACAAACCTTGTGAGAGGCTTGTACACGTCTAGTATCACCCTCACCCGCACGAAGCTGGTTCCACTAGCTCCCAGTGCATAGAGGTCAACTCCCTTCGCCTCCCCGATCCGAGCCGCCATATCGTGTACCAATTCTCCTTTCTGAACAAAGGAGGGATGCCCCTTATCTCTGGAGGCCTATTTAGGTGGGCTGCCCCATTAAATCCAATTAAAAATATTTTTTAATATTAATTCATATAATTAATTTAAATACATATTATTTAATACCAATAACTCTGAAACATCTTTCTGAACCCTCCGATCATCATCGAATATCCCCGAAACACTTTCGGTATGACTCCGGAACAATTTAGGAGTTCTCTCTCTTTTTCTCCTACGATATTGGATCAATACCTAAGCATATCTACTCTTAAGTGTGACACCATACGGCTCAGGAATACATAGACATAATCGACACACTTGCTGATCAATGACCAATAGCAGTATCTAGAAACACATAATGGCCCCCATGCATTACACGAATAACTTGTCCGCTTGAACCTTGAACGCCGAGTCTCATTCTCTTTGCTCTATGGTACCTAGTTTGTCCAACACCCCATCTCCTGGTATCAACATACCTAGTTCGATCTTGTTACCAACAAACACATTTACTCGTTCCCGTGATATCACATCCCCGTGACCTAGTCACATGTTTGCAAACTTATAGATGTAATATCATCGAGTGGGTCAAGGGTATCTATCCGTCACTCGGATGGGCAAATCCTGGTCTTGATACATAGGCCTCAAAAGTTCCTCTAGAATACCTGACACACACCTTTATGGCCACCTAGTTACAGGCATGGCGGTTGATGTGATCAAAGCAGCCCCGGGAGACAGTGATTAATATGATCTCACGACCGCAAGACTGAATCACTACACTTTTATAGATATTGTAATTTTGAACTATGTGACTGGATCATATTGCAATAATAGGGGTTTGGTGTTGTCCATCACTTCATAAGTGACCTTGTTGTTAGTTGATGCGGTAAAGACCATGATCGGGAAACCTCGATCATCAGCTGCCCAACAAACTAGCCTAGAGGTTACTAGAGACCTGGTTTGTTTATATATCACACCTATATTAATGTTTCCACTTAATACAGTTATATCATGATATAAAACTATTACGAACTAATGAGAAATGTTAATAAAAACATCTTTATTATTGGCCTCTAGGACATATCTCCTTCAGGGCATCTTTCCTCCCCATGTTCATGCTCAACCAGATGTGTGAGATCATCAAGAGCGGCATCAGGACAGAGAATGGTGCTGACTTGTGTAATAACGAGCTCGTTGGGGAACCCCAAGAGGAAGGTATGATGAGCACAACACTAAGTTTCCTCAGTTATGAAACCAAGGTTATCAATCCAGTAGGAGCAAGGAAACACCTCCAAGGTGTTGCTAGCTGGCCTTTGGCAGGGCACACTACCGGTGCTAGCAGCAACGCGGAAACCTGCACAACACAACCATAGAACTTTGCCGCCAACTTATAGTGAGGTTGTCAATCTCACCGGTTTTGCTAAAAACAAAGGATTAAACGTATTGTGTGGAAGAAAGTAATAGTTTGTAGAAAGTAAACAGAAAGCAGTAAACAATTGTAGATTGATGGTAAAAGAAAGGACCGGGGTCCATAGTACACTAGTGGTGGCTCTCCTTAAGATAGATAACATGTTGTGTGAAAAAATTATAGCGGGGCAATTGACAAACATCGAGAAAGCATACATGCATATACTAATCATCTTGACTCCTTTGCGATTTGATTGGGCATTACAACATTATACATAGACTGTAATCCAACTTCATCTATGACTAATAATCCACCTTCAGGTTATCATCCGAACCCCCTCCAGTATTAAGTTGCAAGCAATAGATAATTGCATTATGCATTGCGTGTAAAGTAAACAATACGATTGTTCTATGAACAAAGGATTGTTGTTTTATCCCTAGTAGCAACATCACATCTAGTATCTTAGAGATTTCTGTCACTTCCCTAGATTACTAGAGGCATGAACCCACTATCGAGCATAAATACTAACTCTTGGAGTTTCTAGCATCTACTTGGCCAAGATAGCTACTAACAACAGAAAGCATGCAAGATCACAAATAACAAAGACATGATAGAATCAATAATCAATCTGAAATAGCATCTCAATATCCACCGGATCCCCGCAAACACAACATGTAGAATTACAAATAGATGATCTTGATCATGAACGGACCTCACAAGATCTAAACATGATAGCACAAAGGAGACGAACCAACCATCTAGCTACTACATGGACCCGTAGTCCAAGGATGAACTACTCACGCATCACACCAGAGGCTTGCATGGTGTTGAAGAAGGCCTCCAGGGTGAATTCTCCCCTCCGACAGGGTGCCAGGAAGAGCTTTAGATCCCTCCCAATCTAGGAATGGAGATGACGGTGGCTACAGACTCTTTCATGGAATTTTGATCGAGTACTTAGGGTTTCTGTATCAGAGGCATCTTATAGGTGAAAGGGGAGGCCGAAGGGGTGCCCGAGGCGTCCAGACCACCCCCTGGCACGGTCCAGGCTTGGTCGCGCTGCCAGGTGGTGTGGTGGCCCCTGGCCCCTCTCCGTCTCGTCTTTTGTCTCCGTGTCCCCCTCCGTAAAAAACTGACTTTGGCTTTTGTCCCGTCCAATTCCGAGAATATTCATTTTCTGACTTTTCTAGAACCAAAAACAGCAGAAAACAGGCAACTGACACTGTGGCATCTTGTTAATAGGTTAGTCCAAGAAAGTGTATAAAAAGTACTCCAAAGTGTGGACAAAACATAAGAAAGTAGATAAAAACCAAGCATGGAACATCAAAAATTATGGATACGTTAGCAACGTATCAACATCCCCAAGCTTAACTCCTGCTCGTCCTCGAGTAGGTAAGTGATAAAAAGAAAGAATAATTTTTGAGGTGACATGCACCATAATAAACTTGATCAAACTATTTGTAAAACATTGATAGCTGGGATCATAGTACTTCAACATAGCATGAAAGATAAAGTTCTAACAATATGTCATAGCAACTATGTTGCAACATAAAAATGCACAAACAAAAGATTCATGAATAACAATGCTTTGCAAGAAGTTTGTTTGTTTCACATAAAGAAAACATAGCATAGTGGCATTCAGCTTGTCCCTCATAGAGTAGCAAACATAAATGCATAGGACACCTTCAAAGTTCATAAGGGTGACTAGATACAAATAGTTTAAGAACAAGCAATATCAAAGTTATGCATCAATCAACAAGTCTTGGGACAATGCACATAGAACTAAGAATGGCCACTATGCTCTCAAAGTAGGTGCATAAAGATAGAAGGTGGAGACTCAACATAAAATTAAAAGAAAGGCCTTCATAGAAGGAAGTAGGGATTCAAGTTTCATAAAGAGCTTCCAACAATCATGGTACTTATTAGCTTTAAGCTCTCATTGCCCCTATCATAAGCATCTTGAAGTGATTAAGGTTAAAGTGAAAAAACTATGGAGTATATGCTTGACAAAGTATAAGTTGGAAATCTCATGTCCCTTGAATACGAGGGCCGCTCCTCATGATACTCAAGTTTAGTTACCGGTAAGTTCTTGTCATTGTAAGTACATGTGTATCATAGAGAACTGCCAACGGGGTACCCCTTGCTCGATGATACGGAAGAATCCCCATATCAACATGAAAAGGCAAGCAGACAACGAGCATCTCAGCAATCTTCTTATTTACCATGGGAAAATGGTGCTTTTTTCTCTCTTTCCTCTTTTCTCATATCTCTTTTTTCTTTTTTCTTTTTCTCAATATTTGACTCTTTTTTTATAAGAAGAATGCTTCATAGACAACTCATTATGGTTACGCTGCAGGTTTCCACCATGACAGCATGGATTAGACCGACAGCCCAGGCGTTTCTCTAACACACATACATAACTCCGTGGACTTACAAGCTCCCCTTTCATTTCACACCAACAACATCCATAAACAAAAGAGCATGATATCAACTAGGTACAAAGTACAAGTGCAATGTTGAAAGCGTTCCCCATGACAGCATGGTTCTGCTAATCCCCAACATATAAGTGCAAGCATGATCATAAAGGCTATGGTGACTTGGAATAGTCATAACATGGTGTGAGCATGCGCCAAGTCAACCCAAATAAAGCATCAAAGGAGAATACCATAATACTATGCTTTAATATGCTAAAACAACACATGATTCTTCCAAGGCACATTAAGCAATCTCAATTGTTTATAACATGTCATGCTACAGAAAAGATCACTAAGCATAAAGCCAAAACAATATCAAGCATGGCATGACAAAGCATAGGCCACAGTCAAAAACAAACTCCTTTTACCACTTAGGCATGAACTTTTCCTACTCTTTTCCAATCCAAACCAAACTATTTGAAAACCAATGCAGGAAAGAGGGGGTCCAACCAATTTATTCAAGCAAACTAAGAAAACCAAGCAAACAAAAACCAAAAACAAAAAACGAAGACGCTCCAAGAACAACACAACTGTGCATGAAACAATAAATGAGGTGTTTGGAAGAAACCTGAGATTTTTATTGATGAAGAAGGGGATGCCTTGGGCATCCCCAAGCTTTGACACTTGTACTTCTTGAATATTGTTGGGTCCGCAGCATAGAAAACAAAAATTTTCCTATGGTGTGAACTACACGCCAAGATCTATCTACTAGGTACAAAGCAACGGGTGGACATACATCCAACGAGAACTTACCCTCGTAGACAACGAGTTTTGTTAACGAGTAGGAACTCGTGGTTGATGTAGTCGTACACTTGCCGATCTCAAGATCGTGATGAAGTCCAGCAGGTCCGGCTCCAGCACGTCCATTAGATCCAGCTCCAGCACCACCAAGTCCAGCACCGCAAAGCAGCGGTGCATCCGTGATCGCACACACGTCCGGTACCCCGACAACCTCCGTCCCTCGCTCTAGCAAAGCAGCGGAAGCAGAAAATCCTTTCTAGATAAAGCCACCGGGAACATGTATCTCGCTAATCCGAGACCATGGGGGAATAATACTAGAGGGGGAGAGAGATCCTTCACAAGGAGGTGTGAGTGAGAAGTGAGGAGGGGGTGGCCTTTTATAGGAGGAGGGGGGTGCCCCTCCTTTATGGCCGGCGCATGGATGGGGTGACGCTTCACCTCCTCCATTCATGTGGTGGTAACCCCTCCACATTAAAATGCCCCTTCACATTCTCTTTTAAAGTCTCCACTTTAAATGCATTAAATTTCTCCAAATTTAATGCTCTCTCATTTAATAAAACTCTTTTATTATTTTTATTCAGAATTTTGTTAATTACTTTAATTAACAAACATTCACATAAAACCCCCTGCAACATTTCAATATTACATGCAGAACCAATTTCAGCAATTTCACCCAAAACAGTTTCGGTGTCTATTGAAATAATTCCAGCGCTTTCTTAAATCTTTATCTGAAACATATTTGCTCCAAATTGTGTCGGTATCCCTTAAGTGTGTCACCCTACGGTTCGCGAATAATGCAGACATGATCGAGACCCTCTTCGATCAATAATCAGCAGCGGGACCTGGAGATCCATACTGACTCCTACACATTCAACGATGACTTCTGTGATCGTGAGAACCTTTAACGCTAGTAACTAAATCCCTTTGTCCCGCGATATATTACATGTCCGTGATTCGATCATCGGTATCTCCATACCTAGTTTGATCTCGTTACCGACATGCACTCTTTTCTCGTTCCCGTGATATAACATTCTAGTGATCACATCACTTGCTTGCAAGCTATTTCAATGTGATATCACCGAGAGGGCCCAGAGTATATATATCCGTCATCAGGATGGAAAAATCCAACTCTTGATCCATGAGCCTCAACATAACACCTTCGTAGCACTGAACCCACCTTTATAGTCACCCTGTTACGGTGTGACGTTTGATGTTATCAAGATACTCTTCCGGTGTTAGCAATTAACATGATCTCATGGTCTAAGGATAAAGATTACTTCGTATGATGTTATAGCAATATAAACATAATGACTTTGATCGTAATTCTATACTTTGGATGAATGTTCATCACATCATTCCACCAATGGTGTGACCTTGTTATTAACAACATCCAATGTCCATGATCAGGAAACCTTGATCATCTTGTTAATCAACAAGCTAGTCTATAAGAGAGGCATAACTAGGAACCCTTTTTGTTTATTAAACACACATGTATTGATGTTTCCGATCAATACAATTCTAGCATGTAAAATAAACATTTGTCATAAACATGGAATAAGATAATAACCACTTTATTATTGCCTCTCGGGCATATTCCCTTCAGTCTCCCACTTGCACTAGAGTCAATAATCTAGTTTGAAAAACTTTGCGTTTTGAACACCTATGGCTTTCTGGTGTTGCATATACGCTATTGCTAGTGGTTAACATAATCTCCGGATCTGACAGTTTCAGGCCCGTGTGTATTTGCATGTCTTTGCGTCTCTACGCATCACTCATTCTCAAATGAGATGGCATTGTATAAATTTGGTCCTCTGGTGAGACCTTTAGTTTGTTCGGCTCAAAATATGTCGATATTTATATCACACAATATATCTTCATAGTATTAGCCCACTTTGAACCACACCTAGTTTGATAACAAACTACTTAACCCAAATGCCCTCCTTTGCTGCTACTATAGCAGTCATATACTTAGCCTTTTGTTATAGTATCCCTCACAATGTCTCAACTTTGGAACTCATCCAAATCCATCATGGAACATCCTTTCCATTACATTGTGCCACCCATAGTCTAAATTGAGATAAATTTAATTTGTATCTTGTGACAAAACTAGTATCAATGTAACACTTTACAATGAACTACCTTTAACTATTTGTCACTTATACATTATATATTCTTAGTTCTTCCAAAGCTCATAAGAATATCTTTACTATTGTCCAATGATCATCTTATGAATCATTCTGGTATATGCTCATAACATTTAGAGCATAGGACATTCTGGATATATACATATCATGGTATAATCGATCAAAATCTTCATGTGATTTTACTCACCAAGTGTTGAAACACTTGAATTTTGATACAATCCTTTCATGCAGCAAGAACCTTTCTTGTTGTTTCCATATTGAACCCTTTCAATATCTCATATATGTATGTCTGGCACAACCATATTAGCGCCTTAATCTATCCATATAGATATTGATGCCTAATATTCCGGGTTTGCCCAAGTCTTTCATCGAAATCTTATTTTAATGAAATTCTTAACTTGTGTCAATACAAGATACATCATTTCCAATCAACAATATGTCCTCTACATAATGTATTAGAAATATGTCTCAGCGCTCCCACTTAATTTCTTGCAAATGCAAGCATCTTCATCATCTCCGATGAATTTAAACTCTTTTAACAGTTTCATCATGGTGAAGATTCCAACTCCGCTATGCTTACTTCAACTATTGAAGTTTACATGCCCTTTTAGCACCCTTTGAATTAACAAAACCCTTCGGACCATGTCATGTACATGTCCTAGGTTACCGTTCTATTAGAAGAACCTTGTTTTGTTTATTCAACTACCATATACCAAATTATATGTAGTGGTTGCTACATTAATCCGTCAAGACTATATATCGCTATGAAAGATCAAATCTTGTCATAGTCAACTCCTTGAACATTGTCGTAAACTTATTTCTGACATGTCGACTATTTCATAGATGTTAAACATCCATGTCTTATTTCTTTATAGATCCAAACACGACCGATAGGCTTCACGCCTTTCCGGAGGGTCTTCCAAGTTCAGAAACTTGTTTTCTCGTGTATGGATACTATCACGGATTCTATGACTTCTAGTCATTTTATGGAGTCAGGGCCCATCACCGCTTCTTTGCATGTAGTCGGTTCATCATTGTCAAAACAATAACGACTTGCTTATCAAATCTTACTATTTGATTCTTACCGACCCACACGGTTCTATAGGAACTCTAATCTTCGAGATCACACCTTTTGTAATCACGAGAGCCATGAGCATTGTGGCCGCCACCGAGACACTTTCCGGCGCTGCGCTACTTAGCACATATAGCTAAGGTTCAACAACCTTATCAAAGTTCTATTGTCCTCCCACTTAACTTTTCACGAAAAATTCCTTCTCAAGAAACTTGACGTTCCAAGTAACAAACTCTTTTGTCCTCGGTGTTATGGAGAAATTCCCAACAAATTCTTTGGGATAACCTACAAAGACGTGCTTATCCGACTTTGGTTGTAAACATTTTACTTATGCATAGCATACCAAAATTTAAGAAAAGACAATTCGGGTTTTATCCCAAACCATAACTCATATGGTGTCATTTCAATGGATCACGATGGTGATCTTTTCAGTGTAAAAGCGGTAGTCTCTAAAGCTTCAATCCTTAAAACATAATGGAAGTTTTATAAATGACACCCTTGATCTTACCATGTCAAACATGGTTTGATTTTATCTCTCGAATATGCCATACTCCTATGGTTTATCGGGAAACACAAATCATGGAACAATTCCTCAAGTCTTAGGTGTTTTTGCTAAACATGTAACTCAAATATCTTCCTTTATGATCGAATCATAAACTCTTTATTTTCTTGTTACAATGATTTTCCACTTCATCTTGAAATTCTTTGAACAATTTTCAAATGTTTCATACTTCTTCCTTATTAAGTAAATATACAGATATATTCACTCAAATTTTCGGAGAAAGCATATGAAGCAAAAAGTTCCATCGCATATGGCTACACATAATGGACTGTGCACATCAGCATGCACAATTTCCAATAAGCTAGTCATCCGTTCCTCTCTGGCCTATGAACGGAGTTTCAATTATCTCGAGGAAAGTCTCACATGCGTCAATTGATCAAAATCAAAGACTCTAAAAATCCATCAACATGGAGTTTCTTCATGTTTTCTTTCAAATATAATTTAAACAGCGATGTCACTTCATAAGTGATCTTTCAATCATTTGTCTTGTGACATTTTAGCAATAGTGTTTATGGATGTGATTTCTCCAACTAGACTTGTAAAAGTTCATCCATCCTTTATGGAATACAGTAATTATTTGAACAACCATTGTTCTCATGATACCGGACCAAAATAACAATTATTTAAACAAATCTTGAAGGCTTGGTTTGATGACAACGAAAAACACAATAACACTTTATTTGTTTTCGATGAACATCATCACTCATTCTCTTGCTGGTTACTTAGGACACTGTAGTTCATGAATTGCGTTGTCCTGTATGACACTTCATACCAACCAATTCGGTATCCAATACCTAAGAACCACATTGTTTAACAAGCAAGGAATATAGCCATAACATGTATATCTTCTATATACCTAAGTTGGACATCTCCAACCTTTTATTTTCTACCAAATATTTTATAGATTCTCTTTCAGCAATTCCTTTTCTTTTAAAAGAATCTATCAACATCAATAGTGGTGTCATCAACATGACACATGGTACAAAGCGTATATAGTCAAATACTAATACCTTTGGACTTGCACTTTGAAGTGGATCACCATCATCAAATGTTTGGTGTTCTTTCAAAAATCCATTCTTTAGTAATCTATTAGTGTAGTAAACATTTTACTTACATCTTCTATTCATCCTTATCATGACAACTTTCATGATCAAGCTACTATAGCCTATAAGGAAGATTCGCGAGTATAATATCAGTTCCCAAAACCTTTTTGGTAGATTCGGATGCCTAGCATCTCCATCCTTCACAAATTCTCATACAATATGAGAACATGTATTTTGCTAAATTATACTCTATCATAATGCAACCAAAAAACATTGTTTCAGATATCACAATATCTTTCACACATGATGGTTTCTGAAACAATTTTCAGCTCCAATATAATCTTGATATTAAAACAACTTTTTGAATATCAATAATCATGGAGGCAAACATGATACTTTAGATACTAACATTGGAATTCTTACTCTTGATTTAATACTACTTATTAAACTTCATGGAGTAAATAGAGTTTGCTGAAAGTTTGCAATAGGACTTATAAACTTTAAATTGACATTCGAAACAATACGATACCAGTTCGTAAAGTAAATATCCAGAATTCTATAGTTCTATTATCTCAAATAAAAACTAAGCATAAGGTAGAAAACGAATGCCAATGACTATAACAAACTATGCAAATTCACTTTGATTTAATTTATGACAAATTTGGTTCGACTAATCCAAATTAGAAATGAACTCCCACTCAAAAACGACATCACTCGTGCCTTTTTAGTGATTACATGAACCAAATCCACTATACCAAGTCCGATCATTACGTGAGTTGATGTAGCTTCAAAGGCGAGCATCTATATGGGCATCATATCAACTATATGACTCATGCTTAACCTTTCGGTCCGTGTTCCGAGGCCATGTCTGTACATGCTAGGCTCGCCAAGTAAGAACCTTAGTATTCGCGTGTGTAAAACTGTCTTACACCTGTTCCTATGAAAGCATAGATTCGATTACACCCGATCATCACGTGATGTCTCGAAACACGATCCACAGAACGGTGCATACTTAAGGAAGAACACATTTTTATCTTGATATCTAAAAGAGGGATCATCTTACAATGCTACAAAAAGCGCCAAACTAGCAGTATAAGATGCTAACATCTAATGTGTAAAGTGAGATGATATGGTCCATGCATTTGATCGCTATCATTTGCATCGTGGTATGATCTCTATCATTCCTTTGTGTGTAAGGCCAAGGTCTATGGAACTTACACGTTGAATGTGTTGTAAGAGTATCTGTCATACATCTACTTACAACAATACCATATCAATACACTAGCCCAGCAACGATCTAAACTAGACGCCTCTAATTTATCAATTGCATGTTTTACGTGGTTTAGGGCTTTCAGAGATAGAACCGTTCTCACCTACGAACATGAACCACAACGAGGATAACTAAGTTATTAGCAACTCGTTGTAAATCAGATATTGACTATAGTAGGAGAGACAGACACCCGCCAGCCACTTATGCAAAACAAGTTGCATGTCAGTCGTGGAACCGGTCTCATGTACGATGACATGTAAGGTTGGTCCGGGCCGCTTCATCCCACTATGACACCAATATCCAAAATACATAGAAGATGCAATAACATGATCATCATCGCCCACATATCAACATATGTGTACTACCCGTGCTAAGCACCTACGCATAGATCAGGCTCTGATACCACTGTTGGGTCCGCAGCATAGAAATCAAAAATTTTCCTACGATGTGAACTACACGCCAAGATCTATCTACTAGGTACAAAGCAACGGGTGGACATACATCCAACAAAAACTTACCCTCATAGACAACGATCTTTGTTAACGAGTAGGAACTCGTGGTTGATGTAGTCGTACACTTGCCGATCTCAAGATCGTGATGAAGTCCAGCAGGTCCGGCTCCAGCACATCCATCAGATCCAGCTCCAGCACCACCAAGTCCAGAACCGTAAAGCAGCGGTGCATCCGTGATCGCACACACGTCCGGTACCCCGACAACCTCCATCCCTCGCTCCAGCAAAGCAGCGGAAGCAGCAACTCCTTTCCAGATAAAGCCACCGGGAACATGTATCTCGCTAATCCGAGACCATGGGGGAATAATACTAGAGGGGGAGAGAGATCCTTCACAAGGAGGTGTGAGTGAGAAGTGAGGAGGGGGTGGCCTTTTATAGGAGGAGGAGGGTGCCCCTCCTTCATGGCCGGCGCATGGAGGGGGTGACCCTTCACCTCCTCCATTCATGTGGTGGTAACCCCTCCACATTAAAATGCCCCTTCACATTCTCTTTTAAAGTCTCCACTTTAAATGCATTAAATTTCTCCAAATTTAATGCTCTCTCATTTAATAAAACTCTTTTATTATTTTTTTATTCAGAATTTTGTTAATTAATTTAATTAACAAACATTCACATAAAACCCTCTGCAACATTTCAATAATACATGCAGAACCAATTTCAGCAATTTCACCCGAAACAGTTTCGGTGTCTATTGAAATAATTCCAGCGCTTTCTTAAATCTTTATCTGAAACATATTTGCTCCAAATGGTGTCGGTATCCCTTAAGTGTGTCACCCTACGGTTCGCGAATAATGCAGACATGATCGAGACCCCTCTCCGATCAATAATCAGCAGCGGGACCTGGAGATCCATACTGACTCCTACACATTCAACGATGACTTATGTGATCGTGAGAACCTTTAACGCTAGTAACTAAATCCCTTTGTCCCACGATATATTACATGTCCGAGATTCGATCATCGGTATCTCCATACCTAGTTTGATCTCGTTACCAACATGCACTCTTTTCTCGTTCCCGTGATATAACATTCTAGTGATCACATCACTTGCTTGCAAGCTATTTCAATGTGATATCACCGAGAGGGCCCAGAGTATATCTATCCGTCATCGGGATGGACAAATCCCACTCTTGATTCATGAGCCTCAACATAACACCTTCATAGCACTGAACCCACCTTTATAGTCACCCTGTTACGGTGTGACGTTTGATGTTATCAAGATACTCTTCCGGTGTTAGCAATTAACATGATCTCATGGTCTAAGGATAAAGATTACTTCGTATGATGTTATAGTAATATAAACATAATGACTTTGATCGTAACGCTATACTTCGGATGAATGTTCATCACATCATTCCACCAATGGTGTAACCTTGTTATTAACAACATCCAATGTCCATGATCAGGAAACCTTGATCATCTTGTTAATCAACAAGCTAGTCTATAAGAGAGGCATAACTAGGAACCCTTTTTGTTTAGTAAACACACATGTATTGATGTTTACGATCAATACAATTCTAGCATGTAAAATAAACATTTATCATAAACATGGAATACGATAATAACCACTTTATTATTGCCTCTCGGGCATATTCCCTTCAAATATTTCTTGGGATGACACAGGGTGGCATCCCCAATCTTGAGCTTTAGTCCATTCTTCATCTCATTACATCATTCTCTCCATACACCTGAAATTTTTCCTTCATACAAAACTTCACAAATCTTTATTAGCAATGTTAGTGCACTCAAGATAATAAGTCTTTAGGTTCAGTTTCAACACCAATAAAACTTCCACTAAAACACAAGCTACTGAAGCACTTCCCTCAAAAATCTCAATTCCCCAAAGAGAACTCAAAAAGGAACCTACAAGAAGCAAATGCAAATAATGGCAGAAATCTGTCAAAACAGACCAGCAGGTAAAAACCAATTTTTTTGAAGACCTTCTGTTGCTCAAATAAAAAAACGTTGAACTAACGAAAGTTAGATAACAACCTGGGTCAGAAGTGCAAAAATTCATGCCTCAAAAGGACGTACAGAGATTTTACATGAATTTTTACGGTGAAGCATAGAAATCTGTTTCGGGACAGCAACTTTCCCAATCATTACTTCTCTCTCATTAGAGGTTACTCTTGGCACAAAAAGCAAATAAAAAGGATAAGGAGAGGTTATTACTGAAGCAATAACTTCCAAGACTCATCTAAAACTTTTGGGTTATCTCCCAATAAGTACTTTTCTTTAACGCCTTTAAGTTAGGCATGATAGTTTGAGAAGATGCTCACATAAAAAATATGAATTGAAGTAAAAGAGAGCATCAAGAAGCAAATTCAAAACACATTTAAGTCTAACACACTTCCTATGCATAGGAATCTTGTATGCAAATAAATGCACAAAGAACAAAGTGACAGGCATAGGAAGATAAAACAAAAGTAACTTTAAAACTTTCAGCATATAGAGAGGTGTTTCAGTACCATGAAAACTTCTACAACCATATTTTCCTCTCTCATAATAATTTTCAGTAGCCTCATGAATAAACTCAACAATATAACTATCACATAAAGCATGCTTTTCATGATCTACAAGCACTAGAGCTTTATTATAAACATTTTCAAAAGAATCCTTAGGAACATAACATTCATCCTCCTTTAGTAAGCATGGGGGACAATCAAATATTGTAAGGGGTAAAGAGTTACTCTCATTAGAAGGTAGGAATGGGTAGATCCATTCTTCCTCCTCTTGATCATCACTCTCCTCCTCTTTTTCATCCAATGAGCTTCTAGTTTCAGCAATTTCTTCTTCCATAGGCTCCTGCAAGGCATTAGTCTCTTCCGCTGGTTGAGAGCATCTATTAAGATATTCAAGAATATAGCCATTTTATTCCTTGTAATTATCAAAGCAAAATTGAAGTATATCACAAAACTCATATTTATAAGGTGCATCATCAGTATTTTCAAGCAAACTAGCAAGTTCAAATGCACCCTTCCAAGAAATAAATTCTTCAATTGGTTCCACATCATAAAAGTCATAATTTCCTTTAACATGAGAAGATATGGTAACATTATCATTATACTCACATTGAAAAGGGAGGTGTTTATACCTCCTACAGCAACAAGATTTATCAACACAATAAGTAACATTATAAGTAGAGCACACGTTTCTAGCAATGGTATTCAATTTATCAATTTGTTCCCATAAGAGTTTCCCTTTTTGTGACAAGCAGTGTTCCTTATAATAATATTTTTGTTCTTCCGTAAACCCACCCTGCCAATTAGATTCAGTTTCAAAGAAACCAACCATTGATAGTAAGCATGATAAAGCAAGACAATAACAGACCAACGAAAATACCAACTATAGTAGGAACTAATTTTTGTGTGTTTTTGATAAAGAAACAAGCAAACAAAGCAGAAATAAACTAAGAAAAACAAAAACAACAAAGTAAAGAGATTGGTTATGAGGGACTCCCCTTGTGAAGATGTCCTTGACTCCCCGGCAACGGCGCCAGAAAAGTACTTGCTGACTCGTGTAATAACAACCTCGTTGGGGAACCCCAAGAGGAAGGTATGATGAGCACAACAGTAAGTTTCCCTCAGTTATGAGACAAAGGTTATCAATCCAGTAGGAGCAAGGAAACACCTCCAAAGTGTTGCTAGCTGGCCTTTGGCAGGGCGCACTACCGGTGCTAGCAGCAACGTGGAAACCTACACAACACAACCACAAAACTTTGGCCCCAACTTACAGTGAGGTTGTCAATCTCACCGGTTTTGCTGAAAACAAAGGATTAAACGCATTGTGTGGAAGAAATTAATAGTTTGCAGAGAGTAAACAGAAAGCAGTAAACAGTTGTAGATTGATGGTAAAAGAAAGGACCGGGGTCCATAGTTCACTAGTGGTGACTCTCCTTAAGATAGATGACATGTTGGGTGAACAAATTACAGCGGGGCAATTGACAAACATCGAGAAAGCATACATGCATATACTAATCATCTTGACTCCTTTGAGATTTGATTGAGCATTACAACATTATACATAGACCGTAATCCAACTGCATCTATGACTAATAATCCACCTTAAGATTATCATCCAAACCCCCTCCAGTATTAAGTTGCAAGCAACAGATTATTGCATTACGCACTGCGTGTAAAGTAAACAATACGATTGTTCTATGAACAAAGGATTGTTGTTTTCTCCCTAATAGCAACAACACATCTAGTACCTTAGAGATTTCTGTCACTTCCCCAGATTACTAGAGGCATGAATCCACTATCGAGCATAAATACTAACTCTTGGAGTTGCTAGCATCTACTTGGCCAAGATAGCTACTAAGAACGGAAAGCATGCAAGATCACAAATAACAACGACATGATAGAATCAATAATCAATCTGAAATAGCATCTCAATATCCATCGGATCCCCGCAAACACAACATGTAGAATTACAAATAGATGATCTTGATCATGAACGGAGCTCACAAGATCTAAACATGTTAGCACAAAGGAGAAGAACCAACCATCTAGCTACTACATTGACCCGTAGTCCAAGGATGAACTACTCACGCATCACACCGGAGGCTTGCATGGTGATGCAGAAGGCCTCCATGGTGAATTCTCCCCTCCGACAGGGTGCCGGGAAGAGCTTCAGATCCCTCCTGATCTAGGGATGGAGATGACGGTAGCTACAGACTCTTTCGTGGAATTTTGATCGGGTACTTAGGGTTTCTATATCGGAGGCATCTTATAGGCGAAAAGGGAGGCCGAGGGGGTGCCCGAGGCGGCCAGACCACCCCCTGGCGCGGGCTAGGCTTGGCCGTGTGGCCAGGTGGTGTGGCGCCCCCCTGGCCCCTCTCCGTCTCGTATTTTGGCTCTGTGTCCCCCTCGGTGAAAAACTGACTTTGGCTTTTGTCCCGCCCAATTCTGAGAATATTCATTTTCTGACTTTCCTAGAACCAAAAATAGTAGAAAACAGGCAACTGGCACTGTGGCATCTTGTTAATAGGTTAGTCCAAGAAAGTGTATAAAAAGTACTCCAAAGTGTGGACAAAACATACGAAAGTAGATAAAAACCAAGCATGGAACATCAAAAATTATGGATACGTTAGCAACGTATCAAAGGGGTTCAATGAGGTGCACCTGAACACTGTTACCCGTAAGGTGTTTGAGTTTTGTGGCATCGAGGTATCCCCACAGCAGGGGTACGACCACCTACGTAAGTGGAGGACCAGGTGAATCCATGTGTCCAAGCTCAGAGACCTTAGCAGAGACCTACGCCATCATCTTGGAGGATGCCCACTAGATGGGACATATCCCTGAGGCTCTGATGGTGGTGTTCAGCCACCTATTCGACAATAGGGCTATGGAAAACGACTTTGTTCAGATGGCGGAGGACCACATGGATCTCTGGCTCAGAACCTACCTGGCTAAGCACTATTATGTGTAGTGCTCGCTCCCTGATCATGGAGATGGTGGCGGCGGTGGATGCATGATGAAGAATAAGTTGTTGGTTGTATATTTTGAAGTAGCTAGGGACTTGATGAAAACTTATTCTAATGCCTGTTTATTATGAGGTGGTATATATATACTAACCCCTCATATTATGGAGAACTTGCGGTGGTAGGATTGCATCCCTTTTGATGTGGTGATAGGATGACACCATAGAAGTTGGTGGCGATCAGTAGGATCACACTAGCTTGTAGATGAACAGCTGATGCTTTTGCCCATATGATCATGCATGCTTAAATTGCTTATGTTGATTACCTTGTGTTTTTGAATTTGATTTGCGTGCTTTAGTTGTGATCCCTATGTTGCATATGTGTTATGTCTCATAGAAATACAACTGGTACGTGGTGTCCTACGACAAGAAGCCGGGAATCTACAAGACATGGGAGGAGTGCAGCCAACAAGTGACGGGTTACCAGCACAACCTCCATAAGGGGTTTAAGACTCTAGAGCAGGCATAAATAGCCTACCCTGAGTTCTTAGCAGAGCATCCACAAAAGGCACAACCGTCACAAGATATGAGCATCAATTTCACTCCACCGCCTGCAGCTCATCAAGTTCATCCACATGAACAGGTTCCACCTATACATGCTGCAAGTATGATCAAAGACATCATCATTGTTGTCCTGATCATGTGGATTGTGTACTACCAGTTGTTCTGATTCATGTGATCGATCATGTGTAAGATCTTAAACCCTGATGAGTAGTTGGTAAGCTCACCATTTGCCATGCAAGGTAACCACATCAGGCCGGACGCGGGCTTCTAGACATGCACATTTGCATCAACCGAGCCCATTCTGGGAAACCAAACAAAGTGGCCACATGAGCTCTCCTAGTGGGGAAATGAAAATATGGGTTACCTAATAAACTGCCTATCCAGGCCTAAGGCCCATCTCTCCACATGCAGCATCCCCTGAGCCAACTAGGAAAAATGTGAAAATCCGCCCCCGAGCCACCAAACATGCCCTAGACGTTTGGGTCTCCTCACGTTTTTACCTAGTGGAGCTCAGTTTTGTGGAAACATGGTCTCAACTAAGGGCGTGTTTGGTAGGGCGTTTTCTGTCCGGACAGGCCCCATGGAGCCGAAGTTGGTTCGTTGGTTGCCTGCCTGGCCTTCTCGTTGTGGCCCGCACAGACCTTAAGCATCCCCGTGGAAAGCCCGGTGGGAACTGCCGATTCGGCCATTTCCAGCGAGCCACCCTCTTCTTGCGCTCCCTTGGTGCGCTCCCCTGGTACGGAAGCGAAGATTCCCAGCACGAGCTCGCCCACACAGGGAGATGTCAGGACAATGCGTGTGCCGCCACAAAAATTGAATTTTGATGCAAGAAGGATTCGGTCACCTCCCACCGGAACTCTTCCCCTATTTGTACTCTCCATTTTCCACATCAAGATCCATTCCCTACTCTCTCCTCACCGGTCAAATCCCTCATATCTGATCAACAGTGGCGGCAAGGACATTAGTGCGGCCGCCAAAGTTGCCATGCCCAGATGGAATGGCGGCGAGTCCTCGGAAAAGTCCTATCTTGGGGTAAGATCAATTTCCCCCACATGGTTCTTCATGATTAGGGTTTAGCCGCAAATTTGAGTATTTTCGATTCGGCGTTAGTTGAACTGGCTGTTGTTTTGATTTCTTATCTCTTGGGACCTCACCGACATGGACTATGCTCCTGACCACACCGAAGATCCCACATTTACTGGCATTGCAGTAGATTGTATCCATGTGTGCCGCCTCCACAAGATTTCGCCATGAATTGTGTTGCATTTGAAGGAACCAATACCAGGAGCCGATTTTGGATCTGCCAAGTGCAGAATGTGAGTTCCCTTGTAGTGATTTTTCATGTACTTGAGCTGATCCACACTTTGTGAGCATGATATTTTGAATTATAGGAAGCCACAAACTATCGATTTGTGGCCTGGTTGGATAGTGAGTGGCCACAAGCAGCAAAAAATGCGTTGGCCAAGCTGTGGGGACTGTATGATGACATCAACAACGCCAGAATCAACGAGGAGATTCAGAATGCAAAGCTGCTACATGAGCTAGCAAAGGAGAAGATCAAGATCGACAAGAAGTACTCCACTCTCTTAATTGATGTGAAGAGATTCATGGATGAATTGGAGAAAAAATATTGTGGAGGATAGCTTGTCTAGGATGAAGGAGTTAGAAAGAGAGCAGACCGCCGTGTTGAAGAAGGAAGCGGAGATACTTAAGAAATTGCAGAAATCGCAAGCGGACATCATGAAGGCTAGTAGCAATGGAATGATGAAAAATCAGTTCTCATAGAAGAAAAGAAGAAGCTTGAGCACACGCTGTTTGATATGTTCAATGCCACCGATGCTAACAAAGTCAAGTTGAAGAGGATAAGGAAATATGCGAGGAGTGACGTGTTATTAGTGCCATATCCTCTAGGTGTAGTTTGATGCTGGTGGTACGTTGACACCATGATCCCCTTTTGATACTGATCTTGCTTTTTCTGCGATTTTTATCATGGTAATCTCACCATATCGTGATCACGGTGACCATATGTTGCCCGCTGCGGGAAACCAAACACCATTGTGTTGCATATCAAAACCAAAAGGGGTGTCGTCCAGCCTACCAAATATAAGGGAATAGTTGTCCACCCCGTACAGCCAAGTGAAAAGCGGGCAACAAAACAAAATGGACATTACGGTCCAAACCTCGTTTTCCTGTGGACATGCCCCCGTGGCCTAGCCGGCACCGCCCAAATTGGCTGTTTGGACCACACCCCCCCCCTCCCCCCCCCCCCCCCCCCCCCCAAGTTGTGCACTTTGTTTGGTTCTCTGCGGAGTTTGGAGAAAGGCCACTGTTTGTTTCGCTGCTTAGAGAGTGTTCCTAATGCAATCACCGTGTTTAGTTGTGTGCGAGAAGAGAAGTGTGGCAACCTCTTCATGGAATGGTGAGTTTATCTTCAACGCAAAAACCATGGCAAGTGGTCTTGAGAAAAAGGTCTTAAATAAACGGAGGCATATCCCCCCAAAAAAAAGCAAAATAGCATTGCCCGGCCCTGATCAAATGGCCACCTATTCATGCGGTACCAAATAGCTAGCACCAGGTAGGTCGATACGATTGACGTTCGAACTAAGCTTCTGAATATCCAGCTGCATACCAGATAAAAAGTACCCCCTCCGAGTCAAAATAAGTTTTGCTGATTTAGTATAAACGACACTTCTATTATGAATCAGGGGCAGTAAGAAAAAACACACAGACGGACATTAATCTCCCTATCTGAAACAACATGGAAGGAAGATTAATCTCCAGTTAAGCTCGCCACAACAATATTTCCCAAAAACTGAATTAAAGAAAATTACATGAGTCGCAACATAAGTACATAATCAACCAAAGCAAGTCAATGTAATTTGCTTTCACAAGCAAGTCACAAACTCGTTGATACGTATCAGTGGTAATGTTCATGGACAATATAAATAACTAATGAATAGATAGGAAAACATCACATCACATAATTGCTTCTCAGGCCATATATTTCCAACACATACCAGGGAGATGTGTACTTATACACCATGAAATGATGAAACACAAACTGATTAGGCTTGTTTGTGGGGCAGACCTCCGCCGTTGACGTCACTTGGCCGTGACGCCCTCGTCGTCCTGAGGCGTTGGAAAACAACTCTATGCCGTAGGTTCAGGCGGAGGATCAACTCATCGAGCACCGAGTCTGGCAGAATATTGCAGATGCAGCACTGAAACCGGTGGACCAGGTTAGGCATGCAGAGCGGGCCATGCCCGATCCAGCACGCCGCCGCTCTCGCATACTCGTCCGACGTCGGCATCATCAGCCGCAAGAAGAGGCCTCGCCGCTTGAGGGATGCCGCTACGCCCAACGTCATCTTCGTCTCCACGAAGAGCGGCGCCTGCAGTTGCACAAACACATGATATTAGTTTTTGTCCAATTCAACCGTGATTTTATCGAATCTAAATCGATAAATTGACATTCAAACAAACGTCGGATTCTATAATAGACAACTGTTTGTAGATTTGAAATTGAATTACTATTTTGTCTACATGAAGTGTGTGTATGTTGGATAAACTTTATTTAATGCCACGTACGAGTGGATTCGGCGCGGAACCGAAATGCTGGCCACTCTAGCTTGCACACTCTTTTGATTAGATTCCTTTTTCATATATACTACAAACATAATATAGTGCGTGACTTTTATAAAATAAATGTAAATTTAATTTTGTTTGTATATTTGACTTTCTCGCGGCGAGCTCTTCGAAACGAGTCTAATATTTAATATATTAAAATTTACCTAGAATTTCTTTACAGACTGGATCTATAAAGTTGTCTGTTGTGTGTTGATAAGTCTGGATAGCTTGCGCATACAGTTGTGTAATGCATATTTTCAGATCTTTAAAATTATTTCCAATAGTTCCAAAGAGTACATAAGAGTATCTATAAATTCCTTTATGGAAAAATCTAGGAAAAAGAGTGGATAAGCTGGCGGGTTCCGTGTACCCAGACCCAACCGGAATGTGTGGCTAGCGTATCCAAACTCCTCCACGAATTAGACTTTCACCCCACTTTATAAATAAAGCACATGTGATACCGCTGCTGGACCAGACAGCGCAACGTCCAAAGAAAGAAACACCACACGATACAAGATGCTAGGACATCAGCACACACACACACACACACACACCCGAACTATAACAAGGAAAAACAAAAAAAAATGGAGACGGAGACGGATCAAATAGACGAGGAAGACTGCAACCGCTGCGCCCTCCGAAGAATACCCACCCCTCTCCTAGCCCTGACTCGTCAAGCACCAAGCAGCACCCTCAAGAGGGAAAGCGGCCGTTGCTGCCCGGACGAAAGACTGGCCCTAGGGTTTCCCCCGGCACACAGAGGGGAGTGGATGAAGGGTAACCACGACGCCCTCCAGGAAGGAAGATGCCACCCGCGGGCGGCACCGCGTCGGTGTTAGTCGAGCCGACAAGGATTTCTCCCGAGGACCCTATCCACAGCCCCCGGACAAGCCGTTGCACAGGAGACCCGTGAGGGCGAGGCCTCGCCACCACCAAACTTGCCGTCCACGAGCATCTGCAACTCTGGTCCCGACTCCACCATCATCGTCTCACCGAGCAAGCCGTCACGAGGTCTGCAACATCACGTCACATGTAGAAATGAAACAGGGCCCACAGTACCGAGGCCGTGCGGGCGGGAACTTCCTCCACCGCCGGAGGTTGTAGTCAACCGGACGCGGCTGTAGACAAACCAATCCTCCATAGGTTCGGCCGGGCCCATTCGGCAAACTACGTGTCCCATAAACTTCTTGATGTGCAACTCAGTTGACTGACTAGGATTCAAATTATGGCCAATAGGATCTGCACTCTGCACTAGGATGTCTCCGAGTTCATATTGTTTTCGCTTGTGGCAAATGTAAAACTAGTTGGTCACAAAGGTTAAAACTATCATATGTGCTCCCTCCGCTTTCATTATTTTTGTCATGTTTTTAGTTCACCACGCGTCAACAATTATGAATGGTGGGAGTAGTATATACGGGGAAATATTAAACACGACTGACTGCACTGACCTGACATTGCACGTCGATTCCTTTGGCCCTGTACTCAACGTGAAGGCTCCTGGACAACTGAGCAACGTACCTAAAATTCAATTTAGCCTTCGATCGATCTGTAATTATTTGTGTCTACTCAGAAAACATAGAAAGCGCGGTATATATACCGTTTGGAGGCGTGGTAGATGGTGTAGAGCGGGAAGGAAGGGATGGGTGGTCCCTGATCCGATGTTGACGACGGCGCCCCTGCCCCGCTCCACCATCCCCGGCAGCACCGCCGCCGCCACCTCCGTCAGCGCCCACAGGTTCACCCGGATCATCCTCACCCAGGCCTCCACGTCCGCCTCGTGCAGGAACAACGCACACGGCTTCGCCAGGCCGGCGTTGTTCACCAGCAACCCGACGTCCAGCCCCGCCACCGCCTGCCGGAGCAGCCGCAGCGCCTCGTCACCTGCCAGCCAAATAAATAAGATCAGTATATATGAAGCACGAGCATGCATACGTGTCGTTGGTACGTGGTTGGACCTTTCGGCGTGGCGACGAGGGCGAGGTCGACCACGACGGTCTTTGTCTGTACGGCGGCGTTGGCGCTGGAGATGGTGTCGGAGATGTCCTGGAGCTTGGCGGGGTCGCGGCCGACGAGGACGAGGTTGAGGCCGCGACGGGCGAGCTCGAGGGCGACAGACTGGCCGATGCCGGACGTGGGACCGGTGACCACGGCCCAGGCGCCGTAGCGGCGGAGGTCGGTGGGGCGGCGAGGCAGCAGCAAGATGAGGCGGGAGAGGATGCGGAAGGCGACGGCGGCGACATGCAGGGCGCCAAGGACGGCGAGCGACATGAGCCATGCCCCGGTGCCGCCCATCTTCACTCTGTTGCCACTGCGTGCGCAATCGGTTTCTGCATAAAACATCCGCAACGGGTGTAGCTGGCGCTTGGTATCCCACGACGTGATGATCAGTTAATGGAAACTACTGTACGATCCAAATTGTTCAGCAGCTTTTCCCCGATAGCAATCAACGCGATCTGCGTGCACTGTATCAATCAGTGGGAAACTGCAGTAGTACAATCAATGGAGGACAGAAGGAATATATCAACACAGTGATACTGTAGTACCGTGAGCTGTGCAAGTGGAAGCATGGTGCTCTAGTGTCGTGTGGGCGATGGCGTTTCACAGCTTGCGATCTGTCCTACCAGTCGTGTAGATAGCGCTACACCACGGTAGAGTATCGGGATAACTATTTATGTGCCCCACTAGAGTATGTACCACTACTCAATTTTGTTCAGCGTTACAAACATTTCTCAGTTTTGCTCACCTCGCTCTAGACACGTCTCACGAATATCCAGACGAATATCCAGATTGAGCGTTTCCGTCGAGTCAAACACCCTTGGACTGGTACTACGCTAACATACTAACATACGGGCATGGGAAAATCGCAAATATCTCGCGGTGGGACTAACTAACCCTTAAGACCAAATAACCCTTACAGATGGGACCGATTTTTCGACTATTCTCCCGTGCGCCGTTTCTTATCCACCTAAACGAAGGGTCCACACATTCCAGTGTGGCGCACCTACTTATCCTTTCCTATCCCGGTACAAGTACAAGTGGAAATAGGGACCAAGACCTATTCCCCTTTCATCTCCACAGCAAACCACTCCGTCCACCTCGGCTCCACGATTCCACGTCACACGTTCGTCCACTCCTATCTCCTTGGGAAAATGAGATCCGTCGTTGTCTTTATCAGTTTAGCCATGCTAGCTTAATCCACTCACATTGTTCATTTGACACGCTAAGATTTTGGTAGAGATTTAGTCGGGTTTTAGGTAGGGATGGATGCAGGGCGACGCCCCACTCGGTTAGCTTAGTTTGTAACTCCTCCAATATTTAGCCTCTTTTTAAGTACCTTCTCTGTATTTTGGGGAGATATTATCTTGATCTCCCTCAATTTCTTTCATTCCCCTATTTATAGGTTCCAGTGCCAGACAAAGTAGAAATCATAGATAGTTCCAGTGCCAATGTCAGTGATGATGATAAAATATGCTATAGTGGCCACTCTGAAACTGATAGTGAGGAAGAAGTCATTATGGCTAGGGGTAAAGTTATATTTGCATTGTAACATTGAATTCCACGGTACAACAATGTACTACTCTCTAAACTTTATTTTTTTATTTCAGGTGGTTCCTTGATTACAGAAAGTTTTAAAAGGTAAATCGTTTATGGCAACTGTGTGTATTTATCACCCAGAAGGTGAAATTTTCTCGATAAAAATGCCTCTGAGATCAAGCCTGATATTTTCTATGTATCCGAGACCACCTCGTCTATGGTCAACGAGGACAGGATCGTAAGAAATTTTACTTTATTTTCATATCTCATTTCACCAGTCAACAAGCCATAAACTTATGATAGTTCATTTCTTCTGCTGGAAAATGAATGTCGGAGTTCCAGAATCCCACAGAAAGTTGCATGTGGCCCTAGCATATGTCCACAAGTGTGGTGAAAGGTCCATATATGCAATGTCTAGATCCCAGGTGTGACAGTCCTCCCACGCATGCATAGACACTCACCAAAGTGTTGTACCGGTAGGAGGAATCTCCTGCTACGGGTCAAACGTAGGAAAACCGATTAAATCTTGGGCCTAACCTTGGTTTTTCCATGTTGCTATGGACTAAACAAACCTAAACAAATAAAAAAGTCCATTTGTGAACCCCGTACGGAGAAAGATATGGGGTAGACCAGTAGGATCCACAGAAAATGACCGTCAGAACATCAGAATCCCACGGAAAGTTGCATGTGACGCTAGCATATGTTATTACAAGTTTTTTATTTTTCCCGAATACTATGTCAAGTAAAATGATGCAAAGCGAAGGTTTTATATTGTTTTGATCTTTTTGAATTTTTTATGTCCATTTGAAATTGCAATCAAAACGGCGGGCGTGAAAGTTCTTAGCTAGGAATGGCACCTTGCGAAACTATGAGTGGATGTATGGTGAAATATCATATTGTGAATCTAAAATTATTTTAAAAAATCATGATCAAAATATGATGTACCTGTAGTTCAAATCTAACACACTTCCTACCGATTCGACATGAATTTGTCTTTTTGACCAGAGATGCATGGAAAGCTTTTAGATACCCCAGTTTGGACATTGTCCATGGAAGATGGTCTAGTATTTTTGAAAAATGGGGTGGTACAATTTTGCAACTTTCATTTGGTGGTCGCTTCACAAAACATCCCGTTTTTTGCACTCGGAAAATGGAAAATGGTTTTTTTGGCCGACGAAAAGGAAAACTTCCTCCTACAATATTGTCCATCATTCCAAGATACACATGTGTGCACAATATGGACATATTATTACAAACTATGGAGTGAATCTAGACATGACGAGGGTTTAACTCATCAATGCCCATTGTTATGGACTTGGGTTTTGGAGAAGGAGGGAGCGCTGGAGACATCTATCGGCTAGCAAACAAGCACACAGGAGACTCGAAGATTTACCCAGGTTCAGGCCTCGTGGAGGTCATTACTCCTGCTTGTCTGCTCGTGAAATTATTAAAGGAATCAAAGATTACAATGGTGCGCAGATACAATCTGGCCAGGGTTGTGGAAACTACGGTTGCGTGTGTCCTCTCGCCGCCCCCTCCTAGCCTTTATATAGATAGGCTAGGTCTCAGGTGACAGGTCGAGTCGGTTACAGGTTAGGGTTTTCCCATTTGAACTTTCTATCTTTAGCTTCTTCTTGCTCTTCAAGTAATCGAGAGTTCGTAGGCTACTCGAGTTATCTGTTTGGGCCTTGGCGACACCGTGGGCTTCCGCTGTATTCAAGCCGTATATACCAAGCTCGAGTACCTATAGGGTATAACCATGTCAGAACATAATATTGGTCATTTAGCGTGAAAGCAGAAATTTCATACATGATAGGTCATTTTTGAGAACACTTTTCCAAGATATTTGTAATATTGCAAGTTTGTTATTTTTTCCGGATACTATGTCATTTAAAATAATGTAATGCGACGGTTTTACATTGTTTTGATTGTTTTCAATTTTTTATGCCCATTTAAAATTACGTTCAAATCAGCGGGGGTGGAAATTGGTTTCACACCTCTCTACTTGATATTTATCCTTTATAGGTTGTTAATATTTTTTGACACGGAACAACAACCTACAAACCTACAGATCACCCCACTCAAATAAATCCGGGCCATCCATTTCCTACTGATCTAACCGCCCACCGCTCTCCTTATCCACCTCTCTCACCTTATCCACTCTACCTCTGCCAACCACCCACGCCTTCCCGACCCCACTCCCACGCGCACGCCACCCCAACAACAACCTAGCCCACATGTCTCCCCTCCACTAGAGCCGTCCGCCACCGCCACTCACTAGAGCCTCCTCCGCCACCCGAGCCTACACGCCTCCCCTCCACTGGAGCAAGCCGCCACCGATTTCTTGCTCACTGGAGCCTCCTCAACCAACCGTGCCCGCACGCCTCCCCGACCACCGGAACAAGCCGCTGCCACCATCGACTACGCCTGCCACCAGCTGGCTTCGGTCTCCTGACACTGATTTCGACTCCATCGCCCACCTCCACCACGACCCCCTCTCCTCATTCCTTAAATCTGACCGGCGGAGCGAAACATGAAGGCGGCCACCCTCTGCCTCAGCATCTTCCTTACCCATTCTTGCCGGCGGAGGCATCAACCTTCTGTGAGTGGAGGCACCTGCACAAAGGCGGCCACCCTCCGCCTCAACGTCATCCACCCACACGGAGGCGGCCACCCGCCACCTCAATGTTGTCCTCCCTCCCCGAACTCTGTCCGCCCGCATAACACCTCTAGCTAGACAGCGAGCTCTAGTGCTATTACCGATGTGGCGTGCTCTGGTGCTGCTGCTTTGGCGCGGTGGCCACTCGGGCACTTTTTTTAATTTTCCTGGATAGTTATGCCGACGGAAATGCCGTCAGCATAGCACCGCCACACCGGTGACGATGTCCGTTACAACCCTCGCGCCAACGGTCGAGATACGCCGACGGCTAGCTAGCACCGTCGACCTAGCTAGGATACGTCGACGGCCTAGGCTATGCCGACGGCCAGGGAGGTATGTCGATGAGATCTAACCCGACGGCCAGACGCCGACGACGGCCATCGGCCAAGGGATAGGCCGACGGTTTTTCGTGCTACGCCGACGGAAAAAGCCATCATCCTTGCGATATATCTTTCTATGTATCCGAGACCACCTCGTATATTGTCAACGAGGACAAGATCGTAAAAACTTTTACTTTCTTTCCATATCTTATTTCACCAGTCAACAAGCCATAAACTTCTGATCGTTCATTTCTTCTGCTTTCTAGTGCTTCTCACAGGATTACAGTAGAAGTTCTTGAAGAAATATCTACAAAATAATATACCTCTGTGTCACTAATGAGTTTAACCTAATTCATCGTCAATTCAAAATTGGGATGATGGGTGACAGGCATATGGTCATCACTAGAAACTGTGATGAATTAGTTAAGGACACACAACTCCTAGAAGGAGACATGGATATTTTACGGTTCAAGGAACACGACAGAAATGTTTTACGTTATAACATGTTTACCGGTATCCCACTATACCGCTAAGCTGGCCCATGTCAGAATATATGTGAAACTCTAGTCATGAAAACTTGTGAGGTGTAATAATGCTATTTGTACCAAGTTGTAATTCTATCAAACTGTGAAGGTTTTAGTCAACATTTATAGAGATTTCTGGTCAACATCTAAAAGTGAACATAAGTCATACATGATACCAGACTCAAGAAAACCCGTGTTTATGAATTAAAACTCAGGTTTTGCATTTTTACATACAACTAGGACACATAAAAGGACCTCTTGCAGTGGTTTTATATTTTTTTGATTTTTTTCTAAAATGGGGTCAGTGTTGACTTCATGGGCAGTGGTATCAAATGGTAAAACCTTCCGCCTTTCTTTGTGGATAACGCAACATGGTCTACTTTATGGGAAAATTACATTGGTATCTAGTAGCCTCTTATTTGTAGTAGTTGATTCACATAAAATATTTTTTGGCACTAGGAATGTTGGGGGGATAACCCCGGGTAGGGTCACTCCGGGGTATAGAGGCCGAGTTAGCTGAGGTTCGGCAAGGCCAAAGCGAATGCTGGCCGGGTCAACACCAGGTAGGCCGGATCGCGGAGTAACCCGGACCAGGGAGGGGGGCGCCTAACATTGTCTCAGCCGACTTAAGGAGTAAGTCGGAAGTGCTTGTCTAACTTATATGCAGGAACAGGTGTGGCCGGATCTACTATGATCCGGGTCCTCGCTTAGCTTCTGGGAGAAGGAAGGAATCTCTCTGGTCAAAAAGAAGGTCCGGTACACACTGCATGAGCGAAGAAAGCAAGGGTAGGACCACCGGGTCATGGCCGACAAAGGTGACGACGCCCATGTCGGCTGACGCGGGCGCCGCAGAGGCTTATGTCGCTAAAGCATGTATGACGCGGGGGAAAAGCACCCCGGTCGGGTTACCACTTTGGGAGGAGGCATATTCTTAGGAATATACATCCACGTATGCCCTAGGCAGGGACCGAGCCTCCTCTATATAAGGGGGGGCTAGGTTTCTGGTAGAGGGGGTTGATTGAACGCTGGTTGAGTTTTTTGAGGCCATAGGGTTTTAGCTGAGGTTCTAGGGGTGAACTGTGGGCAAGAGTAAGAGAGCTCCTTCTTCCTCCTCTCACCAATACAGCTCTAGGAGCACTTGTAATCTGCAAAGGAAATCAATACAAACTTCTGTGTGGAGAATCACTCCACTATCCCTCCCTGGATTCCCCTAGTGCATTTAGTCCCCACCTTCAGCCTATCCATGGCATCTGCCGTGACACCACCACGACAGTTGGCGCCCACCGTGGGGCTAGCGGCGCTAGCAGGGGTGAAGATCCGGACAGGGAACCTCATCGGCACCGGCGAACACATCGTCTCCGGGCTCGTTCAGCGCTTTGGAGCGCTGGACTTCGTCAGCGACAACGCTGGCTGCTTCGGCACGCGCCCACTTCCGCGCAACGGCCTCTTCGTTAAGCTCGGTGCGCACAAGGTCTACGTTGCGGTGGACGTATCATGCGTTCATCCGTGCTGCGTCGTCAATGCGGGGGAACCACCCCTCACTGTGGCTCGCGGGGCGCGTACCGCTCGCTCCCCGGACCATGCGGAGGTGATGATGACTGCGCCAGGTGCAGGCGCAAGCAAGGATCCAACACCGGACCCGGAGGTAACACCTAAGGCACCGAGGAAAGGTAGAGGACCTCCACTAGAGAGGCCTGAGAACGTACTGAGAGAAGCTATGGATAGCTTGGCTAACTCGGTAGCAGCAGTGGTAGATCCGGCTCAGGCACAGGCCGAGCTAGAGGAAACTAGGCAAAAGATACTAGAGGGCGCAAAGAAAATAGCCGCGGCTCAGCAGTCGCTGAACATGACACTACGTGAGTATGCAAAGGCAAACAAAGTTGATACGGTAAAAGTAAAAGGGAGAAATCTCATAAGCGAGATGAACAGAGAAGGTGATGATGGAGCCGAGGGGTCGGAAAACTATTTGTCTGTGGGGTTACCGAAGTATAGTACCCCGGCAAAGAATCTCAGAGCAGCGGATGCGGTTGCATCCGAGTTAGAGGGTCTGACGGGTGAAGCCCATCAGAGACAGCAAGATAGGGTTAACGAGCTGGTTCGGATCGCGAACAGACAGAATGAAGGGTTACTGAGAGCAAACCCGGAGAGAGCTGGAGCTTCCAAAATCGTCCATTCGGCGATGGGTAACCCGAAGAAATCCGCCGGAGCCGCATCGTCACCTCATGGAGGTCCAAGGAGAGAAGAGGTAGTAACCTCGGCCAGACGGAACAAACAGATCGTCCCGTACGACCCGACGCGTGCAGGAAAAGAAAAAGAAACGCGGAAAAATGATGATCGACAGAGTGTGAGCCGAGGTGAAGCTGGCCGAGGTAATCATGACCAAGGCAATGCCGGTCAAGGGAACGCTGCCAACGGCAATGCCGGACAGCGAAACTCCGCAGGAGCAGGACAACCGCAGCAGCGGAATATACCAAGGCAAGAGCAAAGCGCCGGCCGAGGTATGCAACAAAAAGATGCGCAACGAGAGCAAAACCGATACAATGACGGTGATTCGGAGATGGTGAACGCAGGGTACCCCAGACCGGACTATCATGTGATAAGGTCAAGATTGGGAAGCAGGGATTTAATGTCGGATGACGCCAGGTTGAAACTGGATCGCCTGTATAGGTCGGAACAGATCGAATGCCAAGGTCCCCCGGGTTCAGCGTGCTTTGGACCCCGGATCATGAAAGAGCCACCGGTACCCAACTTCCAGCTGCCTAGAGGCACGAAGACGTATGACGGCAGTACCAAGCTGGAGGATTGGCTGATAAACTATGCTACAGCTATGAAAATTGCCACTGGCAACTTGAGATGGGCTGTACGATACGTACCCCAGATGTTGGAAGGTCCGACCAGAGTATGGCTGAATAATTTACCACCCGGAAGCATCAACTGCTGGATAGATTTTAAAGAAATGTTTATCAGCAACTTCTCAAGTACATATCAGAGGCCGAATAGGCCGCAGACCCTAGCGATGTGCAAGCAAAGACCTAACGAGACGGATCGTGAATTCTTGACCCGGTGGTGTACCGTGAGAAACTCGTGTGAGGGTGTCATAGTCACAGGCCATAGCATGGTTTGCACAAGGGTGCAGATATGGCGGCGAGTTGTGGATGAAGTTGCAAAGGAAAATGCCAGTTACATTGGCCGAGATGATCCGGATTGCTGATTCGTATGCTTTGGGTGATCCGGCTCAACCTAGGCTCGCATCAAGCGAGTCCAACGAGGAATACTATCAGAGGGATGGAGTCGGGTCATCTCGGAGAAACGATTACAGAGGAAAAAGAAGGGATGATAGACCAGATCATCACTACGGTTCACAACAAGTTGCAGCTGTGAATCAAGATCAACCCGGAGCAGGGAGCAACCAACGCCAGAGAACGGGAGGGCAATGGACTCCAAGAAACGATGGCAAGAAAACATGGACTCCGGAGCAAAAGAAACAGTGGCAAGAAAAGAAAGACCGTCCGAGGTATACCTATGAGTCGATGTTGGACCAGCCGTGTAAGTTTCACACGCCAAATCCGAATAGCCCGGCGGGTCACACAACGAGGCAATGTGAGTGGATGCGTAAGATAGAACAAGGTGGTTCGGGGAATGCTCAGGCACCCCGGAATGATCAACCTCGCCAGGAGTTACCCTGGCAGCAATTGCTCTCCAGGGCGAACACGCAACAGCTAATGTTGCCTCCCCCTCCGCCGAGGTATGACAATAATGAGAGAAGGGATGCAGTGCATCAGGTGGAAAATCAGCAACAGCCGGATCAGAGGTACCCCGGAAACGAGGGAAGGAATGAGTACAGGGAGCATCATCAGGGTTATTGTGTGTTCACCACTGAGGAAACGGATAGGAAAAGCTTGCGGCGTCGACATATGGACGTTAATGCGGTTATGCCAGCAGTGACGAGGTACATGCCTTGGTCGGACCAGGAAATCACCTGGAACATCAAAGATCATCCTAAACTTATGCCGAGTCCAGGTTCGTATGCGCTAGTGCTAGATCCGACATTCATCGGACCGAACATCAATGTGAGATTCTCCAAGGTACTGATTGATAATGGCAGTAGCATCAACATCATGTATGCGGATACGATGCGCAAGTTGGGCATCTCGGAGAACATGCTCCAGGCTACGAGAACAACTTTCCATGGCATTGTACCAGACATTTCTTGTGAGCCCATAGGCAAAGTCCGGGTCGACGTGCTATTCGGCACAAGGGATAACTGCTGAACTGAAAATCTGGAGTTTGAGGTGGTGAACTTGGAAAGTGCATATCACGCATTACTCGGAAGACCAGCATTGAACAAGTTCATGGCAAGCTGCCACATCAGTTATCTGAAGATGAAGTTGTCCGGGCCAAATGGAGTGATTACCATTGCTGGAGATTTCCGACGTTCCATTGAGTGTGCTTCAGCCGGGTCTAACCTAGCCGAGTCACTCGTGATTGCACAAGAGAAAAGAAAAATCCAAGAGGTGGCGGCTTTAGCTCAGTCCACGCAACAGTATATGCCGGCGTTGAGTAACCCGCATGGCAGAGTTTCATTTCAAGCCGCAAAGGACACCAAGAAGGTCCCAGTTGATGACATGTTCCCGGAGCGCACCGTAACAATTGGTGCCGGGTTAACTGACAAATAGGAAAGCGAGCTCGTCAACTTCCTCCATGAGAATCGGGATATTTTTGCTTGGTCTACACAGGACTTGCAAGGTGTTCCGAGGGAGTTGGCCGAGCACTCTTTGAACGTAAGGCCCGGAGCAAGGCCGGTGAAGCAACCTCTCCGCCGCTTCGCCGAGGATAGGAGAAAAGTCATTGGAGACGATATAGCTCGATTAGTAGCAGCAGGATTTATCATGGAAGTACTATATCCGGATTGGCTCTCTAACCCGGTGCTGGTAGAAAAGAAGAAGGACGATCCGAACGTGGCAGTGGTTTGGCGTATGTGTATCGATTACACGAACCTGAACAAGGCGTGTCCAAAATATCCATTTCCACTGCCGAGGATAGATCAGGTCATAGACTCAACCGCGGGATGTGAACTGTTGTCATTCATTGATGCATATTCTGGCTTCCACCAGATACCTCTGAACCCGGATGATCAAATAAAGACTGCATTTATTACCCCGTACGGGGCTTACTGCTATCGTACTATGTCGTTCAGTTTACGTAATGCAGGTGCAACGTACCAAAGATGTATGCAAAAATGTTTGCACGACCAAATAGGTCCAAACGTACAAGTATACGTGGATGATGTGGTTATCAAGACCAAGGAAAACACAACGCTCCTTGACGACATAAGGCAAACATTCGCGAATTTGAGAAGGTTCCGGATGAAGCTTAAACCGGAAAAAATGTACCTTCGGTGTCCCGGCTGGAAAATTACTCGGATTTCTTGTCTCCAGCCGAGGTATCGAAGTTAATCCAACTAAGATCCGAGCCATCGAACGAATGGAGCTGCCGAAGTGTCTTAACGATGTCCAGAAGTTCACTGGATGCCTGGCATCGTTGAGTCGGTTTGTATGTCGGTTGGGAGAAAAGGCACCGCCTCTCTACCAACTCATGAAAAAGTCGGATAAATTCGTTTGGACGCCACAGGCCGATGAAGCCTTTGCCCACTTAAAAAGGATGTTGGCCACTGCCCCAGTGTTAGCCTCCCCACTATCAAAGGAGCTAATGTTGCTCTACATAGCCGCAATCAACCGAGTTGTAAGTGCAGTGATTGTAGTGGAGAGGAATGAAGAGGGTAAGTCGGTGCAGAGGCTAGTATATTACCTGAGCGAGGTATTGTCTGCCTCAAAACAGAACTACCCGCACTTTCAGAAGGTGGCATATGGTGTCTATATGGCGGCTAAGAAGTTAAAACATTACTTTGAGGAGCACCCCATCAAAGTAATATGTGAAGCTCCCATATCCGAGATAATAGGTAACAAGGATGCGAGTGGCAGAATTGCAAAATGGGCAATTGGGCTAGCCCCTTATGCGCCCAATACGACAGAAGAGAAGCGATCAAGTCCCAGGCTGTGACGGACTTTTTTGTGGATTGGGCCGAGGTACAATACGAACCACCGCCACCAGATTCGAACTACTGGAAGATGCACTTTGACGGGTCGAAAACCAAAACCGGATTAGGCACCGGGGTTGTTCTCACCTCGCCAAAGAAGGACCAACTAAAATACGTATTGCAGATCCATTTCGCGGCATCGAACAATGTCTCTGAGTACGAGGCTCTTGTACATGGGCTCAAAGTGGCAAAAGAGATTGGCATACGTCGGATAATATGCTTTGGCGACTCGGATTTGGTGGTGCAGCAAGTGTCAGGAGTGTGGGACGCCCTGGATCCGAACATGGCATTGTACAAGTTTCATGTGCAGAAGATATCTGGTTACTTTGAGGGGTGTGAATTTCACCATGTACCCCGAGTGGAAAACGAAGCTGCCGACATGCTGTCGAAGCTCGGATCGACCCGACAGGCAATTCCACCGGGTGTAGCATTGGAACACCTCAGAAAACCATCTATCAGGCCGTCCCCAGGAACCGACTCGATCTATGTCCCGGAAAATACAGAATCCGGAGCTGAGCCCATGGACATTGACACGGGAGGTAGTACGCGAGACCTGGGGACTGCATCAGCAAACCTGGGGACTGCCTCGGCAAACCCGAGGACTACCTCGCTAGACCCGGGGACTGCTCAGCGTGATCCGCCTGAAGTTATGCCGGTGGATCAGATGGAAATTGATGAGGAGATGTTCCCTCCACGAGCAATACCGGCTTGGGCACTGCCTATATTCCAATTCCTGAAAGATGGAACGTTACCCACTGAGGAGGTATTAGCCAGGCAAACTCAGAGGAGAGCAAAATCATACTCAATCATCAATTCCGAGTTGTACAAACGGAGTGTAACCAATGTCCTCCAGCGATGCGTTGACCCGGAAGAAGGGCTTGACATCCTCCGAGATATACACCAAGGAGAATGCGGGCATCATGCCTCATCCCGAGCCTTGGTGGCAAAGGCGTTCCGGCATGGGTTCTACTGGCCAAGTGCCTTAGAACAAGCGGAAGATCTGGTGAGAAAATGCAATGGTTATCAAAGATACGCCACCAAGACACATATGCCTATGTCGGAACTCAAGACCATACCAATTACGTGACCATTTGCGGTATGGTGCTTGGATATGGTTGGCCCGTTCAAACCAGCAAGAGGAAACATGACACACATTTTGGTCATGGTGGACAAGTTTACAAAATGGATTGAAGTGAAACCTATAAGAAAATGTGATGGAGCTACAGCTGTAACATTTCTCAAAGACATCATCTTGAGATACGGTTATCCTCACAGTATCATAACTGATAATGGCACAAATTTTGCTAAAGGAGCATTTGCACGATTTTGCCGAGATAAGAAGATCCAGTTGGACGTAGCCTTGGTAGCCCACCCCGCATCGAACGGACAAGTGGAAAGATCCAACAGATTAGTATTATCCGGGATAAAACCCTGGCTCATTGAGCCGCTGCAAAGATCAGCGGGGTGCTAGATAGAAGAACTACCAGCGGTACTGTGGAGTTTAAGAACAACTCCGAATCGATCAACATGGTATAGGCCATTTTTTCTGGTATATGGGGCAGAAGCTGTATTACCAGCCGACATAGAGCATGATTCGCCTAGGGTCACCCAATACACAGAAGCTGAAGTGCAAGAAGCCCGGCAAAATAATGTTGATCTACTGGAAGAAGCGAGAGAACTGGCACTGTCCAGATCCGCCATATATCAGCAAAATCTCCGACGCTATCATAGACGGAAAGTGTGCCCCCGAGTCTTTCAGGAAGGCGATCTGGTGCTCCGGTTGGTACAACGTACTGCTGGCATGCATAAATTATCCCCCCCATGGGAAGGGCCATTCATTGTGAGCAAAGCATTGCACAATGATTCTTACTATCTTATAGATGCAAAGCCACATGAAAAGAACAAGGCGGACAGGTTCGGAGAGGAATCTAAGCAACCGTGGAATGTAGCACTACTTCGTCCCTTCTACACTTAGTTAAGAAGTGTATGTATCCGAGTCGTATCATATGTCGGTATGTATGTCGGCAATGAGCTTATCAATGAAATAGCAACGCCTCGAGTAGTAACTCGGGGACTGCCTTAATAATGTTTGTTGTTACTTCTTGTGCGGTAGCTGGAATAAGTCGTTCTACTTAACTCGGATTAGTAATGTGTGAGCACCAAAAACCCAACTCTTCGACTTGCTGCTGTCCAACAAGAATTGGCTTCATGGCAAGCAAGAGAACAAGTTTGAAATTGCGTAGTACATGAAAAACGACTAAGGAAACGAATTTATTCGAGCTAACATTTGTTTTTCGGACTAACCCTGTATTTATTTTCAAGTTATTATGCTGAGTTATTTTGAGCTAAGCCTAAAAGTTTCTAAGTATTGTTAAAACAATTTTTGAAGCTCGGATTCGTAAGTCGTAAAACCGAATCAAGGTAGACACGGACCGAGCCAGAGAATTGGACGAACAAGAAAATGAAACTCGGGGACTACGCCCAAGTTAATCCGGCATAGAAACGTAGTAGCAAAATATCACATATCCAGCATACAATTGCACTCGGCATACCGGGGATCTGATAAATTTTCAAGTTTTTTGAACTAAGGAGCAGCAGGAGGAGGAAGTTCGGCGTCGTCGTCGCTATCTTCAATATCGGAGGCATCATCTTCTCCGCCCTCATCCGACCCATCTTCAACGTTCTCAACGTGCTTGTCCCCAGCAGATTCCAGGAAGCTCGGTCCTTCAACCCAGTCATGAATAGGAGAATATTCGACGAGGCTGTAGGCGCAAGCCTGGCGCCGAGCTACCCACTCCGGATCATCGGTCCATCTAGATCTGGTGCGCCGGCGTGTAAGGAGGCTGAGGTCGATCTTCTCGTACCATGTGAGAATATGGTGAAGGATGGTATCAGCTGCGGCGCGCCCAGCGGATTCTCTCCAGAGATTGAGCTGGGTCTCAGTCTCCATTAACTTCTCGACGAGAATCGCGGTGGTCTCCGGGCTACTCTCTCCGGGCCAGAACGTGTTGAAAATGCGAACTGCAACATCGAGGATATCCTTGCCATAATTCTTGATAATCTCCACGCGAGACGACAAGCTGACCAACAGGTCCTCCATGTCGTAAGGAACCTCCTCACCAGCAGGAGTACCCCTCGCTTGGCGAAAATCTGCAACTACTGCGCTTGCAATAGTGATGCTCTTAGGAAACTTGCCTGAAAGCCAGACAAGGGAAGAAGGTAAAGAAAAGACATATGAAGCAACCCGGAAAAGTAGGTCGGAAGGAACTTACGTGATATGTGGCTAAGGATCCGAGTCAACTCCTTGATGCAGTCATCGCGTCTCTTGCGAAGTTGCTCAAGCTCAGCGTTTGCCGACTCAAGCTGGACGTCGGATTCTTCAAGTAGCTGCTGGTCCTTAGAGATCTGGAGAGTAAGGCGCTCATGCTCTTCTGTGAAGTTCTGGCCAACCTTTTGGAGCTTGGTTTGGTGCTGGGCCTTCATCTTCTCCATCTCAGCCTTGAGCTTGGCAATCTCATTGTTCTTAGTCCGGAGGAGAGCGAGCTCATCATCCTTTTTCTTCAGCTCGGCTTGATGTTGTCCTGCTTGTTCGAGAAAATGCAGCATCATATCAGGCACAGGCACACTATCCTCAAGCGATGCTGAAATAGTATGTTGACCCGGCAGAGCCGAGGAGTGAATGTTTTGCCAAGCCAAGGAGAAGAGGAAATGGGAAACACTACGAGGTCGGACAAAAGAGGACATACCCCGGATTTCCTCCAAGTTCTTGCGCATGATCTTGTTCTCAGCCTCCACCCCAGCTGCAGAAACCGAATGAGGAGGTTAGTTTGGCAGAAGAAGGTGAAGAAAAACGGCGAAGTGCTGAGGGAAAAATTACCCCTCTTTTCATGTTCTGCACTAAGTGCAACATGTTTTGCGCGTAGCATCTTGTGGGTATCCAGCAGGCGTTAGAATTCAGCGCTCCGGCGATTGGTCGTTACCTGAAAAAAGCACAGAAGTGTAAAATTAGCTTGGTACATATTTGAAGTGTACAAGATCCGGGCCAAGTGGAACTTAACTCGACTCTAGGTGTGTGCATATTCGAAGTGTACAAGATCCGGGCCAAGTGGAACTTAACCCGGCTCTAGGTGTGTGCATATTCGAAGTGTACAAGATCCGGGCCAAGTGGAACTTAACCTGGCTCTAGGTGTGTGCATATTCGAAGTGTACAAGATCCGGGCCAAGTGGAACTTAACCCGGCTCTAGGTGTGTGCATATTCGAAGTGTACAAGATCCGGGCCAAGTGGAACTTAACCCGGCTCTAGGTGTGTGCATATTCGAAGTGTACAAGATCCGGGCCAAGTGGAACTTAACCCGGCTCTAGGTGTGTGCATATTCGAAGTGTACAAAATCCGGGCCAAGTGGAACTTAACCCGACTCTAGGTGTGTGCATATTCGAAGTGTACAAGATCCGGGCCAAGTGGAACTTAACCCGGCTCTAGGTGTGTGCATATTTGAAGTGTACAAGATCCGGGCCAAGTGGAACTTAACCCGGCTCTACGTGTGTGCATATTCGAAGTTTACATGGAGCTACATTAGTTTTCTAATGAGCATCCGGCCGAGTAACAAGCTACTCTACCGGAGGCTCGGGGACTAATGGTTATTATCTACAGCATGTAAATGAGAAACGACATACCTCCATCATTCGCCCCGCGAGGTTAATTGCCTTAGCGGCGGTATTCATCTGGGCGGAAAATTCTGCGGGGCCGAACTTTTCCGGGAGATCGTCGTTGTGGACGAACTCCGTCTTGTTCTAGTTCATGACGAACTCGATAAGGCTCGGAGGGTACCGCTCACCGGTGGGCATATGGGGTGCCACCAAGCCCTTTGCGTGCGCTTCTTTCCTCTCAACCAGGGCAAGAGCTGGGCTGGTATGCAGAACCATCTGCTGCGCGTCAGTTGGCTCGGCAGGAACATCCTTCGCTGCTGGAGTTTTCTTGGGAAGCATCGACGATAGGGTTTACTGCCCAGCCTCGACGGATGCTGACTTGGTAGTATCCGGAGCCTTTTTGCCCTTAGCTTGCTGGGAAGAAGTAACCACAGTGGATTTCCCCTTAGAAGCTGCTGGAGTAGTTCCTCGCCGAGGTTGAGATGACTCGGACGAGGCGGAAGAACTTGGGACTAGAGCTCTTGTAGCTGAACTTGGAGCTATTGTTGGTTTCCTTGGTGCCGGAACAGGTGCTGGTGCTGGCTCGGTCGCTGGTACTGGAACTGCTGCTAGTGCTGGTGTTGAGATAGACTCGGTGGCTGCTGGTCGCGGCAATGCCGAAGTGGTGGACACCGTCGCCTCGGCCGGACCGACCCCTCTCGCTCCGAGTTCGCGTTCCTCTTGACGAGGTAGTGCGGAACCCGGAGCAGCCACAGAACCCTCTGGAATAGGGCTCAGCGGACGTGACTCGTCATCACGAGGAGGAGAAGGGCCGGATCGAAGTGGTGAAGAGATGCTTGATCCGCTTTGAGGGACCTCCACCGGAGGTCTGAAGAAGAGAATAATGTCAGAAGAGAAATTGCCACGATGCAAGGAGAAGTAAATTACGCAACGAAAAATGACTTACGCATCCGAGGTTTTGGCCTCCTTGGGTTTCCGAGCCCTTCGTGCCGGGGCTTTGCCTGCCCGCTTGGAGGCAGTCTTGTCTCTGGCCTTCTTTTGCCTTTTTGGGGGCTGAGAAGGTTCGGAGGAAGAACTTGATGTGGCTCCGCGCTTCTTCTTCGACGCCACCGGAACCGGCTCGCCCGTGGCAAGTGGAGGATCCTCGTGGATATGCCCACCGGTTAGATGATGCCGGAAAGGCAAAAGAAAGAGGGACAGCCTCAACAGGTTCAATCACGTCGACATCTGAGTCATCCTCATCATCAGGCCAATCTCTAAGAGAAGAGAATTTACCGCTGGGTCGTTTGGTAGCGTCGGTCATAGGGAGAAACATCTCCTGGTCCGGCTCCTCCTCATCCGGAATTTCTCGGTCCGGCGCCCACTTAAGGGTCGGATCCGTACCATCCTCGAGAGTTTGCTGAAGGAACAGCTGAGAAAAAACATGAAGAACAGAGTCAAAAATACAACAAAAACCGACACGTATTTGATCCGAAATAAGTTTGCCACGTGAAGCTTACCACGGGAGGGAGCCTGTCACGACAGTAGTGCTCAATTCCCCACGTCCATTCGGCGGAGAAGTCCTGGTGGGTGGTGAAGAGAGCCTTAACCCGGCGAAAAATCTCCGTATTGCTCAGCTCGAAGGAGGAAGTCCGGTTGGGGTCACGGCCGAAACTCATGTGGCACAACTTGTGGGTGCGCTTCTGGAGGGGAGAGATTCGGTTGCGCACGAATGTGATCATGGCATCCTCGTTGCGCAATCCGAGTTTCTTCAGCTCCGCGAACCTCTTGTTAACTTGGTTGGCCAGAGCTGTAGGCTTCTTGGGGACCTCCTCCCAGAATTCCGTGTCAGGTGGACCCGGAGCGTAGGGCAGCAGCCGAATCAAATCTTCAGTGCCCTCGTTCCGAACATAGAAGAAGGTCCGGGCCCATCCTTTGCAGGAGTTGAGCCCGGTAACCCGGGGGAAAATGGAAAGTCTCCGGGGTGAGATGGAGGCAGCTCGAATTGGGTGAGTTGCTTATCCTCTGACTCTACTTGGATGTTGGGGATGACGTTGCGACGAAGGCCGAAAAACCGGATCCACACCTCCTTCGTGGGCCATAATCCGGTGTAGCCTTCGATCGTAGAGGCAAAGGCAGAGAGAGAGGTGATAGCGTTGGCTGGGAGATGGTGCGGCTGCAAGTGGTAGGTCCTAACCCAATCCCGGAAGAAATCGCTCACCAGCAGACCAAATCCCCGTTGGAAGTGGGACAGGAACACGACGAACTCACTCAGATTGGGTGAGGGGGCCAGTTCGGCGGAGGGGAGACGAGCGGCGACGCCGGCAGGAATGCGCCTGGTCTGGTAGAGCCAGTCAAGGTCATCTTGACAGACCCATGATCCGGCCCACGCGCCGTGGTCCGCCGCGTCGGCGTCCTCCTCCATCTCCTGCTAGGCGACGACGAGCTCCTCCTCCGTCATCTCGTATTCACTATCCTCGCTGGAGCTAGCGGCGGCGGAGATCTGAGGCCTGGATTAGCGTGGGCCCGTGGCGAAGAAGCTGTGCAGCGGTGGCTGCGATGCAGAAGCAAGAGGAAAGTGCGATGGCGGCGCTGCTGCTAGAAGCACTGGCGGCGGCGTGGTCGCAAGGAAGACGAAGGAGAAGAGCAATGGGCAGAGGGGCGCAGAAGTGGAAAAATGCTAAGGGGCACGCCCCTCCGCTACTTAACCGCCCCCTGAGAGGGTGAGTAGGATCGCGCCGCGCCAACGAGCCACAGGGTGTGGCTGTGTATTGCACGCCTCAGCCAATCGTAGAGGAGCCACACAGAGGGCCATAGAGCAGAAGCAATCCCATGACGCGACGCGCTGATGCAGTAAACGAGGAGGCAGGCATGACGTGACCCATGCACAGTGATAACTGACAATTACTGCAGCGGTTACTGTGCAAGCCCTTAAAATAAGACGAGGTAATGATTAGCCTCCACGTGGGTTGGCGTATGAGAGAAGGAAACGGGGCCCAGATCAAACCATGGTAACCATGGGATCCGAGCCAAAGTGGTAACCCGGCCGGCAAGTGAAAACTTGGAACGTGCGAAGGGAACGTAAATTCATATAATCTGAGATAAGGAGCTAACCCGGAATTAAACGTCCAAGGCTCGAACATAAATGAACCTGATGTGGCCTTAGCAGCCAAGGCAACTAAGACCGCACCAGATTTGGGGACTAATGTTGGGGGGATAACACCGGGTAGGGTCACTCCGGGGTATAGAGGCCGAGTTAGCCGAGGTTCGGCAAGGCCAAAGCGAATGCTGGCCGGGTCAACACCAGGTAGGCCGGATCACGGAGTAACCCGGACCAGGGGGGCCGCCTAACATTGTCTCAGCTGACTTAAGGAGTAAGTCGGAAGTGCTTGTCTAACTTATATGCAGGAACATGTGTGGCCGGATCTACTATGATCCGGGTCCTCGCTTAGCTTCTGGGAGAAGGAAGGAATCTCTCTGGTCAAAAAGAAGGTCCGGTACACACTGCATGAGCGAAGAAAGCAAGGGTAGGACCATCGGGTCATGGCCGACAAAGGTGACGACGCCCATGTCGGCTGACGCGGGCGCCGCAGAGGCTTACGTCGCTAAAGCATGTATGACGCAGGGGAAAAGCACCCCGGTTGGGTTACCACTTTGGGAGGAGGCATATTCTTAGGAATATGCCTCCACGTATGCCCTAGGCAGGGACCGAGCCTCCTCTATATAAGGGGGGGCTAGGTTTCTGGTAGAGGGGGTTGATTGAACGCTGGTTGAGTTTTTTGAGGCCATAGGGTTTTAGCTGAGGTTCTAGGGGTGAACTGTGGGCAAGAGTAAGAGAGCTCCTTCTTCCTTCTCTCGCCAATACAGCTCTAGGAGCACTTGTAATCTGCAAAGGAAATCAATACCTTCTGTGTGGAGAATCACTCCACTATCCCTCCCTGGATTCCCCTAGTGCATTTAGTCCCCACCTTTAGCCTATCCATGGCATCTGCCGTGACACCACCACGACAAGGAAAATGAAAAATCAAGTTTTCGTAAAACAATGTTAAAACTCTAGGTGGCAATGTTGTTTGCCATGATAAGAGGCACCTCTATGCAAAATTTGGGTGCAATATCATGAAGGGATTCATGGATGTGGCAATCATATGGTCATTTGGCCTAAAAGCTAAGATAAATCATAGATGATACAAATTTTTGTGAAGTCTTTTAATTTTTTTATCATAACTTAGGTTTGGTTTTTTTGGGTTGTGTAACACACAAAGGACTCTTTTCGTTGGATTTCTTTTTTTGGTTATTCCACAATTTCTTCTTTTAAAAAAATGGGGTCAAAATTTGTGGCATGGCAATCCACATCAAACGGTCGAAACTTCCAACTTTATTTTTGGATACTTCATATCCACATCAAATGGTACCATAAACTTATTTTTCTAATCTGCCCAAAATTAGAGCACAAATGTAGTTTAAATGTGAATTTCTTTTGAAAAATCATCCGAAACTCATTTAATTTGGCAAAAATAGTTAGAAAGAGATAAAATTCTTCATATTCATCAAGTGGACATGCAACATAGTATAATTTATATGAAAAGTACATTGGTACATAGTGGCCTTTTATTTGTAGTAGTTACTTCACAAGAAAAAACTTTTTTGCACTAGAAAAATGGGATTTTTTTTGTAAAATAATGTTGATAACTCTAGTTGACAATGTTATTTTCCATGACAAGAGCCACCTCTGTGCAAAATTTGGGTTTATTATCATGAAGGGATCAATGGATATTGCAATCCCATGGTCATTTGGCCTGAAAGCCAAGATAAGTCATAGATAATATCAATTTTTGAGAAGGATTTTCAAAAAAATATCATAACTCATGTTTGGTATTGTTCTTCGGTTGTGTAACACATAAAAGGACTCTTTTCTTTGAATTTTTATTTTTTGGTTATTTCATATTTTCTTCTATTTTCTAAAAAAGAGGGTCAAAATTTGCGCCATGGCAATCCACATCAAATGGTTAAATCTTTCAACTTTCTTTGTGGATACTACATACACATCAAATAGTGCCATAAACTTACTTTTCCAAATTTTCCCCAAACTAAAGCACATATGTAGTTCAAATTTGAATTTCTTTTGGAAAATCACCTCAAACTCATTTAAATTGGAAAAAGTAGTTAGAAAGCGAGAAAATTCTTTTGGAAAATGGTCTACTTTATGTGAAAACTATATTGGTACCTAGTGGCCTCTTTTTTGTAGTAGTTGCTTCACAAAAAACGTTCTTAGCACTAGAAAAATGGAAAATCAAGTTTTTGTTAAACAATGTTGAAAACTCTAGTTAATAATGTCGTTTTCCATGACAGGAGGCACTTCATGCAAAATTTGGGTGCATTATCATCTAGGCATCCATGAATGTGGCAATCCCCTTGTTATATGTCTTGTCGCATAGCGTGCTCTGCGTGTTTGCTATTTATAGGGCAAAGGTGTCCGATCTTTCGATGAGATGATGATAATTCAATTTGGGTGGAGTTCGGGCTTGATGATCCGACTACACATGCAGCCATAAGTGTCAATGCAATCTCTAGACCAATCTCCTGAAGGTTACCGATCTTGCGTAAGCACGATCAGCCTGACCAGCGAGGGTCTTAATTTCTACCTAAAATCGAGAGCAAGTAAGAACTAATATTACAATCAAGATATTGCGAATAAAGATGAAAACTTTCTTATGAAGGTGAGATTATGAATAGGTACGTAGTAGAAGAGGTCTCTGCGACACTCAAGCCTATGGCATAGTTGCAACGATGGCTGGCTTTTAGTCTAAACAAAATCCAAGTCTAAACGATGACCTAATGAGAGTATATATGGAGGGACGAAGGGGGATGTGCCAAGCTTGGGAGAGGAGGTCGGAAATACTTCCTAATTAGGTTTCCTCCACATATACGGAATCTAAAAATCTAGGACTGCTCGATGTCAAGGAGAAGATTGTCGCTGCTCGACTGGTCGTCCTCGTAGTTCTAGGAGAACATGGCGAATGCGTGGGCGACAGTGAGAAGAGAGAGAGAGAGAGAGAGAGAGAGAGAGAGAGAGAGAGAGAGAGAGGAGAGAGAGAGAGAGAGAGGAGGCCAGTGAGTGAGCGAGAGAGAGAGAGAGAAAGCAAGAGTGGGGAAAGTGAAGTGCGTCAACACTGCAACATCGACTAAATTGGCATGTTACAATAGTTTAATGGACACCATGCCCTTTCACTAGATTACTGTCTCCTACCTAATAGGTTTTCAAATATTAAACCTATTAGAAACATTCCTACATAATACATTCTTGTGTCAAATATTAAACATGTAGTTCCTCCATCCAAATTTATTTGACTAATAGCAACATACAAAATCTTATCTACCGCACACTTAGGTTTGTATCAGTGGTCGGGAGATGCTGACTTCTATCAAAGCCACACGAGTTCGATTCCTATTAGGGTTTATGGTTTAGGGTCTAATGCATTGTTTAGTCCTAACCCCTTAACCCTTAATCCTAAATCCTAGCCATGTCCGTCCAATAGATTACTGTCTCCTACCTTGTAAGTTTTTTTCATAAACCCTACACTCCTAGTCCCATAGTCGTATATTACATCATCTCAAGAAACAAAATCATGGCAAATACAAGGTACTTATGCATCACTTGTTTGGTGATGGTTCCAGTGAATGATATATCCAAAAATCTCAACGGCTCAAAAAAATTATATTATAATCTCTCAACAAACATAATCATAGAAACAAGTATAGTACATCATCTCAAGAAACATAATCATATCAACTACAATATACTTATGTCTTATTACAACAACGATGGTTTTAGTGACTGATATGTCCAAAATCTCAAAATCTCACACAACATTATATTGCAATCTCTTAACAAACATAATCACAGAAACACAATTTAAATGCAACAACAATCTATGTTACAAATACAGAAAGGGGAACCATGCGGTCCATATGAAAAGCCTAGGGTAGAAGATCTCATCAAATCTGATCAATGTCGAGCACCTAGTTCTGTTCAGGCATTATAGGGACCTCTACATCCACTATAACGTGTTCAACAATATCAGAAATAGTAGCCAGGAAGAACACTTTCCCATTTTTTTTATTTCGCCACATAATCTGCAACAGATCTTCAGTATCCAAAACCTGTATGAATTTCTTCTTCTTATGATGCCACCACTAGAGTCGTGCCATCTGCTTAGGGCCAATACTAATTTCCTTACCCGATCATCTCTCTTATTTCATCAAGAATTATGTCTTTGGAATCGACAGTGATCTTCACAGTACATGACGAAACTGACTTATTAACTCCGTCATTAATTTTTGCCATGTATGAATCCACCTCTAAGTGTATACTGAACTTAGCTTGATCAACATCTGTTGGTCCGTAATCTCGAGGAGCCGAAACTCTGGCAGCAAGATCTCCAGTATCTACATACATATCAGCAATCACCACTTCAACTTTCACCTTACGATCGGCTGCACAACACTCCCAAACCATCTGAAGCTCATGAGAATGCTCAATTTGCATATAGGTATCACTCATGTTACGCCACACCAATTTTGTCCTCTGTCTGGATCCCCAAGAAATCCTAGCATGAAGCATATCTATCAGTTGCGAAACAGACACAACCTCTTTGCAATTCATAAATAGATGCACATCCTTCCTGAACACAATCCTCTCGCAACCAAAATCTAGTTTTGCAGTGTACTGGCGGACATGAACTGTGAACTCATATAGGTCCATTGTATCGTAGTTGTGCCTAATTTGATTAAAAAGAGGACTTTTTAGTTTATTTGATTCTATTTTGTAGTAACCAATCTACTTGTAAGCTAAGGCACAAATAAGAAAAATCACCTCTCACTCTTCTCCCGGGTGGTTTTCTTCGAGATCTGGGTGCCGCAACCCAGCACCGCCGCCGAACAATCCACCGCTTGCCTTACTTTTCTCTTCAACCCGCTGCTAGTAGGTACCTTGGTAGTAGACTTCTGGCTGACCTCCTCACTAACCTGGGCTGAAGACCTCGCCGCTGCTTCACGTTGCGCCTGAGACTCTGGCTCCGACGAACCCGAACCAGTCGCTGACGTAGCTACCACATTCGCCTTTCTATACATGTTGGGCCGCCATCGCCGGATTCAGTGTCAGGGGAGGAAGAAAAAAGGACCTCCGCCGCCGCCGGATTCAGTGTCAGGGGAGGGAGAAAAAGGACCGTCGCCACCGCCGGATTCATTGTCGAGAGGTAAAATGGGTTTGCCCCTACGACACATGTAGGGTGGCTAAGAAGGCGCACGACAAGAACTAGTATAACGAAATATAACAGGGAAGATTCAAAAACATTTGGTTTGGCCACCGTTCACTCGAAATACCCCTCTCGGCAATTGCTCCCCCCCAACTTTTCGAATCGCGATGATTACAATCAACTCGGACCCCGCTATGCCTTGGCGTCTCAACTTTCGGGCCGCAAATTAAAAACCTCACCGGAGCGGCTTAGTAGACGCATTTCTTGCCCTTCAAATTGGAGGGTCTTGGCCGTCTGATCGAGCTTCTTTGTTGTTGTTGGCCGTTGGATCAAGTTCAGTCCCGCTGTGGGCCGAATATCTCAGAAGGACGCTATTATGGATGTCAAGTAGCCTTCCAGTGATTAATTGGACCCGGAATGAGCCCATTAGTTCGAGTCGATGAAATTTTACTGTCCCCCACCAAAAACAAGAAAAAAGGGAAGCAGAGGATTGTGAGCTTAGAGCGGACACGATTCGGCGAGGGGTAGACCATGCAGTGGATCCGATCGAGCGCAGGCCAGTCCGGCAAACCCAAGGTACGGCACCGCCTTAACATTGCCGGCATCGCCTCTGTCGGATTCCCTCGCTCATCCCTATCACTCTAAGCCGGTGGGACCTGGCCTCCCTAAACGAGCTGGACACACGCCGCCACCATAACACAGACCCTCTTTATGTTGCACTGCTCCTGGTCAGGCCTGTCAGCCGCCACCTAGCTCTGGGATCCACCTAACCGATATCCAGCTCACCACGCTCAAACCTGCCCATCGGGTTCACCAAGATCGACATCAAGCTTGACGCGCAGACAAAAGCCTTATACCTCGAGCAGGTGCTGAGAGAAGCGTACACGCACCCGGCCATTAGATGAGTAGGTAGGTAGATTCATATTACATCACTTAATAGCAAATTTTTGTAGGATGATTGTCGTTATCCTATGCAAAGTAAGACTAATGCACCTGATTTTTTCTATTATATACTCAAGGAGTAGCTTATCATGTTTATGATATGATGAACTCATCCTTTTATATCTATCAATTTTTTGCGACATGAATGGGTCTTTTATTTACTCATGTTTAGACACTGTTGCTGAAGACAATTATGCAGCTTAAGAAAGTTTTTATTGCTCATCCGTACGAGTGATGCATACGTGGACACGAGCCGGCTCGGGCTGGCTCAGGCCGAGCCTAGAAAAAGCTCGGGCTGGAGTTGCTGAGCCCGAGCCAGCTTGAGACTGATGACGAGCCTACTTCTTGGGCTCGACTCGAGCTAGGTGTAAAATCGGTGCGGGACGAGCCTGGCGGCGATGGCTCACTGACAGGTGGGGCCATCTCCTAGGCAGCATAGTTGGAGGTCACAAGGGTAGTGCGCGGCGGCGCAGCGGTGCGCTGGTGCCTGCTAGACGGAGAAAGGGCGTCGGGTTTGCTGGCCAGCACAGAGCGAAGGAGGCACGACAAGTCGTCGGTGCAGTCCACAACGCGACTCTCGATCTGCTCCTCGACGACACGGCAGGCGGCGGCGGAGAGGGTGGTGGCGGAAAGGAGTGTGGCCGGCGTGGGCGCAGCGAGTTGGGGCGAACAGGGTCAGCGGCCGACCGGCAGCATCTGGCTTGGCGGCTCGCCCTAGAAGTTGCGGATCGCCTCCCAGGGAGACGAGAGACGACCACTAACCACCGTGTTCTCCCTCCCCGTGTCTATCGATCAGAATTCGGCCCATCTAGGTCTCAATTCAACCCTGCTAAAATTCTGAAAAAAAATTAGGCGAGCCAAAAGAGCCGGCCCGGGCCGAGCCTGAGTCAGCCCGAGCTCGCGACGGGCCAACTTTCGTGACTCGGCTCGGTCCGGCAACCTCCAGCAGGCCGAGCCTAGCTCGCTCTGAGCCCACGAAGCTCGGTCTGAGCCCAAAAGCTCGAGCCAGTGTACAAGTGATGCAGCTTAATTAAGAAAGTTTTTTATTTACTCAAGTTTAGACACTACTACTGAAGACAGTTATGCAGCTTAAGAAAGTTTATATTGCTTAATCTGAGATTAAGAACAGCTCTGCAAAGCTAGCAAATTTTATTATCTTCTTTTCCTTTTGGGCATGGTTTTGCTGTTGCCACATCGTTTTCTTATCTTCTTTGAGTGAAGGGAAGCCTTTACGTGGGAAAAAATCTTATGAGTCATCTACTTGACAGAAAAGAAATGAGTGTGGGAACAAATCTGTTGCAGGTGATACATTTCATTTGACATCTAAGTAGTATTTCCCATGTCCTTTTAATACTTACCATATGCTCTCTTCGTACCTCTTTTTCCCCCTCTGCTGCTGATCTATTGACTGTAAGTAAACTAATGTCCATAATTGCAGGATTTAGCAAACTATCAAGTATACAATATAATGGTATCAGCATTATGACTGTTTGTTGCATTATATATCAGTATCTACAATTTATGTTTGCTCATCATATGCATTATCTTTCTCTAAATCACGTGGACCAATTTCAGGTATGAATAGTGTAGTACTAGATGATGGTAATATATTAGGTGTTACTGTTTTTGCTCTCTAATTAGTTATTTTACTATATTAGGTGTTACTGTTTTTGCTCTCTAATTAGTTATTTTACGGTGTATTTTTTATTTGATATTAGTGCTCTCTACTTAGTTAGTGTGTGCTTTTGTTTTTCAAGGGTATAGAACCGGCACCTAATTGCAAGCAATCTGACAATCCGGCCTCAAGTAAGCGAACTCTTTCTGCTGCTCTAGACAGTTGCGAAAGCACAAGCCTACTCCCTCATGACCTAGGTGATGTTAATGAACAAGAACAGAGCCTCAAGTCAGCCCTCCACACTACCTTCGTCGAAAGAACAAGGTCGTGAGGTCAACAAGGTATAGAAAGGGTGTGAGGCATATTAAGCAAACCACGGGTATCCCACCATATTCGACTATTTAAGTCGGTTTCCTGTATAGGAGATTAGGCAGATTCTAACCATAATTGTATTTATGTTGTAATCGTGTTGTACATGTTGTGTTGATCAATAAAAGGAGAGCCATCCGGAGGGGTTTACCACGGCAAAATAATAAATTTGACTTGGTATCAAAGCCTCCTTGCTCTAGGGTTCCTCCTCCGCCGCCGCACCTCTGCAGCCATGGCGTTGACCACAGCTACCGCCTCCGCTCAAGCCTCCTCCTCCGTCCCTCCTCTTCCTGCAAACGGGTCGGGCAACTCCATCACCGTCCGACTGGATCGGCAACTTCCTCCTCTGGAAAACCCAGGTCGTCCCCAACCTCGCCGGCTCAGGTCATCTTGGCTACCTCGATGGAAGCCACGCCACGCCACCCAACACCCTCACCACTGGGACTGGGAAGGACGCCGTCACCGTCTCGAACCCCGACTACGTCGTGTGGGCGCAGACTGACCAGCGTGTTCTCAATGTGCTGCTCGGGTCGATGACCGAGGATGTGCTCGCCCAGATGATTAGGCGCACGACCTCTGCTGCTGTCTCGAGCACTCTCTGCTCCCTCTTCTCCCCCCAGGGACGGGCGATCATTCGTGCCTTCCGTCGCAAGATGACGACGATGAGGCAGAACGATATGGGGGTTGCCGACTACTTCCACCTCATGAAAGGCTTCGCCGACGCCATGGCAACCGTCGGTGCCCCCTGCCTGACGAAGAGCTGATTGACTACATCCTTGCCGGACTAGGTAGCACGTTTGCACCGCTCCAGGCGTCACTCAACGTCTACGCCAATGCCAACCCCGACACCGTCATCACCCTCACTGATTTTTATGCCATGCTTGTGTCCCATGAAGCTATGCAGGAACACGTCACTCACGAGGTCGAGTACTCCACCTCCGCTAATGCCACACGCTGCGGTGACTTCGGACTCCCCAACGGCGGCCGTGGTGGCAGCCAGGGCGGCATGCCACAAGGTGACAGTCGCCAAGGAGGTGGCGGCTATCAAGGTCAAGGAAGTGGTGGCAGTCACCATGGTGGTGGCTACCAGGGGCATCATGGTGGCCAGCAAGGTCCCCGCAACGACGGTCGCAATGGCGGCGGTCAAGGTCAAGGTGGTGGCGGCCAAAATGGTGGCCGCAACAATGGCGGCGGAGGAGGCCGTCGCCGTGGCACTCGTTGTCAGATCTGCGGCATATGGGGGCATGAAGCCTTGGCATGCCGCAACCGCTTCAACCATGGGTACCAAGCCGCCAACACCCGCTACGGAAACGCCGCCTCCTCCAACTACAACATCCACGACACTCCACCACATTGGCTGATGGACACTAGAGCCACCGACCACCTCACCAACGACATGGGCCATCTCCAGGTCTATGAGCAATACCACGGCAGGGATCACGTGCAAGTCGCCAATGGTGCAGGTCTGTCTATTTCGCATATTGGCAACTCTAGTTTAGCTGTTCCTATGCATTCTCTCGCTCTTAAAAACATCCTTCATGTTCCTGCCATCAGCAAAAATTTACTTTCCATTCATAAGATCGTAAGTGATAATGATGTCTTTGTTGAATTTCATCGCAACTTTTTCTGTGTTAAGGACAAGGCCACCAAGCAAGTTCTTCTTCAAGGTAGAAGCCACGGAGGGCTCTATCCAATTCCCATCCACCGGGCATCTTCTTCCACTCGGCATGCATCTTCGAGTGTTAAGCTTTCTTCTAGGCAATGGCACCAAAGTCTTGGTCATCCATCAAATAATGTAGTTCAAAATATTGTTAAGGACAATTCCCTCTCATGTTCTTCAGATTTTGAGTCATCGGTTTGTGATGCATGTCAACATGCTAAGAGTCATCAATTACCTTATAAACAATCTCACCGCGTTTCCACAACACCTCTTGAACTTGTTCACACTGATGTTTGGGGTCCTGCTATGTCCTCCTCTGGAGGATACAAGTATTGTGTTAGTTTTGTCGATGACTATAGTCGCCATTGCTGGATTTACTTAATCAAACATAAATCTGACGTTGAGGATATGTTTTTCCTTTTCCAAACCTATATTGAGCGTTTCCTTAACACTAAAAATTGCGAAGTGCAATCTAATTGGGGTGGTGAGTATCATCGCCTAAGCGCTCATTTTCGTCGCACGGGCATTGTCCATCGTGTGTCTTGTCCCCATACATCACAACAAAATGGCATAGTTGAGTACAAACACTGACATCTTGTCAAAACATGCCTAGCTCTCCTAGCTCACTCTTCTCCCCATTGCGGTATTGGGATGAAGCTTTTCTCACCGCCTGTTACCTCATAAATCGGATGCCCACTCCTGTCCTTGACAATCTCACACCTATCACTCGGTTATTGAACCAGTCTCATGATTATTCATTCCTCCGCACCTTTGGCTGTGCGTGTTGGCCGAGCTTACGTAAGTACAATTCGCGTAAGTTAGAATTTCGTTCCAAGATGTGTGTTTTTCTTGGCTATAGCCCTATGCACAAGGGTTATAAGTGTCTTGATCGTACCACTGGACGCATTTATATTTCTCGTGACGTCATCTTTGATGAAAATGTGTTCCCGTTTGCCATACCCGGTGTCTCCATAGATGTCTCTACTCTACACCTGATTTCTTTTCCTGCACAAGAACTAGCTTTACAGGGCCCCAATATGCGTATTTATGATATGACTTTGTTACCAGTTGACCCGCCTAGAGTTTCTCGTGTTGTGCCTGTGCAGGAACCAACTCCTACGTCTGTGGTGATCGATGTCTCCCATCGCTCCGTGCATGCCTCGCCCCCCGTGCTAGGGTCGCTCCCCCCGGATCATGCACGCACGCATGCTGGACCTGCCAGCCCAGCTGGGCTTGCCAGCCCAACACCAGCCGCGCCTGGCCCTTTGCTGCACACCGATGCGCACCCCAGTCCGCCTGCTTCTCCGTGCACTGCACCTGCAGCCCCGCTTCTGATGGGCCTGCCCCGTCCAGCTCCAGGGACGCGCAGGCTGCCAGCAACGCTCCTCGCCGGTCGGAGTCGCCCGCCCATACGCGTCCGTCTTCCCCCTCCGCGGACTCCGACGCGGCTGCGGCACATCCGATGATGACTCGTTGTTGCAACGATGTTCATCGTCCCAAGACATACATGGACGACACTGTCCGCTATGATCCTTATCATCATCGAGATCTTCTTGCGGTGCCGACCTCTCACTTGACCGCTCTCTCTGAACCGGCCTGGCGTACTGCTATGGAGGACAAATTTGCCACGCTGCAGCGTAATCATACATGGCGGCTGGTACCACGTCCTCCTGGCACTATATTGTTGGCAGCAAATGGATATTCAAGACCAAGTTCCGTCTAGACGGGTCCGTTGACAAGCACAAGGGTCGGTTAGTTGCTCACGGCTTTACCCAACAACATGGCATTGATTATCACAATACCTTTAGTCTAGTTTTCAAACCGGTAACCATTCGGTTGGTTCTGTCACTTGGCATGTCTCGAGGATGGTGCCTTCGTCAGGTCGATGTCAGTAATGCTTTTCTCCATGGGTTTCTTGAGGAAGATGTTTATATGCAGTAGCCTCCTAGTTTTGAGGATTCTCGCTACCCCCAACATGTATGCAAGCTTCAGCGTGCTCTTTATGGTCTGAAGCAGTCTCCTCGTGCATGGTACGCTCGCCTCAGTGACAAGCTACATGAGCTGAGTTTCCATTCCAGTAAGGCTGACACTTCGTTGTTCATATTCACTCAGGGGGTGTCACTATCTACATGTTGGTATATGTTGATGATATTGTGATTGCTGGCTCTTCCTCGACTGCTATTGAACGGCTTGTGCAAACGTTGGCACAAAGTTTCCTATCAAGGATCTTGGACGTCTTGATTATTTTCTAGGCATTGAGGCATCCTACACCTCTGATGGCATGCGACTCACTCAGCATAAGTATGCTTTGGACCTTCTTCATCGCGCACACATGGAGGATTGTCGTGTCGTTTCCACTCCTATGTCCACTTCTGACAAGCTATCTCGACATCATGGTGATAGTCTTTCAGTTGATGATGCCTTCAGATATCGGAGTTTGGTTGGTGATCTTCAGTACCTGACATTGACGCGCCCTGATATCTCCTTTGCGGTCAACAGGGTCTTGCCAGTTTCTTGATAACGCCTGGGCCGCTGGTCTAATCCATGCTGAAATGGTGGAAACCTGCAGCATAACCATAATGAGCTGTCTATAAAGCATTCTTCTTATAAAAAAAGAGTCCCATATTGAGAAAAAAGAGAAAAAGAAAAAAATGAGATTATGAAAAGAGGAAAGAGAGAAAAAAGCACCATATTCCCATGGTAAATAAGAAGATTGCTGAGATGCTTGTTGTCTGCTTGCCTTGTCATTTTGATATGGGGATTCTTCCGTATCATCGGGCAAGGGGTGCCCCGTTGGCGGTTCTCTATGATACACATGTACTTACAATGACAAGAACTTACCGGTGACTAAACTTGAGTAGCATGAGGAGCGACCCTCGTATTCAAGGAACATGAGATTTCCAACTTATACTTCATCAAGCATATACACCATAGTTTGTTCACTTTAACCTTAATCACTTCAAGATGCTTATGATAGGGGCAATGAGAGCTGAAAGCTAATAAGTACCATAATTTTTGGAAGCTCTTTATGAAACTTGAATCCCTACTTCCTTCTATGAAGGCATTTCTTTTACTTTTATGTTGAGTCTCCACTTTCTACCTTTATGCACCTACTTTGAGAGCATAGTGGCCATTCTTAGTTCTATGTGCATTGTCCCAAGACTTGTTGATTGATGCATAGCTTTGATATTGCTTGTTTTAAACTATTTGTATCTTGTCACTCTTATGAACTTTGAAGGTGTCCTATGCATCTATATTTGCTACTCTATGAGGGACAAGCTGAATGCCACTATGCTATGTTTTCTTTATGTGAAACAAACAACCGTCTTGCAAAGCATTGTTATTTATGAATCTTTTGTTTATGCCTTTTCATGGTGCAACATAGTTGCTTTGTCTTATTGTTAGAACTTTGTCTTTCATGATTATGATTGAAGTACTATGATCCCAGCTATCAATGTTTTACAAATACTTTGATCAAGTTTATGATGGTGCATGTCACCTCAAAAATTATTCTTTCTTTTTATCACTTACCTACTCGAGGACGAGCAGGAGTTAAGCTTGGGGATTAACGTATCCATAATTTTTGATGTTCCATGCTTGGTTTTATCTACTTTCTTATGTTTTATCCACACTTTGGAGTACTTTCTATACACTTTCTTGGACTAACCTATTAACAAGATGCCACATTGCCAGTTGCTTGTTTTCTGCTATTTTTGGTTCCAGAAAGTCAGAAAATGAATATTCTCGGAATTGGAAGGGACAAAAGCCAAAGTCGATATTTTACCGGAAGACTCACAGAGCCAGAAGACGAGACGGAGAGGGGCCAGGGGCTGGCCACACCACCTAGTGGCGCAGGCCAGGCCAAGTCGCGCCAGGGGGTGGTGTGGGCCCCTTCGGCACCCCCTCGGTATCCCCTCTCGCCTATAAGAAGCCTCCCGATGCATAAACCCTAAATCATCGAGCCTCCAGCCATGAAAAGTTCCGCAGCAGCACCGCCACCGAAGGGGATATTCGGGGGATAGGAAGTCTCTGTTCTGGCACCCTGCCGGGACGGGGAAGTGCCCCCGAAGCCATCTCCATCGATCTCTATCGCCATCTCCATCACCGTTGCTGATTCCCATGATGAGGAGGGAGTAGTTCTCTCTCGAGGTTAAGGGCTCTACCAGTAGCTATGTGTTCATGTCTCTCTCTATGCATGATCATATTGTGATCATGAGCTTTGTAATCAAATAGAACTACTTTGCTACTCAAGTGCTTTAATAGATCTCTGCTGTCCCCATGTGTGTGAAAGTGATAGCATGCACATCATGGTGGCACTTAGTCTAGAGATTACAAATACTTGTTATGAGTTATATTTGGAGTTGGATGTGTTTATAAAATTGTGGTGTTTGTTGGACCCATCTAGTACTCAAGGTGATAGTGTGGGGTTATCTAGATGGGAAAGATGAACTTTGAGGTGTGCTGTTATAGCCCTACCATGGATTAGAGTGTCCAACCAGAGAGTAGTATCACAAAGAGAATATATTTATATGGGAGTGTTCACTAGTGAAAGTATGATCCCTAGGCCTTGTTTCTAAACATTGAAACACTGTTTGCAACTAGATCTGTTACATGTTTGCTTGCTTTTATCTTTATTTCAGTTTGTCTTTAGTCACTTTCACATCATCAAGCTATTTTCTATCATCGCTACCACTTATAATTATCTATACCACTTGTATTTCACTATCTCTTTGCCAAACTAGTGCACCTATACACCTGACAAGTGTATTGGGTGTGTTGGGCACACAAGAGACTTCTTGTATCTTGATTGCAGGGTTGCTTGAGAGGGATACCTTTGACCACTTGCTCCCTGAGTTCGATAAACCTTGGGTAATCCACTTAAGGGAAAACTTGTTGCTGTTCTACAAACCTCTGCACTTGGAGGCCCAACAACTGTCTACAAGAATAGAAGTGCATAGACATCAAGCTATTTTCCAGCGCCGTTGTCGGGGGGGGGGGGGTAAGGTAAAAGGTACTCACATCCTCCGGTGTGAGTGCTCGAAGTTATTTCCTTTAGATTCTGCAATTTTGTCTTTTTGTTTCTTGTTTTCACTAGTTAGGCTTAATGGAAAACAACAACAAAATTAGAGAGCTTTATAGTATTTATCTTGAGTTAGCACATGAAGTGTTTGAAGAGAAAATTAAAAAACCTATGGAACTTTATTTGCATGCTAATAGCAATGTTGTTAGTATGACTTCTTTGGACACCATTAATTCTAATGATATGGAAAAGTCTAAGCTTGGGGAAGCTAGTTTTTATGAAAAAGATCTTTTTAGTTCCCCAGCTTTGGAAGATAGCTATTATATTGCTTATGATGATACCAAACCTCCAATATATAATGATTACAATGATGAATATGATATTTTCAGTCCACCTACTATTGAGGAGAAAATTAATTATAATTACAATATGCCTCCTATATTTGATGATTATGGTGATGAGAATAATAATGATAGCTATTTTGTTGAATTTGCTCCCACTACAATTAATAAGAATAACTATGCTTATGTGGAGAGTAATAATTATTATATGCATGTGGCTCATGATAAGAATGTTTTATGTGATAGTTATATTGTTAATTTTATTCATGATGCTACTTAAAGTTATTATGAGAGAGGGAAACATGGTTTTATGCATCTTGTTTTTGACTGTGGCCTATGCTTTGTCATGTCATGCTTGATATTGTTTTGGCTTTATGCTTAGTGATTTTTGTTGTAGCATGACATGTTATAAACAATTGAGATTGCTTAATGTGCCTTGAAAGAATCATGCGTTGTTTTCGCATATTAAAGCATAGTATTGTGGTATTCTCCTTTGATGCTTTATTTGGGTTGACTTGGCACATGCTCACACCATGTTATGACTATCCAAAGTCACCATAGCCTCGACGATCCTTTAGTTCTCCACTTGTAATATCACTTTATGCTTTAATTAATGATTTTTTGTCGCTTTGCATGATTATGGCCATTATTGCTCTCTTAGTTGGTCACTCCCAGTCTTTTGCTAGCCTCCATAACCAAGTATGATTTCACTCATGCATCCAACTTCAAATAAAACCAAGTTATTCCGAGTCCACCATACCTACCTATTAGCATTTGCTATTCCAAGTATATTCATGTTTTTATCTACCTTTCGAATTAAACTTGTTATGTGAAAATTAGTGATTAAAGCTCTCATGAACTTGATGGCACACTTTACTTTCTTGCACCTAATAAACTTGAACCATTGTGTCCATCTTTGTTCCGTATATGCTTGCGCTTTATAAGTTGAAGTTAGCAGAACCATGTATCATGGGGAACATTTCCAACACTGCACTTGTACTTTGTACCCCGTTGATATCATGTTCTTTTGCTTATGGATCCCGGCGGTTTGAAATAAAAGGGGAACTTGTAAGATCATGGAGTTTGTATTTGTGTTAGAGAAACTTCTGGGCCGCTAGCCTAAGCCATGCCTAATCATGGTGGAAACTTGCAGCATAACCATAATGAGCACTCTATGAAGCATCCTCAATAAAAACCTATGCAAATAGCAAATAAAAAGATCGCTGAGGTGCTCATTGTCTGCTTGCCTTGTCATTTTGATTATGGGATGGCTCCTGTATCATGTGCAAGGGGTACCCCGTTGGCGGTTCTCTATGATACATATGTACTTACAATGACAAGAGCTTACTTTTGACTAAAGTTGAGTAGCATGAGGTTCGGTCTTCGTAAGTAAGGGGCATTAGATTTCAGCTTATAACTTGTCAAGCATATCCTCTTAGTTGTGTCACTTTAACCTTAATCACTTAAAGATGCTTATGATAGGGGAAATGAGAGCTGAAAGCTAATAAGTACCATAATTTTTGGAAGCTCTTTATGAAACTTGAATCCCTACTTCCTTCTATGAGGGCCTTTCTTTTACCTTTATGTTGAGTCTCCACCTTCTATCTTTATGCACATACTTTGAGAGCATAGTGGCCATTCTTAGTTCTATGTGCATTGTCCCAAGACTTGTTGATTTATGCATAGCTTTGATATTGCTTGTTTTAAACTATTTGTATCTAGTCACTCTTATGAACTTTGAAGGTGTCCTATGCATTTATGTTTGCAACTCTATGAGGGACAAGATGAATGCCACTATGCTATGTTTTCTTTATGTGAAACAGACAAATGTCTTGCAAATCATTGTTATTCATGAATCTTTTGTTTATACCTTTTCATGTTGCAACATAGTTGCTATGTCTTATTGTTAGAACTTTATCTTTCATGCTATGTTGAAGTACTATGATCCCAGCTATCAATGTTTTACAAATACTTTGATCAAGTTTATGATGGTGCATGTCACCTCAAAAATTATTCTTTATTTTTATCACTTACCTACTCGAGGATGAGTAGGAGTTAAGCTTGGGGATGTTGATACGTTGCTAATGCATCCATAATTTTTGAAGTTCCATGCTTATTTTATATATACTTTCTTATGTTTTGTCCACACTTTGAGGTATTTTTATACACTTTCTGGAACTAACCTATTGACAAGATGCCACAGTGCCAGTTGCCTGTTTTCTTCTGTTTTTGGTTCCAGAAAAGGCAGAAAATCAATATTCTTGGAATTGGACGGGACAAAAGCCACTATGCCTATTTTTCCTGGAGCAACACGGAAACATAAAGCAGAGACAGAGTTGGGCACCAGGGTGGGCACACCATATGTTGGCGCGGGCTAGCCCTAGCCGTGCCACCAGGTGGTGTGGGCCCCCTGGCTGGCCACCGATCTTGCCTCTTCGCCTATAAGATGCCCCCCGATGCAAAAACCCTAAATCGACCAGCCTCTAGCCATGATAAGTTCCGCAGCGCCGCCGCCACTGAAGAGGAGATTTGGGGGATAGAAGTCTATGTTCCGGCACCCTACCGAGACAGGGAAGTGCCCCCAGAGCCATCTCCATTGATCTCCGCCACCATCTCCATCGCCATTGCTGATACCCATGATGATGAGGGAGTAGTTCTTCCTCGAGGCTAAGGGTTCTACCGGTAGCTATGTGTTCATCTCTCTCTCTATGCATGATCATATTGTGATCATGAGCTTTGTAATCAAGTAGATCTACCTTGCTCCTCAAGTGCTTTAATTGATCTTTTCTCTCCCCATGTGTGTGAAAGTGACAGCATGCACACCATGGTGGCACTTAGGCTAGAGATTACAAATACTTGTTATGAGTTATATTTGGAGTTGGATGTTTCTATAAAATTGTGGTGTTTGTTGGAACCATCTAGAGCTCAAGGTGACAGTGTGGGGTTATCTAGATTGGGAAAGCAAACTTTGAGGTGTGCTATTATAGCCCTAGCATGGACTAGAGTGTGCAACCGGAGAGTAGTTAAGAGTAGTATCATAAAGAGATGATATTTATATGAGAGTGTTCATGAGCGAAAGTATGATCCCATACCTTGTTTCTAAGCATTGAAACACCATTTGCAACTAGATCTGTTACATCTTTGCTTGCTGCCATCTTTATTTTAGTTTGCCTTTAGTCTCTTCCACGCCATCAAGCTATTTTCTGGCACCATTGTCTTTTATCCATACCACATTTGTTTCACTATCTCTTCGCCGAACTAGTGCACCTATGACAAGTGTATTGGTTTTGTTGGGGACATAAGAGACTTCTTGTATCTTGATTGCAGGGTTGCTTGAGAGGGATACCTTTGACCACTTCCTCCTCGAGTTTGATAAACCTTGGGTAATCCACTTAAGGGAAAACTTGCTGCTGTTCTACAAACCTCTACACTTGGAGGCCCAACAACAGTCTACAAGAATAGAAGTGCGTAGAAATCATTCACTCACCCACCTTCCACCATAAAAAATTGCAGTAAATTCACTCAAGCCAGGTGACACCTTGAGTGCGACATAAATGCCACATAAAACATTTGCCTAGGCTCCTTATTGGGATCGATAAAAAAAACAGAATTAATACTTCCACGAAAACATGCTCTAACGAACCTGTGCACTTGTAGGCCATCATAGGTACCCAAGGCCCCCGACATCGAGAAAGGCTTCAGGTGAGATACTTTGTTGGCGGTGAACTCATAGGAAACCTAGTGACAGAGAGGGGAGTATTGTGTTTGCTTAGCAATCCATTGGGGAACAACAACAACATCACTCCTGAAGGCTTTGATATGTGTTTTAACTTAACAATTGTTTGTAGTTCGGTGCTTCGTGGTGCAAACGGTTGGATCAAAAGACTATTGATATGCCTATGGCTCGTATGGGCTTTAGTATATTAGGATGTGCTACCCACAAATTTTATCTCTCTTAAGATATTACACGTGACCGTGCTTCTTATTATCTTTATCTCATATGATGTGCAACTGTAGGTGAATCTTCAACCCTAGTCTATCTTCATCCATTTAAACAACCCACAATATAAAGTAAACTATAAAGGTATCATAAACAAAGGTAAAACAAAAAAACAAAGTACTGTAGACTGTATTTAATTCCTTTAGCATTGTTTCCCAAGGTTTGATCAAACCTAGGTCTACTAGGGAAAAAGATACTATATTGCATCTATGAATCCGGATGGAAGGTATCAAGCACGTAATCCACCATCGCCGCTACCCTCATGTTAGTCACCATAGGGCCGATCGAACCTGGATTTGGCCCATAAATCTGTAGGAGATATGCCCTAGAAGCAAATACTAAAGAGGTTTTCATTTGCATATCATAAATGTGCATAATATGTTTCTTGACATGCTATAACTGTATGAAGCAGAAACATTAGTACATGTGTGATATGTAAACAAATCAAGTCCCTAGTAGCCTCTAGTCAACTAGCTCATTGGTTAACTAATGATCGAGGCCTGATCATGGATATTTATGTCAATTGATAATGGGGTCATGTCATTAGATGAATGATGTGATGGAAACACACTCAACTCTAGTATTGCAATGATATCTAGTCACAAAGTTCAATATTGTGATTACTAAAAAAATGCAGTAACACAATCCTTTGATTGGGATATCATATCTAATCACTATCACCAGAGGATGCTTTGACTGCATCAACCGTCACACAGTAATAGGGTGGTCCTAATGGTGTATCTCATGTATTCCCAAGGGGTAGGTTGAGCATATGCATCGAGATTAGGATTTGCCCATACGCATTATAGATAGATACTATGGTCCCACTCTATGAGATTACATCTATAAAGTTTGCAAACATGTGACTAGGTCACGGGGATGTAATATCATAGGAACTAGTAAATGTGTTTATCGGTAACAAGATCGAACTATGTATAGAGATACCGAAGATCAGGTCTTGGAGAAACTAGGTATCGTGAAGCAAAGGGATGAGACTCGATGTTTAAGGTTCAAGCGGTCAAGTTAATTCATGGAATGCATGGGGTCCATCATGGGTTTCCAGATCCCGTTATTGGCAATTGATCGAAGAAGTGTCTCGATCATGTCTGCGCATTCCTGAACCATAGGGTGGTATGCTTAAGGGTATATGACACTTAGGTATCGATCTAAGATCATAAGAGAAAAGAGAGAACTAGAATTGTTCTGGGAGAATCTGAAGATGTTCGGAGGGATCCAAAAGGTGTTTCAACATAAGAGGAATTAAATAATCTGTTAGATGAATTAATATTAAAATATATTTTAAATGAATTTTAGGGGCAGTCCACCTAAAATATATTTTTAAATGAATTAATTGGTTGTGATGTATCCTTTTGGATGTACTATCATGAACGACAGGTCAATATCTCTAGTCAGTTCGTTTCTTTCAGCTTCGGGGATGTTCTGCAGCCGTGATGCTCCTCTTCTTGGTGGTGCTCCCCCCATTACGCTTCCCGATCCTCGGGTGGAACTTAGTTGTTCCTATCTTAGGCTAGATTCATCGGCTAGTATTTTTATTTCGTCGAGTGTCTTTGCATCCTTAGAAAATCTCTCTTTATGGTGAAGAGGTATTGGTATGCTAGTAAATCTTTGTGCGAGGCATCAGCTGTCATTGGTACTGCACCCGAGATTGCTTTCCTTGATTTTTTCCATGCTTCTGCTGGTAATAGGAGAGTCCTCCTCTCTCCTCCGCGTGGTTCTCCTCCTCCTTGGATTATGTGATTTTTCGTTGTTTTCGAGGTTCGCTTTGTTGCTGTGATTCTCTGCATTGTCATCTGATAGAATATTATCGGGGTTGAGAATAGGCTTACCATTAGAGTCGTGTTGTGTCAAAGGTTCCCTGATGATTTCGCACACTTGGTGGCATGTTATGTATGGGCTGGTGGCGTCATTGTTAGATCCGTAGGAGACGCTGTCTGGGAGGCCAGCGAAGTCCAGTAGTTTTTGTTCTAGGTAGATTGCAGCTTTTCTGATTCCAAAGTCGCTACTTTCTCCTGTTTCCTCGGATTCTGTGTTTACCGAGCTTGATCCTTGAGGTGTGATTGGCTGGGGATGTGATATGGAGGATAGATCATCGTGAAGACCATCAAGATCCTCTAGATCTGCCGCGTTGTCCTCGCCTTCTTCGGCTGCTTCATCTTGTAGTGTGACTTATGCAGATGATCCGACAAATGACGCAGTTATTGTCGTAGGCGCAAATTTCTTGACCAACGGTCCTGATCAGATTAGAGCTGAGAGGTGTAATTCTTCGAGATCCTCTACTTGAAGTGGAATCTTCCGATGATGAGATTGGATCCACCATTGAAATCGGCGGGTACTGAAACAGGGGTGGGTGAGTGTGGTGCCGCTTTCGTTGGATTGTTTCTTGATGAAGAGTGGTCCGTCGAATCCATGACTCCAGCATTCAGGTTTCCCACAAACGGCGCCAATTGACGAGGGGTAACCTTAGCAATTCCCGTGATGATAGACTTAGGGTTTTGCAGAAAAGAGAACACTAGGGATTTTGTCGGATGTTAAGCAAACAAGGGAGTTGAAGTCACCTGATAACTTGATGAACAACTCTATTACAGATCTCTTGGGGTTTTTTCGGTTCTCCTCTTATAGGTTTCTCCTATCCTATATATAATAGGCCGGGTCTCAAAGCTGTATACGGATAGGTTACATATGTATGATTACAACACCAATGCAATCTTGGTTCATATTTTCCTTTCCTAATATAACTAAAGCTTTCATCGGATGCTTCCTTGGCCATCATCTTGAATCTTCATGGGCCGTGAGCCTTTATGCAGCCAGGGTAACAAATCATAAGCACCCGAGTGATCATACCCATGTCAGTAGCCCCCGAGACTCTACATGAACCGTAGATTCTGGTTGAATCTCAAAGATATTTTCAGTTTTTCATGTTCTGAGATTGTATGAGTTGATTCTACTTTTCTTGTTTTATAGGGATTTGGTACAACAGGCCTGATGCATCCGACGAATCGGAAATCAGTTAATTTCTCCTAGGGAAAAACACTGTATACCTACATCAAATTCAAGTCCCCATGCCTGAATTCGGAATTATTACTAGCGTAATTCAGTTCGAGCCGTTGAGGTCTTATCGAATACTGAATATTAGTCCTATTTTATCTGGTACCCAATGCGTCCGTCGGGATTTTTTATCGTATCGTTCATACAGATATTTTACTGGCAGAGCGCATTCTTGTGTGATTACCAGGCCACACAGGACGAATCTCGGGGTCTTACCTTCATGTCTTGGACACGACATTTGGAGTTTTATCGCGTCGGGTGCGATCGAGATTTTTTTGTATTGATTTTTATCGGCTGCCTTGTTTGGCTGCTGAAACTTCTGAAACTTATTATATGATTTTATAGAATATCCCGACGGGAGTAACCTTTTGAGGATACACCAAGTTAAAACTCATAGGTCTAGGCGAAAAGTATATTAACTTTTCATGCACAATTTAATTTTATCGGGTGCGCGACAGCACTCCTGATGGGAGTATCCCCCGAGGCTATGTTGGGGTGCCTATATCTAGACATAGGCTCATAATTATTGTTAGTTTTATCAGAATAATGCTTATAGATGAATGGGGATCCCTTTCTTTATTGGTAAAAAAGTATAAATAAATACTCAGAGTATGAAGAACTTATCTTTTATTTATATTCCAAAGCCGAAGATACATTGTTCAGATTTCTGCATGGTTGTTGGCCTTAATATTCTGGCTAAGAAGCTGGGCCATAGGATTTATTGTAATTTAAATTGCGAGAAAACATAAATTCTAAGCGCAAAAGCGCTGCAGTTGTGTGATGTTCCACATATTGGAGTATTTAACTCATGTCTTCTTGTCTTGGAAATGATATGCTCCTCCAGGAATGAATTCTGTAACAATGTATGTCCCTGCTGAAGGTGACTCCAATTTACGATGACCATCTTGCTTGAGGCGAAGAACTAGGTCCCCTACAAAGGACCTAGGATGCAATAGTTGAATGTAGTAGTTAAGCAAGTTTTGCTGATATATAGTGGCTCTTTGAAGGGCGTAGTGGGCTTCATCAAGTGCATCAACATCGTCTTCAAGTGCTTCTCTTGATGCTTCTTCATCATATGTAGCTACCCGCGGTGATTCGTGTGATACTTTGACTAGAAGAATAGCTTCAGCACCGTGGACCAGAAAGAAGGGTGTTTCTTATGTTGAATTGTTTGGAGTAGTACATAAGCCCCACAAAACTGACGGTAACTCATCTACCCATACTCCTTTTGCCCTGTCAAGTGGTGCTAGTAATCTTTTCTTGAGGCCAACTGTTACTAGGCCATTGGTTTTTTCCACTTGTCCATTAGTTTGCAAGTGGGCTACTAAGGTGTACCTTACTTTTATACCCATCTTCTCGTAATATTCCTTGAACTCATTGGACGTGAAATTAGGTCCATTATCGGTGATGATGCTATTTGGCACGCCGAACTGGAACACTATGGATTTGATAAAATTCACACTCGAACTTCCGTCCTGGCTGGTAACAGGCATGGCTTCAATCCATTTAGTAAATTTGTCGACTGCTACGAGCAAAAAGATGTGTCCTACTGGAGATGATTTGTGAAGTTTTCCCACCATATCAAGTCCCCACTAAGCGAAGGGACACGCAAGAGGTATAGGATTTAGCCAGCGGTGGGTGCACCAGGTTTTGTTGCAAATTGCTGACAGGCCTCACATGTTCTAACTATATCTTTTGCATCTTATACTGTTATAAACCAATGGAATCTTACCTTGAATACTTTGGCGGCAATTGCTTGGCTGCTAGCATGATGGCCACATACACCTTCATGTATATCCTTAAGTATAACTTTTCCTTCATTGGGCGTGACACATTGCTATAGCACACCAAAATGCCTCTTTTATATAATTCCCCTTTGACAATTCTGAAGGCTTTTGATCTTCGAGTGATTCGCCGAGCTTTTGTCACATCTTCGGGTAGCTCTCCTCTAGTCATATATGCTATGTATGGCTGCATCCATGTAGGCTCTATTATCATAACCTCATCAACGTATGGTTCTTCTTATATGATTTCCTCTATACTCGTTCTAGCTAGTGGAGCTCCCGGGTCCTTTCGTGGCTTAATATTTTCCCTTCCTTGGGTGCTATGACCTCAAAAACTTTCTTGGCCTTGATAGACCACTCAACTATTTCCTCCCAAAAAAACTAGGTGGCACTGGTAGGCACAGGGACCCGATGTGTGCTAGATTGTCGGCTTCTTTATTATTTGCTCTTCCTATGTGCGACACTTCACATCCATCAAATTGAGCCTCTATAATGCTATACAGATCACGGTAGGCAATCATGTTATCGCTGACAACATCGTATTTGTTCATTGTTTGCTGTGCTACAAGATTGGAGTCGCCAAATATCTTAAGGCGAGTTGAACCGCAAGCTTTAGCCATACGTATACCGTGCAACAAGGCCTCATACTCAGCCTCATTATTCGATGCGTTTGTGAAGCTCATCCGAAGTATATATCTCATCTTATCACCTTGTGGTGATACTAGTATGACTCCTGCCCCTACTCCTTCCGTTCTTTTTGATCCATCAAAATACATTGTCCATACGCTAGAAAGGTCAGGCGGGCCTACACATTGTAGCTTGCTCCATTCGGATAAAATAAGGCAGAACTTGTGACTTAATTGCTTTACGCTTCTCGTATGTGATATCCTAAGGGGAAAGCTCAATTCCCCATAGAGAGACACGTCCAGTTGCTTCTGGATTATTGAGGATATTGGACAGAGGTGCTTCGTTAACCACTATGATCGGGTGTTCTAAAAAATAGTGGCATAACTTCCGTGCTATCATAAATACTCCATATGCTAGTTTCTGATAATGCGGGTACCTTTGTTTGGATGGCGAGAGGACCTCGCTCAAGAAATAAACTGGTCTTTGAACAACATGGGTTTCCCCTTCTTCGGGTCGTTCAATGACCAGAACTGTGCTGACCACTTGATTTGTGGTGGTGATGTAAAGAAGTAAAGGCTCTTTTTCGCACAGAGATATGATGCCTCTGTCATATATCCATCCACGTCCACATTTAAATTGGATATTACTCATACTTTTGATGAAATGTCTCTCGAAACCCTGCCACTAATGCCTAATAATCAAAAGGGTATGCAATACTTTCTTGCTATTTTTTGTTGCGTAGATAATGTCATTTGAAGATGGGAATCACTACATTAAAGTCAAAGATACGAGATTTCCAACAACCAGAAGAAACCAGGAGTCGTGAACCGGAGGCAGACGCTTTAACGACCAACTATATGATCAGAATAAAATTTTGGCCGTATAGTTCTGGTCGTATAGTTGGCGCCGCCACCGCTAGGTCAAACAGAACAACTTTCATGAAGGGACCCCTATATAAAGAAGCCTCAGGCGATGAGAAACAGGCCCCCCGAAGAAGCCAGACCTTGACCTCAAGTCTCTGCCCTAGATCATCAGCCGCCTCTAAATCTTTAAACCCTTCTCCACCTCCATAGGCATATTCCACCACTTGTAATAGTAGATCTCATCTTCGATTGGCAACATTGTAAGACTATTGCTATCAATCCTATGATTTTCACTACAATGTTTATGATCTTCAATCTCATCTCTATGTGTGAGTAATTCTCCTTAGGCTAAGGGCTTCGGCCTAGCCATGTAGCACTTGTGCATGTTATTTATCATAGATGGGTTCATGTATTAGTTATGACATGATGATTATTGTATCCTCTCTTGCCTCAGTCCAATGACTTGTTAGGTACCCAAGACCCCGGGGGTTGAGTCAGGTATAGGGAGTATGAGTAATGACTAATCTGCAGGTTATGAACCCTAGTGATAGAAGGGGTAGTACGGCTGTATGTGAGGTATTTACTTGGGATTAATGGTGACATCACTATGCATATCATTAGTTCTCTTTCTTCTATGGATGAGAGTAGTAGGTTATTGCTATAAGCGGTTCCGGAGGCAATAGCAATTATGGATGCACTGCCTACATATAATCTATCTTGCTCTAACAATTACATGCATACTTTATCTTTATCTTTTATTCCCATCAGATGTTTCGCACAGCTACATGTGAAACTGAACGCCCTAGGCCCTCTCTCTCTCCATCATCGACAACAACAAAAAGACACAAACTCTTGGTCCAATAAAAACACAAAAGTAATTCTAAAACTCCCAAAGGTCCGTTAAAGTAACTTCAATACGCATCTTCTTCCCGAGGATTCGATAAACCTAGGTCTACTAGGGAAAAAGAAGCTATACTACATCCGTAATCCGGATCGAAGGTATCAACCCATTTTCTGGCGCCGTTGCCAGGGAAGCAATAGCTACCCTGGTGACGTTAGTAGGAACCTTGCTAGTTTTAATTCTTTTTTTAATTTTGATAGTTTGTTTTCAGTCTTTACTTGAAAAACAAAAAAAAATAGTTAGTCTTTAAATTCTTGCTTTTACTATTATAGATCTATGTATAAGAAAACCCCAAAACATAGGAAATATGGCTGAAAAGAATCTTGGGGAGTTTGCTACTCCCAATAATAATTATTTGCGTACTACTATCACTCAGCTAGCAATTGCTGCTGATGACTATGAAATTAAGCCCCATTATTTAATTTTGATTCAATAGAATCAATTTGGAGGCTCTGCTATTGAAGACATAGGTATGCACTTAAATACTTCCACTGAAATATATGATATGATGCGGATAAAATATGTTGATCCCGATGCGGTCAAATTGCGTCTATTTCCCTTCTCGCTTAGAGGAAGAACAAAAGAATGGTTGCTAGCGTTGCCTAGAAATACTATTACATCATGGGTGGGATGTAGTACTTCTTCATTTATGACTAAAATTTTCCTACCTGCAAAGACTATGCAACTAAGATCTAATATTACTGGTTTTAGACAGGAAGAGCGTGAGCCACTAGCGCTTGCATGAGAGAGGATGAAATAATGCTTAAGAAACTGTCCCAGCCATGGGATGGAAGATTGGTTAATCCTCCATTTATTTTATAATGCTCTTAACCCTGTGGCTAAGTCTATGCTTGATACTGCAGCGGGAGGAACATTCATGGGTAAACATATTACCGAAGCAAAGTAGCTGCTAGACAATATGCAAGACAACCATGCCCAATGGCATGTGAAAATATCAAACACGAAGAAGGTGAACTCCATCTCACCACAAGAAAATGAAGAACTCAACGCTAAGTTGGATGAGCTCATATTAGCCGTAAAAGGTAAGGAAACCCCGGTAAGAGCCATCCCTAAAACTAATATTAAAGAAGTAGACTTCATAGCCCGTAATGATTATAACCCTTCTTGGAAAAAGAATTATAATCCTAATTTTCAGAAACATTATTCTAGTCTTGCAGGTAACTCTAATAATAATATGGGAACTAGTAATGGTCGTCTTCAAGAAACATTTAAGTCTTTTATAGACTCACAAAATGAACAAAACAGTATTCTTGTTAAAATAACAGAGAACCATAATGCTATGCTTGGTAAATTATCTAACCAAGCTGTTAGTTTGAGAAATGATTTGCAGGACCTTCAAGAAAGAACGGGGATTGTTGAGGCACAGCTAGGTAAGATAACCGAGAGTCAAACTCTCATTCTATCTAAATTTGCTGGTAAAGCTGAGCCCAGTCCTATTGAAGACCTCAAGATGATGAGAATCCCAAGGGAGGAGCCTGAAGAACTTGATTATAGTAATTCTCCTTCACCAAGCTATACCGTTGAAGATCTCGTAAAAAAGATCAACGTTAAGATTCCGGTAAGTGAAGGAAATGAGGAAGCTATGCACCAATAGTTTGTTACTCAAGTAGAAATAAAGGTACGTGAGCTTGAAGAAGAATATAAGAATATTGCTGAAAAATTACCTGTGAAGCTTGATGATATATTTGAGCCTACTATTAAGATTAAAGTTGGGACCAATGAGATAGCTGCACTTTGTGATCTAGGTGCAAGCGTCTCAACCATTCCAAAAAGTCTTTTTAACAAGTTAAATCTTGGATCTTTTGAGATCACCGAGTTAAAATTACATCTAGCAGATTCTACATACCTACAAACAAGTTGTAGGAATTAAGGAGAATACTTTAGTATACATTAAAGGTTGTCCTGCTCTTATTTATTTTGTTATTGTTGACATGCCTGAAGATGCTATTGCTCCGATAATATTAGACCGTCCTTTCTTAAGAACTACTAAGGCTTTGATTAATCGACATGAAGGGAACATGAAGCTTCAATTGCCTTTGCGGGATCCTTTTGTTATTCATTTCCCCAGGAAGAAGAAAGCCAATCATGATGAAAAGGAGGCCATCGCTTTGAAGACCAACTACTTTGGAGTGGGTATTCCACTCATCTTGCCTAAGTAAGCAACACTGAGGTCAAGCTATTGACTGTGACAGAGTGCTTAATGGGAGGCAACCCATGTGAAATAAAGGTTTGAGTAATTTTTTTTATGTTTTAGTTTAGGTTTATCTTTAATAAAGAGTGCTAGAAAACTCCAAGTGAGGAGAAGAAGTTTGGTAGTACTAAAAATCCTGCTTAAATACATGCTAATGTTGGTCAACAATATTTACTTTCATTTTCTGTAAAAAATAACGTATATTGCTAAGTTACAGGATAAGAAAAAATTCATGAAGAAATAGAAATTTTTTGATGCATACAGAAGGTTTAACGACCAACTATATGGTGAAAATAAAAATTCCGGCCATATAGATATTTTTGCCATCGACAATTTTTCTTTTAAAAGTACTAACAGTTTAACGACCAACTATACGACGGGAATTAAAAATTCCAGCTGTATAGCTCCGGTCATATAGATATCGATGCTTTTGTAAAATTTCTTTTCCAGGTACAGACGGTTTGATGACCAACTATACGGTGGGAACATAATGCTCCGACCGTGTAGTTCCGGTCGTATAGCTGCGCCGCCAGGTGGAAACCCTAAAATTTTGACAGCAGGCCAACTATACGGCCAGAACACATTGTTCCGACCGTATAGTTCCGCTCATATAGTTGAGTCCGACCACAAAAACGCACGGGAAGGTACCTCCAACAGCAAAACTTCAATCCTTTTTCTCTCTTCTACCTCCAAACTCTCTCAAAACCTCAAGGGATCTTCATCTCTACTCAATTTCGTTCGATTTCCTCGCACACAAGTGATCTATGGTATGTTTATCCTCTGATCCTCCAATTACTTTTTGCAAATTCATCTTCGATCTATTGTCATTATGAATCTAGGGTGAGAACTACTATGAACTAATTGCCATGATTCTCTTGCCTAGATTATTATTTTGAGGGGATTCTTTAATGTGCTATGATGAGGAATATGTTATACTTATTATTGTTGGATCAAAAAGTTTTATTTTTGTCTTCCTTTATTGTTTTAGATGATGAACACAAGGAGCCAAACTCGTTCTTGTGCCACTGCTAGCGCTTCTCGTGCTGTCACTCAAGAACGCATGGGGATACGGTTCAGGAATGAGCTCCAACATGATTGCTTTGATATGATCAAGAACCGCGAAGTGAAGGCAACCAAGTGGGCTTGCCCCATCATATTGAACCAACTCGGTATTTCTAATGACTTTAATTTACTTTGCAATAGAGCTAGCCTACAAAACTTTGTGTACAATGATGTGCCTACATATCACCAGTTAACTATTGAATTTATAAGTTCTTCGCAAAGCACCGTTAAATTATGGCAAGGAGAGGACATGATTTCTTCCCGACTTATGAACAACAACTACACTTTAACACTAGATGAATGGTGCACATGTTTTAATTTTCCAAGCAATGATGTTAATGCCTTACGCGCATCCTTTACTGGCTTAGACGCTTCCCCTGCACAATATTATAATGGAATAAGCTTCACTACTAGGGTAAGCAAGGGGAAGAATATTCAACATCCTGCAATTCGCTATTTGTTCTATGTTATTGCTAACACCTTGCAGGCAAGAAATGAGTTCACAAGACTCAATGAGGAGGACATCTTAGTCCTTGCAAAATCTACTTACATCAACTGCAACTTGTCACTCAACTTGGGCACAATCCTTGTGTTGTACTTGGAGCACCAATCCTCTCAAAGCTAAGGACCCATCATAGGTGGAGGCGTCATCACCGTGCTTGCCAATGCCCTAGGCATCGACCTAGGTGAGTTACAACATGTGCAAGGTGAGCTATGTGTTGGTTTCTCTACTTTAAAAGCTTGTGGAATGCTCACTAGGAGAGTGGTGTTTATTACCTGTATATTGCTGGAGCTAGGCGTCTTTACCCCTCTCCTATGCCTAATGGTCTTTTCTCTATTGAGGAAGGACGTTTGCTATATGACTTGCATGTTGAGCAACACCAATCCGAGGAGGAGATTCTGGATGAGGATGAGGACCAAGAAGAGGACCAAGAAGTTCCTTGTCAAGAGGAGCAGCCAGAAACCTGGTTCGCCAAGTACCAAGACTTCCAAGAGCTTGGAGGGACTATGGAGAGGATGCATAGCCTCTCGTTGAACCCCCGAGAAACAACTAGTAATATCTCAACTCAATTTGTGAACTGAAATAATGACTTTTTCCTGCCACCACAATGATTTGAAGGGCTTGCAAAAGCCTAAGCTTGGGGAAGTTTCCTCATGTATCTTTATTCAGCGTTCATTTGATTTTATTTATTTCGAGGTTGTGTTTTTAATTAGAGTTTATAAGCACTCGTGTTGGTTTCCCCAACACTTTATCTTTAGTTATTTCTATTTGTTTTCGAGATTTTCTAGCCGAGCTTTGCCACCAATTTTCTATTCTTTAATTCCCTCTCTCAAAAACAAAAAAAGATTTCTCCATTTATCTTTATTTCCCCTCTTTCTTTTCTTTCCGCCTTGAGGTTCTCATGTATTTGCAGGAGAGTGATCTACTTCGAGTTTCCAAGAAGCAAATAAAAAAGGAAGAGAGAAGTGGAACCAAACATGAGAGGTATGCCTTATGACTCCCCACTTTTGAAGTTTGAGAAACCCATGCTAGTTAGTAGTAAAAGTTGAGGTATTATATTGGTGGAGTGAGTCTTCGTATTGTAGTAAGATTTTGTTTGCATGGGTATTTAGTTGAGTACGTTTTTGTTCCAGCTCTTGTAGTTAACCAAGACTTGCCTAAAAAATTTGCTAGTCAATTGTATTAAGAAAAAGTCTCACAATTGAAGGCTTGGGTGTTGTAGTGTTTTGTCTTGAAGGCTTATTTCTAGAGATACTCAACACCACTGAAAATGTTGATTGACTTGATAGCTCTCTTTAAAAGGATTTGTTCGAATGAATTAATGATTAGCGGTTTTTGTGAGCATGCCAAAGTTTCACTTGTTAATCATAAGAATGATATAGCTTTATGCGTGTCAAACTTCATGGGGTGCCAATAACTCCGCTGGCCTACAAACGATCTTCATGGAGGAAACTCCTAGATTTTGGCTATGACTTGATTAAACACATGTAGCAGCAATGCTATAGTGGGTAAGATTCTTGGCACTCCCGGGTAGCTGTGTTCATGATGGAATCACTCCTCTGGCTGCTATGAGTAATCATTGTGCAATAGGAACAAAAACTTTAGTGATGCCACGAGTGTCCATCGCAGCCCGATAAACTAATAATTTTTTTGGCATGCTCTCAATTACTTAAGAAGTGAAATTCTTGAAGGACAATGAATAGAAAAGTAGTGTTTGAAAAGTCTTGATTTATTGAAGTGGGAGAATTGAGATACTCTTGTGTATATGCTTTTCATGACAACTCTCACACTATCAATTTATATGATTATACTTTATTGTTCAAAGGCAAGCCTATGAGTTGATTACATGACATGGAATAAAGTTTACTCATTTGAATCATCCATCTTTATAATAATTTTGCTATGCTATAAGGATGCATAAAAACCCGTATGATATGCTTGCCATTACTCTATCTATGTTGAAGTTTTTCAAATTTATGAAGTGGAGGAAACATGAGACTACCAATCATGCATAAGATCATCATCTCGTTATTTCAATTTAAATGCTGAGTTCCTTTTTGATTTTGGTTTTCTTGCTCGAGGATGATCAAGATTAATCTTGGGGAGGTTGATGGTTCTGTAATATAGCCATCCACGTCCACATTTAAACTGGATAATATTCATACTTTTGATGAAATATCTCTCTAAGCCCTGCCACTAATGCCAAATAATCAAAGGGCTATTTTTCCTTGCGTAGATAATGTCGTTTGAAGATGGGAATCACTAAATTAAAGTCAAAGATACGAGATTTCCAACAACCAGAAGAAACCAGGAGCCATGAAGCGGAGGCAGACGCTTTAACGACCAACTATATGATCAGAATAAAATTTTGGCCGTATAGTTCTGGTCGTATAGTTGGCGCCGCCACCGCTAGGTCAAACAGAACAACTTTCGTGAATGGACCCCTATATAAAGAAGCCTCAGACAACGAGAAACAACCCCCCCAAAGAAGCCAGACCTTAACCTCAAGTCTCTTCACAAGATCATCAGCCGCCTCCAGATCTCTAAACCCTTCTCCACCTACTAGCCATATTCCACCACTTGTAATAGTAGATCTCATCTTAGATTGGCGACATTATAAAACTATTGCTATTAACCCTATGATTTTCACTACAATGTTTATAATCTTCGATCTTATCTCTATGTGTGAGTAATTCTCCTTAGGCTAAGGCTTTAGCCTAGCCATGTAGCACTTGTGCATGTTATTTATCATAGATGGGATCATGTATTAGTTTGTATGACATGATGATTATTGTATCCTCTCTTGCCTCAATCCATGGACTCGTCAGGTACCCAAGACCGCGATGATTGAGCCAGGTATAGGGAGTATGAGTAATGACTAATCTGCGGGTTGGGAACCCTAGTGACAGAAGGGGTAGTATGACTGTATGTGAGGGATTTACTTGGGATTAATAGTGACATCACTATGCATATCATTAGTTCTCTTTCTTCTATGGATGAGACTAGTAGGTTATTGCTATAAGCAGTTGCGGAGGCAATAGCAATTATGGATGCACTGCTCACATATAATCTATCTTTCTCTAACAATTACATGCATACTTTATCTTTATCTTTTATTACCATCAGATGTTTTGCACAGCTACAGGTGAAACCGAACGCCCTAGGCCCTCTCTCCCCATCATCGACAACAACAAAAAGACGCAAACTCTTGGTCCGGTAAAAACACAAAAGGAATTCTAAAACTCCCGAAGGTTCGTTAAAGTAACTTCACTATGCATCTACTTCCTGAGGACTCGATAAACCTAGGTATACTAGGGAAAAGAAGCTATACTACATCCGTAATCCAGATCGAAGGTATCAAGATACAACGACGAGAGATGTTGAAAGTGTCTTTTTGATATCTTCAAAGGCGCTGAGCTTCTTCCGGCCACTCGAATTCATCTGATGTCCTCATAAGGGCATAGAATTGTAGTGTTTTTTCTCGTAACCGAGCAATAGATCGGCTAAGTACTGCGACTCTCCCAGCTATCTGTTGTAGACCTCGAAGATTTGTTGGTTTTTTCATTATTAGAATCGCTTGAATTTTTTAGGATTGGATTCAATTCCTCTTGCTGATACGAGGCATCCGAGGAGTTGCCCTGCTGGGACTCCAAAGGAACACTTTGTCGGGTTGAGTTTGATGCAAAATTTGTCGAGCTTCTCAAATGTTTCTCGGAGATCTTTGATAAGTGAAGACCCTTGCTTTGTTGTAACTATAACATCATTGATGTATACTTGTACATTTGTGTCTTTTATTTCCTAGGCAGTTCCGAATCATCCGTTGATATGTTGCCCCGGCGTTTTTGAGACCAAAGAGCATTATTGTATAGCAGAATATGCCATAGGGCGTGATAAATGTTGTTTTCTCTTTATCTTCCTCCTTCATATGAATTTGATGGTGTCTTGAATACATGTCTAGAAAATAAAAATGTTCGCACCCCGTAGTTGCATTGATTATTTGATTGATTTTTGGTAGTGGGAAGTGATCCTTTGGACAATCTTTGTTCAACATAGTGAAATTAATACACATCCGCAATTCTTTTGCATTTTTATTTGGGACGCATACTAGGTTTGCAACCCACTCTTCTTTCTTTAATTATTTGATGAATTTGGAATTAGTGAGGTGATGGAGTTCCTTTCCAATGGCCTTACATTTTGCTTTTGCGAAGCGACTGTTTTACTGGCTTCACCTTGGGGTCCAAATTCAATGCATGCAAAGCGAGTTCCCTGGGAATCCCCTATAGGTCAGAAGGTAGCCATGCAAAGATCTCCCAGTGCTCACGGAGGAACTCGATGAGCATGCTTTCCTATGCGGGATCAAGATTTGAGGCCACAAATGTGGTTTTCTTCGGGTCGGTAGGATGGATCTGTACTTCCTTTGTGCTTTTTGCGGTGTCAAAAGCCTAGTCGAGATTGACACATGCTATTGGCAGAGGTTCTACGGTTTCCGCTATTTTTAGTTGTTCAAATGCTATTGCCATACCGAATGATTTAGAGATTTTATTGACCTCCCGATCACAATTGTCGGGTCGTGTGAAGCTTCCCTTGACTTTTATGACTCCTTTTGGCGCTAGCATCTTCATAACTAGATATGCATAATGCGGGACCGCCATTTATTGTGCGAAAGCTGGCCACCCCAGGATCGCGTGATACTGTGATGGCCAGTCCATGACTTCAAACTCGAGCTTTTCTCGCCTGAAATTTTCCTTGGATCCAAAAAAGACATCAAGAAGTATTTTACCTAAAGGGATTTCAGCTTTACCTGGTACTATGTCGTGGAAGGATGTTCTGTTGGTGCTAGATTTGGCAATGAGTAATTCATAGCTCTTAGTATTTTGCCATAAATCAGATTTATGCTGCTTCCCGCATCCATAAAGACTTTGCTCATGTCGAATCCTCCCACTTGCGCTTCTACTACCAAAGCTGAATGGACCGGTCATCGTACTCGAAGCGGGTGATGAGCTCTATTGAATGTGATTTCCTTTTCTGACCAATGAAGATACTTGGGTATGCCTGGTGGATCTATCTCGACCATGTTGACTTGTCTTGTAATTAGCTTTTGTATCCTGTTGGATGGGTGCCCTTTCTGAATCATTGACATTGCTCCCTTTGACCTAGGATACTCGCTTCCTTGATTTTTTGTGTTTTGTGGCTGCCCTGTTGGCGGGTTTACCAGCGGTGGTGGTGGGGCACCGATGGCTAACGTGCCAGGCGTAGTGGTGTATACTCTGCTTGCTGCTTCGGTTGCTTTTGTGTTGCATAACTCTTGCATCTTTAAAAACATTCGACATCCCTTCATGAGATGGTTGAATCGTCTTTTGCCAGTTGAGTCGACGTAAAAGTGCATATTACAGGGTCCCTCCAGGATTTGCATCGCGGACATGGGTGGGTCCCGAGATCTTGTTTGGTATCGTTGCGCTTATTGAATTCCACCGGCGTCGTCCTTGTTATGGTTGTTGCTTCTATAATTATCCTCTCCGGAGAAACTAGTTGCCACACAGCTTGGTCCTGTGTGCCCGTCGTTGTTCCTTTGTCTTCTGTCACTGTTGCGTTTGTCCCTATCTTCTTTAGGTGAGCGTGTTCGTTTGTTGTGCAGCACGTCTTCCCCATCAGCCTAGCGGTTTTCTATGTCCATCAGCTGCGAAATTGTCTTGGGTCTGACCCTTCCCAGTTCTTTTATGAATTCACAGCGACATAGGCCATCATTGAAGGCATCGATTTCCCTTTCATCGGATATGGCGTCGACTGAGTCTTTGATTATATTCCATCGCTGAATAAAGGCTCTTATTGACTCCCATGGTTTCTACCACACTCGTAGTTGCTCTAGAGATGCAAATCGTTTGAATGTGGAGTGAAAATGTCAGATGAATTTGTCTTCAAGGTCGTTCTAGCTACTAATGGAATCTTCGGGTAACTGTCTACGCCATGACTGTGTGGCACCGGTTAAGTGTAGTTGTAGGCTTTGCATTGCGGTGGAAGTGGAGCCGCCCTATAACTTGACGGTGGCTAAATAATATGCTAGCCAGGCTTTGGGTTCTTGTAGCCCATCATATTTTTGATGGTCATGCGGGAGTTTGAAGTCTTTAGGTACTTTTCTTTTGCGAACCACTAGGTGAAACAGCTGGATCCGTATAACTCGTAGTCATCTTCGCTATCTCCGTTGTAGTATCTTAGGTTGCGGCCTTCGTCCCCTGACTCATTGTTCATGCATTGCGTGTTGTCGTTTATTGTGTTGTTTCGTGGCTCAGACCCTGAAAAGTGCACCCGATGTGGTGATCTAGATCTTCGGGTGTGCCCCACCTACCGAGGGCTGCTGCGACGGCATGGGGATCTATCAAGCTGGTGCGTGACTCCCTGGTCTGCTTGTGCGAGGGTTGCTCCCACCATGCCAAGGTTCATTAGAGCTAAACGATGGAGAGCTTCTCATGGGTCATCGGATGTAGGTAGGGTTGTGAGTAGATAGGTTTGTGCGGCGACAATTGCTGCTTGGACTGTTTTGGCTGTGATGTATCCTTTTGGATCTACTTTCATGAACAATAGGTGAAGATCTCGAGTCAATTCGTTTCTTTCAGCTTCGGGGATGTTCTGCAGCTGTGATGCTCCTCTTCTTGGTGGTGCTCCCCCCGTTACGCTTCCTGATCCTCGGGTGGAACTTAGTTGTTCCCGTCTTAGGCTAGATTCATCGGATAGTCTTTTTATTTCATCGAGTTGTCATCCTTAGCAAATATCTCTTTTTATGGTGAAGCAGGTATTGGTATGCTAGTAAATCTCTGTGCGAGGCATCGACTGTCATTGGTACTACACCCGAGATTGCTTCCCTTGCTTTTGCCATGCTTCCGCTAGTAATCGGAGATTCCACCTCTCTCCTCCACTTGGTTCTCCTCCTCGTTGTATTATGAGATTTTCTGTTGGGTCTTTGTCGTTTCCGAGGTTCCCTTCGTTGCTGTGATTCCCTGCCTTGTCATCTGATAGAATATTATCGGGGTTGAGAATAGGGTTACCATTAGAGTCGCGCTATGTCGAAGGTTCCCCGATGATTACGCACACTTGGTGGCATGTTATGTACAGGATGGTGGCGTCATTGTTAGATCCATAGGAGACATTGTTTGGGAGGCTAGGGAAGTCTAGTAGTTTTTGTTCTAGGTAGATTGTAGCTTTTCTGATTCCGAAGTCGCTACTTTCTCCTGTTTCCTTGGATTCTATGTTTACCGAGCTTGATCCTTGGGGTGTGATTGGCTGGGGGTGTGATCTGGAGGATATATAATCGTGAAGACCATCAATATCCTATAATATTCCGCATTGTCCTCGTCTTCTTTGGCTGCTTCATTTTGTAGTGTGACTTATGCGGATGATCCGACGGATGACACAGTTATCACCGTAGGCACAAATTTCTTGACCGACGGTCCCGATGAGATCAGAGCCGAGAGGTGTAATTATTCGAGATCCTCTACTTTGAAGTGGAAGCTTCCGATGATGAGATAGGATCCACCATTGAAATCGGCGGGTACTGAAACAAGGGTGGGTAGGCGTGGTGCCGCTTTCATTGGATTGTTGCTTGATGAAAAGAGGTCCGCCGAATCCATGACTCCAGCATTCAGGTTTCCCATAGACGATGCCAATTGACGAGGGGTAACCTCAGCAATGCCCATGATTATGGACTTAGGGTTTTTGGAAAAGAGAATGTTGGGGATTGCGTCGGATTTCAAGCAAACAAGGGAGTCGAAGTCGCCTGATTACTTGATGAACATCTCTATTACAAATCGCTTGGGGTTTTTTTCGGTTCTCCTCTTATAGGCTCTCCCGTCCTATATATAATAGGTCGGATCTCAAAGCCGTATACAGATAGGTTACATATGTATGATTACAACACCAACGCAATGTCGGTTCATATTTTCCTTTCCTAATATAACTCAAGATTTCATCGGATGCTTCCTGGGCCATCATCTTGAATCTTCATGGGTCATGAGCCTTTATGCAGCCAGGGTAACAAATCATAAGCACTCGAGTAATCATACCCATGTCACTCTCCCTCACGCGTGGTTTCCAAGTTGGAATGTGCATACGGGGATAGGGGTTTCTCCACCATACGCACACCGTTGTGCTGCTGGATCTTATGTTCGGATCAATCTTCTTCCAGTTCTTCGCTGGACCAGAGCCCAGGAGATGTCATCTACACCAGATGTGTGAAGAATAGTAGAGGTGCTGCCAAATGTGGCACTCGTCAGTTGTACGCATTCATAACCTTGAGGTTGGCATCACTGTACGAATACATCATCAACATTCACTAGAACATAACACTTTTCAACCTTCTAAGGTATGAACACTGAATCCCTCTATTACCTTACATCTACATAGAATAGATCTTGGCTATGTCGTTCGCGTTGCTAGGAATTTTTCTGCTATGGAACCATTATGTGGTATACGAGGTGATCTATGTGTAGATGTGCTGGTAGGTTAGAACACATAGTGGTATGTGGGTATTTATTTTCTAGTTGTTATCCTCCCACGTATACTTGTTCATATCGCGTTATTGTTTGGTGAATTGGCCCGGACCAACCTTATGTGAGATTGGTTCCAAACCTAACATATGGCTTGTACAATATATGTGGCTGGCGGGTGTCTATCACTCTTATAGTATTTGATATGGAATTTAAAAATACGGCCCTGAAAAGCGATTTAAAGCGACAACTAGTCCATCCATGTTGTGGTTTGAAGTTCATAGGCTAAAAACATTGTTCTCTTGTCAAAGCCCTTACAACCACGTAAAACTTGCAAAAGATAAAGTAGACGCATCTAACTTTATTTTGCAAGGGAGCATGTGATATGATATGGTCATGGTAAGTTTTTATGTTAAGCCACCGGCATGGAGGCACAGTGGACTCGGTGTCGTGCCAGGGAGCGCTCGATGGAGATCAAGGTGCAAGGACCATCTCATGTGATATTACATATGATGTTAAATTCTTTATGCATCTTATTTTGCTTGTATTAGACTTATGATGGTAGCATTATAAGATGATCCCTCAAATCTAATTTCCAGTCAGTGTGTTCACCCTTAGTGTGCACCACTAAGAAAGTTGTCCATTATGAAGCACATCGTGACGATCGGGTGTTTGGCATATCGGTGTTTGCATATGGTGGGTGTAAGGCATATTGCATAGTAATGCACTAAGGTTAACGTTGGTGAGCCTAACGTGTATATACATGGCCTTGGGACACAAGTGACCGAAATGTTAAGCGTGAGTCACATAGTTGGCATGATTGACATATTTTATGTCTACCTTTGAAACTATGCTATCAGTCGTGATGATCGGGGGTGGTAAAGTTAATTGGGATCGTGTAATCACTAAAACAACAATGAGAAATGTTCGTTTAAGTGGGAGTTCATTAGTAATATGAACCATTATAATGAACTAAACAATCTAAGTAAATTTGGATAGGTTTGTTGTAGTTGGCATCCGTAAAACTACCTTTTGCTTAGTTGTAATTGAGATAATAAAACTACAGAAGTATAGATACTTACTTCACAGACTAGTATCATATTGTTTGAGTGTTGAATTTAAAGTTAAAAGTCCTAAAGCAAACTTTCAAGTAAACATCACTTACTCCATAAGCTTTAATAAGTGTATTAATCCTATATTAACTAATTCCAAAGTTAGTATCTAAAAGATCATGTTTTCCTTCATGATACTTGATATATTTTTGAAGGCTAACTACTGCAGGGAGACCCCCACAGCCTTTTATTAAACATAAAATAACATAGCGATCTTAATTACAAACTAAAGGAAAGAAAAATACAGATAAATATAACCCAAGTTGACAAGCTCTACGCTAAACTTGACTTTAATCTATGCTTAAGCAAGGAAACATCAGCCACAATGCCACATTTCCACCTTCTAAAGTCTAGGGGAATACTTTTAAAAATAGTGCCATTACACTGCTTCCAAATATTCCAGCAGGTTAAAATTATGATCTCCACCACACAAGGACCTTTGAAAGATTTTTTAGCATGCTGCAAGGTGAGATGAATCTTCCATGGCTTGACATGGACAAAGAACACAATTATGATCATCAATGACATTCCAATACCTTCTGAGCAGCATGGATCGGGTGTTGATTCGATCATGTAGAATGAGGCAGGAAAAAAACTTAAGCTTAGAAAAATGATACTTGATATTAGAAAGAAAGTTTTTAGTATCCAGATCATCTTAGAGCTGAAAGATTCGTTTCATAAATCATCTTGTGTAAAAGATATTATGATATCTTAAACATTGTTTGATTGCAATATGATAAAATATAATTTAGTCAGAAACATATTCTTATATTGGATGAGCATTTGCGAATGATGGTGATGCTAGGCGTACCTATCACACAATAGGTTTGGGAACTAATGTTGTACAAATGTTCATCCTCATAAACTATAGTATTTTCATCATGAAAGTTGTCATGATAGGATGGATAAGAGGTATAGGCAACATGTTTACTATACTAGAAGATTATTAAAAGTATAATCCACAAGAACGCAAATCATGTGATGGTAGTGATCCACTTCAAAGTGAAAGTTTGAGGGTATTAGTGTTTAACTAACACATTTGAACCAAGTACCATATGATTGGTGACACTATTGATGTTGACTGATACTTCTGAAAGAGAGGAAAACGTTGAAAGCGAATCTATAAATGCAACTGGCAGAAATTAATGGACTGAAATTATCCATCTCAGGTATATAAAAGATATACATGTTATGAATATATTCTTTGCTTGTTAAAACAATGTAATTCTTCGGCATTAGATGCTGGATTGGTTGGTATCAAGTGTCATGCAAAGCAACTCAATATAAGAAATACAATTGCACAACTAACTAGCAAGAGAGTGTGGTGATGATGTTCATCAGTAAAAAAATAAAAATGTTATTATATTTGTCATCTACATCAAAGAACAAGCCTTAGATTTACTCTGATAATTGTTATTTGGTTCTAGTATTGTGAGAACAAGGTGTTGTTCAAATAATTACTGTATTCCATAGACGACGATTGAAGCATTACAAATTTTGTTGGTGAAAGAATATTCATAAAACTAAATGCTAGAAACATTGCAAGGATAAATGATTGGAATTTCACTTGAAAATTGTGACACCGTAATTTAAGTTATATTGGAAAGAAAGACATGAAGAAACTCCATGTTGATGGAATTTTGGAGTCAAGTTATTTTCGAAATTATTGACGCTTGTAAAATTTTCCTATAGATAAATAAAACTCTATTCATGGGAAAAAGTTAAATGGATGGTGGTCCATTATGGTGGCATATTCAAGTGGAAGAAATACATATTGATGTATGTGGTCCATAATGTAAAACCATTTGTGGTGGATTATTCTACTTCGTACACTTCCACCGAGGACTTGAATACACATATGAGTATCTTTTTAATGAGGAATAATTATAATACATTTAAACATGTTCAAAGGTTTTAGTGTAAAGTAGAAATCATCGTAACAAAAAATCTAGAGTTCATGATTGGATTGTAAAAAAGATATTTGAGTTACAACTTCAGCAAACATCTAAAAGTTGAGAAATTATTTCATAACTTGAGTTTCCCAAAACACCATAGTAGTATGGAATGTTTTGAGAATATAATCGAACCTACTTTGACTTTGTAAGATCAAATATACAACTATCATTATGATTTAAAAGGTTATGCTATAGTGACTACCTTTTACACTGAAAATAGCAACATCATGATCCGTTGAAATGGCAAGGGGTAAAACCTAGTTTGTCTTTTCTTGAATTTTGGTTTGCAATGCATATGTAAAATATTTACAAAAACAAAGTCAGATATGCACGTCTTTGTAGGTTATCGCAAAGCAATCATTGGGAATTCCTCCACCGTAACACTAAAGACAAAAGTGTTTGTCGCTAAAATGACGAGTTCTTTGAGAAGAATTTTTTCGTAAAAAAGTTAAGGGGGAGGACAATAGAAATTTTGATAAGGTTATTTGAACCTAAGTGACATGATTAGAGAAGTGCAACACCAAAAACAATTCTAGAGGCAACTATAATGCTCATGGCTACTGTTTTTGTAAATGTTGTAATTCTAGAAATCTAAGTTCCTATTGAACCATGTGGATCGGGTGATAAGAAAATAACAAGATTTGGGGACAAAGTATCATTTTTGGACAATGATACACCGACTACATGCAAAGAATCAATGATTAGCCCTGACTTCGTTAAATGGTTAGAAACCATAAGAATTCGTGATAGTATCCATATATGAAGATCAAGTTATGAACTTGGTAGACCCCTAGGAAGATGTGAAGTTTTTCAAAGAGCAAGTGGATCTATAAAGAAACATACATGGATGTTTACATCTGTGAAATGGTCGACATATCGGAAAGAAGTTTACGAAAAAGATCAAGTGTTTGACTACGACAAAATTTGATCTTTCGTAGCGATATTATGTCTGTATGGATTATTGTAGCAACCACTATTCAGAGATATGGTAGTTGAATAAACAAAATAACATTCTTCTAATAGAATGGTTACCTATGATGTGTACTTGACACTATCCAAAGTGTTTTGTTAATTCGAAGGGTGTTAAGATATATACAAACTTCAATGGTTGAAGCAGCAAGCATCGAGGAGTTGGAATCTTCACCGTGAGGAATCTGTTAAAGAGTTTAATTTCATCAAAACCGATGGAAATGCTTGTGTTTACAAGAAATTAAGTGTGAGCGTCAAGACATACCTCCAATTCTTTACATAAAAGACATTTTGTTGATTGAAAGTGGTGTATCTTTATTTTAACATGAATTTAGAATTTGATTAAAATCAGATTTTGATGAAAGACTTAAGCAAAACTAGAACATTAGATATCATAGTCTATATAGATAGACTAAAATGCTAATATGGTTATGCCATAGTAGATAGATGAAATATTGAATTAGTTCAATAAGGTGACATATTTAAGTGGGAGCTGCATGAGTTTCCGAGTGAATACTATTAAACAAGAAAAGTTTTTGCCACATGGTAGCAAGGTCAATTGTATTGACAATTGGTAAGTGAAACATCATAAATTATTTAATTAATCATGAATGCCATGATATGTACATATCTAGATGAGTCCTATGCTCTAAGTGTTAGGAGAATATACTAGAGTGATACATAAGATGATCATTAGACAATTGTAATGATTTTATTATTTACTTTGGAAGAACCAAGAATATGTTGTGTATGTAGATATGATGAAATAGTTCACTGTAATGTGTTATATTGGTGCAAGTTTTTTTACATATATAAATGAAGTTTATCTCAATTTAGACTATGCGTTAACAAATAAGGTACCATAGTGAAATGGAAGAAAGTTCCATGATGGATTTTGACTAGTTCCAAAATTATAACATTGTGACGAGTACTACAAAAACGATTGATTATATGACTCATCTAGCAGCAGCATAAAGAGGGCTTTTGTATAAAGTAGTTTTGTTATAAAAACTAGGTGCAGTTCCAAGTGGGCTATACTATGAAGTTCTATTGTGCGATAGTAGAGTCAACTTTGTTTTGTCTAAGGAACTGAGGTCTCACCAAAATACTAAAATTATATAAATACCATCTCATTGGAAAATGAGGGATGCATAGTGTCGCAAAGACATGCAAATACACACAAAGTAAGAAGTGTTAGTTCTGGAGGTTAGGTTAAGTAACGTGTGTGGACAATGCCGGAATGCCATAGGTGTTAAATACGCAAATCAATAACTAGATTATTGACTCTAGAGCAAGTGGGAGACTATAGGAGATATGCTATAGAGGCAAATAATAAAGTGGTTTTTATTTTCATATCTCAAATGTTCATAATAAGTTTCATGTCATGCCATAACTGTATTAAGCGGAATCATTAGTACACCTGTGGTATCTAAACAAACCAAGTCCCGATCATGGTCATTTATGTCAACTGGCAATGGGATCGTGTCATTAGATGGATGATATGATGGACACAAACCCCACTCTGGTATTGCAATGAGATCCAGTCATAAAGTTCAACATTGCGATTATTCGAAAATGTAGTAACTCAATCCTTAGAATGTGAGATCAAATCTAATCACTATCACCGAAGGCTGCTTTGACTACATCAACCGTCGCACCATAACCGTGATCACAAAGGTGTCTCTCAGGTATTCCCAAGGGGTAGGTTGAGGCATATATATCGAGATTAGTATTTTCCCATCCGTGTGATAGATAGATACTATGGGCCCACTTAGTGAGATTACATCTATAAGGTTTGTAAACATGTGACTAGGCCACGGGGATGTAATATCATGGGAACTAATAAATGTGTTTGTCGGTAACAAGATCGAATTATGTATAAAGATACCGAAGATCAGGTCTTGGCAAACCAGGTAACGTTAAGCAAAGGGAATGAGACTCTATGTTTAAGGTTCAAGAGATCAAGTTAATTTGTGGAATGCATGGGGTCCATAATGGTTTTCCAGATCCCGTTATTGGTCATTGATTTGTAGAACTGTATTGATCAGGGCTACGCATTCCTAGACCTTACAGTGGCATGTTTAAGGGTAGATGACGCTTTGGGATTGATTCGAGATCGTAAGAGAAAGGAGATGAGAGAACCGAAATTGTTCTGGGAGAATTCGAAGATGTTCGGAGAGATCCGAAAGGTGTTTCGGAGTAATAGGAATTAAATAATATGTATTTAATATTATTTGGATGAATTAATATTAAAATATATTTTTAAATAGATTTTAGGGGCAACACACCTAAATGGGTCTCACCTATAGGGGAGGCCCATGAAGGGGCATGCACACCAAGGAGGGCCAAGAAGGGGCCGACCGGCGAGGCCATGGCCACCCCACGTGGGGCACACCTAGGGATGGCGGTGGGATTAGTCCCACCCTATTCACCCCTTAGTGTTGGCACTCCTCCTCCTATATATAGAGGGGAGCCCCCTCCCCTCAATCCATATCAATTGGCTTTGTCCTATCTCTCTCCCCCTCGCGCGTGGTTCCCAAGTTTGAACATGCATACATGGATAAATATTTCTCCACCATACGCACGCCGCCGTGTTGCTCGATCTTCTGTCTGGATCAATCTTCTTCTGCTGCTTCGCTAGACCGGAGCCCGGGAGATGTCGTCTACACCGGATGCATGTAGAACTGCGGAGGTGCTGCCAATTGTGACAGACGTCACTTGTACGCTTGACCTTGAGGTCAGCATCGCCATACGTATACATCATCAATGTTCGTTGGAACGTAACGATTTTCAGCCTTCAAAGGTATGAACACTGAATCCCTCTGTTATCCTACATCTACATAGAATAGATCTTGGCTATGTCGTTCGCGTTGCTAGGAAATTTTCTATTTTCTGCTACGCAAACCTTCAAAAGCCCTGCGCCACGCTGCAGCAAGCTGGCCGAGCATCACCACCCAGCACTCGTCATCGCCGGTAACCCATCTGCAGGGATCACCGCCCTCTCACGAGCCGACCAGCCCGCCCAGACACAGATCAGACCCAAACAAGCCCAGATGTGGGCCGAGCGAGATATGCCGGCTCGCTGGAGCACCCTGCCACCAAGGTGCAACAATTCTACACCGCCATTCACCCGGGAAAGAAGCTCCGCCACCAGAATCTTTGAAGTCCAGGGAGCACCGCTGCCGGACTTGCCCTCCAGAGTCGGGAGTTGGCATGCACGCTAGAGGGGAGAGGCCACCGCCATCGGCACCGCGCGGGTGACGCCCGACGGTGCACACCGGCGACAGTAGGAGGGGTAGGCTGGGGCGGGTAGGAGCTGGCTTGGGGAGGAGGGAGGGCCCCTAGTCGCATCGCATGGGGAGGTGTCATGGGCACTATTAGGAAAAGGCTTATAGAACAAAAAGCTACCGCCAGCGCACAAAATTTTGGTCTACTGGTGCAAACTACCATCGGCGCCCACACTACTCCGGCGCGCATGCGCTAGCCAAGTACCCCTGGCACGCGATGTGTACCGCGCGCCGACGCTAATGCGGGATCACCCCAGCCCCCCTCCCGCAGATATCCCCGGCACCCTAGGCTTGTGTGCGCCAGTGATAAGTGTGGCCTCACCCCTTCCCCTGTGATCACCTTTTTCAGTTTTAGAAAAAAATAAAGAAAATAAAAAAATCTTCAAATTTTAAAATCCTTCGATATGTGGTTATGTTATGTGATATAACTCTTAGGAAATATATAAAATACGAATTTTGACTTTTTTGCAAAAAAAACTTTATGTCCCGATAAAACGGCCATAACTTTTGCATATGACCTCGGATCAAAAAGTTTTTTATATAAAAATTGATCTACACAAAAAGTAACATCCGATTTCAACCACCTACGGTCATTTACCATTTTTTAGATTTCTCAAATTCTAAAGGATTTTTTGATATGTTTTTTTTTAAGATTTGGAGACTATTAAATGACTTTTATTTTGAAAACCTTGCAGTATACTATTAAAAAATACATGAAGTATGATTCAAAAGATGATATAGATGTCATATTTGGATTCCTCTCATTTTTCTGATCGATTTAGACATATTATTTTATAGATATGAATTATTTCATATTAAATGGAAAATGACAAAAAAAGTAAAATCCATTTTATTGTTATTTGAATTCAAGATTATTATTACTTATTTATTTTTGTTTATTTAAATAATTATTTGTAATTAAAAAAAGACGTGTGACATCTGTTGGAAAGCCAGATTTGCGACGCTGTTCGCCGTGTACTTTCGGCGGATTGACGAAGTGCTTCTCGTCACTAGTCGCAATGCGGTAGGCTCAAGTTGAATCAGTCCGGCGAGAAGCGCAAAACTAGAACCAATGAACGAGACGCTCACGTACAAGAGCTAAGCAGGCAGCCATACACGTCGATCAATATAAGCCAACTAGCTAAACTCACGTACAGGAATTGATTTGATTGCTACAGGAGCATATGCCATACACGTCGATCAATATAAGCCAACTAGCTAAACTCACGTACAGGAATCGATTTGATTGCTACAGGAGCATATAGCTCCATGTCTTTCTTTATTGCTTCTGTGTCACGATTTTTCTTACAAAGACCAGGGTACATGTATATATATTCTAGGATTTAGCCTAACCAATTCTAGCTAGGAGTCCTAACCTGATACATGCACGACCTCTACTCGTATACACATAGGTATACTAGCAGTTCTACTCGGATACGAATATCAATACTTGACAGACACATGATTATCTAATAATCACTCCCTAATCACGATATGGTCTTCAACATCCACCTAGATCCCAAATACGCCAGCTGCTCCTCGCGGGTGTCATCCACGATGTTACTTTTGCCGCTCCCTTCCTCAGCACCCATGTCACAGACTTTGCTTTTCTTGACTTCTCCATGGCTTCACGCCGACAACCCTTTTTGTCCGCGCCCTTCTCCACGCCTTCACGCCGACTGTCATTTTTATCCGCGCCTTGAGACATTATACTTGGTTCGATGAAGTACTTTCTCATCGATGCTTCGCATATTTGATCTACTGTTTGCCGGTGCTCTTGGATGCAATAGAACAAATATGTAGGAGCTAGCTCAAATCGGTTGACTAGCAAAGCTAACTTCCTACTGTGACTAGCAATTCTGACTTCTACCTGCTCCTGACCAACGCCGTCTTTTGACTCGTCCGGAGTAGCAATGTACATGTTGCCTACCTGTAGCGATTCGCCTTTTTATTTTGAATCTCTTTTTGGCATGTTTCATTCTAGCTTTTCTATACCACGTGAAAAGCCTCTTGATGGATCTGCACCCCCTGTTGTTGGGTCTCCTCCATCTGTCTAGCCACCAGTCCACACTCTTGGACCGTCGTCTTCTGGCCTTGCTGGCCTGTTTGCTAGGCTCGCTTCAACTCACCCTCCTCTTATAATTGTTGATCAAACAATTGCAGGTATCGATGCACATGCATCTGCGCGCCCTTTCAGTTCCGTATCTTCTGGCCACGGACTAGCCTTTTCTTCAAACTCTTTGTCTTCTGGGAGAATCCCTAGTGCTTCTGGCCTGGTGTCCACACCTGGACCTTCCCCTAGGCCTTCAACGTCTTCTGGGCCCGAACTTGCTGCAAGGATAAGCTTGGTTGATCCATATTTTCTTCATACGCAAGATCCCATGTGACGTGAAAAGTTGGATATCCCGGTTCGTTGGATCCCAAATTCCATGACTCGCCTTCCTCAAAGATTACGTCGCCCCTGACAACCACCTATTTGGTATAAGGATTGCACAGACGGTATGTCTTTGATCCTTCATAGCCCGTCATGATCATTGGAGTTCTCTAATCCACCAATTTACTCTTATGGTTGGACTCCGTCTTGACATGCTCCACGCAGCCAAAAGTGCGAAGATGATCAACAAAGGGTTTCCATCCGTACCATGCTTCGTACGACGTTATACCAACTTCACTCCCACTTGGCTCCATGTTCAGCAAATACACAGCCGTATTGACTGCCTCACCCCAGAATTTTCCTGGCAAGCCTTTACTCTTCATCATGCTCTGTGCCATGGTCAACACAGTTTGATGCAGCTCATCCTCCTGATCAATGCGCAGGGCTCTTATCTTCGTCTCCACCTTAAACTCTTCGGCTTCCTTGATCTTCTCGAATGCTTGTTGAGCTTGACCCTTACTTTTTAGCAACACAATCCACATGTATTTACTATGATCATCCACCACAAGCATGAAGAACTTATTACCGGACGGAGTTGTAGGTGAAATTCCAACGCATAGATCATAATGAACAAGTTCTGAGGCTTCACTTGCCTCAAACGTGGCTTCACATGGAAATATGGCACTCCGTTCCTCGTGATCCACAAACGGTAGATCGTGATCCACTTCTGCCACAATATCCGTAGCCGGTGATGGAGGATCCTCCTCATCCTTCAGCTCAGTTACTTTGAGCATTCGCATTGTAACGTCCCAAAACTTCAATCCAAGCTTATCAAGAGCAAGTCATCCAAAAATGGGGTTAACAAAAACTTTTCCAAATTTAAAATGAAAGCATTCATATATGTGTGCATTTAAAATAGGAGTTGTTTTGAATTGCCATGATTGTGTGATCCTTTGCTTCTAAAATATTTCTTAGATGATTTAAACATCATCTACATCATTCCCAAACTTTTCCTAAAGAAAATCAAATAAAAAATAATTAAAATGAAGAAATGGTCATTTGGACAAATTTAACTCTCATACCTACTTTGGCTATTCCTAGTACTCATTTCTTAATAGAAACAATTCTTGATCTTTACACCCCTTGCTAGTACACATAATGAGGTACCAAGGCCAACTTTTTGATCTACTAAAAACCTTCTGTAAACTATTTTAAATGATAGTTTAAAATTGAATCTAATGCATATCCATAGATCACCCCTATTTCAAAAACCATCTAATTGAGCACCATTTTCAAAACCCTTGCAACCAGAGACTACCTAGCACTAGTGGAGATCACCCAAAAAATTTGAAATCAAAATTCAAACTTTGGTCTCTTGCGGCCATTTCATCGAACAGGTGGCAGACACAGATCAAACAATTGTCAAAACACTATAGTGTGCAGTGCTTCTTGTCACCATTTGGGCCTAACTCGGTTCCCTTGTCCCCCCAGCTCAAACCCCGGCCCTAGCTCTCTCTCCCTCTCCCCTAGCTGCTCCAGTGCCAAGCCGCCCGACGCCATGTGCCAGGTCGACCATGGACAGCTCGCACAAAGCCGCCCCGCGCTCTCCTTCGCCCGCTGGCAGACAGGCGCCATCACACCGCACCGCCTCGACCAGCCCCCGACCAAAATCAAGCGGAGGACAAGCCCCAGTTGCTCGCGCCCACGCCTCTGTCCGCCATGTCGATCACCCCGGAGCGCCGCGTCCGCCAGAGCAGCACCGGCCTCGCCAAGCCCTAGCCTTGCGTGGTGGCACTCGCAGCAGGCCCAGTACCTCGCCAGACACGCCCATATGCCGCCACTCGACCCATAGCCGCCGCATTTCGTGTCGAGCACCTGCGGCCACCGTGCAGTGAGCGGAAGCTCCCGACCAATAGAGATAGCCCCTTGCCGCGTCATCAAGCCATAGAGGATCGCCAGGAGACCGGCCACCGTCCGCCTACCTCGCCCATGCCCTTAACTTGGTGTGCCGTCGCCCACGTCAAGCTCTGCCCATGCCGCTCTACACCCTTCGCTCGCCTATATAAGAAGGCCTCCCCAGCAAGCTCTCTTCACACCATTTTCATCCCCACCTCTCACTCTCACTCCCCACAGCCAGCCGGAGCCGCTCGAGCACCAGGACGCCGGAATTGCAGCCGGAGCCACCGCCTCGGGAGGAGAAGGGCGCCGTTGATCCAGGCCATCCCAGGAAGCGCCACTTGTACCAGGAGAACCACCGTCGTCTTCCACTTCGTTCGCCCGCCTCGCCGACCCCGCTAGAGCCTCGGTACGCCCCCACTGCACCCTCACCGACTGCGCTAGGGTTAGCTCCCGTCGTGTCCTGTTCCGACGAGGACGATAGCTGTGAGCCGTCAATCTACCCTCTAATCGCACGGCCACCTTTCATCCATACCTCTTCGGTACCCCCCTGTTCCACTGACGGGTGGGGCCCTCGCTTAAGCCAGCCCGCGACGCTGCGCGGAGTGCAGTGGGCTGGCCCATTTCGTTCCTGCGCACGTTTCAAATTCAAATTAGGAATTTTCCTTTTAGTTAGAATATAGTTTTTGTCCAGTGTTTCAAAATTCAATTCTGTGAGTTTGACAAATCCAAATTACATGAAACTAATTTTGTCTGAAAGGTATTGAAATGCTCTATCCAAACCCGTTGAATTTAATTCATTTAGAGTTATAGATTTCTCCTAATAAAAATAAGAAGACAGAAGCTTTTGCAACTTGAAACATTTTTGTAAAATCAACCAAGTTAGCTTTTGAGTTGATTCCAACTCTCAAAATCACATTTCATCATATCTATCCAAATAAGTAATAATATTAAGGTTTACAGGCAGTGACTTTGGACTAGTACCAAAATAATGCTATATAGGCATTTCTAGTCACTTTAAATCATTAAATAATGAACTTAAACCAAAGTAATATTGATCCAACCTTTAAATCTCATTCCCACATGTTAGAATATGTGCTGAGGATATGTGTCCACATGATCCCATATTTTGGTGGTGAATATTAAATTTTAGTTAATATTTCAATGAGTAGAAATTACTTTTCCAAAATAAAAAGGTTGAAACTATTGAATTAAACTTGTGATGCTTGTGGTGATAATAGATCATCAATGGTGTGGTTTAGAATAATACTTAGCCTAGTTAAGGATTGTTTGGTGATTGTGCACTCCCTATGTATTTCTAGACGATAGTACCGACCAAGCCTTCGAGGAGGAGGAGTTCTACCAAGAAGAAGTAGAAGAAAACTTCAACCACTGCACCAACCAAGGCAAGATATTAGTGGCAAGCTAACCCTTGCAAACATGCTTTAGTAAGCTCTTGTAGCAAGCTATAATAAAACTAGATAGTTTAGTAAAGATGCCTTAAGCATACTTTGATCACACCCCCTTAGTTTACACAAAGTTCTTTAATTAATTTTGAAGGTAGCATAAAGAGTATAAAACTTGACCTACTTAGAAACCCTTAGATGTCATTCTATGGCATGAGATTGATCCCAACCCTTCCACCTTAGTGAACACTCTTAACCTAGTGTTTTAGAATAGATCAAACTTGAGTCACTTTAGATGGGGACACTTGGTGAAAATGAGTTGTGAAAACCTTGGAATGATGAGTCATTCTATTGAGATGTTTTGACATGTGTTGAGAAACACAATTGATTTATGATGATAAAAATGATGAGGCATGAGCCTTAACCCTTTTATAAAACTGATGGTTGGATTCGGATGCGATACCATTCCAAATTTACCATACAACCACATTACCTGAATTGGGTAAGGCTTAGCTGGAAATTTATATGCATTAGTATTAGTTCCCTCACGGGAGAGGTTTGAGCTGAGGCTACCTCTTAATGTTGTCCACCTATGCAGTGCCCAAGATGACTGATGGTCATGGTTGGGAGGCCATGCTCATAGGAGAGGTGTTTGTACTAGGGTATGTAAAGGGAAGGTTATGTTTGATTATCTGCATACTAAGTATGATGATTCCGGGTTATCCCTGACAGATGTATCGAATCTTGTGGTGAAAGTGTACCACCTCTGCAGAGTGTTAAACTATTCGAATAGCCGCGTCCACGGTTATGGACAGTTGGAATGGCCATACTATTTCATTGTCAGATGTTTTCTAAATAACTTGAAATGAATGATGAACCTTGACTTGACCACAACAGGGTTGTGTAGATGAAAATAGCTTCCCAACTTAAGTGATTTTAGACTTTTATTTTATCTTTTCTTGCTTCAGAAACTCAGCTTAGGTTTCAAACTTAACTTGATAGTTATTCTTTAAATTCAGTACTTTAACTTAGAATCATAACCCTTGCTAGTAGTAGTTTGCGAGTACTTAAAGAGTACTCATGGCTTTTGTCCCTAGCTATTATCATGGCCAGACTATGAAGGAGATTATCAAGATGATGGTCAGCAGGACGGCTATGATAACTAGGACTATCTGCCTTCGTCAGCATTGCCTGTGCCCCTGAAGATGGACCCCGCCGCTACGCTATCGTTTATTTCCGCTGTTTGTTGTATTAAAGACTGGATCATGAGATCCGTATTTGTGTAAAACCTTATGTATGGTTTGTAATGGATGATGTACTGTGATATCCAATCCGTTATGTCTCGCAAAAATGGTAATCCTGGGATTGCGAGGTATGGAATAACAGGCATCTGGGATTAAAAATCCGGGTGTTGACAAGTTGGTATCAGAGCCATCCTGACCATAGGAGACCCTAGTTAGAATGGACGTCCAAACCAAAAACTTAGCTTCAAAACCAAAGTGAGTATTTATGAAAAACTATTTCCCCTCTTACCCTTGTGAACTCATTTTTTCTCAAAAATACATGTTCCTCAAAATTCTTACATTACTGCTTAAAATTTGACACACTTGATCACTTCACTAATTTCCTCATCCTAAATTCTTGTAGATGGAGACTCAGTTCAGCAAGTTTTACCAGTTGGGAAACAGAGGTTAGCTGATCTTCGAGAGGGATCTGGATTCACTGTTAGAATTACTAGGACGCCCACATCCGGAGTTTCTTGGAGCTCAACTTCTTGGACCCCCAGGAGGAGACCTACAATGGCTAGTCACCGCAGATCTTCGAGGAAGCATTGAAGCACCAACTTCCGGTAGAATTCAGTTCTCTGTGAGAGAGAACAACTGGCTAGATGGATTAGCCAGGGCAATGCATGAAGCTCTCGCACGTCTATGTGCCCTCAGCGTCAACAAGATTCAAGGAACCCGTTTTGCCCACTATGCAAGACGTGACTTCATGGGAATGCCGATGGAGATGCCAAGTCACCCAGAGTTGAGGCGTCAAGTGGAGAACCTTGACTTCTTGCTTCATGACCGACAGCAGGAACTGGACAATGCCAGAGAGTTAGCCAACCAGAACCATGCCATCGCCGACCAGAAGGCCCAGACTTTCACACTGCTCGTCCAAGATCGCCAGTCTCTTTGTTGCCAGCGTACAAAGAAGGATCGCACCATCGCCCGTCTTTGCAAGAAGGTGGCTGACCTCGAGAAGACCGTCAAGGAGCAGGAAGCTTAGCTTGCCGCCAAGGAAGAAGATGATGAAGGAGAAGACATCGAGGGAGATATGGATTCCTACCTCAGCAACGATGACGATTTTCTGGCAGAAGATGCTGTGGACTTCTACACTGATGATGAAGACTCCGACTTCATCGACGATGAGTAGATGCACTAGAGCACTGTCGTAGCATGAGATGTATCATCTCATTGTATCGTAGCTTGCAGAATGGTTCTTAAAACCATCTGTTTTTCCCCTTTGCTTGTTGTGGTGTGTGTTGTATCGTGTGCTTGCTTGAATGAATGAAAAAGAAGTTAGTTGAAAAACCTGAGTCTAACTCAAAGTTGTAGCTTTGAAAACCCAAAACCATGAACCTTAGAATTTCCCTCTTACCCCTATATCTATCTCAATCTTCAGATGACTCGTGGAAACCAAGGAGAGAGTCAGATCTTTGGACCCGACATTCTCCGAGAAGTAGAAGAGAAAGTTCACAAAGTTCGTGAGCACCTCAAGACCGCCCAATCCAGACAGAAAAGCTATGCTGACAAGAGAAGGAGAGACCTAACTTTCAATGTTGGAGATTTCGTATATCTCAAGGTTTCACCATTGAAGGGAACCCAACACTTTAGTCTGAAGGGAAAGTTAGCTCCCAGATATATCGGACCTTCAAGATTCTGAACCGCCGAGGAGAAGTATCGTATCAGCTGGAATTGCCGGAAGAGATGTCAGCCATCCACAATGTGTTCCATATCTCGTTACTTCGCAAATGTTTGGAAGTGCCTGAGAAGACTGAAGTTTTCAAGAATATCGATCACAGAGCAGTGGAAATCAACAATGATCTGACCTATCGGGAAGTACCCATCCGTATCTTAGAAGAAGCCTACAGAACCACCAGGACCAGGAGTATCAAGTTTCTCAAGATTCAGTGGAGCAACTGTTGGAGATATGCCCAAGAGGCAATAATAAAAGTGGTTATTATTATATCTTTGTGTTTATGATGAAAGTTTGCATCCCATGCTATAATTGTATTATTGGGAAACACTAATACTTGTGTGTTTTGTAAACATAAAAGAGTCCCTAGTAAGCCTCTTGTTGAAACTAGCTTGTTGATTGATTGATGATCATGGTTTCCTGATCATGGACATTGGATGTGATTAATAACAAGGTTATATCATTGGGAGAATGATGTGATGGACACACACCCATAGTAAGCGTAGCATAAGATCAAGTCATTAAGTTCGTATTACTGTAAGCTTTGAAATACATAGTAACCTAATCCTTCGACCATGAGGTTATGTTAATCACCATCACCGGATGGGTACTTTGATGACATCAAACGCCGCTTCGTAACTGGGCGGTTATAAAGGTGTCATTGGGTATTCTGAAAGTATGTGTTGAAGCGCATAGACCAAGATTGGGATTTGTCCATCCATATGACAGATAGATATACTCTGGGCCCTCTCGGTGGAATGTCATCTAGATAGCTTGCAAGCATGTGACTGGGTCACAAGGGATGACATAACATGGAACGAGTAAAGAGTACTTATCAGTAACGAGGAAGAACTAGGTATGAAGATACCGACGATCAAACCTCGGATAAGTAGAATGTCGCGAGACAAAGGGAATTGGTTTCGTATGTTAAATGGTTCAATCGATCACGATATCATCGTTGAGTGTGTGGGAGCCATTATGGATCTCCAGATCCCGCTAATGGTTATTGATCGGAGAGGTGTCTTCATCATGTCTGCATATTCACGAACCGTAGGGTGACACACTTAAGGTTCAAAGTTGTTTTAAGTAGATACGGAATTTGCGTTGGAGACCGAATGTTGTTCGGAGTCTCGGAATGGATCCGGGACATCACGAGGAGATCCGGAATGGTCCGGAGAATAAGATTCATATATTGGGGATCATTTTCTAAGTAGGAAATGTTCCGGAGTGTTTGTATGGAGATTCTAGAAGGTTTCGGAATGTTCTGGAAGGTTCTAGAGGATTTCTTGGAGTTTACTTGAAAACCAAGAAAGGGATCAAGGAGACCAAGTGGGGCAAGACACGGATTCATGGGGGAGGAGGATTCCTCCCCCCTTCCCACCGCCGGCCCAAGGAGGGGAGTCCTACTAGGACTCCCCCTCCCCAGGTGTACCTCCCTCCTTTAATTAGAAGGGAGGGGCGCCCCCTCTTGCTCCTCCTCTCATAACAACTAATCTCAGCCGCCTCTCTCCTCCACCTTTCTTCTGCATAGGCATAGGCGAAGCCCTGCAGAATTCTCATCTCCACCACCACCACCACGCCGTCGTGCTGCTGGGATTCCGTGGAAAAGATCTACTACCTCCGCTGCTCGCTAGAACAAGGAGAGGAAGGTCTGCTTCGACTCCGCACGTGTGACCGTCTGCAGAAGCGCTGCCAGAACGCAGCACCGGAAGGATCGTCCACACGATCTTGAGATCGGCAAGTGATCGACTATATCATCCACGAGATCTAATCTCGTAACGCTTTCGGTTCTACGAGGGTTAGTACCAATCTATCTCGTTGCTCATGTCTAATAGATTAGATCTTGGCTTTTGTCTAGATTAGATCTGGGTTTTATTCGTTCTTGCGGTAGAAATTTTTTGTTTTCCATGCTACGAACCCTTCAGTGGTATCAGAGCCTTGTCTATGCGTAGATCTGTTGTACGAGTAGAACACAATGAGGTTGTGGGCGTTGGTGCTCGTGCCATCTTTTGCAATGTGTGTACTTTGCATCTTGCGGTATGGTGGGATGAAGCGGCTCAGGCTAACATTACATGTCATCGTACATGAGACTTGGTCCACGCTTGACGTGTAACTCGTATTGCACAAGTGGCTTTGCGGGTGTCTGTCTCTCCCATCATAGTATAGATCAAATCTACACTTTGCACTTGATAGCACTTGTATCAACGTTGTGGTTCAGTTTCGTAGGTAAGATGCGTTCTTAGTCGAAAGCCCCAAGCCACGTAAAACTTGCAAAGAAAATTAGAGGCGTCTAACTTGTTTTTGCAGGGGTTTTGTGATGTGATATGGCCTACCTGTGATTGTGATTGTATTTGATGTATGCAATGATCCTTGTTGTAATATGGCAACCGGCAGGAGCCTAATGGTTGTCTTTAATTCTGTTAAGACTTGCGTGTCGATTCATCTTGTAATAGCTTTGTTCCAAGTAGTTGTAATAGTTGCTAGTGAAGATGAACAACCATGAAGCGGCACCATGGACCTTGACGCAATGCTGGTGATGATGGAGATCATGTCCGTGCTTTGGAGATGGAGATCGAAGGCATAAGAAGAAAGGGCCATATCATATCACACTAATTATGAATTACCTGTGATGTTAATCCTTTATGCATCTTGTATTGCTTAGATCGCGACGGTAGCATTATAAGATGATCCCTCTCACTAAATATCAAGTAATAAAGTGTTCGTCCTTAGTTGGCACTGTTGCTAAGACTCGTCGTTTCGAAGCATCTCGTGATGATCGGGTGTGATAGACTCTACGTGTGCATACAACAGGTGCAAGCCAGATTTGCACATGCGGAAACTAAGGTTAATCTTGACGAGCCTAGCATGTACAGACATGGTCTCGGAACATGGAATACCGAAAGGTAGAGCATTAGTCATATGATTGATATGATGAACATGAAGATTGTTCGCCGATGAAGCTACATCATCTCACGTGATGATCGGACTTGGTGTAGTAGATTTGGTTCGTGTAATCACTAAAACAACTGCGAGGGATGTTGTTTTGAGTGGGAGTTCACCTAGTTAATTTAAGAATTAAATTTGAACACTATTTATCATAAACTTAGTCTAAACTACTTGCAAATTTGTTGTAGATTATGGCGAACGTTTCCATCAATTTCAATGCGTTCCTAGAGAAAGAAAAGCTTAAGAACAATGGAAGCAATTTCACGGACTGGTTCCGTGGACTGAAGATCGTCCTCAGGGCTGGTCAGTTGACCTATGTGCTCAAAGCACCGCTAGGTGACCCACCTGCAGAAGATGCCACCGATGATGTAAAGAATGTTTATGCCACTCGGAAACATCATTACTCCACAGTTCAGTGTGCCATCCTGTACGGTTTAGAATCGGAGCTTCAAAAGCGTTTTGAGCACCATGACCCATTTGAAATCATTAAGGAGCTCAAACTCATATTTGAGACTCGCGCGGCCATGGAAAGCTATGAAGCTTCCGAGAAGTTCTTTACCTGCAAGATGGAAGAGGGTAGCTCCGTTAGCGAGCACGTGCTCACCATGTCTGGGCACGCAAACAAACTCCGAGAGTTGGGGATACCGATTCCTAATGAATTGGGGATTCACCGTGTCCTCCAATCACTGCCACCAAGTTACAAGAACTTTGTGATGAACTACAATATGCACTGCATGAACAAGACGTTGCCTGAACTATCGTCCATGCTGAAAACTGCTGAAGTGGAGATCATGAAGGAGCACCAAGTGTTGATGGTCAATAAGACCACCAATTTCAAGAAACGGGGCATGCCTAAGAACAAGGGCAACTTCAAGAAGGACGGCAAGAAAGCTGCCGCACCTGCTAAGAAGCCCAAGGCTGGTCCCAAACCTGAAACTGAGTGCTTCTACTGCAAGGGTGCTGGTCACTGGAAGCGTAACTGCCCCAAATACCTGGCAGATCTGAAGAGCGGCAACATCAAGAAGAAAGGTATATTCGATATACATGTTATAGATGTGTATCTTACTAGTAATTGTAGTAGTGCCTGGGTATTTGATACTGGTTCGGTTGCTCATATTTGTAACTTGAAACAGGAGCTGCGGAATAAACGAAGACTGGCGAGAGACGAGGTGACGATGCGCGTTGGAAATGGCTCCAAGGTTGATGTGATCGCCGTCGGCACGCACCCTCTGCATCTACCATCGGGATTAGTTTTAAATTTGAATAATTGTTATTTGGTGCCTGCGTTAAGCATGAACATTATATCTAGATCTTGTTTATTGCGAGACGGTTACTCTTTTAAGTCTGAGAATAAAGGTTGTTCGATTTATATGAGTAATATCTTTTATGGTTATGCACCTGAGATGAATGGTTTATTCTTATTGAATCTCGATAGTAGTGATACACATGTTCACAACATAGATGCTAAACGAATAAAATTGAATGATAATTCTACATACATGTGGCACTGTCGTCTTGGTCACATTGGAGTGAAGCGTATGAAGAAACTCCATTCTGATGGACTTCTTGAATCACTTGATTTTGAATCACTTGAAAGATGCGAAGCATGTCTAATGCGAAAAATGACTAAGACTCCATTTTCTGGTATAATGGAGCGAGCTACGGATTTATTGGAAATAATACATACCGATGTGTGCGGTCCAATGAGTGTAGCATCGCGTGGTGGATATCGTTATGTTCTCACTTTCACGGATGACTTGAGTAGATATGGGTATGTCTACTTTATGAAACATAAATCCGAAACTTTCGAGAAGTTTAAGCAATTTCAAAGTGAAGTGGAAAATCATCGTAACAAGAAGATTAAGTTTCTGCGTTCTGACCGCGGAGGTGAATATCTGAGTTATGAGTTTGGCATGCATTTAAAGAAATGTGGAATACTTCCACAGTTGACACCGCCGGGAACACCACAGCGTAATGGTGTGTCCGAACGTCGTAATCGAACTCTCTTAGATATGGTTCGGTCTATGATGTCTCTTATAGATTTACCGTTATCATTTTGGGGCTATGCATTAGAGATAGCCGCATTCACTTTAAATAGGGCACCATCTAAATCCGTTGAAACGACACCGTATGAATTGTGGTTTGGAAAGAAACCTAAGTTGTCGTTCCTTAAAGTTTGGGGTTGCGAAGCATATGTAAAGAAATTACAGCCTGATAAGCTTGAACCCAAAGCGGAGAAATGCGTCTTCATAGGATACCCTAAAGAAACAATTGGGTATACCTTCTATCATAGATCCGAAGGCAAAGTTTTCGTTGCTAAGAATGGATCCTTTCTGGAGAAGGAATTTCTCTCGAAAGAAGTGACTGGAAGGAAAGTAGAACTCGACGAGGTTATTGAACCTTCTTTCAGAGTTGAGAGTAGCGCAGCACCGGAAGATGTTTCTGTGCCGCCTGCACCAACTGGAGAGGAAGCTAATGATGATGATCATGAAACTTCGAACGAAGTTACTACTGAACCTCGTAGGTCAACGAGGGTCCGTACCACTCCTGAGTGGTATGACTCTGCCTTGAACGTCATGTTAGTGGACAACACTGATGATCCTGCAACGTATGAAGAAGCTATGGTGAGCCCAGATTCCGACAAATGGCTAGAAGCCATGAAATCCGAAATGGGATCCATGTACGAAAACCAAGTATGGACTTTGGTGGACTTACCGGATGGCCGTAAGGCTGTCGAGAACAAATGGATTTTTAAAAGAAAAACAGATGCTGATGGTAATGTTACCGTCTATAAAGCTCGACTTGTCGCGAAAGGGTTCCGACAAATTCAAGGAGTTGACTACGATGAGACTTTCTCACCAGTAGCAAAGCTAAAGTCTGTGAGGATTGTGTTAGCAATCGCTGCATATTTCGATTATGAAATTTGGCAGATGGATGTCAAAACGGCGTTCCTTAATGGTGACATTGAGGAAGAGTTGTATATGGTACAACCCAAGGGTTTTGTTGGTCCTAAAGATGCTGACAAGGTATGCAAACTTCAGCTCTCCATTTATGGACTGAAGCAAGCATCCCGGAGTTGGAATCAATGTTTTGATAAAGTAATCAAAAACTTTGGATTTATACAAACTTATGGAGAAGCTTGTATTTACAAGAAAGTGAGTGGGAGCTCTGTAGCATTCCTAGTACTATATGTAGATGACATATTGTTGATTGGGAATGATATAGAACTTCTTAATAGCGTCAAAACCTATTTGAATAAAGTTTTTCGATGAAGGATCTTGGCGAAGCGGCATATATTCTAGGCATCAAGATTTATAGAGATAGATCAAGACGCCTAATAGCACTTTCACAAAGTATATACTTAGACAAAGTTCTAAAGAAGTTTAGAATGGAAGAGAGCAAGAAAGGGTTCGTGCCCATGTTGTCAGGTAAGACCTTGAGTAAAACTCAAAGTCCGGCTACGGCAGAAGATAGAGAAAAGATGAATAAAATTCCCTATGCCTCGGCCATAGGTTCTATCATGTATGTCATGCTGTGTACAAGACCGGATATAGCACATGTTGTTAGTTTGACTAGTAGATATCAAAGTGATCCTGGAATCCGAACACTGGACAGCGGTCAAAAATATCCTAAAGTACCTGAATAGGACTAAGGATATGGTTCTTTCTTATGGAGGTGATGAACAGCTTGTTCTAAACGGTTACACAGATGCTAGTTGGAACACCGATCCAGATGACTCGAAGTCACAGTCTGGATACGTATTTATTTTGAATGGTGCTACAGTGAGCTAGAGAAGTGCCAAGCAGAGCGTTGTGGCGAAATCTTCAACTGAATCGGAATACATAGCTGCTTCGGAGGCTGCACAAGAAGCCATATGGATGAAGGAGTTCATTACTGAACTTGGTGTGGTTCCCAGTGCGTTGGACCCGATGGCCATCTACTGTGACAACACATGTGCCATAGCTAATGCACAGGAGCCAAGGTCACATAGCAAGCTGAAGCACATCAAGCTACGGTTCCATGCTATTCGCGAGTATGTCCAAGATGGTGACATAAAGATTTGCAAAGTACACACTGATCTGAATGTAGCAGATCCGTTGACTAAACCTCTCCCTAGAGCAAAGCATGACCAACACCAAAACGCCATGGGTGTTCGGTATATTACCATGTAATCTAGATTATTGACTCTAGTGCAAGTGGGAGACTGTTGGAGATATGCCCAAGAGGCAATAATAAAAGTGGTTATTATTATATCTTTGTGTTTATGATGAAAGTTTACATCCCATGCTATAATTGTATTATTAGGAAACAGTAATACTTGTGTGTTTTGTAAACATAAAAGAGTCCCTAGTAAGCCTCTTGTTGAAACTAGCTTGTTGATTGATTGATGATCATGGTTTCCTGATCATGGACATTGGATGTGATTAATAACAAGGTTATATCATTGGGAGAATGATGTGATGGACACACACCCATAGTAAGCGTAGCATAAGATCAAGTCATTAAGTTCGTATTACTGTAAGCTTTGAAATACATAGTAACCTAATCCTTCGACCATGAGGTTATGTTAATCACCATCACCGGATGGGTACTTTGATGACATCAAACGCCGCTTCGTAACTGGGCGGTTATAAAGGTGTCATTGGGTATTCTGAAAGTATGTGTTGAAGCGCATAGACCAAGATTGGGATTTGTCCATCCATATGACGGATAGATATACTCTGGGCCCTCTCGGTGGAATGTCATCTAGATAGCTTGCAAGCATGTGACTGGGTCACAAGGGATGACATAACATGGAACGAGTAAAGAGTACTTATCAGTAACGAGGAAGAACTAGGTATGAAGATACCGACGATCAAACCTCGGATAAGTAGAATGTCGCGAGACAAAGGGAATTGGTTTCGTATGTTAAATGGTTCAATCGATCACGATATCATCGTTGAGTGTGTGGGAGCCATTATGGATCTCCAGATCCCGCTAATGGTTATTGATCGGAGAGGTGTCTTCATCATGTCTGCATATTCACGAACCGTAGGGTGACACACTTAAGGTTCGAAGTTGTTTTAAGTAGATATGGAATTTGCGTTGGAGACCGAATGTTGTTCGGAGTCTCGAAATGGATCCAGGACATCACGAGGAGATCAGGAATGGTCCGGAGAATAAGATTCATATATTGGGGATCATTTTCTAAGTTAGGAAATGTTCCGGAGTGTTTGTATGGAGATTCTAGAAGGTTTCGGAATGTTCTGGAAGGTTCTAGAGGATTTCTTGGAGTTTACTTGAAAACCAAGAAAGGGATCAAGGAGACCAAGTGGGGCAAGACACGGATTCGTGGGGGAGGAGGATTCCTCCCCCCTTCCCACCGCCGGCCCAAGGAGGGGAGTCCTACTAGGACTCCCCCTCCCCAGGCGCGCCTCCCTCCTTTAATTAGAAGGGAGGGGCGCCCCCTCTTGTTCCTCCTCTCATAACAACTAATCTCAGTCGCCTCTCTCCCCCACCTTTCTTCTGCACAGGCATAGGCAAAGCCCTGCAGAATTCTCATCTCCACCACCACCACCACGCCGTCGTGCTGCTGGGATTCCGTGGAGAAGATCTACTACCTCCGCTGCTCGCTGGAACGGGGAGAGGAAGGTCTGCTTCGACTCCGCACGTGTGACTGTCTGCGGAAGCGCTGCCGGAACGCAGCGCCGGAAGGATCGTCCACACGATCTTGAGATCGTCAAGTGATCGACTACATCATCCACGAGATCTAATCTCGTAACGCTTTCGGTTCTACGAGGGTTAGTACCAATCTATCTCGTTGCTCATGTCTAATAGATTAGATCTTGGCTTTTGTCTAGATTAGATCTGGGTTTTGTTTGTTCTTGCGGTAGAATTGTTTTGGTTTCCATGCTACGAACCCTTCAGCAACCATACCGAGGTGGAAGCCGCTTGGGAGCGCGAGGATTACATTAGGACAGAGTTCCCAGATCTCTTTAGTTCCTAGTTTTCTTGTAAATCTCGGGACGAGATTTTATTTAAGGAGGGAAGGTTTGTAACATCCCAAAACTTCAATCCAAGCTTATCAAGAGCAGGTCATCCAAAAATGGGGTTAACAAAAACTTTTCCAAATTTAAAATGAAAGCATTCATATATGTGTGCATTTAAAATAGGAGTTGTTTTGAATTGCCATGATTGTGTGATCCTTTGCTTCTAAAATGTTTCTTAGATGATTTAAACATCATCTACATCATTCCCAAACTTTTCCTAAAGAAAATCAAATCAAAAAGAATTAAAATGAAGGAATGGTCATTTGGACAAATTTAACTCTCATACCTACTTTGGCTATTCCTAGTACTCATTTCTTAACAGAAACAATTCTTGATCTTTACACCCCTTGCTAGTACACATAATGAGGTACCAAGGCCCACTTTTTGATCTACTAAAAACCTTCTGTAAACTATTTTAAATGATAGTTTAAAATTGAATCTAATGCATATGCATAGATCACCCCTATTTCAAAAACCATCTAATTGAGCACCATTTTCAAAACCCTTGCAACCAGAGACTACCTAGCACTAGTGGAGATCACCCAAAATTTTTGAACTCAAAATTCAAACTTTGGTCTCTTGAGGCCATTTCATCGAACAGGTGGCAGACACAGATCAAACAATTGTCAAAACACTATAGTGTGCAGTGCTTCTTGTCACCATTTGGGCCTAACTCGGTCCCCTTGTCCCCCCAGCTCAAACCCCGGCCCTAGCTCTCTCTCCCTCTCCCCTAGCTGCTCCAGTGCCAAGCCGCCCGACGCCATGCGCCAGGTCGACCATGGACAGCTCGCACAAAGCCGCCCCGCGCTCTCCTTCGCCCGCTGGCAGACAGGCGCCATCACACCGCACCACCTCGACCAGCCCCCGGCCAAAATCAAGCGGAGGACGAGCCCCAGTTGCTCGCGCCCACGCCTCTGTCCGCCATGCCGATCACCCCGGAGCGCCGCGTCCGCCAGAGCAGCACCGGCCTCGCCAAGCCCTAGCCTTGCGTGGTGGCACTCGCAGTAGGCCCAGTACCTCGCCAGACACGCCCGTATGCCGCCGCTCGACCCATAGCCGCCACATTTCGTGTCGAGCACCTGCGGCCACCGTGCAGTGCGCGGAAGCTCCCGACCAATAGAGATAGCCCCTTGCCGTGCCATCAAGCCATAGAGGATCGCCAGGAAACTGGCCACCGTCCGCCTACCTCGCCCATGCCCTTAGCTCACTGTGTCGTCGCCCACGTCGAGCTCTGCCCATGCCGCTCTGCACCCTTCGCTCGCCTATATAAGGAGGCCTCCCCAGCAAGCTCTCTTCACACCATTCTCATCCCCACCTCCCACTCTCACTCCCCATAGCCAGCCGGAGCCGCTCGAGCACCAGGACGCCGGAATTGCAGCCGGAGCCACCGCCTAGCGAGGAGAAGGGCGTCGTTGATCCAGGCCATCCCAGGAAGCGCCGCTTGTACCAGGAGAACCGCCGTCGTCTTCCACTTTGTTCGCCCGCCTCGCCGACCCCGCTGGAGCCCCGGTACGCCCCCACTGCACCCTCACCGATCGTGCTAGGGTTAGCTCCCGTCGTGTCCTATTCCGACGAGGATGATAACTGTGAGCCGTCGATCTACCCTCTAATCACACGACCACCTTTCATCCATGCCCCTTCGGTACCCCCCTGTTCCACTGACGGGTGGGGCCCTCGCTTAAGCCAGCCCGCGACGCTGCGCGGAGCGCAGTGGGCCGGCCCATTTCGTTCCCGCGCACGTTTCAAATTCAAATTAGGAATTTTCCTTTTAGTTAGAATATAGTTTCTGTCCAGTGTTTCAAAATTCAATTCTGTGAGTTTGACAAATCCAAATTATATGAAACTAATTTTGTCTAAAAGGTATTGGAATGCTCTATCCAAGCCCATTGAATTTAATTCATTTAGAGTTATAGATTTCTCCTAATAAAAATAAGAAGACAGAAGCTTTTGCAACTTGAAACATTTTTGTAAAATCAACCAAGTTAGCTTTTGAGTTGATTCCAACTCTCAAAAATCACATTTCATCATATCTATCCAAATATGTAATAATATTAAGGTTTACAGGCAGTGACTTTGGACTAGTACCAAAATAATGCTATATAGGCATTTCTAGTCACTTTAAATCATTAAATAATGAACTTAAACCAAAGTAATATTGATCCAACCTTTAAATCTCATTCCCACATGTTAGAATATGTGGTGAGGATATGTGTCCACATGATCCCATATTTTGGTGGTGAATATTAAATTTTAGTTAATATTTCAATGAGTAGAAATTACTTTTCCAAAATAAAAAGGTTGAAACTATTGAATTAAAGTTGTGATGCTTGTGGTGATAATAGATCATCAATGGTGTGGTTTAGAATAATACTTAGCCTAGTTAAGGATTATTTGGTGATTGTGTACTCCCTATGTATTTCTAGACGATAGTACCGACCAAGCCTTCGAGGAGGAGGAGTTCTACCAAGAAGAAGAAGAAGAAGAAGAAGAAGAAAACTTCAACCACTGCACCAACCAAGGAAAGCTATTAGTGGCAAGATAACCCTTGCAAACATGCTTTAGTAAGCTCTTGTAGCAAGCTAGAATAAAACTAGATAGTTTAGTAAAGATGCCTTAAGCATACTTTGATCACACACCCTTAGTTTACACAAAGTTCTTTAATTAATTTTGAAGGTAGCATAAAGAGTATAAAACTTGACCTACTTAGAAACCCTTAGATGTCATTCTATGGCATGAGATTGATCCCAACCCTTCCACCTTAGTGAACACTCTTAACCTAGTGTTTTAGAATAGATCAAACTTGCGTCACTTTAGATGGGGACACTTGGTGAAAATGAGTTGTGAAAACCTTGGAATGATGAGTCATTTTATTGAGATGTTTTGACATGTGTTGAGAAACACAATTGATTTATGATGATGAAAATGATGAGGCATGAGCCTTAATCCTTTTATAAAACTGGTGGTTGGATTCGGATGCGATACCATTCCAAATTTACCGTACAACCATATTACCTGAATTGGGTAAGGCTTAGCTGGAAATTTATATGCATTAGTATTAGTTCCCTCACGGGAGAGGTTTGAGCTGAGGCTACCTCTCAATGTTGTCCACCTATGCAGTGCCCAAGATGACTGATGGTCATGGTTGGGAGGCCATGCCCATAGGAGAGGTGCTTGTACTAGGGTGTGTAAAGGGAAGGTTATGTTTGATTATCTGCATACTAAATATGATGATTCCGGGTTATCCCTGACAGATGTATCGAATCTTGTGGTGAAAGTGTACCACCTCTACAGAGTGTTAAACTATTCAAATAGCCGCGTCCGCGGTTATGGACAGTTGGAATGGCCATACTGTTTCGTTGTCAGATGTTTTCTAAATAACTTGAAATGAATGATGAACCTTGACTTGACCACAACAGGGTTGTGTAGATGAAAATAGCTTCCCAACTTAAGTGATTCTAGACTTTTATTTTATCTTTTCTTGCTTCAGAACTCAGCTTAGGTTTCAAACTTAACTTGATAGTTATTCTTTAAATTCAGTACTTTAACTTAGAATCATAACCCTTGCTATTAGTAGTTTGCGAGTACTTAAAGAGTACTCATGGCTTTTGTCCCTAGCTATTATCATGGCCAGACTATGAAGGAGATTATCAAGATGATGGTCAGCAGGACGGCTATGATAACTAGAACTATCTGCCTTCGTCAGCATTGCCTGTGCCCCTGAAGATGGACCCCACCGCTACGCTATCATTTATTTCCGCTGTTTGTTGTATTAAAGACTGGATCATGAGATCCGTATTTGTGTAAAACCTTATGTATGGTTTGTAATGGATGATGTACTGTGATATCCAATCCGTTATGTCTCGCAAAAATGGTAATCCTGGGATTGCGAGGTATGGCATAACGGGCATCTGGGATTAAAAATCCGGGTGTTGACACGCATCATCGGTCTATCATGTCCTTCCTGGGTGATGAGAGCCCTATCCTTTTCCTTTGGTGGTTTCCGGCAATCAGCCTTGAAGTGACCGAGCTCGCCGCAATTATAACACCTTACTTTCTTTATGTCAAACTTGCTCCGCGACGGGGCGTCATCTTCGTCCTCCTGCCCTGCGATGTACTTTTTCGCTGGGCGCTGTTTCTCCTTGCTTCTCGTGGAGCCTCCTTGATTTTCTTTTGAAAGATTCATCCACTGCTGCTTCGCGAGCATCAGGTGCTCAACCTGTTCTTGATCACCGAAGCTGATCCGAATTCTCTCGTCGTGTGCCCTGAATCTTCCGACGAGATCCTCAATCGTCAGTGTATTTAGGTCGAGACATTGTTCGATCGATGCGACGATCTGCATGTAGCACGCCGGTGCCGCACGCAGGAACCTTTGACGTTCTTGACCTCGTCCAATCTCTCGCCATATCCCCTGATTGCGTTGACGAGGGTAATGAAACGGGTGGCAAACTGATCAACCGTCTCGCTCTCCTCCATCTTCAGATCTTCATAAGTTTTTGTCAAAGTTTGAAGATGTGCTTCCTTCAGGCGGGCATGACCTTGGTGTAAGATCTTGATCGTCTCCCATGCATCCTTCGCCGATTTCTATCCGACGAGGTGCTGCATCACGTCCTTCGGCACGACGAAATAGAGCGCCGTTAGCACCTGGCGATCCTTCCGGTACTTCGCGCCTCCCTTGACATACTCGTCGCCTCCTAGATCGACGGCCTCCCAAACCTCCTGGGCCTCCATGGCCACCTCCATGTTGAGAGCCCATAGCCCATAGGCCTTGCGATCGAGGCACGGATACAAAGCCGCCCCCACCGTCTCCGTCACCGGTGCCGCTGTCGAGCTCTCGCCTGCCTTGACCAACGCCATGACCTCCTTGTACTTTCAGCAGATCACGGCCAAAGAACCTCAGGCTCTGATACCAATTGTTGGAAAGCCCAATTTGCGACGCTGTCCGCCGTGTACTTTCCGACAGGTTGACGAAGCGCTTATCGTCACTAGTCGCAACACGGTAGGCTCAACTCGAATCAGTCTGGCCAGACGCGCAAAACTAGAACCAATCGACGAGACGCTCACATACAAGAGCTAAGCAGGTAGCCATACACGTCGATCAATATAAGCCAACTAGCTGAACTCACGTACGGGAATCGCATATAGCTCCTTGTCTTTCTTTATTGCTTCTGTCTCTCAATTTTTCTTACAAAGATCAGGGGTACATATATATATATATATATATATATATATATATATATATATATATATATATATATTCTAGGATTTAGCCTAACCGATTCTAGCTAGGAGTCCTAACCTGATACATGCACGACCTCTACTCGTATATACATAGGTATACTAGATACATGCACGACCTCTACTCGTATATACATAGGTATACTAGCAGTTCTACTCGGATACGAATATCAATACGTGACGGACACGTAATTATCTAACAATCACCCCCTAATCACGATGCTAGCGCACACCACTTCAGACACTTACCGCCGGCTCGTCTTGTCTGCCGCCGCTGGCGCGATGTCGTCAACGAGCGCACCACGGAGATGCAGAGCCGCCCCAGGCCCCTCATCTGGGATGGCCGTGTCGGCTACGTCGTAGGCGACCTCTCGTCGGAGTCGACAGGGTTTTGCCGAGAGCTGTGGAGGACGAAAAGAAGGCCCGGCGCCAACGGTTGGCACCCTGAACTGGTTGGCACGTGCAACGGACTGCTTTGTTTTTGTGACAACGAGGAGGCCGGCGGCGCCCTCACGGTGGTCAACCCAGCCACCGGGGAGACGTTGCCCCTCCCGCTGCTGCTCTGCGCCGGCATGTTTATCGGGCACCCACGCACTGTTAGTTGGCATGCCGCGTACAATTTTGCTTACCACCCGACGACGGGGAAGTACAAGGTGGTGCATGTCCCGAGCAGCTATGAACGGTTCTACGAGTTCGAAACCGTGCATGTGCTCACTCTAGGGGAGACAGCATGGCGGGACGTGTCGCCCCCGGCCGGTGGCGCGAGTTGCGTAGTCTCCGCGGGCATCATCAGCATCGACGGCGTGACGCACTGGGTGAAGATGGGTGGCGACACGAGGATCGTCTCGTTTGATCTCGACGCCGAGTGTTTCCTCTCCGTCTCCACGCCACTGCCTCGGCTGTCGGCCAAACATCGTGACTACCACCTGACCGAGGTGCACGGGAGGCTAGGCCTTGTCAGCTTGCATGACGTGTGGGTTCTAGAGCAGGGGAGTCGGAGTTGGAGCCGCAAGTACAAGCTCAAGGAAGGTATCCCCCGGCCGCATTTCGTCTACGCCGATTGTATCCTCACAAGTCGCGGCAATTCAGGGTTCTACGCACACTGGCCAAAGAGCTCGCCGAGGCTACAATGGGGCGGCGTGGTACAGATCGGGCACCAAGATCATGGGACTCTAGTCGCCAAGATGACGGCCTATCGGACATTTGCATACGTCGAGACTATGGAGCCACTCGGTGTTTATGCCACAAATTGACTGGTCCATATACCACACAAATAGTTTGTCTTTTTCTTTGCGACCTAGTTCATGTAGACTGATTTTGTTTTTCTAAAAGAAGCCGGTAAGTGTCTGTCTCTACCAATGTTAATCGGATGCAATGGGTTGAGTTGCATCTTATATATGCTACCTTGTGTACTTGTAGCCAAAATGCATTCTTATTTCATTACTATTTCTCAGTTCCTAATTTCTCATAAAAAAATAACCGCATAAGTGGTAGTTGGTCGACAAGCGGAATTCACTGCTAGCAGAAAACAACCCATTTTCTGGTGTTAACTTTGATTTAGGTTTCAGGGATACAAAGCCTCATTTGTACTTGCACCGATCTGAACTTTGTGGATATGTTGAAATAATAATCCATTTTGAGTTAAATTTACCTGGATCTATATCATGAATTCATGATAACAGTATTCGGGAGGCAACACGAAGGAAAAAGAACCAACCGACTTTTTATTTTGTAATTATTGTAGACAGCCCATGCATCTATACCATGTACTATCCGCTACTATAAATATATCATCATACTGATCGTCAAAGAAAAGCCCTGCATAGGTGGAATAAGGTATACTAGCACGATGCCCGTGTGTTGCAACGGGTCAGCAAATAAAAAATTGTAATCCTGAAAATATTCGTATGAAAATATTTGGTTTTTAGTTTTCTTGGTATTCATATTTTTTCCGATCCGGTATCTCGAGAAGTCCTCGCGCCCTCTTTAATTTTCCGAGGAATGTGTGGCACGTCGCAACCTCGAGGGCTTATTTTTTAAACAACGGCTGCTTCGTTGTGCCACCAAAGGACCATCAGCGGAGGGCTTTCTGTCTCCTTGCTTCTGATTGTGAGCACTATGGCCACCTATTCGTGTCAAACATCCCCCAAGCTCCTATGTGTTAGTGCTGGTTTGTCGCCACCGTCCACGGGGTAGCTGCTCATCATAGCTCAGATCGGCCGTCGGCTACGGACCATCGCCCGAGGGCTTTTCTCTCCCTCCATCGGTCCCAACCTTTGCTTCCAAGGGTGAGTCTCCCAGCTCCTATGCGTTATTGTTGGTGGATCCATCAATCGACCGGCCTGCGAAAACCAAGGCTCGAGAAATGGAACTTTTTATTCGGGCATGTTATTCGGCGCCGCTTCAAATGCTTTGCCTCCGCTTCGTCAATCTGGCGACAGGGAAGGAGCAGCGGGGTCGGGTTTCTGCGGAACGTCTAGATTCACTCAGCGGTGGCATGATGAGTAATCTCTAAAACTTTAGGAGCAAAACCGTCTAAAACAGGCAGACGGAAATATTTTGAGGTGACAAACGTACGGCTAGACATTTAATAATATAGATAGATAGATGATTAACTATATTCTTGTTACTAAACTATAAAATCATCCATGCCATCTATCTAAATCCTATTTTATATGGTTCATCTATATATTGTGTAATGTATGCCCAACATCAATTACAGAATTATGTTTTTAATACAAATATATAATTCCATCACGTTCTCCTATTGGCTCCGAAAATATTAACTGGGTAGCAAAGTGCCGTTGCAACGCAACGGGTTCAAAATTAGGAATTAGGCAGGTATTCTCTCTTTATGTATGGAGGATATCCAAAAGTAATGAAATCATCACATGGACTTATGAATAGATAACGAAATCACCATGATAAATTTGCTAAATTAAATTAAAGGTCACTAACAAAACAAATCTTGTTAAGTCCAATCTTGTCGCTTCTGCCCCCCTGGCTTTGTATTTTTATCGCACATGTGCCACATATTAAAATATAAAATATATATAAATATTCGCGTCTTTAGAAATATTGCCACATAAATATTTGTCGGTGGTGTACAACCCTCCAATTATTTTGTCTCTTCCGAAAACACCTATGTAGGGTCTACGTCGGTGGATTCTCTTGAAAGTTCCATAGAATCCACTTGTAATCTACAAAGAGAAACATATGTTACAGTCAATTCAAATGCAGTAAATATGCTACATTCGTAGATAAAATAGTTCTCTAAATGTTACCTATATTGGTTGTGTATTTTTGTTTCGTATTTTTAGAATGTAGGTAGAATACATGTCCGTGTGTTGCCGCGGTTCAATTTTATAGCTAGGTGTGGGCAGACATGTCAATGTGTGGTACCACCAAATAATAATTACAGTGAAAGTTACATAACATTTATACAAATATTATTCTATACTATTTTAAACTAAAATATTGTGGAAGAGCAAATTGTAGGGTAACGTACACAATGTGAATCAAAACATCAAGTGCCAGCATAGAATTCCTTCATTGGTGAATTAAGAAAATAATAAAGGCCTTTAGCTTTTTTTTTTTGAAAGGAACATATATTAATATCAGAAGATACCAATTACAACCAGCCTCTGCAACAACGCATTATCCTATTGGCATTACGGATGCACACAGCCAAAAAAAAAGAAAAATTATAAAAAAGAAAAGTCCCGCTAAAGCGATCAGATCCTTAGCAGCAGCGACACTAACACCACCAAAACAACACCAGAGTCCAACCCCTCCAAAAACGACGCCTCCAAGAAGGAAACAGTGCTCAAGCGTTGTCGTCGCCCGATCGAAGATCCTAGGTTTTCACCCTGGAGGAAGTCTCGTTCGCAAAACAATGCCTTCTGCAAGGCCATTGCCAGGCACAACCAATAAAGACCAAATCTTGGGTTTTCACCCTGCAAGATAAGACCGTGAATATCTCCTGTGTTGTCGCCCCCTCTAACAGACGCTGCTGCGAGTCACAGATCACCAAGCCAGATCCTTAACACCCCAAAGATTCAATCCACCGTAGCTAGCCTTTGTGTTCCTGTCTTCATGAAATTCTCCACATCTGACTTCACTATGGATCGTCAAAGACATGACACATGATGATAACAGGTAGCAGAGCTTCGCCACGCTCCATCTGAAACCAAACGGCCAGCAAAAAACACAGGTGCGCACGACCGAATACCTTCTGATCCAGCAAACTCCAGGCATGATGCGCCTATGGGAGTTCGCCTGCAGAGCCTTCCGGAACTAGACACTTTGGAGCTGAAGTGTACAGAAGCTACAATATCATGGAGCTGAAGTGTACAGAAGCAAGTTGATACCGGCTTACCATTTATGCGCATCAGAAGGTTTTTAGTATAGTGCCATACACTTGTTCTTCTTGCCATGGATTGCATAGGTTGGTGAGCAATTATGACTCGAAGGACCAACTTCTGAGTCTTCTGGCCAGCAGAGATACAAGTAGTAAATTATTTGGTGGAATTTCAGTTTTATCCAGAAAGATTTGGCAATCACTTTCCATCTTCATTCTTCAAAATCAGCCAAGGGCTTAATCTTTAGTATATGTCTGGAGGCAGGTTTGTAATTGCAACAGAATAAGAGAATTAGTCAATCGCCTATGATTTGTTAGAGAAGGTAAAAACCCATTCACATGCTTCATTACTACTCTCTCCGTTCACAAATAAGTGATTTGGATTGTCTATATTCGAATTTATCTACGCGTTTTAGTGTATAGAGGGAGTATATACTTTGTGGATACAGGGAGGGAAGCGATTACTAAGCATCTGAACTTATGCAGAAAGAAACAAAAAGAGTGAATCAGGTTTGGCAACTTCAATCCTTGTGGTAATCCTTCTCAAGCAACCATCTGCAGATTGTCCTACCTTGATATCTGCAGCTTCAGAAGATTCATACATTTGAACTGCTGGACATCCAGCGTCTTGTTCAGCATGAACTCGTGTGCGTGCACGCGGCCACTGCAACCTCGTCCAGGACATCGCCCGAGGCAATCTGCTGGGCATGGACCTCGCTCGGGTGCCCTATGATGGGCACAGCGGTGATGGGCACCCGCGGCCGAGAAGTGAACAGAGACATGAGAGGGACACATAGGGTTGTGGGACTGTTCCTCGCCGGAAGAGGAGAGTACGGGAGCGCGGTGGCGGTTACCAACGACGTCCTGGCAGCAGGGTCGTTCATCTCTGGAGAAGGAGGAAGGGAGGGCAGAGGCGGTTCGTCCTCTGACGCGAGAAGCGACGGAGGGAGATCGACGCTCCTCTCCTCTCTCACGAGACCCGTCCTGTGTCTCTCCTGTGGAAATCACCTCCGCCGCCGGCAACAAGCCGGCGAGCCAGCGCCACCCAAGAGCGATTCCTTGCGATGAGGATCTCCCCGTCTCCGTCCACATAGATTCCAGGTAATTACCGTCTGGATTCCGGCAACACGACATCCATACACGGCCGCCTGCTACCTGGGCTGATCGATCTCCGCTGCATCACACAAATTCAATCAAATCCAGAACGGCAAAGAGAGTAGACACAAATAGGACCAGGTCAGACAGCAGAAGGCACAAGGCCGGTGGCTCAGACATTGAAGGAGAAAACGGATTCAGAAATCAACACACACCTAAGTGGCGCGGGAGGACCGGCGGCATCAGTTATGGAGGCATGAAGGGGCACCGTCGAGGTTGCGGAGGAACCATTTGTCTTCCCCGCCCCATGGCCGATCTCCTGACATCCCATCCCCATCCCTCTCCATCTCTCCTCCTTGGGGGTGGGGGCAGCGCCGCCGGCCGCACGCGATGCAAGGATGGGGACAACGCCTCCAATCAATCTCGAGGCAGAATTAACGGCACCACCGGTGGATCTCGAGGCAGAAATAACGGCGTCGCCGGTGGATCTCAAGGCAGCGCCGGTCGCACAGGCTCGAGAGGAGGTCGTCGATGACAGGTCTCGGCCAGAGATTAGCGGGCTAGAGACGGCCGAGGGTGGCGGGCCTGGGCAGATTTGCCAGGGAACAGAAGGGGCACATCGCTGCTTTGCCGGGGGCAGAGGCGGCCATCGCTGAGGTGTGGACACGAGTGGGGGATTTTCACGGGGAAGCCGATCACTTGGCGGTGGCAGCGTTTGTATTATGTTCCAACTGTTAAGGGCAAAACAGGCAGACGGAAAATTTGCTGCGTGCGTTGCCACGGCTACTATAGAACTAATTTAGATAAACATAATAATACTTTGAAAATGTAATGCTCTTACAGTTTGTAACATGCTTTTCTGACAAATAAGAATAATTTATTATACTTATAGTTTGCCGAAAATCAAGCTCCGAGCAATAGACTATAGTCCATTGTTAAATTTATAGAAACAAATAAAAGTAAAATACTTGCCACGTCACCTGTAGATGATAGACGACATGTATCTTCGGGTAGCTGATGTTTCCCTCATCAGTTCGTCATCAATATTCTCGGTGCCATTTAATCCATGAACCTACTACTCCCTCCGATTCAAATTAATTGACTTGGTTTTGTCCAGATTCAGGTGTATCTAGCACTAAAACATGTCTAGATACATCCGAATCTCTAGACAAATCTGAGTCAACTGTTTGGATCGGAGGGAGTACATGAAATAAGATTTGATAGTACTTCCAACTCTTCAATATTAGGCTTAAGAATCATTAGCAGAACTTTCACAGACTCTCGGTCTTATCATTAACAACTTCTTCCTCACTTGAACACAAGTGTAGAAAGGAGAAGTATTAGTATCTCCGGATATGGTTTGCTAATTTTTTTTGAACTACTTATTGCTAAATTAATGTAACGTGAAGAAAAGATGCAGAAATGGACTTTAACAGTAGACTGAAACTTCGTAGTTTCGGTTCCGGGTAATTGGGCCACAAAACTACCTGAATTGTTGCCCAAACGATAGCCGCGAGGCAAACCCAGTTGGAGAAGGGCACGAGGCACCCCTCCAGAAAATCATGCTTACAGGGCAAGCAGGATCAGGAACAGGAGCAAGGGCAGCTTCCTCCATGACCTGATTGAAGAAATCCTGCGCAGCTTCAGCCCCTTCTTCGCGATCTGTGCCCCTCCTGTCTCTTTGTCTACACCAACATGCCATTGTTCTAGGACCCCACACAGAAGCACCATTTCCGCTTGATCTCTTATGTTCAAATTCAGATAAGTCCGAGTAAAGCTGATTTAGAAAATAAGTTCCAGAAATGAGAAGCACCGGAAGATACAGTTGTTTAAAATCACCTAAGATGCAGGATTTTGAAGTTGCATATTGCTGATGAAACAACAATGAGCACTTGAGCAACTTACATTATCTTGTTTTATTGTGGATCCCCTGCTACTTTTGGAGTCAGATAATAGCCTATAGACATGCTGCTGTTTGTCCACACGAGGAAACCCTTAGAAGAAAACATGAAAGAAAAAGGAACACATATATACTCGTCCTGAAATGTTTTCTAAGAAAAAATAAATTGTGAAACAGGAAATTTTCTGAACTCGAGATATTACAGCCAAGAACAGACAAAAAAACAGACCGGCTGGGTAACAGACACCCCATCATATGCAGCGACTACCCTGAACCAGTCTGATATGATAATTTATTTTCCTCTTATGAATCTGTAGCACAACGTTGTGATCTACGTTTTTGCAACCATAAGGAAAAAAATAAAAGTTTAACATCCCATAGCCTGCTAGGGTTATTAGAAAAGGAATATATTATTCACTTTTGCTCATATGCTACTGAAAATAAGCTGGATAGAGAAAAAACAATGTATTCTTCTAGTAATTCCTGCAACTACTTCTATGTTACATAGGTAAGGAGACTGGATTCAATGGAAAATCTGTTCTTGTCACTTCAAAACTATGGGAATTGCTTCGGATTCTAAGAATCCTCATTAGCTAACCAAGTGTATAGGTAATCTTTCATCTAATGTCGCTACAAGTTAGCTTATGAAATTGATTGTTAACTGAACTTTTAGAGTAGCTGATTGTACTGCAGTAGCACACAATAAGGTTCAGGTCTGATCATAGCAAGTGCTACTAATAAGATGGACAGAGAGAAAACAACATATTAATCCACCTACTCTAGCTCTACACTACATATGCTGGTTCTGATCCAATCTTTTCCTTCTACACGCATACATCTACTTGCTACTTGCTATTAGTATAGATGATGATCAAAAAATTCAGAAAGAACTTATTTGCAACAGCTGTTAGTATGTGGTGCTGATAGAATTGACAGACAAACACTCCAGCGGAATACAAGCAGTTCCTATTAGAGATAAAAGTGAAGGATTCGCACCTCTGCTCGAACCGTAGAGACCTTGTATACAGATAAGCATATCTTGCGAACCATGTGTACTAAATCCTACTCTAAAAATGTATACTAACTCATAATAACCATAGACATAATACTTGCAGTAACCAATTGTAAATTTGGCTCCATAATTCGAGAAAGCAAGCTTACCCCAAACCGAAAAGAAAAACATTCAAGATATTTTCATTTCGAAGGAACCTTCCTAGATGAGATGAACTAATGACAGATCTCAACAAAAGATTAAAGAAAACGCCTGTTGCTTTGCCAATTTGATGTTGCTTTGTCAATCCAAGCCTTTTTCTTAGTCTTTTTCTCTTTAGATTTGTATATAGTAGGAGAGTAGCACTACTGGAACAAATTAAATTTAAGGAGGAGGCCTGGACATCGCAAAAACTATTAACACTACCAAGAATCATCACCCCTGACAACTTACAAAAAACAGAAGCTGCAGTGGTGATTTCCCAGCACACTGTCGTTCATGCTCAGACAAACAGTAAAGAGCCGGTGTATTCCTCCCTCTTGATCCTCCTCTTGCTTTTTCTTGTAGATATATTTGGCAACCATAACACCCCTATTGCATGTTAAAACAGAGTTCCATCTCCATGAAAGCCTCAACTGAGTATATCTGATATAAAAAACGCACAAGAACAGACTGAATAGAGAAGAAACTATTTAGTAGAACACCAAGGAATTGTTTCGATCTGCCAATTATACACAACTTAAGAAAATTATGAAGCAGCAATTCAGAGATTGCTGGACCAAGAATCGATTGAGATTGAAGGGGACGGGCTCCATAGATTCTGCAGGCAGCTGGACGTGAAGGATGAGGTAGCCGGTCACCGGTGCGGGGCGGCGCCCGTCGATTGGGCCACCGGGGCCGTCGATCTACGCGCATGTCTCCCCCGTGCAAGCGCCAGGAGCACGGGGAGGCCCCGCCTCGCAGCCATATAGCCCACTGATCGGGATCGACACCTTCCCATCACCCCCCGCATTGGGCTCCCCACGCTAGTCCCACCATCGCCGTTGGCTTGGGAGTAGAGGATGGCCTCGAGCAGCGCGGAGTGCGGGGCATGGATGAGACTCGAGCGGTAGAAGCGGGCGGCGTAGCCCCCGGAGGCCGGCTGTGGCGCGTCCATCGGAGCCGTGCAATGATGCGATGGGAAGGCAGGAAGAGGAGGAGGTTGAGAGGGGAACCGGCGGCACGGTGGCGCTGCAATCCGAGGTCGGAGACCGAATCGTCGGCGTCCGTACGGGCAGAACCGGCGGCAAGGTGGCGCTGCAATCCGGCCGGCAGCGCACGCCGGCGGCGTGACGACCGACAGCTAGGTGCTCCCGTGCGGCACTGTCGATCTAGGGGAAAGGCAGTTTTTTCTTTCCGTCGAACAGGTCTCAATTAGGCGGTGGCAAGGGCTGTAATATCACCGAAAGGTTAGGGGTAAAATCGTCTTTTTAGGGCAGACGGAAAATTGGCTCTGTCTACAAACCTACCACTACGTAAATTAGTAGATAGACTAGCTGAATGCCCGTGCGTTGCTACGGCCAGAAAATCCGAACTTTTACCATCATTAAGAATTCGTGCTCTTTCCTTCTTTTGACATGGCTTAATGCCTGTGCGTTGTTACGGCGTCACTTGATATTTTTCCTAATGTCATAAAAAAATCTCATGATATATACACCATCGTTTTCACTTCTTTTCTAAAAAGTAATTTAAGAAATGTTTTGAGAGAGAGACAGAGAGTAGCACAATCGAACATGGCCAGCCCAACATGACAACCTATCTAACCTTGTGCACCGAAACCAAGTACCCCACCAGTCTCTGTTGGCATTTTGCAGACGCCCCTCCACCACCAGCCCTCAATGCAATTGGGTCCCCGGCCCCTCATCATCTCGCAGTCTCGCCACTCGTGACACCTACCTCCCTTTTGCTCTATGTTGGATACCGAGCCTCGTTGCACTACCTCTCAACTCTTCACCCCATTTTTTGGCTTTAACATCCTGCAAAATATTCTATATTATTTTTAAATGTTGTCTTTATTTTCTGCATCATCATGACATCATGTATATTTTCTTGCATAGTTTTGTCCCAAAATTTATTTCTGTTAAACTCGGTTTTGATTGAGAAATACTTCTCCTTTTATCTCATATATTCAAAATCTTGTTATTTGCTTATATTCAAGACACAAAATATTAAAAAGAAAAAATGGGTGAGGCAGCCAACCAGTTAGGTCGAATATCCCAACCGAATAGCCACCTACTACCTGTCGGCGCACTTCAACTCCCAGCCCATCTCTAGCCCATTCCGGTGGCCCAGCCAAAACCCTAGAACCCCACCGACGATTCCCTAGTTTACAACCACACACCCCCGCCGCCGGTATTTTGCAGCTAACCCCCTCCATTCTTCCGTTTCCCTCTTCCATCCCCTCTTTCGTCCTGGGTCGTCACCAACACATCCCCTGTTTCTCTCGCTCATCCTCGATCTCTCCCTCCCGAGCGTCCTGAGCGCTTGTCTCGTCTCTCCCCATCGCACGATCCTCCTCTGCTTCTTTGTCTTCCCCGACCAAAACCCTAACACCAAGATCGAACGCCACACAACAAGCCATCATACATTGTCGCTCTGTGTTCCCCAGGCCCGGCCATCCTCCCCTCCGCCATCCCCACCATCCATCCGACCCGGTTCCACTGCTCCCGAGCCCCAGCACCAGATCGATGACGTCGGCCAAGACTCGTCGACGGGAGAGATGTCGCAGGACAGACCAAGCAACATTACCGGCTAGCTCGCCCTTGCACGCATCCATCCTTGCGCACAGAGTCGTCAAGCTTCCCGGTCCGGGTCGCGCAACTTGGCCGAGGCATCTGGGCAGTGCTCCATTCTGGCGAGGTGGCACCGGCCACCAAGACGTGTCGGTGGCGGCAATTCGAGCCACGAAGGTCTGTCGTCTCTGACACCCTGCGAGGAATCACTGGAGGAGGTGGCTCTGGTATTCGGTGGTGCGCCCGGGTTTTCAGTCCCCGACGTGAACCGTTCAGTTTGACTTATGTGTGTCAGTGGTGTGTTGCTAAGAGTAATATTTATATTATCCATTACACATGAAAATGACATAAAATGTTGTTCTAAGATTAAACACATATAATGTTCTGATAATAAAAATATTATTCCAACAGAACTCCTTAGGAGTCGATGATCTGCCATTTTTGCACAGCAATTCAGATAACACAACCCAACCTTGGTGGTGAATTGGTTTTCGCTGTGCAGAAAAGTTCCATTTAATGGGCGACTCGGTACAGAAGTATTGATGCAGCGCAAAGTTGTCAAAAAGCAAATACACATGTTGATCTTGTAGGAAACGGTTCTGAATAATAAATGTTTTTTAATCCTGTAGTATGTAATCCTAAAAAACAGAAGAGTTGGGATATTTAAGAGTTTGATCCCGATCCCTAAATAACTGAACAACATTTTTCTTGTGCTGCAGTTTTAAGCAATAGTCCGGAGCCATCCTATGAATTTTTGAACTACATATAGCTGGTAAATCTGAGTAAAGGGAAGGAGATTCAAGGAGACCTGGGTATAACATCTTAAAATGTGAATCTTCCTCTAGCATATTGTTACACCAGACACATTTAGAAGTCTCAAGAATGATAGCGGTTTATACAAATGTAGGCCAGCACTTAGGTCATCTCTAAGCATTTGTACTTTTGCGTAAGCACAAGAGACCAGGTTAACTTCAAAGCTCTGGTACTCAGCCGTTTCCCACCTAAAGCATGATATCGGTGTTGCGTGAGATAAGAGGCATTGAACTAAATCACCGGCCGGGGAGCTCAAGAATACATATGTAACAGTAATATAACTTAGCCAGGTCCCCAATCCTCATGAAATTTGGTCCTAGGCAATATTTGGAAGAAACAACCCTATAGACTGATTTAGAAATAACATAACTCCAGGGGCATCATATCCCGATTATTATGCGTGAGACGACATCAGACATATTCATGTGACTAACTATTCTTTCACATCCAAATATTCTTGTCGATCTCAATTAATAAATCCATTCGGAATTATAAGACAGACAAATATTCTTGTCGATCTCAATTAATAAATCCATTCGGAATTATAAGGCAGACAAATATTCAAATGATTAAACATGGCCGGTTTGCTTACTTGGCTTGAAAGTTAAGCAAAATAACTCTATTCTTCATACAAACCGACGTGTATGCACAATATCTTCTTGTTGCTGCCCTTGCCGAAGATTCGAACAGGTGGTGATCAACTTCCCCATCTTGCTGAACCTTGATACACCTATTTGGATTACAAGAACAGGTTACATCTAACAGATGGTGGGCTCTGAAAGTAGTGAAACGATCACGGGAACCAGGAAAACATGACGTAGCAGGTAATATAGAAGCAGTGATTCAATCAAGAAAAGAGAAATTACTTTTCCCTTTAAATATATTGATATTTTGTCGGCTCATCGACATCACCAATTTGCTGTCGCATTTGCTTACAATCCCTCGAGGAGTGCACTGGGGGTAGCAGAGCACACGGTGAACAAGCAGTGGATAGGCAGCAGAGCACACGGTGAATCCCTAGATGAGACTTGTTGTGCCGCCCCTTGCAAACAGACACAGCAGGACAAAAATGCCATCTAGGTCCGGAGTAACCACAGGAGGGCATTACCACAAGCACCTAGCACTCACGCACAACTCCATAACATTGGGGCATCACAACAAGCAGCTCGCGTTCGGTGCTACAGGGGCATACTTGTGCCTGAACTGGCGCTTGGACATCTTCTCCAGGGGAACCGCGCAGCTTGCCCTGCTCTCTAGTTGGTGGGGGTTTCATGGACGGGGGCGGGCGGAGGAAGGCGGCCTTGACGGGGGACGACGCGGGCCACTATCTCCGGAGCGGTGCCGCAAGCCTCTGGCCGCCTCAGTCCCTCCTAGGTTTAGGGCTAGGAAGCGCCGCCGCCACCACACATTTGAGGAATTGGGGATTGAGCCTTCGGGATTTTGGTAGGAGACTTGGAGTCTGGACAGTAGAGGGAGGGAAGGGGATCTGCAGCGCCAACGGCCAGTCGTGCACTTGCTCTTCCGCCACCACCTCGCCCCCATCTCTTGCTCCCTGCACTCCGGCGTTGCTCCTCTCCTCTCTCCCCTACCCAGCGCTGGCCCGCCCTCCCCGTCCCTGCAACCTACCAACACGACCGCTCCTCCTCCTTTCCCCACCTCTCCTCCCTTCGCCCACCTCTCCCATGGGTGGACGCGGGCGGGCGGCGGTGGAAGGAGCACGGGGGCGGCCGGCGGCGTCAGTAGTCGCCTCGCACACCCCGCGGTCAAGGCTGTGGAGTAAAGGATGGACGACGAGCAGGTTAACTAAGCGGTGGCAATGACCGTAATACTTCTGAACTTTAGGGGCAAAACCGTAAAAAAAAGCAGGCAGACGGAAAATTCTGGGTGCGACGAACGTACCATAAGGTAAATTAGTAGATAGAAGATAGACTAGCAGAATGCCCGTGCGTTGCCACGGTCAACTTTTTTTTGCCGCTCGTCTCTGTTTACATTACACTTCCGTAGATGTACCAAGACAATTCGTCATCTACCAAAACAGTTCATCGTCCTAACTCGTAACCATCCCACGAGAGGATTGGGGAGTGAGATGTTGCTAAAGATTTTGCACTTGCCTTGTTCAATATATTAAAAATCAATGAATCTAAGTGACCAATTCCATTAGAGCATATAAAATTTGAGGATCTTAGTAGCACGATCAAATTGATCGGTAACACCTAAAGGGACTCTATTAACAAAGTTGAATGCTCGTGCGAGCTCTTTGGTGGTTTATATTTTATACTGAAGATTTAGTCAAACACTATGTTTCGGTACTCAAAAAGCATCGTTTATAGGGAAGATTTAGCTAACCTTACTATGTTCATTTAAATCGCATTACTTGTGAGAAAACATAGGTTTATGACATATACATACAAATAGGACAAAGACGAATTGGTAAATTGGTAGATTCTAGAGGCGGCAGTCAAAACAAACCGTCTGAAAATTTTCAGATGGGAGAAGGAAACTTAGAACACTTATTTTTAGGCATTGTTGTTCGATCAAATCCATAATGCATAAGCAAAACCAACATATATACGCATTGACTATATATTTGTAGAAATCTCTTATTATCTCATTCAAATTTGAATCAATCTTCATTTCTTGCCAATATCCGAACCTATGTTTAGTTCGTATTGGAATAAAAGGTACTCCGTACATCTTACGGCAGAAAAACACAAGTTTCTTCAAATAAATACTACACTTAATGTACTGCCTAAGTACTGCATATGCCTATCAAAACATGTGTAGATAAGCCATCCGACTTTATATGTATGTAGGAGCGGAGCAGATAAAGTTTAAAACATGACAGCATCAACCTTGTTGACGTTTCTCAGACCTAACTACTGAAGACATGCAGAAGCTCTGTCTGATAACAAAGGTACATGGAGCTTATTTCTGCAATGCTACAGCTACCTCCCTTCCCAATGTGAACATCTCGTGAGCATCCACTAATTTGCCCTATGCATTACACGTTTATTACTTGGCTCTCCAGTTCTTTCTTCTAAATGAAAACGATAGTCGGACACTGACCTGGACATGGATCATGCTGCAGCCATGGAGGTGACACCTCAGACCGAGGAGCCATGACAAGTCAACAAAGATGCACGAATGAGCAGGGTGGATGCCATATCTTTCTGTGGTCAATGCTCCGGCCGTCGTTGGATGGCTAGCATAGGACTGAATACTTGCAAACGATAAGGATGTGCAAAGTCTAGTTTGTCTTTTGTGTAGCACAGTACAATAGTGGTGCTTCACTGTGTTCAAGCGATATCTGAAAAACAGTAGCGAGAAATTGTCCACTGACTCACCAAGGACGAAGATCGGGAGGCGGAGGAGCGTCCCCATAACTATGATCGGCCGCCTCCGCACGGGCAGATGCCTAATGCCTCTGTACCTGTGTAGCTTCCTCGCTGATTATGATGACAATGAGCCTGCACCTCATAGTGACATAACGCCAGCACTTTAATTCTTGATACACTTGTATTCATGCAGCAAAGATATTACTTTGGCAGAAGAAAAAACTCTACACAACCAACTTATATACCTCTAGTGCATATTGCAGATCTGCAGTTTTTTATTTGAGCGAAAACAGTATGAAAGTTCATTGATTTGCAGGCTTAAGCATATATAAGATCATTTATATAAGTTCACTGAAGAGATGGTTTTAGCTAATATGACAACATTAAACTTAGAACAGAAAGTGAGGGTCCCACTGACCGCATAACAATGTTTGCTCGTCAAGTCCATTACTAATTTGTTCTAATTTATGATAATGTGTGTTCCACCTATTAAGAGAACACAACAGGGCAACGACAGAATGATGCTGGCAGTTTCAAGGAACAAGTAGATTTTCGAGATTGCTACCTTGTAGTGTATTAACTTTACAAAATTATCATTGGCTTAGAAGTTCTCACTGGATCTATATCTTTTACCAAAGAAAAAATACAATAGAAAAGTGACTCAAAGGAGATAATTAAGCTTTTCTTAGAATATTATCACCCTTGTTTTCTGCCCCAACTGAGTGCATATGGTTGAGCATGCTTGTAAACAACAGGTGCAGCTACAAGTGTCCCAAATGTAGCACCAGCAAACCACTTCCAAGTTCGAACTAAGTAAGAAGTTAATCTTACACAAACCAAGTTGAAGCAACACACCATTTATTTATCTTTAATCGTTGGATGCTGGATAAAAAATCGTGCCAGTCCCCTACTCCTATGTGGTACTTTTGCATTCACACTTTCAGACTTTCAGTTATGTCACTCATAAAACCCTTCTATTGTTTGGGTAAGATGTATGGTTGTTGTAATACACTGGTTGTAGAAAAGAAAGGAGGAAACATTTGTGGGGGAAAAAAGGCATTGAACTTGTGAAGCTATAAAGATATACCTCCAACAAATCTATGTCCAAATGATTTCCCTAAAATATTTTGCCATTGCGTTTCTTCATGTTGCTTTGCCTAATAAATATTCAGCCATTGCGTTCCTTCCAGACTTGCCAAAGACTATTACCAACATAGAGGAGCTTTGTCTATTGAGTATAAAATATCCAGGCCCCAATTCCTGAATAGAAGAGCTAGCAGTCAGATAAATTGAGCTTCACATAACCTTATGTAACATGAGGAATAGGAGAAGTGTAAACAAAAGTCACAAAACTACTAATCCAATTTAATACTCCTACTTTGAGAGGTAAATCCATCACCATAATAGAGATGTATAAAGCAATAGGTTCAGTGAATTACCATGACAGCCCCTGCAGCATCCACAACAAGCACAGCCCCATCCGCCAGCCAGAGCGTGGCAGTCATCTCATCGGAAAAATTGACATGCCCAGGTGTGTCCATGATATTGCAGAGATACGACTTGCTGTTGCCCCCCTCAAGCACGAGTGACATCGGCAAAGCCTTGATGGAGACCCTGCGCTCCTGCTCATCCAACCTGGTGTCTGTGAGCCGCACATGGCGCTCGCCCTCGGAGTCGAACGTGTCCACCTCGTGGGTCTGCTCCACGAGCATGTCCATGGACACCGATTTACCATGCTGCAGGTGGCCCACGAGCGCCACGACCAGCAGCGGGTTGGAGGAGGCGCCCGCGTGGGTGCCGACCTCGAACTTCACGTAGCGTGGCGGCCGCGACGAAGGGCTTCTCGAGCTCCTGCTCGTCCTCGTCCATGACGAGCGCCTCGATGCCACGGCCGTACACCTCCCCGGCGGTGGGGTAGTACTTGTCCTCGGCGAGGATGATGGAGTTCTGGGCGGCGTCGGCGTAGTCGTTGTCGCCGACGTCCATGAGGATGGCCGGGCGGCGGGAGTTGGGGTAGCCCGACGGGGAGCGGGACTGCGAGGGGGATGGGGAGGCGGCAACATCGGAGTCCTCGGCGTCTGAGTCGGCGAGCTCCGGGGCCAGTGACTGGAGGGAGAAGGACAAAGGCGACGGAGCTGGACTGGGGGATCTCGGCGCCGCCGCCAAGGAGGAGCAGTGAGAGGAGGGATGCGGCTCCGGTGGCCGGAGATCTATAGGGAGGAGGCGTCGTCTAGGTCGAGCGGCGCACCTACCCCTCATCTCCGACGTCCTCTGCCGACTCCTGCCCTCACATCTCATTCTGCTCCCATGGAGATGCCGCGACAGGAGGCCATGTTCGTCAGGAGGACCCTCCATGACCAGCACCGCGATGACCCCACTAAAGCCACGCCCCCTTCTGCGACGGGAGGCAGCGGTGGGAAATATGTTGGTTCCGCACGCCCGGGGTGGAAGGGAGGCAGGCGCTCGCCTGAGCCTGTGCGGAGAGCAGACGGCTCCGGGCGGCCGCAACGAGGGGAAGGGAAGGGAGGCAGGGAGGAGCGACGCGGCGAGTTGACCATCGGTTTTTTCCCTGGGCGGACAAATCGCTTGGCGGTGGCAACTACAGTAAATTAATTCAAGTCCAGGGGCAAAACGGTCCATAAGTCGGCAGACGGAAAATCAACTGGTGACGAACTTACCACAAGAGAAATTAGTAGATACTAGCGAAATGCCCGTGCGTTGCTACGATCGTGAAAAAAATAATTTAGATAAATATATCAATATTTTGAAAATTATAATGATCTTATTTATTCGGTCGTTAAGGTTTATTTTACCAGCACATATATAAATATAATGCATGTAAATATTCATATATTTAAGAGCAATAGCTTTCAAACGAGGGAAAGAGAAATATAGTAATCAAACAATTTTGCAAAAGCTTTTGAAACAGAATAGAAAATAACCAATAATATTTGCTAAGGGGGACGCAGCCAGCCCTACCTATCATCCCAACCCGCAACATCCTACCGGAGGCCTAGAGACGCACCTGGAGCAAGCCCTAACCCCCACCCCACCGGTGCCCCTAGAGCTTTTGCATTTACCTCCCCACGCCACCTGACCAAAACCCAATCGGGTCCTTAGCCCCATCCTCATTCTTTCCAAAGAGAACCCAAGCCCCGCCCATCCCCGCTCGCTCCTCTCAGCACTGCCTCCCTCTACTGCTCTGCGCCGCGGCTTCCTCTTGCCTTCCCGCAGCGCGTTGACCGTCCTTGTCCTCGACCCAACACTCCAGCTACTCGTCGTCCACGCGTGTGTGTCGTAATTCGCCGCAAGCTCTTCTACGTCCCTGCCTCAGCATCGACCATGCTCGTCTCTCCGTCTTCCCCACCGGCCGACACCACCTTTCCCCTGAGCATCTCCTCGTGCTTCCCCATCGACCCCACAACACCCTGCAAGAACTCCGATGCGAGACCTTCGTTCAGCTCGAGTCCGTTAGCTACAAAGACAACACTACCCACCAGTGCATGCTCAACGCCAACGGCCACCCCCTCGATTCCCCCTGGTGGCAGCAAGTCCACACCAAGTTATGTCTTGCTGCTTCTATGTATGCAGTAATGTCTTTGAACTCGATGAGGTCGGATCCCACCAGAGGCCTAGAGACGCACCCGGAGCAAACCCTCCTACCAGTGCCCCTGCCGCTTTTGCATTTACCTTTCAGTTTTTTACTTGGCGGTGACAGTGCAGTAATATCTCCGAAGTGTGACGGGAGAACTCGTCTATAAAAAGTTGTAACGAAAATTTTAGCACATATGCCTGTCCGTTGCTAAAGTTGATTTATTTTGGACTTTTTTAAAATTTTAGAGATATTGGGACACAGCTCGCCCCATGGCCACATGGTTAGACAGGAGTTGTCATCTGACCATCAGTTCCAAAATCGCACGGCTCTCATTCGGTCATGCCAAAAAACAAAATTTGTAACGTGCGCTTGTTGAAATTCCGGAATAAAAATGTACACATACTTTTGCACTTTTTATTAACTGCGTGAGGAGAGTTTAATTATTGTATCATACTATCATACAGGGTTCTTGTGAAGTAATGGCATACAGGCAGGCATGCATAATCGCTTCTTTTTATGACTGTGCCTGATCGCTTTGTTACCATCCGGACTTCTGGTTTTAAGTTGTATATTGCTGGTGCTTTGCCATATCTACCGGTGAAACAGACTTACAGAGAGCGGTGAGATACTTCCTACTGTCTCACAGCGCCGTACTCCAACGGCAGCCTGGTGCGGCGTGCTTCTTAGTTCTCTCTCCTCTACCATTCCCCTTCACTCCCCGATGCATATCCTCAAATTTCCATGGCCATGACCAACTAATTTCACCCAAATCTGCAAATTCTATATTTTCTCTCCCAAATCCGGTGCTCAAAGAGAAAAGGACCACCATCGGATCTTTTGGCCGCTCGAGTCCCGGTGAGCAATGGACAAAGCTCGCCATGGCTGGCCGTCAAGTGGCCTCCGCCTGCGGCACAACATCCACACAAAATACTGTATTTTCTCTTCCAAATCCGTCGGACTTTCTCACGCGCGCCCAGCCCGTCGCCTTGCTCCACCACCACCAGCCTCCTGCTCTTCCCTCCAGGTCGCGCCCCGTGCCCCCAAGATCGGCCCTCCTCCAAATCCGTCCGCTGCCTCGTGCCGCTGCAGCTTCCGCCCTCAATTTCGATCTGGGATTTCGTGTGTGCCAGGTGATGTGGAGCCCGAGAGGAGGAGGCGAGCAGCCCCATGCTCGCAAGATCGGCCCTCCTCCAAATCCCCATGGAGTGATCGAGAGGCGGAGGAGCAGGGCAGCCCGATGGAGGAACATCGAGGCGAGATTGATCCAAATTGACTCGCCCGTGCCCGACGCCTCACGCGTACAAGCTCCGCCATGAACGCGCTCATCCGCGTCGCCCCCTTCTGCTCGAGCGTGTGGGCGCATCACCGACGCCGCCTGCCTCACGAGCATCGACCTGACCGTCAGACTAGCTGAATGCGCGTGCATTACCACGGTCCGACGCGAGTCATTGTCACAAAGAATTATAACCTCGGACTTCGGAATTTTGGCAAGTGCAAAAGAAAATCACTACTGTTGTGACAACAATTAGCAGTTTACTGGTAAACATCTATTTTTAGATGAATTACGACCACAATAAGCAAAAATCATCTAGAGAGAAAAGCCACATTGCCTCTAGAGCCGTATCGGGCTCCGCTCTGTATTTTGCAATCTCTCGGCATGTACCATACCTTCAAAAGACGTGCGCTGTTGTGCGGATTACTTGCAACACCACAATGGGATTCATGGTTGTTCTTGAGAACAACATTTGTACATAGCTCTATATATTGAGTAAGTCAGATTGCCAGAACTGAAGTTCGATTATTCAGCAATATTGCAGCACAAGAGGTGCCAGGCACAACCTCTCGACTGCATCTCCAGCACCAGATGCTCGCGCTTGACGGTCAGAAACCAGATGCCAGTAGCAGCTCGCGCTTGACGGTCGCAAACCAAACGCCATCGTTTCCCTTCTCGCTGGATTCCGACCGGGAGGAAGGGTTGGGGTGGCCGCGTCTTCACTGGCGGCTGAGCGATGACGGTGGGAGGCCAATATGTGGCGGGAGTCTGCCTCGTCTAGAAGACCCATGAACTTTTTGTCCATAGATTGTATGTTAAAGTGTGCATCTGATTGTTATTGCTATCTCGGAAAGTTTTACCAGATTAGCAGGACATCTTTAGGAGATTATTCAGCTAGAGTACATATTTACACAATACCATGTTTCATCTACTACTCCCTCCGACCCAAATTAGTTAACTCAAATTTGTCAAAATACGAATGTATCTAATACTAAATCATGTCTAGATACAATCGAATCTTGACAAATCTAAGTCAACTAATTTGGATCGGAGGGAGTAACAAAAGCTACAAAAATAAATTATTGTTGCATCGAAGTGGCTTGTAGCTGTCTTTGGTCTTGACAGTATTGGCAGTTGACCAGCTTTGCATCAGCTAGAACCACCATCTGCATAAAAGGCCTAACCACTATTGGTGTGCAATGATATATCCAAAAACACATGGCTGCCACAGAACATTCGTACGGCGACTCGTCGGAGAGGATGGAATCATCCCTGTTGTCGATGCCCTTCATCACACCCAGAATGTTCATGAGCCGAGGAAACTGAACATGTCGTGGCGCTTGCGCCTGTGCTACTTTGGTACTTTCGGTCTTACATGATTCAAGTGCAGAATAAAATGACTGCGTACTATCCTTAGTAGCTGTGACCTCATTCAGCCTACAATTGACCTTACTTAGAGCAATAAGCGAAATTCCCGTGATGCTTTCAACCCCATATACTGATCCTCGTCTCAATAATCAGCACCATGCCAAAAAAAATTGACCAAGACCCAAATCAGAAAGTAGCGGAGAATATTAACAGCATTGTACCTTCACCTGCAGCTCCACTTTTGCAGAAAAATCAGTCCCATGGCGGAGACGTGCTAGCGGGTGAGGCCAACGGTGCCAAGCTCTCCATGGCATCCAGATCGGCGGCGCTGCCCAACACGGCCAGATCCCGTCAATCCAATCAGTCACCGCCGCTAAGAGGAGGAGCAGGGGTGGAGAGGCGAGGAAGGCCTCGCTACGGGCAGCCGGGATGGCCTCTCACCGTCGGGACAGCCTGGTACGGGGTTGCGGCCGGCCCGTGTCCGTCAGGTGACGCGCAGAGGTAACACAAGATGACCTCTGTCCGTTGCAGGAACAGAGGAACGGTGGATCACTGGTGCTGGAGAACGGGGTAGCGGGCTCTCGGCGCAGCAGAACGGGGGAACGACGGCGCGAGGATACCAGGGGTACTTGCGGCAGCATTGTCCGTGCAGGATCCCGGCGGCAAGGAGCATCGAGCGGTTACCGATGAGACAGTGACGGGGAGGGGAGAGGCACGCGGCGGCGGCGCTCGGAGGTTTCGAGCAGTGAGGCAAGAAGGAAAACACATCTCGGCATGGTTTAACTTTGCGGTGGCAGGCTTTGCAATATAGCCAAACTCGCAGGGGCAAAACCGTCTTTTTACGGCAGACGGAAAATTCTGCTGGTGACGAACGTACCACAACGTAAATTAGTAGATAGATATAGAAGAAGAAGATAGATAGATAGATAGATTTTGTTATAGGAGCTTAATACTCCCTCTGTTTCAAATTACTCCGCCGGCGCGTTTATGTAGGTGGGCTAGTACTCCTTCATTTTTCATTCAAAAAAATCCTGAAATTTTTGAAATAGATAGTATGAAATGTGTACTACCTATACCAAAAATCCTATGAATTTTTGATAAAACTAAGCCACCTAGGTAAGCGTGCGCGCCGAGTAATTTAAAACAGAGGGAGTAAGATCTAGGGCCACCAGCCTACCAGCGGCATGCGGCAATTCCACGTTGGCGCCAACCCTACAATTTGAAGACTCAAGTGGTGAAACGGTACATCATTAACATACAAACCTTTCTTTAGGGGAGAATCATGACTCTGCTGCGAGCTTTATTGGTGGCCACCACAATTACATCGTTTACAAGATGGACATGCGAGTTTCCCCTCGCCGCCTATAAGGCGTTGCTAGCTGGTGTGCTTACAATGTATTTCGTGATGGTAAATATTTTTTAAGTTTTGTCATATAGATTTTATGGTTGAATGATAGTGGTTAGATCATCAAAAGTTTTGAATTTATGTCAAATAACATTTCATTTTTTGTGTCCCGACGTGACAGGATGTGAGCCGCCAGTTTTTCTAGATGACATAGGGACAACTTCCACAAAATCACGTGCCACATGGCAAGTTGCCATTCCGCCGTGCTGTAAATCGTCGCGCGTGATTGGAAACCCAAAATTTGTGGGTACACAACGGGGAGAGGTGGAGTAAAGCAAAGCATTTGGTAGTGGTTGCCGTTCCCCGGACCAGTGAGCTCAGGATGGCACCGTCCATGGTGTACTGGGGATGCGGGAATCAGCCAGATCGTCCCGGGAGGAAACGACGCAGGAGGCGGTGAATTGCCTTCCGAGATAATCGAGGCGGTGTGGAGGCAGCTCGTCTTGGGCAGAAGTGGGCTCCCAAGGGGGGTGGAGGAAACAGGGGTACAGAGGGATTCAGGTCTTGCGTTTGTTTCTTCCAGCATATAAGGAATAAATGAGCAACAATTCAAACAAATCTTTGAGTTGGCAGACACACAGACAATCGGAAGATTTAGAAACCAAAAGATGCAGCCACAAGCCAGAATGACAACACCGCCGCCGGAAAATCAGCCCCTGAAAAACCTGCCACCGCACACAACCACGACCAGAGATCCAAACCACTCCTCCTTCAAGCAACGTAAAGAACCAGGGAAGACAACTCCCACCCCCACGAAATAACACAAGAAAGACAAATCTACCCAAAATACACAGGCAATGACAAATACGGCCCACAAGCCACGGGCCATCCGTCAGCCTTTAAAGAAAATATGCCGCACACCCAGACTTCTCTAGAGCCAACGCATGCGCATACCGACATGCACTATCCACCACCCATATGTCAGCTTCCTGCCAGAATAGAGCCCACCTAGACCCACATAGAGCGATGCCAAGAAACGAAGGCCCACATCCAGCCGTAGAAGATTGACAAAACAAAACAAGCTAGCTCATCAGTAAACTGGTTGGCTTCCCTCTACCAGTGATTGAATAAGACCAAGCCAATGTTGGACACTAGATCAACCAAAATCAGTGAAAATAGCTGATGATTTGTTCCACCAGGCTTCGCCTTCGTACAATCTTCAACAGTTTCCATGGAGTATGATTCGGCTTGAACGTTGTTACCTCCCATGTCGTTAGCTAAAGATAGCCCTTCTCGCATGGCTAGTGTTTTTGCCATCGACGCCAATGCTACTTTGGCCATGAATATAATTCACACCTCCACCCTCAATCCATTGCGTCCGCATCGCACATTGGTAGAGACATACACTTATCGGCATCTTTTAGAAAACGAAAGCAGTTTACATGAAATCGGTCACAAAGCAAAAGACAACTATTTGTGTGATATGGATCAGCTAATTATTGGCATAAGCAGTGAGTGGTGGCTCTATGGTCTCGACGTAGGCAAATGTATAGTAGATGTCGGTCTTCGTCTTGGCGACCATAGTCCCGTTATCCCGGTGCCCGATCTGTACTAGGCCAAACCATTCTAGCCTCGGTGAGCTCTTTGGCCAGTGTCCGTATAACCCAGAACTGTAGCGCCTTGTGAGGATGCAATCATAGACGAAATGCGGCGCCGGGATACTTTCCTCGATCGATCTTGTACCGGTGGCTCCAACGCCGTGTACCCTGCTCTAGACCCACACGTCAGGCAGGCTGGCAAAGCCCAGTCTCCCGTGCATCTCCGTTAGGCCTTGTTTGGTACTAGAGTATTTGTAGGGATTAGAGGGGATAATCCCCACCAAACCCAAAATCCCCACTTATTTCAAATAGTATGTTTGTTTCTAGAGTATTGGACTGATTCAATCCCTACTAATCCCCACTTTTCCCCAAATTCTAGTGTATTTTTTTCCATATCCAATACACTATCCCTACCCAGTGGATTGGTGGGGATTGGGGGTTTTGTGGGGATTAGAGGGGTTTAGGTGTAGGTGGGGGTTTCACCCAATCCCCTTGGGTATTGTCCCTTCTAATCCCCACTAAAACACTAGTACCAAACAAGGCCTTAGATGGTAGCTATGCTCATGTTTAGCTGACAACCGGGAAAGAGGCGTGTTGGTGGATGCGAAACACTCGGCATCGAGATCAAACGATACGATCCTTGTGTCACCACCCACCTTCACCCAGTGCGTCATGCCGTCGATGCTGATGATGCCGGCGCGCGGAGACTCTGCACCTCCCGCCACCGACGGGGGCGGCACATCCTGCCACCTCGTCTCCCCAAGGGTGAGCACTTGCACGGTTCCAAACTCGAAGATCCGCTCAAAGCTGAAACGCACGTGCACCACCTTGCACTTCCCCGTCTTTGGGTGGTGCGCAAAGTTGTAGGCCACGTGCCACCAATTCGTCGAGCTATAGCTGGCGCACGGGAGTAGCGGAACGGGCAACGTCTCGCTGGTGGTTGGATTGACCACCATGAGGGAGCCGCCGGCCCGCTCCTCGGTGTCACATAAACAAAGCAGTCTGTTGCACGTGCCAACCAGTCAGAGGTGGCGATTGTTGGGGGTCCTCCACAGCTCTCTGCAGAACCCTGTCGACTCCGGCGATAGGTCATCTACGAGGTAGGCGACGTAGCCATCCCAAATGAGGGGCCTGGGGTGGCTCTGCACTAGCGAACGCAGGGGCGGGCCATACGGGCCGCGGCCCACCCAGAATCGTGGGCGAAAAAAGAATGACCCCACGAGTCCACCGAGGTGAGGGTCGAGCGACGGAGCGAGGAGCGCGTCAGTCCATCTCGTGGAGACCAGAGTCCTCGTCTCTGGAGGAACGCGAGCAAAGCTGACTTGACTCGACGGGGCACGGGGGCTTCCCGGCCGTCCTTCACTCCGGCGTGGAGCCTGCAGTCCGGCAGTCCCTCCCTGTCCCTAGCGTGGTGCCCCATTGGCCCAGTCCCCACTCTCCCTCCTTGACAGACGACCTCCTAGCTAGCTACCCGCCCCTCGACGGCTCCGCCCCTCTGGCCGCTGCCGCCTTCCGTCGGTCCGCCTCTCCCGTTGGCCGCTGCCCGGCTGACTCTAGCCGCCTCCACAGCTCCACACTCCAGGTATAAACTGCTACTCCCTCCTCTCCTCCTAATTTGATTAAATCCCTCCTCTCCTCAAGAAATGGGTTTGTCTAGACCCGATGATACTCGGTGGGGTTCTCATTTTAAAACCATTCTACACATTGTTGACATGTATCCCATCATTCTTGAAGTGCTTGTATGGATTGGGAAAGATCCTTCACAAAAGAGTGAGTGGGCAAGAATATGTGGAGTTGCTGTGGCTTTTGAATCATTTGACTTTGTTTGTCTCAATCCTTGCAAAAGAGGGATATTGTTAATGCAATGACACTTGTTAGACTGGCAAATGATCAAGGTGACATTGTTTTGCAACAAACATGGCATTGAAATTCCTTCACCGGAAGATAATTATGTGGCTCATAGAAAATCACATCGGTATTATGAAGCACAAACAAATGATGGTCGTTATAGAAGAGAAGTATATCTTGGTGTTGTTGATCAAATTATTTAAGAGCTTGACAACCGGTTTGATGAGGTTAACATGGAGTTGCTTATTTGCATGTCGGCTTTGAATCGCGTGAATTCATTTGCTTCTTATGATAAAGAAAAGGTAATGAAACTTGCCAAATTTTACCCCGATGACATAACAAGTGTTGATTTGATGAGACTTGAATTTCAACTTGATACTTTTATCGAAGATATGAAAAAAGATGATAGGTTCAAATGTGTAAATCATCTTGGTGAGCTCTCTATTAAGCTTGTTGAAACAAAAATGCATCTTGTTATGATATAGTCCACTTGCTTCTCAAATTGATATTGATCTTACCCGTGGCGATCCCTAGTGTTGAAGGGGTATTTTCTGCAATGAGTCTTGTGAAGAACAAGTTGAGAAATAGCATGGATGATGATCTTTTGAACCATTGCTCAGTGACATTTATTGAGCGAGATATGTTCTTGAAGGTAAGTGAAGAAGACATAGTTGATACTTTCATGGCAATGCGAGAATGAAGAGTTCCCAAATAGCTATCATGATATCATGTAAGAGACTATGTTATATTTTGGCTTGTAAGACTCACTTGATATTTTGAAGTATTTGTATTGAAATAATGAATATTTCGAACATTTGTATTAAACTAGAATGTTGTGAATTAATTATCTTCTTATATTATTCACGCACAAATTCTAGTTTAGAAAAAAAAAATTAAAGCGTGCCCACCCTATACTTCTTTTCTGCATCCGCTACTGTGGCTCTGCATCTCCGTAGTGCGTTTGTTGACGATGTCACGCCAGAAGCGGCACACGAGACGAGCCCGACGCCAGCTGCTTGGCGGCAGGCGTAGCAGGATTTCCAGCAAGATGACCGTGGAGATGTAGCGTTCCATCGCCATGGGTAACCTCTGCTGTTTGTTCTTCTTTTTTCTTTGTTTCCCACCGTGAACTCTCGTGTCCTTTTTACCGGATGGGATCAGAGTCCAACTTGGTTGCCAAGTTGTAGTTTCCTTTTTTTTTTTTTGGAACTGTCGTATCTCTCAAGTTTTTTTTTTGTGGGACGTAGCTCTCAAGTTTTTTTTCTTTTTCAGGTAGGGACGTAGCTCTCAAGTTTGTTACAGTACCATGATAGATTTGATCCGATTGCCACTCTTAGACCGTATAAGCTTAAATTTGCAAAACTGATCAGTCGTGTTGCTTTCTTGTCCTAATTTAAATTGTACAACAGAATCTGAAGTCCGGTTCAAACCACATCCGGTCAGAAGGGATGGGAACCAGAAGCCCTCCCACGGAAACCATCTCTTGCTCAAGGCCTATGGGGTGTTCTAAAAGTATGATGTCTAAAACAATTATTATCATGTATCTTTACTTCCAGATATTGTTTTTTTCCTTCTCCAAATAACATAAGACATAAAACACATAAATGCCATACGTTTTGTTTTCTTCCTTTAATATGTGCTTTCCTTTTTGCAATATACCCTATAAGTTTTGCTTAGACACATGGACTTTTATTTTTATTGCGAAATTCCACAGATCTATTAATAATCATCAATAACAGTACAAATGAGCTTAAAGTAATAAAAATTACAACTATGTCACTGCACCACCTAGCGACGACTACATACACTAGCACGAGCTGAAGGCGCGTCGCCGCCCTCGCTCCTCCATCACCGGAGCTAAGCAAAGCTTGTCATAGTAGAACTTGTTATAGTAGACGGACAGGAAGTCATCGTGCAAAGGCCCTAAAAAACTAGCACACCAAATTATCAACCATCGCCGAACATGACAACCGTGGATCGGAAGAGATCGATCTCAAATCATACCAAAGAATACGAAAAACGACCGGATCCAAGAGATCCGTCGGACACATGACTCCACGTTTCCTCCACCGGTGCTAGGCGCACCACCAAAGCAAGATAGGATAGAGAGGCCTTATTATGACTTCAAGACGTAGTTGTCGCCTCAACAACCTGAACAAGTCACTGAAAATAGTCTAACCAAAAAACTTGAACCTTCCCGCCGGTGAGGGTCTATGGTCCCGCCACACCTCCAAGGCATCAAGACCACCGGAGGCGAAGCAGACCGGCGATATCGCCGGCGGGAAGGGATGAAACCCTAGATTGATTTTTTGGTCTACTCCCGATCGCCTCGACACATGGATGTTTCTTTCTCAATTTCATAATCTTCTTTTACTTTCATTTTTGAAATATGTGAGCACGTGCTTCATTACTATATAAATTTTATTTAACCACTCTTAGAACATGCTCATGTGTATCATATAAAACTAGGTGGATATGCGCGCTTCGCCGCGCCGCCTACAAAATATTGCGTACTGACTCGTCGATGACAATAGTTTCTTTTTGGTGAACAAAAATACAGTGGCGCACTGGCACTACCCACTAGTAGAGAACATACCTTTAGTCTCGGCCCGTAAGGGGCTTTAGTCCCGGTTTTAGAATCAGGACTGAAGAAACTAAAGGTCCACTCACTAGTCCCGGCACCGTTACCAACCGGGACCAATGGGCGTCCACGTGGCCGTCTCTGCGCACGCGGGGTGCCCCCCATTAGTCCCGGCTCCTGTTACGAACCGGGACAAATGGTTCTCTATCGCAGCAGCATTTTATGCACTTTCTCTACCGCGGCAGAGAATTCATTTTGTATTATTTTATTTATTCCCTTTTTCATTAAAAAACAGTTTTCTACGATACCACATACCGTACATGTTCGTGCATATATAAGATAACTTGTCTTAAGATCGAGCATACAAATATATACATGATAGTTACATGGACATCACAATTACTGGGACTAGAGCCCGTCTATTCAATTACACGATCGGGGATCATCGGTAGCGCCTATTCACACTAAATTCTCCGGCATCATCTATCATCTCGTTTATCAAGAATCCTGTCAGTTCTTTAGCAATTCCTAGTACGTGTTGCTCTGGTAGGAGCTGATCCCGTATTCTCTCGAACTATATAAGAAAAGAAGATCAATATGAATATCAATCATGATAACAAAAAGTGACAGTAATAAAATAATGTTGTGAATGTATTGCTTACATCGACTCTATAATCTTTGTGCTCAGTGGTAAACGTGCGAATGAGCTCGTAAACATAGAAGGGGCTTCGCGTCCTTCCAGTCGCCAAGTAAGTTGTGCTTCCTTGTCCCAATTCGCCTTGAGTCCTTTGTGTTGTTGTTGTGCTGATAGAAGGGGCTCGTGCAGGTCGGGCGCTAAGAAGATTGGTCGCCCTTCGGTGGCTAAGATTCCACCGGCCACTGGCATGGGGGAGGGCGATCTTCCCAAGAAGCGGAAAGCCTCCGAAGATGTGGCGGCCGCCGAAGTTGCGAAGAAGCAGAAGGGGGGCGCTGACGACACTACGATCGGGGGAAGCGCCGCGGAGCCAGCTGCTGTGCCAGTCGCCAAAGAGGTGGCGGCGACGCGATTGGAGCCAACCTTGGCTGCGTCCGTGCCGGAGGCGCCGGTCTCGGCAACCAGCGCCCCTGCCAGGGCGTCTGTGACGTTCCCTCGTTTTATGGCGAAGGGGTTTCCAGGTGTTGCGGACACGCAATCGCCGCAGAGGCCGGAAATCGTGGATGCAGACATTGTGTCCCGCCGCGGGCGCACCTCCTTCACGGTCCCGTTGACTGACGCCGGGGAACTTCACAAGATGCTCGGCGCTGCTATTCAGGTATGTCCAGTCCCCAAATTCCTAGTCGCTGAATTTTAGTGGCTAGGAATTGTTTTCCTTTTCCTTCTTTCTCCAGTCCCCGAGCTTCTAGTTGCTGAATTTCAGCGGCTGGGAGCTGGACTTTGGTTTTCTTCCTTCTCCAGTCCCCGAGTTCCTAGTCGCTGAATTTCAGCGGCTGGGAACTGGGTTTTGTTATGTCCAATGCTTAGTTGAGTTCTTTGTTTACAGGGGTTGCAAAGGGAGTCGACTGATCGGCAGGCTGCGAGAGAGCGCTTGGAGCGTGACTTGCGCGAAGCACAGGAGGTGAACCAGCGGCTTCAGGAGACTATTGGTGAGTGTCTGTTCGGCTTTATTCTCCCTTTCCTGGTGTGAACTGGTTGTGTGCAATACTCTGATATCTTTGCTTGCAGATGGTTTCCCGGCTGAGATCTCCAAGGCCCGTGAGGGGTATGTCCCACTCGCCGAACTGGACGCGGCGAATGGGCGAATAGCCTCTCTGGTCAAGGACTTGGAAGAGGCTAAGGCGGCCTCAATTTCTTCGGAGGAACGGGCGAAGGATGCCATCGCCGCGGCTGAAGAGGAACGCAAGGCCACGGACTCCATCATCGTGGGGCTGCATAACGAGCAGACTGCCTTGGAGAAGCACGTCAAGGAGAACTGCCGCAAACTTCTTGGTGAGTCTCTATCTTTGCTTCAGCCTTTTGTCGGGTCCCCGCTTTGGGGGTTTCATTGTTTCACTGACATCTGACTTTGCAGCTGTGGTAGGCCAAAGTGACCCGGTGGTGCAAACTTACACCGCCTCGCAGTGCGTGACTGCCATGGTGAATGCGGCCATGGCCTCGACATTGTGTGTCCAGGCGGCTCTTCAGGGCATTTCTCCCACCGAAGTCATCCCTGGGGGCTTACGGAGGTGTGGTGCTATCTGGAGGAGGTGCCCGCCGTTGTGGAGTGGATGACGCGCTCGGTGTTCAGACGCGGGGCCGCCACGGTGTTGAGCTTGGGTCTCACGCATTTCCCCGACGACTTCGATCTTGACAATGTGACGAGTGGTTATCCGTCGGCGACCGGCACGGTGGAGATGTCGGAGGTGCTGAAGCTGACCACGAGGGCCACTCCTTATGCCGATCGTGTCTTGGCGATGGGGGATCTGCTGCCGTATCAGGAGACAATGTTGGCGCCTGGCGACCCCGAGCCGGAGCACCGCGACATGAAGTCGGAGCATCCCTTCCGGTCGTCATTGGCGAAGTCGCTGACAACGTACCCGACGAACCCGTGGCAGCCCTTTGTGCGCGTCAAGGGTGGTGGCGCTTCTTCTTCATCAGGGTCTGTGGAGTAAGCAAATGTAAGAGTTGTAATGTATGCCAAGTAGCGAACGATGTATGATACTTTGTAATGTATGTCACGGGGAGTTGATCGACTCGTGTTATGATTAAGAAAATGTTTTGTTCAAGAATTTGAGCGAGTCCCCGAGCGCATCCGCCCTATAATGGGGTATAACTCGATTGTGTACTTTTGTGTGTTTGATTTATTTACGCGTTTGTTTTTATCCCTCGCGTCTTCTGAGTGGCGAGTCCCCGAGCGCGAGTATGGCTGACTTGTGAGCGAGTCCCCGAGCACGAGTAGGGATGACTTGTGAGCGAGTCCCCGAGCGTGGTGCCCGACCGTATTGGTCGTGATCCTGTTGCAGGTTGTGAATGCGTTGTTTATAACGCGTCTCCTCCCCTGGCCCGGAGAGTCAGTCGCTTGGCGAGCCCTAGGCAGCTCTCTTACTTGGTGTGTTCCCGAGCCGCGTGGGGTTCCCGTTTTGCGGAGTCCCCATGCGTGGTACTTAACCGTTCGAGTCGCTTTGCTCGAGGGTGGGAGGGACAGAGCGCTGTGGGAAGCGTGTATCGGATGTCTTGGCCCGGCGGGCCAGTCGGGCTAGGCGACTCTAATGGCGGCTCCGGGTTGGCGTTTTTTGTGGACGACCCAAGGCCCGAATACTTCTGGTGCCCTTGTGCTGCACTACTTTGCCGTGCCGGTCGCTCGACCAGAGGTTGACTTCCGTAAGTAGCGTATTGCTGGCATGTACGAGTGCGAGTGGCACAAGAATATGGCAAGTGGGCACAATTTGTGCGATCCGAATGAATTTCATTATATATTCCGACAGAGTATAGTGTGTAATTGCAAGTATAGAACTTTCTGAGGAGGTTTACATTCCATGGCCTCCCGACCTCCAATTGGCCATCACCCCGTATGTCGATGAGGTAGTAGGCGTCGTTGCCGAGGACTCGGCCTATGGCGAATGGCCCCTCCCATGGGGGGAGAGCTTGTGCATGCCCTTCTTGTCTTGGGTCAGTCGTAGGACCAGGTCGCCTTCCTGGAAGGTGCGAGTTCACACTCGGCGGCTGTGATAGCGGCGAAGTCCTTGCTGGTATATGGCGGTGCGAGAGCGAGCCAGGTCGCGTGCCTCGTCAAGTTGATCGATGCTGTCTTGGTGGGCGATCTTGTTGGCCGCCTCGACTTAGTTGGCGACTCGAGGGAAGTGATGCTCTAGGTCTGTTGGCATTACAGCCTCGGCGCCATACACCATGAAGAAAGGCGTGAACCCGGTTGATCGGTTGATAGAGGTGCGGATCCCCCATATCACAGAGGGGAGCTCGTCGACCCAGCATCCTGGGGTGCGCTCGAGGGGCACCTGCAGTCGCGGCTTGAGCCCGTGGAGGATGCTCTGGTTGGCGCGCTCTGCTTGGCCATTTGATTCCGGGTGGGCGACTGATGCGAGGTCGAGTCGTATGTCGTGCTCCTCACAGAATTCTGCCATGGCCCCCTTGGCAAAGTTGGTGCCGTTGTATGTTATGATGTTGTGCGGGTAGCCATACCGGTAGATGAGTTCACGGAGGAACTTGGTGGCCGTCTTGCCGTCGCACTTCTTGATCGGCTTGGCCTTGACCCATTTGGTGAACTTGTCGACTGCGACCAGGAGGTGAGTGAAACCAGACGGGGCTTTCTTGAATGGGCCTACCATGTCCATGCCCCATACGATGAATGGCCACGTGACGGGGATTGTCTTGAGTGCCAAACCAGGAAGGTGCATCTGGTTGGCGTACTTCTAGCACCCGACGCATCTTTGGACGACATTGGTGGCATCGGCGTGTGCGGTGAGCCAGTAGAAACCATGCCGCATGGCCTTGGCGACTAGCGACTTGGCACCGGCGTGATGGCCGCAGTCGCCGGCGTGAATGTCCTGGAGGATCTTGCGGCCTTCTTCTGGCTGTACGCAGCGCTGGAACACGCCGGTCACGCTGCGCTTGTGGAGCTCGCCGTTGATGATGACGAAGGATTTGTAGCGGCGCACGATCATTCGTGCCTCTGTCTCATTGCTCGGTAGGAGTTTGTGTTCCAGGAAGGCGACGTATGGCGCTGTCCAGTCACTAGGCTCCACAACCATGGTGACTAAGGCTGGTTCTGGTTGCAGTGGGATCCCGACGTCAATCTCCTTCCGTGGGCTGACTGACGGTTTGTGGATGATGTCGAGGAAGACGCCTACTGGTGGTGCCTGTCAGGTCGATCCGATGCGGGAAAGGGCGTCTGCCTCCTCGTTTTTACGCCTGTCGATCCACTCGATGGAATAGCCGTCAAAGTGTCCTCCCAACTGGTCGACGGCTTGGCGGTACACGATCATTGTTGGGGAGACGGCGTCGCACGTCCCGGGCACTTGGCCGGCGACTAGGTCGGAGTCGCCATAGCATCACAGGCGGTTGATGTTCATTTCCTTGGCAGCTCTCATGCCGTGGAGGAGGGCCTCGTATTCCGCCATGTTGTTGGTGCAGGGCTTGAAGTTGAGGTGGAGCACGTAGCGGAGCTTATCTCCTTTGGGGGAGGTCAGTATGACCCCTGCCCCCGCGCCATCGGCATTCTTGGAGCCATCGAAGTGGAGCGACCAGTAGTGGAGGTATGGGAGCTTCTCTAGTTGCTGTGCTTCTTCCCAGTCTACCAGGGAATCAGCCAGGGCTTGTGACTTGATCGCTTTTCGGGGCTCGTACTTGATGTTGTGGACGCCGATCTTGATGGCCCACTTGGCAACTCGCCCAGCCGCCTCACGATTGCGTATGATGTCTTGCAGGGGCGTAGAGGATACCACCGTGATTGGGTGCTCCTGGAAGTAGTGTGGGAGCCGCCGCTGTGCTCGGAATACCGCGTACACCAGTTTTTGGTATTGCGGGTAGCGCTGTCGTGAGTCCGTTAGGACTTCGCTGATGTAGTATACGGGGCGCTCCTTGCCCTCTTCCGGTCGTTCGACGACCATTACGGCACTGACGACTCGATTGGAGGCCACGAAGTAAACGAGCATTGGCTCTTTGTCGAGTGGCGCGGCGAGCAGTGGCGCCACAAGTAGCACTTCTTTCAGCGCTTTGAGTGCGTCATCGGCTTCCGCGTCCCATTAGAACGTTGGGTTCTTGCACATCAGGCGGTAGAGGGGCATTGCCTTCTCGCCTAGTCGGGGGATGAAGCGACTGAGGGCCACGACTCGCCCTGCCAACTTTTGGACGTCGCACAGACACTCGGGTTTCCCGAGTCGCGCGATGGTGTTAATATTGGTGGGGTTGGCTTCAATGCCTCGTTTGGAGACTACGTATCCCAGAAGTTGTCCGGTGGGTACGCCGAAGGTGCATTTTCCAGGATTCAGCTTGATGTTGTACCTCCGCAAGTTTGCGAAGGTTTCGGCTAGATCAGCGAGCAGGTCATCCTGGCGGGTGGATTTTACCACCACATCATCGATGTAGACGTGAATGTTGCGGCCAATTTGGCTCTCTAGACACTCCTGCATGCACCTCTGGTATGTGGCGCCTGCGTTCTTGAGGCCGAACGTCATGGCCGTGTAGCAGAATGCGCTGAATGGCGTGATGAACGTCGTCTTCTCTTCGTCTTCGACCACCATCTTGATCTGGTTATAACCAGAGTAAGCATCGAGAAAACACAGCGACTCCGATCCCGCGGTTGAATCGATGATCTGATCGATGCGTGGTAGGATGAACTCCTCCTTCGGGCAGGCGCTGTTGAGGTTGGTGTAGTCAATGCACATTCTCCATGTGTTGTTCTTTTTGAGAACCAGGACTGGGTTTGCCAGCCACTTGGAGTACTTGATTGGCCGGATGAAGCCTGCGGCTAGCAAGTGCTAGACTTCCTCGGCGATTGCTCGACGGCGCTCTTCATTGAAGGGCTGTAGCGACTACTTTACTAGTCGCACTTTGGGGTCGGCATTAAGTTTGTGCTCAGCGAGTTCCCTCGGGACACCTGGCATGTCAGATGGCTTCCATGCGAAGATGTCGCAGTTCTCACGGAGGAACCCGATGAGAGCGATTTCCTATGCGGGGCTCATGTGCGCCCTGATGGTGATCATCTGGTTGGAGTCGACTGGGATGAGCTCGATGGTGCGGGTGTGCGTGGTCGCCTCGAACGTGGAGTTCGCGGCGATCGGTTTCTTCAGGATGGTGGGATCGTCCTTATTGATGTTGCCCGCGTATTTCGCGAGCTCCTCCGCGTGGTCAGTCTCCACGGCGATGACGGCATCGGCGAGCTCGGCGCCTTTTTCCTCGCATTCCACGGCCATATTGGGGTCGCCGTGGACGGTGATGATGCCGCTCGGCCCGGGGAGATTCATCATGTTGTAGGCGTAGTGTGGGGTCGCCATGAACTTTGCGAATGACTGGTGGCCCAGAACGCAGTGGTAGGGACCGTGGAATTTCACCAGCTCGAAGATGATCCTCTCCATGCGGTAGTTTGCCGGAGTGCCGAAGGTGACATGCAGCGTCACTTTCCCGATCGGGTACGCCTTCTGACCGGGGACGATGCCGTGGAAGGTCGTCAGTGTTGGCTTGATGGCTGTTTCTAGGAGCTGGAGCCTTTTAAACGTGTCGAGGTACAAGATATTGATGGAACTCCCACCGTCCATCAACGTCTTGGGCAGCCAGTAGTCGGCCACCTTTAGTCTGAATAACAGGGCGACTCGCCTTGGGTACTCGATTCTTGGCGCGTGGTCCTGGCGACTCCAGGTGATGCTCTGCTTGGACTAGTTGAGGAAGCGGGGGATGTCAACTTGCGTCACCGCATTGATGGCGACCGCACGGGCGAGTACCTTCTTCTCACGCTTGGGGCCGAGCCCGGTGAAGGTATGTAGCAACCCTATGGCAGTTCCGAAGCCGCCGCTGTTCCCGTTGTCCCGAGGTGGGTTGTTGTTGGGGTCCTCCCTTGCGCGTCTCGCCTTCTCAATCTCTTTAAGGGAGTGGCAATCGGCGGTGGTGTGGGTGGCGGGTTTTCCCTCCCTGCTATGATAGATGCAGGGCCGGTTGAGCAAGGCGACGGGGTCGAATTTCGGCCTCGTCGTGTTGTTGGCGCGGTAGTTCCCGCTGTCGCGGTAGTTTCCTCCATCGTGGCAGAAGTTCTTGGAGTCGTGCTGGCCATAGCCGGCGTTGGCGACGAAGTCGACTCGCCCGTCCGTGCGGCGCTTGCTGGTGATGCGGGTGTTGCTGTAGTGCATGTCGCGTAGGCGCCCGCTGTCATGGATGCTAGTGCGGCGTCTACCTCCCGACTCATCGTCGGAGTCTTGGTTGGGGTCCTCCTCCGCATAGCGCTTAGCGATCTCGAGGAGGTTGGGGATGTTGTCGAGCGTCCGGTAGACCCTCTTGATTTTGGCGACGAGGGGTTCATACCGGCACGCGTTCTTGAAGCAGTGTATCGCCGTGTCTGGGTGGATGCCGGAGGCGTTTATCCACAGTTCTTGCCACCTTTGGATCCACTGGCGGGTCGACTCGCGTTGTCCCTAGATGCATCGCTCTAGGTCCTCGATGGTGGTGGCGCGGGTGTAGGAGCCCTCGAAGTGCCTGACGAAGGCGTCCCGCATTTCTTCCCAGGAATCGATGCTGTCGGCGGGTAGCGTGTTGATCCACTGCCGGGTCGCGCCCTCCATCATCAGGGGGAGGTAGCGAGCGGCGAGCAGGTCGGTGTGGCCTCCGATCCCCATTCCCATGAGGTATGTGTCCAGCCAAACGGCGGGGTCGTACGTTAGGTCATACTTCTCGATCTCCTTAGAGGCCTTGAAATTGGCGGGGTATTTTTTCCCGCGAATCATTGGTCCAAAGCATTGCGGCCCAACTCGGCTAAGCGAGCCTCTTGGCTCCGGGTCGCCGCGGTTGGCGAGGGTGTGTCGCAGGTCGTAGGGCTGGCGCGACCACCATGCCTAATTGTTGATGATGTGCGTTCGGGCATTGAGGGGCTGCCTGTTGGCAGCGACCGTGTTGTTCACAGGTCGCGGCTCGTTGGTTAACGACGCGGGGTTGGCGGCCCGTGGTTGGTTCACCAGGGGTTAGGGTGGTGGGCAAACTATTGCGTTAGCCACGGTGGGGTGGCCGCTTGATGCCGCCCTGCTTGCTGACGAGCGGGAATACATCCGCCCCCGCGGGTCGACTCCCGTGGCCTGTTGCTCGACGGCCCTGACAAGTAGGGCCTTGGCATACTAGATCTGTAGCGTGCTGTCACCTTGGACATCGAGGTTGGCGATCGCGGCATCGGCCGCGACGATGTTGTCCATCGGGGTGGAGTATAGTGGTAGCCCGTTGGCGTCCCGGGCTTGAGGTGAGATGATGATCCGTGGTTGGTCTGGTGGGGGCGCACGACCCATGGGTGGTGGAGGGGCCCCAGTCGTCGGCGCTCCAGGTGGTGGTCTCGCGGGGTTGCCCCCTTCTGGCGGCGCGTTCTCGCTGTATTCGCGCTCGGCGGCGCGTGTGGGGTCGACCTCGTCTTTGAAATTCAGGACGCGGCCCTAAACCTCGGGATTTAGGCGGGTCCTGATGCGGCGCTGGTGATAGAGTGACAACTCCTTCGCCGTCTCTCGTTCGAGGCGGTATTTCACGCGCTCGGCGAGTTCGTTGCGTTGCGCCTCCTAGATCCGCAGGCGGGCTTGTTCCACCTCCGTGGCCGTCGCGGTCGCCAGGATCGGCGTGGAGAACAGATCTGGCAGGGCAGCCGTTCTACCCGCCATGTAGATCGCGTTGAAGCGATTGGATCTGGCGCGAAAATCCTCGAGGGATTCCGAGCCGGAGTCGGAGTCGAAGATCCCCAGGATGGAGGGATCCTCGAAATCCTCGGGGTTGGAGACTCGCGTGATGGAGTCCTCTCGTGACGCGGCGGTGATGGATCCGTTGACCGACGTAGGGGTCGCAGAGTCGGTGTCGTCGTTTAAGGCATCGTCGTTGGTGGCGGCGTTAGTCTCGGCCGCATCGCTAGCGGCCGAGTCGTACTTGGTGACGAGGCCCCTGATAGAGCGGACCTACTCCTCCGAAAGAAGATCGTGGTGCGGAGGCGACCCACCGACAATCACCGTCGCGACTGGATCGACCGTGCCGGTGAAGCCGACGAAGAGGTTGATGGAGCCGATCGGCATCACCGCGGCGTGCATGACCGGGCGCGACGCCAGGATGTAGCTGCTGGGCAGGATCTGCAAGATCCCGCCGATGGCGATCATGCGGCCGGTGGCGAGCGGCCGATCGATCGGCGAATAGGGTCTCGCCGTAGAACTCAGGCCAGTCCCGCTATGCCCCATGGTGGGCGCCACTATCGTGGAAATGGCCACGGCAGTCGCTGCCACTGGCAGCGATTGAGTATTTTGTGAGGAAGAGTTGGCGGCCATCTGCGGTGCGAGATGGGGGCGGATGCACATGGGTTTACCCAGGTTCGCCCCCCGGAGGGTAAAGACCTACTCCCTGCTAGATTAGATTATGAGAGAGCGAGTTATAGGGGTGGCGAGCTCGGCGGCTAGGCAGCGAGTCGCTTGAGGGGGTGTATGATGGAACGTAAGGTTCCTGGATACCTAGGGAGGTTTATATATGAAGCACCTCGCTAGGGTTTACAAGCTGTCCTCGAACAAGATAAGGATCCGGAGACTTTTGACCTAGTCCGACTGGTCTTCTGCTACGCTTCTGGGCTTCTAGTCGCCAGTCGCTGGGCCTTTCCTTTCTTCATAGTCCAGTTGTTGTCTTTCAGACGCACTCGCAGGCCCTTCAGCCTAATCGGAACGTTCTGCTGGGCATACCCCCTTTGGCATATCCCCATCACTTATGATTAGCTCCAGCTCGCTAATAGTTTGTAGCATGTCTTATGAATGTTTGCTTGCATTGCTCTATTCATAAATTGGTATGACACTGTGGTATCCTCCTCTAAATGTTTCATTTGAATTGACTTGGCACATGCTCACGCATGCACATGACTGTAATAATCAGTTGAGCCTCGATGAATTATTTTGCCTTGAGGATCTTGAATCACTTTCATGCCATGGGTAGTCCTGTTTTGTTGCAAGCATGATAATGACAGCTATTGCTCTCCCGTTTGTCGCTCCCTTACTATTGCTAGCCTTCACTTCCACTGAGTGTTTTACTCATGTTTCCAACTCCCTAAACCAAATATTTCCGAAGTGTCCACCATACCTACCTATTAGCATCATTTGCTACTCCCGTGCATATTCATTATGCCTTGTTTTCTTCCGAATAAAATGTTTGCTTGTTATGGGAAAATTAGTTAGTAAAGCTCTCACGAACTTGATGGCACACTTTATTTCCTGCACTTAATAAACCTGAACCATTGTGAACTCTCCATGAAAGTTATATGCTTGCAAATTATAGGCTGGGGATTAGCAGAACCGTGCTATCACGGGGAACGCTTTCAACACTTGTAAATATATACCCAGTTGATACCTTGCTCTTTTGTTTGCGGATGTCGTTGGTGTGAAATAAAAGGGGAGCTTGTAAGTCCATGGAGTTATGTATGTGTGTTAGAGAAACGCCTGGGCCGCTGGTCTAATCCATGCTGACATGGTGGAAACCTGCATCGTAACCATAATGATATCTATGAAGCATTCTTCTTATAAAAAAAAGAGAGAGATAGCTATTGAGAAAAAGAAAAAAAGAGATTTATGAAAAGAGGAAAGAGAGAAAAAAGCACCATTTTCCCATGGTAAATAAGAAGATTGCTGAGATACTCATTGTCTGCTTGCCTTGTCATTTTGATATGGGGATTCTTCTGTATCATCGGGCAAGGGGTACCCCGTTGGCGGTTCTCAATGATACGCACATACTTACGATGATAAGAACTTACCGGTAACTAAAGTTGAGTAGCATGAGGAGCGGCCCTCGTACTCAAGGGACTTGGGATTTTCAGTTGATAGTCTGTCAAGCATATAACTCAGATTGGACCTCACTTTCACCTTAACCACATTAAAGATGCTTATGATAGGGGCAATGAGAGCTCAAAGCTCATGAGTACCATACTTTCAGCATTTGGAAGCCTTTCAAATTATTCAAAACATTTTCTTCTACTTGTTGAGTCTCCACATATTCTTTGAGCACCTTCTTGAGAGCATAGTTATCATTCTTTGTGTTTGTTTCATTACTTGATTATTTGTGTTATGACTTTGATGCTTGTATCCTTGATATCTTTACTTCTAGTCATCACTTGAACTTCAGAGGTGCCTTGATATTCATAATCAAAGGGCAAGCGAGATACCACTCTATCATACCTTTTTATGAGCATTGTAATGTTGCTTATGTTTGTGCTTCATGCTACTTATTATTCTTGAGTTGGAATCTCTTCATAGCTTGCAATGACTATTAAGTAGACTCAGTTGCATAACTATTTATTATGAAATGTTTGAGTAGTTGATCACATTGCTGAGAATATTTACATTATATGAAGCAAATGTGTTCGTGAAAGTTCTTTTATTGCACTCAGTTTTCAACTGAATTGCTTGAGGACAAGCAATAAGCTAAGCTTGGGGGGAGTTGATACGTCCAAAACGTATCTACTTTCCCGAACACTTTTGCTATTGTTTGTCCTCTATACTTGTCTGATTTGGATGCAACTAATGCAGACTGATGCTATTTTCAGCAGAATTGCCTTGGTGTCTACTTTTTGTGCAGAAAATCGACTATCAGGAAAAATCCTGGAAAATAAGCCAAAAATTCTATTTCACCTGAAGACTCCAGGAGCCAGAATACGAGACGGAGAAGAGCCAGGGGTGGCCACACCACCTGGTAGCGTGGGCCAGGCCAGGCCGCGCCAGGCGGTGGTGTGGGCCCCCCAGGCACCCCCTCGGCCTCTTTCTTCGCCTATAAGGAGCCTTCTGACCTGAAAACTTCGGGGGGTTCGACGTTTTTCCAGAAGGAGTTCCGCTCCGCCGCCACCACCAGATTCCACGAAACAGCACCAGAAACTCCGTTCTGGCACCCTGTCGGGACGGGGAATTGGAGGAGATCATCGCCGTCATCATCACCATTGCTTCTCCATCGACCATCCATGTTTCCCCCATCTATGAGTGAGTAATCCCCCACTATAGGCTATGGGGATGGTAGGGATTGGATGATATCGTTCATGTAATGGCATCAGATTGTTAGGGCATGGTGCCTAGTATCTTTTATTAGTGCTTTATGACTTTGTTGCGACTTGTTGTCCTTAATGCTTGTCACTAGGGCCCGAGTGCCATGATTTCAGATCTGAACATGTTATTGATTCATTATGATAGTATTGTTTTTGGTCTTATCTGCAACTTGTATACACACGTTGTTGTCCGGAACCTATGGCCCCGAAGTGACAGAAATCGGGATAACCGGAAGGGAATGGCTTTGATGTGAGGATCACATGTGTTCATAGAGTGTTAATGCTTTGCTCCGGTGCTCTATTAAAAGGAGCACCTTAATTGCCAGTAGTTCCCTAGTGGCCCCGCTGCAAACAGGCTGGCAGGACAAAAGATGTTGTGCAAGTTCTCATTGCGAGCACGTATGACTATATAGGGAACACATGCCTAGGATTGTCTAGTACTTGGATGCTTTATCTTATTTATCTGCAATTGCCCTATGTTCTGATTGCTATGTGAATTGTCTTGTCCATGCAACGCCCATCCATCCATCCCTATGCCTACCGCACTCGAATCCCACTGTTTACTGCTTTTGTTACTATTGTCTTTGCTTTACTACTGCTGTTACTTTACTATTCCTACTACAAAACTGCTGCTACTGATAAACTGCTGTGAGCAAGATTGTTTCCAGGTGCAGCTGAATTGACAACTCAGTTGTTAAGTCTTATAAATATTCTTTGGCTCCCCTTGTGTCGAATCAATAAATTGGGTTTCACTTCCCTCGAAAATACTGCGATACACCCCCCTATACTTGTGGGTCATCAATCGCTACGCTTTCCTCTTCAGTATGATCGTCAGGTCTGATGGGAATATTCTTATGAGGTACTCTTGGGAGGGGCGACATTTGTCGTTTTGGGATGCTACGTCGTTTAGTACTCATCGATGGAGCATGCTTCCACTTATTTTCCTTAGCAGGCGGCGAAGACGGCTGACCCTGCGGTGGAGATCGAGATGGACTCGTGATATGGTGTTCATAGTCATGGGGTAGGCTTCTTGGAGGTGATGTAGTTGAAGGTGACATGCGATGACTCAGAGGCGGTGTTGGCCTTGGTGCTGAGCCTGGAAGCTTGATGTTGTTCTTGTCCCATAGAATGATACCACCCAATACTTCTCTGAGTGTCCTCTCACCTTCAGGTCTAGGTATGTCAAGCTCCATTGAGTCCCACCCCATTGCGATTTCATCCACCCTGACTTTAGCATAGCTAGATGGAATCTCACGGCCATGCCAGCGTGCGTCAGGTGGACAAGGGAAAGCACATCCGACCACCACCTTGATGGATAGGTTCTTCACATTCTGATGGAGCTCACAAGATGTATGCTCCTTGATTCCATCCATAGGGTAGCCGGGACCGCCATCTACCATCCGTGCATCGTTAGACGGGACCTCCGATTTAGCCACGCTTCTTCTCCGCTGAGATGGGATGGCGGTAATATCGAGTGTAGGATCTTGCAGGCACGCTACTCCTCGAAGTTTGTCAATGTGTTGCTTATGCTTTTCAAGTCTTCCTAGCAACTTGTTGAACCTGTCTCCCTCCTCCTCCTGCCATCGCCTCTTTGCTCTCTCTCGGCTCCTATAAGTATCTCTGTCTTTGGGAAACCCATCTCCCACATATAACTAGGGCCAAGGCCTCGTACTCATCCTCTGTGTTTGTCATTCTCGAGGACCTTTGTCAGCAAGCCTTTCTCTCTATTGGGATGGAACTTTGTTGTCCCCTCTTTAATTTCCTTCACCACTCTCTGCCATGTCTCCCGGGGTATCCTAATCCCGTCTGCAAATAAGGTCCCTTGTATTATCGTCATACTCAGTCCCATGCCTAAGGAACCAATTTTTTGCCCTCAAATCCCATTCTTTGTGTATTAGTTTTGGAGTGATCCCTTTAGCAAGCAGCTCACTCTCTTTACCATCCCACTTTGGCATGGCAGTCGCATAGCCCCCTGGCCCTAGGTGATGGTGATATTTCTTCTTTGCGGCATTTTTCTTTTTTTTCCGACTTTTCCTTGGCAGGTTCTGACTCCTTGTACTTCACAAATGCATCCTAGTTAGCCTGCTGCTTCGTTAGATAGCCTTCAAATTTAGGAGGAGTCTTCTTCTTTTGATTCTTTTGCCATAATGCTTTCTTCCAGTTCTTGAATAGTTCGGCCATCTTCGTAAGAGTCCACTGCTTGACTTTCTTCCTCAATGCAGCTGTGTCAGCATCATCCTCATATTCTGGCAGGGTGAAATGTGCCATGAGGTCATTCCGAAGACCCTCTTTGCACCTGTCGGCGACATACTCACCCTTTTCTTCCCCTTTTGTCTTACTCCACTCTCGAATGGTGATCGGGATGCGATCCCTAACCATAACTCCTCATTGTTGTACAAATACACTTTTAGCCTTTTCAGGTTCCAATAGTTCACCCCGTGGTGATACCACCGTAATTGTATAATGCATAGATGCGTCCAATTTCTTGGCCGTGCCTCGTTTGGAATATTTTTTGCTCGATGTGGAGGCCTAAGAGAAGAAACATTCGTCAATTTATATATATACAACTCAATTAATGCATCTACTTATCACCAAACTTCATATATATACCTCGCCGGACTTTGTTAAGGGTCCACCAGAGCCATCGGCTTCTCCATCATCGGAGCCGTTGGCTTCTCCCTGATCAATTTGGTCGACCTCCTAACATGCACCGGAGGGGTCCAGATACATCGATGGAGATTCGGGTGGATGAACATGGGGGGCACCGTTGATCATATTCTCGAGAAATTCTTCCTGTGATAGGTCTCTCTGGATTGGATCCATAGTTTTCTGCAAAATGCACACAATATAAAATAATACTAAAATAATATGTACACCTAATATGCTTCAATAATACTAAGCAATAGCAAAATTCTAGTAATGCCTTGCATGGGCCCTGCTCCCCGACCTACACCCATAACCCTATCTTCGGGGGCCCGCGAGCACCACCACCCTAACCCTATGTCCGGGGGCCCGCAAGCACCACCACCCTAACCCTATTTCCGGGGGCCCGCGAGAACCACCACCCTAACCCTAAGTCCGGTCGCCCGCGAGCACCACCACCCTAACCCTATCTCCGGGGGGCGTGAGCACCACCACCCTAACCCTATCTCTAGGGTCCCGTGAGCACCACCACCCTAACCCTAAGTCTGGTCGCCCATGAGCACCACCACCCTAACCCTATCTCTGGGGGCTCGCGAGCACCACCACCCTAACCCTATCTCCGGGGGCCCGTGAGCACCACCACCCTAACCCTATCTCCAAGGGCCCGCGAGCAACCCTATCTCCGTGGGGCCACAAGCACCACCATCCTAAACCTAAGTCCAGTCACCCGCGAGCACCACCACCCTAGTATATTTTTATACACTATATAGTAATAATAACATATTAGAAAAATACTAGAAAAAAATAATAACATACTAGTAATAATAACATACTATATATTGCATTATATAGCTAGTAATAATAACATACTAGTAATAATAATAGTAGTGTATATATTTTTATACAATATATAATTTTATACACTATATAGTAATAATAACATATTAGAAAAAATACTAGAAAAATAATAATAACATACTATATATTACATTATATAGCTAGTAACAATAACATACTAGTAATAATAACAATAGTGTATATATTTTTATACAATATATATTTTTATACACTATATAGTAATAATGACATACTAGAAAAAATACTCGAAAATACTAGAAAAAAATACTATAAAATAGTCTCTGCCCACGGCCAGCGCCGCCCCCTAGTGGCTGCCGGACGCACGGCGGCGGCGACACATGCGCGGCTGCCGGAGATGAGATGCGCGGTGGTAGCGACGCACGGGATGGCCGGAGACGATACGCACAACAGCGACGAGGTGACGAGACGCATGGAGCAAAGTGTACCTGCAGGCCGAGGCGACACACGGCGGTGGCAGCTGGAGGTGGGGCGGCCGGAGAGGAGGACGAGGCACGGCGCGGCAACCTGAGAAGGGGAGGCAAGGCACGGCGGCCGGAGAGGGGGAGGAGCACGCAGCAGACAGAGCTACGATGGCGTGGACGGCGACTCGGAATCGGGGCAGCCTGCAGGCATCGTCATCGTCGAGGGGCGCCTCCTGCAAAGTGTAGCGAATCGGGAATGAGATTAGGGGAGAAGCTATGCGCAAATTTAAGGGGACGGACCTTTAGTCCCGGTTCGTGGCACGCCCCGGGACTAAAGGGTTTTTGGCACTACCCAAGGGGCGCGTGCCAACGACACACCTTTAGTCCCGGAGCGTGGCCACGACCCGGGACTAAAGGTCCCTTTTTTAAAAAAAATAACCAAAACTTTGTTTCCCGCCTTATTGCATGTAATGTTATTAATATTATGAAAATGATAAAACTTACAATATTTTAGGGTTTATGGTTAGTGTTAGGGTTTAGGGTTGAGGGTTTAGGGTTAGGTTTAGGGTTTAGGGTTAGGGTTTTGGGTTTAGGGTTTAGGGGTTAGGGTTTAGGGTTTAGGGGTTAGCGGTTAGGGTTTAGGGTTTAGGGTTTAGGGTTTAGGGGTTAGGGTTTAGGGTTTAGGGTTTAGGGGTTAGGGGTTAAGGTTTAGGATTTAGGGTTTAGGGTTTAGGGTTTAGGATTCTAGGGTCTAACTGTTAAAACTAGTAAGAGGGACTTATGATATTTCGGGGGCCTTTAGTCCCGGTTGGAGCCAATAACCGGGACTTAAGATATTTCCCACCCTTCTCAGAGTCATCAAGCCACGCGTCATGCTTTCCCGCCATTTCCCTCTGCTTCCCGCCATATTTTCCTATCATTTCCCTCTATATCTAGGACGACCTCCATGGCCATCCACCCATCCACAACTTTCCCTCTCACAATAATGGACACCGCATATTGGGCCATTCTGACCCTAGAGGTGATCGAGGCATTGTGGGCCTCTAGCTACCCATGCCTTCTAGGCTACTGGCTGCCCGTCGACTGGATGCTGAGCGCCGGAGGAGTTCATCTCCCTCATGTGCCTCAAGGTTCTGCCCGCCAGGCGGCCATCACGAACCACTTCTACCTCGAGCTCACGTCAGAGCAGCGGATGGATCCCCATTGGGATCCTGACAACTATGACACCTAGAATGCCTTCTTCGCTAACTAGCAGGAAAGGGATCTTGCTAGGTATGAGGGTGACGGCCCACGCCCGTCGAACCACAACGAGGCCGGTCGACTCCTGTGGTGGGCAAACCAGACTATCGTTGGTGTGATGTGCTACATTGCCTAGGGAGATCATCCTCGCCTGCGGTGCCCGTACTTTGACCCTCCACAGAGCCGCAAGAAGGGTGGTAATGGTGAAGGCCGTGGGAACTGTGGCGTTGTCATCAAGGAGCCCCCTCCCTCGCGCGTCGTGAATCTGAGGCTAGAGTGGCAGGTACCCCCTGAATATGCCTTGGATGGGATTAGGATCTAGCCGCGTGCGCTAGGGACGACGATGACGATAATGACAAAGACGACCCTGAAGCTGTGTACTATAGGGCGAGTCATGAGTATGACTAAAGGGGGTCCTTTAGTCCCGATTACTTAGTCCTAGTTTTTAATAATATTAAATGTCTTGAGTGTTAATCCCGGTTTGTGGCTGGTGTTGGGTCCGCAACATAGAAAACAAAAAATTTCCTACGATGAGAACTATACGCCAAGATCTATCTACTAGATACAGAGCAACGGATGGACATACGTCCATGGAGAACTTACCCTCGAAGACAACGAGTTTTGTTAACGAGTAGGAACTCGTGGTTGATGTAGTCGTACGCTTGCCGATCTCAAGATCGTGTGGAAGTCCGAGCGCCACAAATCAGCAGCGCATCCGTCCTCGCACACACGTTCAAGCCACCGGACAACCTCCACCTCCTTGCTCCAGCGAATCAGCAGAAGCAGCAACTCCTTCCAGACGCAAGGCCACCAGGAACATGTATCTCGCTAATCCGAGACCATGGGGGAATATCTAGAGGGGGAGAGAGATCCTTCACGAGGAGGTGTGTTTTGTGAGAGGGGAGAGGGGGGCTTTATATAGGAGGAAGGGAGACCCCTCCCCTCCCATAGCCGGCGCATGAGGGGGGGACTCCTCCCCTCCTTCATTCATGTGGTGAACATCCACTCACATAAACATGGCCTCCACCCAAAATCCCACTCACATGTATTTAATTTCCACCAAATTAAATGCAACTCTCAATTAATAAAACTCTTTTATTTATTTTATTCAGAATTTTGTTAATTACTTTAATTAACAAACATTCACATAAAACCCCTTGCAACATTTCAATATCACATGCAGAACCACTTTCTGCAATTTCACCCGAAACAATTCTGGTTTCTATCGAAACAATTCCTGTTTCTATCGAAACATTTCCTGCGTTTTGCAAACCTTTTGTCTAGAACATATGTGCTCCTAAATGGTGTCCGGCAACCCTTAAGTGTGTCACCCTATGGTTCGCGAATAATGCAGACATGATTGAGACTACTCTCAGATCAATAATCAGAAGCGGGACCTGGAGATCCATATTGACTCCTACATATTCAACGATGACTTCTGTGATCGTGAGAACCTTTAACGTCAGCAATTTAATCCCTTTGTCTCATGATATAATACATGTCCGATATTCGATCATCAGTATCCAAATACTTAGTTTGATCTCATTACCGACATGCACTCTTTTCTCATTCCCGTGATATAACATTCTAGTGATCACATCACTTGCTTGCAAGCTATCTTAATGTGATATCACCGAGAGGGCCCAGAGTATATCTATCCGTCATCGGGATTGACAAATTCCACTCTTGATCCATGAGCCTCAACATAACACCTTCATAGCACTGAACCCACCTTGATGGTCACCCTGTTACGGTGTGACGTTTGATGTTATCAAGATACTCTTCCAGTGTTAGCAATTAACATGATCTCATGGTCTAAGGACTAAGACTACTTTGTATGATGTTATAGCAATATAAACATAATGACTTGATCGTAATGCTATACTTTGGATGAATGTTCATCACATCATTTCACAAATGCTGTGACCTTGTTATTAACAACATCCAATGTCCATGATCAGGAAACCTTGATCATCTTGTTAATCAACAAGCTAGTCTATAAGAGAGGCATAACTAGGAACCCTTTTTGTTTATTAAACACACATGTATTGATGTTTCGTATCAATACAATTATAGCATGCAAAATAAACATCTATCATATACAAGGAATACATAATAACAACTTTATTATTGCCTCTCAGGGCATATTTCCTTCAGCTGGACCGGTGGGACTAAAGGGGGGCCTTTAGCCCCGATTCCGTAGTCCCAGTTAGGAAACCAGGACTAATGGATCGTTTCCTACTAGCTAGTGTTGGTCTCTCTACAACTTTCCCAAACTATGAAGATGTTGTTCTATTCTTGTGTCGGGTAACTAATTTCACATATTAGGGAGTACCTCTATGGCCAACTTGTTGGAGATGCTGGAGCACTAGGCTCCACCGGCATCTCCCTCAAGTTGGCCGTAGTGTTTTCCCTAGTCCTGCACACCATCTTGCAGTTTATAACTTCTCTAACTAGATCAATACGCCGGGGAGCTAACTAATTTCACATATTGGGGAGTGCATCTATGGCCAGTTTGTTAGAGATGCCAGAGGACTAGGCTCCGCCAGCATCTCCCTCATATTGGCCGTAGTGTTGTCCCTGCTCTCGCACACCATCTTGTTTGTAGTTGATAACTTCATAAGGATGCCTATTTATAGATTAAGTAGCACAACATAGTGTCGACACTCACCCATTTCATAGTGTTGACACTCACCCCTTAAGTCCCGGTTGGTTTCTTCAATTGGGACTAAACATGCTCGCGGTGGCTCCAGCCTGCCGCAACCCCTTAAGTCCCGGCTGGTTTCTTCAACCAGGACTAAAGATATTATGTGACATAGTTGCAAGGAAAAATATCAAATTTGGCTCATCCTCTATCTTCAGAACAATGTTGCATAGATTTATTACATAAAAGGTTTAATACATTATTACACATTACCAACCACCCTATCTAGTTTTGTGGGTTTCTTCTGCACCATAGCCATGGAGAATCTTCTTCATCTAATAGAATGCTTGGGTCAGTTTTCAATTTGAAGGGCGGAATTTCATGAAACTTATTATAATCTTCTGACATGTCTGTCTTGCTATCCACTCCCATGATGTTTCTTTTCCCTGAATCAACTATGTGGCGCTTTGGCTCATCGAACGATGTATTATTTTGCTTATCTTTCCTTTTTCTCGGTTTGGTAGGCATGTCCTTCACATAGAAAACCTGAGCCACGTCATTGGCTAGGACGAATGGTTCGTCCATGTACGCAAGATTGTTGAGATCCACTGTTGTCATGCCATACTTTTGGTCTACATGTACCCCGCCTCCTGTTAGCTTGACCCACTTGCACCGAAACAAAGGGACCTTAAAAGTAGGTCCATAGTAAAGTTCCCATATCTAGTACCCATAATATGTGTCCTTATGCCCATTGTCATCTGTTGCATCAAAGCGGACACCACTGTTTTGGTTGGTGCTCTTTTTATCTTGGGCGATCGTGTAAAATGTATTTCCATTTATCTCGTACCCTTGGAAAGTACATATAGTCGAAGATGGTAACCTGGCCAACGAGTACAACTGATCTCCAATAGTAGTGTTATTCATGAGATGTGTCTGCAACCAACTGCCGAAATTCTTCTTGTGTTCCCATTTAATCAAGGAGTCAGGCTTCCTCGGGTTTTCGAAGCATAGAATATTCTTGTGTTTCTCGATATATGGAGCCACCATGGTAGAATTGTGTAGAACTGTGTAGTGTGCTTGAGTGAAAGAATGTTCATCCCTGCATACCATTAATTTCCTTCCTAGTGTGCCTTTTCCAATCAGCCTCCCCTCATACCGAGATTCAAGAACACCAATCGGCTTAAGGTTAGGAAGTCAACACAAAACTCAATGGCCTCCTCTGTTCCATAGCCCTTGGAGATGCTTCCTTCTGGCCTATCACGATTATGAACATATTTCTTTAAGACTCCCATGAACCTCTCGAAGGGGAACATATTGTGTAGAAACACAGGACCGAGAATTCTAATCTCTTCGACTAGGTGAACTATGAGGTGCGTCATAATATTGAAGAAGGATGGCGGGAACAACAACTCCAAGCTGAGCAGACATTGGACCACATCCATTTGTAACCCTGATAGACTTTCTTGATCAATTACCTTCTGAGAAATTGCATTGAGGAATGCACATACCTTCATAATGGCTATTCAAACATTTTCTAGTAGAATTCCCCTCAATGCAACCAGAAGCAATTGCGTCATAAGCATGTGGAAGTCATGAGTCTTTAGGTTTTGAAATTTTTTCTCTTTCATATTTACTATTCCCTTTATATTCGACGAGAAGCCAGGCGGGACCTTGAAACTGAAAAGGACTTCAAAAAGATTTCCTTCTCTTCTTTGGTAAGAGTGTAGCTGGCAAACCCTTGAAAATGCCCTGGATGCTTGCCGTCTCGTCCTTTATGATGTTGCTGGTCCTCCCGTGCTGCATGGGTATCTTTTGGATTCCCATACAAGCCAGGAAGCCTAGAATATTCATGCAAAGATTCTTCGTTAGGTGCATCACGTCGATTGTAGAGCGGACCTCATGAAATTTCCAATAGGGTAGCTCCAAAAATATAAATTTCTTCTTCCGCATGGGTGCGTGTCCGTCGGCGTCTTTCGGAACAGGTTGTCCTACAGGACCCTTTCCAAAGATTACATCTAAATCCTTGACCATACCAAATACATCAGCACCAGTATGGGGGACAGGCTTTGTCTGGGTTTCTGTCTTGCCATTGAAATGCTTGCCTTTCTTCCTTTAAGGATGACTGGGTGGAAGAAAATGATGATTGTACGTGTACACATTCTTCCTACATTTATCCAGATATATACTTTCAGTCTCATCTAAATAATACGTGCATGCATTGTATCCTTTGTTCGTCTGTCCTAAAATGTTACTAAGAGCAGGCCAATCATTGATGGTTACGAATAGCAATGCTTGTAGGTCAAATTCCTGTTGTCTGTGCTCATCCCACACACGTACACCTAGTTTGGCCAACAACTATAAAAGTTCATCAACTAATGGCCTTAGGTACACATCAATATTGTTGCTGGGTTTCTTCAGGCCTTAGATGAGCACTAGAATCATAATGAACTTCTGCTTCATGCACAACCAAGGAGGAAGGTTGTAGATACATAGAGTCATGGGCCAGGTGGTGTGACTGCAGCACTACTCTCCAAAAGGATTCATGCCATCGGTACTTAGACCAAACCATAAGTTCCTTGTGTCACCAGCAAAGTCCGGGAAGTCTCTCTCAATTTTTCTCCACTACCGACCATCATCAGGGTGCCTCAACATCCCGTCTTTCTTACGGTCTTCAATGTGTCATCGCAACAACTTGGCATGCTCTTTGTTTCTGAACAAACATTTCAACCGTGGTATTATAGGACCATACCACATCACCTTGGCAGGAATCCTCTTCTTAGGTGGCTCGCCCTCAACATCACCAAGGTCATCTTTTCCGATCTTATACCGCAATGCAGTGCCTACCGGGCATTTATCCATATTCTCGTACTTCTCACCGCGATAGAGGATGCAGTCATTAGGGCATGCATGTATCTTCTGCACGTCTAATCCTAGAGGACAGACAAGCTTCTTTGCTTCGTACGTACTGGAGGGCAATTCATTATTTCTTGGAAGCAACTTATTCATTATTACTAGCAACTTTTCAAATCCCGAGTCAGTCACACCGGTCTCTGCCTTCCACTTCAGCAATTCCAGTGTGCTACCCAGCTTCTTCTGGCCATCTTCACAAGTTGGGTACAACAATTTGTTGTGGTCCTGTAACATCTGCTCGAACTGCAACCTCTCCTTTTCTGTGTCGTAGTCTCGCTTTGCATCAGTAATGACCAGACCAAGATCATCAACGGGCTCATCTAGTTCTTGTTCTTCACCTCCTTCTTCTTCATTGTCTTCCATTGCGGTATTAGCATATTCAGGGAACATGGATTGGTAGTTGTCATCGTCGTTCTCTTCTTCATCACCTTCTTCCATCATAAACTCTCTTTCTCCGTGCTTGGTCCAAACATTATAGACGGACATAAAACCGAACTGAATCAGGTGGCTCTGAATGACTCTTGAGGAAGTGTGAGCCTACTCATTCCGACAGCCAACACATGGACAACACATAAAACTATCCCACCGCTTGTTCGCCTCGGCCACTGAGGAGTGCATATTTGCATCATGTTTTATATTGTTATTTTGCACTATAGATGTAGGATCTTGGTATTTTACGGTGCTCCCGTGCACATTTTATGTCTATTTTCACCAGGATTAGGACAAATGATGGATACAATGGACACAATTCTTGAAGCAGTTGTACTGAGGAGAAAAGGGTAAAAAACAACGTAAATATCTTATTTGGGAGATATTAATATTACCAGAAGAAAACCCGAAGAGAACAAGGCTTACTGGCGGTTTAACGACCAACTATACGACGGGAATAAATTTTCCGGCCGTATAGTTTCCACCGTATAGTTGGCACCACCACCGCCTCCTCAAATAGTTTCACCCTGTACAACTGGATCAGGGAGACGACATACAGAACACCTACAAATCACCGAAACCTCACCTCCGGAAGGCATCTAGAGGGGGAACTTGTCCACTTGGGATCCACCTTCGCCCTGCTAAGATCCGAGAGGCTAAGGCATCGATCTTCATCATCAACCGTTGCATCACCATCCTCTCCATCCATCTCATCTACATCTTGCCTAGATCTTGGTGTAATTTCCGTACTCGTTGTGGATTTAATACAAGTACTATTCATCTATGATAGATTCCATTGTTTTTGCCATGATGTTGATTGCCTCCATGTCTGAGTAGATCATTAGTTCTTAGGGAGATGGAGAAACCCTAGTATGAGAATGAAATAAGATAAAGTCTATTATGATATTCATTGTTGTGACCATGTGTTAGATTGTCTTCATCTTGATGTTGGGAGAAGTCGACCTCTGAATATTTGCCTCTTATGGGGACTTGATGGAGGGAACTACTTGTTGGTAGACGGAGGTGTGTTAGCACTTACAGTGACTATAAAGCTGTTGGAACTCCTTACGTATCAACTTGGGAACTAAGGAAACTCACGGAACACTATCCATGTCATGGGATACGTCCTGGGATTAAGACCCTTAATATCATAGTAATTCGATTGATGTCGATTGCTGACTGCTGTGGTTATGAGGATGATGTGAGTAGCGGTTGCTACCTATTTCTCCATATACGGAGTTCCTCCCACACATAGACAGTTGAGAATGTTCAAGATAATAATCTTTACCTTAGCTCTTTATAATGCTAGTGGTGTATCTGCTACTCCCTGACAACGCCTTTTCCCTATTGTAGTTCCAATCTCTCTTACACACGTGATACTTATTTTCTCTGTTTAGTTGTTTTACTTTACTTATTGTTGCTCCTATACCAAAAACCCAAAAACACCTTTTTACGCAATACTCGCATTTTATCTTGTCACTTAGAACTTTATTTAGCATTACTAGTGTAATATTTATTTCAAGAGTTATTAGACTTCAGACTCCTGCTCACTATGGGATCGATATCTTTATTTCGAAACTAGCTACAAATGATCTGTGCACTTGCAGTCATCAAGCTATTTACTGGCGCTGTTGCCGGGGAGCTAAGCGCTGTAGGTCTTTTAGTTTTTGCTTATTTATTTTTGTCTTGCTAAGTTTGTATTGAGTTACAGGTTTCCACCAACATGATGGAGTTTGAGCATATGACTAGTGCTAACCCACTCAGCCACTTTGGGAAGCCCTATGATATTTATAAAAGAGACAGCTCCAATGAGAAGACAAGGGGGTTTGAAATAAATCCTCTATTACTTGGTATTCTACACAAGAAACAATTTACTAGAAATGAAGAAGATCCTGATCTATATAAGCATATTGCATGTTTTAAAGATATATGTGGCACTTTTCAATTGACGGGATATACTGCTAATGAGGTAAGGATTAAACTTTTTAGTCAGACTTTGACTAGTACAGCTCTCTCATGGTATAGATCTCTACCCCCAGAAGCCACTACTACTTGGGATAATCTAGCTTGTGAATTTCTAGCAAAATATTATCCATTGTCAAAATATTTTGGAATCAGGCGTCTTATAGTGACTTGGACGAACCGTTCTAATGAAGGACTAGTAAGAGCCTATATCAGATTTAAAGATTTACTTCGCCTATGTCCTCATCATGATTTTCCCGAATGGTATTTATTGCATATCTTTTATGGCGGTTTAATTGAACCTAATAAAATTGAACTAGACTCTTTCATGGAAGGAGCCTTTATGAATCTTCCTATAACTAAAGCATGGGCTTTACTTAATAGAATTCGCGGTCATAGAGTTTCATGGAATTTTGGTCTAGGAAGTGAAAGAGGCGTAGAAATAGAACATGATTGTATTCATGAGTATAATAAAAAGGCCATGTTAAAGAATTATCTAAAGAACTTTATTTGGATTTAGATCTTGTGTTCCAACTTGTTAAAGATTTTACAGAACATATCAAAGCTCCAAAAGAGGGTTTGGTCAAGTATGATCCACCACCCAAACCTGAGAAGAAAAGAGAAGTTAAAGCAACACTGGCCTCCCTAGAACCAACATATGAGATACCTTTCCCTAACATTGCACAGAAGCATATTTTTTTAATATGAACAGGTCAAAGAAATACAGGAAAAGAAGGAAGAGGAAAGTATGCCAGAAGTCGTGGAACATCTATAAGAAACCAAAGATGAAGAAGTAACTAAGGAAGAAATTATGGCTATGTACGCACATTGTAACATAGTTGAACTTGATGAAGAGACTTCCGTATTGGTTGAAGGTAAAACAAAGGTAAAAGATGTGGGTAAGCCTATTCTTCCCTGCATATTTAAGGAAACCTCGCATTATGGTTTATGTGATCTTGGCACCGAAGTAAATGTAATATCTTATGATTTCTATTTAGAAATTAAAGAAGAAATAGAAATGGCTACAATTGAAAATACTGATATGACAATCATGTTAGCTAATAAAAATCTTAGAATTCCAATGGGAGTAGTTGAATATGCAACTGTCACAATTGGCAACAAAAACTTTCCCATCAATTTTGTAGTTGTTGATATGCCAGATGACACTCTTTGCAATTATATTTGGAAGAAACTTTTTAAGTGATGTAGGTGCCTATGTTGATTTCAAAAAGGAGATTGTGTCTCTTAAGCTTGGGGGAGCAGAAAAAGAATTCCACTTTTCCAAATTTAAAGACATGCATCCACAAATACAAGAAGAGAAAGAGAAAACTATCAAGGAAATGACAGCTCTTTTCTTTAGTAATCAAGAAGAAGAAATAAATGAAGACTCAAATTATGAAGAAATATTTATGGAGGACAAGTCCCTAGAAGAACTAGAAGATGAACTCGATTCACTTCCTGTTATGGGGCCTTCAACTGATGAGGCTTTTGAAGAGCCAGAAAAGAGAGGGGATGAGGAATTACCACCCCCGGAGTTGAAGACTCTACCAAATAATCTTAAATACAGGTTTTTAGATGATACAAATAAATTTCCTGTTATTATTAGTGCTAAACTTTTAGGAGGAGAAGAAGAAGAACTCATGAAAATACTTAAGGAGCATTGCAAGGCCTTTGGGTACTCCATGGATGATTTGAAGGGCATTAGCCCCATGATAACCATCCATTGAATATTCATGGAAGAAGGTGCTAAACCAGTTGCGGAATTTAATAGAAGATTGAAGCCTGAAATGAAGGAAGTGGTAAGGAAAGAAATTGTATGCCTACTGGACGCATGTATATTCTATCTTGTTAAATAAAGTGAATGGGTAAGTCTTGTTCATTGTGTCCCTAATAAGGGCGTTTTTACTGTTGTTGCTAATGAAAATAATGAATTGATACCTACTAGAACAATTGTTGGGCATAGGATGTGCATAGACTTCAGGAAATTGAATAAAGAAACTAGGAAAGATCACTATCCTTTACCGTTCATAGATCAAACTTTAGAAAGGTTAGCAAACCATATTCATTTTTGTTACTTGGACAAATACTCTAGTTTTTCTCAAATAGCTGTTCATCTTGATGACCAACTTAAAACAACTTTCATTAGTCCTTATGGTTTACATGCTTACCGATGTATGCCTTTTGGTTTATGTAATGCTCTGGCTACTTTTCAAAGATGCATGACTGCTATTTTTGCCGATTTTATAGAACTTATAATGGAAGTATTTATGGATGAATTTTTGTCTATGGAACTTCATTTACTAGTTTCTTGGATAATCTCAAAAGAGTTTTGCAGTGTTGCGAAGAAACCAATCTTGTTCTAAACTGGGAGAAGTGCCATTTTATGGTCAAAGAAGGTATAGTCATGGGACACAAGGTATCAGGTAAGGGAATTGAAGTTGATAGAGCTAAGGTTGAGGCATTAGAGAGAATGCCACAAGCTAGGGATATTAAAGGTATAAGAAGTTTCCTTGGTCATGTGGGTTTTTATAGAAGGTTTATTAGAAATTTCTCTAGAATATCTAAACCTTTGACTAACCTCCTGCAAAAGGGAGTAAGATTTAATTTTGATTATAAATGTCTTATAGCCTTTGATAAACTCAAGAATGCTTTACCCCGGCCTCCTATTATTAAACCTCCTATCTAGGATATGACTTTTGACTTAATATGTGAAGCTAGTGATGATGTTGTAGGAGTAACTCTAGGACAACACATTGGTCACAGATTTAGTATTATACAGCATGCTAGTAGAACTCTTAATGGTGCTCAAAAGAATTATCCTAAGGGATAAAAGGAACTTTTTGCTATATTTTTCTCTTGTGATAAATTTCGTTCTTATATAGTTGATGCAAAAGTAAGAGTTCATATGGATCATGATGGTTTAAAATAACTCCTTGAGAGGAAAGACCATATGCCAAGACTGATCCGTTGGATTATTTACTTCAAGAATTTGAGTTGCAGATTATGAAGAGGCGGGAAATAAAGATGTTGAATGCAGTGTCCATGTTTACCTAGCAAGACACCAATCTTATTGAGAGGAACTTTAGTCCTGGTGGTTTTCGTTTACGAGAATTATTCAATGAACTAAGGTCAATTCCTCCAAAAGAGAAAAAGTCTTTATTGTTGGAGGAGCTTGTCATCCCCAAATAAATAAACCGTAAGATCAAGGTAAGTGTTCTTACTCCAGTAAGTGATTTATTTTCACAGATTTTACTCCTAAAAATTCTACCTTTAAATTCCTTGTGTTTTTCTAAAGTTTTTGAGGGTTTTACCAACTATACGGGCGGAACTATACGACCAGAGAGAAAGCTCCCACCGTATAGTTGGTCGTTAAACTCTCTATATCTTCTTTGCGAAATTGTTTTCGATGTCTGGAACTATACGAGCACAACTATACAACCGGATGAAATAATTCCGGCTGTATAGTTGGTCGTTAAACTCTCAGGCACTTACAATTTTTGGTGTATGTATCTATATGGTCGCAACTATATGACCGGAGCCAATATTCTGGTCGTATAGTTGGTCGTTAAACTACAAGATGTTTTTTGTTTGCCTTTTCATTTTTCATCAAAAAAACATTATTGTTGGTTCCGAGTCGTAACTTAACCGACCTGGACTCGAGATATTTGGAAATATCTGCCTGGAACCAACTATACGGCCGGAGCTATATGGGTCGCGCCCTTATAGTTGGTCGTTATGCGGTAGGACTTTTCCAAATTTGTGATTTCTTTTCTTGTTTCGTTAAGATTCTTTTCTTGGGAAAAAACTTGGTCTTTCTCCGAGTTTTACCGACCTCTGACCCCCCCTTATATATTGCCATTGTATCTCTCTCTAATCATAATCTGCAGGAACCAATATGTCTCTTCTTCATACTCGAGGACATGCAAACCAAGAAATAGAAGTCAAGGAGAGAAGTTCCTATGGAGATTGGGAGCAATAGAGAGCAAGGCAAGGAGATCAAGGTTATCCCTTTGGAGTTCCTCGACACCGACCATGGGCGTCGGAAGAAGGATTTGAAAGCCCTCGAGCAGAAGATTGAAGAGATGGACAAGGAGACGCCAAGGACTCCCAAGCATCTTCGGTTGCTGCGACTTTATCTTGATAAACTCGATGAAGATATTATTAAGCAGACAAACGAATCGGGTTTTTATATGAGTCTTAAGGTGATCCAAACCCTTAAAGACAACAATGAGCTCATTAAAGAACAAGTGTAAGTATTGGAGAGGAACAATCTTTTCTACAAGCTGCGTGTTAAGGAATTAGAAGTTGTCAATCAATCCCTCCGTCTCAGGCTGGCCCGTGAAGAGAAGATACCGCGTGCCATGGCGCCATAGTGATCTACAGTAATCACAGTATCAAATAATCGCAAGGGATTATATGATCCCGCCTGGCTTTATTCCATGCTTGGGGAGATATTTAAGACCTTGTAATCTATCTTATAAGTTTTACATTATTACTATTTTAGTTTTGCATTAGTTCAAAATAAAGTTTGCATCATTATAATTCCCTTCATGAATAGTCGATCCCTTTTATGAAATTCCGAGTTTATTATCATATATGGAGCAATACTAAGTTTGTGTTTGTCTTATTGGATATACGAATGGCTTGAGTATAATTTTACTTCCACTTGATGATAGCAATAGTAGTCTTCCACACCATTGGTATTAATGATATATAAAGATAATTTGATCAACATGTTGTAAGTGTATGGTTTGATTTACAAAGAAAATTATCTATGCAGTTAAATTGAAAAAGAAACCTTGAACAAAGGAAAATAAAAGTGCTATCAAAATAGAGTGAGAACAAGTCGAGGTAGAATCTTCAAGTCATAAAAATGCTTCATATATAGTTGGAATTTGATAATTGAGATCGTTAAACTTTTAATTCTTACATGAAGTGGAATGTATGGCTAGCTCCTTTGCACAACACTTAAACAAAAGTGTGAGCATATAAACAAAAGAGAAGAAAAGAAAGAAGAAAAAGAGCGAATCTGCGAAGAGCAAATAGGCATACACCACTTTATTGTAGTATGGCAAAGAGACACTTTTGAGATTTTGAATCCCAAGTGAATATGTTAATCCTAGAACACTTGGGACTACCTGCTAACTCATTAGGTTGAATTGAATACTTTTACATTATGTTGAGATTCATCTTTTGTGAACTATTGATCACTAAGGTGTGGAAGCCTGCTAATACTATTCAGATGGTTCGAGGAAGGTACTATTCATGAACTTATTCCTATGTATCATATATGATAAACACATGCTGCAACTGTCTTATTTATTTCATCGACTCAGCTTCATAAATATGAGGATCACATCCATTAAGATAAACTTGCTCGAGACGAGCAACAGTCTAATCTTGGGGAAGTTGATGAGTGAATATTTACATCATGTTTTATATTGTTATTTTTCATTGTAGATGTAGGATATTGGTATTTTACAGCGCTCCCGCGCACATTTTATGTCTGTTTTCACCAGGATCAGGACAGATGATGGATACAATAGACACAATTCTTGAAGCAGTTGTACTAAGGAGAAAAGGAGTGAAAAACAATGTAAATCGCTTATTTGGGAGATATTAATAATACCAGAAGAAAAACCGAAGCGAACAAGGCTTACAGACGGTTTAACAATCAACTATACAGCGGGAATAAATTTTCCAGTCGTATAGTTCCCGCCGTATAGTTGGTGCCGCCACCGCCTCCTTAAATAGTTTCACCCCGTGCAACTGGATCAGGGAGACGACATATACAGAACACCTAGAAATAGCCGAAACCTCACCTTCGGAAGGCATCTGGAGGAGGAACTAGTCCACCATCTTCGCCCTGCGCAGATCCGGGAGGCTAAGGCATCGATCTTCATCGTCAACCGCTGCATCACCACCCTCAACATCCATATCATTTACATCTTGTCTAGATCTTGTTGTAATTTCATACTTGTTGTGGATTTATACAAGTACTATTCATCTATGATAGATTCCATTGTTGTTGCCATGATGTTGATTGCCTCCATGTCTGAGTAGATCATTAGTTCTTGGGGAGATGGAGAAACCCTAGTATGAGATTGAAATAAGATAAAGTCTATTATGATATTCATCGTTGTGACCATGTGTTAGATTTTCTTCATCTTGATGTTGGAAGAAGTCGACCTCTCAATATTTGCCTCTTATGGGGACTTTATGGAGGGAACTACTTGTTGGTAGACAGAGGTGTGTTAGCACTTACAGTGACTATAAAGTTGTTGGCACTCCTTACGTGTCAACTTGGGAACCGAAGAAACACACGAAACACTATCCATGCCATGGGTTACGTCCTGCGGGATTAAGTCCCTTAATAGCATAGTAATTTGATTGATGTTGATTGCGGACTGCTGTGGTTATGAGGATGATGTGAGTAGCGGTTGCTATCTATTTGTCCATATATAGAGTTTCTCCCACACATACACAGTTGAGAATGTTCATGATAATAATCTTTACCTTAGCTCTTTATAATGCTAGTGGTGTATCCGCTACTCCTTGAAAACGTATTTTCCCTATTGTAGTTCCAATCTCTCTTACATACGCGATACTTATTTTCTGTTTAGTTGTTTTACTTTACTTATTGTTTCTCTTATACCAAAAACCCCAAAACACCTTTTTACGCAATATTCCGCATTTTATCTTGTTACTTAGAACTTTATTTAGCATTACTAGTGTAATATTTATTTCAAGAGTTATTAGACTTCAGACTCCTGCTCCCTGTGGGATCGATATCTTTATTTTGAAACTAGCTACAAACGATCTATGCACTTGCAGTCATCAGCCACAAGGCGAAAAGAATGCATGCCTTTTCTGTAAGCGTCAGAGCGCCGGTCACCGTACATCCATAGATGGCTCATATGCATCATACAACCATATATATCAAACACAATCACGATGCTAAAATTAGTACCGCGTGGTCTAAACAAGAAAATAGTTGCTAACCTTTTAGGACACTTCAAAACAAAGAGGAGAGACCTTAAGTGTGGATCGGGCACCTGATATCATGTTTGTCTTGTGTGAACTCGATCAAGTGGCACCGCTCTCACATGCATTTCATCGAGCGCCTCTAGTGCATAAGAGAAAAAAACCTAGCACAAACTTTGCCACACCTTCCCCATAAAAAATAGAGGAGATATGTGCCATATAGGCCAGCCCATTGGTCCCGGTTTGAGATACATACCAGGAATAATGGGTGTGCCAGGACCACGCAGCAGGCATCAGACCCTTTAGTCCCAGTTTGTATCTCAAACCGGAACAAAAGGTCTTTTAGGGTCAGGACAAATAATTTTGGAAGATTCTGGCCGTCTTGTTCGGCCCATTAGTCCCGGGCTTAGCCACGACCGAGACTATGACCCGAACCAAAGGCCCTTTTTATACTAGTGTCCGGTGCTCCTTCAGTCGTTTGAAGCAGCCAAGCATGTGCGAGAACCAGCGAATGGCTTTGTGTTTCTGTTGTGGCTTCACTGGGTACTGAAATAATCCATCTGCAAAAATCCGTTGTGCCTAGACCGAGTTATATATGGAAGCCCGTTGTAGGCTTGCAGCCAATACTCGCAACCAGCAACCCGAAGAGATCATTGTTTCCTTCCGATCTAAAGAGGCGATGGGATCCCTTGGACGATTCCGACGCTTGTCGGTGGTTGCATGTGAATGCACGCATGGCCAATGTTTTAAATAGCCGGCTATTGGAAAACCGTGGCCTTCCTAAACAACTATAACCGGATATATCTAGTTTAAGGGTTTTGCCACCTTTTAACAAATAATACAGTTCGCGGCACCATATGGAAGAGGCTATAGCGACTATAGCCGGCTTTTTAAAACTATGCTCAGGACACTGTCACCCGTTTATCACAGTTGGCACATACTATCACTACTAGGAAATAGCCTATAGGTAGACAAGTTAATCTGTGGCGCATATGTAAATCCATTCGCCACAGAGACTTGGCAGTGGCGCACTAGGAAACATGCGCCACAGAAACCTAGAAGTTCCGTGACGCATTTTGTACAATATGCGCCACAGAATATTGGTGGGACCCGCCAGCCGGGGTGGGTTGATCCAAGTTCTGTGGCGCATAATGAGATATGCGCCACATAAGTTGCCTCTTCTGTGGCGCATATTTTATTATGCGCCACAGAACATGGAGGAGGGCCCCACCACGGAATCTAATTCACGCACGATCTGTGGCGCATTTGCGGATATGCGCCACAAATATGTTTCACTTTTGTGGCGCATATTGATACATTGCAAATGTATCTATAATTTTTGATGTTCCATGCCTGGTTTTATCTACTTTCTTGTGTTTTATTCCAACTTTGGAGTACTTTTCATATGATTTCTTGGACTAACCTATTAACAACAGCCAAAGTGCCAGCTGCCTGTTTTCTGCTGTTTTTGGTTCCAGGAAAGTCAGAAAATGAATATTCTCGGAATTGGACGGGACAAAAGCCAAAGTGCCTATTTTTCCGGAAGGGATCAAGTGCCAGAATACGAGACAGAGAAGGGCCAGGGAGCCACCACACCACCTGGCCGAGCGGCCAGGCCTGGCCCGCGACAGGGGGTGGTGTTGCCAGCCCCGGCACCCCCTCGGCCTCTCCTTCCGCCTATATATTGCCCTCGGGGTGTTTCCTTGCTCCTACTGGTTCGATTAAACCTTGGTTTCATAACTGAGGGAAAACTTACTGCTGTGCTCATCATACCTTCCTCTTGGGGTTCCCAACAAGCTCTACGTCGAACGACGAGCACATCAAGATCTTTTCTGGTGCCGTTGCCGGGGAGTCAAGGACATCTTCACAAGGAGAGTCCCTCATAACCAATCTCTTTACTTTGTTGCTTTTGTTTTGCTTAGTTTCTTTTTGCTTTGTTTGCTTGTTTTGTTCTTCAAAAACGCAAAGAAAAATTTAGTTTTACTTGTTTGCTTTCTTATTTCAAAAACAAACAAAAATTAAGTCTCCTTTAGTAGTCACCTCTCCCCTTGCTCACCATGTTGATCCCTACATTCACCCTGAAAGACCTTCCAGTTGGTAGTGGTTCTATAATTGGGAAAGATAACATTGAAGAATTCTTTAATCATGTTAGTAAGCATGAAGATACTGAGGATAGATCCCTTGCAAAACTTGCCCCAAACTATGAGATTGCTGCAGCTTCTTTAATTCACATGTTAGAATCTAGGTTTGTTAACCTCAACCCCTTAATGCAAGTAATGTTTCTTAAGCTTAAAGAAATTGAGGACCCTAAAAAGAGGGATTTTATTCTAGAAACTTTGTTTAAGGAGTTCTATGATGTTGCCAAGGAAGCTAGAAAAGTCTTTGAACGTTTCAATATGCTAGGCTCATGTGTAGATATTGTTGGTACACGAGAAAAGATGAACAAAACCGAACCTAATGGGGAGGAACCTAAGATATCAATACCCTTTAAACTAGTAGCAATACATGATGCCATAGAAAAGAATCTTGATTGGATTGTTCCTGCAAACCCTTTTGATGAGAATAGTGAACCTAAGAGCATTGAGAGAGGATCCTCTAGAACTTATTTGGATGATATACCTTGCCTTGTTGAAAATATTTCTAGTATTGATCTTAATGCTTCTTCATTTGAGAACACTTGATTGTTTCTTTGCTTCTTATGCCTAACTTAAAGGCGTTAAAGAAAAGTACTTATTGGGAGATAACCCAAAATTTTTAGATGAGTTTTGGAAGTTATTACTTCAGTAATAACCTCTCCTTATCCTTTTTATTTGCTTTTTGTGCCAAGAGTAACCTCTAATGAGAGTGAAGTAATGATTGGGAAAGTTGCTGTCCCGAAACAGATTCTTGTGCTTCACCGTAAAAATTCGTTAGAGAGCTCTGTATGTCGGATTGAGTTGAAATTTTTTGTGCTTCTGCCCCAGGTTGTTATCTAACTTTAGTTAGATCAACACTTTTTGATTTGAGCAACATAAGGTCTTCGAAAAAATTCGTCTTTACCTGCTGGTCTGTTTTGACAGATTTCTGCCATTTTCTGCATTTGCTTCTTGTGGGTTCCTTTTTGAGTTCTTTTGGGGAATTGAGCTTTTTGAAGGAAGTGATACAGTAGCTAGTGTTCTAATGGAAGTTTATTTGTTGTTAGAACTGAACCTTAAGACTTATTTATCTTGAATGCACTAATGTTGCTAATAAAGATTGTGTAAAGTTTTGTATGAAGGAAAATTTTCAGGTGTATGGAAGGAATGAGTAATAAGATGAAGGATGTACTAAAGCTCAAGCTTGGGGATGCCACACGTGTCACCCCAAGAAATATCCAAGAAGTACAAGCGTAAAATCTTGGGGATGCCCAAGGCATCCCTTTCTTCATCAATAAAAATCTCAGGTTTCTTCCAAACGCTTCATTTTTATTGTTTCATGCACAGTTGTGTTGTTCTTGGAGCGTCTTCTTTTTTGTTTTCGTTTTGGTTTTCGTTTGCTTTTGTTTGCTCAGTTTTCTGAATAAATTGGTTGGACCCCCTCTTTCATACATTGGTTTGCAAATAGTTTGGTTTGGTTTGGAAAAGAGTAGGAAAGTTCATACTTATGTGGTAAAAAGAGCTCGTTTTTGACTGTGGCCTATGCTTTGTCATGTCATGCTTGATATTGTTTTGCATTTATGCTTAGTATTCTTTGCTGTAGCATGACTTGTTATAAACAATTGAGATTGCTTAATGTGCCTTGGATGAATCATGCGCTGTTTTAGCATATTAAAGCATAGTATAGTGGTATTCTCCTTTGATGCTTTATTTGGGTTGACTTGGCGCATGCTCACACCATGTTATGACTATCTCAAGTCACCATAGCCTTTATGATCCTTTAGTTTTCAACTTGTAGTATCATTTTATGCTTTGATCAATGATGTTTTGTCGCTCTGCATAATTATGGCCATTATTGCTCTCTTAGTTTGTCGCTCCCAGTCTTTTGCTAGCCTCCACAACCAAGTATGAGTTCCACTCATGCATCCAACTCTCTAAACCAAGTTATTCCAAAGATTCCACCATACCTACCTACTAGCTTATGCTATTCCAAGTATATTCATGCTTTTGTACCTTCCAAATTAAACTTGTTATGAGAAAACTAGTGATTAAAGCTCTCACGAACTTGATGGCACACTTTACTTTACTTGCCCTTAATAAACTTGAACCATTGTGTCATCTATGTTGTATATGCTTGCACTTATTTGTTGGGAATTAGCAGAACTATGCTTTCATGGGGAACGCTTTCAACATTGCACTTGGTACTTGTACCTAGTTGATATCATGCTCTTTTGTATATGGATGTCGTCGGTGTGAAATGAAAGGGGAGCTTGTAAGTCCATGGAGTTATGTATATGTGTTAGAGAAACGCCTGGTTCGCTGGTCTAATCCATGATGACATGGTAGAAACCTGCAGCGTAACCATAATGAGCTGTCTATGAAGCATTCTTCTTATAAAAAAAGAGTCCTATATTGAGAAAAAAAGAGAAAAAAAGATATACTATGAAAAGAGGAAAGAGAGAAAAAAGCACCATATTCCCATGGTAAATAAGAAGAATGCTGAGATGCTCATTGTTTGCTTGCCTTGTCATTTTGATATAGGGATTCTTCCGTATCATCGGGCAAGGGGTACCCCGTTGGCGGTTCTCAATGATACACATGTACTTACAATGACAAGAACTTACCGGTGACTAAACTTGAGTAGCATGAGGAGCGGCCCTCGTATACAAGGGACATGAGATTTCTGACTTATACTTCGTCAAGCATGTACACCATAGTTTGTTCACTTTAACCTTAATCACTTCAAGATGCTTATGATAGGGGCAATGAGAGCTGAAAACTATAAGTACCATAATTTTTGGAAGCCCTTTATGAGACTTGAATCCCTACTTCCTTTTATATAAAGGCCTTTCTTCCACCATTATATTGAGTCTCCACCTTCTATCTTTATGCACCTACTTTGAGAGCATAGTGGCCATTCTTAGTTCTATGTGCATTGTCCCAAGACTAGTTGATTGATGCATAACTTGATATTGCTTGTTTTAAACTATTGTATCTACTCACTCTTATGAACTTTGAAGGTGTCCTATGCATTTATATTTGCTACTCTATTGAGGGACAAGCTGAATAATATTATGCTATGTTTTCTTTATGTGAAACAAACAAACGTCTTGCAAAGCATGTTATTCATGATTCTTTTGTTTGTGCCTTTTCATGTTGCATCATAGTTTCTTTGCTTATTGCTAGAACTTTGTCTTTCATGTTATCATTGAAGTACTATGATCCCAGCTTTGAATGTTTTGCAAATACTTTGATCAAGTCTTTGATGGTGCATGTCACCTCAAAAATTATTCTTCTTTTTATCACTTACCTCAAGTCTTTGATGAGCAGGAGTTAAGCTTGGGGATGTTGATACATTGCAAATGTATCTATAATTTTTGATGTTCCATGCTTGGTTTTATCTACTTTCTTGTGTTTTGTTCTAACTTTGGAGTAATTTTCATATGATTTCTTGGACTAACCTATTAACAAGAGCCACAGTGCCAGCTGCCTGTTTTCTACTGTTTTTGGTTCCAGGAAAGTCAGAAAATGAATATTCTCGGAATTGGACGGGACAAAAGCCAAAGTGCCTATTTTTCCAGAAGGGATCAAGTGCCAGAATACGAGACGGAGAAGGGCCAGGGAGCAGTTGGATGGCGGTCTATGTATTATGTTGTAATACCCAATCAAGTCTCAAAGGAGTCAAGATGATTAGTATATGCATGTATTGCTTTCTCGGTGTTTGTCAATTGCCCCGCTGTAGTTTGTTCACCCAGCATGTTATCTATCTACGGAGAGCCACCTCTAGTGAACTATGGATCCCGGTCCTTGTCTTTTACATACAATCTACAACTGTTTACTGCTTTGTGTTTACTTTCTACAAACTTTTACTTCTTTCCATTCGATACATTTAATCCTTTGTTTTCCGCAAAACACGGTGAGATTGACAACCTCATCGCAAGTTGGGGACAAAGTTCTGTGGTTGTGTTGTGCAGGTCTCCACGTTGCTACTAGCACCGGTAGTGCGCCCTGCCAAAGCTCAGCTAGTAACACCTTTGGGGTGTTTCCTTGCTCCTACTGGTTCGATTAAACCTTGGTTTCATAACTGAGGGAAAACTTACTATTGTGCTCATCATACCTTCCTCTTGGGGTTCCCAACGAGCTCTACGTCGAACGACGAGCACATCACATATCCTCACATGCGCCACAGAATGAAGGAGTAGGCCAAAATCACACTACTCACACATCATCATTTATATTATTATGATGATATTGACTACAACTAGAGATGATCTAAACTACTCACACATGGAGTCAGTCAATATCATCATAATAATATAAATGAAATATGAACGAATGAAGGAGTAGGCCAAAATCACACTAAGGTATGGAATTACAATGATATGAATGAAGATGATGGTGCTGGTGATGGAAACAATGGTATTGATGATGAAGATTGATGCCAAAGCCTCCAAGATCCGAACTGTGGTGGAGATGGATGTCCATCCACGAATTACCCCTCCAGACCCCTTTCGAAGGTAAAGTTTTGGTGTTATATGCCTTCTCTACGTGTCTCTCTTCTGATCGATCGCATATAGTGAATATATTTTACGTGGTGGTTCCAATGAGGCAGCGTATGACTACGCGTACAATGGTGCCCGCCCCTACAGGTGATCATTAAACTCCTAGGTACCTTTTTATGTGTGTTTTCACCTTGGCTTGACCCCAGGTGCGTGAATATTTGTATGGAAAGCATTTATGCCTTTCAATCAACATATTTAGATCAAAAATATTTAATATTTATTGATTTCATCATTAACCTTTTAACTCTTTGTTCCTAGTGACATTAGCAAAAATAAGTGTGCATGGGGGTGATAAAATACTAAAATTCTAACGCTGCTAGTGCAAAAAAATATAAGATAAACGTGATCCAAAATACACTAATGATTTCCCTAGTCACGACCATCACTGATGCACCAGCTAGAGCTAGAGAGAACTCCTCATGTGCATGCTCCGAAAATTGCATACGACGTATTCCGTTGACTCATCTCCATGGTGTTGAGCAAAGCAAAAATTCACCAGTCAAATGGAAAGCTTTGGAACCGGTGCCAAATATTCATTCCCATCAATGGCTTTCTATTTCTCTTTCTAGAAACATATACTCTCTCTGTTCGGGGGTTTATAGGTCCTATGTGTATCCCTGGTCGTCAATTTTACCAACAAAATCTCCATTGTATAACACAAATAATAATATATCTTTCATAATATATACCTTATACCTTGTATTACATTGGTTGAATTGATGGCCTAGGGATTCGTATGGGACCTATAAACCCAGACGAAGCGAATATTTATATTATTAATAGGGTCTACAATAGTTTCTTTCACACTCATGGATTTAAACATCGACATATTTTCACATTAATTTCTTTCAATTTCTCTTTGATATACTATCTATATCAATATATTTACCAACATTTATTGTTATGATACTTAACAATATAGCAGTATCCTTTTTCCATTGTATTATTTTTACAATACATCTATATCGTTTGGCTATCGGTTGCTCTCTTGATACTTATCTACATAGAAATATCATGTCTTCTTTGTACTTATTTTTTTCACAGTCTATATTTATCGGCGTCAGTTACACGTTTGGTATTTACGCATGTACATAGAAATAATATTCTTTGGTTGTTTTGTATTTATTTCACAATATTTATATATATCTTTTGGTAGGTACACCTTTGATACATATTTATATACCAGTATCTTTTGTTTGTTTTGTATTTATTTTCAAAATATCTATTCGTATATCTTTTGGTAGGTACACACTTGATAACTATTTATATACTAATATCATTTGCCTATCTTGGATTATTTTCACAACATAAAGAGCCATAATATCTTCCACTATAAACTCTTGCATAGACCGATGATTCTTTCAATCACAGTTCTCGGTCACAACTGTTTATAACATCCCAAAAGGGTATAGGTATCAACACCAGAACTTCACATTCTAATATGAAGGTTAGCCCAATTCTTCTTATAGCCCTTGCCGGTCTGGTTATATCGTCAGGTAAATCTTCAGGTCTCTAGTATTGATGCAAGAAAATATCGACTAGCTTGTTGTTTGTTGGTTTCTGATTTTATTCTTATTGACATTTATAGATGTAATAGTGAAGTCTTCAGCTCAACTGTACTGTGAGGGATACATCGGGGAGGGCAAGCCGCTCTGCACTGACTAGGACGAGAATGCATGCACCGCGTGCTGTGATAAAGAGCATTTTGGCAGCTGTGGCCAATGTTACCCCAAAGAATGCTTGTGCACTATCTGCGGGGAACATCCACCTAAGAAGGAAAGTCAACTAGTTTAGGATGATCTGAGAAAATAAGAACAATGCAACTAGGAAACATCAGCGCGGCTCAGTGGAATGGAATAATGCATGAATAAATTTGCATTCGATTGTATGTATAAGTGTGGTGGAAAAGTGGGTGTAAAGGGTTCATGAAAATAAAACGAACGATGAACGATGATAGAGGAGTAGCCACGCATGCCACACGTATCCTGCTAACATTCGACTGTGGGTCGCCATTTTGGCTTCACGAAATGAGGGTTTCAGGGAAACTCTGGGTTCATGGTGCTCGGTGTGCAATATTCGTCACTTTCTTTTCACATCAAGATTCATGTGCCTAGGCTAGGGAGAAAAGAATTTCATAAGGTTCCACTTAATTGGTGATGCTCGTTCATGTGGGTGACTAGTTTCCGTATTGCGTAGTACTTCAGAACCAATTTTAAGGTTCTCACTTTCTATTCACAACCTTTAGAAATCGCATTCTCTAAAAAGGCAAACATTCTTTTTCAACAGCGTAGATCAGTGCTAGCTATGCCTACCTCCTCATTCATATAGCATATCACATTAAGTCACACATATTCTTTGCTAGCAATTCTTTCCTATAACTGGCACTATATTGGACTGCACCAGCAGTGATGAGTGGTCCAAGAGATTGAAGCGCTGCAAGACAAACAAGCACCCGTTCTCCATGTTCTTCATCTTCGCCGAGTTTTTCCATGTTCATGAAGAACTCAAGGGATATTGACAAGGCCATGGTTCCAAGATAGACCCACATGGCCTAAAGGTGGACCAATTGGAAAGGGGCGGGCCAACTCAAGGGGTGCTCGTATCACCATCTTGGAGTGCAAGCTACACCAATATCTCCACAAGGATTCTACAGGATACTATATGTAACTAACTCCATATCAAATCTATAATATTAGGTTAGAGTTTCGTTTATCTATGCATCATGTACACCAACTCGTCATATCTAACCCTAGACCCATTGTGTATATAAGGGGTACTGGTGACCTGTCGAGGAGTAGATCATCAAACCAAATCATCATCCACCACAATAGGAGAGCTTGATACCTCCTACGGAGTTCGCCTCGACCATACAGAGATAGTAGAAACCACCCCCAAACACTAGAAGGGTCATTACCTAGCGGTTTTCCTAGAACCTAAACATGTATAAATCTATCTCCTATGTGAACCATCTGATTATGCCAAACGTGATGCCCACTGAACAAATATTGTCAGGAAACTTGCAATATTTTCCTTTTGATTGCTGAGAAGGTCATGAAGACTCTTCTCCCCTTGGATACATGTGACTAGAACCTTTTCAAGTTGGTCCTCCAACCTATTGATCTCCTCAATAAGAGATGCTTTGCCACAATAAGGGTTAATGACAAGCATTAGAATTCAAACCAAGAGGAGGACATGATGCAATATATTTTAGAAATTTGTCTTTAAGTTGATCATGAGACTATGTGATTTGGGTGATATTACTCTTCAAGGAATTATGTTCCTTTGCGATTAGCTCAAAATCCTCAAGGAGTCTAGAATGACCCACCATAAGCTCATCATATTTATTTATAAACACAAATCTTTTTAAGAGCTTGCTCTAGATTTGTGATCTGATGGAGTCAGTCAATATGATCATAATAATATAAATGAAATATGAAGGAATGAAGGAGTAGGACAAAATCACACTAAGGTATGGAATTACAATGAGATGAATGAAGATGATGGTGATGGTGATGGAAACGATGGTGTTGATAATGAAGATCGATGCCAAAGCCTCCAAGATCCGAACTGTGGTGGAGATGGATGTGCATCCACGAATTCCCTCTCCAGACCCCTTCCGAAGGTGAAGTTTTGGTGTTATATGGCTTCTCTATGTGTCTCCCTCCTGATCCGATCGCATATAGTGAATATATTTTACATGGTGGTTCCAATAAGGCAGCGTATGACTGCGCGTACAATGGTGCCCGCCCCTACAGGTGCTAATTAAACTCCTACGTACCTTTTTATGTGTGTTTTCACCTTGGCTTGACCCTAGGTGCGTGAATATTTGTATGGAAAGCATTTATGGCTTTCAATCAATATATTTAGATCAAAAATATTTAATATTTATTGATTTCATCATTAACCTTTTAACTCTTGGTTCCTAGTGAAATCAGCAAAAATAAGTGCGCGTGAGCGTGATAAAATAGTAAAATTCTAATGCTGCTAGTGCAAAAAAACATAAGATAAAAATGATCCAAAATACACTAATGATTTCCCTAGTCACGACCATCACTGATGCACCAGCTAGATCTAGAGAGAACTCCTCATGTGCATGCTCCGAAAATTGCATACGACGTATTCCGTTGACGCATCTCCATGGTGTAGATCAAAGCAAAAATTCACCAGTCAAATGGAAAGCATTGGAACCGGTGCCAAATATTCATTCCCATCAATGGCTTTCTATTTCTATTTCTAGAAACATATACTCTCTTTGTTCGGGGGTTTATAGGTCCTATGTGTATCCCTGATCGTCAATTTTACCAACAAAATCTCCATTGTATAACACAAATAATAATATATCTTTCGTAATATATAGCTTATACCTTGTATTACATTGGTTGAATTGATGACCTAGGGATTCGTACGGGACCTATAAACCCAGACGAAGCGAATATTTTATTATTAATGGGGTCCACAATAGTTTCTTTCACACTAATGGATTTAAATATCGACATATTTTCAGATTAATTGCTTTCAATTGCTCTTTGATATACTATCTATATCAATATATTTACCAACATTTATTATTGTGATACTTAACAATATTGTAGTATCCTTTTTGCATTGTATTATTTTTACAATACATCTATATCTTTTGGCTATGGGTTGCTCTTTTGATACTTATCTACATAGAAATATCATGTCTTCTTTGTACTTATTTTTTCACTGTCCATATTTATCATCGTCAGTGTCGTCAGTTACACGTTTGGTATTTATGCATGTACACATAAATAATATTCTTTGGTTGTTTTGTATTTATTTCACAATATTTATATATATATATCTTTTGGTAGGTACACCTTTGATACATATTTATATACCAATATATTTTGTTTGTTTTGTATTTATTTTCAAAATATCTATTCGTATATCTTTTGGTAGGTACACTTTTGATGACTATTTATATACTAATATCATTTGCCTATCTTGGATTATTTTCACAACATAAAGAGCCATAATATCTTCCACTATAAACTCTTGCATAGACCGATGATTCTTCCGATCATAGTTCTCGGTCACAACTGTTTCAACAACATGCCAAAAAGGTATAGGTATCAACACCAGAACTTTACATTCTAATATGAAGGTTAGCCCAATTCTTCTTATAGCCCTTGCCGTTCTGGTTATATCGTCAGGTAAATCTTCAGGTCTCTAGTATTGATGCAAGAAAATATCGACTAGCTTGTTGTTTGTTGGTTCCTGATTTTATTCTTATTGACATTTACAGATGGAATAGTGAAGTCTTCAGCTCAGCTGCATTGTGAGGGATACATCGGGGAGGGCAAGCCGCTCTGCACTGACCAGAATAAAGAGCATTTTGGCAGTTGTGGTCAATGTTACCCCAAAGAATGCTTGTGCACTATCTGCGGGGAACATCCACCTAAGAAGGAAAGACAACTAGTTTAGGATGATCTGAGAAAATAAGAATAATGCAACTTGGAAACATCAGCGCGGCTCAATGGAATGGAATAATGCATGAATAAATTTGCATTCGATTGTATGTATAAGTGCGGTGGAAAAGTGGGTGTAAAAGGTTCATGAAAACAAAACGAACGATGAACAATGATAGAGGACTAGCCACGCATACCACACGTATCCTGCTAACATTCGACTGTGGGTCGCGATTTTGGCTTCACGAAATGAGGGTTTCAGGGAAACTCTGGGGTTCATGGTGCTCGGTGTGCAATATTCGTCACTTACTTTTCACATCAAGATTCATGTGCCTAGGCTAGGGAGAAAAGAATTTCATAAGGTTCCACTTAATTGGTGATGCTCGTTCATGTGGGTGACTAGTTTCCGTATTGCGTAGTACTTCAGAACCAATTTTAAGGTTCTCAATTTCTATTCACAACCTTTAGAAATCGCATTCTCTAAAAAGGCAAACATTCTTTTTCAATAGCGTAGATCAGTGCTAGCTATGCCTACCTCCTCATTCGTATAGCATATCACATTAAGTCACACATATTCTTTGCTGGCAATTCTTTCCTATAACTGGCACTATATTGGACTACACCAGCAGTGATGAGTGGTCTAAGAGATTGAAGCGCTGCAAGACAAACAAGCACCCGTTCTCCATGTTCTTCATCTTCGCCGAGTTTTTCCATATTCTTGAAGAACTCAAGGGCTATTGACAGGGCCATGGTTCCAAGATAGACCCACATGGCCTAAAGGTGGACCAATTGGAAAGGGGCGGGCCAACTCAAGGGGTGCTCGTATCACCATCTTGGAGTGCAAGCTACACCAATATCTCCACAAGGATTCTACAGGATACTATATGTAACTAACTCCATATCAAATGTATAATATTAGGTTAGGGTTTTCGTTTATCTATGCATCATGTAGACCAACTCGGCATATCTAACCCTAGACCCATTGTGTATATAAGGGGTACTGGTGACCTGTCGAGGAGTAGATCATCAAACCAAATCATTATCCACCACCATAGGAGAGCTTGATACCTCTTACGGAGTTTGCCTCGACCATACAGAGATAGTAGAAACCACCCCCAAACACTAGAAGGGTCATTACCTAGCGGTTTTCCTAGAGCCTAAACATGTATAACTCTATCTCCTATGTGAACCATCTGAGTATGCCAAACGTGATGCCCACTGAACAAATATTGTCAGGAAAATACAAGGAAACTTGCAACATTTTCCTTTTGATTGCTGAGAAGGTCATGAAGACTCTTCTCCCCTTGGATACATGTGACTAGAACCTTTTCAAGTTGGTCCTCCAACCTATTGATCTCCTCAATAAGAGATGCTTTGGCACAATAAGGGTTAATGACAAGCATTAGAATTCAAACCAAGAGGAGGACATGATGCAAGATCTTTTAGAAATTTGGCTTTAAGTTGATCACGAGACTATGTGATTTGGGTCATATTACTCTTCAAGGAATTATGTTCCTTTGCGATTAGCTCAAAATCCTCAAGGAGTCTAGAATGACCCACCATAAGCTCATCATATTTATTTATAATCCCAAATCTTTTTAAGAGCTTCCTCTAGATTTGTGATCTTATCAGCATACTCACGGTCATTACCTTCTAATTTCTCAGTGGTTTCCTCTTACTCCTCAAGGAGCGCATTGCCTTAACCTAGTTGGTGCAAAAGGGCCTTAGATCTTTTCTTTGCTTCTCCTATAAGATTCTTCATGAATGTGTACGTGCCATTTCTTATTCTTCATCTACCTTATCATTTTTATCATCACAATTCATAAAGGATAGGTTGGATAGAATATTATATTCAGGAGAGGGTATCATGTTACTATATTTGGACATGAGACACTTGTGGGAGGTGCTCTTGTTTTTGTTGGGGAGTTAAAGAGGTATGTCGTTTGTGAAGAAGTGGTGCAAATTGCAACAGATGCCACTCCTACTTCCTTTTTTCACCTTCGTCAAAGATCTACTTTTCTTGTGTGATTAAAGCTTTTGGGTGCTTTATATTGATGAAGTTCTTGTTTTGGAAACAATTGGACTTGTCCCCGTGAACAAACTTGTCTCCATGATCTTCCCTCTTCCCATATGGTCACTCTGTTATGAAATGTGATATATTTCCACAACTATAGAATGATCTAACTCTTTGACCTTTATGCTTGAAGCTTCTCGAGTTGTCACTTGGGTTATTGAGATTGATGTTTTTCTTGTTTCCCCAAAATCTTCTTGAGGCAATAGCCATGTTCTCACTAAAAGCATACTTCAAGTCATCATGGCCACTTGATGTCTCCACATATTCTTCTTCTCCACTTTGTTCTTCCACCTAGATCCTCTTGGCCTTTAATGCTAGATTGACTTTCTTGGATCCTCGATCACAGGGCATGGCAATTTCAGAGTCTTTCTCATTATGTTTGGCCCATATATCACTACGAGAAAATGATAGATAGTACATTCTTTAGTGGATAATCATCATCATCGTCTTTTCATAAGGAATGTTGCCTTGAAGGACCTTGGTATTGAACGACTCATCGGCGGTATCCTTGCATCCATGGTTCCTCATTGCTACTATAAAATATTTCGGTCTCTTATATAGCTAGTATTTTAGGAGTGTCAGCTGCATTCATCACAGTCACTCACTTCTTTTTGGAGAATCAAAAATTTTGAGCATTGAATGTCCGTGTTTCCTTGGAAAAACCTAAAGATCATCTCATGCTTCTTTGGTATTCTTGAACATCCAGATGTGATCAAGATGATATTTGGTATTTCGTTTTCAATCATTTGCAATGTGGTTGTGTTGAGTTTCTCATCAACCACTTACCTCTGAATCAAGTTATTGGGATCATATGGATTGAACCCATCCACAATGATCCTTCAAAATTGAGTCTATGAATGAATGAAACACAACAACTCAAAATACTTGTTGAGGTAGAAGGGAGTAGGTTTACTGACTCAACTAAAAAGTAAAAGAAAGACCCTTCAAAGAGGGAAGCAGGGATTGCAAGTTTCATAAAGAGCTCCCAAAAATTATGATACTTACTAGCTTTTAGCTCTCATTGCCCCTATCATAGGCATCTTTAGGTGATTAAGGTTAAAGTGATCAAATATGAGGATATGCATTGACAAATTGTAAATTGAGAATCTCATGTCCCTTGTATACGAGGGCCACTCCTCATGCTACTCAAGTTTAGTCACCAGTAAGTTCTTGTCATCGTAAGTACATGTGTATCATAGAGAACCGCCAATGGGGTACCCCTTGCCCGATGATACGAAGAATCCCCATATCAAAATGACAAGGCAAGCAGACAACGAGCATCTCAGCAATCTTCTTATTTACCATGGGAATATGGTGCTTTTTTCTCTCTTTCCTATTTTCATAATATCTCTTTTTTTCTTTTCTCTTTTTCTCAATCTCTATCTCTTTTTTATAAGAAGAATGCTTCATAGATACTCGTTATGGTTACGCTGCAGGTTTCCACCATGTCAGCATGGATTAGACCAGCGGCCTAGGCGTTTCTCTAACACACATGCATAACTCCATGGACTTACAAGCTCCCTTTTAATTTCACACCGACGACATCCATAGACAAAAGAACATGATATCAACTAGGTACAAAGTACCAGTGCAATGTTGAAAGTGTTCCCCATGATAGCATGGTTCTGCTAATTCTCAACTCACAAAGCGCAAGCATATACGCAACATAGGTGAGCACAATGGTTCAAGTTTATTAAGTGCAAGAAAGTAAAGTGTGCCATCAAGTTCGTGAGAGCTTTAATCACTACTTTTCACATAACAAGTTTAATTTGGGAGGTAGATAAAACAATAATTTACTTGGAATACCAATAATGCTAATAGGTAGGTATGGTGGACACAAATGGCAAAGGTTTTGGTTTAAGGAAGTGGATGCACGAGAAGAGTACCCTCTCAGTACAGGTTTTTGGCTAGCAAGGCTGGGTAGCAAGTATAAGAGTTGAAGGAAACAAACAAACATACAAGTGATAAAAAAATGCAATCTTCCTCGGAAGCACAAAGGATCTTAACTAGAGAATACTAGACTTATGAGCAAATCAAGAAAGAAAGATGATGAAATTATTTTTCTTTAGAGGTACTTTTATCTTTTCTTTCAACTCTCAAAAATAGTGTTGCTACTGACCGAGCCAGGTTTGCCAAAACCAACTAAATTAACTCAACGATCCCAAAGTGATACCAATACTAACAACAAGATCAATCATATAACCATGAGTTGAAACTAATATAAGCTAAGCAAAAGAGTGAATGATAGAACTTCTCATTAATATTCCATAACGGCAACTCACACCAAGGGATACATATCTAACGAGAGAGGGGACACTTCCATAATGCAAACCATCCTACATAATAACTTCTCTATTCATGATATGACTCTACTAATAAGGTAAAAAGATAGAAGATAGTGATGTGATACCGCGGCACTCCCCCAAGCTTGGAACAAACCAAGGGGATGCCAAACCTGATGACGAGTTACTCCTTTGGTGGTGGTGGTATCCTCTCAATGAGCTCTCTGATAAGTTTCCCCAAGTCCTCAATCTCGAAGGTGAGATTATGAATCAGCTATGAGTTTTGCTCAATGCAGCTCATGATCATGTCAGGTCGAGAATTCCAGCTCTTGTTATTCTTTCCCCACTCTTCCTCCTTGAAGTCTTCTTTTCCTGCATGGCTAGAACGAGGCAAATCCCAGTTGGAGGGTAATTTCTCCTTGGGCATATTTTGGTATTGATGCTCATGGATAAGGGTATGGAAAGGATTCTTGGTGCATGGAGGAAGTGATCGTGGAGCCAAGCAGTGACGAGGAGCTTTCCCCCCAGTCTGCATCCGTGTAGTCCTTCTAACCCTAGCAGGTTTTGTCACCACTCCAATGCTTGCAATGGTAGTGCCGGTGTGTGGATGTTGGCCTTGCTCCTCTTCACCTTCACTCTTGATCTCCTTCTCCTTCCCGGGGTCTTGGAGGTCTTCCTCCATAGGCTCCTTCCCTTTATCCTTGGTGCACACCATTGTGCTTCTAACTTTCAAAGAGTATGTCCAGAACGGTTACCTATTTGGAAACGGACTCTGCAGGTCTCTGAATTTGGTATCTAGTAGATTCTTTCGGAGTCACCACTTGAATAACATCAATATCTTCATCTTCATACACTTATTACTTGAGTCATGAAACCTTTCAATTTCTCATTACACCATTATCTCCACTTCCTGGAAATTTCTTTCACACAAAACTTCACACAGTTCCTATTAGCAACATTAGTATAAGTGAAGTGATAAAACCTTTTGAGTCCAACTTCAACTGAAAACCATCAAAACATAAGCTACTGTAGCAACTCCTTCCGAACACCCAAAAAGAATTCAAAAAGGAAATCGAATAAAGAAGCAAATGCAAGAGTGGCAAAATCTGTCAAAACAGACCAGCAGGTAAAGATCATTGTTTTAGAAAATCTTTTGTTGCTCAAATAAAAAAGTGCAAAACTAACGAAAGTTAAATAACACCCTGGGGCAGAAGCACAAACAATTACAGCTCAATCCGACATACAGAGATCTCTCACGAATTTTTACGGTGAAGCACAAAAATCTGTTTCGGGGCAGCAACCTCCCCAAATATTACTTCTCTCTCATTAGAGGTTGATCTTGACACAAAAACCAAACAAAACGGATAAGGAGCGGTTATTACCGAAGTAATAACTTCCACGACTCAAAGAAACAAAAACAAACTGAAAGCAAAAACAAATTGGGTTGTCTCCCAAAAAGCTCTTTCTTTATAGCCATTAAGATGGGCATGATAATTTTGGAGATGCTCACATAGGAATATGAATTGAAGTGAAAGAAAGCATTAAGAAGCAAAAATACACACATTTAAGTATAACCCACTTCCTATGCAAGGGAGTTTTGTAAACAAACAAGTTATTGAAACCAAAGGCTATTTGCATAAGAAGGCAAAAGAAGTGCAACATAAAACTTTTCAGCATAAAACGAGGAAACTTGATATTATTGAGATGCATAAGAACACTTTTCCCTCTCTCATAGTAACTTTCAGTATCATGCATAAACTTAACAATATAACTATCACAAGGACCATCGTAACAATGATCACTTATTCTAACAGAAAACACAGGAATACTAGCTCTCATAACACTACTTTGTGAAACAATATTAGAGGTATCCTTACAAAGGATAGTGTGTCCCTCTTCTACATATTTAATAACAAAGTCTTTCACATTTGCTATTATAGGTTCATCAACCATTTGTTTATCAGGTTCAACAGCTTTATTTGCACTTTCATCAACCATACTAGCTATCATAGAATGTTCCTTTATCTTAACTAGGAAAGGCATTTTCTCAATGTAAGGTTCAGGTAAAACATGATTAGTAGTATAAACTTTAGTATTTCTTGTAGGAACACTCTTAGAAATGTCTTTATAAGGTTCATGATACTTATTCCACTTCTTTTTAGGCACTTCAATGTAGGAAGCAAAAGCCTTAAAATAAGAAGCAATAGCTTGAGAGTCTAGACCATAAGCATTTTTGATATTTTGAAAGTCATCAGTTCCCATAAAAGATTCAATGCATTCATAATCATAATTTATACCTGACTTTCTACCTTTGTCATTCTCCCAAGCTTCAGCATTGTCTTGAATACGGTCCAAAATATCCCATTTAGCTTCTTCTCCCATGCGAGTGAATGATCCAGCACACGAAGCATCCAATAAATCCTTATCATGTAGAGGGAGCCTTGCATAAAAGTTATTGATAATAATATTGTTGGTGAGCTCATGAACGGGACATTTGAGCATTAGTAACTTCAATCTCCCCCAAGCTTGAGTTGTACTCTCTCCATCAAGAGGCCAAAAGTTGTATATTTGATTCCGATCTTTATGAATCTCACTAGGAGGATAAAACTTTGAATAAAAGAGAGGCACTATTTCCTCCCATTCCAGAGCTTGACCATTCTTCAGCAACTTATACCATTCCTCAGCTCTTCCTTTCAGCGATAATGAGAATAACTTCTTCTTAACTTGATCTGTAGTAATACCTGCACACTTGAACAACCCGCATAATTCGTGTATAAAGAGTAAATGATCACCGGGATGGACAGTTCCATCCCCAACATAATAGTTATCCATAACACGATCAATAATTCTTGTAGGTATTTTGAAAGCATCATTCTCAGCTTACTACCTTAACAGTGGTAGTAGCATTACAAATAAGAAACTCAGTGAATTATCCATAACGAAAATAAAGCAAATAACAGAAGTAAACAATACTCACAGTAGAAGTTTCCTTTACCAGTTCCACTCTCCAATAGGGCTTCACTCCCCAGCAACGGCGCCAGAAAATAGTCTTGATGACCCATAAGTATAGGGGGTGTATCGCAGTATTTTCGATAAGTAAGAGTGTCGAACCCAACAAGGAGAAGAAGGTGCTGGCTAGTGGTATGGATCAGGAATTCTCTGCAAATACTTAGCAAACGGATTTTTAGGGGTTTTTGATAAAGCAAGTAAACAAAGTACGAGTAAATAAAAGACAGTAGGAATAAATGCAGCAAGTGGCCCAATCCTTTATGCAGCAAAGGACAAGCCGGTTATATTACTTAAGATGACCAAACGTTCTCGAGGACACATGGGAAGACTGTCAAGTGCTTTCGCTTCATATAGTTGATTAATCTTCTTTAGCTTGCTAAGTGTTTTGTGGGTGAACCTGTGCTAATGTACTGACCTTCCTAGGACTAATACATACTTGTGATTAAACCCCTTGCAAACATCCGTAAGTATAAGAAAGTAATTAAGGTAGAAACCTAACCACAGCTTTAAACTCTAAGACCCTTACGTCCCTTGTGCAATGGTTTCCTAACGGGGGTTCAGGTTTCTGTCACTCCTGCAACCCCTACGATTAGTAGCCAAATACACAATGCATTCCCCTAGGCCCATATAGGTGAAGTGTCATGTAGTCGACGTTCACATGACACCACTAGAAGAAGTACACCACAACTTAAATATCAAACTATTGAATCTTTCTCAACACAATTCCACTACTAACAACATGACTTCTCCCATGTCCTCAAGAACAAAACGAACTACTCACAAGACATCATATGGATCATGATCAGAGATAGAATAATGATGTATAACAATCTAAACATAAACAATAATTCAATGGTTCACTCAATAGCATCAAATACAAAGAGTAATCAACACCGGGAAAGTTTCCCCTATGAACTATGCAAGATTCAACACAATTGTTACAGCAATATGGAGATGGTGATGAGGATGCTGATGGTGATGATGGTGGTGATGATGATGATGATGATCCCGATGAAGTCCAGCTTGATGGTGGTGTTGATGGCGGCGATCTCCCCTCTCCGGGAAGGAATTCCCCCGGCAGAAATCTGTATGCCGGAGAGATCTTTCTCTCTCGATGTTTTTCGCCCCGCAGAGGCGGCAGAATCTTTCTGTGGTCGCTCCCCGAGTCTTAGGGTTTCGGGAGGATAATATACGCCAGAGGGGAGTGCCAGGGGTGGACCAGGGTGGCCACACCACCTGGTGGCGCGGCCTAGGCTGACCCACGTCAGGGGGGTGGTGTGGGCCCCCTATGGCCCATCTCCAGCCCCCCTTCTGTCTTCCTTCATCTTCTGGAAAAATAGGATTTTCCGTATATTTTCCCGGATTTTCTGATCTTCGCGAATTTTACCCCCAAACAGCACCTTTTCCATCAGAATCCTGACTGCAGCGGTCCATGCTCCAAAAGTCATCAACCATGCAAAAACAGATGAAATAACATAAGTATCACCTCTCAATACGAAATATATCAATGAATAACAGTGAATTATGACATAGAATAGTGATGCAAAATGGACATATCACTTATAAAGAGGTGCCCAGGATACATTTAGGGCTGAGGTGGCCCAAATATTCCTCATAGATACTGCACCAATGCTGCACAGAGTCGTTGCCTGGGCCCAGATGCTCTTACCATCATGGGGTCACCCCTGGATACCCTCGATGGGACTTGACGCGCCCATCCCTTCAGACTATTGGGGTTCTGGCACTGTCTCCTCCAGGAAACCCTCGATGTGACCTAGCTCTAGGATTTAGGGGCACGCTTGACTTGAGCTTATCTCTTCCAGAAATCCTGGGAGAGAAAGAGGCGTTGACCTTGAGGCCGGCATACACCCTCCTAGTGTATGCCAACCCCTATGTTGCCCTCAACCCAGATAACTCGGCCTGGAGGAACCTGCACAAAAGATATCTCGCATATGTTATGACGCCATACAAAGTATGTCGGCCAAGTCGTATCGGGTTAACCTGGCTTGGGTATCTCGGCCTTAGTCGGCCGACCCGCAATCATCAACTTTAATCTTGGTCAACCTTATCTTTATACCATAGCTTGACCCTACCGGGGGTCATCCCCTCGACAATCTTCAAGCTGCAGAAAACGTGGCAAGTACAAAATTACAAGGAAGCCCAAAACAAACACTCACATAAAGGACCTAAATATTCAAAGATAAGGGCCTCCACACTTTGGAAAAACACCCTAGCACATGAAGAAAAAAGGAATCCATTCCTTGGTGTCTCTGCCATAGTCGTCGGCAACTGATAGATCCAAATCTCATCACTTTTTACCATTGGTTTTCATCTTGTTTATTGCCGGATTTCACTGAAGATTGTCCCTTTCCACTAATGCTAACGTTGCAATTAGTGAATCCTTGGTTTCTTGTGATGGTTCTTAGGCAATGAACATTTATTGAAGATCTAATAGCATTTATGGGCTAATTACACCAGAATAAGCAAATCCCCAATTGGATCAACTTCCATTGGAGGCGTCCTGAATGCTTAACGACCACGGGTACGGTTAGGGCATGCCCGTACTGCCTGCCCATACTACCCACCGGTGCCTTCCTTATATTAATACAAGAAACTTTCATAAAAGGATAGAGATGAGAAGAACCACAGAACAAAAGTTACAGCTGCCGCAAGCCATCTAGAGGGAAAGATCAGATCTGAAAGAGGAGAAGAACTTCACCTCGTTCCTCGACAATCTCCAACCTATAAACCACACACTCCACCATTACTCCATCATTACTTACAGAGAGAGAGAGATTGGCACTTGTAATATTATGGTTTGATACTTTGATCTACCTCTAGTTTGTATTCGATTGGATCTTTAATCCTTATTGTGGTTTGCTACAATAACTTTGAGATGATTTTTATTTGCAATACAATTATGCCTTTGATCTGTCTTCCCCTCATGTCTGAGTAAACCCTCACAGGCGTGGGAGATGTAGGGGATTGGTGAGATGTGTTGTGCCTCCTTTAATTCCATCCACTTGTGATCGTTGTAATGTTTTATTTAAATAGTGAGAATGAATATCCATGTTTACCTAATGCTTGTTATCTAATTTAAGGGCCCAAGTAACATGATCCAAAGATCTCATAGGTATGAACTTGTATGCTAGTAATTCAGCGACCCCCGAGTGACACGGCCGATATCAAAGAAGAGCTACCACTACTCGAGGAAAACAAGGAACCATCAAGATTAAAGCCTTGATCCGGTCGCAAGACCTTAATTAATGCGCTAACCATGGTCATGGTAATAGGCAGATGGATCATTGGGATTGGAAATAATTGTCCATAAGGACTCCTAGTCGGTATATGGGTTTCTTGCCTACTCACTTATAAATAAGAAATATCACTATCACTTATTCCGCTTATTCCATTTGGCACTTTCACTATCACCATGAATTGTTTCTCTCCGTGCCTAACTTCTCATTTGCAGGACCTTTACACACTTTTCGCATCTTTACTTTTATGAAATTTACTTGTTTCCTAAGCAAGTTACTCTATATTTTACTCACCACTTCCACCGTCAACTTTTGAAGTCAATTCACTCAAGACCTATGACACCTTGGGTGCGACAGAAACACCACATAAAAACACTTTCCTATGCTCCTTGTTGGGATCAATATAAAAACAGGAATTAATACTTCGGCGAAAACATTCTCTGATGAACCTGTGCACTTGCAGGCCATCAAGATATTTTTCTGGCACCGTCACTGGGGAGCTAAGCGCTAAGTGTTGTTTCTTGACAACGGCAACTGTTGACGCCATTCATGGTCTCCGTTGAAGACAGAGGTACCACTCGATCAGGAAAAACCTATTTACCTCCATATATTGGGTGTGTTCCGATCGAGAGACGATTAGAATTTATTGAAAGATTTACTAATTCGCGTACTGTAGACGTGAACAGCTTGATTCCATTGATGGCAGATTTGACCATCACCCTAGGGGCCGAACTTGAGCTACCTTTGGGAGAATATGGGAATCCATCTAGGCACTTGAGGAAAATGCCTATCCTTTGTCCTGAACTTGAGGGCCAGGAATTTGAAATATTTCCTGAGCTAATATATATGATGAAAGAAATTGCTTTCGCAGGAAAAGAAGAGGAAGACCCTAGTGACCACTTGACGAGAGTCTATGACCTTTGTGCCACTCTTAAACCAGCAAGTTTACCAATAGAGTTTGTACTTCTTAAACTCTTTCTCTGGTCTTTGAAAGATAATGCTTTTGCTTGGTTACAATCACTACCTAATCATACCATAAAAAGCTGGGAAGATTGCATCCGAGAATTCATGCATAAATATTATTCATTTACTAAAATCATGCAGATCAAACAAAGTATAACAAATTTTCTTCAAACAATTGGAGAAACCTTTTATCAAGCATGGAATAGATTTTATGCAATGATTATGAAAGTTCCAAATCATGGTTTTCACGAGAGTTTAATTATCCAATATTTTTATAATGGGCTTAATGTCGAGACAAAAGAGATGATTGATCTATCTGCAGGAGGAGCAATATGCAACTTGACACTATCGGAATGTGTAAAGCTTTTCGATGTAAGATCCTTTAATGACGAACAACACAATCCAGTTGAGGATATTGAACCACCAAAAGGTATGATTCACATACCACCGGATCTTATATCTGAAGTCAAAAAGCCCATGGAAGAAAAAGGTATAGCTTCGGAACTTGTAAAAGAAAACAAAGTTGACATTCTTTAAACTTATGTAATAGAAGATGATATAAATCTAGTAATGCAAAAGTTTAAATATCAACAGAATCAATTCCGTGAGAACATCTTATGACACAAGAAAAGAATATAAGAGACCTAACATAAGTCTTTGACGACTTGGGTCAAGCCACAAAACATCTAGATAGATATCTAAGTATGGTTAAAACTCAGTGTGAGCAAATAAATGAAACCCAAACTTTCATTTTGAACCAAGGAAATTTCAATATTGTTTCTACTAACATTGTTACTAGACGTGGTACAGAAACTTAGGAACCACAAGGGCCACCTTGGTATCAAGAAGAGCAACCTCGAAAAGCAAGAGAGACTTAGGAGATGAGTCAAGAAGAACATGATCTAGTCGATCCCCAAGATGACATTGATTATGAGGCCCAGAAAAGGGAAAATGAAGCTTCCAAAACTCCAGGAGAAGAGGAAGCAGGGGATAACCATAAACCATATGATTCACACGCTGAGACGATCGATTCAAGGGAAGAAATCAATCTCAGAAAGGAACAAGAAGAGCAAGTTATCATCCCGCATGAAGAACACACCAATAAGCAAGAAATCGGCTACAAGAAAAAAATAAAAAGAATGTTGAACCGGTGAGAAAGGTAAAAAAGACGGTAATACCTACCAAAAAGGAAATTCTTTATCCTAACCGAGTTCATTATGAACTCGATAAAGCTATTTATGACTCTTTTGCGGAGGCATTGGGAAGCTTGCGTTTAGAACTTCCTTTAACTAATTTTATTCAAGTTCCTACTTATAAAAAGTTTATGCGAGACATCCTTAATAGAAAAAACAAGGTAACTAAGACTGTAGCAGTAATGACAAGCTTTGGCGATAAACTTCCTGCTAAGCTTGGGGACCCAGGTATACCAACCATCTCTTGTGCAATACGGAAAACTAATATATTCAATGCTCTTTGTGATTTAGGAGCAGGTGTTAGTGTTATGCCTTATTCCTTATTTAAGAAATTGAATTTTGGAGAATGTTCTCCTACTTCAATAACATTACAAATGGCGGATAAGACGACTAAACAACCTGTCAGAATGATCGGAGATGTTTTACTTAGAATAGATAACATGTTATACCCACTGATTTTATTATTCTTGATGTTCCTGAGGATAACAAACTGCCTATCATCCTTGGAATACCTTTTCTTAGTATAGTTGGAGATAAGGTAGATTGCTCCAGTGGTAAGATTGTCTTCAATATATATGATGATCAGATTGTTCGATACTTCTCTAAGAAACAGGAACACAATGTAAAATATATTCTTCCACCTAAGCGTGATCAAGCAGCAAAAACTAAAGAAAAAGTGCAGCTTGAGATGAACGTCGATGACATGGAGTTTGATTAGTCAAAACTCTAGAATAAAACACTTAATGGGAGTTAACCTATTCTTAATAAATTAAGTTTAAATTTTATTTATGATTACTACTTTATTATTTGTATGATCTAATAATTTTGTTTTGAGTTTTGAGTTCATTCAGAAAATTTACCTTAGCAAAGTTGAGAAGCAAGGGAAAATGAAGAAAATAAAAGGATTCAGAACAGATAACGAGCTGCGGTACGGCCGCGGTACACTCGTACCACGCACCCGTACAGAGTCTCAACGAAACCAACAATAGGAACAGTGTCGGCGATGACCGGTGGTATGGCCGGGTACGCCCGTACCCTGCTCCCATAGCAAACATCATCGAAATCGACCAAAGTTCCTGAATAGATAATGACCACTGGTACAGACGGGGTACGCCCGTACCACGTACCCGTACTAGGTCGATCAGGTTTGATCTCGAACCCTAATATTGATCTAACAGTGACGACCACCGGTACGGGCGGCCTGCGCCCGTACCGAGTGCGTCGCCAGGTAAAGGCCGACGGAGACTGGCTCCCAGCCAGCCTCTTCTTCTTCCTCCTCTTTCTTCCTTGTTCTTTCTCTCTCTACCTCAAACCCTAGCCTCCTAAAACCTTTGATTCTTCATTGATTTCGTGTTTTTGAGTTGGGGAATCTTCACATCAATAAGTTTCTCGTCCGATCCATACTCTATTTTCTGAAATCCATGGTTGAATTCATCACATTGGCTATTTATATGAGTTCATCATATTTTGAGATTATTATTGATTCCTCACATTAGGATTTATAACTTCTACATGTAATCGTTTGTTGATGTGATAGAAACTTGATGCCTATAGTTTTCTTCAAAAATTTCGCAGCACAATGCATAACATTGTTAGGATTTTCCGCTCGGGCAAGGGCTCGGGTACGGTAGGAGCCTCAGACTCTGCCAAGCCGCCAGGCTCGAAGAAGAGACGCTCGGAGGTGGACAACTTGAGGGCTGCCATGAGCTAAGACTACGAGAGGGTGAGCAACTGCAAGGTTTTGCCCACCAAGTGGGTAGACCGTCAGTTCCTCTCCTGCTAGGGTCTTCTAGAGGACTTCGAGCAGATGATTGTGCAAGCTGGCATGGTCGACTTCTCCTACCTCTCTGTCGACACCTACAAGCTCGCCACGTTCGAGTTCCTTTCATCATTCCACGATGATCTCGAGACCTAGGAGCGAAATTGTACTGTAAGTTTTGTGCTCAATGGGCAACTCCACAACCTGACCTTCTATGAATTTTGTGATAGTTTCGGATTCTCCCATGAGGGAGAGCTCAATATTAATGACAATGTGCACGTAGAGGCAATGTAATATTGGGGGCAAATTTCTGTCCACAGGAACAATGATTACTTACGCAAGAAGAGCGCCACTATCCAGAATTCTACTATACGTTATTTTCATACCTTCCTTGTTAATTCTTTATTTGGGAAAGGTGATGTTGGGGAAATGGCGGGACTTGAAATGAGTGTGATTAATATGGCCTTGCATCCAGAGATAGAGCACAAGGTAAACTTGGGTGCCTTGCTCATCCAGCACTTTTGTCGCCAAAGGTCGACTTCCGTGGGGGACATTCGTTGTGGAGGGTTGATCACATAGATCGCCTACGCACACGAACTTTTCCTACCACAGGAAAGAGTTGTAACTGACAGTAAGGCCCTGGATGACATTCATATGGCTAGCACCAAGTTCATGGGGGTCTATAGACCTGAACATGCCCTCCATGCTTACCAAATTTATTTTGAACCTAACGGTGATCTCCACCAATCTTGCTTCCTTTTGTCCAAGCTTTTGGTTTGCCAAGTAAACAGAGTTAGGTTCTCACTAAGGAGGAGTTCCAGCAGGCACTAATCCTCTCAGGAAGGACTGCGCCACCAGGTGGCCATTCCAACTGGGAAAACGCAGTAGCTAGCCAACAACAGCAAGATCAAGGAGAAGAAGATTGACATGGTGCAGGATGGGACGACTACGGCCAGTAGCACCATCACCAGCAGCCTTTCCAACAACACCAACCACAAGGTATGCCTCCACCATAGTTGGGATTCAACTATTTCCCGAGGAGTGATTTTGACCAGGTGGTGCATCGCATTAACAACATAGAAAACACGTTGTATGATGCGAACGCCAACATAGTCAACCTCACTGAAGACTTCACATCTTTCATGACTGACTTTCCAAATCGCTACCAGAACTTCCCATATCAGCAGCCGCCACCTGATGGTAGCGACAATTGATTCCAGATAGGCAAAAACCTAAGCTTGGGGAGGTTAAACTCCTCCCACCATTTTGCATTCATATTTTTCTTTCTTCTTTTTATTTATTGTTGTTTCAATGCATGTTTACTTTCAGTTTTGCATTTGATAAAGAAAAAACCAAAAATATTAGACTAGTTTCTGGTTTTATTTGTGGAAATTTCCCTCGGCTCTTGCTGATTCTTTCTACAGGTTGCTCACTTCTAGTGATCGAGCTATGGAGATGAATGCAAAGAGTTGGCTCAAGTAGAAGACGAACAAGCAAGAGGAGGTACCACATTCCTATTTTCCTTCTTCCGGTAAGCTTATTCATGAATATTTTATGTCCATTCGGTTGCACTTGAGTTCGACTCTACGCTTAGTTCGTTATCTTTTAGAACTTAAGCTCAAAGGTTTTTGTCACCTCTTTGGTTAAGACTTTCGATAATTAATATCAGTTTGAAAAACCACTATTTGGAATCAATTCAATTCCAAACCTTTTAGAACAAGAGAAAGTGTCCATCGACAACTTTGGTGCCATGTTTTTGTCTTAAGGGATTAATCTTAGTAGTGCTCAACCCCATATACTGATCGTTGACTTGATGATACCTTCTGAAAAAGAATTGCTTGATGGAACAAACTTTTTAGAGTGGGAGAGGGAGATGCCAAAACTTGTATTGAGCTGCTTAAAAAAAGAGGAAAGAGAGAAAAAGAAAAGTACTTTGTTTCAAATGCACACCTTTGGGATGCCAACAACTCTGCTAGCTTCTGAACGGTCTATGGTATAACCCCAGATGTTGGCTATGAGTTGATGGCATGAGTGGCATACGTGTCGCTATATGGGAAAAATTATTGGTATTCCCAATAGGTTGTGTAAGAGTTTACAAAAAGAAATATTTATTGATCCTTGAGAAGGAAAAAGAAAATATTTATCATCAAAATATGAGTTGAGAAATTTTTGATACTTTTGATTGTTGGCATCACCTCCCTACTAAAATGTGCAATTAGAGTTCTTGATAGGCAAGGAAAAGAAGAGGTATTTGATAGCCGTGATTATCGAAGCGGGTGACTAATGAAAAATCTCTAAGTTTATCCTTCTTTTGACATCTACATTTGCACCCTTAATTTTGACTCAGCGACCTCGCTTAAAAACATTTTCACTCTCATAACAAGAGAGACACTGGAAGAAATTAATTTGCAAAGCCTCGCCAAATTTTCAACAATCTCATTTGAGTTATAAGAACTATTAGCTAGCGAGTTACTTGCGTTTAGGAATCAAGCTTAAGTGCAACTGTTCAGATATATTATGCTCGTGTTCAATGTTGCAGGCTTTGAGACGATACAATATGATACAACCTCGAAGTTGTAAGTTTTCATCTTGATTCAATTCTCCGCTATTACTCATTATAGCTTTGTCACTCGAGGGCGAGTAACCTCTAAGCTTGGGTATGTTGATAGCTCCAAATTTCATCACTTTTTACCATCGCTTTTCCTCTTGTTTATTGCCGAATTTCACTGAAGATTGCCCCTTTCCACTAATGTTAATGTCGCAATTAGCGAATCCTTGGTTTCTTGTGATGGTTTTCAGGCAATGAACATTTATTGAAGATCTAATAGCATTTATGGGCTAATTACACCAAAATAAGAAAATACCCAATTGGAGCAACTTCCATTGGAGGCATCCTGAATGCTTAACGACTGCTGGTACAGTCGGGGCGCGCCCGTACCGCCCGCCCATACTACCTACCGCCGCCTTCCTTATATTAATACAAGCAACTTTCATAAAAGGAGAGATGAGAAGAACCACAGAACAAAAGTTACAGCCGCCACAAGCGATCTAGAGAGGAAGATCAGATCTGAAAGAGGAGAAGAACTTCACCTCATTCCTCGATGATCTCCAACCTCTAAACCACACACTCCACCATTATTCCATCATTACTTAGAGAGAGAGATTGGCACTTGTAAGATTAGGGTTTGATACTTTGATCTACCTCTGGTTTGTATTTGATTGGATATTTAATCGCTATTGTGGTTTGCTACAATAACTTTGAGATCATTTTTATTTGCAATACAATTATGCCTTTGATTTTTCTTCCTCTCATGTCTGAGTAAACCCCCATAGGCATGGGAGATGTAGGGGATTGGTGAGATGTGTTGTGCCTCCTTTAATTCCATCCATTTGTGATTGTTGTAATGTTTTATTTAAGTATTGAGAATAAATATCCATGTTTGACTAATGCTTGTTATCTAATTTAAGGGTCCAGGTAACATGATCCAAAGATCTCATAGGTATGAACTTGTATGCTAGTAATTCGGTGACCCCCCAAGTGACACGGTCGATATCAAAGAAGAGCTAGCACTACTCGAGGACGACAAAGAACCATCAAGATTAAAGCCTTGATCTGGTCGCAAGACCTTAATTAATGCGCTAACCATGGCTGTGGCAACAGGCAGATGGATCATTGGGATTGGGAAGAATTGTCCATCAGGATTCCTAGTCGGTATATGGGTTGCTTGCCTACTCACTTATAAATAAGAAATATCACTATCACTTATTCCACTTTTTATATTTGGCACTTTCACTATCACCATGAACTGTTTCTCTCCACGCCTAACTTCTCATCTACAGGACCTTTACACACTTTTCACATCTTTACCTTTATGCAATTTACTTATTTCCTAAGCAAGCTACTCTATCTTTTACTCACCACTTCCACCGTCAACTTTTGCAGTCAATTCACTCAAGACCTATGACACCTTGGGTGTGACAGAAACACCGCATAAAAACACTTTCCTAGGCTCCTTGTTGGGATCGATATAAAAACAGGAATTAATACTTCCACGAAAACATTCTCTGGAGAACCTGTGCAATTGCAGCCCATCAACAACCTCGGAGGCGAAGCCAGCGTCGAGGTCCGAGAAGAGGGCTCAACCAAACTCAACCGACGAAGAATCCCTACATCCGGCCACCTCTAAGACTCCAGGGACGAGACCACTTGGAGAAAAGGAGGCGATGAGCACCGACGCAAAAAAGGAGCAGCGGTGGAGCGGCAACCCTACTACCATTGAGTCTGGCTCGATGATGGGGCATGCCATCATGAAAGCACAGGAGAGAAGCTCCAGAAAACGAACCTACCACTGCAGGCCACCACAACCTTCTCACAGAGCGACCACCATGGCCGTCAGAACAGCAGGAGGGGAAACCTGCCGCGACATGAACATCACCGGCATCCAGACGAAGAAGAAGAGGGACGACACGACACTACACTTCCCCTCACAACCACGACCGGCCGGGAAGAAGAAAGCAACACACCATCCGCCGCAACACCTTTCTTCCCTGCCACCACGGCCGGCCAAGAAAGGCATCAAGGATTCCACCTCCCTTGTCAGATGCCAGCTCCTAGACCATTATTGGGAGTCTTCGGGAGCATATCTGACTTCCCCACTTGGCTTCGGCCACCGAAGCACCTCGAGAAAGCAGCTCCACTCTAGCAAGCTTCAGATCGAGGCCGATGACCTGGAGAAAACTCCGAGCAGAACGCTCAAAACAATGGCAAAACCACTACAAAAGCAACCTACTAACTACCCTAAACTACTTCGGCGCCTCCCCTCCTCCACCTCCGGCTAGCAACGCCGCCGGTGGGGCTTGGGATCGGCTCGGCAGCACTCGTTTACTCTCGGGATACTATTCACAGGGGAAAGGGGATGAGGTCAAGCATTTTCGGTGTCCTCTTGGCTGAGAGGTGGTTATGCATTCGGTACTGATGTAATATTGCGACATGTAACTCTGCCATTAGGGACTATGCCCTTCACTCGAAAAATAACATGAAAAAAATTGAGCCACCGAGAGTTGGTTGTTGATACCAGCATAAAACGACAAGATAGCTGACGTATTCATGCTTGTGAAAGGAATAAATTCTACTCCCTCTGTTTCAAAATATAAGATGGTTTAGCTTTGTGAAAGGAGTGTAAATGCAAGGTCAATTGGTCGGCGGTCGGCGGGCCTACCTCCATTGGAGGCCTTGGCATCATTAACATTGAGAAGTTTGCAAGAGCACTCATTCTATGGTGGTCGTGGCTAGCTTGGATTCACCCAGAGAGACCTTGGGTTGGGTTGAGAACCCTTGCAATGAGGACGATATGGATCTCTTCCACACGTTGACGAAAGTTTCTATTGGTGATGGTTTGAAGGCTTCCTTTTGGTATGATCCTTGGGCTAATGGAATAAGCCCTAAAGCCTTGGCGCCTATAATCTTTGACATATCCAAAAAGAAAAAATTATCTATCCGCAATGCCACAACTAACGACTCTTGGGTAACTCAGCTTGACATCTCCAACAGCCTTAGTTTGCAACAACTTAATACTTCACCAGCTTTGGACCATCACCTTGCAACTCACCTTCGTTGATGGCACCCCAGACTCGATCCATTGGAAGCTTACCACCTCTAGAGAGTACTCTTGCTCCTCCGCTTACGAGGCTCAATTTGCCGGAGCTATTCTATCTCCAATGGATTCTATCGTTTGGAAGAATTGGGCTCCCCCAAAATGCAAGTTCTTCGCATGGCTAATTATTCAAAACCGTGTATGGACGGCAGACCGACTTCATCGTAGAGGATGGTCAAATGGGAGTATCTGCCTGCTTTGCAGGAGTGAGAACGAGACGGCTGCTCATCTTCTTTTCCAGTGCCGCTACTCCGCTAGGATTTGGAACATGGTTAAAGATTGGTGTGGTCATCCAAACTTTAATCCCACCAATTGGGGGAACTTTGTAGATGTGTTGTCTTGGTGGAGTTATGTGGTCCTCAACAATGGAGCAACGCATAAGGCTTCGGAGTCTCTTGTCATGCTCATTGCTTGGGAGCTTTGGAACGAAAGAAATGTGAGGATATTCAATAAGAAGAGTTCCATGCCAACCTTCATATTTAGTAAAATTAAGCTACAAGCTAAGTCTTGGGTCCTCGCTAAGTCTTGGGTCCTCGCGGGCGCTAAACGTTTGGGTATCTTGATACCGGGAGAGTAATCCTTGTTGTTTGTGTGTGCGTTCTGTATCTTAAACCTTGGACTCCCTTCTTTCTTTATCAATGAATCAAGGCAAATATTTTGCCTTTCTTCAAAAAAAGTGTATCTAAATCCTTTTTAGTGTGTAGGTTCACTCCAAACCTACATAAACCTATATATTAAAAAGAGGTCTAGATACAGTTGTTTCACAAAGCTTAAAACATTTTATATTTTGAAACAGAGGGAGTAGATCATGACTTTGGTTAAAAGGCAAGAAAAAGGAAGGATAGGAACAACAAGACAAGAAACGGATGTTTAGTAGCTGTCAATACAATAATCTACACGCAGTGCAGTAATAGTGCTTATTACACAGATAAACTTGCTTAGAAGCGAAATGGTAGGAATATGAGCCGTTCGATGCCCAGATGGGCTTCATCGACAGACGTCCAATAACTGACGAAACTGAAGTGTAAGGAACAGGGGAGAGCAGCATCAGGATCCTGACACCTACGCAGTGTCATCGTAATACTGCTTTAACCATCCCTGTATGATCTCAACTTCTTGCCTTCTTTGTTCCACGACCCATTCTGGATCATGCTTGGTTGCACCTCTCAGGTCGAAGTGATGAGCACCTGCACACACAAGAAATAAGTTGTTATGCCCCGGCTATATCTCACACTCTCAATCAACACAAGTGTAGAGATACGGAAGATACTAGAAGGCACTAGAAGGTTCTAGAAGGAAGAGTAGAAGATACAAGGGGATTTGGGAGACTTCAGAGGGAGTAGCAGGGAGGAAGAGCGATGGAGTTTCAGAGAAACGGGTTCAGGGATTTCATCATCAACGTTGTTCCCTTGGTGTGGCTGCCATTTAGAGGGTCTAATGCGCTGGGTCTAGACTGGGCCTCGGTTGGCCCAGGCACAGTCCCCAAGCTTGGTTACCCCTGTCTTCAATTCCGTTTTCTCCCCAAGCTGGCGCTCGAGTAAACAGTGTACGCAGCTGCACTTCCTATTTCCAGATGTTCGGTGAAGTTGGCGGTTCACTTAGAACTGGTTGAAACGGACCGGAACCTGGAGCTGTTTGTTGGAACTGCAGTCCAGGATCCCAAGGCTTGGTGAGTGCCAAACTGACAATATACCATACGAGGCCACTTGTGCAATGGAGCGACTGCTGGATCGTTGGCAAAATTCTTCTTCTGAAATAGACCAGACCACCATGTTTCTGCTGCACCGGTGACATAAGGTGATGCATTAGAGCACCCTGAACATGAGCTAGCTGCCCCTTTTGTAAAACGTTCCACTGTTCTGAAACCCCAGAAAGGAACCAAAAGCACTTTGTTGCACTTGGAGCTCGTATCCAACTCTCCCTGATGAACTTTGGAATGTGCAATGTCTGCACAATATTCTGGAGAAAATAATGGTATGCTTTTCTGCACAATATCCATGCACCCACAGAACCAACCAAAGTCATCGCAATCAACTCACTCTCATGGTACATATAAGAAGTAGCATGATGCTGAACTCCAAGGCGTCTGTCAAGATGATCCCAATACAGTGTGGATAGGTAGTGAGCAAATGACTCATCAAAAGTAATTAGTGTCCAGCTCTGTTTCTGTTGTGCCAACTCAGATAGTACCCCTTCTCTAATCAGCTGTTCGGGAACACCTCTGTCCCAGTGTAAATTGATAGAGAAGCTGAGCATAGACTGGACATGATTACCTGCAGAGTATCGTTGTCTCCTGGACTGAACTTCTGCGTTTAGGTGACTGAACCCACCATACCTCCATGATGCAGAATGTACATATACCCTGCATGTTGACATGCCAATACTGCAAGATCTGGAACACATAGGGAAATTCATTCTAGATTCGCACCACTCACACAGCTTCTGTTGCAACAGGATTAGGTGTAGAAACATAGCACCCAGGACACCAATTGGATGCCCACTTTGTAAATCGGTACACTGTTCTGTAGCCCCAGTATTTAAGCAAACGTACCATGTTGCACTAGGATCTAGTATCCAGTTTTTCAAGAAAAAATGATGATTGTCCACACGAGTGATTATTGCAGACCCATCAAAGAAGAGCAACATACTAGGTACAGAAAGTACCATGATAGCCTCAATAATTTGCTGCTGCCAAATCCATTCAGATATTCGCAAGATAAGTAGTCCAGTGAACAATTCTTCTAACCACTGTAATTACTGTTTTCTCCATGTTCTACTTTCCCAAACATAATATACTTCCCTGGTAAGGCCTTGCATGCAATCCTCTGAGTGCACAGAACATTTCTGGTGTTGATGACAGGGATACATACTTGGAGCTGCTTTGCTAACTGGATATAAAATATCTTGGATGGACAATTGAGTTACCTTACACAATACTGCAGTATCCTGGATCAAGTGGAGGTCAATAGTTCTGAACGCTATTCTTGTTGGCATAGTATTGGACAAAGATATTGCAGCCACTATACTGTCATGAGCATTACGTGTAATCCCACATGGCACTTTGATGTCCAGCAAACCCATACACAACATGAACAGATTGCCGATACTATCACGACGTAATGCCACAAAATAAACCTGTGCATGTCCTGAGCCCTTGTGCTTCAATGCATGTTGATCCATCTCACCTAGCCTGGCAACAAGAATATTGAACATTCCAACCCCACTGCAGCTTGTAATATATGCAGGAACTCTGTTCTCTGAAATCAGATTGTGTGCATACGCCATCCAATTGGGCATAGGCATACTTATGCTTGTGAAATTATTAACTGACATACAGACAATTACCACAAGGCAGTTCACTAGGTACAGAAGAAATCATGATAGCCCCATTAATCCGTGGCTGACAAATCAGGCTGTAAGTGGGAGGATGAGATGGCACTTGCAGCAGCCATGCCCTCCCATGTGTTATGAATCTCATGGATGATGCCTTCCACGGAGGCCATAGCAACGGGCAGTCCAGTAGTAGTCAGGGTTGAACCGGAGGGTATGATGGCGCACCAATAAACAAGGAAGACCATGCCCACATTGATGCGCAAGAGCCTGTGCTCACGGGTAGTCGTGGAATATTACTGACATGGATGTAGCTGTCTCCTCGGCATAACATGAGCGTTTGACGCCTGGTAGGTGCTGTTGATTTCCCCATGCCGCTTGCAACAATCACAGATGTGCCGTTCGGCACGAGCATTTTTTCGAGCACCTCCCATGCAGAAAGAGGTGGTGCATCTGGCTGGAGGGCGTCACTCTGCTGCTCCATGAGAAAGGACCCTGTCGATGAGTAAGGACCCCTGTCAAACAGGTGGTGCGCGTCCACGCGTCCGGCGTGAGGGAGATGATATGCTGCATGGAAGGGGGCATCGAGACCCCCGCAGGAACCGGAAAGGTCGTGGACGCGGCGCTCGACTGCATAGACAAAGCCATAGCCTCAACGCCACCAATGTCGGGGTCGAAGCAAAACTTCGAACACTTGGCGGGCACCGCGCCGTCTGGGCGGTCGGTGTTGCTGTTGATGTCAGCGCGAACCTCCTGCATCGAGCCATTGACTTGTGGCTTCCAAGCCACGAGCTGCTTGAGGATGGACTGGGAATCTTGGACCGTCGACTTGACTGCCTCCATCGCCGCTGCTATGCTCTTCATTGCCGTCACCAAATCCTCCATCGCCTCCATACCCAGATCGCGACCTGGCTCTTGATACCAAATGTTATGCCCCGGCTATATCTCACACTCTCAATCAACACAAGTGCAGAGATACGGAAGATACTAGAAAGTTCTAGAAGGAAAAGTAGAAGATACAAGGGGATCTGGGAGACTTCAGAGGGAGTAGCAGGGAGGAAGAGCGAGAGAGTTTCAGAGAAACGGATTCAGGGATTTCATCATCGACACTGTTCCCTTGGTGTGGCTGCTATTTAGAAGGTCCAATGCGCTGGGTCTAGACTGGGCCTCAGTTGGCCCAGGCACAGTCGTGACATAAGTCCCAAACTACTCTGTCCTTAGAATATTTTGTGACTCTCTGTTTACCTTTTTCTGCGACAAGGGCTATGATGCTGGATGATATGTTCTTCAGAACCCTGATTATAATAGCAGAGGAAAAACATTATGGTTTACTGGAGAAAAAAATGTTACTTAAAAGAATAAAACTGTATTTGCATGAATGATCAGATGTCCGTCCTACCCGCCTCGGCTCAACGGGTCTCGCATCCTGTTGGAGAAAATTATGTTGCTCCCAAAACGCTTGAGAACGTGTTCGATTTTCTGCAGCAGTTAAGAAGTTCAGCAATCGATGATGCTTGCAAAACAAACTTTGGACATCAACAAGAGTACTTACATTTCCACCGTATTCGGTAGTGACCCAATGGGGTCTCGGCTGAACTTTGAAAGTCCTAAGGCAATCGGCAGACCTGTTATCGTAGCTAAATTCCGAAGGAGGGAAGATGCTGTACTTTGATGACGTCATAGGCAAAATCATCTCCGTGCAAGCCTGCACAAAAGTTTTTTCAGAAAACACGTAGTACAAAAGTTTATCTGCATGTGTGTAAGGCTAAGGCATCACCTGCCACTGAAAGATAGGTCCAAGCGGGTCTCCAGCCTTCTCTATGTTGAAGCAGTGCTCCGTTCCTGTGTAGTTGTAGTACAGGCTCGCAGCTGCGAAAGCTTTCTGGACAACGTCTGCACCCCCACTAAAACCGTCGATGATCTTGCACATCTCCTTGACAGGATAAGCAGGCAGGTTCTTCACGAAGTTGACTGGGACTGGGTAGTCAAACAGGGTTGTAAATTTAAATGCGTCCTCGAGCCATCTTCCGAAGAAATCAACTGATTGAACGGTCCTGAAATGAATTTAGCTCCATGAACGTAACTCCCCAGGCCAGCAATTTTATCAAGTTTGTAACTGTCCACTTGTCTAAGAGACTAACTGAGTGCTAACTAGTTGCATACTTTAATTAGTACTCCCTCCGTTTCAAAATATAAGATGTTTTAGCTTTGTGAATGGAGTGTATCTAGACCCCTTTTAATGTGTAGATTCATCTAGGTTTGGACTGAACCTATACACCAAAAGGTGTCTAGATACACTCCTTTCACAAAGCTAAAACATCTTATATTTTGAAACGGAGGGAGTACTTTACATTTTTTCCAGATATACAAATGGACAAATAGACCTTTCACAAATTGCGGTAGGCTATTGCCTTAATTTAGCTTAGTGACTAGTTATTCGAGCCTATCCTCTATTACCGTCCTAGATTTCCACTGCATATATGTAGCTTATAAGGTTGTTACCAGCTAAAGTGTTGAATAAACTTACTGGCATGCTCTGAAGGTTTTGCTGAGCTCCAAAAGACCGGTCTTATTGGATCCCCTTTCATATAGCACGGCCCAAACTGCCTTGATGACACTGAAGCAATTCAGGCTCTCAGACTGCAAGACAAGCACCACTCGGTCAATATCTGAAGAAATTTAAGGTAAGGGCAAGGACTAATTTAGCATCAATCAGACAAAGGTCTAACTATCAAGGGAGTCATTAGCTTTAATATCTAATCACACAAGGGACACCACATGCATATAACTGGACTTGATAACCCAAATGGCACGGTTGGCCGTCATAGTCTTGCTATATCCGAGTACATGATGAGTCTTGAGTCATCAACCATGAAAGACTCAAGGCATGATCTACATTTTATTTGGGAATGGTGGAATCAGCTACACTAATTACTACAAAAGCACTCAGAGTGCTTGTAAACCAAATTAGCATGTCATGCATATTACCCTGAAATGAATTACAATAATGTTTTGCTAGGACAGTAGTAGTTTTATTTGTGACCAGGAGCGTGTTAATCAACTAAGAGAAATGAATTCAGTCTTGTTCAAAGAAAAAAAATGTATTGCTAGCTAGGGATGTGTTATGTACAGAGTAGTGTTTTACTATGTAGTATACCTTGTAGTCTTCCGAGAGGGCATCGTAGAAGCTAGTCCATGGGGTTATGTGGTCGAACATCAGGATTGGGGCAGAGGATGCGAGAGCCCCAATGGCGACATGGGGATACTTAAGCCTGAACCAAGCAGCCAACACTGCAGATACAGGTAAAGCATGCCCAGAATTAGTTATTTATCGACAAACGCCCAGAATTAGTTAAGCAAACACGTGGTGAGTGGAGAGTGTGACCGACTTACTGCCGCCATAGGAGCCACCAAAAACAACGACTGGGGAGTCAACAGCGGAGAGGTTCTGTTTGAGGCTGCTGATGAGGATGGCGTAGTCTGCGAGCGCCTGCGTCGACGTCAGGTAGCCTAGCTTCTCTGTAGAATCGTATGAGTGGTTGCCGAATGGCAGCGACTCCCCATAGAAACGATGCTGCACAAATCCGTTTTTATTTTTCCAATTGGAGAATCCATGAAATACAAGTTGCAAACTGATCAAGATAAGGCGTAACCAGGGCTGAGGGACTCAAACCTCGATGAAGACGAGCAGTGCCCCGAACTTGGGTGCGATGTCAAACATGAAGCCCGTGCTGGGGATGAAGAAGTCGACTGGGCTCTCGTTGCCGGTGTACACGAATATTGGTCCGGACACTTGGCCGTCGCCAACGTGGCTCCTCGTCCAGAAGCTGTCATTGATGAGGTACCTCTGGTTGAAGACGGTCGACGAGGCCGGGGTAAAGCTGAAGTGGTCCAGCTCTTGCGGGAAGTAGTGCGTCGTGAACCCGTACGCCACTGCGCCTTCCGGGCGTGCGAGAACCAGCAGAGCCAACATTGCAGCAAAGGGAGCTCGGCAACAACCTGCTCAGACAGTTCAGTGCTCAGCAAAGTGAGTATTGACAATTCCGGACCGTTGGATCAACTAATTCGACGACTCACATCGACCAGTGCCTACCATAAAAAGATTAGAGCGACAAAACCTCTAAAAACAAAGCAACTTCTAGCTAGCCAAAGTGACCCGTGCAAATTTCTGTCAACAAATAAAAAGGAAAAAATCCATTTCAAACCTTGAACTTGTAGACGTTAGCTAAATCGAACCTCAAACTTTGAATGCCGGAAGTTAGCACGCCGAACTATCCAATCCTGGTCTAATTTAAACCCTATGGCCGTTTGAGGCTGGCTTCGCTGATGTGGCATTGGTCAACCCCAGGTTTCACTGATGTAGCATTGGTGTTAGTTGGTACTGCTTCTTGCTGGGTCGGTCTGCTCTCTCGGCGGCAGCAGCGCATGGACTACTCCCGGTCAGACCTCTAGAAGCTAGCAGCATCGTAGGTTTGAGCACGGTGGCAAGGACGACGATCGAGCAGCCTCAAGGCTGACCGAAGCAGTAATAAGGCTTCAAATCCTCAAAAAATCTTGAACCATCTTCAAAGATAGGCCTCACAAGTTTAATTGTTACCTCCATGCAGCTCCAATCTAGCCTTCTCTTATTAGATCCCGTGGTGCTGGAACAGAACTGTCCATGCCGTTGGCATTAACGCAAACACCTAACGTGCACAAACAACCAGATGCTGTTAGGGTTGAGGGTGACCGGGACGTGGCTACGCTCGACGGAGGAAGTAGCAGACCGTCGAGGCGACGCGGAGCACCGC